>CM068380.1:92125458-93621821 GCA_034770075.1 Aralia elata | reverse complement strand
AGAAGATAATGATTATAAATTTCAACAAGAGTTTGAAGGTTAGTATGAAAGGAGAAGAGAGAAAGAAAAAATAATAATAATTAAAAAGTAAAAATTGAATTAGAAAATTAGAGGTTCAAAAAGGCCAATGTCCGTTCCATTTTTGGAGAAAATTCAATGTCATTTCCATACCATCAAGTGGGGACTAATTGTTCTTCTGAAATGGGTATCTTCTCAATCCAAATAGCCATGAATGTCAAGTATGAAGTCTCAACTTTTTCTTTTTTTTTATGCGCCTTTAATGATATTTTTTGTATATATTTATTAGCTTCTAAAATTTTCAAAATTTGCCTAATGATATTTTTATTTTTTTAAAAAAAAATAATTAATTTGTACTAGTCTAGATTAGTATGTATCAGTGGTCGAATTTATTTTCTTATTCTGCAAATAATTAAATAAAACTTTGTGAGAATTGGCATTTTTATGATAAATGTTAATATATATGTATATATATTTGCACAAGTATATATATTTTAAATAGATATAATATGCCAATAAAAAATTAAATATTAATGTATATTTAATACATAAACATAATACGCTTCAATATATAATATGGATATACATATTCAATAATTAAATGCGTGTCGTAAGATTTATATTATATATAGATATTTGAAAAGAATTAAATATATAATTAAGTAAGTTGCAAATGAATATATATGTAAATAATTGAATATATTAATAAATAAATAAAGTATGCTTCAACTATTTTATTCAAATATATTATAAATATAATTATATTACAAAAAAAAAATATATATTATATTATTTATTTAAATATTTGAATAAGAAGAATAACATAATAAATATGTATATTATACTTAAAAAAAATATATATATATATAAAGATAATATATAATATATACAAATAAATAATTTAAATATTAAATTATTAATGTATATTTAAATAATTTAATATATAATCTTTTTCTTTATCATTAGAGTATATTTTTTTGTGTGTATACAAATGTGTATAAAATATTAATTAAAAACATAATACGCTTCAATTAATATACATAATTTAAATAATATTTTTATATATATGGGTAAATAGATAATGTACAAATTAATTAATATTATATTTAAATTTATTTAATATATAATCTACATATAATAACAAATAAATAAAATATGCTTCAATAAATAATTATAAAATAATTAACTATATAATATGTTAAAATATATTTACATATTAATATATATATTACTAAATAATTAACTATATAAAACAAGATTCAAATAAAAATATATAAAAGAACAAATTATTAAAAATTAATATATATTTCAATAATTGATTTTTTTATATAAACCCTAATCCCAAACCCTAAACCCTAAACCCTAAATCAAAACCCTAAAAACCCCAAACCCAGCCCCAAACCTCCAACCCATATAATTATATATTATTAATATTTCAAATAAATGATACATAAATACATATTAATATATATTTATGAAATAATTAAATATATATATATATAATATTAATATATATTTAAATAACTGAATATAAAAATAATAATAAATAATTATATAATTAAATATATTATAAAAAATAAATAATAATTATATATTAATATATACATTTGTTAAATAGTTAATATATATGTATATAATATTTGCACAAGTATATATATTTTAAAATAGATATAATACACCAATAAAAAATTAAATATTAGCGTATTATTTAATACATAAACATAATTACGCTTCAATATATAATATGGAATATACATATTCAATAATTAAATGCATGTCGTAAGATTTTATATTATATATAAGATATTTGAAAAGAATTAAAATATATAATTAATAGTTGCAAATGAATATATATTTCAATAATTGAATATATTAATAAATAAATAAATAATGCTTTCAATATATTATAAAAATAATATATTACAAAAAAAAAAATATATTATATTATTTATTTAAATATTTGAATAATAATTACATATTTATATGTATATATACTTTAAAAAATATATATATAAAGATAATAGATAATATATACCAATAAATAACTAAATATTAATGTATATTTAATTATTTAAATATATAATCTATCATTAATATATTTTTATGTGTATACAAATGTTTTATTTAATATATTAAATAAAACATAATACGCTTCAATAATATACATAATTAAATATATAATATGGTTAAATAGATAATTACAAATTAATTAATATATATTTAAATAATTTAATATATAATCTACATATAATAACAAATAAATAAAATATGCTTAAATAAATATATTATATAAAATTAACAATATAATATGTTAAAATATATATTTACATATTAATATATATATATATATTACTAAATAATTAAATATATAATACAAGATTCATATATATATATATATATGAATAAATTATTAAATATTAATACATATTTCAATAATTGAATTTTTTTTATATAAACCCTAAAAGCCTAAACCCATACCCTAAACCCTAATCCCTAAACCAAAACCCTAAAAACTCAAACACCATAAAATTATATAATATTAATATTTCAAAATAATGATACAGAAATACATATTAATATATATTTATGAAATAATTAAATATATATTTAAATAATGGAATATAAAAATAATAATAAATAATTATATAATTAAATATATTATAAAAATAAATAATAATTATATATTAATATATATTTGTTAATAGTTAATATATATGTATATATATTTACACAAGTATATATATTTTAAATCGATATAATATACCAATAAACAATTAAATATTAATGTATATTTAATACATAAACATAATACGCTTCAATATATAATATGGATATACATATTCAATAATTAAATGCATGTCGTAAGATTTATATTATATGTAGATATTTGAAAAGAATTAAAAATATAATTAATAGTTGCAAATGAATATATATTTAAATAATTGAATGTATTAATAAATAAATAAAGTATGCTTCAATATATTATAAAAATAATATATTACAAAAAAATATATTATATTATTTATTTAAATATTTGAATAATAATTACATATTAATATGTATATATACTTTAAAAATATATATAAAGATAATATATAATATATACCAATAAATAATTAAATATTAATGTATATTTAAATGATTAAATATATAATCTATCATTAATATATTTTTATGTGTATACAAATGTGTATATAATATTAAATAAACATAACACGCTTCAATAATATACACAATTAAATAAATAATATGGTTAAATAGATAATTACAAATTAATTAATATATATTTAAATAATTTAATATATAATCTACATATAATAACAAATAAATAAAATATGCTTAAATAAATAATTAACTATATAATATGTTAAAATATATATTTACATATTAATATATATATTACAAAATAATTAACTATATAATACAAGGTTCATATATATATGTGTATATGTGTGTGTGAATAAATTATTAAATATTAATATATATTTCAATAATTGAATTTTTTTATATAAACCCTAATCCCTAAATCAAAACCCTAAAAATCCCAAATTCCAAACCCCAAACCCCAAGCCCCAAATCTCAAACCCCATATAATTATATAATATTAATATTTCAAATAAATGATACATAAATACATATTAATATATATTTATGAAATAATTAAATATATATATATATACTATTAATATATATTTAAATAATTGAATATAAAAATAATAATAAATAATAATTATATAATTAAATATATTATAAAAATAAATAATAATTATATATTGATATATACATTTGTTAATAGTTAATATATATGTATATATATTTGCACAAGTATATATATTTTAAATCGATATAATATACCGATAAACAATTAAATATTAATGTATATTTAATACATAAACATAATATGCTTCAATATATAATATGGATATACATATTCAATAATTAAATGCTCGTCGTAAGATTTATATTATATATAGATATTTGAAAAGAATTATATATAATTAATAGTTGCAAATGAATATATATTTAAATAATTGAATATATTAATAAGTAAATAATGTATGTTTCAATATATTATAAAAACAATATATTACAAAAAAATATATTATATTATTTATTTAAATATTTGAATAATAATTACATATTAATATGTATATATAATTTAAAAATATATATAAAGATAGTATATAATATATACCAATAAATAATTAAATATTAATGTATATTTAAATAATTAAATATATAATCTATCATTAATATATTTTTATGTGTATATAATATTAAATAAACATAATACGCTTCAATAATATACATAATTAAACATATAATATGGTTAAATAGATAATTACAAATTAATTAATATATATTTAATCAATTTAATATATAATCTATGCATAATAACAAATAAATAAAATATGCTTCAAACAATAATTATAAATAATTAACTATATAATATGTTAAAATATATATTTACATATTAATATATATATTACAAAATAATTAACTATATAATACAAGATTCATATATATATATATATGGATAAATTATTAAATATTAATATATACTTCAATAATTGAATTTTTTATATAAATCCAAAAACCCTAAACTCCAAACCCCAAACCCCAAATTAAATATATATTAATATAAAATAATTAAAGAATTATATGTTAATATATGATTATTAATTGATATATATGTATAAATCATCGATTAATATATTTTTAATTATTAAAAATATCTACATATTTAATATTTAAAAAATAATAATAAAGCATTAATATATGATTAAATAATAATATATAATTTATATATATATATATTCAATAATATTTACATAATTAAATTATATATTTATAAATAATTAATTAAAAAAATATTTATATATATATATATATTTAATTGACTAAAAACCCTAATATGCATACTTATTAATTAAATATATAATTGTATATTAAATATATAGCTAATTATTTAAATATATATTAATGAAATTATAATTAATGCATTTATATTTATACTTAATTGTTTATAAATATTTATTAAAGCATATTATTTTATTTTATTAGTTGTATTTAAACCCTAAACCGTAATAATTATTCGTTAATTATTTATAAAATTACGTATTAATAAAAATATATGTATACCGTAAAATAAATGCATACTACTACATATTTATAAATACTAAATTAACAAATAATTACATATTACAATATATTTAAAAAATCTTATATAAATTTAAAAGGTAATAAAAATTAATAAATATTTACAGATTAATATATGTTCAAACAATTATGCAATATGTTTAATTAAATATATGTATTTTGAATAATTTTAAATATGCAATATATATTTATATATATTGATAAATATTTACATACTAATATATATTTACAAATAATTAATTAACAAATAAGTTACATGACTAAACCCTAATATGTAATTATTATTTATATATGTTTTAATATTTATTTATTTGTATTATATATTTTATTTATTTTTAATTATATATATTTTTGCAAAATATATTTAAATAAATATATTTATTTAACTTCTGATATATTAAATATATAGTTAATTATTTATAACGTAAACTAATCAGATACTAAATATATTTATTGTTAACTTATTATATATTAAATATATAGTTAACTATTTATAACCGTAAACTAATATATATTAATTACATCTTAATATATATTTAAAAAAATAATAAACAAAATTAATATATATTTACAAATTAATATATGTTGAAATAATTATTAAGAAATAATTACTTATTCATATATATTTAAAAATAATAAAATATATATCAATGAATAATTACTATATATATATATATATATTAAATAATTTTAAATATATAATATGTATATATATCAATAAATAGTTAAAAAATCATATATATTTAAATAATTGAATATATAATAACTAAACCCTAATATGCATATACTAATATGTAATTCATATATATTTTATTATTTGTAATTTATATATATTTCTGCAAATATATATATATTTATTTTATTAACATATTATATATTGAATATATATTTATTTATTTAAATATATATTAATATGTAATTATAATTATCGTATTTATTTTATTATTTCTATAAATTCTTAATTTTTTAAATGTTTTGTTTTTAATATTTTTTAAATATTGTAAATTAAATATGAGTCCTTCTAATGTGTGCCCTAAGGGCAGACATTATACACACGAATCGAGAAAATATTCTCCTGATTTTTACGTATACACACAGATCAAGGGAATATGCACAGGAATCAAGGAAATATTCTCTCGATTCCTATGTATAATGTGTGCGCTTAGGGCACACATTAAGAAAATCTATTAAATATATAGTTAATTATTTAAATATATTTCAATGTAATTATAACTGATGCAGTTATCTTATTATATTATTTTATTTTATTATTTTTCTTTATTGAAGCATATTATACTTATTAACATATAATATATTAAATATATAGTTAATTATATTTATTTTATTATTTGTATATTTATAGTTACTTATTTATGTATAAATATTGAAGCATATTGTTTTATTTTATTATTCGTATTTATGTTATTATTTATAACATATTACATATTAAATATTTATTAATTATTTAAATATATATTAATATTTAATTATAATTGATGTATTGATTTTATTATTTGTAAATTTTTAACATATTATATAGTTACTTATTTTTAATTATTTATTCTAGCATATTATATTTATTTTATTTATTTTAAGCATATATATTAAATAATAGTTAATTATTTTAGGCAAATTCACGTACATTTCTCATTATTTTTTATAACTGGTGCCTATCCACGTCAAAAATCGATTTGGACATTTTGAGTAGATCAACTACCCTCCATTAATAATACCCTCACCTCAATAATCATCGATACCATATATATATATATATATATATATATATATATATATATATAATGATCTCCTAGCTATTTGACAAAGATAATAATTTGAAAGAGAAAACATAAACACTTGCAATCATAGAGAAAAATAAATCAAAGCTAGGAGAAACATTAATAAACAATGATTAATACATACAACAAAAAATATAGTCATTTTTGTCCAAGACAATATAACAAGGTTGTATCTTAAAGTTTATGCAGTCACCAAGCAAATTATATGAATCATATGTTCTTGCGTGTTAACATAATTTATTACAGAACTAAAAAACAATGTAATGCACGGATTCACAAAGCCAATAGCTCAGTAATAATTGGATGATATGTCCTATGAATTTATCAATGAAAACAAATATTTTCAGAACCAAATTATGTAGAAATGCCATATTTATTTTTTCAAATCGCATATAGTCCAATGAATATATCACTTAGTAATTCCCGCTAATACAGGAAGAAAAACACAAGTATAAAACACAATTACATCAAATAATATTTCTCAACCTAAAACAAAATAGATTGAATATATTTTATCATACTATGATGGCTCAGAAGGAAAAGGTAGGTATAAGGTAATAATGTGACTTGTGAAAATAAAAAACCACAACTTCTTTTATACATAAACCACTCACCACATGAATCATAATGACTAAAATAGGTGCTAGAATCTACGGACATAAAAATAGCTTCTACTATATCTTCATGGTGATTGCACATACAATACGTGTTCCACAACAGCTAATCTATATAGAGTGGGAACCAGTCATTATACACAAGCTCTGGCTAGAGAGGGGATTTTTCAGTCCCGCTCATTAGCTCTCAATTCCCGCAAAAATATTTCTTCAAATATTGAACCTTCGGAACAGATAGGTGTTTTGAAAGTTTGAAAAGAACATGGATAAAGTGAGAGTAAAGAAGGGATGGACACAGATATAAAGGTAACAAGTCCTCGAGGGCACGAGTATCGAGCCATTTAATTTAAATGTGAATTTGATTTTGAAAATTTGAACTTTATACTTTTTTTACGCGCTCTATTTTTTTTTAAAAACATTTTAGTCAAATATAAATATAATAGCCCTTCAAAACTTGCGAACAATTAAAAAAAATATGACCTTTACCTCTCTCTCCTTTTTTCCTTTTTCTTTTTTCTTCTTCGTTCTCCCTTTTTTGCCTTTATCCGACTCATCTCCAAACCTTCAGGCTTCATCCTCCACTACTCTCCTAGTGCTCCATTACAAAATTAAACTTATTGAAAAAAATTTAAGATTTTCTAATTCTCTGTTGTAATGGTCCGGAAAGTTATTAGTAATGTCCCCTTTTTGTGACAATTATAAATTATGACGCCGGATTATTGAAAATAAATTCCTGAAAAAATTTTGCGAGTGGTTCGAGATCGTGGTTGATCCTAAATAGTAAGAACAGGATCTTTGACGAAATTGAGGCCTAATTTCAGTCAAAAATTTGTATAATAATTGAAGAACGGGAGAAGATAATGATTATAAATTTCAACAAGAGTTTGAAGGTTAGTATGAAAGGAGAAGAGAGAACGAAAAAATAATAATAATTAAAAGTAAAAATTGAATTAGAAAATTAGAGGTCCAAAAAGGCCAATGTCCTTTCCATTTTTGGAGAAAATTCAATGTCATTTCCATACCATCAAGTGGGGACTAATTGTTCTTCTGAAATGGGTATCTTCTCAATCCAAATATAGCCATGAATGTCAAGTATGAAGTCTCAACTTTTTCTTTTTTTTTTATGCGTCTTTAATGATATTTTTTGTATATATTTATTAGCTTCTAAAATTTTCAAAATTTGCCTAATGGTATTTTTATTTTTTTTAAAAAAATAATTAATTTGTACTAGTCTAGATTAGCATGTATCAGTGGTCGAATTTATTTTCTTATTCTGCAGTATACTTATTTGATGTATTACCCAAATAATTAAATAAAATTTTGTGAGAATTGGCATTTTTATGATAAATGTTAATATATATGTATATATATTTGCACAAGTATATATATTTTAAATAGATATAATACACCAATAAAAAATTAAATATTAATGTATATTTAATACATAAACATAATACGCTTCAATATATAATATGGATATACATATTCAATAATTAAATGCATGTCGTAAGATTTATATTATATATAGATATTTGAAAAGAATTAAATATATAATTAAGAGTTGCAAATGAATATATATTTAAATAATTGAATATATTAATAAATAAAGTATGCTTCAATATATTATAAAAATAATATATTACAAAAAAACATATTATATTATTTATTTAAATATTTGAATAATAATTACATATTAATATGTATATATACTTTAAAAATATATATATAAAGATAATATATAATATATACCAATAAATAATTAAATATTAATGTATGTTTAAATAATTAAATATATAATCTATCATTAATATATTTTTATGTGTATATAATATATTAAATAAACATAATACGCTTCAATAATATACACAATTAAATATATAATACGGTTAAATAGATAATTACAAATTAATTAATATATATTTAAATAATTTAATATATAATCTACATATAATAACAAATAAATAAAATATGCTTCAATAAATAACTATAAATAATTAACTATATAATATGTTTAAATTATATATTTTACATATTAATATATATATATATATATATATATTATATATTACTAAATAATTAACTATATAATACAAGATTCATATATATATATAAATGAATAAATTATTAAATATTAATATATATTTCAATAATTAAATTTTTTATATAAACCCTAAAACCCTAAACCCTAATCTCTAAACCAAAACCCTAAAAACCCCAAACTCCAAACCCCAAATCTCAAACCCCATACACTTATATAATATTAATATTTCAAATAAATAATACATAAATACATATTAATATATTTATGAAATAATTAAATATATATATATATTGATGAGTCAATTTTATATCTATAAATTGAGTATTTTTAGCTTGATGATTTGTGAGTTTTTGAGTAATTTATATTCTTTTTTTATGTGTTTTTATCTTATTGTTATGGAATATGTCTTTATATCACTTTTATGTATTTTTACTTTGTTTTGCAGGAAAAAAAGAATAAAAGGGTATTTGGATCAATGTCCATAATTTATCATTGACATAGCAGCCCATTGAGGCCCAATTTCGTCCTTGGTCCAGCCTTTATCTCTCAACGCTCAAAGAAGAAAAGTTGTAGATCTATTTCTTAGCTTTCCGAATAATCTTGAAACGCCTAAATCGAAGTTCGGATGAGAGAGTTATGACCATTTTACCAACATAAGTCAAAGCTGAAAATTTTAGGAAATTGAGCTTTTGGACAGATTGACCTTTGGGGCTTCGGTTGAGATTTGAATTGTGTTAGAGTTTCCAACTGAAAATGTGTTCTTCTTAAAGATTGTAGTAGACTTCTCAAGATTTATGGAAAGGTATGGTGGGCAAAATTTCGAGTTCATTTAGGCCTCCAAATATTAATTTTTGGATAGCTAATCCGAATCCTGCATGGACTGGATTCCTGTTCGGACCAGTTGGAGTATTTGGGCCATAACTTGAGCTTCCCAACTCCAAATCATGTGATTCAAAAGCCCAAATTCATTAGAAACTCCAGGGCTACAACTTTTGTTCTTTGCCCAAGTCCAAATTCAGTGGTTTACTAATTCAAAATTAGCTTACAAGGTGCTAATCAGTTAGTTGACAAATTTGGATTTTTAGCACATCACATGGGCACGTTTTTGGCTTGTTATTTGCTTTGAATGGCTGATGCACATGACTTAGATTAGTTGTTGGATCTTGACCATCTTGTATGCTTGAGTGCCTATAAATAGCAAGAGGTGTTTCAACACCAAGACACCAATTCACAAACCAAATTTACACATTCATATTCCAACTCCTTCACATCATATCCTTGAGAGCATTCTCCACATTAGTTTGTTAATATAGGAGTAGGGAGAGGAAGTAGACCTCCAGGGGGAGGCTACTCTCCTCTCCATTTTTATAGTTCAAGAGCAAGCAAGAGATCAACATTTATGGAAGCGAAGAATCGAAGGCGAATGTTTAGAGATTGAAGATTGTGATTCGAAGTGACAGTCGGATGTCAAAATATAATTTTTCTTCTCTAAACTCTTCCTTAATTTTTTATATTCTATTATTGTTGAATATCTTGTAAATTATATTTTTATATTTGCTATGAACTCTTCTCTCTTCTTTTATTTAGTTCCAATGGGATGTTGAACTTTTTATACATTATTTGTTCCTTCTTATATAAAGTTCATTCTCGATAATCTGTTTTAACTGTTGAATAAAATTTATTCCGATTGATTTAATGTGATCAGTTAAGTTAATTTGATTAATATCATTTGCTAGATTAAGGGATAATATTACGTGTAATTGATATTGTTCCTAATCACAAGTAGCAATTAGTGATACATGATTGTGGTCAAGCTTTTGAGGATTGCTGTGATTATTGGAAGACAGGTTTAATAATCCGAGCTTGTGTGATTGTTGCTTGGAATAGTCTAATTCCCTAGATCTTAATGTTACTGTTATATTAAATCTATAGAGCTTGTTCTAGGTTGTATAATGGTTAGAATCTTGTGAAGAGCTTGTTTCATTGAGTGATAATTAAGGGGAGTTTCGGGTAGCAGAGCTTGTTGTTACCTAGGGCTATTAATTTCATTGAAGGATAAATATTGCTATGATAAGGTGATATTGAACGGAAGAACTAGAGCCTTTATTTTATTCTTATTACTTTAAATTATGTTTTATTAATTAGTTAAATCAAATAATAACCCCCCCTTTTGGCTTACAAAGTATAAATTTAAACTAATCATTCTCTGATTGATCAACTCTTACTTGCACTACTACATTAATATCTTTTGCAGTAAGGTTTTATTTTTTGGTGCTTGCGACAGCACATCATATATATAATATTAATATATATTTAAATAGTTGAATATAAAAATAATAATAAATAATTATATAATTAAATATATTATAAAAATAAATAATAATTATATATTAATATATACATTTGTTAATAGTTAATATATATATATATATATATGTATATATATATTTGCACAAGTATATATATTTTAAATCGATATAATATACCAATAAATAATTAAATATTAATGTATATTTAATACATAAACATAATACGCTTCAATATATAATATGTGTATATATATATATATATATTCAATAATTAAATGCATGTCGTAAGATTTATATTATATATAGATATTTGAAAAGAATTAAATATATAATTAATAGTTGCAAATGAATATATATTTAAATAATTGAATATATTAATAAATAAATAAAGTATGCTTCAATAAATTATAAAAATAATATATTACCAAAAAATATATTATATTATTTATTTAAATATTTGAATAATAATTACATATTAATATGTATATATACTTTCAAAATATATATAAAGATAATATATAATATATACCAACCGCTTCCCTGAACCTCTTCACGTATTGGTCGAGGCTCTCATCGAAACGTTGCTTGACTTGCATCAAGGATGTTGTCAGCTTTCCCCTCCACTTATTACTTCTGAAGCGCGCATGGAACTTATCACATAACTGTTCCCATGAGCCGATAGAATTCGGGGTAAGAGACGTCATCCATTCCCGAGCCCCATGCTTCAACGTTGTGACAAATATGTGACACTTGGCAGTATCGGGGTGGTCATAATAATCCATAATTTGATTGTAAGCATGCATGTGGTCATAGGGATCTTCAGTGCCATCATAAGTCTCTAACGGGGGCATTTTCTTTGATTTGTCAACCTTTACCTGCTTTATCTCTGGAGTAAAAGGTGACATGGCATTGTTCGGCAATTCTTTCGACTGATCTGTTGTCGCCAGCCTCTGTTCTACTTCCTTCAACCTTTTCGCTAGGGAATCGGTCCTGTTCTCCCAAAGAGTCGGTTCGGGCCTGACTCTTGAATTATCCCTAGAACGGTTCCGACGTCTGCCCCGGTCTGGTGTGTGGCTCTTCGGCTTGCTATCGTCCGGCGAGTGACTATGATGCCTCCTGCGGATTCTCAGTCTGCTCAAGTCCTGCGAGGGGCTTTGGTGCCTGCTGCGGACTGGTGTGCGACTCCTCGGCCTGCTGTTGTCCTGCGTGCGGCTTCGGTGCCTGCCACAGACTAGGGTGTGGCTCTTCGGCCTGCTACTTTCTCGTCGTGAACCGTTCAGACAATGTTTCCTAGATCGGTCTCCTAACGAATCTTCCTGACGCCGATCATGACTGGAGGAAACTTCTTCTCCGTGTAACAAGGACGCTAACTGTTTGTCCAACTTTATCTGCTGAAGGCGTAAGGCCTCCATAGCATCCTTGCTCTGCTGCATCTTTCTGGCCATGGTCAACTCCCTCTTGTCTCGACCTTGATCTGGCTCGGAGTTCTGGTCATCAGCACCATCACCATGGCCAGCCGTCCTCTGTGTGGTAGAGAACAATTTCCTTTTGACAATCGTTGCCTAGGAGTCGAATTGGCCCACTGAGCGACTTTGGGGGCCCAGCCTATCCGAGATGCTCTTCGATGGCCCCAACCTATCTTTAACCGACCCACGGGGTTAGAGTGTATTGGTCGTTGATGTATTCTGTGTCGATGTCATTTTTGTATTGCTTGACACCATGATTTCTGATCAAATACTACTGAGTGATTGTATATTATGCTGCACTAGGCCCTCCTTCTAGCGTTAATGTTAACGCCAAATTCTGATCGCTAGCCAAATCACCAAATAACGAGTCGAAAAGACGTTTAACGGTGGAGGATATGCATTTGTTTTAGTGTGTGGAATAAAATAATGACATGTGGAAATAAAATAATAACACGAGGATTTTACGTGGAAACCCAATTGGAAAAAAACCACGGGGAGAGATATCATAAATCCACTATGAAAATAATAAGGAATATATAAGTTCTCAACTAATAAATAAACTCGATATTTGTTGTCTGCTTTTTCTCGCCTTTCTCTTCCTGGATGGAGAGTTTTTTCCCTCTCTAAGCTATTTGATGAGAATATCTATGTTGGTATGTTTATGCTTCTCTTTCTCTCCTGATGTTTTTTAATGGATCCCCGCCCTTCTATGTATGATATATAAATATATATCACATGTAACCTGTTGAAAGGTTTTAAAGGAGAAAATGAAAAGACTTGCCGACTTTCTAAATTCCTTAGTTGCCCAACCTTTTGTGTTCTAGTGGCCCCCACCACTTCAACCTTTGGTTTTTAACCTTCTGCATTCTCCTACCCTTTGTCCAAATATGAGACAATAAAAATAACCAAGCTTCACAATAATGCTGATAGTAGAATTGTGGGTCCCACTGAATAGTATATCCCAACAGGGAGTTCGGTTTTGGGATCGACTTCGGTTCTTTCGGGTCAGCATTCGGGGTCGGGGAGCGGATTCTTTTGGATCAGGAGTTCGGGATCGGATTCTTGGCTTCAATTATTATGATTATTATTAAAATTATTTAGTTATTTTATGGTAGTATTTTATAGGAAGTGAATTCTTTTATGGTATAGTATTTTATTAATAAGTAACTCTTTTATATTATTACGTAATAGGAAGTTGTTACCTATTAGAAGTTTGTTTTCGTATTTATAGGAATTTTATTTCGTTTCAATAAGGAAATCTTTTAGCTATAAAACTTGGCTTGCGGGTTGAATTATAGACAGCTTTTGTTTTGATAATAATAATTTGAGCATTAGAGAAGTTTCTTTTTGTTTAGGGCAATTATTTTGCTTTTGTTGCCTGTGAATTTATTTGTTTACCTAACCCGCAGAATAATTGCTATTCTGCCCGGTGTCAGTTGGTATTAAAGCATCAATATATTCCTGGGAATAGACTTCATCAGTTTCGATGGCTGGTGGTCGTGGTCGTCGTGAGTAGGTTCCGACTGAAGAAGTACCGCACTGTGATTGTAATGTTCAGGACGTGATGATTGAGGATTTACAGAGACAAGTTGCAAAGTTAACCCGGCGTCTAGCAGTGCAAGATCTCGGTCGTTGTAGATAGGTTACGACTGAGGAAGTCTGGCACCTTGATCGTGAGGAGGAGGGTTATTACTCTGAGTCAGTTTTGATAACCCGTATTATCATAGGGAGCAGCTATGGGAACGACGTGGTCAAATAGATCATCATCGAGATTTGGACTGTCAATTCGAATTCTATCAATTGATAGGCCGGAATGATCTATCCGAAACTGAAGAACAGTTGGTTGAGGAAGACGTGGAAGAAGAAGTAAAGGAGTTTGAAAAACCTGTATATAACGAATATGAAGATGAAGAAGTACTTTATGGAGATATTACGGATGAGGATGCTACAATTGACAAAATTAGTTATGAGATTATTTCAGTGTTTCAAGATTATTCTTTAAGAAGAAAATTCATGAAGTTTTGGTCCCGCAAAAGTTGAAGATTCGTTGTTGGTGTCTGATACTCGTTTTGTAACTGTTTCGAGTTGCACATTAATTTTAATCGCTTTGTGGACCTTTAAGCTTGCGGCACGTAGCACTTTGGGCCTATCTAAGTTTGACAATAAAAGAGCCTCATTTTGTTAAAAAAAACAAAATTATACAGAAAGAGTCGTCTTTTTATTGATAATAGTATAAACTAACTTACACTCACTTTTATTGATAATAGTGTAAAATAATTTACACCAGTCTTATTTGTAAGTTTAAAAAACAAAGCAAAGGATAGGAAACAAAATTACCTTTTTCCCTCAGAATTTTCTTGTTTGTAAGTTTCTTTTAATTAAGAAAGTTCTAGAAAGGTAAAGAAAATTAAATCCAATTTTTCTTAGAAATTTTTCTTAGCAAAATCATAGGAAAACTAAGGATTGAAAATGAATTTAGTAAACTTCTTTTTTATTCCTAAATTGCCTTAACATTAACATATAAAAACAAATTTGGACATCCATGTCCTATACATATTGACACTTCTTAAGTAAACTTACAAAGATAACTAAGAAAAATATTATTTCCTATCCTATCATTTCCTTACTTAGAAATCCTTAGCATTCGTTACCCCAGAACTTATAAACAAGTTAGACCTGTATTTTGTTGCGTTGAGAAAGTGCGTTCCAATGGCTTTTAAGCCCAACGCAAAGGTGAGTTTGGAGATTAAAATATGTGTTTGTGAGTTGAAAAATCTGCTTTTGAAATAAGTTCATGTAAACAACTAAGATGTTTAAACTGCAAAAGTCCCAAAAACTTCAAAAGCTTCCAAATTAGTCATGCACTTAGTGCTTATGTAGTCTACAGGCGTTTGAGAGTTCTAAATACATTAAATGTAGTTGAAATATTGTTCGTCTAATAATAACTTATTTCAAATGTAACTTACTTAACTCATAAACACCATGTTTGGATCCCAAACGTATGGTGCGGTGAAGTCCAACGCTCTAAACACCAAACAATATCGTTTCAAACATACTAAACGCTAGTAACTGAACAAACTTTTAATATTCTAAAAAGTGTCATCATAATTTCATTACATGTTATTACTATTAAATTAACAACGCATTTGCAATTTAGATCCAACTAATACTTACTGTTGCAAGAGCTATTCTTCTATTTTAATTGGCTTTGTTGTTTGTACTCCGTTTACTTATGCTTCATTAATCTAGAAAACAATGTGCCTTCCAGACACAAGGACTTTTTTTTTTGATAACTAGTACAATAAAGATTAAACACTAAATATCCTTAACGTGATTGTAGAATTTAGAAATAAAAAGTATGACAAATTTTACTGAATATTGAGAGAAATATACCCAATATTATCGATTTCGAACCAAACACCCGTAATAACCATTATCAATAATTACATAAACTATACCATTATGAAAATGGCCAAATATGACTAGAATTCATACTATTTTACATCTAAATCTTTAACATTTATAAGAAAGTAGGAGGGTCAAAATCAAATATATTATGTTTTTAACATAAATGGGTTAAAGTTTTAAGTTATTACACTTTGACCTTAAATTTCTATAACATTTCAATTTTAAGCTTTTAAATTTTTTTTGAACGCATGTGGTGTGGGGGGATTTGCCCACCACGCGCTACATATGGCCTCATCGGGTTATTAGAAAGGTACGAGAATGTATAGTTGAGGGATATAAAAAATTAAAAAAATTCTAAAATTGATCCAAATTTTAAAAAAATTTCAAAATAATAAGTTTTAGAACTACTGGGATTTTTAGAATTTTTATAGTGATTGACCTTTCATTACATTTTCTCTCCAATTTCATTTAATACACGAAATATTTTGTCTTACTAATTTTGTTAGTTATGATCTAAATATGTTAATAGATAGTTCATAATATTGAGATTGATCCTATAAATAATTAGAATCATTAAAAGTATTTTTATTGTTAAGAATTTAAAAGAATTTTTAATTTTAAAAACCTTACATGTTCATCAAATAGGATAAAAGTGCAGAGCTTCCAATATGATTATACAGGTCTGCTTCGAACTAGGCAACTGGCAACATCTGCCTATGGATTGGGATGGTCTTGTTAATTCCATTACTCAATTTCAAGGTCAAAAATTGTCTAAGAATATCTTGTGCCTTTCATTGGCTGTTTCTATGTACAAAATTTGGGAAATAAGGAACAAGGTGATTCATAATAACAAAAGGATTCCACCGCGTCAATTAGCTACTGAAGTGGTTAACATTATAAAATCTCGCGTTTCGAAGGCACCCACATTTTTAAAGGCCACAAACAATAGTTCCTTTTATTGCAACTGGCTGCTGTAATTGTGTTTCTTGTATAGCTTGTTCATCTATTGGCATGTCTTTAGATGACCCAGCTATATTTCTGGGGTATGCCCCTTAGCCATTGTATTTTTGTTTATCTGAATTTATACAAACGACCAAATTAGCAAAAAAAAATAAAAAAAATTATTTTGTTCAATATTATATACTACTAATTATCTGATTTTGATTTCAATTATATTACCTACAAATATATATGTTTGGTTATTAAATGACATTTTTAAAAAAAGTGTAGTGGAACGAGCATACTAGTTTAAATTAACTAAACTACCATAATTTTAGAAATATTTTTTATTTTTCATTTTTCATTTTTTTTAATAAGGGAGTACAAAGTAGGATAACGTACATACGTAACATAGGAAAAAAAAAAGCAGCACACCCATAACATAAAAAAAGAAAAAAGAAAAAAGAAAAAAGAAAAATAACCAAATTGGCAAATTTGTGAAACCCAGAAGCTCCTGGAGATGATAATAGACGACCCACGACCCTCCCTCCTCAGCGGTCTCCACCCTCCTCCACAAAAGAGACACATCAGACACGTACTACCCTCTTTGTCTGTCTTACGATCGGCATCAGTTGGGTTTGAAATTGGATAAGAGGATAAGAAGGTTTGATTAATCCTTACCCTGCCCTGCCGGACATTGTTTGGAGTTATGCGAGTACTATTTTTCCTCCTCCAATATTTGCTCTTTAATGGAATGGAGGAGAAGTAATTAGATTTCTTTTTCTTGATATTTCACTAGATACCTTGAAAGTTGTTACTTTGCCAACACAACAATGTCCTCCTCCATGGCAATTACAACTACTACTACCCCAACTACTTACTGGAGAAGAACAAGCCTTCTTCGTAGGCAGTTTCCACCACAAATCCACATTCAATTTCAAGTACTACGCTGCTGCTCTGATTCAAAGCCCAAACGTGGTTTTGGGCCTAAAGACCCAAAGGTAGTATTTTTTACATACATACTATTCATATTATTTTCTTTTTTCATTTTCTTTATTTCCTTCTTTACTTTTCTCATTTCGTTTATGATCTCTCTCCCTCTATAAGTTTGGCCTTGGACGCGTGTGTGTGTATATATATATATACCCACTGGCAGTACTGTACTGATATCTATGTAGTTGGAGTAAATGCTTTTGGCTCATTCAAAAAGATTATATACACACAGAGCTTTCTAACTGTTTTCTTTGACATACTAATCTTCAAGTCTCGCTTTTATTAAAAAAAGCTTGAAACCCATGCCTGCTATCTTTCTTATATACTTTTTGTTTATCAAATTAATTCAATTGTAAGTTCCTCTTATATATATACTAGCCGCACTACGTGTGCCTCCTGCACTAAGGGGAACAGGAGGAGAGATTACCGGTGTTAGAGAATGGAGGAGGCAAGGGGTGAGCTCGGGAGGAGGAAGAACGGAGGAGGATCTAATTTTTTTCCTTTGAAGTTAAAAAAGATATAATGGACGGTGAGATTTATCCCAAACTTTGGACGGTCTTGATTTTAAATTTCCTGCCCACCCTAATAAATCATCAGGACCGTCCAAAGTTTGGGATAAATCTCACCGTCCATTGTATCCTTTTTAACTTCGAAGGAAAAAAAATTGCTCTCTCAGATCCTACTCCGTTCTTCCTCCTCCCGAGCTCGCCCTTTACCTCTTCCATTTTCTAGTGCCGGCAATTTCTCCCCCCTTCCCCTTCGTACGTAGTGCCGAAGGCACGGGTACTACGACTAGTATATATATATGACACTAATGCTTTTTATGACTTTTCTTTTGCTTTAGTATGTATATATAGATATCAAATTATAATTATATTCATTTAACTTGAACATGTATTATTATAATTATGTAATTTGTATTTGAGAATTATAAGCTGATACCAAATTATCTTTGAAATGACCGACCAAATTAGTTTGGATAAGATCTTCAATATATATATATATAATTATGTATATACCCATTATCTTTACTATACTTATATCTATGTTGTTGGAGTAAATGCTTTTAGCTCAGTCAAAAAGATTATATACATACACAGATTTCTAATTTTCATTGATATAAAATTCTGTTTTCTTTGACATACTAATCTTCATGACTCGCTTTTATTAAAAAAGCTTGGAACGCATGCCTGCTATCTTTCTTATATATTTTTTGTTATTCAAATTAATTTAATTGTAAGTTCCTCTTATATATATATATATATGACACTAATGCTTTTTATGACTTTTATTTTGCTTTATTGTGAGATTCATGCATGTATGTATATATAGATATCAAATTATAATTATATTCATTGAACTTGAACATGTATTATTATAATTATGTAATTTGTATTTGAGAATTATAAGCTGATGACCAAATTATCCTTGAAATGACCAACCAAATTAATTTGGATAAGATCTTCAATTGCCTTATTATATGTAGTAATAATAATAATAGATATTAGATAATAGAAGAGCCTAATTAATGGAGTAAATTTATTTTTTCTAAAGCTGCTCATTAAACATGTTTTGGCGCCATTAGTTGTGGCTAAATGGAGGTGGGAATGCAATATCAGCAAAATTCCATGGCATCTCTCTCTATAATCATCATCAATTTTCAGAGGCGCCACATCTTTTATTATTATCTTGGGCTAAATTTAAACTTTTTGGCCAACCAGTAATATACTCCCTCCATTCCACAAAAAATTGGCAAATGAGACTAGTACTATTAAGGCTCTTCTTTAGTCTTTTAAGTCATTTTCTTGTGGAATTTGATTGGAATTCTATTCTCTTATATTTGGGTCAATTTTTTTTTCCCAATTAAACTAATTGTATCGCTATACGACAAAGGGTTTTGTTTCTGTATAAGATGATAACTTTTACACTGGTTTTCACTTTTCAATAAGATCAGCTGTATTTGTTTCCACTTTATAAACTTAATTATTTGGGTACTCAGGCAAACAAGGTCACATCATGGACGGAGGTAAAGGGTTTGGTGTCACTTCCAAGGTATCCAATAGCAGCTTCATGTATTCCTTTCTGAATAGATTTAGGGGTCTACTGACTCTAGTTAATTGGGATCCCAATAATCTCACTACCTAACTTTGGTTTTGCATTTTATGCCTTGCTATACTTTTCTCTACTAGAATATTCTGGAGTACCATGAATACAATCCCGGTTTAGTGCTTAATTTGATGATTAAGTCAACCATTTTCTTGTATTCATAGTCAATATATATATATATATATATATAATTTTTTTTTTGTGTGTGTGTGCACGGGGTGTGTGAAGGAGATTAGCTTCCAAACTTTCATACCTAACTTGATTGTTAGTACCAGGTCTCTACTGTGATTAGAGTATTACTTATAATTGTAGTCATTTGGTGCAGGAAATCAACCTCTCAACAGTCCGGTACTGTATCTAGTCGTAAGCAAATCAGTCTTACCCCTTTCTTTAATCTAGATACTTATTATTATCATGCGCCTTTAACTGTACTTAACTGTTTTTTTTTAATTTAAAATTTCTTTAATCATATATATAAGAATAAATAAATATAAAACACTATAGATCACTGTTGTAAGTCAGAAGTTGCTACACTTATTCGCCAATTCATAGTCTTTTACATTTGTATGATAAAATGATATAGTAATATTAATTTTACGGTTATATTCTGATTATTGATCAAAGGTATTAAGAACATTGATTTATAGTTCGTCAATATCATTGTCTTTGAAATGGCAGAACACATATTTGCTGATTTTTTTCCCACTAGCTTCATGAATCTCATTGTTTCTCTGTATTTCTGCTGTCGGTTGAAAGTTTCTGACAAACAAAACATATTGTTTACCTTGTTTCTCCGAACTCTGGGATCTTGAGCTACTTGAAGTTTAATATACAGAGATCATACTTCTCTCTCTGTCTGTTTGCATTCTCCTGTTTCTATAAATTTGAAAGTTTAGGTTGAAGGACTGTTTTCACTTTCTGTGTTCTCCAATATATATGCTGTAGAGACTTATGGCCACAATAATTCTTGTATTTTTGTGGCCTTAATGCTTACCATGGTCTCTTTAACCAACTTCTATTTTAATCCAGTCTAACAGGAATTACTCTTAATATCGTGATTGCACAATGTTACTTTTACTGAAGTTGTCTTTCCCTCCCTTGTAGAGCCACCTCGGTTAAGTTTACGAGCTGATAGCCAATCTAACAATATTGCCTTGGATCTGCAATTTGAGGAGCGACTGGAAGCCGTTAAAAGGTGCCGTAGTTTGCAAAATTTTCAATTCAGCATGTCCTTATAGAAGCAATACCGTATTGCGCATATAATGGATTTTGTGTATATGGCTATAGTTGAGAATATCCAATTAATCTGTTATGGCCCATATAGGGTTTTCATCATTTCATTAGAAAGATGTTCATGTTTATGCATCCAGCAGCTCTCCCGCTGTAAGTATGCATGTGTATATTAATGGGTCAAGTAAATATGTCATCATCTCACCAGGCATCCTTCCGGTAACCGGAAATTCATAAAACCAATCCCAGTCTTGGGTTCACTTAAGATAAACTTAAGTAGAAAACATGTTGTGTGATTTCAAAAACTGATGTATCTTGCATGATCTGGTGCTGGCCTCTCCAAAAATCTCTAAAAATGGATGCATCATTAGTCTCTCAAAATCATAGGTGCTTTAGGAACCTTATGTTACTTCAGAGAATAGAATCAGTTTGACAATGTATTTGGGCCACTGATTTGGAAGGTTTTTGAGGAGTTACTGTCTCAGATATTCATAGGGATTTGATAGTGTTCCTTCATTTAGGAATTTGAATTTTTCCACTTTCCACTTTGCTTGGTTTTTTGGAGGACTCCTAGTTTTCATATCCGGACATTTGATATGTAAAAAAGTGATGTATGCGAATCTCATCCTCATTGTTCCTACATTTTCTTATTGCACCTTCGGCTGCATTCATTTTTTTGGGCTGTTTGAAGATATTAGGCCAACAATATGTTGCATACGTGTTTTGAAAGAAACGCGACTTACCTTTTAGGGTTTATTAGTAACGTAGAGGAGCGATTGAAGGATGAGATCGATCATGTATGCCTCCTCTCTCTTCTCTTGCTGGTCGTTGCTGTTCGCTGCTGTTCGTGTCTTCTCCAATTTTGCTGTCGACTGCAGAAGCGATTGAATTTGTCTTTGTTGAATTCATTTTGATATTGCAGAGTTATTTATGATTGAGTCATACTATTGTGGGCTTGCACTGACATTTATTTTTAATTTAACTTTATACAACCAGATAGTAGTGTATATGGCCTTGCACTAAGTTATCATAATCAGGCTTGTACTTATATCTAGCCCCAAATAATGTGGGTTTGCACTACTATTTTTATTTTTTTACTAATACAATAAGATTCATTTCTTTCCCATTAATATCAAATAAAGATAATATAAAAATTCTGGATTATCAATTATTTCTAATGAATTCCATCTTTTACTTAAACTAGAAAAATATAAGATTTTTTCTTTTCATGTATTATATATATATAGTGATAAGATAATAATAATAATATATTAGGCCAAGGGTAAACTGGGCATAATTGATATAGTTAGTATTTGAGAAGCAATCCAATTTAGAGTATGCATGTGAGCACATGGGTAGTTAGTTAATATGTGAGTGAAGGATAAGAATAGTGGCGTAAGTTAGGAGAGTTACTTTTCGGCATTTGTTCTCTATATATAGATGTAAAGGGAAGAGTATTCCCCAAGAAATTATGAATTTTGTGAAATGAATTGAGGAAGGAAGCTTTCAATTGCTTCTCCTCCCTTTTTATCTTTTTCTCTCTGTATCTCACGAACTCAGTGAGTAATATACCGAGTTCCTCTCCTTCTTCCTCCCTAATTCTCTTTGAATTCTATCTCTATTCTCTATATCTCTGTTTCTCTATTTTCTCTAGTCAGGATCCAAGCTGGGCCTGGCAAATTGGTATCAGAGTTGCTAGTTTGTTCCAAAACTATCATCTTCTTCCTCTAAATCTTCTGTTTTCTTCTATCTTCAACCTCTAATTTCTTCTCTTCTACAAAACCAATCTAGGTTCTATCTCTTCTACTCCCTTCTACTCTTCACACACAACCCAAAAACAGCCCAGAATCATCAACAACTATAGCAGATCACAGCCACAAAGCAGCAGAAAAAGGATTTCTGGTGCTCTGTTTTCGGTGGCTCTTACAAATGAGCAAACACAAGTGTTAAATCACTTATAACAGGTATTAATCTCGTGTTATACTCGTTTCAGTCATATTCACATAGCCCAAACCATAATTCTCATAAAAAACGACACCCAAACACAATTCAATCCATAATTTTCTACTTCTTTGTTGGCAAAAAATTCTGGATTCTAGGCTATAATTTGGTTTGATCTATTTTCGTTTGTGTTAAGTGATTCAAATTAACTTGTTTAGCCTATCTAGCATTAGTTTAAACATTTCAAAACTAAAAAACATCATTATCAATTTCCAGTTGTTTTAAATTCCAAAAACTATACAGTTTCAGCTATATTCTTAGTGTTTACAATTATTACTGCAGTGGTAGTTACTGTTTATGCTAAGTTTTTATCCCTTGGAGTTATAGCTTGTTTTTTGTGCTAAATTACTCTTAAAAATTCAATTCAACTAAGTTGTAGCTTGTTGAATTTAAAACTTGTTTTGCCTCGGATACTCAATTGTTTCACCGAGGATATCCATTTCTCACTTATAAAGAAAGCTACCCAAGCTCCCTTACTCAGAATCTGGTAGTATTGTTGCTGCTGGATAAATTTTTCAAACTTAGAATCACATTTGTCCTGTGATTTCGTTCATTTCTATTATCTGTAAACATGGCTGGTCCTTCACAAATGTTGCATCAAGATTTTTTAAGCTACAGGGAGTACACTAATGAGAGGTTACGGCTCATTGATGAAAAAATGGACCACTTCATAGAGGGTATGAATGAGTTGTTAAGGCAAAGGAGACCAGATAATGATGACATGTTTGAGAATCCTTTTGGGGATAATGGAAGGGGCAAGAGGCCTATTCACATGGGGCAGAGAAAGTATACAAGTGTTGATAGAAGAACTACTTATCTTCTCTTAGGTAGCGGTCGATCGGTTCACATCTATGGTCAATCAATAGGTCCGCGGATCTATTCTTCTATACGATAAATCGCCATCTCTGAGAAATTTTTTTTTTCCAAATGTTTGGTCAAGTAGTAATTATTGGAATGACTCTAGAAGTGTCCTATCCTAGGAGTCCTATAAATAGCCTTGTGAGTTATTTTATATAAGTGAGATATAAGTGAAATATAAGTGGAATCAAGTGAAATCAAAAGTGTTCTCGAGTGTTCTCCACAAGTATATTTGTCTTCTCAAGTATAATATATCCTCTTCCATTTCCTTCAGAGACTAGGGTTTGTAGCTAATCAATTAGCTTATCTTGTCTGATATTTCCTTCTTAAAATTTCTATCTTCTTTTCATACTTGGATTGCATTAACTTATTGTGTAGAATTTGTACAAAGTCTATACATTTATTGTATCTCTTACATTACAATAGGTCCTTAATTTATACAATTCGTTTGGAGCTAGTGGAGGAGGAAAACAGGGAACTTGTTTTCCTCAGTGGAGTATACATGTACACAGCTCATACACACACAGGACAAACACTTCTAACACTCCCCCTCAAGTTGGTGTATAGATATCTCGCATACCCAACTTGAAACACAAGGGATGAAACATCTTACCACTAAGACCCTTAGTCAGAATATCAGCTAGCTGATGTTCTGTTTTTACAAAAGGTAAACAGATAAGACCACTGACTAATTTTTCTTTGATGAAGTGTCGGTCAATCTCAATGTGCTTTGTTCTATCATGTTGTACCGGATCATTTGCAATACTAATGGCTGCCTTGTTATCACAAAACAACTGCATAGGCCTTTTAGTTGAAACACCCAAATCTTCTAGCAAGGTTCGAAGCCACATTAGTTCACATATACCCAAGGCGATAGCCCGGTATTCAGCCTCAACACTAGATCTTGCCACAACAGATTGTTTCTTACTACGCCAAGTGACAAGATTACCTCCAACAAATGAACAATAGCCTGATGTAGATCGACGATCCTCTATAGAGCCAGCCCAATCTGAGTCGGAAAAAGCTTCGACTCTCATATGACCATGTGATGCAAACAATAAACCTTTACCGGGTGCAGACTTGAGATACCTCAAAATTCTGTAAACGGTTTCCATATGACTTTGTCGAGGATCATGCATATATTGGCTGATTATACCCACAGCATAAGATATATCGGGTCTAGTATGGGACAGGTATATCAGTCGTCCCACTAGACGTTGATATCTTTCTCTATCAACCGTAGGTCCTGTGCCTCTTTCTAGATGATGATTGACTTCAATAGGAGAATTTGCAGGTTTACATCCTAGCATGCCAGTTTCTGTTAAGAGATCGAGAACATACTTCCGTTGAGATAGAAAAATTCCACTGGAAGATCTTGCAACTTCAATGCCAAGAAAATATTTCAAGGTGCCCAGATCTTTGATTTCAAACTCTTTAGCCAGGCTCGCCTTGAGATTAATTATCTCTTCTTTATTATCCCCTGTCACAACAATGTCATCAACGTAAACAATAAGAATGACAGTCTTACCATTTATTTGTTTGACAAATAGAGTGTGATCTGCTCGACTCTGCTTGTACCCAAGTGTTACCATTGCTTTGTGGAATTTACCAAACCAGGCTCGAGGAGATTGCTTCAATCCGTATAAAGCCTTTCGCAGTCTACAAACCTTACCCTTGGTGACAGGTGAGGCAAATCCAGAGGGTATTTCCATATATACTTCTTCTTCCAGGTCACCATGAAGAAATGCATTTTTCACATCCAATTGCTGAATATCCCAGCCAAAGTTTGCTGCACATGAGATAATGGTACGAACGGAGTTCATCTTTGCCACGGGAGCAAAAGTCTCTTGGTAATCAATCCCGTGAGTCTGAGTGTACCCTTTTGCAACTAGCCTGGCTTTGAGTCTTTCAACTGTCCCATCTGCATTTTGTTTCACTGTATATACCCATTTGCAACCAACTGGTCTTTTCCCATCAGGAAGAGTAACTAGTTCCCAAGTATCATTCTTTTTTAGGGCATTCATCTCTTCTATCATAGCATGTTTCCATTTCTCGTTGCTAATTGCTTCTTTCCACCCCTGAGGAATAGATATAGAGGACAAAGAAGAAACAAAGGAATGGTAGGATGTAGATAATTTATCATATGAAACAAAATTTGAGATAAGATGTTGTGTACAAGACCTGACACCTTTTCTAAGAGCAATGGGAATGTCAGTATCATCAGAAGAACAAATAGGATCAGGATTCATACCATTAGTATTACCAAGACTCGGTTCAGGGCAAGGTTGGTGTGGTGGTGCAGCAATGAGGACCTTATTCTTCCCTTTTCGAGTATAGGTTCTCAACTCAGGCTCAGACTGTAACTGTAGCTCCCCCTGTGTAGCAGTATCAAAAATAACAACGGGGGTAGAGGAAGACTGTAACTCCCCCTGTGTAGCATTATCAGAAACAACAACAGGAGTAGAAGAAGATGGAATAATAATATTTGTACTTGTATTTGTAATACCAGTTTCAAAAGACTCAAAAGACGTCTCCTCAGAAACATCCTCCCCCTGAGGAGACGGAGAAGAAGAATAAAAAGGTTCAGACTCCCAAAAAGTGACATCTCGAGTGACAAACACTTTGTGAGAAGGGGGATGATAACATTTATAACCTTTTTGAGTTGGAGAATAACCAATAAAAACACACCGAAGAGCTTTGGGATCTAATTTACCTCGAGTGGGGGATTTATCATGAACATAGCATACACATCCGAAAACTCGGGGCGATGGAGAAGGAGTGGTTATGTGCTGGAGAAGGGAGATAGGACTTTTGTTTCCTAGGCTTCTAGAAGGAAGGCGGTTGATTAGGAATGCCGCAGTAAGAACCGCATCACCCCAAAAAAATTTAGGAGTTTTCATGGTAAACATAAGTGTGCGGGCAACTTCTAGTAGGTGTCGATTTTTTCTTTCTGCTACTCCATTTTGTTCTGGAGTTTGGACACAGGTGGTTTGAAGAATGATGCCATGCCGGGAGAGGTAAGATTCAAAGGCATGATTATTACTGTATTCACGACCGTTATCACTATGGAGGATTTTAATTTTAGCGTTAAATTGAGTTTGAATCATTTTATGAAAGTCCTGAAAGCAATCAAAAACTTCATTTTTGGAACGCAAAAGGTAAATCCAAGTGACACGAGAATGACAGTCAATAAAGCTAACAAACCATCTAAAACCAGAACGAGAAACAATCCGAGATGGCCCCCAAACATCTGTATGGATAATAGCAAAAGACTCAGACTGACGACTGTTAATAGCAGAATAAGTCGAACGTTTGTGTTTACCGAGTTCACATGGTTCACACAAAAACTGAGTTTTGTTACAATTCTTAACTAAAGATGGAAACAAAAATTCCAATACTGAAAAGGAAGGATGACCCAAGCGACGATGCCATTGATGGAGAGAGACTAGGTTGGAGTCTGAAACAGAGTGAAGAGCCTGAGTAGGGACCCTTTTAGATGAGGGAACATCTAAATAATAGAGACCATCAACTGCACTACCACTGCCAATCTGCTGTCCCGTCACCAAGTCCTGAAAAATACAATGATGTGGAAAAAAGGTTACTGAACAATGCATAGATTCAGAAAGACGTTGGACAGATAATAAATTTGCAGTGAAGGAAGGAATATGTAGAACAGATGACAAAGTCAATAAAGGGGTACAAACTACAGAACCACTCCCGGAGATAGAGGACAGAGAGCCATCAGCAACTCGAACTTTGTCCTTTCCCGAACAGGCCATATATGAAGTAAAAAGGTTTGAGGACCCAGTCATATGCTCGGAGGCACCTGTATCTATAATCCAACTATGACAAGTAGGTGAAACATGAAAAGCACGAGGAGGGATACCTGTCTGGGCATAATGAGAGGAAGTAGGATTGGAATAGAATTTCCGAAAGGCAGTGATTTCCTCAGGAGTCAGTGCATGAGTAGTGTCTGTGGTACTAGGTACATCTGCAGAATGTGGAGTAGACATGTAGGCATGAGATCCACGTCCTCGACCAGAACGACCGCCACGTCCTTTAGGACGCCCATGAAGCTTAAAACAACGGTCTCTGGTATGATTCTTCCCCTCACAATAGTCACAGTCACGGGACTCCTTCTCAACAGGAGAGGGAATGGGAAAGCCAGACTTAGGATACGAGGCAATCAAGGCTGATCGGTCAACAAGATTTGGTTTGAGTACCATTACCCGACGCCTACTTTCCTCTTGTTGGACTCTAGCATGAGCCTCTCTTAGTGATGGAAAAGGTGTCTGGCCAAGCAGCTGCGCTCGAATTTGATCAAATTCTATATTCAACCCAGCCAAGAAATCTACAACCCTATCTTCATTAATAAACTTTTGATAAGCTGCTGCATCTTCTGGACATTTAGCTGAGAAAACCCGATAATGATCAAGCTCCTGCCAAAGTGCATTAATCTCTGCAAAATATTGTGCCACAGACTTCTCTCCTTGGCCCAACTCACGGATTCGTTTACGAATATCATAGGCCTTAGACATATCACCAGAGATAGAGAAGGTTTGAGAGATAGCTTCCCAAAGTGCATATGCAGTGTCTAAGAACATGTAACTACTTCTCAGACTAGGTTCCATTGAGTTAAAAATCCATGTTTTTACCATGGAGTTATCAGATTTCCATTCTTCTTGAGCAGTACCTGTTTGTACAGGCATGCTGTTTGTACCAGTGATAAAGTGCTGCATTCGGTTTGCTTCAATTGACATACGACATGTTTGGGACCAGGCAAGATAATTGTTTCCATCCAATTTAAAAGGAATAAGAACCAAGGAGGAATTGAGATGATGATTTCTAAACATCTGTCCCTTATTGGTTTCGATAATAGGACCAACTTCTGCCATGGTGATATAATAGGAGCAACAAGAATTTATCCAAGAAATTTACCAACAAGGATAATATACAGGCTTCCAACAGTGAGCAGTAGGTGTATGAAAATAGCCCAAACAATAATGCTTAACACGGCAGTGTGATGGGACAATTGAAGACCAAACACTTAATACTGTAAGCCAAACAGGTTAACACTGGACAAGCAACATATACTCAGATACCAAACTCAGTTAGGAAACATGCGCAATAAGCCAACAGCAGTACTAACATGTGCTCAGTCCTATAACAGTGGCCAAAAATATTGAAGAGTGACTTAACATATGCTCAGTCCAAGAAGTACTAACAAGAATATATGCCCAGTATGAATAGTGAATATCAGGAGCTAAGAAGCCACGAAACCAAGAAAATCAGCAAGCTAATACATGCTTACAGTGAAGAACGAACTAGCCGAACCAAAAAATGAAGCCAAATCCAAGCAAACCTGATTTTCTCTCGACAAGACCAGTATGGATGGGTAGAGGAGAGAGAGGCGACCACCACGCAGGAAATCGCGCCGGGAAAAAGCCGCTGGAAAGTCCCTCACGCGCCGGCGCGTGGCGTCAGCGGCCGGGCGCGTCGGCGGCGCGTGCGGCGGTGGTTGGGAGGCCGGAAAATTCTGACTTGGTCGCCTGGCTATGGGTAGTCCAATTATGACATCAATTTCAGTATATGTAATTGTTTATGCTAGTTTATAGTTGGAAGAACATGGCAGCGGCGAGCGGAGAAAGAAAAAAGAAAGAAAAAATTTTCTAATTAATGGATCATGCTCTGATACCATGTAGAATTTGTACAAAGTCTATACATTTATTGTATCTCTTACATTACAAGAGGTCCTTAATTTATACAATTCGTTTGGAGCTAGTGGAGGAGGAAAACAGGGAACTTGTTTTCCTCAGTGGAGTATACATGTACACAGCTCATACACACACAGAGGACAAACACTTCTAACATATTGCTTATTAGACAATCCACTCTTACGATGTGTGTAAGGAGTCTCAATCTTCCTCGCTTACAATGCTAACGTTCTTGTGAGGCACACTTGGCCCAATATTACCTCAGTAGTCAATACTCTTCTATTGTGGAATACGAATTAACTCCCTATACTATCCAACTCCCAAAAGGATCCACTATGCTTCTGCATCACAAGTTTCCACATGGATAATAACGAGTAGAGTTACTAGAGTATCACACTGTCCCAGTCATAGGTCTCCCTTATACCATTTGTTGCACCTCAAGCTTAAGCAACAGACTGAACCTAATGCACCATATCGTTCTGAAAACCATTGTAGGAAGTCAACTGGTAATTCATTACTACATCTTACAATGCACTCACATTCATAGAAGACACAAGTACACAATGTACTTGTGTCTTCTCTATTTTGGAAGGACTCCTAGTTCTCCACTCTTGTAATTTTATTCTAACATTTATATTAATAACAACTTAAATTTTCCTGGTTCTCCACTCTTGTAATCTTATTCTTTTTTTTTTATTATAAAAACCTTTATATTAATAACAACTTAAATTTGCCATTCTTTGGAACCTTGCTCACTGGGTTCCAAATCCCCATACTTGGGGGCCAAAATTACCTATTAAAAAAAATGCAATTTTCTTTTTTTTTCAATGATGTGGTGCTTCATTTTTTTATTAAAATCTGAAGATTTTCGCTTTACTTTTTCACTTGCTTTTTTATAGAATAGTACTAACTTATCAATATGACCTTTTTCTTTCTTTTCTTAAATTTACTTCATTTAACGTCAAATATTTGTCACGGATATTAGTAGTTTTCTACACCCCTCAGGTCAGCGCTTGAGCAGAAGAAAGCCGAGGAGATTGAAGAATTTGTAGCAATCGAATATGATGCACCAGTTGAGTCAGAAAGTGGCACAGTTGGACTTGGTACTAAGGTAGCGGTCCCACAGTTGGTTGACATGTTTTCTGACCATGACCACATGATTGAAATGCTCTTTTTTTTTTCCCTATCATTTAGTGCAAGATTGAAATGCTTTTTCTTTATGTGGATATTACTGATAGTAAATTTCATGTTAAACGGTAAAGATTGGAGTAGGAGTTGCTGTGGTGGTCTTTGGGTTGATTTTTGCTCTTGGAGACTTTCTTCCCTCTGAAAGGTACAGTATATTCAAGGGTTTCTCCAGTTGTATTCTGAAGTCACTTGGTTTCTTTTCTGTTTGGTTGATATCGGTTCCTATATACTCCCTCCGTCCCACCTTAAAAGTTCTTATTACTATTTTAGGTAGTCTCAAGTTAAATGTTTACTTACCTTCAATAATCTGTTTTTTACAATAATTTGCCTATAATACCCTTAGTATTAATTGTCATATTTCTATTCCCTATGCATATTTATAGAGTATCATAAGTCATGTAAAAAAATCTATGCAATTAGATGAGAATTTAAACACGGACAATTTTGTCATTTTATCTTGGTATTCGCAAAAGTCAACTAGGACTTTTATCTTGGGATGGAGGGAGTATATGATAATTATTGACTTTTTGAAGTCAACTCAAGACATTTTCTTACTCAAGATTGACATGATGTCCTTTAATTTTAGTCGATACAATGATAAATATTGTAAACTATTTGAAAAGTACTACTCATTGTAAGAATTATTGTTTCATAATCTTTAGTGAATCATTTCAATTTTAAGTTGGAAAATGTCTTATTTTATGTTTTTTACCTTCTATGCTTTTCTTAATTGGCTTGGTTAACTTGTTAGTACAGGAAAGTTTTCAGCAGGTCCCTGCTAAATTCCTTAAGATACTCTCCGAAAAAGTCGCACAGATTTCAACCCCCTATGTAGAAAGAATCTTTAAAGGATATAGTTCACATGTCACCCAATGGGAGCAGAAGTACCATTAACCTAGCCTTAGATAAGATAGACTTTTGAAATAAAGGTTAAAACCTTTTCTTCTCTTGGACAGATTTTAAGTGTGTTACTCTCTTGTGATTGTCTTGTTGTGTATCCTGAGGATCTTATCGTTGCATATATTCAGTTTAAAACCATAATAATAGGTATTCCTACATTGTAAAACTAGAGGGAGTACCTGGTTTGGTATATTTTGGTACTTAACAGCCCACATGGCTGAACATGGACATAGTACTAGAAACCAAAGATATCATGTTGCCATGAGAGAAGAGAAAGTTGGAGAACTGGAAAGTGGGACACTTAATTAAATATGCAACTAATTAAAAATTTTAACTTGAACATGTTTGATAACATGCGAGAGGTGATGTAATATGATAAAAGACATTATTTTGTAATAAGTTGAGACATGATGATGTGCTTTTCCTTTTTCTTCTTCGGCCGCGCGGCTGTTGTAGTCAATTGGTTGGGGGATATTCCTGGCATTTAGCATAGCATTTAAATGTTAGATTGACCTAAATTTGGACACAATTTATTGGGTAAATCTCTAAAAGAATTAAATGTCGCAGACTTGAAGATTGTACAATATTGTCTGGCGGCCTAATGGCTCAAGTTTCTTTTAAGTTTTATTCTTGACAATGATGTGGTAGTGGTATAAAGCTAACTATTTATACTTACCTAGTCGCGTCTGAATTAATGAATTTTATGAATTTATCACAATTAATTTGAAGGTCATGAGGTGGCAAGAGAGGTTTTCTACTTGCCGTTTTAACTTACAGACAACTATAAGGTAATAGTGCTCTCTCTCAAGACCAGTAGGAAAACAATTTCATATACACCCACTCACCCATAATATCAACATAACTTGCGCCATTGATTTTTATGCCTCTTAAATCCTATGTTACTCGGACTCGGATGGAGTGTCTGGTTGGACACGGTATCCGACACGGGTACGTCTCAATTTTGCCAATTTTTTACACTAAAGTAAAGTATCTTGTCCAAGTGTCGGGTTTCGGACACGGGTGTCGGACACGGGTACTTTAGGGCAAAATGAAGAGTCCGAGTAACACTGCTTAAATCTAGTAATAAGTGCAAAATGTACTGAGATGGTAATAGTCTGCTAAGTTTTTAGCCTATTTAATCAAGCGATATGGTAGTATTTATCACCCAGTAGGTTGGTGCAAGAAGCTTGGATGAATTAAACTGAAAACATTTACCATCTCCTTCCCCAACACACCAAATATAGATTTTCACAAACCTCAAGCACTAGGACACTGCCAAAAGAGATAGATAGATAGATTCAAACCGATAAAAAAATAGATTTCAGAAATAGAGTCGAGGGAGGAAGAATGAGAAGAAAAATGAAGAACTGGGGGTTGAAGGAAGAGATAAGGGAGATGCATCATGTAGGAATGTAATTAGATGCATCACTCATATTTATGCTACCAGATAAAACCTACTACATTCTTCTATGTCATCCTACCCTAGCAACCTTGCACATGTTTTACTTGAGGTCACATACTATCTAATATCTTGCAGAACATAATGAAATATCAGAAATATCCTGATAACTAAATAACATAATTCTACTAGGGTTACTTGTAACACATAGTTTCTTTTCTTTCACTTCAGGCAGTGGACGTGGGGAGCTCTGAAAGGGTTTTAGAGATTGCTGTATTGGATCTTCATCGAGCTTTTTTTTTTCTATAAATATTTTTTTATAGTTTTTCCTCCTATTGTCCTCTCTTTTGGCAGATCCCCTGTACACGCGATGTACACTAAGCTGCAAGGGATTCAAAAGCGCGTCACTGCTAGCTCACCTAATATCTACCCTATACAAGGAGAGTTCCCAAGAAATCACTACAACTAGGCTCCTAAAGAAAATTCGCTCAAGAAATCCATAAAAGCCACTATCGACCCTGTGTAAACCTCACTCTCTCTTTACCTTCAAGGTAACAACTATTCCTTTATCTCCAAATCGTCCATCATTTTCTACTAATATTCTTTTTTAATCATTAAATAAAGAATTCCCTTTCGGAGTTATCATCCAAACCTTTCTTTACATTAAATCTATCAAAAGTACAAACTAGAATTTGGATTGGAATTGCTTAAGTCTCCTTGTGAGATCTCCAGCCTTATATAATATCTTCAGGAATTATTATGCCCAGAATCAAGGGAATGTTACACCAGTACAGGGCTGTTACATCACTTACAAAATAATGTAAAATAAAGATCTACATCCTACAATCAAGCCCCAGATTGCAGGGGGCTGTAATCATGGAGCTGCTGTTATATTCTATTAGTTGACTATGCACAGCCACATCCAAATTTACTATGGTTTTCACATATGGTTGCCATACTAGGTGCTAATTAATAACTATTATCATTCCCCCTCAAATTGATGCTGGCTTATTTAGCCAGCAACAATTTGCTAACTAGAAAGTGATGTCGATCTCCTGTAAGGGCTTTAGTGAAAATATCTGCAACTTGAAAATTTGAGGAGACAAAAAGGGATAGAGATAGTGCACGTTCATAAGCATCTCAAATATAGTGACAATCTACTTCCATATGTGTTAGTGCGTTCATGGAAACCGGATTTGTTTGCCTAATTTTATACTTAGCAAATACACACGCAAGTATACGCGATCGACTAGTAATCTAGTGGCAAATAGAGTATCGTTCTCACAGAGTATTAATTAATAATAATTACCAAGTAATAACTCTTAACCAAATTAATTTTATTTAAACAATTGATTTAAACTATAAAATAAAATTTAATTAAAAGTAACAACTACGTTAATCTAATTAATTAATAATACTTAAGATTACAACGTTCCCCAATGTTCCGTTTCAATCTTATCACTTCCTATTTAATTATTTCAATTATCCTGGATTGTTAATCAAGAACTCATAAGTATCTATAAGAATCTTCTGATGATCTTATAAACAAATCTCCTAAATCTAATTAAGATTAGAATTAGAAAGAACACTCTAGCTAATCAACTCACTATATTTCTATGTGAATTGAAATTAACAAGAATTTCACGTTCAAGTTCTTTTTCAGATTACATAAGGCGTATAGGTATATTTCTATCCTATGCACAAATTACGAATTCCATCTCATGCCGAAAACATAATCATATGCTATTATATCCAGATCTAAATCTATACTCTATCTACTAATTTCATATAGATTACCACGCTAATTACTGGCCAGACAATTAAACTATTATGCATAAGATATAATAGACAACCCAGTTATAATCAATAATAGTCAATAAAGAAACAAATTAATTAAAACTACATATTGGGTTCAATTGCAATCTTAATTAAAAATTAGCCCATGACTGAAAAAGAAATCAAATTAATAAGATAATCCATCAAGGTCAAATTACAAAAATAAAAGAAAGAGTTTAGAGATAAAAATCTGTATTATGCGCAATCTCTATACCTTCACCTTCAAACTTTGCAATTCTTCTTTGAATTCTTCTTCAGATCTGAAAATAAACCTTATTCTAGTTCTATTCTACTATAATCTACTACTCATTAATACTCAATTCTATGTCCCACATCATGTATTTATAGGTTACAAGTCCAATCTCTAGCTTAGGACGAAAAACAATTCAATTTGGAGTCAAAAACATGCAAAAATGCGTCAAAACTTAGTCTGGCCGCGACCCGGGCGCTGCGGCTCGAGTTTACAGCGCTGCAGCGCTGATTCTCTGGTGTTATGGTGTTGCCACGCCGAGCAATTTTCTGGAATTTTTTGCTTCGGCGTCTGTTGGTAAAATAGTCATAACTCTCTCATCCGAGTTCCGATTGGGACGATTCAAGATATTCCGGAAAGCTAAGAAGTAGATCTACAATTTTCATTCAATAAGCATTGAGAGATTCTGGCTGGATCAAGGTCGAAATTGGGCTTCAAATGGCAAGCTGAAAATTCAAACATGACAACTCCGAGCTTTGATCTCTGTTGATAAAAAGGCCATAACTTTTAATCTGGGAGGAGTTACGGGACGTGCCACCTATCAAATCGAAGCTCTTGACGAGATCTACAATAAAATTCAAGTTCCAAGCCAAGAACATGCATCCAACTTGGCATTGAAAGCCCTTCAATCTTCTCTTCTTGCATTTGCTTGGATATTTTAGTCCAAAAGATGTCCGAATTGCGTTTCCTTACTTCTTCCTATTAAAATAACATAAAAACACTATAAATACATAAAAATAACTTAAATATTTAAGAACTTATAAATTATCAAGCCAAATGTACTTATAGGTATAAAACCTACTCATCAAATACTCCCAAACTTAAATCTTTGCTTGTCCTCATGCAAAGCACTAAGAACAACACTATAACAACTGCTTCTAAATAGCAACTCACGCTACCAATGAATCAATACGAATTTTCATAATAGCTTCAAAGATTTCAAAATTTTCAATAATCCAAGATTTCCTCCAAACTTATGTTAATGCCTAAATTCGCTTCAACTGATACTCAATTTTTTAAATAAAATTATTCTCTGTGTTCAATGCAATCTTAATTAAAAATTAGCTCATAACTGAAAAAGAAATCAAATTAATAAGATAATTCATCAAGTTCAAATTACAAAAATAAAAGAAAGAGTTTAGAGATAAAAATCTTTATTATGCGCAATTTCTGTAGCTCCGCCTTCAAACCTTGCAATTCTTTTTTGATCTGAAAATAAACCTTTTTCTAGTTCTATTCTACTATAATCTACTACTCATTAATACTCAATTTTATGCCCCATATCATGTATTTATAGGTTACAAGTCCAATCCCTAGCTTAGGAGGAAAAACAATCCAATTTGGAGTAAAAAATATGTAAAAATGCGTTAAAACTTAGTTTGGCCGCGACTCGGGCGCTGCGGCGCGAGTTTACAGCGCTGCAGTGCTGATTCTCTGGTGTTATGGTGCTACTGCGTCGGAAATGCACTAGGAACATAGTTATCAAGGCGCCAAGTCGAAGCGAGGCGACAACCGAGAGCTTAAGCGCTTAGTCGACAAAGCGCCCAACTAGTCGTCCACAAGTCGACAAGTCGTTAACAATGTAAATTTTATTCGTATAAAATTATATATATTTAACATTTATATGAATATTTATATATTTATATTTTTAATAATTTACCATATTCATAAATTCATAATGCAAGTCGTAGCATATCAAATCACAATATTAGTAAATAAAATATATTATAATATAAGTAAGAAATATATATTATGATATACAATATTAGTACAATACATAACAAAAAAATATAATACTAATTTATTGTGTTGTATATATAATATTAATTTTTATTTATCATGCATATAACATAATAGTAATGTAAACTGTGTTGTAGTTTACTGTATGTATATATATATATGTTGCATTATTCTTTGTGTTAAGTGCTTAGTTTGCTAACAGGACACATGTTTCATTTACCTGAATAGAATAATATGGGTCACATGTCCTCTTTAACTAGTGGGCCTACGTAGTGGGAAACAAAAAGAATTCCCAATGAATAAACAAAACCAAATTGCAGCAGACATGAGTCAACAAAGCAGAACCTAACATGGGTCACATGTCCTCTTTAACTGGTGGGTCTACATAGTGGGTAACAAAAATAATTCCCAATGAATAAACAAAACCAAAAATCAGCAGTGATGAGTCAACAAAGCAGAACCTTATCATATTAAAAAAAAATAGCAGCAGCACGCAGAGAAGAAGACGCGAAGAAGACAAGAAGAAGAGAAGCTCGACTATCTGATCTCCCACCAAGGCGGCAGGACGACTTGGAATTCTTCACCGACTTGACGCCTAGTCGTCGCCTAGGCGACGACTAGTCGACGACTTGATAAGCATGACTAGGAATTGGCGCTGCCCAATTTTCTGGAATTTTTTGCTTCGACATTTTTGACGTCTGTCGGTAAAATGGCCATAACTCTCTCATTCGAGCTCCGATTGGGACGATTCAAGATGTTCCGAAAAGCTAAGAAGTAGATCTATATTTTTTATTCAATAAGCATTGAGAGATTGTGGCTGGTTCAAGGTCAAAATTGGGCTTCAAATGGCTAGCTGAAAATTCGAACATGACGACTTCGAGCTTTGATATCTGTTGATAAAAAGGCCATAACTTTTGATCCGGGAAGTGTTACGGGACGTGCCACCTATCAAATCGAAGCTCTCGACGAGATCTACAATAAAATTCAAATTCCAAGCCAAGAACATGCATCCAACTTGGCATTGAAAGCCCTTCAATGTTCCCTTCTTGCATTTGCTTGCATATTTTAATCCAAAAGATGTCCAAATTGCGCTTCCTTACTTCTTCCTATAAAATAACATAAAAACACTATAAATACATAAAAATAACTTAAAATATTTAAGAACTTACAAATTATCAAGCCAAACGTTCTCAATTCATGGGTATAAAACTGACTCATCAGGATTCTCGGTGATGTGAATAGCACTGGTATTATTAGGACCTTTTGACGGAAACCAAGTTCTGCTAACAATCCCCGCAATCATGTAATCTCCGAACAAGCAGCAAACATAGCACGATATTCTACCTCAGTGGAAGATTTAGATACACGCTTTTGCTTTTTCAATTTCCAAGAAATTAAGGAGTCTCCAAAGAATACACACTAGCATGTAGTGGATCTTCTTGTATCTAGACATCTTGCCCAATTAGCATCAGTATACGCAAATAGTTTTAATGATGAGTTGGCTGGGAGTTGAAGTCCTCGATCGGGAGTGTCTTTAATATATTGAAGAATTGTTTTAACAACTGCGAAATGAAGGTGTCGAGGATTAGTCACCACGGCATAAGAAATATCTGGACGGGTAATAGTAAGATAGAGTAGACTACCCACTAATTTACGATAAAGGGTTGGATTAGAAATCAATTCTCCATCATTTTTCCTCAGTTTTAGATTGGCTTCCATACGAGTGTCTGCCCTGTCCATACTCCATCAACCCTACGCCAGCAAGATCAACAAGCTCTTTTAAATACTTGTGTTGGTTTACAAAAATCCCTGCCTCAGTTTTTTGAACCTTTAGTCCAAGAAAATATGCAAGGTGACCAAGATCTTTAATTTGAAAGGCCTCAGACCTCAGTAAACTCTTTTGCGATAGAACAATACCATCCGAATCACTGCTCGTAATTAAAATATCATCCCCATAAACGAGCGCAAGAGTTACTCCTTTTGATGAATGCCATAAAAACAAAGAAGCATCATATTGACTTTGTTGAAAACCTATGCTTAACATAGTATCGTTGAATTTAGCAAACCATTCTCTTGATGCTTGTTTGAATCCATAGATAGACCATTTCAAATGGCAAACAACATTTGAAATTGGGACTTTCAATCCTGGAGGTGGTTTCATGTAAACCATCTCATGAAGATCTTCATGAAGAAATGCATTCTTCACATCCATTTGATGGATAGGCCATAATTGAGAGGCAGCAATTGCAGTTGCAAGACGGACGCTTGCCATTTTTGCTACCGGGGCAAATGTCTTATTATAATCAATTCCATACTCTTGTTTGTATTCCAAAGCAACTAGACGAATCTCTTAGTGATCTAAAGAACCATCAGATTTTGTGTTTATGATGTAAACCCATTTAGAAACAATAGGAGTTATTCCTTCAGAACAAGGAACTTCTTCCCATGTATCATTTGCAACTAATGCATTAAATTCCTCTTCCATTGCCTTCTGCCAACAATATTGTTTTGAAGCTTTTTTATAAGATTTAGGAATAGAAATGGAATCAAAGTGAGCAAAAAAAAGAGGAATAAGAAAAACCATAACGACTAGGAGGGTGGGAAACTCTTGAAGACTGGCGATGTGGTGGTTGATCAGGTGGAACAGGAGATGAAGACTCCTCAAGTTGGACCGGAACCGAGGTTGTTGATGCCAGTGAAGGAGGTGGAAGAGTAGCTGAATCTGTCTTTTCTCGCCTTTTGTATACTTAGCCTGGTTTGTAGCGATCAAATGAGGATGGTTCTGCAGAGTTAGAAAACAAGTGCAGATTGGAACAAGAAAAAGATGGTGAAAGAGATGATTCAATTTGATAAAAGAAAATATTATCCAGAAACACGTCATTTCTAGACATACGAACTCTTTTCACATGAGTATCATAGCATCTAAACCCTTTTTGTCCGATTGCATAGCCAAGAACAACACGACGACTTGATTGTGCTGTAAGTCGTGTGCGCTCATTGGTTGGAAGATGGACAACATACACACCCAAATGTATGAAGGCTGGAGTAGTTTAGAATTTTATTATACAATCGAAAATAAGGACTTGCATTGCCAAGATTTTTGGCAATTTGGCGGCTGATTAAATAAACCGAGGTCCGAACAGCTTCATCCCATAAAGTAGAAGGTACTAATGATTGAGTACGAACAGTACTAAGAATGTGACCATGTTTACGTTCAGCAACCCTATTTTGTTGAGGGGTCCCAGGATATGATTTTTGAGACTCAATTCCTTTAATAGAAATTTTGTAAAAGAAGATGATGAGTACTCTCCCCCTGGATCAGCACGAAAGGTCATGGATATGAATTTGAAATTGATTTTCAACCATTGCTACTAAGTATTTGAAGTTGGTGAATACTTCAGATTTGGAGTGCAACAAATATACCCTTGTGAACTTGCTGTAGTCATCCATAAAGGTCACAAATTACCTATACCCAGAAGATGAAATGAAAGGTGCAGGGCCCCAAACATCTGAATGTAGAAGTTCAAATGGTTTACAAGAAGTATGTGAGCTGTTTGAGAAAGGAAGAATTTTACTCTTAGCTATGCAACAACTAGCACAAACATTTGAGGAATAAGATTTTGAATTAACCAATTTATTTAGAATCAAACCATTTCTAAACATTGTCAATAATTTCTTAGAATGTGGATGCCCTAGTCTACGGAGAAAGAGAATAGAAATAATTAGAAGACCAAGTCATATGATTAGATGCTCCCGAGTCAATATACCAAACACTAGATTTAGATGAACGATTACCTGAAAATCCCATAGCAACCTTCTCTTGAACAGATTCAAGAGTGATGGTTGGTGAAAATGACGAAGAAGAGGAACTAGTAGAACTTGTTGAACCAGAAGCATGGTTAGCTCTCACACTATTACGATTTTGTGGTCTTCCGCGGCATTCCAACAAAATATGGCCATCTTTCTTGCAATAATTGCAGTACTTTTTCTCATAGGTCTTAGCAAGGTGTCCATATCCTCGACATGAATAACATTGGGCAGATTTAAGGTTGCGGGAACCAGACTTCTTTTGGGTAGAAAATACCACATCAGAGTGGTTTGAAAAACGAAGATTTGTTCAAGAATATCATGAAAATGAGTTCGATGCTTTGATTGCTTTCTCACAGCAACTGTTGGAAGTAGACATCAAGAGATGGAGGTGGCACACGACTCATTAAATTGGCCCTTACATGGTCATTCTTTTATGAGTTTCATAAGAAAATGATAACACATATTTTTCTCCTGTAGTTCTTGAACAACAAGTAAGAGCGGTAGCTGGAATTTTGGTATAACCATAAATTCATGAAACCTGAGTACTACTCTTGAATACTTGAGATCCTAGGAATAAACTTCAATCTCATAGTTGATATGAAATTTCCTTGCATCATTATCTTGATGATATACCTTTTTCAAATCATTCCACATCTCAGTGTCTGTTTGATAAACCTTGAGATTTAAGCCAATATTAGGTTCAACAAAGCTTACAATCCAATTCATGACTTTGGCTCATTTCTTAATTTCAGCATCCTTAGAAGGATCAACCAACATTTCATTGCCTTGGATAAAATAGCGAAGATGAAATTACCACAAAATATAATTTTTCCCATCCAAACATACTGGGATCAAAGTAATTTTTTATCCAAACATGATGAAATCAAGAAGGGACTGATGTAAAAAATCAAGTATCTCTCAAACCATAAGCCTCAAAAAGAGGTTACTCTTGGATACAATTGTCTCCAAGAGAAGACGATCAAATTAAAGAAACAAAATTTTCTAAGAACTCTTTTAGCTCTGATACCATATCAAAAGTGCATACTAGAATTTGGAATGAAATTGCTTGAGTCTCCTTGTGAGATCTCTAGCCTTATATAATATATTTAGGAATTATGATGCCCAAAATTAAGGGACTGTTACATCAGTACAGGGTTGATGTTATATTCTATTAGTTGACTATCTACAGCCACATCCAAATTTACTATAGTTTCCATATATGGTTGCTATATTAGGTGCTAATTAATAACTATTGTCAAAATCAACATGATTCTCATTGTCTTCCGTAAGTCTATCTGCATCCTTGTTCTCATAGCTTCAACAAGAAACAGGACGCGTGGAATTACATGACAGGAAGGTGAATTGATGCCTTTCAGGGAACTATGTAATGTTATGGCCCTAAATATGTTAAATTTCTTGATTTTCTCATTTGAACTTTTGTTATTCACTTTTTGATTTGAGAACCATTTTGATCCTGATGGCCTTGTCTTTTCTTGGTGTTATTAGCCCAATTGATGATGCAGTCAACAAAATTAAGATGTCAGAAACAGACAAGGTAAAACTTCAGGTAATAATTTTTGGAGATAACCCGATGTTCTCTCTTTATCTCAATAGAAAAAGTTTAGAAGTTTGAGAGAGAGGTGATTACATTTGAGTTAAAGGTTGCTACTGATGAAATATTTCTATAGTTATGAATTCTTGATTACTTCTTACTTTGATGGATGGAAACTAGCATGTACACCCCCATACTTTGCACGAGGTCTTGTTGTAAATTTATTATATTGTTGGCCTTTTTTCATTATATTTTATTGCATTTTAAAATTTATTTCGTGTTGGTTTATATGTTTTGTTTTAATTATGACAACATATGGAGATGTTTTGTGTTTTTATATACTGCCATATATTTAGGGGAGTTATTTATTGTCATCATCAAAAAGGAGGAGAATGTTAATTTATGTTTTTTTGGATTTTAATGATGACAATGTGTTGTATGGAGCTAATGTGAATGAGCAGGTTTTTGAGCTACATGGACTGATTTAGTCATATATGGTGTTGCTGATAATGGAGTTGAATTCATGAAGGCCTAATTTGGAAATATAGTCTGAGAGTGTGTCTTCGGGTCTTAGGAATTCTTGTAAGCCTTTCTAGCCCAAAGTAATTTAATTTCAAGGCTTTATTTGGTTGCTGGGAGTTTGTTTTATTAAAACTTGACAAATGGATAAATGTTATGAAATTAAGGAAACAGACCAAGTAAATTTTGGAAAGAATCAGCATATTCATATCAAATCTGTTTTTTCCTTAATTCCGCCTTTTCAAAGTATTTTATTTTGAAATTCAAAATCTTTGAAAAACTGTTTTGGAAAGATATCATATCATATCTATTGGATAATATCTCTCTGCTGAAATCATGTTATATTCCAACTTAAGGTCTGAGCATTTTATGCTAATAATATTTTTGTGCCGTTGGACTTCGTATTATATATTCTCATCCTTCTCGGCTAATGAAAGAGAGAACACTTTATGCTATACTAAGTATAATACAGAGAACTTTCATTGAGAGCTTTTCAAAGTATATTTCCAGCAATCAGTTGTGTCTTGTTATTAATTTCTTTTGGCTGGGAAATCATAGTGAGTCTGTAATCTTATTTCTTCTTATCAAAACTTGTATTCAAGCCTTGTTTGGCTTGGTTGATCCAGTGGTGGATAAAGTGGTACAAAGGAAGCTCTAGGAGTCTCAGTGGTGAGAAAGTTGCAGAGGTACAAGGGGGCAGTCTTGTACATTTCAGTGCGGAGCTTATTGGTCCATTTACTTGTGGAAATATCAATTCCCCTAAAATGTGGAAATATCAATTCCCCTAAAATATTATATATAATTAAATTATTCATAAAAATATAAAAAAGCTCAAAAAATTTATTATAATAAATCACTAAATCATGCAAAACCTTCGTTATAAATCTGTACTACTTAATATTATTAATAAACCTACATTAAAAAATATATTTAAATTTATATTATTAAATATATTTATCTTTTAATAGTAGTAACACGGTAGCACATTAATATTAGGTAAGATAATATTCTGAAATCGATTCCTTATATAATTATATTATCTAAGTCATACTGTAATCCTTCTTAAACTCAATAAGTTTTGTTATATTTTAGTAATATTAACAAATTAAAATTAGGTAAGATTATCTTCATAATGAAATTGTTTCTTTCTAAAAGTATGTTACTATCTCTAATTTTTAACTCAGAACAAAAGAAAATTGTTGAGTTCTACTAAAACTCGTATTTATTTATTTATTTTTGTGATTTATATAATATAGTATACATATGGACCAGTAAAGTAGGCGAATTTACCTATGTTGACTTCCTTTGATATCTAATTATTTACTTCTCTGTTCATACATTTTTTTTAACCTACATGGTTGAGAGCATTGCTCACTTGCTCATATTATTGAGTAGATTCAGGATAGGATACTAACGTTTTTTACCCGAGCTAAGATCTTCACAAATTCTTTCCTTTTTTTGTTAATGTGGAGTTTCCGACCCGCGGGTCGACTAATCTCCCCAGCTCGATACCAGAGCGGTTTGCTACCCGACTTGCGCCGGGAGTACTGTGGCCACAGTAAAGCATTTTTAGTGCCTTCCAAATGTTGCTAGTGGAAATTCATTTTTTTTTTCACATCTGCTTAATATTTGGTCTTTTTTGATAATCATTTCATCTGGTCAAAATAGCGTTTGTGCAATGAGTTTCAATGCATTCTTAAGAGCATTACTCACTTGCCCATATAATCTTGTGTTTAGTTGGGTTGGGGAATTTTACCTTTGTTATAAGTTTTACAATTGCCAGCCGGTGAAAATTTGTTACATTTGGTTAATTTTTGACTCAATAAGTTTCTTTCTAACAGAATGTTCTTTTATCCAAGTAGTGTAGGTAAATTTGTCTTGTTATTACTTCTTGTATTGACAATTTTGTAAAACACTCATCTGAACATTGGTTTTGTTTGTTGCAGACAAGGCTACAACAATACAAGGCAACACTCAAGATCTCCCCAGAAGATTCAACGGCTCTTGAAGTGAGTCATGATGTGCTATGCTAGCTAGTCTTGCTATTTTTTTGTTCTTAGTATCCTTCATCAAGAAACTTGTTAATTTGCATATGAGGGATCGTTCTATACAAGTAGCAAAATGCGTAAAACATTGATTGAGAAGGTACTTATGACCTTAATTTTAGTTCCTTAACCCTGCGGAGTTGAGTATCCTCCAAAAGTTGATAACTCGTCTGGATACTAGCTTTATCACCCCTTGTTCATTATTGTGCTTGTTCGTTTCTTCTAACTTATGGACCGAGCATCTAAGCATATGACAAGCTCTTATAGTTTGTTCGCTTATGAGGGCTGTTCAGGTAAGGATACAGTTTGAGTTGCAAATGGTTCACAGTTTGCTTGTTAAAGTTCATGGGCATAGTGTAGGTAAGGATACAGTATGAGCACTTGCTACAATTCATGGGCATAGTGAACTCCTCCCACCCTTCTTTCTGCTGTCCTCCATGTTTCTTCTTAACTGTTTATTTGTCGATGTATTTACTAAGTCCCTACAATGTTTAGTAAGGCATGTGCATGTATGTTGGAAATGGAGTGCTTTCAACTAATGCTCTTAGGCATAGGCATTTACATTATTCCTCTTAGAAGGTACTAGAGTGGATTTATTTTGCGAACCTTGTGAGTTGGCTAAATAAATGGCCCTCTTATCCATAGTTATCAAGGCGCCAAGTCGAGGCGAGGCGACAGCCGAGAGCTTAAGCGCTTAGGCGACAAGGCGCCCGACTAGTCGTCCACAAGGCGACAAGTCGTTAATAATGTAAATTTTATACGTATAAAATTATATATATTTAACATTTATATGAATATTTATATATTTATATTTCTAATGATTTACTATATTCATAATACAATTTATAACTATATTATAAGCATAAGACAACAATACATCACATATCATATAAAAAAAATGAGCAGCAGAATACAATATTTAAAAAAAACTTTATTCTTATAATCTCATTTACTAGTTTACTATTGCTGAACAAAGTAGTTGTGGCATATGGGTTTATTACTTTATTATATCTAGTGGTCCATGATTTTGTTTTATGTATGTGTGTTGTGAAAATTAATATATCTCAACTTCAAGGTAAGAAGTGAGCAGCCCAGTATATATTATAGTAGTGTGGTATATGGGTTTATTACTTTATTATATCCATTGGTCCATCATGCTCATGATTTTGTTTTGATGATTCTTTCACTATTTGGGGCGTTAATTTACCTACTAAAATATCACCCGTCTCTACCCAAGATCCCAGCATTACAATTCAAAAAAAAATGGGCAGCATGTAGCCATAAAAAAAATTTGGGCAGAACGAGGAGTAGAAGAAGGATATCAGAACCAAAAAAAAAAGAGTAGAAGCAGGATATCAAAACCAAAAAAAAAAGGTCGGAGAAGAAGAGAGAAGAAGAGAAGAGTTGCCGTTGCTGGAATAGATGATGTAGATCTGCTGCGGTGTTGTCACGCCGGTAAGTCAACTCTCCTTTTCTCCTTCTTTGTGATCGCTTAGAACTCCAGTCGTCCAAGTCGCGCTGAAGGCGTTCAAGGCGTCGCCTTTGTTGGCTGAGCGCTCGCCTTTCACACTCCAAACGCCTTAACAACTTCCACCGCTTTGACGCCTAAGCGCCGCCTAGGCGTCGCCTAGGCGACGACTTGATAAGCATGCTCTTATCATATATGTGATAATAACGTGAGTATCGATTCTTTTTCCATATTCATTTTGATTTTTGTGGTCCTTCACGAGTTGATTTTCATTCTGGCTATTGTTGGTCTGTCAACTTTATTGATTATTATTCTCGTGCTAATTCGATGCAGTTATTTCATCACAAAAGTGTAGTGTTTGAATACTTCAAAACCTTTCCCCACGTGGTCCAAACACAATTTAGTGCAAAATATATAAAAGAGCTATGGTGTATGTTATTTGATGATGATATTGTTTTAATCAATTGTTAGTTCTAGGTTGGAGATATATAGAAGTACATTGGAATGTGAAGATCTTATTAAAGAATATTTGAAGTTCAAGTTCAATAATTTTAGGAAAAAAAAGATATAGACATTGTGAAGATTGCATAATGGGAGATGTTGATGAAGATGTAAGTTAAGACTATACAACAATAGCTGAAAATCAAGAAACCGACCGGACCGAGCAGAACCGGTCACTTTGTTTACTTACTAGTGCGGTTTGGTGGCGGTTCTTAATAAGCATAAACTGATTTTCCTCGGTCGGTTTCGGTTTCCAATATAACAATCCGGTTATTGATCCGAACCGACTGACTGGCAATATATAGGCATATATTACTATTATTGTAGTGCTCCACTAACTACTAAGTAATCCATTACTCAAATTATTGTGTTTCTCTCTCCTTATCTCTAACTACAATTTCTATCTCGTCCTTGATTTATATGTTTTCTCTTTCCTTATCTCTAACAAGTAACAACAATTTCTTTCTTGTCTCTAATTTATACATTCGCTCTCATCTCAAATCAACATATTGGACCTACATCTCCTTCCTCTCAACAATCTAATATACAGATGAGTAGAAAGAAATTGGTGAATACTTCCATATATGTTAGAATATGAAGAAAAAGACTTGGGAAAAGTTAATTCAATGGAAAGAAATGTTAGAAGATGTTGATGAAATCTTTGGTACAAATAAAAGGAAAGCCAATACATACTTCCATCTATCAGCATAATATTAGACAAGTATTGAATGTTTATTTTCTTCCTTTTTTCAAGCTCTGAAACATGTTTTCTTTAATTTGAACCCATTATCTTGTTTGATAATTGTCGCCTCAATCTGGGTTATTTTTCTTGTAATTGCTCTCCTCCCCTATCTGCTTCATGAATTTTCTTTTATTTCTGGTATAATTTTGTATGGTTTGTGGACTAAAGAATGTTTGAAATTAATCCACTAAAAACCGAAGTCCGACAGAAATAACCGGCCAACCGAAACTGAAACAAATAACTCCACGCTTTCTTCCCTTTAAATCAAAATTCAATTAAAGAGCATTAAGTTCCATTTTTTTATTTGTAGCAAACAAGTAGTTAGTTTATCGGAATCCAAGTAAAAATAAGCAGAGACACTTGGTCGGCGCCGGCGGGAGTATTTTTGAGAACCGACGGGATTTTGTTTTTATAAAAACTGACCCAAACCGACCGTGAATACCCCTAATGTGTAAGCTACAGGAAAAGAGCAGATGGTTGAAGTTACGTGGTGCATTAAGAGTGTTGTCTGATCATAATTTCCTAAGCAAGTTGAAGGGGAAGTTTTATAGGAAGGCGGTACTTTAGGGTTAAAGCGAAAAGTCCATGTAACATAGAGGTACTGGGATTGTTGAGAGAGAGAGAGAGACTAAAAATGGACGGACCTAAAATTAAGTTTTCTGAGGAAATGTGTGTGGGACTTAGGTTAAGTTGTCCGTGTATACTTAAATCCTTGTAGTCTTATACAAAAAGGAAATTTCAAAACTTTAAGGGTGAGCACTTGTGCACCCTTGCCCACATGTACATCTGCCCATGAATTCTAGCTCCTACTATACCCTTAAAGTACTGCACAGATGTATGGAAGATTGTCCATAAAGTTTATAAATCTCTTTGTTAATTTGTTCAGACACAAGGGTAAAATGGTCAAATTGAAAAACTGATTTATGGATAAATGGAAAGTTTCAACTACCAGTAATGCTAGTTTCAATATTGAATTACACTATCACCAAATTATACTCATTGGAATTCTCTATATCAGTTACATAATTGTGTCATTCTTATCACATAAGGATAAAAAGAACAACCTGTTCGTAGCTGATAATATAGAACACTTCTAGCTTATTCAGACTCCTAGATGTTTATTCTCACAGCTATTCCACCTTTCTCTTTGATTCGTGGCTGTGCTGGAATCATGATATGTGGTTGAGGGAGGTTGCTTTTGTTTGATGCTTTCTTACATCTTTTCTATCTTTCTACTCTGTCATAATACCCCAATAATTATCTCTGTCTATTATGCAGGGTCCTCATTTCTTGGTACTTTTTTTCTTATACATTCTGAATGATGGAAAGTCCTACCCCAACTAGTATGGGATAAAAGGTGTTGTTGAGTTGAGTGTGTCTAAATGATGGAGAGGTGGAGGGCTTGGCTGCCAACTTTCCCTTTTATATATTTCTGATGAGTTTGGTTTTCTTGATCCATGGAGGAGTTTCTTATGCAAGTTCTTCCTCCTACCTTGTTGGTTGTCGACCTTTATGTTGGTTTCCTTCAGACTCCTTAAGTTGGAAGGCAAGGTTCCTACGAAAATCAGTGCTTCTGGTTGATCATTGGTGCTCGAAATCTCGATAGACTACTAATGATTTGTAGACCTTACAAAAGTACCATCTCCAGATGTATTTTTATCATGTGTATGTGTGCCTTTGAGTCTAGATCTCATTTGTTGTCTCATTGTTCTTTCCCAAGGCAGCTTTGGTGCTCCTTATTTGCGTGTTGTTGCTGGGTATTTTGTCGGATGGTTGAGATCTCCTTCTTGGGAAGAGAGAGAGAGAGAGAGAGAGAGAGAGAGAGAGAGAAGGGGGGTGGGGTGGGGGAATAAGGAGCACAAGATTTTGTGCTGGTATCTTCATTGTTCTATGGAGCATGTGGATGGAGAGGATGATCGTATTTTTTAGTGGTCATTGGTTACCAGTTCTCTTATTATGGGTTGGGACCATTTTTCTAATGTCTATTTGGGCTTCGGTTGTGGGTGCATTTGATGGTACCTATTTCTAATTTGTAGATGGATTGTAGGGCAGTCCTATCTTAGGACTTTGTTATTTTCTTTTGCTAGTATGTTTTGTATTTGAGGATTCTTGCCCTCATTGCCTTTTTACTTTTTTACTACTAAAATAACTCTTTTATATATAAAAAGTTCCATGAAGAGTCAAAGTCTTGTTTAAAACATATTTGGACTCTACAAATAAATTATTTTCTCCTCTTGTGCGTTCTGTTTTAAATCTTCTAGTGCTTATGCAGGGTGAGGCAGTAACCTTAGCAGAATTGGGAGAGTATACTCGGGCAGCATCTCTGCTTGAGGATTTGATCAAGGTTGGTACTTTATGATATGATACTCTGGATATATGATGAAAAAATTTATAGCATTAGGAATTATAGTGAGTTGATTTCTCTAATAGTGTACTAAACTAGTTTGCTCTGCAGAAGAAACCGCGTGATCCTGATGCTTTTCGTTTACTCGGAGAAGTAAAATATGAACTTCAGGACTACGAAGGGAGTGCAGCTGCATATAAGAGTTCAGCTATGGTACGTATGGTAAAAAGCTGTTGATTGTTCCAAGAGGTTGATGGTTGTCCACATTAGACATTTGTTGGAGCAACTTTAGACAACTCCATATTGTCGAATTCTATGATTTGTAGAAGTGCATAATGGAAGTGGATTGCCACTATCAGAGTCACGAGAAGGTTTTCTTTTATAGTTTATAGGGCATTAAGCTGGAAATTTTTGTAGATAATCAATAACCTTCCTAGATTGAGTAGAAAGGGTAGTTTTCCATAAATCCAATTTCAAATACTCCCTTCATTCCACTTTGAATGTCATGGGTTAAAAACATGTGCATGACACAGTTTAAGGTGTGTTGTAATACTTTTCATATTTGTTCGTTAAAATTACATTTTACTACTTTAGATTCTAAAGAATAATTTTAAAGAAGGCTATATTCCTAACTATTGTGTCTAAATGTGTTTTTTGAATGTCCTAAAATCCAAGCCATAAAATTGGTTTTCCATATTTAACTTATAATTACAACTCATTTTCAATTAATCTCATATGTAATCTCTTTGATTAACCATGGCTTAATATTTTTCTTTTCTTTCTTAAACTAATTCGAGATATATTGTTCAAATTGCATAAAGTTTGTTCTTCCAATCTTTGTTCTCCATAATACCCATCTGATCTATTTTTAATTTTGATCATTATTTTCTGTTAATAAACTTTCTTCTTTTATCCAAAGTAATATTTAAAAATTCATCATTCTGACTGTAGTATTAGTGAATATTGAAACATATTGTCACATTATATATATGAAGCAGTGTCAAGAAAGAATCTTAGGTAGGAAGAAATATGATGTTCCACTAATTTATTCCCGATTAGAGGACATTGTCTGTTTTATCTAATTGTCTATTTTCTTAACATTGATGAAATGTTTACCAGGGATATTTTTTCCATGACCTACTTTCCCTTGCCTGACAGATGTCTAATTCTGTTGATTTTGAAGTATTGCGTGGCCTTACAAATGCATTGCTTGCTGCTAAGAAACCAGATGAGGTTGGTCATCCTACTAATAGGATAGAGCATAATTCTAACCGATGTTCACTTTTGAAGCTAAATAAATTCTAATGATGGCAAGAACTGAAGCACTATAACCCAAGCATGTGAACATACTTAACATTATGGTGATATGCTAGGACTGCTATTCTAATAATTTGGCAAATTCATACTTTTAATCCATTGTCTAAATCACCTCTAGCCAATTACAATTTTCAGTTTTGATACTAAAATATTAATTACCGAATTTTTTTTGGTATTAAATATTTGACTTTGACTTTCCAAACAGGATTCCTTATAATGTGAACTATTATTAACTATGACTTCTTAATTATTCATCTCATTACAGTCAAGAAATTCATCAGATTAATTTTTTGCTCAAACATCGAGGTTATACTTTAATGAATTTCTTTCTCTATTTGACCTTTAAGTGGGAGATATTCCATTCTTCCGCCTCTCCAAGACTTTGTCGCATGGTATCCCCCCACAATGCTTTATTTTGACTTTGTGTTAAAACCATGACCCTGTTCCTTTTTGGATTTGGATTTGGGCATTTCCCCATTTCTCATCATATTAAGATTTCATATCCTCTCAAGGATTGGTGACGTTTCTATTGCATATTATTTTTTTTTGTTGCTGTTTTGGACAAACAACTCAAGGGAGCAAAGAATTTTAGTTAGAAACTAAGAGCATGATAGGGTTTGGTATCATTTTAGAGTGGTTCTCTTGTTTGTATGTGTTCTTCATAGTTCTTTTACTCCTCCGGCAAAAGCTAGCTATTATGGAGGGAGAGTCCAATGTTATATTAACCCACATCAGGTTGCTCATACAACCGATGTGGGATTGCCCCCTCAAGCAAAACAATTTATTACAGGCCACCATGCTTCCATATTGATGTCCATGACTGATCACCAATCCTGAAACCTTCATGGATTCGAGAACTTCAAAACCTTAATGGATTATGAAACACAAATCCTTCTTAAATAAGATTCATACCACAAGAATGTAATCTTTATTAGGCCACCTTACTCACCTTGTCCTCCTAGTCATACCTCTTGGTGTCGTCAGTCAAATATTTTTACTTTTCAAAACAGATTTTTTATTTTTTTAAAAAAGTTAAATTAAAAAAAGGCATTTGAACCGCTAGACAGATTTATTTAATTTAGCTACTACTATTATCTGATGACCCTTTTTGCATTCTGAAAAGTAGCATATAGAAAAAACCATTTCACCTCTTGCGGCTCATGCAGGCCGTTCAGATTCTTCTGGTCTTCCGTGAGCGTCTAAATACAGCAGAATCACAAGGTGGCAGTCTCAAGGTTGATAATAGTATGACTGAAGCATTATTACAGGTGGATCCCATTCAAGTGAGTTCTGATCTCCCAGAAATCATTACAAAACTAAACCTTAGTGGAAAGATGCCGAGTCAAATGTTAGTTTGGTTGATTATATGCATGTAGCAAACAAACTTGAAGTTCACTGTTCTAAAACTGGTAAAGTGGATTCTGGAAAATTTTGTGTTATCAATGTTATATAGCCTAAATTTTATACTATATTGATGAAATTCTTATTAACTTTTGTACTATGTTGATGTTATTTCATAAATTTTACTGTTGTTTATACCATAATACTATATTGTGGTAAGTCATGTAATTCTTTAGTGACAATATGTAAATAGTATTTTTTTTGGCTTATTGTATACGGTACACCAAATAAGAAACCATATCTTTGTGGGGTCTTGGAGAAGCATGTGATGTACCTACAGGAAATCATTGTAATTTGAGGCAGTTTCACTTTTATGGGATAATAGCACAAGAGAAGGTAAAGGAAGTGGAGATATGTCGGTTTTGGCTGAGAATCTGAGATAGGATTGAAATAATTCCTATTACTTATTGTGGACCTCCCTTGTGTTCTTTTCTGAATGTGCATCAGTTTGGCATCCAGTTGTGAAGAGGTTTTACATTAGGCTATTAATTATTAAACAAGAAGAGTTAGTATGTTCCACCTTCATGATCATAACTTTTGTAGCTTTGATGTTGGAGAATCTTAAACACTTATCTTGGAGAGGTAGTGAGGATGAGTTGAAAGTATGAAGGTGAGATGGTTTTCTCTTTGATGAAGCAAGGTGGTAGCACTCTTGGGGATGAACATCTATTAAAATTGGGCTTCCACATGGATTGAGACTTTGAAAGGTTAACAGGAAAGTTGGTTTGGTTTCTCAAGCATTTTATATTTTTAGTGGGGATTGGTTGAAGACGATGTAATTCATGATTCTGAAACAGTGTCGCAACCAGGATGACCAATTCTCCATTGGTTGAAGGGGGAATAAAAATGATCAACTTTCTTATAAGCTAAAATTTTAATGTAGTGTGATTTCTGTACCTTTTTCGCCCCCTTTTCTTCTTTTTCTGATCAATATGAGGTGTCAGGTGTCAGTTGCTTGTTGTATATGATTGTTTGCTTTTCCCTCTTGCAATTATAATTATTTTTACTTTCAGGTGGAATTGCTTCTGGGAAAAGCCTACTCAGATTGGGGCCATGTCAGTGATGCTGTATCTGTTTATGATCAACTCATCTCTAGCCATCCTGATGATTTTCGGGGTTACTTAGCGAAGGTCCGTTATTTCCTCCTGTCATCCCAAGTAATTTAAACTTATGTTCTTTAGTTCAATACTCCCTGGAAAGTTTATGGACTTGATGTGTGATCTTGCTAAAATGAAGTGGTCACCTTAAATAATGAACTGGGCAACACTTTGCTGAAGATGAGTTCAGCTGCAATTTGTCGCATAAAAATCTTTTTCTGATGTTCTAAGTTTGATGGTTCTCATGAAGATATAGTTTGCACTTTTCTTCCATTACTGAATCGAACAAAATTGAGTCTTTAATAATCTGAAAGCAGAAATATTATGAAAGAATGTGATAAGATGTCCCCTAAAGTACCAAGGAAAACTGATCCTCTCACTTGATGTGTCTGTCCACTATGTCAGCAAATAGCTTCCGTTGGGATAGGTTTTCGAGATGACATGTTAATTTTCATCCACTGTAAGTATTGTAAGTGGGTTCCCATCCCCCCTCCTCCTCCCCCCAAAATTGCCAAACAGTTTGATTGTAGTTGTGTCTCTTTGTTTTCTTTGCTAGCAAAGCACACAATAATTGAGAAAGTTATAGATTCATAAAATGAGAAATGAAAAGTTGAAACCTACAATGTCAAATGAGGTGAAGTGAGTTTTTTCTTAAATACTAGTTGGGAGATGCTTTTATCTAAATAATATACGCCCTCCATTCCAGAATTAGAAAGACATTTGTAAGTGACGACTTTTAGGCTACTTTTGGAACTTGGAAAATGAGAAGCAAAAGAAAGGAAAAGGTAAACAAAATAAATGAAAAAAATTAAAATATCTAATATTAGGAATAATGTTAAAATTATGAACTGAAAGAGAGAAAATTTTCTTATATCACACACAAACTCTTCTTATAGAAGAGAATACAAGCACAAAATCAGCCTAATCAGTTAAAATAGGAAACATAATTAACTGGCCTAACTACTTCTTATTTTACAGCAATGTCAATCACCTAATTACAACCAATATTTACAGCTAATATATCTCCTAACATCCGGAAGTAATATAGCCAAATCTTTCCTTTTTCAACACTCCCCCTCAAGCTGGTTTGAAGATATCTTCCATACCTAGCTTGCCAATTAACTTGTCAAACTGTCTTGTAGGAAGTCCCTTTGTAAGCACATGTGCAACTTGTTCAGTAGTAGGAATGTATGGCATGCAGATAATTTCATTTTCAATTTTTTCCTTGATAAAGTGTTTGTCAACCTCCACATGTTTTGTTCTGTCATGAAGCACTGGATTGTGAACAATTGAAATAGCAGCTTTATATCACAATATACCTTCATGGGCACATGTTTAGGTATCTTCAATTCTTCCAATAGTCTTTTAATCCACAACACCTCACAAATTCCATGTGCAATTGATCTGAACTTAGCTTCTGCACTGCTTCTTGCTACCATATTTTGCTTCTTACTCCTCCAGGTGACAAGATTACCTCCGACAAACGTGCAGTGGCCAGAAGTTGACCGTCTATCAACCGTACTTTCAGCCCAATCAGCATCAATGTAGGCTTCAACTTGTAGCTGCCCACGGTTTTTTAACAACAGACCTCTTCCAGGGTTGCCTTTTAAGTATCTAAGAATTCTATTAACTGTATCAAAGTGTTCTTGTCCAGGTGCATGCATAAATTGACTAACCATACTAACCGCAAAGGCTATGTCTGGTCGTGTATGTGATAAGTAAATTAGTCTTCCAACAAGTTTTTGATATTGCTCTTTATTACGAACATCTTCTGCTCTAGAAGGTTGTAGTTTTAGATTGGGCTCAATAGGTGTCTCGGCTGGTTTACATTCAAGTAGACCTGTCTCATTTAGTAAATCAAGAACGTATTTTCGTTGATTCACAAATATACCTTCTTTGGATCTAGCAAACTCCATGCCAAGAAAGTATTTTAAAGCGCCAAAATCCTCGATTTCAAAGTCAGCTGCAAGTCGTCTTTTTAGTCTCTTCAATTTTTCATCATCACCTGTCAAGACTATATCATCCACATAAACAATTAAAATTGCTACCTTGCCATTTTTACCATGTTTGTAGAACATGGTATGGTCGGCTTGACTTTGACAGTAGCCACAATTCTTCACAACTCTCCCAAATCTCTCAAACCATGCTATAGGAGACTGTTTGAGGCCATATAACGATTTTTTTAGCCTGCAGACTTTTTTCGGTCCCAGTTTTCCTTCAATCCCAGGTGGCAAATTCATAAAGACCTCCAAATCTCCATTCAAAAAGGCATTTTTAACATCCAACTGGTGTAATGGCCAGTTATAATTTACAACCAAGGATAACAAAATTCTTATTGAGTTTATCTTGGCTACTGGAGCAAAGGTCTCCTGTTAATCAATTCCGTAAGTTTAGGTAAACCTTTTTGCTACACGTCTCGCCTTATACCTCTCTATACTTCTATCAGCTTTACATTTCACAGTAAAGACCCACTTGCAGCCTACTGTCTTCTTCTCTGTAGGCAAATCAACCAACTCCCAATTAATACTTTTTTTAAGAGCATTCATCTCCTCCATCACTGCTAATTTCCAATTCGAATCATCAAGGACTTCCTGAATGTTTCTCGGGACAAACAAGTGTGAAATTTTTGAAGTAATTGCCCTATGTGTATATGAGAGCTTTTCATGAGTGAGATAGTTGGCAATAGAATATTTGGGATTTTTGGTGCAAGTTCGGGTTCCTTTCCTAATAGCTATAGGGACATCAAGATTTGATGGTTCTTGAATAGGAGAAATAATAGAAGGAAAAGAACTACATGTGATATCTCGAGATCCAGTTCCCGAAAGTTGAGATTGATCATTTTCAAGATGAATAGGCTGGTTTTTACCTTGTTTATGAAACCTTCTCTGGAAATTAACCTGAGGCTCATCATTGTTAGGTTTGTTTATGCCAGGTTGTAATGATTCTCCCCCTGTTTCAGATACAGTAATACTTGGCACTATAAGCTTAGGATTTCCTTCATTTTTTTCATTTTCATTATAGTGTTCCTGACTTTGTTTTTCGGGATTAACAGTAGGGTAAGAAGTATAAGGTGTGTTTAAAATCACATTAGGTAAAGGAGTTGTCCCAAAAATTGTCTTCCACCACCTTATTCTCCCCCTGAAAAGAATTTTTTTCAAAATAGGGTTTAGTTTCAAAAAAGGAGACATTCATACTCACATAAATTTTGTGTGTGTATTATAACACTTATATCTCTTTTTATTAGATGCATACCCAATGAAAACACATTTTTCAGCCCAAGGATCAAGCTTAGACTGAGTATTGTTAGGTATACGAACAAAAACAGTGCACCCAAAAATATTTAGAGGTAGATCCGAGTAAAGTCTTGAGAAGAGAATTTTTTTTTTAAAACATTCAAATAGTGTGCCATATTTTAAAACACGTACAGGCATTCTGTTAATCAAATAGCATGCTGTTAAAATAGCTTCTCCCTAAAGATATTTTGGAACATTCATATAAAACATAATAGCACGAGCCATTTCAAGTAAATGTTTATTTTTTCGTTCAGCAATTCCATTTTGTTGAGGAGTATCCACACAAGTAGATTGGTGATGAATCCCCTTTTCCTTCAAAAAACTTCCCAATATTTTATTAAAATACTCGGTTCCATTATCAGTATGTAAGATGCTGATTTTTGTTTGAAACTGAGTTTCAACCATAGTATAAAAATCTTTAAAAAAAAATTCAACTTCAGATTTTTCATGCATCAAAAAAACCCAACATAAACGGGTATGATCATATATAAATGTAACAAACCATTTTTTTCTAGTGATAGTGGTAACTCTTGAAGGTCCCCAAACATCATTATGTATTAAATAAAATGGTTTTGAAGCAGTGTAAGATTTTGGTAAATAAGTAGTACGATGACTCTTTGATAAGATACAACTTTCACAATAAAATGATGAACAATTCAACCCCTTAAAAAAGCCGGAAACAAATGTTTAAGATATGAAAAACTAAGATGTCTTAGCCTTAAATGCCAAAACATTACTTGTTCATAAACAGAATTTGAACTAACACTACTAAGACCTTGAGCCTTGTTATTAACGGAGAAAGCATCATCAAAATAGTAAAGTCCATCTATTATCTTAGCACTGCCAATCTTCTTCCCAGAGTTCCGGTCCTGAAATTCACAGTGAGAATCACAGAAAATTACACGGCAATTAGATTCTTTAGATAGTTTACTGACAAACAAAAGGTTGCAGGCTAGTTTAGGAACATGAAGAACAAATTTAAGATTTATGTTCTCAGATAATTTTATCAAACCTTTTCCAGCAATAAGTGAGAAACTACCATCTGTAATTCTAATTTTTTCAAATCCAGAACATGTTGAATATGTGCTAAAGAGATTTGAAAGTCTTGTCATGTGATCAGAAGCTCCAGAATCAATGATCCAAGGAGCAGAATTTAAGTAACAAGAAAGGGCATCAAGTGCACTACCTGTTTGTGCAAGAGAAGCACTAGGAATACGAGGTTTTGAATTGGATTTCAACAGTTTCAGGAGGTGATCCATCTGTTCTTTGTTGAATGGACTTGTATCTGCTTCATTTGCAGTGGGAATTGAGTGGTTGTTTCTGTCCCCAGATTTGCTGCTTCTCCAATTTGCTGGTTTTCCATGAATTTTTCAGCAAGTCTCTCTCGTGTGGCGCGGTTTATTACAGTAGTCGCACCAGACCCGCGGTTTCTCTTCAGGTTTCCGCTGAAAGTTGGTTGTTTTATTAGCAGTAGCTTCAGCAACAACAAGGGCAGAACCTTCAATAGGCCCACCTGTATTATTTTTTCCCAGCATCACATGTCTACGGCTCTCTTTGAACCTCGGCAAACACCTCGCCAATTGGAGACAGTGCGTCCTCGAACTTCATCAAATTCCACATTGAGTCCAGCAAGGAATTTGTAAATACGATGAGCCTCAACAGTCTTTTTGTTGTGACTAGCATCTTCAGTAGATTTCAACTCATAATCATTGAACAAATCCAAGTCTTGCCATAGACGTTTCAAGGAATTGAAATACTTGGTGACGGAGTCTTCTCCTTGCCGAATATCACCAAGTTTTATAGTCAATTCATAGACTTGAGATTGATTTCCCAAATCAGAGTACATCTGATTCACGTTATCCCAAAGCTCTTTGGACGTAGAATATCACATATAGTTGGAGCTAATTTCCTCTTCCATTGAGTTCACAAGTCAGGTTATCACCATCGAGTTTTCTGCATCCCAGATCGCATATGCAGGTTCCTCCGGTGTCGGCGCTTTTCTATCCCTTGTCAGGTACCCAATTTTTCCTCTTCCTCTAATATACATCCGTACAGACTGGGACCATCGTAAAAAATTATCGCCATTAAGGCGTATGGTAGTAATCTGAACTGAGTGGGAATCGATATTGGGTGTTTGGACCGTAGGATTAGCTGGCAGAGTGTTTGGCTGAGTTGCAGCAGGTGTGGTAGAAATAGAGGACTTGTCAGACATGGCAGGTTAGCGGAAGAAGGAATAGAAAAAATATGTAGAAACAAATAGGTTGATTTTTCTCTCTGAATTTTCTTAGGGAAGCTTTGATACCATATGAACTGAAAGAGAAAATTTTCTTATATCACAAAGGTTTACACAAACTCTTCTTATAGAAGAGAATACAAGCACAAAATCAGCCTAATCAGTTAAAATAGGAAACATAATTAACTGGCCTAACTACTTCCTATTTTGCAGCAATGTCAATCACCTAATTACAGCTAATATTCACAGCTATCACCTAATTACAGCCAACATTTACAGCTAATATATCTCCTAACTTCCGGAAGTAATATAGCCAAATCTTTCCTTTTTCAACAAAAATATAGTGTAAAAAGTAAATAAAATGCTCTAATAAAATTTTTAATTTCATTTCCTTTTCCTTCAAGTTTCCAAGTTCCAAACGAAACCTTAAAAAAAAATTTACTTTTCCAAACTTATTGCAAAATAGTACTCAATCAACTAAAAATAGAAGTAATGGCATGTTAGGAATTTCATGTTTATTGTTTAAAAATAGAAATGTATCTCTAATTTTGGAATGGACTAAAAAAGAAAATGTATCTCTAATGTTGGAACGGAGGGAGTACTACTTGGGAGATGCAAGTGCAACTGTGGTCATATTATCATACCACAGGAGGCATATGTTTTAATTATTAGGCCATTTAATGCCATGTTCAAATAATGGTGTCTGAGCAAGGTACAACTTTTCACCACTAACTTTAGAATGTTCTTTGTTCGACTCTGAGATAAGCATATATATATATATATATATATATATATATATATATATATATAACTTTAGAATGTTCTTTGTTCGACTCTGAGATAAGCATATATATATATATATATATATATATATATATATATATATATATCAACATAATTACTCCAGTTATAGATGATACTACCTCTGTTCCACAACTTTATTTTATTTTATCTGGAATATCGTCATTTATTTGTTGGAAAAACTTGCATACATTTGTACCAAATAATCCTTCATCTATCTGCTAGTCAATATCTTTGTTTAGTTAGGATGAAAAACTTGTATTGAAGTGTTTCTAATTCTGCTTTTCAATAGGGAATTATATTGAAAGAAAATGGAAATGTTGGAGCTGCAGAGAGGATGTTTATACAAGTGAGTGTGGATGCATTTCTTTGAACAAACATATGCACACCGATATGCACGTGCACACCCACACCCACGTGCACATGCATATGCATGCACGATCATGCATACCCACACACAGAGAAGATAGTTCCATTTAAGGTCTACTATCTGGAGCAGTTCATAAATTCTGAAGCCCAGATTTACTTCAATCCACCATTAGCTAGTCATTTTGGGAATTTGGAACATATACTCGTAAAGAACTGTAGACACATTACATCATCTTTCTATATGGCTGTTATATGCTTTCAAGGGACTGAACATGAATCATCATACTCTTAGCTATCTTTCATTAGTCTCTTATTGTGCTTTATCTTATTGAGAGGTAACTTGAATGAGATAAGTTGTGCCTACATTAAGTATTAGAAAGTTTGGTGTATTTGTTGCTGCAATAATGTAGCTAGAACGACACAACTACAAATTTAATTTTGTGGTAGAGCTACTTCTGTAACTAAAAGTCACACTAAAATTTTCTTTTAACCCTATGTGTTCATTCTGGTGCCAGAGGTGCAAGTGTGCAACTGCACATGAAAATCTCTTATTATATCTACCAATACTGTAAGCCAAATTTGAAAAGAAGGAAAAAAATATCCTTTAGCTTGTGACCCATGTCAATCAGCACGAATAAGCCTTTTAGACGTTTTCAATATATTTCTTGAAAAATGATAAACCAATTGCAAATTAAACAGAACAAGTATAATGCCTTATTATTTATGAGGCGAGAGTGATGATGGATGAAAGAGGGTTGAAATTGTCATGCCACATCACTAATCTGTTAAGATCTTCAGTTGGATTCTTTTGTTGGTGTAGCAATACTCTTCTTGCTTCGCCATCATGTTCTCTTCAAAGTAAGACTTCTTTCTTGTTGTGTCAACCCTTGTAAGTTTATACACTTGTTTACATTCAGAGCCCCTGTTAATATTTCTCTCATAATGTATTAACAGAGTTGGTGGCGATGATGATCTTTATGTTTGATGAAATTTGAGAAAGTATTTATGGTAGTTATGATTGATTTTAGTTTGAGACTTTGTCATATGCCGCATCATTAATCTGTTAAGATCTTCAGTTTGATTCTTTTGTTGGTGTAGCAATATTCTTCTTGCTTTGCCATCATGTTACTCTTCAAAGTTTGACTTACTTCTTGTTGTGTCAACCCTTAAAAGTTTTTACGCTTAGTTTACATCGAGAGGCCCTGTTAATATTTTTCTGATAATGTATTAAAAGAGTTGGTGGTGGTGATGATCTTTATGAAATTTGAGAGAGTATTTATGGTAGTTACGATTGGTTTTAGTTTGAGACTCGTGCAGTTGGGATTCCCTCTACTTCATTGGAACTTTTTACTTGCAACTGTAATATTCAAGACTTTTGTAGTTCATGAATTGGATGCGAAATAGGTAGATAGTTGCTATTAATACTACGTTAATTGTGTGCAGGCACGATTCTTTGCACCAGAGAAAGCCAAGGTACTGGTGGACCGTTATTCAAGACAATGAGTGCTAGTTGTATGGGCTCTGCCCTGCCAGGATTGAAAAGTTTGACCCACAAGTGAACTTGTTAACTGGTAATTTCCAAATAAAGGTTATGCCGTAGATGGTGATTATTGGGGTGGGATGGGGTTGGGTTTGATCTGTTATTGTCATTGTTGTAATATTGTCAAATATTTTATCATTGTTTTGGGGTGAGTTTTTCTACATTACTAGTTGCACATTCAAAAATAATAAAAGGACTAAGATACCCTTAATTGATAAAAAATAAATAATAAAAAGGCTAAGATACCCTTAATTAATTAAAAAAAAAAACTATTTGTGCATTATCCATTTACTAATTTTTGCCCTTCTACCTACAAGTCCATCAAAAATTCTATGATTTATAAGAATCCAAGGAACTATCTAATTTATCAATACCATTTTTTATGCCACAATGTAGCATCTAAAAAGATAAATAGATTGAATTACTTTTCAAACTAATGCAATTTGATTTTGACCGGTGATTGAATTCCCATAACCATTCAATTTTACTTGAGAGATCAAAAAATAATAAGAATTTTTTTAATGTTAAATCCATAATAACTAATATAAACAAAAAAAAATATAAACTGGCACATCGCTGCCTCTGCTAGAAAGCAAGAAGATAAAAATAAAAATAAAATAATTAACTCAAAGTATTATTAAGCTAGTATGCCTGCATATACAAAATTTATTAGACAAAGATCTTTAGTTTATAAATATGAAAATAATATATAAAAGTTCAAATGTTAATTTCGTTCTTGCTGACATTTACATACAAATTTTCAACTCTGTAATCTTAAAGTAATACTCCAAATTATTAGCTTTAATCCATCTTTCTCTAAACCACCTTTAAACTAATAACTCAAAGAAAGAAATTTTATAAATCAAACTATTCCATATAACAGGAAAAAGAAGAGAGAGAAAAAACAAATAAACAAACACAGCCTGAAATGTAGTTGATGAAAGTCGAGACTAAAGAGTCTCGATTTGCATAATAGTCTGGGCAAGTTGGGCATGTTAAATTGTTTTTAATTTATTAAGGGTAATTTAGTTTGTTTGTTACTTTTGAGTATGCAACTATTAATGTAAGGCGTGCTAAATCGAGAGGGTAGCTTGTTTGCCCCATCTCTTTTCTCTAAGTTTTTGACGGGTTACTTGTTTCTCACTCTATCTTGATGAGATAATTAGTGTATTATATCTTTCTCTTTGTGAAAATGCATCATATATATTGAGTTACATAAATGCACGTACATCAAACTAAAAACGTCGAATATACATTTCAACAACAGAAAATATGAGTTGAGACACACATTTTCATCCGTGATGAGGATGTAAGGGTGCTCTATATAATATGTGGACACGATAACCACTATCTAATACTCTATTTTTTATATTAGGAAAGTGATTTATATGTTGACTAATGGGGCTCATGTAGTCCATGCCAGATTAAAATTATATTCTAGGCAAGAGAAATGAACCTATCTCAGTGATGGCTCAACTCCCCCCGGAAGGAGGCTTTCTTCGCTTTCCACCTAAGCAAGCATTCTAGATAACACTTGCATCCCTCTGCATTACTGCAACTGTTGGCATCGAGATCGAGTTAGTTTGGTGTAAAATAATTTCTATATGCCTGTTATGGATCTGCATCCATGGGATCAATAAACCTTTTGGATTACAACTAACTTATATACACAAGTGATCAGATAGAATAATATGTGTATTGCATCTTTCTCTTGGTGGAAATGCAACATATACATTGAGTTACTTTTATGTTACGTTTGGATTGAATGAATGAAATAGAGAAGAGAATGAAATGGTGAGTGAACTGATTCATTCCATTCCTGACTGGTATGATTCATTAATGAGTTACTTTATATCATCTCCCAATGAATAAAATTCATAAATTTGATAGGAATGAGAATGGTTCATTCCATTTCAATAGAACAACCAAACATATTTTTTTCATTTAATGAGACTGAGTCATTTCATTTCCACCTTAATTCCAATAATCCAAACGTAGCATTAGATAATTAGGCACATACATCAAAGCCAAATCCAAATTCATTAGTTCTTTCACTCTATTTTTGTTTCAAGTTTTAACTTGGTTCCCATTCTCTAAACAAATTATATTTCTTATCGTGACTTGTCTATATATTTGCTGGACATTCGAATCTATCTAATACATTAAGAAAAATATATTCGATAGAGCTAAAATTGAGTTGATGTTAAAAGAATTTTAAAAAATGAGTCTCAAATAAATTTTTTGCTGACTAGCTAAAGACGGTGTGAATGACCTCTTGGTTCAACAACTTAACCCTTCTTTAGGTTTCTCTAGACTGAGAAAACACCCGACATTTTAATTATTGTGAAAAAATCTTGCTATTTTATGAGCTATTAACGTTGTCAGCCCCGAAGAAAGGGGAAAAGAAAAGTGATAGAAAGTTTTATAAGTTGGAATAAAGAATATTTTTTATAAAAGAGATCTCAAAGAGGTCGTGTGATTTTTTAATTTTATTTTTGTAATTGTATTGAATTTGTTTTTATTTAATTATTTTGATTATAAATGTATTATAGTTAATTTTCTTATATTGTAATCATTTTTTAAAGTAGTCTTGCAATTATTTTTTATGGTTGAAAATTTGTCCACCACTTAATTTTTTTTTCCCGCGTTTGTCACTGCGTGCCTCAGGCGCGGGGTTCATTAATTTATGTCGTCAGCTGTGACATTAGTGAGAAATAACTAGTTTGTAAACATTTACTTATTGGAAAGTTGGTTTACCTATAATCAGATTACAATGCAACTTTTGTGTAGATTATTCTAGACAATGTTGGAGGGATAGTGATTAAGGTGTGCAGCAAAGTGAAGAACCTCAAGGAAGATACGTAGTATACAGGGAAAAATAATTGTGACACCGTTGGAAGCCTAGACGATTTGGCTCACTAACCTAGTACACTGCAGTTGAGGAGGAGCTTCTGGCTTCAAAATCGAATTTGGCTTCCTCCATTACACTTTTTCTTTAATTTTATTCAATATATCATATTTTTATAGTTTTAAATAGTATAATTGAAATCAACACTAGTCAATTAATTTATACTCCCTCCTTTCTCAAAAAGATGAACAAAGTATATTTTTCACACATATTAAAAAAAACGTAAAGTAGAGGAAAGAAAATAAAAAAAGTTCTAAATTTATCCTTAATGACCTCACTAAATTACATAAAGTGATGAGTACTTTCATTTTTTATACTAATAGACCCCACTAAATGATGTACTTACCCTTCACTTTATACCTTTGCTCGTCCTTTTAGAATAAAAAAATTTGTACTTTTAATCATTCTTTTGAGGACAGAGAGAGTAATATTGAGTAGTATTATTATTCTAAAAATAAAATTAATCCGGTACTTTTTCACCATTTGATGAATATGTGAATTAATTATTAAAATTTTAGTAGTTGAAAATTCTTTTAAACTTTTAAAGGTAAAAATATTTTTAATGATTCTAATTTTTGGTATGATTGATCTTAATATCATTAACTATTTATTAACATATTTTAATCATCAGTAACAAAATTAGTAAGATAAAAAATATGATATATTAGATGGTATTGATCAACAAAAAAAGGGAGAACTTTAGTCACTTATTTTAAAATAATCTATCAATAATGATAAGGAAAATTTGACTATGCTTCTAACCAAAAATTAACTATTGATTAGGTTTCTTTTACATGTGGCAATTATGTTTTTCTTCCGCTTTTTTTTATTATATATTTTTATTTTTTATTTATGATTATTACTAACATTGTATTAAGTTATTTTACATAGATTAAATAATTAATTAAAAACAACTTAAAAATGTAATTTACCATTTATTTGATTAAAAACGACATAAAAATACAATTAGTCATTTTATTTAGTTAAAAAATAACTTAAATTTTGTTTAACTAACATTAAAAACACCCATGTAATATTGAAACTTCATCAAAATGACTTAAAATGTAACTAGTCATTTTAATTAATTGAAAATACAACTTAGATATAATTTAATTAACATTTAACGCGCTCACATAAGGTAATAACTCGGGTCAAATCTCGAATCCAAATCAAATTATATCATAACAAGGTTCAATGCGCTTGTCTCAATAATATATTCTTAGGTCATCTTAGTCCACCACAGACTTATTCAAAAAATTATGATTGAATGTATTAGTGATAGTAACTTGAGTCCTTAAATACATATCACACTATCCCACATGTTACGATGTGGGACTGGATGATACAAACTCCTTCACTTAAATACATGACGTCATCGTTAGGCATAACACATAGCCACATAAGGCCCAAAAAACTATCTCTCTGACCATTGTGGGATATACCAATGACCTTGCTAAGCCCGCCTTCGTGTGCCCGCCTTTGACAACCCGATCGAATGACCCGATCCTAACTTTCAAGAGTCGGCTCTAATTATCAGAAGTAACACCCCTTCCCAAAAATGAAAGAGAGGTCACACGCAAAGCACAACAAATCTCAAATTAAGTAAACAAAGCACTAATATCTCCGATTATTTAATAATATAAAATTCATAAATGAATTATTTCTAAAAAATTACACAATAATCTCATTGAACAAAATTCAAAGTCAAATCAATCTAGATGGTCAAATGTAACTCTCTTCATACGAAACTCTAAATCACCCCTGCAAACCTGTCGGGAAAAAAATACAGTATGAGCCAAATGCTCAGTACTAATGAGGAAATACAAAGGACACAAACTAAAATAACATAATCAAATAAGGTTAGATACAAAATTTGAATAAATTTATCAAAGGCAAAAAGAAATTTACTCGACACCATTCGAAATGAGACTTTTATTTTTAGTTGATAATCACTAAGTAATCACAATAATCAAAAGGCTAAACAGACATCTAAGGTTAAGGATACCGTATTGAGCTTAAATACAAGCAAACAAATGCCAACACCAAGGCAAAAAAAATCAAACCGTATAGTACTACCGACACAAAAAGAAGTCATTAATCCACATAACAAAATAGAATTTGATAGGGCTGACCCATGTGCCTCTCTAAATAAATCTATCAAAAGGCCCGCTCACTACACCGAAGCAACAAATAGAGACGTCTATGAACTTATCATACCGTCATAGGAAGGTATTATTTTATTGTGTCCCGAAATATGTTTGTGCCTTGTGATACCCCACAAGTGATTATAGTTCATGGTATATTTTAAGCTCAATATACAAATTAATGGTTTCTAGTCTCTCCAAATCAATGATGCATTAATATTTTCAAAATTATTATATCAAAAGATCAAAGACTATATGGGTCATATGAGTTTAAAAACAAAAACCTATCATGGAATAGATTATGAAATCATAGATCAAAATTAAGATTACAAATCAAAACAAACTACAACGAATATAACTGACACGAAAAACAAAATTAAGAAAAGGGATAAAGTCGATGATGTCACAACAAAGGAAATATGACTAACAATGAACGAATGTGAATAAAGTACTAAACAAGACATTTTAAAACAAATGGAAGATAACGGAACCCAATTGAAATGAATTCAGTATAAAATAATAAAGGTAGCTATGTTAGTACTTGTATTTATGTTAAATCTATTTGATTTAATGATGATTCAATTCTAATGTATATTTTTAAGTAGCTTTTTTGTAAATTCCTTATGAAAAGAATCGTATGTAAAATGACTTAGTTTATGGATCAAATTTGTTAGGTTGATCCAAATTGTAGAGTTAAACCCTTGTATTAGCTATGTTGTCCATGGCCAGAAGACGTTCGTAGAGCTAAAGACAAAGTTACTCTAAGATCAAAGAGTGAACTGATGACAGTCAGAGATCATAGAGTACAAACAAATTCGTACAGCCAGAATCGCAAAGCCACTAAAAATCGTAGAGCACACATATAGCAGAATAAGTCACTCTACTATCAGAGAAGTCATTGTACGAATTCACTACTGAAGAAAGTGACCTAAGGTGGTCCAAACAGGTAACAATTTGAAGTCAAACAGTCGAAGAATGACAAGTATCCAGGTCAGAATGGAGCAACGGTAACTTTCCAACGGAAAGATCCCTAGAAAACTCTATATAAGGACAACAACTTCAAGCAGTAAAGATAATGAATCAATCAAGTCCAAGTGCTGAAACTCTGAGTTCATATAAGCTCCACTTTACGATTCCAAGATGCAACATCTGTTGCTAAGTCATTTGGTGAGAAACTTAAAGCAATTTAGTAGTACTTCAAAACAAATATCTTTACTTAGTGATTGATAAAATCTTAGTGATCATTTGTAATCCAAGTCTGTGTGACTTGAATGATTCTTTGTGAATCATTTGTGTAATAGTTCCTAGTGAACTGTAATATTTGTGATTATGATCCTTAGTGAAAAATCCCTACTCGAAGAGTAGAAGAAAGGATTATGAGGCTTTTATTCTCCGAACCTCTTAAAAATCTCATGTTATTTAATTTATACATTTATATTCTGTTACTCTACGATTCGTTGTTGCGACTTATTTTTGCATTAGTTTACTAATTTAGAGTTGTGTGTTTTCATATAATCTTTGAAGTAATTTTTCAAAGTATAATTTCGCTATGTTAAACTAATCAATTTATCTGTTTAACTGATTTGGTAATAACTATTTAAAAAGAAATTTTAAAAAATCTATTCAGCTCTCTTTTCTAGATTTCTTTGTGTTTTTGAGAATAACATGCTAGATGAAAATCAAGTTACGAATGTTTTTGTAAAACAAGGACTAGTTAATGAATTACATATGTACTAAAAATAATTCAGGATTTGACAGGGGTCAAAATTGGAGATTTATAATATTGGGACAAAAAATGAATAATCTACTTAAAGCCAACTAAAGTTCTAGACATATTCTGAGCATGTACAAATTTATAAATTCAACAGAATAATTTGTATGATGCTATGATGTATCAAAATAAATGGAAGACTAGTTGAAAATATAATTATTTATTTAAACGACGAGATTTATGAGATAGAATATAGAAATAATCAGATGAGTGAAATATGGAATTCGTACCTTATTTTGCACAACCACAAGCCCCAATCAATTTCTTTTTTTACAAATTTAGTTAAATCTTTACTTCTCGAATTTGAACCCTTTGAAACACCATGATACAATTCTCAGATTGTTCTGACATCTTCTACAAAATTGTAAATCTTGAAAAGATAAGTGTAATAGGCTTAAGAATCACCTGATTTGGAATTCGTATGATAAAGACATGGCGTTCCAAAATTTGATGTAACAAGTTTGATGAGAAACAAGACAGACTGTTGTTTTTGGTGATTTTGGGGGCAGAAGGGTTCTTTAAAAGGTTTTGATGCCTTCCAAATCTATGTAAGGGACGAAAATCTAGGCTTTTGAATCATTGGATTTTGAGTTCATATGAATTAGTTATGATTTCTACAAGTCGTTGCAGTATATATAGGAAAGTTGCAGTATATATAGGAAATTTACTCGGGAAATCAATTTAGAATAAGATTATAATATGAAAATTTTGGATTGTTACATCTTTCTCCCTTTAAAAATAATTTCTCTATTAGAATTTAAGCAAATAGGTACAAAACTCTTTATATTTTGTTAAAATGTTAAATTTAAACTAGAGTATTACATTATTACCTCTTTAAAAAGGATTTTGTCCCCAGAATCGAGAGAAATAGAATAAAATACTAATAAAATCATGACGAACATAGAGTAAATTAGAGTAAAGAGTTAAGATTATGCAAACGGAAAATAAAACTAAAAATTGAAAAGAATAATATCACAATCTATCTCGTGGTCTATCCATAACTCACAGGCCAATTCTAAAAATCAAATCATAGCATAATAAGGCTCAATGCGTTTTGATAATATCTTTATGGGTTATGTTAACCCTTCACAATTTCACCCAAAAGGTCATGATTGAATGTATTAATGATAGTAGTTTGAGTTCTTATATGCATATCCATACTATCCCACATGTTATGATGTGGGACTGAACAGTTACACAAATGAAAGATTTATCTAAAAAGTAAAATACTCAACAGAAAACAAATTTTTTGTGAGATTAGGAAATTAAGGAGAGAGAAATGACTAATTGAATTGTAAAGAGAGAAAAAAAGAAGCGAGAAAATTATTTGTTATGCACGTGGTGTCTTTTATTTTATTTAAAATGATGTTAACAAAAAAAATAATCATAAAAAATAATTTATTTAAAAGAATTTAATATGATGTTAGCAATTAATCATAAAAAAAATTTAAAAAACAATTGCCACATGTAATAGACATCTCATCAATAATTAACTTTGGTTAAAGACTCAACTAAATTTTGGTAATCATTGTTACCTTTTCTATATGCTTTGGTTTGATTGGGAAAAAAAAACAAAGTCGATAGACTTAAGTTTTTAATAAAAAAAAATTTTTTTTTTTAGGCTAGTAGTAAAATTTCGTGACGAACTCGACTTGAGTAGTTAAATGAGTATGCCCGAGTAACTTGCTATGGATCATTATAAGGTATACACCATCTATATCATTGAAAACAAAAAGGAACGTCCAAGATTAAAACTGAAAATCGATGTCTGCTACTATTAATAGTGGACGGTAAAAAAAAACACTTAGCGTTTACTAATAGTAACGGACGCTAATTAGAATAAGGGTTTGACTTTACCAATAAATGTTTAGGGTTTATTAACTAAGGTTTAGGGTTTATTTTAGGGTTTATAAATCAGGGTTTATGGTATATACCCTATAATGATCAATAACAAATACATACTATGGATTATTCCCCATATATATATATATATATATATATATATATATATATATATATATATATAACACAATTAAACGAGTTTTTCGAGTCAAGTTTGTCAATGAGTTGAGTCAGGATACTGTCGAGTTGAGTCAAGTTAAAAAAATTGCAATAAACTCAACTTGAGTAACTCGCGTCCTTTAATAGCTCTAACAGTCATATCATAGGCCTTAAGTAAGAACTTAATGTAATGTACTTCATTATTTACAGCAAGGTTTTCAGATCCGAACCGGTTATCGAACCAGAAAAGGTACCGGGTGGATGGGTCTCATTGGTCCAACCAGTGGTCAAATCGTTATTGACATAGTGACGTCATTAATATATATAAAATAATAAATAATTAAATATATTAATTATTATTATAATAATAAATAATAATTAAATAATTAATTAAAGAAAGCAAAGTCAGAGAACAAACAAGCAATCTCTCTGCTGCAAAATTCTTCCTTATGGACCGATTATTTTTCTTTTCTCTCCTCCTACTCCTTTTATCCTCCCCATTTCTCCTCTCTCCTCCTACTCCTTTTATCCTCTGCAGCGACGTCCACCACCACTTCCGATGTAACCTCCCAACGATCTTGCAAGTCGTCCCGGACATCGAAGATGATCATCTCCTGAGCAGACCACCATTTCTCTCTCTTCAAGACCAAGTTTGGGAAAGCGTACGCTACTCAGGAGGATCACGATTACTAATTCTCAGTTTCAAGTCTAACTTATGCCGCTCCAAGCAGAATCAGCTGCTCGATTCCACCGTCATTCACAGAATCAGCCTTAATTTTTTTTCCTATGGAAGTAGGGAACCGGTCCAACTCGCGAACTAGTCACCAGTTGGCTGGGTCAGGGTTCAACTGCCAGTTCGCCGAGTTTGAACAGTTTTTGAATAAAAATGGGTCATTGGTTCAAACCGGACCGAAAAGCCGACCGATTCCAATTTTTTTCAGTTCAATGGTAGATCCGATTCGAATTTAAAAACCATGATTTATAGTATGATGTCGTCGTTGAGGAAGCTGACATTACGTTTAAAGGCATTCATATTTTATATTCAAGATAAGTGAGATTTTTAAGTTACCCTCTAAATTAATGTTTTAGAATATTCTTATTATTTAATATTAATAAGATAACGACATACTAGCGATACAATTATTAACCATAACTAATATATTGCAACTAAACTTATTTATTTAGTCATCGACAATGTGAGAGAAATTAGGTTGAAAGTAAAATCGAAGGAATTTAGATCCATATTATATATTACCTCCTACCTCTGTTTCAAATTCATGATGTATGTAAAATCGAAGGAATTTAGATCCATATTATATATTACCTCCTACCTCTGTTTCAATGTTTCAAATTCACGATGTATAAGATCATTATTGACTTTTTAAAGTCAATATGAGATATTTTAAAATCAAAAATTGACATAAAGTCATTTAATTTTATTTAATACACTAAAAAATATTATAAACTATCTAAAACATATTATTAATTATTAAATTTATTGATTATAATTTTTAATGAATCTTAGTTTTCAATTTGAAAATATTTCAAATTGACTTTCAAAAGTGAGTAGTAATCCTATAATCTGGGATTTAACTAAATTCAAATGATTCTCTACTAGTTGAATATAAATTTTATTAAAAAATCAAAGAGATATACTTTTAGTTTTAAACTCTATTAACGCTAAATTACTTTTGAAACTCTTTAATAATCTAGACCAGTATATGTGGCACACACTTGTATAAATGTTTATTATTCTAGAACATTAAAAATTTAAAAGTTATGAGATGAGAAAAAAGTTGAAGAATGATGAATAAGTAATAAGTAACGAATTAGTTATAGAGTTGGAACAAATCACATTTTCAATGAGAAAAATTTTCTGAACACTTTGAAAGAACTATTTATAATATGAGTGAGGTTAAGAAGTCTCAAATTTTTTGTCTCAAAAAGTATCTCAAATGATATGTTACCATATTATGTGATTGACTATGTAATAAATTATCATTAAAATATTCAATGTTATGTTATAAATTATCATTAAAATATTCAATATCATATCATTTAAGACCAAAAAGTTGACACATTTAACATTCCTCTTATAATATAGGCGCGGTGAGATTACTTTACCATTTTATTTTCTTGCCGAAAATTCCAGCACCAACTCCTTCATCTACATTGAAATCAGTCTCCTGATAATATGCACCAAAGGTAAATCAGAATTAAAAGTAATAAAAAAAGGTGTAGAAAAAACCCTTTCCAGTTTTACATAACTACCTATATATTGTTGCTCTACAGGTCTTCATCTTAGCTACGTACCTGATCCTGATTGCATTTCTTTGAGTGACGATGAGCTTGAGGGGCTTTTTGAGCTATTTTGCCCCGACCGTACAACCAATGGGTCGCTCAACCCATCCCGTGTCACTGAAATGTGGCTGTGGCTTGTAGAGGCGCCTGCACTGCCACAAACCAACACAAGTTTGGTCATGTTTTCGTCGGCAATTCCTCTCAATCTGTTAAGCTCCGGTAAAACAACCATGCCGAGATCTGGCCGGTCTTTCCGTCTTAGCTCTGCACATTGGAGTGCTAGCTTGGCAAAGCACAAGGCCTCTTCCACCGGCCAATCAGGAACAGAATGGTCCAGCATCTCAACGAAAGTTCCCTTCTCGATAGCCCGCCCAACATGGTGCGTCAAACCCATTGGTGGCTTCGCTGTTATTATTTGTAGAAGCATGATTCCCAAGGAATAGACGTCAGATTTAACCCCAAGCATCCCGGTTTGTTGATACTCGGGATCAATGTAGCAGAAAGTTCCGGCAGTTGAAGTCATTCGGTACTGTGTTACATCGTCTGCCACAGATGGAGGGACAAGCCTGGCCAGCCCAACATCGCTGATCTTGCTTACATAGTTGTGGTCAAGAAGAATGTTTGCAGGTTTGAGGTCACGATGCACTAGAGGCTCAGGCTTGGTCTGGTGGAGGAAGAGTAGGCCTGTAGCTATCTCTGCTGCAATTCGGAACCTAAGTTGCCAAGACAGAGCTGGGGTGTTCCCTCGCTGGAACAGACGATCGTCTAAGCTACCATTAGCCATGTATTCATACACCAGACATCCAAACTCTGGGCAGGCTCCAAGGAGTAGTACCATATTGGGATGTCGCATGCAGCTCAACACTTCAACCTGCATTTAACAGTAGATGCAGTCATCGTTGTTAAATGCTTAATTAGTTACATCACAGTCCAATGTGATTCTTTGTGATAATTAATCCTTTTTCTCCAAAATGCATTTAGAGTGGTCTTGAGTCATATATGAAGTAACCAGGGTAGGCATGCAGGAGCTCTGAGTACATCATGTATTCCATCCGTTCTCTGTTCTTATACTGATAGTATAAAATTACATAATGTCCTCAAGTATAATAAAAATAATTTCACTACCATGTCACTACCGCTAAACTAAACATGGAGGGAGTATGTCATGTTTATATCCAACTATTGTTGGGTGTAGATACAAGAGATATCCTCACCATTTCAAGGAACCCAATTGTCGATTACTTTTACTAGTTTTAGTAATTGAAGTTTTTTCAATTATTTGTTCTCATTCATGAATATGAAGTTCTCTTAGAAATTTTATAAAGCATAGAGTCTAAATCCTGATTAGTATTTTGTAATTTATGTCCTCACCTCTTGCTGAAATTGTGACCGACCTTGCACTGCATCCGGACGCAAGACCTTAACTGCGACTGGTGTATGATCAAGATAACACTTAAATACAGGGCCATAACCCCCTTCCCCAATCTGCCGAGATTCAGCAAAAAACTCTGTTGCCACTTCAATCTCATCTATTGTGTATCTCCTGTAACGAAAATCATTTTGGGGTAAATTATTCAAAACCAATTGCTTCTCGTCAGCTTCTTTGAGGGCTTTCATTTCGACATCTATTCTCCTTTGTGCTTCTTGTTCCGCAATTCTTTGAGCTGCTTCCGCGGTCTCCATGGCTGCCCTACACTTTGCTTTCTCCCTCTCTGCAGTGACCAATGCTTCTTCCTCAGTAAGTCGAGCTTCGTCTAATCTTCGTTCTTCTTCTATCCGCCAGCGATGGAGCTCCACAGCCTGTGGTACATATCAATCGCAGTACTTAGCACCGCCTTCGTAACTGTATGTATAAAGCAGATGCGGATTATGTGAATACCTTTTGTTTTGCTGTCAATGCTTCTTTGCATGCTGTACTATACATATCCATAGTTTTTTGCAGCTCTAGCTTTAGCCTCCTCATTTCAGCTTCAACATCATCCTGCATCTTTTATGTGAGCATCAGTTAACTTGAACTATTTAAGAAATATAGAACTATTCGTGTTATGACAATTGTTTAAGTTTTGCACGCTCAAAGATAAAGAGCACATATCTATCTTCTCAAAGCAATGAATGCAAAACAACAATATGTCAGTTTCATATGTAAGATTCTCTAGCATCTGACATGAAATTTATACCCCATATCCTTAAAGTTTCTTCATATATAATTAGCATTATAATACTTGTATAAATCTGGTTAGATGTGTGGTTCTTAAAAATGAGTACGTGTGGAGTGTGATAAAGATCATAATAGTTCAGGAAAATAAAAGTGATATATATTCAGTTATACTTAATGGAAAGGTGACTTGGTGCATTGATCTCTGGTGCCTATTTATATACGCAATTGAGTCTTTTTCCCTACCGTGTTCTGCGATGAATACGACGTTCTTTCACTCTCAAGTGAGGATGATGAGAATTCATGCAGAGAGCTGACATCAGTTTCCCTGGCTCCAAAGCGAACTGATCCAAAGCTATGGTCTGAGCTGGTTGAAACCCGTGAGGTTCTCCCTGAATCCATGCTATCATAGAGCGAAGTAGACATGTGATCAGTACTTGGCCTGCCAGAGCTTACAAAAGATATGTCAGTATCTGATTCATAAAGCTCCCCACACAACTTTGCATTTAAACCTCTTCCTCTAGCGAATGGAGACCTGACACTGACAACAAAATATAGGTTAGTGCATTAATCAAAATTATAGTGTTCATAACATCACAAACCAACTGAAGAAGTGATGATTATGACTAAAATCTCTCTCTCTCTCTCCCTTTCTCTCTTATAATAAACGTATTCATCAACAACTATACCAGAAAATAATTCACCTCTGTCTTAACAATGTTCAAGTTCAAGTTACCAACAGTTAGACACTTGTGGGGTACAAGTTGACAAAAGTGCATGCATTTGTTCTGCAATATCAGCGTCTTTTATAAAACTTGTCACATCGCATGTTTCCTTTTTCTATTTCATGATTATCTGTATGTTCTTATATAACTTACTTGGCTGGTTCGTGGTCATCGTGCAAGTTGCGAGGCTTTTGTGGTGTTCTATCTGCTGCTGCAATAGGTTCCACATGTCTTATATGACGGAAAATCTAAGCATGAAATATTAAATAAGAAAAAGAAGCACAGTAACAGGGGGAAGAACAAACAAACCTCTCATATTCAAACTATGTCTGGGTCGTGCGTCAACTGGGTAGCCATTGTCATTAACTCGGTCATGAATTTGGCCATAAAGAGGGGAGATGAATGGGGCCGAACGAGAAGCATTCCGCACAGAAGAGATTTTTCCTTTGTTGATCACATAAATAGTGCAGAAATCTGGCGCCCCTTTCGATACATTACTAGGAATATCAGAAACCTTGAATCTTCTGGAGAAAATGTTTACAAAAACACTATTAGTAAAAGTATTAATAAGGTGTAAGGTCTTTTTATGAAGAATTATTACCACATGATTTGATAATACAAGACATTACATGTCATTCTAACCTTAGAAGATGATTTCTAGATTTCTTTGGTTGGTAGATTTTACTATTCAGTCCAAGCTATTATATGTCATGCATTTGATAAATACCATGAAGCATCTTTATAGATAAGTGAGGTTATGACACGAAACACTATACGTGATACGAGACACGATAACTGGTACACCAGAGGTGTGTCCTTCCTGATCCTCTCGTACTAGGAAAAGGTCCTCTCAATGCTTTAACGCCCACACCAGATATGGACCGAACTATCTCAAGACGTTCTTAATGGGCGAACAGCCCAACTCTTGGAACATACTACAGCCCCAAGTGGCGAAGAGCTGACATGGAGGTGCCAAACCTTCTCGTTGAAGTGAGCTCTTGAGAAAGATCAACTCAACCGACATTTTCAAAAACATGTATGATACAATACATTGGGCATTGATATTTTATATATTTTTATGGATATACATATACGTTGGTATAAGAAAGTGGTTAAAAGATAACCAAAATATAATACTAGCACCTATTATAACATAACCATAACCAAAAGGCAGGAACTCAACATTTGTATCGAACATCATCATTTTCTCCTAGTCCTAAGACTTATTTACTATTATTGAATTTAGTCATTACATTGCCAAAAGATAGGAGGAAGACATTACATCAAAAACACCGAAATCACCTCCAAATCATAAGACACAAAGCAACATATAAACTAAAAACAAGATTAAGCAAGATAGTCTATCACTAGACAAGCCATCACAAAGCATTTGGGAAGTATCCAAAATAAAAGATTAAAAATAATAAATTGAAGTATTAGAGAGTATTAGACACGTATGTAGAAATATCTTTGAAGTTTTGGTGTTCGACACATATCCAACATGAATATGTCGACCTCCGAGAAGTGTCCAACACGAATACAAGTGTCTGTAATTCATAGGATAAATAAGTATATCCAACATAAATATGTCGACCTCCGAGAAGTGTCCAACACGAATACAAGTGTCTGTAATTCATAGGATAAATAAGTCCTTTTAGAAGGTGTGAATTAGATAAAGTTATTGTTATAAGATAGTCGTCTTCGTCCCCCGGGGGGGATTTTCTGCTGTAGTGCTTTCTAACTGATAATGTATAGAGGTTCAGCATTTATATAGTTATTTAAATTTTGTATAAAGTATAAAGAGTTTTTCCTTTAACATCTGAACATGTAGATGTGCTCTTGCAAATATATTTAGAATTTGCTGATTGCGTGCTATTGTTGATTGTGTGGTTTTTAGAACAGATAAGATTCATGGGAGAGAAATTTACCTGATGAAGCCATGGCGAGACGAGGCACCAAGAACCAAGTTCTGGATTGCAGTATAAGTAACATACTCTGTTAATGCTTTTGCTACATCTGTATCTTCGAGTATGACATCAAGACATTGTATCTGTTACAGAGGAGTTGCATGCAAAGAGAGTAAAACATTAAACTATAACTAGGAAATCGCAATTGTGGAACCATTCCTATAAAATTATTTTCCTTCAAAAACAACAACAACAAAAAATAAAATTGTATATAGTCATATGAGACAATATAACAGCTCATATATACTGGATTGTCAACATAGTATTACATATTTCTACGTACTTTCAAGGGGCGTAACAAGAAAACAACCAGAACCTACATCTTTACGTGTACAAAAGCAATGAAAGGTAAGGAACAAATCTTTGGTCTGCTTCTCAAGTTGTTGCTTGTGTGCAGATACAGCACCATTAATATCAGAAACGACGGCATTGTTTCCCACTGCATCCACAAATACGTCATTCCTCTGTTATAGCTGAAACTGTTAGAGGCGATCCTATATAGCATTGCAAATTTCATATCAAAAATCTTTCATTTGTGTACAACTTTTTTATGTGAATTTAAATCATATTGTGGGTGCGTGTGACTCATGACGATATGCAATATGTTTGTAGCAAGTAAGAGGAAATAAAAGTAATATAAATATCAGATTTCTGTAATTCGAAGAAAGTTTCATAGTACCATATAATCGATTCCTTTCTTGTTTATATTTGTTATAATGTGGTTCAATCATATCAACTAGAAGCCCCATTCAACTTAACCAGGGACAAACATGAGAAAATTGATGATAAGGTAAGGAAAAACTAGGACCTATTTACCCAAGAAACCTTCAATATTATAACATTCACCGTACAGTGAAATTGAAAGATTGGGGATTCTAATTAAAAGGTGGGGAAATTGTTGAAAGGAACTAGAATAATTAATGCATGCATATGATCAGGGTAAAAGCTTAGAGATATTCATGAAAGCATAAAAGCAACACTTTTATTAGAATAAATTAGAACAGGATGAACACAGCAATTACATGCATTCATTTATACATACATGATAAAGGAGAGTTATTAGGATTAGGTTTGTGCAAAACGTGGATGAGAACGACAGTTCGGCCTCTCGTGAGAAGATTCTCAACGGCCCATTTAAGAGCATACTGACTCCCTTTATCCTTGTCTATTGCCACTGCCACCAATCTCTCTTCAGCTCCTCTCCGTTCTCCTCCAACATTACCCCCCGCCCCAGCCCCAGCCCCCTTTGGAAGCCACATCTCTTGTCCTCTCTCTTTCCGGGTTCTTATTTACCGGAATTTCATCTCCTTCCTCTCTCCCCTCTCGCTCTCTCGTCTTTCCTCTTTTAATTATGTCGCGAGCGAGTTCTCACATTTTGATCTTAAATACCAACATGTTACCCACTATTACGGTGAAGGCTATTTATTATTCTCTGCGTCTCGTATTCGTAATCTAATTTCTATTTTAGAATGTTTTATAATAAATATTTTATTTTTATATTTATAATTATTTTTATTCTAATTTTTTATTTATACCCCCATAATCTTTTTGCTCAACTTTTATTAAAAATTAAAAAAATGAGAAAAAGTTTATATTGAAAAGTAATGAATTATTATATCACTTTCTCTCTTATATTACCCATATAACATGTCTTTTATTTAATAGCTTTTTAGACTCTTTTTTTCTATTCATTTTAACTTTTAGTACTTATTGAGAATGTGTGAATAACAAAAAAATAATTTAGAGAAGTAACTAATTCACATGAGAAGAAGTAATACTTCATAAAAAAAGTAAAAAAATAATTTAATTAATAAGTAATTCAAAAAGATAATTTAAATAAAAAAATATATTATTAATCAACATGTCGAAACTAATTAAGACGTAAATTTTAAAACAAAGGGAGTATAAACTAGAACATGCATGCCCGGCATTTCACCCCCCCTCCCCCGCTATTTGATCATTTATTTTAATAAAAATTATCATTTATAATATATAAAATTAATCAAGAATTTATAATAACAAGATATTATAGTATAAGATATTTTAGTATTATGCACTTTAAAATTTTTGAACATTATTATATATACACTTACCACAAAATGAAATGAAACCATAAGTACAGGGATCAAATAGATGATTTTGTCAATTTTAATTATGAAAAAGAAAAACTTCATGAAATTTTATATTTTTAAGTCTCTCTCTAGGTGGACATGTAACTCCTCTCAAATTACCTTATCCAAGCCAACTTTAATTTACTTTATATTTGGATTCTAAGTTATGGTCGGACGTACCTGTGATGAAAGAATAATTCTAGGAGGATCGAAAAATTGGACCCGTCCCTATTTTTTTTATTTCCCTTAATTTTTTTTTGGTATATATCCAAACATATTTATATTATGGACCCATATAACCCTTTTTTGATATATATCCAAATTATACCTAATTTTTTTGGATTTTTTTTATTTTTTTTAAATTCATAGTATAAATATGTTTAGATATATACCAAAAAAAAAAAACCAAGGGAACATGAAAATGTTCAATTTCCATGTCCAAAAAACATTTCCATCTAGAAGCACTCGTGATGGAAACCCCCTATATCCACAATTTCACCTAAGACTAACTAGCAACACATTTGTGAGTGGACCTCAATCTCGCCCTCTAGAGTTTCTTTACTAATCTCTTTAGATTAACATTCTTAGGTTATGTTTGATAAAACTGAATATTAAGATCTGAATAGTTTAGACATCTGAATAATGTAGAGCATCTGAATAGAATTGTATCTGAATGAAAAAATATTGTTTGATAATTATTCTTTCAAAATGTCTTAATAACAATATTTTACCATTTTAACCCTATGAACAATTACCCAAACCAGTTCAAAAGTGCAGCCATTAAACCAAATCAAATCACAACCCTAAACGATCAACATCCCAATTTCTACTTCTTTTCTTGATCGGATACTACAAGGCACAAGCAAGAATCATAAAGTAAAGCAGAGAAAATCTAAACATAGCATAATAATATATATATATATATATATATATATATATATATATATAATATATATATATTATATAAGCCTTTATCAGCAGAGTATTAAGGCATGGAACTGATCTGGTTTGGAAAAGAGAAAAAAATTTGGGTTTGGAGTTGGAACTAAATTGGTGGGTTGCTTTTGTATATTACGATGATATCAGACTAAAAAACAAGGGAATTGATTTGTAGCACCAGTGAGGTGGTCTTCCCTCTACAACTGATTCCCTAGAAAGCCCCAAAACTCTGGTGTTCCAAATGCGTAACTGGCGAAGTGTAAACATCTCTCTAAACTCAACGAAAATCAGAGGGATGAAAGGAAGGACGAAAGAGGGAGGGAGCGAGCAGGGTGGTCAGAATCGGCGAGGGAGGATATGGAGAGATGGGTCAACGCAGATGAAGGAGTTGCCGCCGTTGTTATGGCGGTTGCTGAGATTTGGGTTGGAACAGATGAGATTGATTAGGGTTATGGGGGATAAAAGAGGGATTTAATAAAATTGAAGAGGTTATTTTTGTCTAAAAAATAATAATTTTATTCAGACCCATCTCTGAATGGTTTAGCATTATTTTTCAATCTTAACAATTCAGAGGCATTAAATTTTTTATCAAACAAGTTGTGCCTCTGATTCGGTCAGAGGCACACCTATTAAGAGCCTTTAAGACCCAAACAAACACTACCTTACTCTAGGGCGGACCTATGCTTAATAAACTCATAGATGGGCTCTTATGTTCTTACATTTCATCAATGTAGCTAGGTTTTTCTACGGCAACAACTTACCCCTAGATAGTAGATAGATAAGGTTCCTTTCTTTAAAAGGTTCTTTTAGAATAGGTTTCATCACGATTTATTTAGGATAGGTTTTATTGGGTTCAATGTCCTCATGGATCCATCTCAGCCGTCGGCAGACAAGTATAGGTGTCAATTTAGGTTGAGAACTATCTAGTTAATTAAAATTATTTGGGTTTTAGTGGGTTGGTTAACTAATTTTTATACTATGGATTGATTTAATTTTGGACTCATATTATAAAGTACAAATATGGGTTAAAACTAATTTAACTAGTTTTGGCCCATATTAATCAACACATTTTAATTTGTTTAGTTTTCAAATCTAGTTTTTATACGTATTGACTCCAGTCTCCATATCAGTTGTCCAGGATATATCCCATGTGCTGTCCAAGGCTCAAAAGTTTGCCATGTGTCCTCTTGTTTATGTAATTGGAACAAAGCTTAGTTTGGAAAACAAATAAACTGCGTTGTACATAAATAACTAGATATAAACCCGCGCGTTGCGGCGGGATTATTTATTTTGTTAATAATAAATATGTATGTGCAATTAATAAATTAAATTATAATAAGAAGATGGTAGTTTTGTCCCACGGGTTGATAGTAAATTCATGTTTTTCATTGTTTTCTGACATTTATGGTTGATTTCCCCAATTTTTAGAAACACGATCCTTGCATATTGACAAACATGAATCAGACAATTTTGCAACGTGCACTACATATTATATCTCATGTTGACATAATTACATATCATGGTAAAATCGAAATTAAAAAACTAAGGTTTTTCGTTAATGTTAGGGTATGAGAGATAAAATGAAAGATGTGAAAATACCTAAATGTGTGCAAAATTAATCTTCCGAGCGGGTTATGGAGTTCCTCGAGTACACAAAAATCTATCCACTTTCACTCTTTGAAATTCGATCTTTGGGAGGAGTGAGTGTATTAGAATGGAGTTCCTCCAAGTAAAAGATTATTGTGTAAGCAAAAAAGTAATAAAATTTTTTAGTAGTACAAAAAAGAAGAATAAAAGAAACAAAGTAATATTATTGTATAGTAGAAAAGTATAATATTATTTTTTAATTTGAATAAAAGAATACTTGTGTTGTGCTAATCACGGATAAATAACAATAGTAGACTAAAGAAAAGAAATATAGTAGTAGTAGGCTAAAAGAATACATGTGTTGTGGTAATCACAGATAAATAGCAGTAGTAGGCTAAAGAAAAGAAATATAGTAGTAGTAGGCTAAAAGAATACCTGTGTTGTGTTAATCACGGATAAATAGTAATAGTAGGGTAAAGAAAAGAAATATAGCAGTAATAGGCTAAAAAAATACATGTGTTGTGCTAATCACGGATAAATAACAATAGTAGGCTAAAGAAAAGAAATATAGCAGTAGTAGGCTAAAAGAATTCTTGTGTTGTGATAAAAGAATACTTGTGTTGTGATAATGACGGATAAAAGATTATGTAAACTTTTATAGGTGGAAGTTATAACTTTTTGATATACAACAGTAGTAGGATGAAGAAAACAAATTGTGACAATAACGGATTAAATTATGTTTTATTTATTAGTTCTCGTAATTTTAATAGGATTCAAATCTCCAAATTTTAATAAGATTTAAATTACTAAAATTTTAAAATGCAGTTATATAAATTAGTGTATATCTGTGTATATTTTAAATTATTCAAATATTAAAATGCAGTTAAAAGTTTTAAATTTTAAAATTTTAAATTAGTGTATATCTGTGTATATCTTAAATTATTAAAATATTTAAATTAGTGTATATCCACCCCCAATTAGTGTATATCCATCCCAATTATTTCTAGATAAAATTTTAAAATGTAGTTACACATAAAAGATATATATTGTTTGGTACTTGAAGTGCAACCAATGATGTATATCTATATTTATTTTAAAAGTTTTAAATTATTAATATTTTAAAATGCAGTTAAAGATAAAAGATATATATTGTTTGGTACAACCCTGCGCGGTGCGGAGGGATTATTTATTTTGTTAATTATAAATTTATATATGTAATTAATAAATTTAAATTATTAATAAGAATATGGTAATATGTAAATTGAAAATTTATCTGACAAATGTATAACAAAAAAACCCAATTATGAGATAAAAAAATTCAAAATCAAATTATTGGATAATATCAAATATTTGTGCATTATAGTTATTTGCAAAAATGGGATAGTAAAAAAAAATTATAAATCAAATTATTGGATAATATCAATTTGGAATTGCTGCAATATTGGGATATAATATCAATTTAGATTTGTATGCGTTACATATTTATGGGATAATGTTTACATTTTTTTTATGTGAGTATAGAACTAAAAAAGAGTAAAATACACTGACACCTCATCATGTAGATAATTATAATAACACTTGTCACCCCTCTAGTTTTTCAATTAACAGTCAATAATAATTTTGCGTTGCGGCGGGATTATTCATTTTGTTGATTATAAGATAAATAATATTTTCTGTTGTTAAACGCCAAAAACTAAACTATCAACATACTCAATTACTCTAATTAGAACAACCCCTATATTGTTTAAAATATATATATTATTCATGAATTAAAATTTGATGACATGTAAGGATAAATATGTCACTTTATTTATTTAGTCAACCCTAAAAAACTCGCAGGGGTACTAACTGATACTTAAAAATTTAGATGAGAGTTGAGTATTATTATGATTGTCTAAAATGTAAATGTAATTATCATAATTGAAAAACTAATTTATTGAATAATATCAATTTGGAATTGGTGCAATTTTGGGATATAATATCAATTTAGATTTGTTATTCTAACCTTAGCTAATAGATATATAATAAAAAAATAGAGAGTAATAATTATAATATAAATATTTCTTGAGTGATTTTATGAGATATTATTTGATATCAGTTCAAAAATCAAATTATTGGATAATATCAGATATTTTTATGTTCAAGTTATCTGCAAAAATGGGATAATAAAAAAAATTCAAAAGTCCAAAGTCCAAACTCAAGCGTTGTGACGGGGTGTTATTTAGTTTGTTGATTATAAATTTGTTTCTTGTTTGATAATCTGAGACTGTAATATATTTTTTTAAGATGATATTTTTAAATTAAAATTGATTGATTATAGTATATATAAATAATTAAATATTAATTCTGTAATTGTTTAATTACAACGTAATTATTATAAGTCTTTCGCACATGAGAAAAATTAATGTACATAAAAACTTATAAAAATAAGATAGTACTCAATCAATATAACTAAATAAAAATTATCCCAAAGAATTAAAATAATACGATCATAAAATAAGAATATCAGTTTAGATTTTTAGGGTGAGAATGAAGTTAAATATTAGTTTAGATTTTTAGGGTGAGAATAAAATTAAAAAAAAATTGAAAAATTTTAGACGTGAAAATTATATGTAAATTTAAATTCAATAGTTCAATTTATGATTTTTATGTTAAAATATTGAGAAAATAAATTAGTTGATAATATTAGAATAGTTTAAATTTTATATTTTTTTTATAGTGGTAGTTTTTAAAAGTTGGATATAAATTTATATTACAGATTGTTGTGTGAGCATGTATAATATAAATAATTATTATAAATCTATTTGTAATTTGGATTCATTTTTGGTAGTATTTGTTTTAAGGAATTTTTTATTTTAGTAATTGTTAAAATTTTGATTTAGAAATCTATTACATAATGTTTGTGTGAGGGGTAATTAATGTTGCATGAACGGTTTTAGTGTATTTTAGTATGTATAATAGGGTAATTAGATAATAGATAGTAGATAATAGATTAGAGGAGCATTAATGAGGCATGACAAGTGTTGAATTGTTTGATTGACAAATGTCATTATGTGGTCATGTTAACTGCGTTTTAGTATAATTAATAGATAATGGTCATCAGTAATATATATATACGTACCTAATATCCTAAAATAAATAAGAATAACTTAATGTATATGCACTTCACAAAATATATATTGCTCTTATTATAATTCTTTAAGAAAATATTCCCTCTGTTGCAAAAAATAAATAAATAAATAAATGTAGTTTAAATTTAAATAATTAATTTGAAAAACTCTAATAAAAGTATCAATATTTTTTTTTCATTTTAATTAATATAAAAATTACTAATGTAAATTATTTTGAAAGTGCTTCTAGTGAGTAAATTTTAATTTTTTAATACTTAATCTAGTCGCATCAATGTTAAACTTTTTAAACTTGGTTTTAAAAATTAAAATGAGACTCTTTTTGTATAACAAAGACTCAGAGAGAATAATATTTTTAAATTTAAATTGATATGAATCCATTTGATTTTAGTCATTATAATTATGGAATATTATAAAAAAACTAAAAGTATTTCTAATTATTATATTTATTATTTTCAAAATCATGTTTAACTTTAAATTTAAAACTATGTTAAATTTAAATGTAAGTTCTAAATAAAATTTTAAAAGCTAGTTTGAGACATCTACAAAACAATAAATAAAATAAAATTAAAGATAATATGGGTCAACAATTAGAAATTGAGACCTCACTTGTATATTTATAATTCTAATTGTCATGTGTATACGTATATATTTATTTTTTATTTTTCCTACCAAAATCTAAATATTTGTGTCAATTATATGTGTATATGTATATTTATTTATTTTTTTCTTTTTCCTACCAAAATCTAATTATTTGTGTCAATTAAGGGATCTAAGGTTTCTAAAATAAGTTAAAAGCATCTCAAATTAACTTTAAAACTAATTTTGAATTATAAGCATCTCAAATTAACTTTAATAATTATAATTTTAATAATTATAAGTTAAATAAATTAAACTAATTTTGAATTTAAAACTAATTTTGAATTATAATTTTAATAATTATAAGTTAAATAAATTAAACTAATTTTGAATTTAAAAAGCATCTCAAATTAACTTTAATAATTATAAAATTATAATTTTAATAATTATAAGTTAAATAAATTAAACTAATTTTGAATTTAAAAGCATCTCAAATTAACTTTAAAACGTTAAAATTTAATTTTTATATTTTGAAACGGAGGTAATATTATTTTTGTTCTATATTTAGTTAAATTAGAAAGAAAAAAAATATTTCAGAATGTGACTTGAAGTTAAAGCAGTGTAACAAATGAGGCAGAGTTGATGAATGGTGATTGGTGGGTGTATCCCGTGTCTGTTGTTTAAGCTTTTCTGGGACGATGATGGTGTTGAAAAGACTGAGACACATATCTATTAATTGTAATTGTTAGAGAGACTAAATATGATTAACTAGGTTTAATCTATAACCATACGGGTCCAAACCATTTTTACTATATTATAAATAGGTTTATACAGTTTTTAATTTTTAATTGTCCCATAACTATTATTTTATAATTCAAAATCAACTATAATTATTTTTTGTCAGATCTACAGACAAGGGTTCTTTTTGAAGGATATGCTTTCGTCCCCAGGGCTACATCTTAGCCTTGATAAACGAGGTTAATTGTTTCAATTTCTTATTATTCAATTTCAACAGTAGTATGATGAAGAAAACAAATTGTGACAATAACGGATTAAATTATGTTTTATTTATTAGTTCTCGTAATTTTAATAGGATTCAAATCTCCAAATTTTAATAAGATTTAAATTACTAAAATTTTTAAAATGCAGTTATATAAATTAGTGTATATCTGTGTATATTTTAAATTATTCAAATATTAAAATGCAGTTAAAAGTTTTAAATTTTAAAATTTTAAATTAGTGTATATCTGTGTATATCTTAAATTATTAAAATATTTAAATTAGTGTATATCCACCCCAATTAGTGTATATCCATCCCAATTATTGCTAGATAAAATTTTAAAATGTAGTTACACATAAAAGATATATATTGTTTGGTACTTGAAGTGCAACCAATGATGTATATCTATATTTATTTTAAAAGTTTTAAATTATTAATATTTTAAAATGCAGTTAAAGATAAAAGATATATATTGTTTGGTACAACCCTGCGCGGTGCGGAGGGATTATTTATTTTGTTAATTATAAATTTATATATGTAATTAATAAATTAAATTATAATAAGAATATGGTATATATGTAAATTGAAAATTTATCTGACAAATGTATAACAAAAAACCCAATTATGAGATAAAAAAATTCAAAATCAAATTATTGGATAATATCAAATATTTGTGCATTATAGTTATTTGCAAAAATGGGATAGTAAAAAAAAATTATAAATCAAATTATTGGATAATATCAATTTGGAATTGCTGCAATATTGGGATATAATATCAATTTAGATTTGTATGCGTTACATATTTATGGGATAATGTTACATTTTTTTTATGTGAGTATAGAACTAAAAAAGAGTAAAATACACTGACACCTCATGTAGATAATTATAATAACACTTGTCACCCCTCTAGTTTTTCAATTAACAGTCAATAATAATTTTGCGTTGCGGCGGGATTATTCATTTTGTTGATTATAAGATAAATAATATTTTCTGTTGTTAAACGCCAAAAACTAAACTATCAACATACTCAATTACTCTAATTAGAACAACCCCTATATTGTTTAAAATATATATATTATTCATGAATTAAAATTTGATGACATGTAAGGATAAATATGTCACTTTATTTATTTAGTCAACCCTAAAAACTCGCAGGGGTACTAACTGATACTTAAAAATTTAGATGGGAGTTGAGTATTATTATGATTGTCTAAAATGTAAATGTAATTATCATAATTGAAAAACTAATTTATTGAATAATATCAATTTGGAATTGGTGCAATTTTGGGATATAATATCAATTTAGATTTGTTATTCTAACCTTAGCTAATAGATATAATAAAAAAAATAGAGAGTAATAATTATAATATAAATATTTCTTGGGTGATTTTTATGAGATATTATTTGATATCAGTTCAAAAATCAAATTATTGGATAATATCAGATATTTTTATGTTCGAGTTATGTGCAAAAATGGGATAATAAAAAAAATTCAAAAGTCCAAAGTCCAAACTCAAGCGTTGTGACGGGGTGTTATTTAGTTTGTTGATTATAAATTTGTATTTTATGAAATAACCCTTAATATGCTTGTTTCTTGTTTGATAATCTGAGACTGTAATATTTTTTTTAAGATGGTATTTTTAAATTAAAATTGATTGATTATAGTACCTATAAATAATTAAATATTAATTATGTAATTGTTTAATTACAATGTAATTATTATAAGTCTTTCGCACATGAGAAAAATTAATGTACATAAAAAATTATAAAAATAAGATAGTACTCAATCAATATAACTAAATAAAAATTATCCCAAAGAATTAAAATAATACGATCATAAAATAAGAATATCAGTTTTAGATTTTTAGGGTGATAATGAAGTTAAATATTAGTTTAGATTTTTAGGGTGAGAATAAAATTAAAAAAAAATTGAAAAATTTTAGACGTGAAAATTATATGTAAATTAAATTCAATAGTTCAATTTATGATTTTTTATGTTAAAATATTGAGAAATTAAATTAGTTGATAATATTAGAATAGTTTAAATTTTATATTTTTTTTATATTGGTAGTTTTTAAAAGTTGGATATAAATTTATATTACAGATTGTTGTGTGAGCATGTATAATATAAATAATATTATAAAATCTATTTGTAATTTGGATTCATTTTTGGTAGTATTTGTTTAAGGAATTTTTTATTTTAGTAATTGTTAAAATTTTGATTAGAAATCTATTACATAATGTTGTGTGAGGGGTAATTAATGTTGCATGAACGGTAGTGTATTTTAGTATGTATAATAGGTAATAGATAATAGATAGTAGATAATAGATTAGGGAGCATTAATGAGGCATGACAAGTGTTGAATTGTGTGATTGACAAATGTCATGATGTGGTCATGTTAACTGCGTTTTAGTATAATTAATAGATAGGTGATAGATAATAGATAGTAGATAATAGATTAGGGAGCATTAATGAGGCATGACAAGTGTTGAATTGTGTGATTGACAAATGTCATGATGTGGTCATGTTAACTGCGTTTTAGTATAATTAATAGATAATGGTCATCAGTACTATATATATACGTACCTAATATCCTTAAATTAATAAGAATAACTTAATGTATATGCACTTCACAAAATATATATTGCTCTTATTATAATTCTTTAAGAAAATATTCCCTCTGTTGAAAAAAAATAAAAAAAAAATAAATGTAGTTTAAATTTAAATAATTAATTTGAAAAACTCTAATAAAAGTATCAATATTTTTTTTTCATTTTAATTAATATAAAAATTACTAATGTAAATTATTTTGAAAGTGCTTCTAGTGAGTAAATTTTAATTTTTTAATACTTAATCTAGTCGCATCAATGTTAAACTTTTTAAACTTGGTTTTAAAAATTAAAATGAGACTCTTTTTGTATAACAAAGACTCAGAGAGAATAATATTTTTAAATTTAATTGATATGAATCCATTTGATTTTAGTCATTATAATTATGAATATTATAAAAAAACTAAAAGTATTTCTAATTATTATATTTATTATTTTCAAAATCATGTTTAACTTTAAATTTAAAACTATGTTAAATTTAAATGTAAGTTCTAAATAAAATTTTAAAAGCTAGTTTGAGACATCTACAAAACAATAAATAAAATAAAATTAAAGATAATATGGGTCAACAATTAGAAATTGAGACCTCACTTGTATATTTATAATTCTAATTGTCATGTGTATACGTATATTTATTTTTTATTTTTCCTACCAAAATCTAAATATTTGTGTCAATTATATGTGTATATGTATATTTATTTTTTCTTTTTCCTACCAAAATCTAATTATTTGTGTCAATTAAGGGATCTAAAGGTTTCTAAAATAAGTTAAAAGCATCTCAAATTAACTTTAAAACTAATTTTGAATTATAAGCATCTCAAATTAACTTTAATAATTATAATTTTAATAATTATAAGTTAAATAAATTAAACTAATTTTGAATTTAAAACTAATTTTGAATTATAATTTTAATAATTATAAGTTAAATAAATTAAACTAATTTTGAATTTAAAAGCATCTCAAATTAACTTTAATAATTATAAAAATTATAATTTTAATAATTATAAGTTAAATAAATTAAACTAATTTTGAATTTAAAAGCATCTCAAATTAACTTTAAAACGTTAAATTTAATTTTATATTTTTGAAACGGAGGTAATATTATTTTTGTTCTATATTTAGTTAAATTAGAAAGAAAAAAAATATTTCAGAATGTGACTTGAAGTTAAAGCAGTGTAACAAATGAGGCAGAGTTGATGAATGGTGATTGGTGGGTGTATCCCGTGTCTGTTGTTTAAGCTTTTCTGGGACGATGATGGTGTTGAAAAGACTGAGACACATATCTATTAATTGTAATTGTTAGAGAGACTAAATATGATTAACTAGGTTTAATCTATAACCATACGGGTCCAAACCATTTTTACTATATTATAAATAGGTTTATACAGTTTTAATTTTTAATTGTCCCATAACTATTATTTTATAATTCAAAATCAACTATAATTATTTTTTGTCAGATCTACAGACAAGGGTTCTTTTTGAAGGATATGCTTTCGTCCCCAGGGCTACATCTTAGCCTTGATAAACGAGGTTAATTGTTTCAATTTCTTATTATTCAATTTCAACAGTAGTATGATGAAGAAAACAAATTGTGACAATAACGGATTAAATTATGTTTTATTTATTAGTTCTCGTAATTTTAATAGGATTCAAATCTCCAAATTTTAATAAGATTTAAATTACTAAAATTTTAAAATGCAGTTATATAAATTAGTGTATATCTGTGTATATTTTAAATTATTCAAATATTAAAATGCAGTTAAAAGTTTTAAATTTTAAAATTTTAAATTAGTGTATATCTGTGTATATCTTAAATTATTAAAATATTTAAATTAGTGTATATCCACCCCAATTAGTGTATATCCATCCCAATTATTTCTAGATAAAATTTTAAAATGTAGTTACACATAAAAGATATATATTGTTTGGTACTTGAAGTGCAACCAATGATGTATATCTATATTTATTTTAAAAGTTTTAAATTATTAATATTTTAAAATGCAGTTAAAGATAAAAGATATATATTGTTTGGTACAACCCTGCGCGGTGCGGAGGGATTATTTATTTTTTTAATTATAAATTTATATATGTAATTAATAAATTAAATTATAATAAGAATATGGTATATATGTAAATTGAAAATTTATCTGACAAATGTATAACAAAAAACCCAATTATGAGATAAAAAAATTCAAAATCAAATTATTGGATAATATCAAATATTTGTGCATTATAGTTATTTGCAAAAATGGGATAGTAAAAAAAAATTATAAATCAAATTATTGGATAATATCAATTTGGAATTGCTGCAATATTGGGATATAATATCAATTTAGATTTGTATGCGTTACATATTTATGGGATAATGTTACATTTTTTTTATGTGAGTATAGAACTAAAAAAGAGTAAAATACACTGACACCTCATGTAGATAATTATAATAACACTTGTCACCCCTCTAGTTTTTCAATTAACAGTCAATAATAATTTTGCGTTGCGGCGGGATTATTCATTTTGTTGATTATAAGATAAATAATATTTTCTGTTGTTAAACGCCAAAAAACTAAACTATCAACATACTCAATTACTCTAATTAGAACAACCCCTATATTGTTTAAAATATATATATTATTCATGAATTAAAATTTGATGACATGTAAGGATAAATATGTCACTTTATTTATTTAGTCAACCCTAAAAACTCGCAGGGGTACTAACTGATACTTAAAAATTTAGATGGGAGTTGAGTATTATTATGATTGTCTAAAATGTAAATGTAATTATCATAATTGAAAAACTAATTTATTGAATAATATCAATTTGGAATTGGTGCAATTTTGGGATATAATATCAATTTAGATTTGTTATTCTAACCTTAGCTAATAGATATAATAAAAAAAATAGAGAGTAATAATTATAATATAAATATTTCTTGGGTGATTTTATGAGATATTATTTGATATCAGTTCAAAAATCAAATTATTGGATAATATCAGATATTTTTATGTTCGAGTTATGTGCAAAAATGGGATAATAAAAAAAATTCAAAAGTCCAAAGTCCAAACTCAAGCGTTGTGACGGGGTGTTATTTAGTTTGTTGATTATAAATTTGTATTTTATGAAATAACCCTTAATATGCTTGTTTCTTGTTTGATAATCTGAGACTGTAATATTTTTTTTAAGATGGTATTTTTAAATTAAAATTGATTGATTATAGTACCTATAAATAATTAAATATTAATTATGTAATTGTTTAATTACAACGTAATTATTATAAGTCTTTCGCACATGAGAAAAATTAATGTACATAAAAATTATAAAAATAAGATAGTACTCAATCAATATAACTAAATAAAAATTATCCCAAAGAATTAAAATAATACGATCATAAAATAAGAATATCAGTTTAGATTTTTAGGGTGATAATGAAGTTAAATATTAGTTTAGATTTTTAGGGTGAGAATAAAATTAAAAAAAAATTGAAAAATTTTAGACGTGAAAATTATATGTAAATTAAATTCAATAGTTCAATTTATGATTTTTATGTTAAAATATTGAGAAATTAAATTAGTTGATAATATTAGAATAGTTTAAATTTTATATTTTTTTTATATTGGTAGTTTTTAAAAGTTGGATATAAATTTATATTACAGATTGTTGTGTGAGCATGTATAATATAAATAATATTATAAATCTATTTGTAATTTGGATTCATTTTTGGTAGTATTTGTTTAAGGAATTTTTTATTTTAGTAATTGTTAAAATTTTGATTAGAAATCTATTACATAATGTTGTGTGAGGGGTAATTAATGTTGCATGAACGGTAGTGTATTTTAGTATGTATAATAGGTAATAGATAATAGATAGTAGATAATAGATTAGGGAGCATTAATGAGGCATGACAAGTGTTGAATTGTGTGATTGACAAATGTCATGATGTGGTCATGTTAACTGCGTTTTAGTATAATTAATAGATAGGTAATAGATAATAGATAGTAGATAATAGATTAGGGAGCATTAATGAGGCATGACAAGTGTTGAATTGTGTGATTGACAAATGTCATGATGTGGTCATGTTAACTGTGTTTTAGTATAATTAATAGATAATGGTCATCAGTACTATATATATACGTACCTAATATCCTTAAATTAATAAGAATAACTTAATGTATATGCACTTCACAAAATATATATTGCTCTTATTATAATTCTTTAAGAAAATATTCCCTCTGTTGAAAAAAAATAAAAAAAAAATAAATGTAGTTTAAATTTAAATAATTAATTTGAAAAACTCTAATAAAAGTATCAATATTTTTTTTTCATTTTAATTAATATAAAAATTACTAATGTAAATTATTTTGAAAGTGCTTCTAGTGAGTAAATTTTAATTTTTTAATACTTAATCTAGTCGCATCAATGTTAAACTTTTTAAACTTGGTTTTAAAAATTAAAATGAGACTCTTTTTGTATAACAAAGACTCAGAGAGAATAATATTTTTAAATTTAATTGATATGAATCCATTTGATTTTAGTCATTATAATTATGAATATTATAAAAAAACTAAAAGTATTTCTAATTATTATATTTATTATTTTCAAAATCATGTTTAACTTTAAATTTAAAACTATGTTAAATTTAAATGTAAGTTCTAAATAAAATTTTAAAAGCTAGTTTGAGACATCTACAAAACAATAAATAAAATAAAATTAAAGATAATATGGGTCAACAATTAGAAATTGAGACCTCACTTGTATATTTATAATTCTAATTGTCATGTGTATACGTATATTTATTTTTTATTTTTCCTACCAAAATCTAAATATTTGTGTCAATTATATGTGTATATGTATATTTATTTTTTCTTTTTCCTACCAAAATCTAATTATTTGTGTCAATTAAGGGATCTAAGGTTTCTAAAATAAGTTAAAAGCATCTCAAATTAACTTTAAAACTAATTTTGAATTATAAGCATCTCAAATTAACTTTAATAATTATAATTTTAATAATTATAAGTTAAATAAATTAAACTAATTTTGAATTTAAAACTAATTTTGAATTATAATTTTAATAATTATAAGTTAAATAAATTAAACTAATTTTGAATTTAAAAGCATCTCAAATTAACTTTAATAATTATAAAATTATAATTTTAATAATTATAAGTTAAATAAATTAAACTAATTTTGAATTTAAAAGCATCTCAAATTAACTTTAAAACGTTAAATTTAATTTTATATTTTGAAACGGAGGTAATATTATTTTTGTTCTATATTTAGTTAAATTAGAAAGAAAAAAAATATTTCAGAATGTGACTTGAAGTTAAAGCAGTGTAACAAATGAGGCAGAGTTGATGAATGGTGATTGGTGGGTGTATCCCGTGTCTGTTGTTTAAGCTTTTCTGGGACGATGATGGTGTTGAAAAGACTGAGACACATATCTATTAATTGTAATTGTTAGAGAGACTAAATATGATTAACTAGGTTTAATCTATAACCATACGGGTCCAAACCATTTTTACTATATTATAAATAGGTTTATACAGTTTTAATTTTTAATTGACCCATAACTATTATTTTATAATTCAAAATCAACTATAATTATTTTTTGTCAGATCTACAGACAAGGGTTCTTTTTGAAGGATATGCTTTCGTCCCCAGGGCTACATCTTAGCCTTGATAAACGAGGTTAATTGTTTCAATTTCTTATTATTCAATTTCAACAGTAGTATGATGAAGAAAACAAATTGTGACAATAACGGATTAAATTATGTTTTATTTATTAGTTCTCGTAATTTTAATAGGATTCAAATCTCCAAATTTTAATAAGATTTAAATTACTAAAATTTTAAAATGCAGTTATATAAATTAGTGTATATCTGTGTATATTTTAAATTATTCAAATATTAAAATGCAGTTAAAAGTTTTAAATTTTAAAATTTTAAATTAGTGTATATCTGTGTATATCTTAAATTATTAAAATATTTAAATTAGTGTATATCCACCCCAATTAGTGTATATCCATCCCAATTATTTCTAGATAAAATTTTAAAATGTAGTTACACATAAAAGATATATATTGTTTGGTACTTGAAGTGCAACCAATGATGTATATCTATATTTATTTTAAAAGTTTTAAATTATTAATATTTTAAAATGCAGTTAAAGATAAAAGATATATATTGTTTGGTACAACCCTGCGCGGTGCGGAGGGGATTATTTATTTTGTTAATTATAAATTTATATATGTAATTAATAAATTAAATTATAATAAGAATATGGTATATATGTAAATTGAAAATTTATCTGACAAATGTATAACAAAAAACCCAATTATGAGATAAAAAAATTCAAAATCAAATTATTGGATAATATCAAATATTTGTGCATTATAGTTATTTGCAAAAATGGGATAGTAAAAAAAAATTATAAATCAAATTATTGGATAATATCAATTTGGAATTGCTGCAATATTGGGATATAATATCAATTTAGATTTGTATGCGTTACATATTTATGGGATAATGTTACATTTTTTTATGTGAGTATAGAACTAAAAAAGAGTAAAATACACTGACACCTCATGTAGATAATTATAATAACACTTGTCACCCCTTTAGTTTTTCAATTAACAGTCAGTAATAATTTTGCGTTGCGGCGGGATTATTCATTTTATTGATTATAAGATAAATAATATTTTCTGTTGTTAAACGCCAAAAACTAAACTATCAACATACTCAATTACTCTAATTACAACAACCCCTATATTGTTTTAAAATATATATATTATTCATGAATTAAAATTTGATGACATGTAAGGATAAATATGTCACTTTATTTATTTAGTCAACCCTAAAAACTCGCAGGGGTACTAACTGATACTTAAAAATTTAGATGGGAGTTGAGTATTATTATGATTGTCTAAAATGTAAATGTAATTATCATAATTGAAAAACTAATTTATTGAATAATATCAATTTGGAATTGGTGCAATTTTGGGATATAATATCAATTTAGATTTGTTATTCTAACCTTAGCTAATAGATATAATAAAAAAAAATAGAGAGTAATAATTATAATATAAATATTTCTTGGGTGATTTTATTAGATATTATTTGATATCAGTTCAAAAATCAAATTATTGGATAATATCATATATTTTTTATGTTCGAGTTATGTGCAAAAATGGGATAATAAAAAAAATTCAAAAGTCCAAAGTCCAAACTCAAGCGTTGTGACGGGGTGTTATTTAGTTTGTTGATTATAAATTTGTATTTTATGAAATAACCCTTAATATGCTTGTTTCTTGTTTGATAATCTGAGACTGTAATATTTTTTTTAAGATGGTATTTTTAAATTAAAATTGATTGATTATAGTACCTATAAATAATTAAATATTAATTATGTAATTGTTTAATTACAACGTAATTATTATAAGTCTTTCGCACATGAGAAAAATTAATGTACATAAAAAATTATAAAAATAAGATAGTACTCAATCAATATAACTAAATAAAAATTATCCCAAAGAATTAAAATAATACGATCATAAAATAAGAATATCAGTTTAGATTTTTAGGGTGATAATGAAGTTAAATATTAGTTTAGATTTTTAGGGTGAGAATAAAATTAAAAAAAAATTGAAAAATTTTAGACGTGAAAATTATATGTAAATTAAATTCAATAGTTCAATTTATGATTTTTATGTTAAAATATTGAGAAATTAAATTAGTTGATAATATTAGAATAGTTTAAATTTTATATTTTTTTTATATTGGTAGTTTTTAAAAGTTGGATATAAATTTATATTACAGATTGTTGTGTGAGCATGTATAATATAAATAATATTATAAATCTATTTGTAATTTGGATTCATTTTTGGTAGTATTTGTTTAAGGAATTTTTTATTTTAGTAATTGTTAAAATTTTGATTAGAAATCTATTACATAATGTTGTGTGAGGGGTAATTAATGTTGCATGAACGGTAGTGTATTTTAGTATGTATAATAGGTAATAGATAATAGATAGTAGATAATAGATTAGGGAGCATTAATGAGGCATGACAAGTGTTGAATTGTGTGATTGACAAATGTCATGATGTGGTCATGTTAACTGCGTTTTAGTATAATTAATAGATAATGGTCATCAGTACTATATATATACGTACCTAATATCCTTAAATTAATAAGAATAACTTAATGTATATGCACTTCACAAAATATATATTGCTCTTATTATAATTCTTTAAGAAAATATTCCCTCTGTTGAAAAAAAAAATAAATAAAAATAAATGTAGTTTAAATTTAAATAATTAATTTGAAAAACTCTAATAAAAGTATCAATATTTTTTTTTCATTTTAATTAATATAAAAATTACTAATGTAAATTATTTTGAAAGTGCTTCTAGTGAGTAAATTTTAATTTTTTAATACTTAATCTAGTCGCATCAATGTTAAACTTTTTAAACTTGGTTTTAAAAATTAAAATGAGACTCTTTTTGTATAACAAAGACTCAGAGAGAATAATATTTTTAAATTTAATTGATATGAATCCATTTGATTTTAGTCATTATAATTATGAATATTATAAAAAAACTAAAAGTATTTCTAATTATTATATTTATTATTTTCAAAATCATGTTTAACTTTAAATTTAAAACTATGTTAAATTTAAATGTAAGTTCTAAATAAAATTTTAAAAGCTAGTTTGAGACATCTACAAAACAATAAATAAAATAAAATTAAAGATAATATGGGTCAACAATTAGAAATTGAGACCTCACTTGTATATTTATAATTCTAATTGTCATGTGTATACGTATATTTATTTTTTATTTTTCCTACCAAAATCTAAATATTTGTGTCAATTATATGTGTATATGTATATTTATTTTTTCTTTTTCCTACCAAAATCTAATTATTTGTGTCAATTAAGGGATCTAAGGTTTCTAAAATAAGTTAAAAGCATCTCAAATTAACTTTAAAACTAATTTTGAATTATAAGCATCTCAAATTAACTTTAATAATTATAATTTTAATAATTATAAGTTAAATAAATTAAACTAATTTTGAATTTAAAACTAATTTTGAATTATAATTTTAATAATTATAAGTTAAATAAATTAAACTAATTTTGAATTTAAAAGCATCTCAAATTAACTTTAATTAATTATAAAATTATAATTTTAATAATTATAAGTTAAATAAATTAAACTAATTTTGAATTTAAAAGCATCTCAAATTAACTTTAAAACGTTAAATTTAATTTTATATTTTGAAACGGAGGTAATATTATTTTTGTTCTATATTTAGTTAAATTAGAAAGAAAAAAAATATTTCAGAATGTGACTTGAAGTTAAAGCAGTGTAACAAATGAGGCAGAGTTGATGAATGGTGATTGGTGGGTGTATCCCGTGTCTGTTGTTTAAGCTTTTCTGGGACGATGATGGTGTTGAAAAGACTGAGACACATATCTATTAATTGTAATTGTTAGAGAGACTAAATATGATTAACTAGGTTTAATCTATAACCATACGGGTCCAAACCATTTTTACTATATTATAAATAGGTTTATACAGTTTTAATTTTTAATTGACCCATAACTATTATTTTATAATTCAAAATCAACTATAATTATTTTTTGTCAGATCTACAGACAAGGGTTCTTTTTGAAGGATATGCTTTCGTCCCCAGGGCTACATCTTAGCCTTGATAAACGAGGTTAATTGTTTCAATTTCTTATTATTCAATTTCAACAGTAGTATGATGAAGAAAACAAATTGTGACAATAACGGATTAAATTATGTTTTATTTATTAGTTCTCGTAATTTTAATAGGATTCAAATCTCCAAATTTTAATAAGATTTAAATTACTAAAATTTTAAAATGCAGTTATATAAATTAGTGTATATCTGTGTATATTTTAAATTATTCAAATATTAAAATGCAGTTAAAAGTTTTAAATTTTAAAATTTTAAATTAGTGTATATCTGTGTATATCTTAAATTATTAAAATATTTAAATTAGTGTATATCCACCCCAATTAGTGTATATCCATCCCAATTATTTCTAGATAAAATTTTAAAATGTAGTTACACATAAAAGATATATATTGTTTGGTACTTGAAGTGCAACCAATGATGTATATCTATATTTATTTTAAAAGTTTTAAATTATTAATATTTTAAAATGCAGTTAAAGATAAAAGATATATATTGTTTGGTACAACCCTGCGCGGTGCGGAGGGATTATTTATTTTGTTAATTATAAAATTTATATATGTAATTAATAAATTAAATTATAATAAGAATATGGTATATATGTAAATTGAAAATTTATCTGACAAATGTATAACAAAAAACCCAATTATGAGATAAAAAAATTCAAAATCAAATTATTGGATAATATCAAATATTTGTGCATTATAGTTATTTGCAAAAATGGGATAGTAAAAAAAAATTATAAATCAAATTATTGGATAATATCAATTTGGAATTGCTGCAATATTGGGATATAATATCAATTTAGATTTGTATGCGTTACATATTTATGGGATAATGTTACATTTTTTTTATGTGAGTATAGAACTAAAAAAGAGTAAAATACACTGACACCTCATGTAGATAATTATAATAACACTTGTCACCCCTCTAGTTTTTCAATTAACAGTCAATAATAATTTTGCGTTGCGGCGGGATTATTATTCATTTTGTTGATTATAAGATAAATAATATTTTCTGTTGTTAAACGCCAAAAACTAAACTATCAACATACTCAATTACTCTAATTAGAACAACCCCTATATTGTTTAAAATATATATATTATTCATGAATTAAAATTTGATGACATGTAAGGATAAATATGTCACTTTATTTATTTAGTCAACCCTAAAAACTCGCAGGGGTACTAACTGATACTTAAAAATTTAGATGGGAGTTGAGTATTATTATGATTGTCTAAAATGTAAATGTAATTATCATAATTGAAAAACTAATTTATTGAATAATATCAATTTGGAATTGGTGCAATTTTGGGATATAATATCAATTTAGATTTGTTATTCTAACCTTAGCTAATAGATATAATAAAAAAAATAGAGAGTAATAATTATAATATAAATATTTCTTGGGTGATTTTATGAGATATTATTTGATATCAGTTCAAAAATCAAATTATTGGATAATATCAGATATTTTTATGTTCGAGTTATGTGCAAAAATGGGATAATAAAAAAAATTCAAAAGTCCAAAGTCCAAACTCAAGCGTTGTGACGGGGTGTTATTTAGTTTGTTGATTATAAATTTGTATTTTATGAAATAACCCTTAATATGCTTGTTTTCTTGTTTGATAATCTGAGACTGTAATATTTTTTTTAAGATGGTATTTTTAAATTAAAATTGATTGATTATAGTACCTATAAATAATTAAATATTAATTATGTAATTGTTTAATTACAACGTAATTATTATAAGTCTTTCGCACATGAGAAAAATTAATGTACATAAAAAATTATAAAAATAAGATAGTACTCAATCAATATAACTAAATAAAAATTATCCCAAAGAATTAAAATAATACGATCATAAAATAAGAATATCAGTTTAGATTTTTAGGGTGATAATGAAGTTAAATATTAGTTTAGATTTTTAGGGTGAGAATAAAATTTAAAAAAAATTGAAAAATTTTAGACGTGAAAATTATATGTAAATTAAATTCAATAGTTCAATTTATGATTTTTATGTTAAAATATTGAGAAATTAAATTAGTTGATAATATTAGAATAGTTTAAATTTTATATTTTTTTTATATTGGTAGTTTTTAAAAGTTGGATATAAATTTATATTACAGATTGTTGTGTGAGCATGTATAATATAAATAATATTATAAATCTATTTGTAATTTGGATTCATTTTTGGTAGTATTTGTTTAAGGAATTTTTTATTTTAGTAATTGTTAAAATTTTGATTAGAAATCTATTACATAATGTTGTGTGAGGGGTAATTAATGTTGCATGAACGGTAGTGTATTTTAGTATGTATAATAGGTAATAGATAATAGATAGTAGATAATAGATTAGGGAGCATTAATGAGTGCATGACAAGTGTTGAAATTGTGTGATTGACAAATGTCATGATGTGGTCATGTTAACTGCGTTTTAGTATAATTAATAGATAGGTGATAGATAATAGATAGTAGATAATAGATTAGGGAGCATTAATGAGGCATGAACAAGTGTTGAATTGTGTGATTGACAAATGTCATGATGTGGTCATGTTAACTGCGTTTTTTTAGTATAATTAATAGATAATGGTCATCAGTACTATATATATACGTACCTAATATCCTTAAATTAATAAGAATAACTTAATGTATATGCACTTCACAAAATATATATTGCTCTTATTATAATTCTTTAAGAAAATATTCCCTCTGTTGCAAAAAATAAATAAATAAATAAATGTAGTTTAAATTTAAATAATTAAATTGAAAAACTCTAATAAAAGTATCAATAATTTTTTTTTCATTTTAATTAATATAAAAATTACTAATGTAAATTATTTTGAAAGTGCTTCTAGTGAGAAAATTTTAATTTTTTAATACTTAATCTAGTCGCATCAATGTTAAACTTTTTAAACTTGGTTTTAAAAATTAAAATGAGACTCTTTTTGTATAACAAAGACTCGGGGAGAATAATATTTTCAAATTTAATTGATATGAATCCATTTGATTTTAGTCATTATTATTATAAATATTATAAAAAAAACTAAAAGTATTTCTAATTATTATATTTATTATTTTCAAAATCATGTTTAACTTTAAATTTAAAACTATGTTAAATTTAAATGTAAGTTCTAAATAAAATTTTAAAAGCTAGTTTGAGACATCTACAAAACAATAAATAAAATAAAATTAAAGATAATATGGGTCAACAATTAGAAATTGAGACCTCACTTGTATATTTATAATTCTAATTGTCATGTGTATACGTATATTTATTTTTTATTTTTCCTACCAAAATCTAAATATTTGTGTCAATTATATGTGTATATGTATATTTATTTTTTCTTTTTCCTACCAAAATCTAATTATTTGTGTCAATTAAGGGATCTAAGGTTTCTAAAATAAGTTAAAAGCATCTCAAATTAACTTTAAAACTAATTTTGAATTATAAGCATCTCAAATTAACTTTAATAATTATAAGTTAAATAAATTAAACTAATTTTGAATTTAAAACTAATTTTGAATTATAATTTTAATAATTATAAGTTAAATAAATTAAACTAATTTTGAATTTAAAAGCATCTCAAATTAACTTTAATAATTATAAAATTATAATTTTAATAATTATAAGTTAAATAAATTAAACTAATTTTGAATTTAAAAGCATCTCAAATTAACTTTAAAACGTTAAATTTAATTTTATATTTTGAAACGGAGGTAATATTATTTTTGTTCTATATTTAGTTAAAATTAGAAAGAAAAAAAATATTTCAGAATGTGACTTGAAGTTAAAGCAGTGTAACAAATGAGGCAGAGTTGATGAATGTGTGATTGGTGGGTGTATCCCGTGTCTGTTGTTTAAGCTTTTTCTGGGACGATGATGGTGTTGAAAAGACTGAGACACATATCTATTAATTGTAATTGTTAGAGAGACTAAATATGATTAACTAGGTTTAATCTATAACCATACGGGTCCAAACCATTTTTACTATATTATAAATAGGTTTATACAGTTTTAATTTTTAATTGACCCATAACTATTATTTTATAATTCAAAAATCAACTATAATTATTTTTTGTCAGATCTACAGACAAGGGTTCTTTTTGAAGGATATGCTTTCGTCCCCAGGGCTACATCTTAGCCTTGATAAACGAGGTTAATTGTTTCAATTTCTTATTATTCAATTTCAACAGTAGTATGATGAAGAAAACAAATTGTGACAATAACGGATTAAATTATGTTTTATTTATTAGTTCTCGTAATTTTAATAGGATTCAAATCTCCAAATTTTAATAAGATTTAAATTACTAAAATTTTAAAATGCAGTTATATAAATTAGTGTATATCTGTGTATATTTTAAATTATTCAAATATTAAAATGCAGTTAAAAGTTTTAAATTTTAAAATTTTAAATTAGTGTATATCTGTGTATATCTTAAATTATTAAAATATTTAAATTAGTGTATATCCACCCCCAATTAGTGTATATCCATCCCAATTATTTCTAGATAAAATTTTAAAATGTAGTTACACATAAAAGATATATATTGTTTGGTACTTGAAGTGCAACCAATGATGTATATCTATATTTATTTTAAAAGTTTTAAATTATTAATATTTTAAAATGCAGTTAAAGATAAAAGATATATATTGTTTGGTACAACCCTGCGCGGTGCGGAGGGATTATTTATTTTGTTAATTATAAATTTATATATGTAATTAATAAATTAAATTATAATAAGAATATGGTATATATGTAAATTGAAAATTTATCTGACAAATGTATAACAAAAAACCCAATTATGAGATAAAAAAATTCAAAATCAAATTATTGGATAATATCAAATATTTGTGCATTATAGTTATTTGCAAAAATGGGATAGTAAAAAAAAATTATAAATCAAATTATTGGATAATATCAATTTAGAATTGCTGCAATATTGGGATATAATATCAATTTAGATTTGTATGCGTTACATATTTATGGGATAATGTTACATTTTTTTTTATGTGAGTATAGAACTAAAAAAGAGTAAAATACACTGACATCTCATGTAGATAATTATAATAACACTTGTCACCCCTCTAGTTTTTCAATTAACAGTCAATAATAATTTTGCGTTGCGGCGGGATTATTCATTTTGTTGATTATAAGATAAATAATATTTTCTGTTGTTAAACGCCAAAAACTAAACTATCAACATACTCAATTACTCTAATTAGAACAACCCCTATATTGTTTAAAATATATATATTATTCATGAATTAAAATTTGATGACATGTAAGGATAAATATGTCACTTTATTTATTTAGTCAACCCTAAAAAACTCGCAGGGGGGTACTAACTGATACTTAAAAATTTAGATGGGAGTTGAGTATTATTATGATTGTCTAAAATGTAAATGTAATTATCATAATTGAAAAACTAATTTATTGAATAATATCAATTTGGAATTGGTGCAATTTTGGGATATAATATCAATTTAGATTTGTTATTCTAACCTTAGCTAATAGATATAATAAAAAAAATAGAGAGTAATAATTATAATATAAATATTTCTTGGGTGATTTTATGAGATATTATTTGATATCAGTTCAAAAATCAAATTATTGGATAATATCAGATATTTTTATGTTCGAGTTATCTGCAAAAATGGGATAATAAAAAAAATTCAAAAGTCCAAAGTCCAAACTCAAGCGTTGTGACGGGGTGTTATTTAGTTTGTTGATTATAAATTTGTATTTTATGAAATAACCCTTAATATGCTTGTTTCTTGTTTGATAATCTGAGACTGTAATATTTTTTTTAAGATGGTATTTTTAAATTAAAATTGATTGATTATAGTACCTATAAATAATTAAATATTAATTATGTAATTGTTTAATTACAACGTAATTATTATAAGTCTTTCGCACATGAGAAAAATTAATGTACATAAAAAATTATAAAAATAAGATAGTACTCAATCAATATAACTAAATAAAAATTATCCCAAAGAATTAAAATAATACGATCATAAAATAAGAATATCAATTTAGATTTTTAGGGTGATAATGAAGTTAAATATTAGTTTAGATTTTTAGGGTGAGAATAAAATTAAAAAAAAATTGAAAAATTTTAGACGTGAAAATTATATGTAAATTAAATTCAATAGTTCAATTTATGATTTTTATGTTAAAATATTGAGAAATTAAATTAGTTGATAATATTAGAATAGTTTAAAATTTTATATTTTTTTTATATTGGTAGTTTTTAAAAGTTGGATATAAATTTATATTACAGATTGTTGTGTGAGCATGTATAATATAAATAATATTATAAATCTATTTGTAATTTGGATTCATTTTTGGTTTTGTATTTGTTTAAGGAATTTTTTATTTTAGTAATTGTTAAAATTTTGATTAGAAATCTATTACATAATGTTGTGTGAGAGGTAATTAATGTTGCATGAACGGTAGTGTATTTTAGTATGTATAATAGGTAATAGATAATAGATAGTAGATAATAGATTAGGGGCAGCATTAATGAGGCATGGACAAGTGTTGAATTGTGTGATTGACAAATGTCATGATGTGGTCATGTTAACTGCGTTTTAGTATAATTAATAGATAGGTGATAGATAATAGATAGTAGATAATAGATTAGGGAGCATTAATGAGGCATGACAAGTGTTGAATTGTGTGATTGACAAATGTCATGATGTGGTCATGTTAACTGCGTTTTAGTATAATTAATAGATAATGGTCATCAGTACTATATATATACGTACCTAATATCCTTAAATTAATAAGAATAACTTAATGTATATGCACTTCACAAAATATATATTGCTCTTATTATAATTCTTTAAGAAAATATTCCCTCTGTTGAAAAAAAAAATAAATAAAAATAAATGTAGTTTAAATTTAAATAATTAATTTGAAAAACTCTAATAAAAGTATCAATATTTTTTTTTCATTTTAATTAATATAAAAATTACTAATGTAAATTATTTTGAAAGTGCTTCTAGTGAGTAAATTTTAATTTTTTAATACTTAATCTAGTCGCATCAATGTTAAACTTTTTAAACTTGGTTTTAAAAATTAAAATGAGACTCTTTTTGTATAACAAAGACTCAGAGAGAATAATATTTTTAAATTTAATTGATATGAATCCATTTGATTTTAGTCATTATAATTATGAATATTATAAAAAAACTAAAAGTATTTCTAATTATTATATTTATTATTTTCAAAATCATGTTTAACTTTAAATTTAAAACTATGTTAAATTTAAATGTAAGTTCTAAATAAAATTTTAAAAGCTAGTTTGAGACATCTACAAAACAATAAATAAAATAAAATTAAAGATAATATGGGTCAACAATTAGAAATTGAGACCTCACTTGTATATTTATAATTCTAATTGTCATGTGTATACGTATATTTATTTTTTATTTTTCCTACCAAAATCTAAATATTTGTGTCAATTATATGTGTATATGTATATTTATTTTTTCTTTTTCCTACCAAAATCTAATTATTTGTGTCAATTAAGGGATCTAAGGTTTCTAAAATAAGTTAAAAGCATCTCAAATTAACTTTAAAACTAATTTTGAATTATAAGCATCTCAAATTAACTTTAATAATTATAATTTTAATAATTATAAGTTAAATAAATTAAACTAATTTTGAATTTAAAACTAATTTTGAATTTTAATAATTATAAGTTAAATAAATTAAACTAATTTTGAAATTAAAAGCATCTCAAATTAACTTTAATAATTATAAAATTATAATTTTAATAATTATAAGTTAAATAAATTAAACTAATTTTGAATTTAAAAGCATCTCAAATTAACTTTAAAACGTTAAATTTAATTTTATATTTTGAAACGGAGGTAATATTATTTTTGTTCTATATTTAGTTAAATTAGAAAGAAAAAAAATATTTCAGAATGTGACTTGAAGTTAAAGCAGTGTAACAAATGAGGCAGAGTTGATGAATGGTGATTGGTGGGTGTATCCCGTGTCTGTTGTTTAAGCTTTTCTGGGACGATGATGGTGTTGAAAAGACTGAGACACATATCTATTAATTGTAATTGTTAGAGAGACTAAATATGATTAACTAGGTTTAATCTATAACCATACGGGTCCAAACCATTTTTACTATATTATAAATAGGTTTATACAGTTTTAATTTTTAATTGACCCATAACTATTATTTTATAATTCAAAATCAACTATAATTATTTTTTGTCAGATCTACAGACAAGGGTTCTTTTTGAAGGATATGCTTTCGTCCCCAGGGCTACATCTTAGCCTTGATAAACGAGGTTAATTGTTTTCAATTTCTTATTATTCAATTTCAACAGTAGTATGATGAAGAAAACAAATTGTGACAATAACGGATTAAATTATGTTTTATTTATTAGTTCTCGTAATTTTAATAGGATTCAAATCTCCAAATTTTAATAAGATTTAAATTACTAAAATTTTAAAATGCAGTTATATAAATTAGTGTATATCTGTGTATATTTTAAATTATTCAAATATTAAAATGCAGTTAAAAGTTTTAAATTTTAAAATTTTAAATTAGTGTATATCTGTGTATATCTTAAATTATTAAAATATTTAAATTAGTGTATATCCACCCCAATTAGTGTATATCCATCCCAATTATTTCTAGATAAAATTTTAAAATGTAGTTACACATAAAAGATATATATTGTTTGGTACTTGAAGTGCAACCAATGATGTATATCTATATTTATTTTAAAAGTTTTAAATTATTAATATTTTAAAATGCAGTTAAAGATAAAAGATATATATTGTTTGGTACAACCCTGCGCGGTGCGGAGGGATTATTTATTTTGTTAATTATAAATTTATATATGTAATTAATAAATTAAATTATAATAAGAAGATGGTATATATGTAAATTGAAAATTTATCTGACAAATGTATAACAAAAAACCCAATTATAAGATAAAAAAAATTCAAAATCAAATTATTGGGTAATATCAAATATTTGTGCATTATAGTTATTTGCAAAAATGGGATAGTAAAAAAAAATTATAAATCAAATTATTGGATAATATCAATTTGGAATTGCTGCAATATTGGGATATAATATCAATTTAGATTTGTATGCGTTACATATTTATGGGATAATGTTACATTTTTTTTATGTGAGTATAGAACTAAAAAAGAGTAAAATACACTGACACCTCATGTAGATAATTATAATAACACTTGTCACCCCTCTAGTTTTTCAATTAACAGTCAATAATAATTTTGCGTTGCGGCGGGATTATTCATTTTGTTGATTATAAGATAAATAATATTTTCTGTTGTTAAACGCCAAAAACTAAACTATCAACATACTCAATTACTCTAATTAGAACAACCCCTATATTGTTTAAAATATATATATTATTCATGAATTAAAATTTGATGACATGTAAGGATAAATATGTCACTTTATTTATTTAGTCAACCCTAAAAACTCGCAGGGGTACTAACTGATACTTAAAAATTTAGATGGGAGTTGAGTATTATTATGATTGTCTAAAATGTAAATGTAATTATCATAATTGAAAAACTAATTTATTGAATAATATCAATTTGGAATTGGTGCAATTTTGGGATATAATATCAATTTAGATTTGTTATTCTAACCTTAGCTAATAGATATAATAAAAAAAATAGAGAGTAATAATTATAATATAAATATTTCTTGGGTGATTTTATGAGATATTATTTGATATCAGTTCAAAAATCAAATTATTGGATAATATCAGATATTTTTATGTTCGAGTTATGTGCAAAAATGGGATAATAAAAAAAATTCAAAAGTCCAAAGTCCAAACTCAAGCGTTTTTGTTGTGACGGGGTGTTATTTAGTTTTGTTGATTATAAAATTTGTATTTTATGAAATAACCCTTAATATGCTTGTTTCTTGTTTGATAATCTGAGACTGTAATATTTTTTTTTAAGATGGTATTTTTAAATTAAAATTGATTGATTATAGTACCTATAAATAATTAAATATTAATTATGTAATTGTTTAATTACAAACGTAATTATTATAAGTCTTTCGCACATGAGAAAAATTAATGTACATAAAAAATTATAAAAATAAGATAGTACTCAATCAATATAACTAAATAAAAATTATCCCAAAGAATTAAAATAATACGATCATAAAATAAGAATATCAGTTTAGATTTTTAGGGTGATAATGAAGTTAAATATTAGTTTAGATTTTTAGGGTGAGAATAAAATTAAAAAAAAAATTGAAAAATTTTAGACGTGAAAATTATAGGTAAATTAAATTCAATAGTTCAATTTATGATTTTTCTGTTAAAATATTGAGAAATTTCATTAGTTGATATTATTAGACTAGTTTATATTTTATATGTTTTTTTTATATTGGTAGTTTTTAAAAGTTGGATATAAATTTATATTACAGATTGTTGTGGTGAGCATGTATAATATAAATAATATTATAAATCTATTTGTAATTTGGATTCATTTTTTGGTAGTATTTGTTTAAGGAATTTTTTATTTTAGTAATTGTTAAAATTTTGATTAGAAATCTATTACATAATGTTGTGTGAGGGGTAATTAATGTTGCATGAACGGTAGTGTATTTTAGTATGTATAATAGGTAATAGATAATAGATAGTAGATAATAGATTAGGGAGCATTAATGAGGCATGACAAGTGTTGAATTGTGTGATTGACAAATGTCATGATGTGGTCATGTTAACTGCGTTTTAGTATAATTAATAGATAATGGTCATCAGTACTATATATATACGTACCTAATATCCTTAAATTAATAAGAATAACTTAATGTATATGCACTTCACAAAATATATATTGCTCTTATTATAATTCTTTAAGAAAATATTCCCTCTGTTGAAAAAAAAAATAAATAAAAATAAATGTAGTTTAAATTTAAATAATTAATTTGAAAAACTCTAATAAAAGTATCAATATTTTTTTTTCATTTTAATTAATATAAAAATTACTAATGTAAATTATTTTGAAAGTGCTTCTAGTGAGTAAATTTTAATTTTTTAATACTTAATCTAGTCGCATCAATGTTAAACTTTTTAAACTTGGTTTTAAAAATTAAAATGAGACTCTTTTTGTATAACAAAGACTCAGAGAGAATAATATTTTTAAATTTAATTGATATGAATCCATTTGATTTTAGTCATTATAATTATGAATATTATAAAAAAACTAAAAGTATTTCTAATTATTATATTTATTATTTTCAAAATCATGTTTAACTTTAAATTTAAAACTATGTTAAATTTAAATGTAAGTTCTAAATAAAATTTTAAAAAGCTAGTTTGAGACATCTACAAAACAATAAATAAAATAAAAAGACAGATAATAAGGGTCAACAATTAGAAATTGAGACCTCACTTGTATATTTATAATTCTAATTGTCATGTGTATACGTATATTTATTTTTTATTTTTTCCTACCAAAATCTAAATATTTGTGTCAATTATATGTGTATATGTATATTTATTTTTTCTTTTTCCTACCAAAATCTAATTATTTGTGTCAATTAAGGGATCTAAGGTTTCTAAAATAAGTTAAAAGCATCTCAACTTAACTTTAAAACTACTTTTGAATTATAAGCATCTCAAATTAACTTTAATAATTATAATTTTAATACTTATAAGTTATATAAATTAAAACTAATTTTGAATTTAAAACTAATTTTGAATTTTAATAATTATAAGTTAAATAAATTAAACTAATTTTGAAATTAAAAGCATCTCAAATTAACTTTAATAATTATAAAATTATAATTTTAATAATTTATAAGTTAAATAAATTAAACTAATTTTGAATTTAAAAGCATCTCAAATTAACTTTAAAACGTTAAATTTAATTTTATATTTTGAAACGAAGGTAATATTATTTTTGTTCTATATTTAGCTAAATTAGAAAGAAAAAAAATATTTCAGAATGTGACTTTAAGTTAAAGCAGTGCAGTGTAACAAATGAGGCAGAGTTGATGAATGGTGATTGGTGGGTGTATCCCGTGTCTGTTGTTTAAGCTTTTCTGGGACGATGATGGTGTTGAAAAGACTGAGACACATATCTATTAATTGTAATTGTTAGAGAGACTAAATATGATTAACTAGGTTTAATCTATAACATACGGGTCCAAACCATTTTTACTATATTATAAATAGGTTTATACAGTTTTAATTTTTAATTGACCCATAACTATTATTTTATAATTCAAAATCAACTATAATTATTTTTTGTCAGATCTACAGACAAGGGTTCTTTTTGAAGGATATGCTTTCGTCCCCAGGGCTACATCTTAGCCTTGATAAACGAGGTTAATTGTTTCAATTTCTTATTATTCTATGTTTTATCCTTTATTCTCTTAAAGCCATGTAAGTTAATATTCCATTTAGATAATCAATTTATTTAATGTTTCCCTTGTCATGTCGGCAGTGAAACATTCAGAAGTTACCCCGCCATGTAGGCTGTCAAATATTAAAAAGTTACCCTGTTGAACCATTTTTGGGTACCAACAAAAGATAAACATAATATTTTCCTCTGTTTTTCCTTAATGAACACCTTTAACATTTCAAGCAATAAATAGTAGTATCAATCTCATTATCTCAATGCCCAAACCCAATTCGGTCTTAATTTACGTACATATTTATAGATAGATAGATAGATAGATATATTGATGGGATTCAGCGTGCACATGTTCTACTTCAGCTTGTATCATCGTCCTTCACTTTTAACAACTCAATCTTGTCAACAGCCTCCTTCAATTCCAGCCTTATTTCCAAGTCCGCCTCGCAACAATCAACTCCAATCTTCAAAAGTTTTATCATTTCTCCTTGAGCATTGTTGGTGACCCCCATTTCTTGATCGAAAACTTTGGTAGTGCTGCTACCTTTATCTGTAGCAGCAGCAATAGAGTTCACCCAGCTTGCTAAATCTCCCTGCTTTCCAGTAGCAGTAGCTTGATGAGCAAGAAGGTAGTTGGCGGGCAATTGACCTGTTAGCAACTCTAATATCAGTATCCCTAGACTCCACACGTCCGTTTTCTTGGAGGTGCGTCCCTGTTGGGCATACTCAGGTGATTTATAAGCCACCAAGAGCTGGTGGGCTTGATCCATGTTGACCACAGGGACTAGGGTGTAGTCCATCAAGAGGGGCTCGTAGGACTGATCAAGAAGTACATTTGAAGATTTCAGGTGACCGTGAGGTACAATTAAGCTCGGGAGCTCACTGTATAGGTAAGCCAATCCCTTCGCCACTCCTTTAATAATTTTCAGGCGGGTAGGCCAATCAAGCACCGGCTTGTCCGCACAGTGTTTGCCGTGAAGCTGGCTAGCCAGGCTGCCATGATGCACATAGTCAAAAACCAATAGCTTCTCTTCTTTTCGGTAGTAATAGGCGACGAGGGGAAGCAAGTTGGGATGGTTCAACCTGCCGAGCCTTCTCATATGCTCGTGGAACTCCTCTCTCCCTACATTGCTCATTTGCTTAAATCTCTTCACAACCACAGCTTGCCCGTCCATCAGCACTGCCTTGTATGAAGACCCAAAGCTTCCACTCCCCAGTACCTCCGCCGATGCTCTCAGCAAGTCTTGCAACTCGAATCTTTGCCTGTCCTCTCTAACAAATGACAACCTCCCATGTTGTTCTGCCTTCCTCATCTGGGCAGCAGCAGATGCATTCATCCCAACAGCAGCCGCTGTAGCATGTGCTGCATCCAGTACTGCAGCAGCAGCAGCAGCAGGCGCTGCCATATTATTGTGTTTCTGGCTGTAATTAGTGGATTTTGATATTGTCGACATGTTCCGCCCCAGGTGTGGTGTGTCCTCACGGCTGCTCCTACGGTGGTACACTATGTAAAGCACAATGATTGCAGCTAATACTACCAAACAGGCTATTACAATTGCAAGTACTCGTACAGGAGACGGTGATGACTTATTAGAATTAGCATTAATTTCTGGAGCGCTAGTGGGCGGAGGAGCTGGAGGGTTGTTTGTGACATCATCAGTGGAGCGAGGGCTAGCAGCGGTGTCGCACGCGAAATCCAGAGGCGGCCCACAGAGATTTTTGTTGCCTGCATTACATTGCAAATACATATTAACTATTTCTAGATATTAAAATTACATTTTCCTTCCACTGCCAAAAATGAGATACATTTAACATTAATGAGGTTACTGAAAATGTCGACTGGCCAAAGGTGGTATAGCCAAATAGTAAGGCTTTATTGGGCATGTAATTCGAGTATCTCCAAACAAAATCAATGCAAACAGTTCATAACAAAACTAAGTTTTTCCTAGATTCTCCTAATTCCTCTTTTTGCACTTCCCTCTAGTCCCCTAGTACCTAAGATTGGAATGCAATACTGAAATGTAACTTTGTACAAGATGCATCAACCATGCATTCAGAGAAGAAGCTAAGTATTGGTGAGTGGATTTACCTCATAGCATGAACCTTTTTATTTATTTATTTAATAAATGATAAATTTTAAATAAATTAAGTGTAATATATAAATTGATCTCAATACATTTTTGTAATTCTTCTAATATATGGGGTCAAACTTAAGAATTATGTGACTTTCTCAATAAAATCTCAATCCCATATGATTCCTACTTCCATCATATGAGTTTGAATTAATCAGTTGTTGGTGTCTCGTCAGGTGTCCAAGAAATAGATTATACCATGTGACAATTTTTTAGGATAATTTTTAAATAGCAAATAAAAAGAAACAATATTTAAAGGCAATTTTTAATTTTTTGTATTTTTAAAAATTATTTTGTAATATATTTTATTTTTTAAAACTTTGTCCATATTTGACAAAATTCATGTGTTCGCCATTGGTTCCAAAAAGGAGATAAATTTTACTTTAACAATAGTATAACATGATATTCGTAATTTGTCATTACTTTTTTGAGCTTTTTTAGGCAGACATGAAAATTGGATATGAAAATTAGATATGAGTGTATTTGAATTTCACTTATTTATATTTTTACTCACCATTAGAGATCAAAATATAAATAAGTGAAATTCAAATACACTCATGTCCAAATAGAGTTTTTGTACTTTTTTACTATCATATTTAGTATCACAACTCTACCGTTAGATATACTTGAGAAAATAAAATTATGAAACAAAAGGATATACATAAAATAAATAAATAAAAAATCAGGCCAGGGATATGTACGCACCTGAGAATGACGTGGGATCCATGTTCTTAACAGTAGGAGGGATTGGACCCTCTAATTTATTGTTAGAAACATTTAAGACCTTCAGACCTGGTGGAAAGTCTGGTATGCGCCCTACAAATTGGTTGTTCTCAAGTTTTAACTCTAAGAGCCTAGGGGAGGCAGCCATAGAAGTTGGGATATTGCCGGTGAACTGGTTGTTTGCCATGTGAACTTTCTTTAAAGAGGCCATGCCCTCGAATGCATTATCTGCAATGGGTCCTGAGAATTGGTTATCCGACAGGTACAGTGATTTCAGGGCCCCAAGTTTTCTGAAATCGGGCATCGGACCCTCAAACTGATTGTTCATAATACTCAGGGACCGCAAGAGGGACAATGCAACTAGGGAATCCACATCTATTTGACCACTCAGGCTCAGGCTCTCAAGCTGTAGGCCCCATACATTCCCTCCGTCAGAGCAAAGCACGCCATACCAACCCGGTTGCCCCCCAGGCTCAGGGCATGGATTCGTAGAAGGCCTCCAACCAGACAGAACTTCATCCGCATTGGCCAGTGAGCTCTTGAACTTTAAGAGGGATTGGGCATTTGATTCTGGTGATGACTGTACTACGGCTGCACCTGAAGATAACAACACCACCAAAACTAAAGGAACATACAATATTGGTTCTAAATTATTATTTGAAGATGTTGTTCTAATAGTTATTTTTCTTGTTCTTCTTAGTATTGTTCCAGTTGTACTCGTCTTTGTAGTTAGGACGGTTGGTGCGCGCACAAGTGGGGCTGCGTGCGCGCCCATTACCATTGCCGCCTCGAACTGCACCCACAATAATATGTGGCCCAACGATTGCAGAATGCAACCCCAATGATGGATGCCGATGGCATGGAGGTAGATATATTAAATTTTGCTTTCTTTTGGTGCTTTTTTTTTCCTTTCCCCTTCTTCCTTCCCTTTCTGCGGTTTGGTTGGTGTTTTTTCCTTATCTTGGGGGAGAGAGAGAAGAAAAAAGAGAAAATACGGGGTGGATGGGATGTGTGAGAAAGGAAAAATAAAAGGTTGGTTAATTAATTTGCCAAGAATAGAGAAATGGATGTTAACTGTTAATTACTGCCATCGAACCACACATCCGTTAGGTATTCTAATCGGGGAGTTTATGGTATTAATAAGGGATGAGCTGTGTGCGGGCGCGAGAAATGTAAGCTTAACCTATCGTTTATTTTAAGGAAGGAGGACCCATTTATCCATCTCTTCAACTCTCCCCCTATATATATATATATATAGTCCGGATCTTAAGCATACCATCTTAAATAGCATACCAAACACACCCCTTTAGCGACGGATCGGGCGACGATTTGATCTGTCGTCATAGGTCTGGTCCGTCGCTAAAGCCTTTAGCGACGAGTCCGTCGCTAAAAGTTGTTCGTCGCTAAAGATTTTAGCGACGGACCGGACCTATAGCGACGGACCAAACCGTCGCCCGGTCCGTCGCTAAAGGGGTATGCTTGGTATGTCATTTAAGGGAGTATGCTTAAGATCCGTCCTATATATATATACTAGTATCTTGGCATACACTGAGTGTGTGATCTAATGTAAAAGAAATAAGAAAATGGAAGAGAGTGGAAGAATAAAAAGGATAAGAGTGAGAGAGAGAGAATAGGAATAATGAGAGAATTAATAAGAATGGAAAGGATAAAAAGAGAAACAGAAAAGACTTCACATAATTGTTTACACCAAAAAATCGTTATTTTTTTCTCTCGTTTTATAATATAGATAGATATACTAGTATCCTTACACACGCGTTGCGTGTGAAAAAAGAATATACAAAACACAAAAAATGAATGTTATTATAAAATCTTATAAAAAAAGTCATCACATCAATTTCACTTATTTTATCATTTTATTTTATCTCCTCAATTTTCTCTTATTAGTTTTACACCACGTTCAATTCACAACAATTGCAGTTTATCTTCAAGATTCACCTCTCCTCTCTCCCTAATAGATATCTAACTTTAAAGGGGTAAGAAAGAAAATAAAAAAGCTTCACTTTAGTATTTACACCAAAATAACCACTAACATTTTCCTCCTGCTTTATAATATATATATATATAAAAGAGTGTGTAAATAATTGGATTCCAAATTCAATCGAATTCGAATGTTAAAAAGCACAATCCAAGTCAAATTGATTCCTGGTTACACTTATAACATACTACTCCCTCTGTCCCAAATTACTTGCTCAGTTTTGACTTTTTTAAGTCAAATTGACTATTTTTAGAATTAATAATTAAGTATATATAAATATATTTCTAAAATTATAAAAATTGGAGTTTGTAATAAATTGTATATACTTTCTTTTGGTTATAGTCTCTTTACCTATATTTTAGCAAAAATAATAAAAAGATTAATTTTAAAAATGGTTAATTTGACTTTAAAAAGTCAAAACTGAATAATTAATTTGGGACGGAGGGAGTAATAATTAATGGCCACTAGTAAGAGTACTAAAAGAATTTCAATCGGATCTGAATATTAAAAAGCACAATTCAACTCATATTAATTCCTGGTTACGTTTATAACATAATAATTAACGACCACTAGTAACAGTAGTAACAGAATTACAGAGGCCGCAAGATGAGGGATAATGGTCCCAATTCCACGAAGTAGAGCGCTTGAGGCAACCCCAATGGCTAGGGTTTGTGGGTACCTAGGTTTGGAGTCTACCTTCAAGTCCAGGTTTATGAGGTGGCTGTTTATCACATCCAGCTTTTGACTACTTGAAGTGGAGTCTCCTCCGCCGCCAGCCTTCTTCATCTTCTTCCTTTCCAGGACGAGTCTTCTGAAGAGAGCATTCTGAAGATCCTCAATGACTTTGAGTGAAGCTTTTTGCGCGTCCATCCCTTTGGACTCGTAGTGTGCTATCATTTCTCTTGGGCTTGGTAATCCTCCATTTCCTATTATCTTCTTCTTCTTTCCTGACGACGTTGTCGGATTTTCTTCCATTGATGATATGGATATAGATTTAGAGGTAACTTGAGGATGAGGGTCGCAGTCGCAAAGAGAAGGAAAAATAGATGGGATACAAGTAAATACTCGAGGATTAAAACCCTAAAGTGATCCCCTATGTTCCACAAAATTCTACTTTTTAACTCCAAAATATGCAATAGAAACTCACCATCTTAATATTATCTTATTGGTTGTCTCAGCTCAGAAAAGCGATCATGAGTGCATGTATTACTAATAGTAATTTGGGTTTTATATACGTATCAAAGTATTCTACATATTTCGGTGTAGGACTAGGGGCATCACAAAGAAACTGAGTAGAAAACTTGACTAAGATACCTTGCAAAAACAACATAATCAACTAAATTGACCCTTTTGATTAAAATAATCTAAATCAATCAATCAACTTATATTAAAAATTCCGACCAGAGACATATGTAAGTGTATAGAGAGGAAGAACATATAATTGAGAGAGAGTTATATAAAAGGAATTAATATTTCTACAAGTGAAATCGTTAATTCTACAAGATCCTTTCTTACGTGAGGGTGAATTCTATTTATAATTCATGTGAAACAAATTTTGTGGAGTTAACATTTTTATTTTTGAAAATATCAATTTTCTCTCTCTCTAAATATATATCCATTAGCCTTTGGGAGAAAAACACATACACTTCTATCTCTCCCTCTTTATCTTTTCACAAAAGTATGCTTCTTTCTTCCTTTATTGTTGTCCTTAATGTTCGAATTCATCCCATTGTCGATAGTGTTTGATAAAATTGTGTAATAAGAGCTTATTAATATAGAGGATCTGTATTAAATAGATGCTCTTTATAAAACAGATATTAAATATAATAGAGTTGTTTGATAACCCATCTTTTTTGTATGTCTAAATACAATATTTTACCAATTTACCCCTATATCAATTTATACAAATTTAGGGCGAGGATAAAAATATAATAAATATTAAATAATTAATTCAAATAAAATCACCAACAATGTATAACTAGTAAAATATTTCAAGTCTAATAAAATATTACAATAATTATGACAATTTTACATAATTACTATAAAATATGATGATGGTGGTGATGGTGACCGGTGGTGATGGGTGGTGGGCGATGGTGACCAGTGGTGGTGATGGGTGGTGGGCGATGGTGACCAGTGGTGGTGGGTGGTGGCAATGATGACCAATGGTGGTGGATGGTGATGGTGGTGGGTTGTGGTAGTGGTGATGAAAGGCGGTGATGGGTGGTGGTGGTGTGTGGGTGGTGTAGTGAGAGAAGTGAAGTGAATAATTAAAAATATGAAATTAAGATAGTGAGGGTAAAATAGTAACGAAGAACCTCTTTTTTTTAAAAGAGTTGGCTCAATATCTATTTTTTAAGAGGCAAAAAGAGATTGATTTTTTTTATCAAACAACATAGCTTTTGGGGAAAAAAAAGTAAGGCTAAAAAGAGGCAATAAAAAGCTATCAAACACTACCTTAGACAACGTTAACATTATGTATTTGTAATGACTAATGTAACAATGATAGCTCATTTGAGACACTTTTTAAAATCAAATATCGAGACACCTGAAAGTTTAACATTATGTTTATGAGTTTTATACATAAAAAAAGGAAAATTGAAATTAAAATAAAATAAAATATTTAAAATATTATAATTTTCCTTTATGTTGTTACTTAGTTTATAAAAAAAGAAAGAAAGAAAAACTCTTAAGTTTTATATTTAAGTTACTATTTTACTTCTATATTAATTTTGTAGTATTTGTATTGTAGTGAGTATATTAAAAATTTTAAAAATAATTATATTTTATTTAATTTTGGTCTAAATTTGGCAATTTTTAGTCGCAAAACTTTAAAAAAAATGTGACCATTTTTTATAGGTAAAAAGGGAGGTGAGATAACCCTCAAAACGACGTCATTTTATATAATTCAATACACTACCTTCTATGTTATGTACAAAAAAATATTTTTATAATTTTTTAAAATATTATTATTACAAAACAATATCTAATGCAAGAGCGTGGCATCCTTCGCTTCTCATGACCTCATTATTATATTCTATTATTTTTTTGTTACGTTCTTTGCAAATTTAGATAAAAAAAAAATTAAAAGAAAAATAAACTGAGTTTTTGGTCCAATTATTATCTTTTCCCACGGTGTAAAAGCCTACGGACGAAATAGAAAACCCTAGAAAGTAGCAGCCAAAAAGAGTTCTAGTCTGCTCGCTCTGCTACTACAACAGGGGAGGAGGAGATAATAAAGAGAAGAGGTGGAGGAATGATTTTGACAAAAGGGAAAGCAGCAAGAAAAATTTAAGAACGGCGTGCGGGGTGGGATTTGTTACTCAATGATCCAAAAATCTCCATCCAAGAAGGCATGTCTCTTTATTTTCTCTCTCTTGCTTCACTTTCTATCGAATTATCTATTTATCTTTTCTTACATTGGTATCATTTATTTAAGGTATATATCTGCATTATTCTTGTAGTATTTTTATACATTCTTCGTCTCCTTACCAAAGTAAATTAAAAAAAAATTAAAAAATAGTTACACATATTGATTTATGGAATCTGAATTGCAGAAGAAGAGCTTTTGTGTAATGGGAGATTTGTACGGAGGAGGAGGGGTGACCATGATCGTTAATGTTCCTAAGGAGGAGCTAGATCTTGCTGAGCAGCTTAAGTACAACCACCACCCATCCAATGGGAATTTCCCTTTCCAGCTTCGTCCCCAATTACCTGATGTTGGACGAACTATGAAAGTAAGCCCTCCCTATTTCTTTCTACTGGTACATACTAAAAATATTCTTATTCAAATCAATATCCTCAACTCTCTATACTTTTTGAGGCATTTTACTTTTTTTTTCAGTTTAGATTTTACTAATTACCTCTCCTTCTTCACCAATATTAATAGTATTTAAACTTCTTATTGCCTATTCATGCTCGAGGATTGATGGACTTCTCCTTATTTCAACTAATGAAACTATAGATTTCCACTTGTGAAGAAGAAAAAAGGAGCTATGGATTTCTAATTTTTCTTTTTCACAAAAAAGAAATGTAATAAGGGGCACAACATAAAGTGCGTCTAAGTTTCTTTTCTCGAAATTAAAATGAAACCCTATACTTTGGTTCAGGAATTTATGAGGACAAGAGAAGTCGGTGAGTTTATTAGCGGTGCTTTGGCAGGGGCTATGACAAAAGCTGTTCTTGCTCCTCTTGAAACAATCAGGTTGGGTTTGGCTAATTTGTTGTTGTTTTTGTATTCATGTCTGATTAATTCAATTTTCTCTAGTTTTGATGTTTATAAGGAGTTGTTTGATAACATTGAATGAAAAGTCTTGAATAGTTGAATGATTAAACATAGCTGAATGAATTGAATAGAGTAGAGCCTCTGTTTGAAGCTGAACGCTGAATGAAAAAAGTTGTTTGATAACTGGTTTGTTTGAGATATCTAAATCATGATATTTTCCCATTTTAACATTTCGACCTGTTTTGAACGTGCTTGTGTAATAACTATTTAAAGTTTAACGAATGTCATTTCTCATTTTGCTCGACTATTTCAAATACATAACCAATTATATACTCTCTCTGTTTCATAAGAGATGTCTTAAGTATAGTTTTTACACAATTTAAGAAAAATAGAAGTTAAAGAGAGATGATAAATAAATTCCCATTTTATCCACTATTTAAAGTACTTAAGGTAAAATAGACTTTAGATAGCATTTTGGATTTAAATTATGTACTTTAGATATCTTTTGTGAGATTTTTTTGTTATACTCTAGTCATCTTTTGTGAAATTGAGGGGAATAATAACCCTTTAAACAAAATTATCACCAAATATTATATTTATGCTTGAAATATTACAAATGAATTTTTTTAATTTTACCATGGCATTTCTCTCTCCCCCCTCTTTTTGGTTAGTCTCGAGTGAGGTATTTAATCAACCAATTTTAAAATAAGTTCTCTTTAGCTAATAACATTGACTAGACAAAATTAATATATTTATTTATCTATCAAGTAAAAATAAATAAATTAATGAATTAAGTAGAGAAATAATTATTAATGAGTACCTTTTTCTTTTGTAGGGAAAAAAAAGAAAACGAAAAGAAACCAAAAATGCATCAACCTACATCACAAACATTTTGCTCTTACCGGAGAATCTGAATCTTGAAATAAATGGAGCAAATGTTAATACAGGCCATTGGAGTATAAAGACAAAACAAGATTCTTCTATTCATACGTCTTTCAAAGGCATAAAACTGCTATTTTCATTCTCCTTAGGGTTACTTACATTTTCGTTCCTCCAAGTATGACTGTGTCATAATTGAGCTCCCTAGCTCAAAAGTTAACACTTAGTTGTGACCATCAAGTTTATTTAAGTAAGAGTATTGTTATGGTGACAAAAGAATCTTACAAAAAATAAGTTACAAAATGATGTGACAAAATGTAATTAGTTGATGATCCACTATATATGGGTGGGCTTTGTGATAACAACCAATCACCTCATTTTGTATCCATTTTTTGTAGCTATTCTTTTGTCACAAAAGCACTATTGTTTAATAAATACGATGGACCCTAAATTGATCTAGTTCATTTTTTCATCGAAAAAAATTTGCATGTACGTTTGATGACGACGACGGGTCAAAAGGCAAGAAGACATTTTTATTTATTTTATGAATGTTTTATTATGTTTGATTTGGGGGAAATTGATCTAATTGTTATTAATTTATTTATTAGTGAAGATTTAGGACATTTAATAGTGACTAGGATATTAATATTTATTAAGGGTATTTTACTTGTTTAGTTATTTATTGTTACCCTAGTAATATTAGGGGTTTGAGTCTCTGGAGAGATTGATGTAATCTCCACAAGTTAACTACCAGAATATATTATTGATTTTTGATATTAAGTTATGAACTATTTTCCTCTCTTCTGCGATTGATACCCCCTTGGGGTAGTGGTGTGCAGAGCATCTCCCTGCTTCCTTTTCTTTTTCTTTTCTTTTTTCGGCCAGGATGGGGAGCGGCATTGTCTCTTTAATATGTTGTTGCAAATCTGGATGCTTTCTTTCCTTTGTTTTTTTCCTTCTTTTTGTTGGGTGGTGGCAGTTGTGGGGTCGCAAACAACGGATGCTCTTCCTATCCTTCAGACAAGGCTGTACCAGCGGTTGTTCTGATATGGGTTGTGCTGCTTTTGGCTGCTTAGAGGTTGATTTGTGAAGTTGGATGAAAACAGATGGCAAGGGTTTTACTTGATGTATTTGGGTTGGGGCTGACTTACTCGTTGTGGGTTCTGATGAATGGAGACTGAGGGTTCCAGCTAAGCTTTTCCGGCAATGAACAATGTCTATGGCACACCACTATAAAGCAGCGCTACCGTTGATTTCTTTTTTGTTGATCAACTACAGATCCAAAAGAACAAGTAAAAGAAAAGAAGAAGAAGGGGAAGCATTGCCGCTTCCGCCTGCTATTGTGCCGCCTCTTTTAGTCCCTCGTAGTTTCTTACCCCGTTTAATTTTAACCCATTTGTTATAGCTTATACACTTTTACCCCTACATTTTCTATTATAACCACTGAACTTTTCCCGTTTGTTAATTTTATCTATGTTTATTACTTTCTTTTCAGTTAGGCCCTAAGAAAAGATTACAAAAATTTTATTTTATTTATATATATACATATATTTCGTTTTCTAGAGTCATGGTGGTAGAAGATATATTTATTCCTAAGCTTTTACAGAAAGATGATCCAAGAACCCCTTCTAATTTTTATACTTATGCTCCTTCTGAGTTGGAGGCAATTAAAATTGCTATTAAGAGTGAACTTTATTTCCGATAAGCTTTCAAACAGTGTAAATGGAGTTTCAGTTGCAAAGGAGACAAAGATCGTTCAAGAGGTTGCTCAAGTTCTAATTGATCATGTTGAGTTTATCATTTTGGAATTTGGATGGTATAAGAGGTTGCTGTTTCCAACTTTTGAGACTTACCGTGTGAAGATGCTGTCAAAGGTGTGCAAATCATATTTCAGTGTTCTTTTTATAAGTTGCATTTAGTAAAGTTGTTAATTTTTTACTCTTATTTTAACAGTCTAGTCAACTTAATGGACTGAAATTAGGGCTAAGGTTGCAGATTATTTTTTCGCTTAAAAATATAGGCTGCATTTAGTTGAAAATAAAGTTTGGAGCGCAAATTGATTTTTAGCCTAAACTATAGGGTCCAATTTGTAGTTTAGATGAAAATTGCAAAAAACTTTGGAACTGTGCCTTATGGTACATTTTTTTTTGACTTAAATCTATATGAATGAACTAATTAAAAAAAAATAATGACTGGGCTATGTGTAAATAATGGGTTAGATGCACATTTGCCCACTAAATGGAGATCTTTATCACCAAACCATTTTTTTTCTAGTCAACTCCAACCTTTTTTTCCAACAAAAATTCAAAATTTCATCAAATTCTTCAAATATTTAATAGATGATCTATGTGGCACATCTACGTAGACAACTCTTTCGAAATTAGAACAAAGGAAAATAAAATAATATTGTCCCAAATTAGAGTCCAAAGTCAGTTGGGTAAACCTTATTTAATGAACGGGTTAAACCTATCCATTTTCTCTCTTCCCCACGAGTCATATTCACCAACCACAACCACCACCAACACTTGTCACTCTCGCACCACCGACGTTGTCACTCTCGCACCACCGACGTTGTCACTCTTATAGACTCAAACCACCATCAACCTACCACCATTTGATTCATCGTTAACAATGGCTATTAATACACCAAATAAAAACCCCAAGATCTAAATCTTTCACAATTGGGAGAAAAATCCTTCTCAAATCTCTTTGTTTGAGTTGGATAGCTACTGGGCTTTGTCCCTTGATTAATTTCGAATAGTCTGGGAGGCCAAACAATAAATAATCATCTCAGTATTAACCTAAAACCGTAGAAATTCTGCTAAGTTGCGACAATACAAAATATCCTAAAAACTCGGTTCAACTCCATAAAATTCTCTCTATTAGAGCTTGAAAATGAAGGGTTTTGTGTGTGAACAAATGTTGAGTAGAATGAAACTCGAATTAATCACAAAAAGAGCCAAAAGTTGATCAAATATCACCTTGCGAACTTCTCTGTTTCGACCCAAGGAGGTGATTTTCAACCTAGTTCTTTATCAACCCTGGGTTTCTCTCTCTAATTTGAGTTAGAGTGAAAAATTCTTGTAGAGAAGTGGTTGGGCAGCAGCGGTGGCGGTGCAAAGGTGGACGGTGGTGACGGTGTTGATGGTAGAGACGGAGGGTGATGGTGGTGGGTTTCAGATTGGTTGATGGTGGAAGAAACAGGTGTTAGTTTTCTCACTCATAATCATAGTTTTCTCTCCTCGTCATTTTACCAACTCAATTCTCTCTCATAACTGGCATATTTGTTAAAAGTCAAACTGGCTTAAAAGATTTTTCCAAGGGTTTGTGAGAAAACATAGTTCAATTAGTCGTTCGGTAAAAATAATGGTTCAATGATCATTTTGTAAAAATATCATCTATTTAGTAGGCAAAGGTACATTTAACCCTTAAATGATGTAAACGAGTGGATTAGAGCATAATTTTACCACAAACAACTTGAAATTGTTGTTCAAATCCTTAGTTGCAGGCTGGTTCGTGAAAAAAAAAGCATTCTAGATATTTTGGCAAAATTGAGGATTACTCCACTGTAGTTAGCGCCTTTTACAGTTTATCACAATTAAGGAGGGGATAAGGATTTGAATTACTCCACTGTAGCTGGTGCCTTTTACAGTTTATTTTGAATTGCCAAAGGGAAGGCAGGGGATAAAGGAGAAATCTTGGCCATTAATCTTTTAGGGGTGATGGATGAGAACAGGGATCCTTAAGGAGTGTTAGATAGGATGAGAATTAGGTTGGTTAGTCCACCGGGAAATGATGTTAAGTCTATTGAGGGTGGTTCTAAAAAGAAAAGGTGGAGTAAAGAGTTGCATCGGCTCAAGTGAACTATAGGGAGGTTTTGAGAAGGAGAGGCGATCTTGCATAATATTCCTGATAAATATTGTAAGTTAGAATGTGAGAGGTCTAGGGAATATGCGTAATTGGAGGTTGATTAAGGAGTTAATTTCTAAGGTTTCCCCTGATGTAGTCTTTCTTCAATCGTCTAAATTGGAGCTGGTTACCAGTATGATGATTAGGAATATTTGGGATTTGAGGTTTAAAGATTGGGTTTTTCTTCCATCTTGTGGAGCTTCTAGAGGTATTATTGTCATATGGAACTCTTCTTGAGTCTGTTTTGGGAACTTATTCAGTTTCTGTTCATTTAGAGATTAGAGGGCATGGGCGTCGGTGGTTTTCTTCTGTGTATGGGCCTAATCGGCCTAAGGATAGACGTGCATTTTGGGAGGAGCTTTATGATCTCTATGGGCTTTGTAATCCTTGTTGGTGTATTGGTGGAAATTTTAATGTTATTACGGTTTCTTTTGAAAAATTTAGTGGGTCAAGAACTACTACGAGTATAAGGAGGTTTCATAAATTTATCAGAGATTGCAATTTAAGAGATATTGCTCTTTCGAATGCCTAATTCACTTGGTCGGTTTTTTGGTGAACGTACGAAAACAACCCGTATTGATCGCTTTTTGTTTAGTAATGATTGGGTGGATGCTTTTCCTGAGTTGGGGCAAGAAGTTCTTTCGCGAGTAATTTCCGATCATTTTCCTATTCTTAGAATCTAGCCCTCTCAAATGGGCCCCCACTCCTTTTCGTTTTGAGAATATGTGGATTTTTCACCCCAATTTCTCCAAGTTGATTAAGCAATGGTGGAGTGAGAGTGGTTATGGGTTGGAGAGGTTTTGTTTTTATGAAATAGTTGGGGTATGTTAAATGTAAGTTAAAAAGAGTGGAATAAAGAGGTGTTTTGCGATGTGAGAGATAGGAAGAAAGCAATTTTGAAAGAGATAGAAGAGATTGATAGGATCTAGGAAAGTAGTGATATTTCGGAGGATTTGATTGGTAATTTGGTAAATGAGCTCAGTTGCGTAATGAGTTTAAGGAGGTGACTTTGCGAAAGCAAAGCTAGTTGGAGATTGTAATTCAAGATTGTTTCACGAGGTTGCGGGTGGTAGAAATCACATAAATTTATTAGGGAGTTGGAGCTTGAATCGAATGAGATGGTGAGAAATTCTGATTTGATTGCTAATGGAATTACTCATTTTTATAGAAAACTCTTTGAGGAGGTTGAGGATAGGCCTATTGTAGAGGGTTTAAATTGGTGTCCTATTTTAAGAGATAAGAGGTTTTGGTTGGAAGAGTTGTTTACAGAAGAGGAAATCAAGAGGGTTGTTTTTGAAATGGACAGAGAGAAAGCTCCTAGTCCTGATGGGTTTATAATGGCTTACTATCATACAAATTGGGATGTGGTGAAACATGATCTCATTAGAGTTTTTCAGGAGTTCTTTGTAACAAGTGTTATTGGGAAAAATATTCATTCTATCTTCATTACCCTAGTCCCTAAGAAGGATCTTAACAGATTTTAGGCTCGTTAATCTTGTGAGTAGTGTATAAAAGTCTTGCTAAAGTTCTCTCTAAGAGATTGGGTAATTTATTGGGGATACAATTTTGAATGCCCAAAGTGCTTTTGTGGGTGACAGACAGATTATTGATGCAGCTTTAGTAGCTAATGAAGTTGTGGAGGATGTACATAGGAGAGGAAGAAAGGGTCTTGTGCTTAAGCTGGATTTTGAGGGTGGGTTGGGGCTTTTTCGATAAGGTGTTGGAGGGGAAAGGTTTCGGAATTAGATGACGCTCTTGGATGAAAGGGTGATTTGTCTCTTCTCATTTTTTTGTGATTGTGAATGGGGAGCCCAAGTCTTGGTTTAAGTCTTCCCGATGTTGGAGGCAGGGTAATCTTTTGTCACCTCTCTTGTTTACTTTAGTTGTTGATGTTTTGAGTAGGATGCTCAGCCGGGGAGAGAAGTGTGGTATCCTTGCAGGTTGTGCAGTTGTGCATGAGGAGGCGAGAGTTTCTCACCTCCAATTTGCTGATGATATTATTCTTTTTCTTTTGAGAGGCTCCAAGGTTTTAAAAATGTGTTAATAATTCAAGTTTTTAAGGTTATTTTTGGTACAAGGGTTAATTTGTCTAAATGTAGTGTAGTTGGGATTAACATGGATATGGGGAGCTTTTAGCGTATTCGTCTCTGGCTGGCTGGTTGTAGAATTGAAGAATTTTCGTTTATTTGCCTTGGGGTCCCGTTTGGTGGGAATCCTAGGTTAGTCTCGTTTTGAGATCCGGTAGTAGAGAGAGTGAGTTAACGTTTAGATAGGTGGAAAGACGCGTATTTTTCCTTGGGGGTAGGATTACTTTGATTCAGGCTTGCTTGTCTAATATACCTTTATATTATCTCTCTCTTTTTAGGAACCCAATTAGTGTAGACACCCTAGAGAAGCTAATGAGAGATTTTTTCTGATCAGGAGGTGATGAGAGGAAGAATCATTTGGTTGGGTGGAAAAAAGTGTCTTTCTAAGCAGGAGGGTTGGGTAATTTGGTTCTCAGGAATATTGCTCTGGTTGGTAAATGGCTTTGGAGATTTTCTTTGGAACCTCATTCCTTTAAAGGTTATTAAGAGCAAGTTTGGCATGCATTTGATTTGAATGGGTGGGATGCTAGACGGGATTTATCTTACTCTTGCAAAATCCTTGGAAATTCATCTTCCTAGGTTATACTTCCTTTATTAGACATTTGAGATATGGAGTTAGGGATGGTCATTTAATTCGATTCTAGAAGGATTATTGATTGGGAAATAATCACTTTTCTCTTGTTTTTAATCGTGTGCCTTTCAATTGACATATAATTGACATAGACCCAAGTTTTCTAGTAAAATGAGGATGCGGCATCGGGAATGGTCGGGATAGCTCAACTGGTAGAGCAGAGGACTGAAAATCCTCGTGTCACCAGTTCAAATCTGGTTCCTGGTATGATTAATTTGTATGAGTTTAGAAAACGGGATGGGAACTCACTTTCTTGGGATTTACATTTCTTCAGGAATGTCACGGATTTAGAGTCTAATGAGATGGAATCTTTGTTAACCTTGCTTGATTCAGTTCATTTGTGTACCTCTTCTGATAAACGTATTTGGACTTTAGATCCAACTAGTTCCTTCTCTTGTAAGAGTTATTCCTCTCTTTTGACTCGGCTTGTTGTTCCTAATCCATTTCCATTGGCTTCGTACATCTGGAAAGCCAAGTTCCCTTCCAAAGTTGAGGCTTTTGTGTGGTTGCTAGTTTTACAAAGATTAAAGATTAAATACTAATGATCTTTATCAAGGTTGCATGCCTTACAAAGTTCTATTTCCGAACATTTGTTTTATGTGCAAGCAGAGTAATGAGACACATGCTCATTTATTTTTGCATTGTCCTGTTGCTTGGGGATTGTGGAGCTCTCTCTTTTGAGTGCTAGGAGAGGAGTGGGTGTGTCCTGCTACGGTAGAAGATATGCTAGTAATTCGTTTTCGAGGATTTGGAAGTAAAAGGGATGCCAAAATTTTATGTAAGTGTGCCTTCGTTTCTATCTTATGGGGAATTTGGAATGAGCGTAATGCAAAATTGTTTAGACAAAGTTACTTATCCTTAAAGCTATTTGTTAACGCCAGATTTTGGCCACCTGATAAAATCACCAAAAGGCAGAGCCAAAATCACGTCAACGAATGATGGTGTAGTCTTGTGGATTTTAACCCACAAAATATATAAATAACAACATACACCAAGAATATAAATAACAAGAACACGCAAGATTTAACGTGGAAACCCAAGATGGGAGAAAACCACGGAGAGAGCAGTAATCTACTATTAATATGAAGAATACAAAATATCTATCTAAGTTGTTTCTTCTTTTCTCCCCCTCTCAAGCTCTATTTATAGAATAAATACACTCAAGTGAGCCATGTGCAATATGGCCCACCAAAGTCTTTGGGTCCAATCAATTACTGGGAACTCACACCAAAATATCTAACCCAATAAATCTCAACCCAACATTGCCCCCCAGTCTCTTATTTACAAGAAACTTTAAACAAGAGACTATACAAAAAGTCCACCACACCAACTACGAGTGTCCTTTCGGAAAAAACAAAGCTTTCTTGAATGATGTCCATCCGAAGGGAACTTTATCCGTTCAGGAGGAACGCTCCTCTTTGACCAAGGGCCTGAAGAGGAGAGGTCCCCGACCTATGCCTGGGTGACCCAAAATGCTCCGCTCGACCAATGGCCTGAGCTGAAGAGATCCCCGTTCCCCACCGAAGGATGTATATCCGCATGAATATTCACCATTTTTAGAAAAACTAAGCCTTCCCAAAGGACACTTGGGATCCGACCTTATAACGCCAACCATCCTTATAACTCCGAAATGCCATCCCAACTACTCGTCACACCCAACCGAACCAAACCCACTCCCAAACAACGGCCCCAAAACCAAACAGCAACATCGCATCCCATGGACGCAAAGCCGAAGTCCGGCGGCGACCCGTTGAGGATCAACCGAGGACACAGGAGAACTGCCGAAGTCAGCCCAAAGCCTCCAAACGTTGCTGAAGTCCGAGATGCCGAAGCCGAAGCAAATGCGAAGCTCGGCCAAAACTTGGCCGAAGCCGATCCGAAGCCGACATGAAGCCAAAGGTTGGCTGCCGAACGAACTGAAGCGGTGCCGAGGCAATTCAAAATGGTCCGAAGACGTGTTGAAGCCGAAGCCATTCATTTCGCCGAAGCCTAAGCTCACCCATCCGGAAATGGAGGTCGAAGCCGAAGAGGAGACAATTTCATCAGTTTGTTTTCTTGGATCATCATCATCAGATGCTACGCTGAAAACGATCGTTCACATGAAGCCCAAGTGAATGAAGTTGCTGTTATTCTATTCAGTAGGAGAGGGTTTGCCGAAGCCATGGTTGATATCGCCACAACTTTGGTTGATGCTACCGAAGAGGAGTTGATGTTGAATTTGAACACTGAGGCAAGCTCTCCGATGACAGAACCATGAAGACCGACGTCTTGCTTTATTGGTTAGCTTCGGGAGGATTCCAATATCATAATGGAAGATAACATCGCATGTCGAACCCATTTTTGAGAAGCTTCGCATGCAAAGGTCCTATAGCCTCCACCAATAATTAAGTTAGGAATAACATAATAAGGAGAATGTCCTTTTGCCTTCACAAGATTCTTCTACAAAATAAATCTACTAGCGGTACTAATTAAAAAGAGATTAAACCAATTAGAGTACTGGAGGTATATATGATAATTGAGAGCATGCATCGAGATTAATGAGGACTGGGTGGGAGGAGAGAGAAAAGAGTCATATCCTTTTTATCCTCTTCCGCAGCACATGGGTTTCTACTCTCTATGCTTTCTTTTCAAAGTGAATAGGCATATAAGTAGTACATAGGTATTATAATCCGCAAGTACATGAATGGGTGATGGGTATGCTCATGTGTTTTGGTTAAATAAGCCAACTAACCATAAAAAGGTGAGAATTTTATAATATTAGTCAGGTCATTACAAATAAAAACCCATTAACCCAAGAAAGGTGACTTGCATGAATCGCTTATTTGCAACATGTATACATGTAAAGTGAATATTAACAATACACTTTAAACAACTTTATACCCAAGGCTGCCACGAACCACGTGAATAAAGCAAGTGGCTCATCTTGAAACTTGAGATAAGTCTAAAGTATTGAAGATTAACATGAATAAAAGAAATTGATTTACATGATGCAACAGTGAGTTCGGTATGAAATTTATAATATTAATAAAGGAGAACCACTTAGCTTATGTGTAATCGAAGATGAGATTTTGTCGACTGATCATGCTGGAGAAAGCATTCTTTCTCGGAACGGAACCATATTTACCAAAGAAGAATTGCCGAAATGATATCCACCTTGCCGAAGTGGTCCGAAGAGAAAACTGATAATTATTATTGCGGACAGAACCCATTAGTTAGCTTTTATGCGTGAGGCTTCCTGCTCGTCATGGCTGATGCTCAAATTTTGCCAACCCAGATTTGGCAAAGTGGATCGGTGATTTTTCGAACTTAATTTTCGTTTCCCACAAACGGCACCAATGTTAATGCCAGATTTTGGCCACCTGATAAAATCACCAAAAGGCAGATCCAAAATCGCGCCAACGGATGATGGTGTAGTCTTGTGGATTTTAACCCACAAAATATATAAATAACAACATACACCAAGAATATAAATACAGAATAAATAACAAGAACACCAAGATTTAACGTGAAAACCCAAAATGGGAGAAAACCACGGAGAGAGCAGTAATAATAATATCTTGATTACAGAGAGTGTATTTGTGTTGTGTTTCATGTCTTTCTATCTCCCCTTGCTCTCTGTAATCAAGATATTATTATTACTGCTCTCTCCGTGGTTTTCTCCCATTTTGGGTTTCCACGTTAAATCTTGGTGTTCTTGTTATTTATTCTGTATTTATATTCTTGGTGTATGTTGTTATTTATATATTTTGTGGGTTAAAATCCACAAGACTACACCATCATCCGTTGGCGCGATTTTGGCTCTGCCTTTTGGTGATTTTATCAGGTGGCCAAAATCTGGCGTTAACACTATTGAATGATAGGGTTATTTTTCTTGAGTCTCTTTGGGCTTCTGCTATGGGGGCTTTTAGAGGCATCTCTGTCACTAATTTGAGATTGGAGGGCTGCACTTTTTTAAGTGCTTTTCTGTTTTTGATTTTTTAGCCTATTGAGGATGGGCTTCTTGTCCCCCATTTGTTGTATCCTTTCTTTTTTATTAATAAAATTTCTTCTTTTATCCAAAAAAAAACTCTTAAAAGTATTAAGGGTGAGAGAACAAATTGATGGTGTGTGTATAATATACATATAAGCATCTGACATGCATCTGGCATAGGGACCATGGGAACTAAGAACAACGTCGATTTTAGGGATCAACGACGAAAGTGACGTGTTTCCAGCAAACTAAATAATTGATTAGAAAATTTAGAGAGAGAGAGTTCAATTACATAGGAACTAGGAACAGTTTCATTAGACCAACAAGGGAGACCTTCCAGAAGTTCAAGCTCTTAGCAAGTTTTCATTATTAACCTCCTTACTGAAGCATGGAAGAGATGAACAAAAATTGGCTTTGTTGGCCATGACTATTCATGCATCGATCATGGGTGTTCATGAGAGATTAGAAATGGATTTTTTTTTTCAAATATGTCACGTAGGAAAGAATAAACATGTAATTTCTGTCTCTTTTTTTCATGCCATTTAAGTTTTTATTTTCTTTTATTTTTTACACAGCCATGTAGGAAAGAAAAAACGTCCGTTTGATTATTTTAACAGAATGGGATAATTTCAAAATTTTAATAAATTTAGTTGGGCAATTGATTTTTTTAAAAGTTTAGTGGGTTAATAAGTAAGAGGAGCCAACCATGATGGGGTAATCTTAGTTTTACTGAGAAATTTATATTTGATTTTTCTCTTTCTGTGGCTCGGGTTGAATCTGATTAATCCTATGTAGTGGTGCACAACAGGCCGGACTAGCCTGGTACGGCCCAAGCCTGCCAGGCTTTGACCATTGACCAGGTCAGGCCAGGCCTCAACTTCAAACCCACCGGACCAGGCCAGGCCAGATTTGTTCCAAAATAACTAGGCTTGTTAGGCTTGCAGGCCAGGCCGAGCCAGGCCCTAATAAATCAGGCCAAACCCAGCTGTACAAACTAAGCCTTGGGCCAATGCCCTTGCAAAAGTGCAACGAGGCCCAAACTTGGTAAATGATAAAAAGGCTTTAGCTCTATTGCCTTATTTATACACTTAAGGAACTCAGAATTTCATTTGAGCAATCGATGTGGGACTACACTCTTGTTATGCACCAGTGGTTTAAGTATGAGGCTGAAATTGGAGGCAAAGATGTTTCTAAGGGTGGTTGACTGGTTGCCCCTCTCTGTCATTACTCCATTAAAGCCGATGATCTTCCTTTATTGCCTTTATTCAATCAACAACCCTTCTTCTTCCTCCACCTCCTCCTCTTCCCTACCGGAGCTCAACTTTCAGTTGTTCTCTCTCTCTCTCTTTAAACTTGTAACTGTGTGAATGAGGCAGTGATGATGTCTTATAAAGAAAGGCAGACCAGGTCCGAATCGTAGCTTGGCAACAAATCTGATGGTCTGATGTGAGAGAAATGGAGAGAGAAATATATGGAGTTTCCAACTCCTCTTTTCTCCTTTTTCTTCTCTCTCATACATGGCAACTGTTGTTGCAGCCATTGCGGTTTGATCTTTGTCTGATCAAAGGCGAATCTGAGCCCCTTGAAAATTGAAATTGGAAATTTTTTTGGTTTTACAACGTTGTGAAATTGTCAAAATATGGTAGAATAAAGTCTCTGTGTTGAATGATGTATTGGTGAGACGGATTTCATGAAGGAAGAGGGGATAGCTTTCGTGGAGTCAATTGCAGAACCTGTGGTACTTCATCATCCTAAAGAAGAGGGGATACTTTATTGGACCTTTGAATTCCTGTTGGTTTAAAGATATAATGAGATAAATCATAGATGTTGGAAAGGGGACTAAATTGGTTTCTTGCTACCGACTGCATTTCTTTTGTTTGTGAATGTGGTTTGAGATTAGTGATGGTAGTGGTATTTTTCCAGCCGGGAAACGAGAGAGAGAATGGTTGACTTATCAATTTGTCCCACATCGAAAGGTTAAAGAAATAAAACAAAGTATATAATAAACAGAAAGAAGAAAGACAAATGAAGTAGTATTGAAGTAATGAAGGTTTGTGTTTGGACCAGTGGACCATGTGTATTATGATTTGGTGTTTTGTTGGCAGGCCAGGCTTTGGTGTTAATTAGGCCAGGCTTCGGGCTGGGCCAGGCTTTTTGGCAGGCCAGTCCAGGCCGGATTTGAGCCAAAAAAACGTGGCCTGTTGGTGGCCTAGCAGGCCGGCCTGGTCCAGGCTTTGACCAGGCCGGGAGTTGACCAGGCCGGATCCAGGTCAGACCAAGGCCGGGCCGCAGGCCATTTGTGCATCCCTAATCCTATGGAACTCGTTTGGTGCTGTTATGATGTTGTGTGAAGATACATGGGTTATTGACAATGTTTATGAAGGATTTAAGATGGGATTTTAAGCCGAAATGACGTTGATGAAGCCTGAGAGTTAGAACAGAAGTTGAGATTGAGCAGTGAAGAGAATGCAGATTGAGAAAAGAGATTAGATTAGAGTATGGGACTGAGAAAAGCAATAAGGGGACTGAGAAAACAGTTGAACTTGGGGGAGAAGATAATGAAGACTAACTCAGCATATATAGAGAAAGATCACAGTGATTTGGTGCAACAAGAATAGAAAGAAAAATATTAAAGTACCCCTAACTGACTCACATGGCATGTGGGTCTGTTATTTTATAGAATGTTATGCTACTAATTACTATGTTTCTCCTCCTATCTATTGCTCTACTAAACAGTTCCGGAGAAAGAATTCCTATATTGTTCAAACCAAACATAGATTGGTTAATTTTTGGTTAAAAAATCTTGAACTTGTGTTTGATTGTTTTTATGCTTGTAAATTAAGATTTTGTAAAGTAATTTTCCTTCTCTCTTTTGCTCATAGCCACACCCTCTCCTCTCTTATCATTTGTTTTGAAAATTTTGAAATTTTAATTATAGGTTAGATATTTGAAAAACATTTTTGCAGATTTATTTTATTAAAATATATTTTGGAGAAAAGCTTGTAGCAAAGCATGTAGAAATTGTGTGAGAGATTCAAAGGGGGTTTGAGCTCAAAGTGGATTACATTCAGACCCATTAAGAGCTTATTAAACTGCCCCTAATTGTATTCCCATTCTCATTTTAGTTTTTCTTTTGGTAAGTGCTGTTCACTTTAAATCAATTTTACTACTTGAGCACTTTTCCTTGTTTGGTTTGGGGTTTATGCTTGCAGTATAACTGTTTCATCTCTGGCTTTGAAAATGTTGTTTCCTGGTAGCAATCGCCCCTAATCATTTTTAGATGGCATGTGAGGTCAAGGAAACGTCTAATATTGAAGCATAGTGCCTTCATATTTACCTAATACAATGTCTGTAATATTTGCTTCTGTGTAGCCTTTCTTATTTCTATATCCGAGAATGTTGTTGTCATTCCTTCCATAGTACGTAGCTTTTCCAATCTTCTCAAACATGTTTAGTTCAACACGATTAAGTTGTGTTTGTTTATATACTTAAAACTAGTTGCAAAGTTTTTCTTAAATGGCCAAGTGCTAACCAACTTGTGTTCTACAAATGAGTTGTCGACAATATCAGAAACTCAATCATTAAGAAGAGCTACTTAAAATCAACAACCAAAAGAAATATAAACAAAACTAAGGAAATGAAGGGGAAAAAAGAGGCAAATTCAACTAAGAGTCAAGGGTAAGGTTCAGTTTCTGGTTGAAGTAATGGGAGATGGTGTGACCTATAGGACTTTAAATAGGGTGTTGGTGGGGAAGGGAAGGGAAACTATCAGAACAAACGTAATATTAACTCCGTACTCATATTTCGATATCATTTACTGTGATAGTGACATGAGGTCGTGAAGTATGCAGTGATTTGGAACTGGCTTATAACCAAATGTGACTCGTTAAGCTTTCTTCAGTGTTCAAAGGATTTGTGAATGAAGCAATCATCTTTTCTAATCATAAGATTCTTACAAATATACCAATCCGTCCAAACTAACTTTGGGAGTTGTTAGCTGATATATTCACATCATTGTTTGGAGTTCTAGTTACCTACTACATGTTAATTATCTTTAGTCTAATATGTTGGTTTTAAGAATGGTGCCTTACTGTAAACAAAATTGACTTATGCAGGACAAGAATGGTTGTTGGTGTAGGTTCCAAACGCATTTCTGGTAGTTTCCTTGAGGTCATTGAGCAGCAGGGTTGGCAAGGGCTTTGGGCTGGTAATGCAGTCAACATGTTACGCATAATTCCTACACAGGCTATCGAACTAGCAACATTTGAATGTGTCAAGCGAGTGATGACTTCAGCACAAGAGAAATGGAAGCAGACTGATAGCCGAAAGGTACAAATTGGTCATGTTAGTCTAAACCTTTCTCTCTCTTGGCTATCTCCAATTGCTGTGGCTGGTGCAGCCGCTGGCATAGTTAGCACTCTTGTGTGCCATCCGCTTGAAGTCTTAAAGGTATTTACCCATAGAATCCTGTAACTGTTTGTGTAGATCTGAATCTTCTCTAACACTTATCAATTTTTCCCTGGAACATTAAGGAAAATTCTACTCCCTCTTACATATATGCACTTGTGTTGATCTTGAAGCTGGACTTTTGTATTGGTATTGTCTGCTTGTATTTTGCCTTTTCTATAGAGTAGGTGATGCAGGACAGATTTACGATGAAAAACTAATGGAAATAAAGTGTATCAACTCCAAGAATCAATACTAAAGATGAATAAAATACCTCTACAGTAAGATACTTCTACAGTATGAATGATAATAAACTGAAATATCAATATCTATAGTCTAAAAGACTTGTGGGGATTACATCACTATTTAAAGAGACTCAAAACCCTAATATTACTTGGTGAATAATAAAAGTACTGAAAGACTAAGATACCCTTACTAAACATTAAAAATTCCTAATTACTAATTAATATTGTTAAATCTCCACTAATAAATAAATTACATCAACAACTCTTACGTATACATTAAACATAATAAAAATTCTAAATAATAAATATAAAATTTCTTTGTTTTGGTCTTGACTTGTGATCCCCATCGGTAGGTAACTATAATCATCTAGCTCGAAACATGTTCACTATGCAGAAAAATTGATTATTCTTTTCCTAATTCTCTTACAGGACCGGTTGACTATAAATCCTGAGGCTTACCCTAGCCTTAGCATTGCAATTGGCAAGATCTACAGTGGTGGTGGACTTGGTGCTTTCTATGCTGGTTTGTCACCTACATTAATTGGCATGCTCCCATATAGCACGTGCTACTATTTCATGTATGAGACAATGAAAAAATCATACTGCCTTGCTCAAAATAAAAAATCTTTGAGCCGTGCAGAGATGCTACTACTTGGTGCTCTATCAGGTGTGATTTTAGTCTTTACTGTGTTGCTTTCTATAATTTAATAACTAAGTTTCATTCCCGTTTCTGATGCCGATCCAAGAACATTTTCTCATATATTCTTTTTGTAGTGGTTGCCAGAACAAGTATAGTTTAAAGCTTTTCCGAATCCGTCATACAGTGTAAATTGAGAGTTTGGCACATGATATTACATATGGATCTTTGAAATTTAGGAATTGATAAGTGGAGATTACACATTTGAATGAAAGTTAACAATAATGTCCGTGTTACTGTATGGCAGTAAGATTTGGCTTTATACTGGATTAGTTTCACCCAAGGTATCCTAAATCCGGCCATCAAGTCTAGAAGGGTTAGCTGATATAGATTTGACTAATATTAACTTAGGAAAATGCTAGGGGTCTCAATTTTGTCTCAAATGGGTCACAAATGACATGACATTAAATATTTTAATGATAATTTATGGCATAGCCAATCACATGAGGTCTACCCAACCAATATTATGGTGACACATTTGAGACAAAAAATTTGAGTCCCCTAGCATCACCCATTAACTTATTAAGACATAATTAATCTGAAGAAACTGCTCATATACACACTTATTTTTGCTTGTTCAGGTTTTACAGCTAGCACCATCAGTTTTCCTTTGGAGGTAGCTAGAAAACGGTTGATGGTAGGAGCTCTGCAGGGTAAGTGCCCACCCCACATGGCAGCTGCACTTTCAGAAGTCATTAGGAATGAGGGCTTAATGGGACTTTACAGAGGATGGGGTGCCAGTTGTTTAAAAGTCATGCCATCCTCGGGCATCACTTGGATGTTTTATGAAGCTTGGAAAGATATACTGCTTGCTGAGAGACGCCCCTTATGATGGTTCCTGTGGATTTGTATGTACCAGGACTTAACTTGGCTGGGAGGGCTGGCCGTTGCCTCTTGTCTAATTGCAGTGAGCCTCAGTGTTGGTGCCTGTATTGATATGTGCCAACGGGATTTTGCTAGTTTAAGAAAGAAAATAATAACAGTAGTCTTCGACATGGAAGTGTCAAATTTAACACCAAGCTCGAGTCAATATATCCCGAATATTAGTTGTTTCTCAACAATGTTCCTTCCAGTATCCTGCATTAGCAGGATTGGCATTAGGCACCCTTTCCTGGAATGTAATTTTTCTTCCTTGATACTACCTCCACCCAAAATAACTGTCAAGTTTTGACCTTTATAATCAAATTGACCAATTTTATAACTAATTCTTGCACTATTTTTGATAAAATATAGGCAGCGGAATTATAATCATAAGAGGTAATGTACTCCCTCTATCCCTTTTTAAAAGTTATTTTAGAGAAGTGTTTTTGTTTTTTAATATTTGTTGTTTGAGAATTTCAATTAAGCATTTAATCGTTTAGTTTTCAATATTAGTATTAAATAAAATAACTTTGGTTCTTTCACTATTTTTTGTTCAATAAGTAACACTTTTTTTCTAATGCAGTGATAATATTGACATTTAAAGTTATTTTTAACTAAGAAAGATAGTATTCCCTCCGTCCCAAATTAATTGCATTTCTAGGACTTTTTAAAGTCAAATTGACTATTTTTAAAACTAATCTTTTTACTATTTTTGCTAACATATAGGTGAAGATATTATAACCAAAAGAAAGTATATACAATTTATTACTAATTTCAATTTTTATAATTTTAGAAATATATTTATATATGCTTAATTATTAATTTTAAAAATAGTCAATTTGACTTTAAAAAGTCCTAGAAAAGCAATTAATTTGGGACGGAGGGAGTATTAATTATTTTTCTTAATATGTGTGTCAATTTTTAAAAAGTCAAATAGTAAGGGATGCAGGAGTACAATTTACTACTAAATGAAATCTTTATAGTTTCAAATTTATATTTATATATACTTAGTTATTACATTAAGACTATTCAATTTGACTATAACTGGGCAGTTAGTTTGGGATCGGTGGAGTATAATTCACTTTGAATTCCTAGTTTTAGGTTCTTACTATGTTAATTATATTCGATATAAATTCGAATAATGTTAAGAATATTAAAATTTTGGTCTCAAATGATATGATATTGAATATTTTAATGATAATTTATGTCATTGTCAAGTGCATGAGATTTACTCAACTAATGTTATAGTAGTACATTATTAGAAATACTTTTTGAGATAAAAAATTTAAAATTCCTAACATTACCCTATAAATTTTGACACGGTAATGAGACCAGATATATATCTATCACCATATATAATGTTTTTATTTTTTGAATTGAGCTTCAATGGGGGTAGTTCTCCCCTTGAATTACAATAATAATAAATTTCACACTCTCACTTGCAAATTTGAGAATATACCATCTTAGATAATATAGATAATTACATCTATTATGCCATGTTTGGATTATAGGAATAAAGATGAGAACTGTTGACTTATTTGTATGGAAGGAAAAAAATTGTGTCTGGTTGTTCCATTGGAATGGAATGAACCATTTTAATTTCTGTCAAAATAGTGAATTTTATTTTTTAAGGGAGGTTATGAAATGACTCATTCTAGCTTGAATAGAATGACTTATTTCAACTAGAATGAAATAAATCATTTCACTCTCAATTCTCTTTCCTATTTCATTCTTTCAGTAATTACATTTTTTTTCAATGCAAATGTAGCCTTACTCTATTAGAATTGCCTCGTAACCCATGTCAAGCACGAGTTTTAAAAATTATTGTAACTTTTGATTAAAATACACTCACACCCCTTTAGATAATTATAATAACACTCACTACCACTCTAGTTTTTCAAGTAAGACTCAGTACTCTTCTACTTTACAATATGTAACATTCACTAACCCTAATGAGGTTGACCAACTAATATCCAAAAATATTTTTAATATAATATCTAATACAACCTTCAAGTTATAATGTTTAATATATTCACTAAATATAAATTTGTATATTATAATTGTACTTAACTTGATCTAATTAATTAAATTATGAACTTGTGCAATAAATAACATAAATGTCAAAAAATAATAAATATTCATTTTATCAAGAAAATAAATTCATAAACTTTTTACTAATTAAGTTTCTCAAAGATTAAAATTTATGTGACATACATTCAAATATATATTTTTTTGTAATTAAAAAGTAAAATTTTAATACCCATAAAAAGTACAAATTAACGCAAAAAAAATAAAATTATTTTTTCTAAATATTAAAATTTACGTAAAACAAACTTATTATTATATAACGAATCTTATTATTCATATATAAAAAGTATTAAAAATTATATTAATTATTTTTTCTCAAATATTAAACTAAACATAAGTCACACTTAGGCATAATTACTTATAGTAAAAATGACAAATATTGTTGCTCAAAAAAAGAAAAAATATATTAAAAATTTTTTTTTACAACATAGAGGTAGTAATAAATATTATTATATTTTTTTTATTCAACATTGCACAAAAACAAAACCAATTGTATACTAAAAAATATAATCAAAATCATAAACATCCCAAATTTTGACATATACTTAAAAAAAATTAACATATAAAAATCATAATATAAAACTAAGAATTCAAATGATAATTTTTGTTGTTAAACATCAAAAACTAAACTATCAACATACTCAATTACTCTAATTAGAACAACTCCATTAATAATTTAATTTTAAAATTTTAATTTTTGTTTCACTTATCCAAAAATATGTGTTAATTAAACTACATTAGTTTTTTTATAAGTTCCCAACAATTTAAATGAGATAGTCTTAATTATAAATAAAACTATAATTAAAATATATTGTATTAAAAAGGATAATTATATATATATATATATATATATATATTATTCAGGAATTCAAATTTAATAATATACAAGGGTAAATATGTAACTTTATCTATTTAGTCAACTTTAAAAACTTACAGAAGTACTAACTGTTACTTAAAAAATTAGAAGAGATATAAGTATTATTATGGTTATCTAAAGAGAGTGTCAATGTATTTTACTCTTATATTAAAATTGGTAAAATTCCTCTCTTTGTATTTTAACAAACTAATAAACTTTTGTTAAGTTATCAGAAAAACATACAAATATAAAAGAATATTTTAACAAATATAAACTATTATTTTTAAATTTTTTTAAAAGAAATTAATATCAAATTTTTACAAATTTAAAGAAATTCAAGCTAAATAAAAAACAAATATTTAACTAAATCACGCTCCTTTTATTATTAAAAGAAAAAGGGGGGGAGAAACCCAGATTCCCCTTTAAAACCCCACCTCCCCCATCACTGCCCCTTCCCCATTCCCCCACCCCTGTTCGTCCGCCGCTTCCCACCCTGCCTCCCGCCCTTCGCCCCCCGTCCCTGCCCCTGCCTTCCACCCCGCTCTTTCATCATGATAAACAAAACAAATAAATAAAGTCCCAAATCTATTTAATTGGAATGAGATTTGTATTTTCTAGAATAGGATGGTTGATTTTGTTTCAGATCTGTGTTTCAAAGGTAAAAATTTAAAATATTTATGTTGTGATGGTGAAATTTGAGATAAGGTTAATTAGGGTTTAGGGAAGTAAAGGGTGTTTGATGATGATGATGATGGAGGAGTTGAAGATGGTGGTGGTGGTGGTCCGGCGATGGTGTGGCGGCCGCGGTGGTGGTGATTTTTTTTTAATTTGTTATTTTTGGTTAAATATTATTTGAAATAATTTTAATTTAATATTTTTAAAGTCAACATGTCAAATAATATCTGATGTGGTCAAAGAGGGTAATAAAAAATAATTTTTTATCCCACCAAATATAGACACTTTAGTTGTCATGTCATCTCTAGTTAATCATGGTTGGTGGCTTGGTCAGAATTTGGATATTTTTGACAACAAAAATTTTAATAGTAATTGAACATGAGTTTTTTATAAAAATTTATTTTTATTTATTTTAAAAAAATAATTTGTATATTTTTTTGATACTTTAACAAGAATTTATTGATTTTTCCAGAAATTAAGTCATATTTTCAAATAATTATTTTAAATATTTTCTTAATCTATTTGGTCAACTTACTTAGATGGGAGTCTACAATATGTCTCAACTTATACCATACTTATTCCACACTACTTATTTCAATTTTCGAATTCTATTTGATCTTAACATTTTCGTCACTCAACTCGTCCCATCCCATACGATTTTCTTTTTATACTTACTGTTACAAAATTTTAAGTCCTCAGATAGAAATTTCATTAATTACTAAAAGCTAAAAAAAGTTTTAAAATCAGAGATATTTTTTTTAAAATATATCTTTTTAAAATAAAAATCTTAAAATATAAATTGGCATGAAATTTGTAACATATCGTCATTTTTATTTTTGATTAGTATCATATTATTACAGTACTACTATATTTATGAGAGTGATATTAACAAGTAGAGGTGATAAATAGATCGATTTAATAGATAATGAATAAAATTTAATAGATAGTGAGTCATTAATGAGTTGGGTTATACATGAAATTTTTTAAAAGGAAAATATGAATAGTAACATGGGGGCAAAGATACAAAATTACCCCTTAAGTTTTGGCCGAAATCCCAATTAACCCATGAACCTTTTTTTTTCAAAAGTGTCCTTGACGTTGTAAAACGTAACTTTACTATGTCTCTCCCGTTAAAAAAAATATCAGTTTGATAAATAGGTGTTAGCGGCGACTGACACGTGACAAGAATAAATTTTAATAAAAAAATATTTTTTTTCTCTTTCTTCTCACTCTTTTGTCTTTTCTGTGACGCCCCACAAATTGGTCCATACAACCCATTTTGAGTCGCCAATAACATTCCACAAAATACAAATATGAATTTTCCCATTTACAACTAATAAGTGTTGTGCAAAATACGACAACACAATACAAATACATCTTAAATTCTCAATACACTTATTGTCACACTAATAGTAAGGTATTGAGATACTTCTAATATCTCGAACCATCACTCCATTCCCCGGCTAGTCCCCGCTACACTCTCTTTTCCTGAGGAGAACAATGGAACAAAAAGGAAAAGGGTGAGCACAAATAGCTCAGTAAGAAATATCATGACTAAGATAATGAAGAATAAAAATTATCTTTAGTCTTCAACAATAATAAATCAGAGATTTAAAGATATTATAATTGTTCAACAACAACTGCAGCGGAACGAACAATCTATTAGAAGAGTCAAGTAGATTATAATATCTACCATCTTCTAGAAATTAAAGGATCACCACCAATATTTTATCCCTGTAACACCAATCAACAATTTCTGTTTATGAACATCCAAATCAACAGTTTATATTCAACAGCCTCTCTTTGCACTACGTGCCAAAGATATTTATTTGTAACACCATCGGTCATGATCATGCCAAACGCCAGTTCATCTTTGCACTACGGGCCAAAGAGAACTTTCACCATACGCCTTTGTTTGTAACACCAAAAGTCATGATAATACCAATACACAGTTTGGTCAAAATCATGTCACGCCAGTTCATCTTTGCACTACGGGCCAAAGAGAATTATCACCACAATTTAAGTATGAAGATGAGGATGATGACAATGATACAATGAGATTAAGGATAAGAAAAGCTTTATAATTTAATCAGTATCAAAGATTGACCAAATTGCCAACACGATGACCAAATTGTGGAGTCAAATTCAAGAATGATATTCAAGAAATTATTTCATGCTTCAACTATAACGTATAAAACGAAATAGAAAGATTCAAGTGAAAGGATATTAGATGAAGCACAAACTATTAAGCTACTAATTTTCAGGGATTTTCTCCATTTAAAAATAAGGTTTTGGAAACAAACAAAGATATCTTATCATAAATGAAGAAATGTGAAAGAAAAAGATATCCCTTAAAGAGTACGAAAGAAATGATACGTTATACGAGTATAACAGAATATATGAAACTGCAAATGGATTTTTTCACCCGTCATGCGATAATTCGCGTAGACAGATTATTTTCACAACATATTAATAAGTAATGAATACAAAGGGTTATTCACCAGGCATGCGTCAATCCGCACGGACAGGTTATACCCACAAATTAATAAGGAATGAATACAGAAGGGTATTCATCAGGTACGACACTCGTACTTACAGGTTATTCCCATAGAATAATAAGGAATGAATACAAAAGGATATTCACCAGGCATGCGTCATACCGCGCGGACAGGTTATCCCCACAAATTAATATAGAACGAATAACAACCTTTATGAGTATAATATCACTTACGAACATGAAAGCAAATGATATTATATATGAGTATGAAAAAAATAATATTCCCTACCTTAGTTAACAAGTGACTGGATGTTATTTTCTATGAAGTTTACTAACTTCGGATAATACTAGTATTCTCACAAATACTCACAATAGCCTAGCACACTAAGAGAACTCAAGAAATTTAGAGAGAGAGAAAGTATAAGCAATGAAGGTGTGAAATTTTTTAAGCAAACCCTTCCTATTTATAGGAAAATCAAGGTGAGGGCATTATAGTCTTTTTCCTAAATTTTCTTGATTTATTACTCTTATACCCTTGGCATATTCTTTTAATATACTTTATGCCATAGTATATTCTTAGAATATGCTTTCACTTAGGTTTTTTAACCTTAAGGTAAAATAAAAACTGAATTAACTATTTACTGACGGTAATTACTATTGAATAACATGTGGGTCCCACGAAAAAAATAAAATCTGAAGAAATTATTCTACAAAAATAATTTGTGAGTCCCACCGATCAAATAGTTATGGGTCCCACGGAATAAAGTGTGGGTCCCACAGAATAATAAGTTAACTTACAACAAACGTTTCACGTATTTTTAATCAACACCATTTTAGACTTATAATAATTATTCACCGTTAATATTATAGACTTATAATATTGACAATCAGATCATTCCCAAGAAAAAGGGGGCCTTCCGTATAAACGGCGCGCAATTAAATAACCTTTTTCCTTGACAGAATTTCTAGACATTGTCAATAATGCTAAAATATCATATCAAATAATATAAGTTACAGTGTCATGACAAATAATAAAAAGTATTATGCAGATGCTACTGTAACAATTATTGAACAAAATACTATGCAATAGCTGCTTTATCAATTATTGAATCAATAATATAAAATACTGTGCAACACCGTGTGCTTGTGAAATACCGCGTACTACTGTGGAATAACGCGTTTTACTGTTGTTTTTATTACCGGGTATTTCAACAGTTACAGGTGATAATACTGTTGACAAATACTGTCGTTTTCAGTATCCGACAATGGGGCCCACTATCGTTGACAATATTGTCATTTCGGCGCCGTCGTACGATACCGAATATAATATTCTCCGACAAAAATAATATTCCCCGACATGTACTATTTATCAGATAATTTGCATATAACACCCTTAACTATCATTTATAACAATTAAGCACTTTACTATTTAGAAGAATAATCATAAAGAAAATAATAAACTTTTATTTCATAAAGTCGGGATCTTACATTTTCTCTCTCTCCCATCTCTTTCCGTTATTCTCTTTTTCCTCCGTCAGTAGCGAGTTCTTAATGACTGAGAGGTTCAAGGAGTTTTTTACTGTTTCAGTGTTTGGCCATGACTTATTTTATGACTTATAAGTTAAAAAAATAAGTAATAAATTGTAACTTAAAAAAAATGACTTATAAGTCATTTTAAATAAGTTATTTTGACCAAATGTAATGTCTATTTTACCCCTGTTCTCTCTTAGTAAATTACATCTCTACCCCTCCTAACCTAAAAAGCCTTGCTCTTTCTATTCTAACGTAAACTCTGATTTGCTCTCTCTTTGCGGCGAAGCTCTGATCTTCTCTATCGGCTCTTTCTTTGTGCTCGATCCGACAATTTCTTGGTTTCTCCTTCCTTCGCTCTGCGGCTGTTACTCCTGCTACTCATTCTACTCCTTCAATTGCTGCTACTCCTTCGATTGTTGTTAGGTACAAAACTCTAGACCAAATATTTGATATGTGTGTATATATATATATATATATATATATATATGTTTGTGTATTATGTTATGTTTGAATCTTTGACATGTGGCTTTTCTTCTTCTTTGGCATGTTGTTTTTCTTCTTCTTTACCTCTTTAATCTTGACTGTAGTTTCAGAGCATGTGGGTTTCGATTCAATTTCATTTGTTGTTAATTTATGTGGTTCAAATGTTTGATTGATTGATTAAATGAAGTGTTGTATATTGAGTTGTACTTAATTAGGAATATGTGAGCTGCTTAATTATATGGAAACTTTATGTTCTGGAGAGGTTACTGAACCATTACCTCAAGAATAAGAAACTAGAATTTATATAGGTATCACAATGTTAAGATGTTGCCTCTATATCACAATGTTAACATGTGGGTTTTTGTTTATTTTCTTGGTTGTGATATTGTTTTGTTGTTTTGTTAAACTAGTTTGTCAAAATGATGATAAAGTTGTGATTTTTATTGGGTTTAATGAAATTAAGGTTTATGTGTTTGTTTTATGTAGTTGATTGTTTTTTATGAGAAATGTGTTATTTTTCTACTTCTGAAACAAAACTTTGCTCGTGAGTGTTGGATTTGGCTCAATTGCTTCAAAGATGCCAAGCACAGAATATGTTTTTGTTCATTTTCTTAATTGTGATATTGTTTTGTTAAACTAGTTTGTGAAAATGATAAAGTTGTAATTTTTATTGGGTTATATGTTCAATCTAGTAATAAAATTGAGGTTTCTGAAAACTAAACTTTGATTTTGACTGTTGGATTTGCTTCAAAGATGCCATGTACAGAGCTTTACACTGTTTTCGTGTTTTTTTTGGGGGGGGGGGGATTTAAAGGTGTTTTTTGGAGCACAGATAAATTTGATTACAGAGTGATGCTTGGTGGAAATTGGATGACACCCATAATTCATGCTTATAGCTAGTAACTGGATATACTTATCAAAAATATAAGTTAGTAACTGGATATAATAATACATTATTTGTGATATAATGTATTGCATGGATGCAAATGTAGCTAAAACAACACAGATGGAGCCATGACATAGTTGTTCTAATTTTCCACGGGATGCTGAATGCTTCTTATCAACTACTCACTGTAATTACACAGGAATATGGTTTAATTATTTTACTTTCTATAAATATATATGTTTTTGAATGCTTTCTTACTAGAACCAGTTGTTACTCAATTTCCTTAAAGAAAACTGTGACGTGGAAAGAATTAAATTAATTATCAGGTTGTTCAGATGGGAGGCAATCTGATCGATGCTTGTTATGAACTTATGATGAGAGAGTGAAATGATGTGATTATATTAATATAAGGTTAGGGAACCTGTTACATATTTAATGTCAACAAATGCACCGTAGAAAGTGATGGGACTGAGTTATTAACAATCTAGCTGATTGAAATTTGTAACAGGTGAAATAATTTGCTATCATGAGGAATAATAGAAAAAACACTTTTTTTATGGTAACTGATAGACTATTGTAAAAACTACCTCGGTCCTCAAAAGGGAGTGCCTATATCCAAGTTTTTTTTGGATGGAGAGAGTCGTATTATAGTTCTTATCCTAAAAGAGTGTTCATTGTCCAAACTGTATTTGCATGCTGTTTACACCACTCATATTACACAGTTGGCAGAGTATTTTACTTGTTAGATTTCTTAATTGGATTGGTATTCTTCTTTGCACAGTTGACTGATGAAGCCCGGTACGAGTGTTATTCTCTGAAACCCAAAGATTGACATGTTTAGGGGAACCATGAGGCTTGCAGTTGACAAATGGGGTTGCATTGAAGTTACTGAACATGCCAAATTTGAAGTCCAAGAGGACAACAATCTTTCTCTGGTCGAGTATGAGTGAGTTGGTGAATGTTGTCGAACAGTGACTTTTTAATTATAGTTAACCTGCTAAGAGCATTTCCAACAATAGTAACAAAAAAAAAACTCTTCAAATTGAAGTTTGAAGTTTGTTGACCTACGTGACAATTTGAAGAATATTATTTGCTACTTTAATATTTTGTGCTTCATCAGTCTCTTCAATTCAATTAATGAAGTATTTGACTTAAAACAATAATAATTGATAACATTTGAAATAATTAATAATATTCATTTTTTAAAAAGATAACATTTTAAAAAATAAATTCTATTTAAAAATTAATATTTAATTAAAACTAAATATTGGACAAATTTTTAATTCACGTGATTATCCAGAGGGTCATATTGGATAAAGCAAAAGGTTATAATTAACGTGATTATATACAAAGGGTAATTAAAATAATATTTTATCCAATATGATAAATAAATAAATAAAAAAAGATGATATTAAATTTTAAAATGAGATGTACATCAAACTCATCAAGTAAAATAAATGTTTTTAGCCTGTAACATATGATTTTGGTTCTCCCAAAACAAAATAAATATTTTGAAGAGGCAATGTCAACTTACCAAGCCAGAGAATATGGTTACAGATTTGATGACCAGGGTTAGAAAGACTGTTGGAGATAATTTGTTTGATCTGACTCACTTATTTGAGTATCCCAAAGTAATTGAAGAGACTATTAGAGATGCTCTAAGTTGCACATTAACTTTTTAACATTAACTTTTAGCCGATCAAGAGTGATCAAAAGCATCGATTTTTCAATTTATAATTAATCAAATAAAAAAATATAAAATATAATATAAGAACAAGATCTAATGGACCATAATAATATTTTTAAAATAATTTTGTTAAGTAATTTAATATTAGTTTTTAAACACCATCATTATCCAAACATCATCATCTAATTACCAACATCATCCACCGCGAGAAATTGGATCTTTCTATCAAATGAAGCTACTGGCCGACATCATCATCCAATTACCACCATCATCCAACCACAAGAAATTGTTTCTTTTTATCAAATGAAGTTACTAGCGGCATAAGATATTTTTTTCCAATTTGCAATAGAGTAGCAAACAACATCATTATCCACCTCAACCGCCGTAGCCCCCGTGCGCCGCCACCACCATTATCACCGTCATACAACCCTCATACACCAAAAAAGTCACTTCAACTTCTCCCCTCTCAAAATCAGCCCGTAAATTTGAGAAAAAAACAATAAAATAACAAATTAACATAGATCCTCTAAAAAAATCAAACACAACAAATTGGATATGAAAACTGCATCTTCATTCTACATCTTCATGATCTTCTTTTCTTTCTTTTCATTTTTTTTCTCTTTTTCCGATTGGAGTTGACAATCAACAATTGCTAAGAACAACATATCTAGGCTTTTGGAATGAAGATGGCGGAGGAGGGGTTATTCTCGGATCAGTTCGAGTTCATTATAGAATATTTGAAACGATGGTCAAAGATGTTTTTGAGTATGTTTGTGTTGTGAATCGGAGTTTTGGTGGTACGGTGGTGTGATGGCTGGGATAAATTTTTTCGGCAGAATATTTGTTGAAGATGAACAGTGAAAAGAACATGACGAATGTGCTTGTATTTGTTGAAGATGAGCAATGAGAAGAAAATGAACGATCTGCATCATGAATGGGAAATATTGTTGTTCATTTTATGCTTTAGCACTTTAATTTGGCAAAAATGTTAATCTTATTTTAAATTTTGTTTTATGCTTTTGCACTTTAATTTTATTTTTTAAAATTTTACTCATTTTTTAGAAAGATATTTATTTATTTATTATTTATATTATTTATTAATTTTATATTGTAAAAGCAGCGCTTTCAATCCGTTTTGAGCGGAAAAAATTCTGAATGTATTATAAGTAGAAAGTACAAAGAGACTTTTTAAGTGTAAAGTGTGACACTGCTCTGATATATAACTTTGAGTTGCAATCTGTACTTCAGTTTTAACTCTTATACAGTAGATAAAAGGGGAGAGATGAGTTATAAGCATCAATATGCTTTTGTTAGGATAAATGAAGTAGCAGATATAAATAGATATAAGATATAAATAGATATTATATATAATTACTAGTAATTGTCGTGCCTGAAGGCACGGAATAACGAAAAATTAGATTAAAATTTAAAAAATACTACATTACCTAAAAACTCTTTGCAATCTAAAATAACTTACAATCAGACATAACAATTATTATAATTCACCATACAACCACAATAAATAATACATACTCAGTCATCAACACTTATTCAACCACCAAAACATTAAGCTAGTCGCTATTAATTCCAAGAAATTTCGACAGAGTTTTCTTTAACAATAGATATCCAGAAAAATCTAAAAACTATCTACAAAACTTATAATCATCAATACATATCCAAACCACCAAAACAACCATCATTCTATATCCAAAGTCATCATAACCATGTATAAGTAGTTAACTTTACAAACTCATAAAGAATTAATTATTATTTTATTGATTTAACGTATATCGTATCGTTTTTTACTTTGTATATATAGCAACATGAGGTAACATGACAATAAATTGTTGCATTAACAGAACTATCTACCCAACCATTTATCAACATTATAATTATAATAAAGTTTTTATTTGATGCAAAAATAAAACATCATGGCAACAGTTGCATCCAACACATTGTTCTATAATAATATGCTCGATCAATATCATATTGAATTTAACAACTTGAAAGGTATGCTATACAAAAGATCAAAATATGTTTCAAACAACTGAAAAAGGTTGAGATTTTAATATTGATCGATACTTCAAATTATGGAATGTTCAAACAAATTTAGAGTTTTAAAAAATGAGACCCAACAAAAGATTCAAATTATATGTCAGAACAAAAGCTTTAAGGCTACAAAGCAACATTGAGATTAAGAAACTAAAACTCTCGACTACAAAACTGGTAAAAAAAAATATAAATCATAGTTCCTCAGCAATTCAATTGTATACACACAATCACACTATAAAAAAAATAAGTAATATTAAATTAGACAAATAAAAAACATGTTGACAAATCCAACATTATACATAAAACGAAACTTAAATTTTTTTAAAATCAATAACATCCAAATCCATTGTTAAAACAGAGAGAAAAAAATAGAATTAAAAGTGATACCAGTTGGAAATCTTTTTTATTTGATTTTTGTCTAGAAAAAATAAAAAAGAATCTATTTAATTTTTTGATTTTGTAGTTATTTTGTAATTATTTTTTTCTAAATAAGTTATGATCTTGTTTTTAATTTTGTCTACTTACCATTGATTTTTTTATGTATTATACATTTTAAATGTATGCATATATATACACTCCAAAAAATTATTACAATTTAAAATAAAATATTAAAATAATAATTAATTAAGTAAATGGAGGAAGAGAGAGACCCGAGAAGAGGAGAGAGAGGAAGAGGAAAAAGGAGAGAAAAAGAGGAGACCCAGGAATAGGAGGAGAAAGAAAGAGAGAATGCGGAGGAAACAGGAGAAAGGATAGAGGAAAGGAAGAGCAGAAGAAAAAGAAAATTGATAAAAAGGAAAAAAAATAGAATGTTTTTTTATTTCTGTTCCTCCTTTTCTCTCTTCTCTCTTCTCTCTTCTCTCTCCTCTCTCCTTGATGCGTGGCAATATTCGGCGAAAAATTAGTTGGTCCGGTCAAAAGGGACACATTTTGTGACGCCCCCAAAATAGGTCCATACAACCCATTTTGAGTCGCCAATAACATTCCACAAAATACAAATACAAATATGAATTTTTCCATTTACAACTAATAAGTGTTGTGCAAAATACGACAACACAATACAAATACATCTTAAATTCTCAATACACTTATTGCCACACTAATAGTAAGGTATTGAGACACTTCTAATATCTCGGACCATCACTCCATTCCCCGGCTAGTCCTCGCTACACTCTCTTTTCCTGAGAAGAACAATGGAACAAAAAGGAAAAGGGTGAGCACAAATAGCCCAGTAAGAAATATCATGACTAAGATAATGAAGAATAAAAATTATCTTTAGTCTTCAACAATAATAAATCAGAGATTTAAAGATATTATAATTGTTCAACAACAACTGCAGCGGAACGAACAATCCATTAGAAGAGTCAAGTAGATTATAATATCTACCATCTTCTAGAAATTAAAGGATCACCACCAATATTTTATCCATGTAACACCAATCAACAATTTCTGTTTATGAACATCCAAATCAACAGTTTATATTCAACAGCCTCTCTTTGCACTACGTGCCAAAGATATTTATTTGTAACACCATCGATCATGATCATGCCAAACGCCAGTTCATCTTTACACTACGGGCCAAAGAGAACTTTCACCATACGCCTTTGTTTGTAACACCAAAAGTCATGATAATACCAATACACAGTTTGGTCAAAATCATGTCACGCCAGTTCATCTTTGCACTACGGGCCAAAGAGAATTATCACCACAATTTAAGTATGAAGATGAGGATGATGACAATGATACAATGAGATTAAGGATAAGAAAAGCTTTATAATTTAATCAGTATCAAAGATTGACCAAATTGCCAACACGATGACCAAATTGTGGAGTCAAATTCAAGAATGATATTCAAGAAATTATTTCATGCTTCAACTATAACGTATAAAACGAAATAGAAAGATTCAAGTGAAAGGATATTAGATGAAGCACAAACTATTAAGCTACTAATTTTCAGGGATTTTCTCCATTTAAAAATAAGGTTTTGGAAACAAACAAAGATATCTTATCATAAATGAAGAAATGTGAAAGAAAAAGATATCCCTTAAAGAGTACGAAAGAAATGATACGTTATACGAGTATAACAGAATATATGAAACTGCAAATGGATTTTCACCCGTCATGCGATAATTCGCGTAGACAGATTATTTTCACAACATATTAATAAGTAATGAATACAAAGGGTTATTCACCAGGCATGCGTCAATCCGCACGGACAGGTTATACCCACAAATTAATAAGGAATGAATACAGAAGGGTATTCATCAGGTACGACACTCGTACTTACAGGTTATTCCCATAGAATAATAAGGAATGAATACAAAAGGATATTCACCAGGCATGCGTCATACCGCGCGGACAGGTTATCCCCACAAATTAATATAGAACGAATAACAACCTTTATGAGTATAATATCACTTACGAACATGAAAGCAAATGATATTATATATGAGTATGAAAAAAATAATATTCCCTACCTTAGTTAACAAGTGACTGGATGTTATTTTCTATGAAGTTTACTAACTTCGGATAATACTAGTATTCTCACAAATACTCACAATAGCCTAGCACACTAAGAGAACTCAAGAAATTTAGAGAGAGAGAAAGTATAAGCAATGAAGGTGTGAAATTTTTTAAGCAAACCCTTCCTATTTATAGGAAAATCAAGGTGAGGGCATTATAGTCTTTTTCCTAAATTTTCTTGATTTATTACTCTTATACCCTTGGCATATTCTTTTAATATACTTTATGCCATAGTATATTCTTAGAATATGCTTTCACTTAGGTTTTTTAACCTTAAGGTAAAATAAAAACTGAATTAACTATTTACTGACGGTCATTACTATTGAATAACATGTGGGTCCCACGAAAAAAATAAAATCTGAAGAAATTATTCTACAAAAATAATTTGTGAGTCCCACCGATCAAATAGTTATGGGTCCCACGGAATAAAGTGTGGGTCCCACAGAATAATAAGTTAACTTACAACAAACGCTTCACGTATTTTTAATCAACACCATTTTAGACTTATAATAATTATTCACCGTTAATATTATAGACTTATAATATTGACAACCAGATCAATCCCAAGAAAAAGGGGGTCTTCCGTATAAACGGCGCGCAATTAAATAACCTTTTTCCTTGACAGAATTTCTAGACATTGTCAATAATGCTAAAATATCATATCAAATAATATAAGTTACAGTGTCATGACAAATAATAAAAAGTATTATGCAGATGCTACTGTAACAATTATTGAACAAAATACTGTGCAATAGCTGCTTTATCAATTATTGAATCAATAATATAAAATACTGTGCAACACCGTGTGCTTGTGAAATACCGCGTACTACTGTGGAATAACGCGTTTTACTGTTGTTTTTATTACCGGGTATTTCAACAGTTGCAGGTGATAATACTGTTGACAAATACTGTCGTTTTCAGTATCCGACAATGGGGCCCACTATCGTTGACAATATTGCCATTTCGGCGCCGTCGTACGATACCGAATATAATATTCTCCGACAAAAAGAATATTCCCCGACAAAAAGAATATTCCCCGACATGTACTATTTATCAGATAATTTGCATATAACACCCTTAACTATCATTTATAACAATTAAGCACTTTACTATTTAGAAGAATAATCATAAGAAAAATAATAAACTTTTATTTCATAAAGTCGGGATATTACACATTTGTTGTTTCAAAATACTTAGAGGTATTGATTGAATATTCTCAAATTTTGTCATTAGCCTAATATAATTTCGGCGGGATCCATTGTAAAAACAGAGAGAAAAGAATAGGATTAAAAGTGATATCAGTTGACAATCTTTTTTATTTGTTCCTTGTCTAGAAAAAAGAAAAAGAATTTATTTTGTAATTGGTTTTTTTATAAGTAAGTTATGATCTTATTTTTAATTTTGTCTTTTTACTATTGAAGTTTTTTTTATATATTATATATTTTAAATGTATGCATATATATACATTTCAAAAAATTATTACAATTTAAAATATAATATTAAAATAAGGAACTTCTTAACATGTGCCCTAAGGGCACATACTAAGCACACAGTTCAAGGGGATATTCCCTTGAATTGTGTGCATATTCCATTGATTTCTGTATTTGCACCAAATTTAATGGAATATGCACACAGTTCAAGAGAAGAAGATGAGAGGATATTCCCTTAAGGCACATGTTAAGAGTACCCTTAAAATAATAATTAATTAAGTAAATGAAAGAAGATGAGAAGAGAGACTGAGGAAGAGGAGGGAGGAGAGAGAAAGAAAATGAGGAGTAATAATAGGAGGAGAGAGAAAAAGAAGGAAAAGAGAGAAATTTGGACGGGAATTTGTTTGTATGAGATGAAATGTTAGTCTTTAGATTAAGTTAGAAAAATTGAGATGAAATCTGAACCATTCTTGTGCTTATAATAAAAAAATATTCAAAATGGATTGTGTTTTATTATATAGATGTGTTTTATTATGTAGATGTATCTACAATTTGCGATAAATGAAGTAGCATATATATAGATATTATATATAATTATGGGCAAAAAGGGTAAATATTTCACGGTAGTTGTCATGTTTTAAACATTACTCTATTAAATTTAAAAAAAATAGAATTGACACATTGAACTTTAAAAAAAATAATTAATTGAAGCATCGTCCAAATTCACTGACGGATGTCAAATAAACTGTCCAACTTTTCTACGTGGTATTAAAAAAATAAGAAAAAGACACGTAATTGCTTATTTGGCTATTCAGATTCAAAATAAAAAAATGCTTAGTTCTTGAGTGTATTTCGTCGGAGAGAGATCGGACTATTGCCAAGATGGATCAGGGTTTGGTGAAGAAGGGGCAGGATTGGATGATCCATGGTGGGATTCCGGATCGGGGAGAGAAGTCAAGGTAGTAGGATGAGGTGGTCGGAGAGGGAAGATCGGAGAGGAGGGAGCCGTCGGAATCGAGGAGTTCATCGTCATCGATGTCAAAGAGGAATTTCGTTCTGCCATTAATGGCTTTGATCTTGAGCTTCTCTTCTCTTTTTCCGTGCTTCTTGTCGCCTCAGAGAATGAATCTGACACTTTGATTGTTGATTCATTGTTGGATCTATTTGGGCTACAACAGATCTCGGCAAAACACTAATCTGGGTCTCTTCTGTAAAATCAAGACCCCATTTTGGGAATCCATTGATTTTTGTGTACCGGGTTTGATTTTGTGTAGGTTTTCTGCATATGGACTTAAATAATCAGACGAGTAAAATTTCCTCAAAATTGGTGCGTGTTCGTCTCTCATGTGTTCTTCTTATAACGATCTAGGGTTTTCTCGATTTCATGTGCCGGTTTTTTTTTCGATCCTCTGTTTTATCTTGATCGATCTGTGCACTTTTTTTTATATATATGAAACTGATAGTGAATTGTTCCTTGTTTGCTCAATTACTTTTCGTAATTCTACTTTTTTTTGTTCAAATTGTTTAATACATATAAATCTATATGTTCGCAACTGTTGGCTTTCATTTGTTGTGCTTTCTGGTTACTCTGTCAGACATAGAGAATGGAATTGAAAAAAGTGATGGATTGCCTTTTTCCGCTGTGACTTTCTTTTGATGGAAAATCTTTTGAGTTGGCAGGCTTGAAACTTTTATGAAGGAAAAGTGATGGTTGTACTTCCCCCACTTGGAAATCTTTCTGCTGATCTCCACTTTAGTCACTTTATTGAGTAATAATTTTAGTTTGTACATAGATGAACTTTTCTGGTTAAACTTCGGTGTTAGGAAACGTAGAGGACTACTTTTATTGGCACGAGAGTGGGGTAGATTACAATAAATTCATGGTAGCTTCGCGTTTGTTCAGACTCAGATTTACTTGATCTTTGACTTCCTTTTGTAAAATGAATAACATGTTGTGATAGATCTCATTGATACGAAAATTTTGATATATTATTTAGAATTAAAATAAGAGAATTATGATTTTTGATCCGTTCAATATGTGAGCAAGTCGGGTTGACCCGACTGAAAGTTAAAGATGTACTTCAACATTTACATGTATTTTTTTTGTTTTTTTTAAAATCACGTCTAAAAATAAAAGAAGGATTTTGACGTCGGTCATAGACGGAATGACCCAATTAATAGTTTTAAAAGGTTCAATATGTCAATTTTTTAAAAAAAATTAATAAAATAATACTTAAAATAGTAGTCAGCGGGTATTTGCCCTTTTTGCCTATAATTATGTATCTACAATTTGCATATAGTGAGCCATCATTGATAGAATCAAAAAGTTGAAAAGCTGTTGATCAAAAAGTTGAAAAGCTGTAAAAAGTTAACGAAGAAGAAATGACAGCTTTCACCTCCTTGAAAACACCAGTAATGCCGCAAAAGGCTCAAAGTCTATGAACCTTACTATTACGCTCTATCTATATGTATAAGAACCCAAAGGACTTCTCGTGGCCGTTGATCACGTTGCCACCAACCCATTTATTTTTTTTTATTACTCATTTAACCCAACCTAATTAATCACTAAATCATGGATTGGTTCATGGGTTGCTGGAGGAGTTGATGGGTCAACTGTTAATTTTGCTGACGGGACAAGATTTATAGGCACACGGTAAGTAAATTAATTTTTTTATTTTCTGGACAAATCTACCCTTGTTATTAAAATGACAGCTATTACCGCCAGAACATAGCGCCGGAATAACAAAACCAACGCTAGGATCAGGAATAAAACTAAACCACAGCCGAATTATTAATCATATTAACCCAAAAAAGTTATACCAACAAGAGTATGTCTGTACATTAACTTATATTGGAACAATCGGTACCCACAAAAAAGAAAAAAAGGGAAAAAAAATCAAGCCTGTAAATTTATGAATAGCAACTCCAGATTTAGACAAATCAGATACTCCCACCGTCTCTTAATATAAATTGTTTTAAAAAAGTGTTTTTGTCTCTTAATATATGACGTTTGAGAATTTCAAATAAGCATTAATTGCTTACTTTTCAATATTATTCAAAGTATTAAATATAATTTTGATTCCCTTACTATTTTTTGTCCAATAACTAACATTCTTTTTTTTCAATACAAAGACAAGGCAATTGATATTATATTTAATGTTATACAATCATTTTCTTAATACTTGTGCACAACTCTAAAACGACTTATATTAAGAGACGAAGGAAATAGTAAACAATTTTTGATCTAAACACATCTACATCATCCCACTCTTTCAACATTGAAACCCTCAAATAACACAAATGAATAGTAAATCGTTCAAAAAATAATAATCATGCCTTTTAAACTCAACAACCCAATCTAAAGAAAAGACATATGGGATGAGCTTGTAGGCTGACAATGGGTTAATGGCTGGAGAAACTTATATCAAATGATAGGTGGAAACAAGAAAAAAACATAATTTCAACAAGCGAAATGATATATATGTTGGTACATTTTATGACGAAGTTGTGGAACTCTAAGTACTAAGATATCTATCTATTGGGAGGAAAAAATAATCTTTTGTGATGTTAACAATTTTGGGAAGCTTTTATTTGTTTCCATTTTTGTCTTTTCCATCCCTTTTAATTATCTTAAGCAGATAATTATCTTTTTATTTTTTACTTTCTTTTTCCCACTCTCTTATCCTTTTATATTAAATCACACGTAATGTGTGTACAGTTAACTTGTAATAATAATGGGTGATGTTAGGGGTCTCAAATTTTTAGTCTCAAAAAGTGTCTCAAATGATGTGTCAGCATAACTGTGACACCCCCAAATTCAGGTACCAATACCTCGAATCTGGTGCTCACGATAAAGTACATCCATACACCTCTAAACAACATAAATCAACTAATGCGGAATAAATAAACATATGTTGTTCATTACAAGAGGTTTATTACGGTCCCAAGGTCTATAACCTTAAATAGAATACATCGCAGAATACATTAATAATACAAAACTACTCCATGATTACATAACAGAATAGTACAATAACTAGTCTTTAAGCTTTCCCTTGCCTTTGTCCGCTTTGGAACTCACCGACTTAACTGCAATAGGTTCATGATATAGCAAGAGTGAACAACTACTTTGCTCAGTAAGTTTAAAATGAATAAAGAGGATATATCATGAATGAATGAGAATAATAATTGCATAGTTCAACAATTTAAGAACATTGAAGAAATAGTTGACAATATAATCAAAATTCAAATGAAATAATGAATATTGATTATTTACTGCTGAGTGGTCCAATAGACCATGAATATTTGGCCAAAGGATCAATCATTCAACTAACCTTTTTAAACGCCTGGCCCGTCAGTAGTACTCGAGGGGATCAGCCTCTCGTACCATATGTATATGCATAACATTTAACTCCGACTGCATCGGATAACCGACACATTAAAATCCCCTAAATAAGGGTTGCTCTCTCAGTCCAAGAATCCATACCAACAACCGGTTTTGATAGCTTTTAAAATAATAACTTGTACATGTCTAGCCGAAACAAATAGCGTAGACTATTTCCTTAAACAATTCATGAATGAAGAACTTAAACATTTCACAGTCCAATAACAGATAATGAATTCAAATGCTCAAGGTGCGAATATCAATAATTATCTTGGATGTGGAGTAATATACAATAATTAATCTACTAATATAATTTGAAAGTAATAACTCGTTTTGAGTCATGAAACTTGCAACAATATACACCATTTGTATAAAATAGGAAACATGCTCAAGTATAATTCGAGTAAGGAACTTGCAATAATATAGAATGATTGCTCAATTAATAAACAACTCGCACAATAACAAAAGTTGTACGGTTGAGGAAACTGGCTCAATAAATAAATTGAGTTAAGATAGGAAACTTGCTCAAATGAAAATAGTTAAGTAAGGAACTTGAAATAATATAGAATGCTTGCTCAATTAATAAACAACTCGCACAATAACAAAAGTTGTACGGTTAAGAAAACTGGCTCAATAAATAAATTGAGTTAGGATAGGAAACTTGCCTGATGTGCTGCTACAATATTACAACACACGCTCCTTAATATCCTACACATGTAAATACATATTCGTATAACAATTAGTCACATAAGGTCTAGGTTCAAAACGGACGCTGCATCATTAAAACACATTGATTGCCCTACAACATTGGTTGACACTTAATAAATAATTAAGTAATTAAGGTTTAACAAGATATAACTACCTTGTCTAATCATTTGGTACAAAACATAAAAGTTTTGTCTTGCTGAAAAAATTCACTGGGTTCGACCCGACCCGACCTGGGCCAGACACGGAGTTGACGTTGCGGCGTGAGGCTCATTGCTAGAGCTCACGCTGCGGCGCGAGTCCCGTGTCCTGACTCTGCCGCGTAGCGTCGCTGCGACGTGAAGCTTCGTATTAGAAGCCACGCTACAGCGTGAGCTCCGGTTCCTGTCCTCTGCCACGTGGCGCTACGACGTCGACTGTTAGGCTTATGAGTGACGCTGCGATGTCACTCTCCAGTAGCCGGATTCTGGGTTTGATCCCAATTCGCGACTACGACCTCCGGCCATTCCAACCTCCATAACTCCTTTAATACACAAGTAAATTGGTCCATTCCGGACTCTATGGACTCCTAACTTATAGGCTACAACATATCAAAATTTTAGAATTACCCATAAATATTAACATGGCCAAATCTTAAGCCAAAGTGCAAAGTTCATACTCTGTTCTTCGAGTTCTTGACAAGTTTTACAAAAATCATTACTACGAACTCGTTTTAACTCATTTTTGCTCCATTCCAACTGGGTTAGCTTCGTAACCCATGGAACTACAATACCATAACAACAAACAAAATTAACAAACACGAAATCATAGCTTTACAGTCCTCTAAAATGGTCCGAACGTCTAAAGTCCATGTTTTGTCCATTGTTCTTGCTCCATTAAGCCAAGGTAAGGATTTTTTGCGTTTTTGTTCCGCTTTGATGTTATTAATGGCTTTTATAGTCTCTTAACAATATTTACAAATAATCACAACAAACAAAAACACCAAGAATCGCCATAAATCCGACCCACAAGCTTAAGAGCTCAAAACTAAGAAAAACTTGAAAAACTTAACAAGAAATCGAATGGAAAGGATTTGGTTGGTGCTTACCTCTGTAAATCCTTCTTAGATGTTTAAGAAACTCGGCTAGGATTGATTTTGAGGGTTCTCCTTGCTTGGATTCTCCTCTTCTTCCACCCGTGCCTTCTTCTTCTTCCTCCTTTCTTTTTCCGGCGACTTTCTTCCTTTTCCGGCGACCTTCTCCTTCTCTCTTCTTCCTCTTTGCAGCTCTCTCCCTCTCTCTCTCTTTATCTGCTGATGGGATGGTTTGATTGGTCTAAAATTGGGGGTTGGTTCCCTCTTGGAGTAATAAGCCAAAATAAATACCCAAATACACGAAAATATATCCGAAAACTCCCACTTTTGTACCAAAATTGGTAAATAACTCTACCCAAAATTAAAATGGGTACTCCCATAAATATTGGAACGCATAAAAATAATTATTATGGGATTTGTTCAAATACTTGGAACACCCATATAATACATTTCGGATACGGATAAAATCACGTATCAGCTCAAATAAAATTCCGACGCTTGGAAAAATTATTCATTCGAATACGCGCATTAAGTAAATTATTTAGCGTCTAAAAAGACGCAAAAATATCATGGCGTGAATAATACGTCGGGAAACGTGCCTCGTGAATAGTGATTTAGCGAAGCTACGCGAAATCAATTATTCACTTAAACAAAATGATAACACGTAAAATTTCATGCATTCACATAATCCAGTTTGTCACATAACCTTTAAACACGTAACACAAAAATAATATTAATAAAATATAATATATTCATTAATATTCAAAAATTCGAATTACAAGGTAAATTCAGAATTCCCGGTCGTTACAATAACAGTAGTTGAGTAGATCTCTAGATATGCCATAAATAGGTAAAATGCAAATGTGGCCACTGAATTTTAGGTATTTTTGGGTATTAAGCACCTTTTTTTTGGTCAACGCAAATCGAGACTCTTTCTGTTCAAAAATTTGAATATTGAGCCACATGTGTCACATGTGCTTTGACTTGCCTACATGGCACACGTGACACCGCTGACGTGACGTTTTCCAATTAATTGCTAAAAAATTGGAACTCAAAACCTTAACTTTGATATCTCAATCATGAGACCACCCGAGCACCACGGGCCTAACTGGGTCTAACTACTAAATAATCTCAAGGATTAAATCTTATACCAAATCAATTCATTTTTCCCGGTCCAAAGATATCCATTAATTTAAAACACCATCATCATCATCTCCATTGTCGTCTCTTGAATCAACAAAAAAAATTATTCAAAAATATAAATCCATTTACAATAATGAAACAAACCAAGAAACTATTAATAAAACAAATCAAAATACAAAAGTTCGGCAATTTTCAATGTCAGTATTATCTTCTCTGACTTGTTCCTAAAATTCACTAATGGTACAAATTATTTTGGCAGCTAAATAACCAGCAAAATCCTCAAAATTATAACTCGATGGAACATGTACAATCGACCTAATTATATAATCAGAAACCTTAGCTTCCTTATTTTCAATTGATTTATCCCAATCTGATCTCGTAACTACCCCTAAAAACTTCGATTTTTGGGTTTCGGACTCGATGACAAAAATACTGGGCGAGGAGGTGAATTAGTGGGCAAAGTGGACGGAATCAGAGGGGGATTTGAAGATGAGATCGGAGACGAACGGAATACGGTGAAATTTGGCGGATTGCACTAAGGAAGCTTGATTAGAAATAGAGTTATTAGAGTGGATAATGTCGATGGCGCCGAGAACGGCCATGGAGGACTCGATGATAATGTCCATCGGAGAAGCCACACAGGGAGTGGAGAGGTGGATGTTTCAGGTGAGTTTGGTGGCGAATTGGACTGAGTCGGTTGGGAAATTGATGTAGTGAGGGAGGAAGATTATGTCGTCGTATGGGTAAGAGTATCCCTAATTGAAGAACCTGATTGCCGGAAACCCATCTTTGAATTGAGTTAAGGCAGCCATGGCGGAAGCTGGGAACTAGAGAGAGAGAAAGGTACGATTTTGCCTAGTACAAACTTTCTCTCTCCTCAGGCTCAGAGATAAAATACATAATAAATATTTTTATGTCAAAACAATTTATTCACAATGTTTCTAAAAAGTCATTTTTATTTATTCACATTTTCTCTATAAAAGATTTTATTCATTATTTACTTTATCTCTCCATATTTTGTTATTCAATTTATGTTTAAAAAAAATTCAATCTCACTTTTTGTCTTCAAACCTTTACTGGCGTCGATCCAATAAATTATACATATAAATTACCCATTTGTCATATTTAATAATATTTCTTTCTATTAAATGAGCATTACCAAATGTTGAATAAGAATGTAACAAAAATTTAACATAAAAATTTTAAATATAAAGTTAATTTTAATAAGTCAGTACTGATATTGGAAATGAATTGATTTGGTATAAGATTTAATCCTTCAAATAATTTAGTAGCTAGGCCCTTGGTGCTCGGGTGGTCTCATGACAGGTCAATGCACATGTGGCAACCGGGGGCTCAATATCCAAATTTTTGAATAGAAAAGGGCTTGATTTACGTTTACAAAAAAAGGGGCTCAGTACCCAAAACACCTAAAGTTCAGTGGTCACATTTGTATTTTACCCTGCCATAAATTATCATTAAAATATTAAATGTCGTGTCATTTGAGACAAAAAAATTGAGACCCCTATCATTACTCAATAATAATACGTGGATCTCTTCAATATCACATTATTTGAGACATTTTGGTCTCAAAATTTTAGTATCAAATTATATATGTAGCATTGATGATATTGAATGACATAGCCAATCACATGAGACTTACCCAACTAACGCAATTTCAATCAATGTAATAATGACACATCATTTGAGCAAAAAAATTAAGACCTCTAACATTACCCATTTTTAATTCCTTCATATATATTTCATGTAGAGTAATGCTAGAAGTCTCAACTTTTTTTTCAAATGACATGACATTAAATATTTTAATGATAATTTATGACATAGTCAATTACACGAGATCTACTAAACTAATATTACGATGACACGTCATTTGAAACACCTAACATCATCGTTTCATGTATCTATATACATCAGTATTTAATATCAATATAAATTTATCGTCATATGTAACCGGATTCGAAAGGGTTCACCATATCAGCCCAAACAACCTCATTATCTAAAGACTAAATGTTAGACATTTTTACGCTTCAAAGAATAGCATGAGCATTTGCACATGTCTAACACCATTGGCCATTTAGCCATTTTTTCGATAGGATTGTGTTATTTGTCGAGGCCTAGGAAGTATGATACGTAAAGTGGAGAAAAATAGAGAAACGAAAAGTGTCATTTAATTTATTATTTTTTCCGATCCAGATTTGAAAAAAAGAAAAAGAAAGAAGAAGATCAACCTAAATAGAAAAAAATAGGTTTTCTTAACATAACATTAGAGAAGATTATCAATTTTTAGAAAAAAAAAAGATTCTCAACATGTAATAGAATAGTATTTCTATGTGCATTAATAAGTCAGTATGCTCATGAAGTCATGAGTACTCGTGAATTAGGTAAAAAAAGTTGAGTAATTTTTAGAGCCTGTTTGGAAACTACTTACAAGTTGGGTTGACCAACTTATAAGTAGTTTAGGCAAAAAAAGTGTTCGGGAACAACTTTTTTTTTTACTTATAAGTCGAAAAAAAAGTCAAAAAAAATAAGTAACCTTTAGTTGCTTAAAAAAAATGACTTATAAGTCATTTTTTTAAGTTGGTCAACGACTATGAAATGACAAAAATGCCCTCTTTTATTTTTAATGTTCTTCTTATTGAAGGACATTTTAGTAATCTTTTTATTTTATTTTAACTTATAAGTCATTATTAGCTGAACACATCCACAATTATTACTTATAATTCCTGACTTATAAGTAAAAATAATGCCGAACATTATTACTTATAAATCTACTAAAATTTTAACTTATAAATCTACTAAAATTTAACTTTAAGTCAAAAAAAATAAGTCATTACCGAACAGGCACTTAAGTAGGTGACATTATCCCATATCATAGTAGTAATAGATTAAAAAAATAAAAAACACTTTCGATCAAAAAAATGGGTAGGTTACTGCGAAGTGCGAATAGTGTAAATAAGCCATCGGTGGTATATATACCTTCGGTTATTGGCATCTGTGTGACCCCTTCTTCCTCTTGCTTTTCTCAATTACTAATTACAAAAAATCTGCGAAATCTGTTTGGAGTTCTCAGGGTTTATCGGTGATCTGATCTTCGAGTCGAGATTCCAAAAATCTCCAGTCAAACTGTTATTGATCTTATCTGATCTAGTAGTCCTCATCTGTCAAGATGCCGTCGGTGTACGGAGCTCGATTGACTACCTTCGAAGATTCCGAGAAGGAAAGCGAGTACGGTTACGTCCGCAAGGTTCTCTCCCTCACTAATTTTCGATCTGTTTTTATTAGAACAGAATCTCATGCCATTCCATCTGTTTGATTGGATCGACTTGGAGGAGTTTTCTAAAACGAGTGATTTGTTTAATTGATTATAGCTCTGTGAATTATACTTTCTTAAGGTTTTTATGTGTAATTTGTAGCTCAACATGTGTAAACTGGTCTTTGAATTTTTTTTTTATTTTACTAATTTTTTTTGGTCGTCTTAGTACATGTGGCTCGAGTTTATTTGGATTCACTTTGGCTGGTTTTGAAGTGGTTCTGGTTTTAATTGCTATCATAATGTACTAACATGTTTGCTGTTCCTTCTGTGGTTTTCTGGTGTCACCTCTGAGCTCTGAGAAGGCTATGTTTAGGATCTTGAAATCCATGCTAAGAATTCCAAATTTGTATGTGTGTGTGTGTGTCTATATATATATATATATTAATTATAAAGGCGAAGAAAACTTGACAGTTAATTTGGTGTAAACGATTGGGTGAAGCTTTTTACTTTTTTTACTTTCCTTTTTTACCCTTCTTTTCATTCCTCCCGCATCCTAACCCCACTCACCCACTTGTTTCTCTCCATTATCTTTCTCTCTTTTATTGTTTCAAGTTTCTCTTATTAATTATTTTCAGATATTAATAATTAAAAATAATAAATTAAATATAGGTGTAATGTAATGGGTTTTCTTTTGGTTGCTGTCATGGTATGAAGTGCAGCTCTTTAGATACTTTTTAATGATATATGCCAAGAACCAATTTCTTTGTGATGATCAATCTAATTTACAGTGAGCTTGTTATAAGTATTGCTGTGCTGGGCAGTATATATCTATTGCTTTTCTTTTATATATATTAACTTATTAAGCTGTATAAATTTAATACCCTAAGGACTACTCCCCTAAGTACTCCTCCCTCCATCTAAGTTTACTTGCCCTAATTTCCTTTTTGGTTTGTCCAAATCTATTTGTCCTCCTTCTGTTTTAATACTATTTTTGACCTTATTTTTTCAATACTACCCTCATTTAACTTTATAAAAAAATTCATTGGAAGCACAACTACACTCCTTTTCTCCTCTCCCTCTATTTTTTATTCCAAGAAAGAGTTAGGAGATTAATTAAAACAAAAGATGATAATAGAGTAGTTAAAGTGGGTAATTTGGAGATTTTTTTTTTCTTAATAGGCGTGTATTTTCAAACCGGGACAAGTAAAGTTGGACGGAAGAAGTAATAATTATGAGTTTAATTTCTACTTACTGTGGATTTAGTTTCCATACATCTTTAATATTGTGAGCATCATCTTCTATGTTTTTGGCAGGTATCAGGACCAGTTGTTGTTGCAGATGGAATGGGAGGCGCTGCTATGTATGAATTGGTTCGTGTTGGACATGAGAACCTGATTGGGGAAATTATTCGTTTGGAAGGAGATTCTGCTACAATCCAAGGTTTTTATTGTTGGCATGCCCTGTTCACATTGTTTAGCATTAACCTTTCTAAAAGATTTTGCTGTTGCCTTTTTCTCTGTCTCTATTTCTCTATTTTGGACCAACTTCCGTGTTACCACCATAATAAAGCTTCAGGTGAACGTAACATTAATTGAGAAAATTTCACCCATTTTATTTCAGTTTATGAAGAAACAGCTGGATTGATGGTGAATGATCCTGTTCTACGAACACACAAGGTAAATTATATTATATGATTTCACCTGTTAACTTAGAGCATTGGCCTTGATCAAATCCGGACTGGACTTCAATTGTGCAAGATCTTAACTTCTTCATTTACATTACAGCCCCTATCAGTGGAGTTGGGTCCTGGAATATTGGGGAATATATTTGATGGTATCCAGGTTTGTATAATTTTGATTTGAATTCTGCAATTTCACAATAATTTAGGGCATAAAATTTTGTTTTCCAGCCTTCCATACTATCCTTTCTTACAGAGGACCATTAACTGGGTTTCCCTATATGTCTACCATATAACAGAGGCCTTTGAAGACCATTGCTAAAAGATCTGGTGATGTCTATATCCCTCGTGGTGTCTCTGTTCCAGCCCTTGACAAAGACATACTTTGGGAATTCCAGCCTAAAAAAATAGGTTATTATTCTGTTCTTTTTTCCCCATTAGTTTATACTATACATAATTATGATGGGATTTGTCTAAACTTTAAATGCTTTTATCGCTGATATTTATTAGTTTAATATTATTTTCTCATGGCAGGTGAAGGGGATCTTCTTACAGGTGGAGATTTATATGCTGTAAGTTGGAACCAAAATTACTGTCTATAACCTCAACATTATTTAATAAAATATCTTTTCGCAAGCATATATTAATTCCAAATTTGTAACTGTTCATCTAACTCATCGCTGGTTGAATCAAATCGCAGACTGTCTTCGAGAATAGTTTAATGCAACATCATGTTGCACTGCCTCCTGATGCTATGGGAAAGATTACATATGTTGCACCAGCTGGTCAATACTCACTGAAGGTATGCCTGTTAAACTTATTTGTCATGCCACTTTGATCATTCTATCAAATGCATTAATAACTTAGCCTACATTGTCATGTGGTATCATATTTCAAATGTTGTGCTTTTGGATGATATCAGCTTCATGAATGTCACAAATGTGGAAGATCATTTTTTTTAATCAAATAAATAAAAGCTCCAGCCTAGATTAAAATTGCATTTTCTTTAGTCAAATTCTTATATTGGCACGATCTAAGTAAGGGAATTTAGAAACTGTTTGGAAGCCATGAAAAAAATATCATTTTTAATTTTACTCAAATATTAGTAAAAGAGCATATCAAGCCAGTGGGTTGACACTTTCACATTTAGAACCATGTTTTTCTTTGTTGTCACATCTACTATATAATTAAAAGCACAAACTTGGTTTTGGTTCTGCACTTCCCTTATTCCCTAGTTAAATTAGTTTCCTGACTAAATTAAATTTATTAGCACTAGAATTTTGAACATATCACGTGATTTAATAATTTAAATTTTTAAATGCGACTTTCCTTGCTAACTTAGTGTCCTACCTAAATTAAAATTCATTAGAACTTGAAATCTTATCAATTCACGTTATTTAATTGTATTAACATTAGCTGTGAATTTATTTAAATAATAATAAAAGATTCCTTACTAAATTAGTGTCATAAATAAATTAAATTCATTAAAAGTAGAATTTAATTTTTTTTTTCAAATTAGTATTTCAAACAAATTCTTTATTTCAATCACCAATTAAAGTAAACCCTACTATACAGTTTCATTATTTACCTAATTAAAAGTTTAAGAATATAATAGTTACTCTTGCTATTGATCAACCTGAAACAATTGTATCTTCTCAGAGTCCTAATAACTGTACACTAAATTAAATTGATTATCTTAATAATCGAGTGAATGAACATATACTATACAGTTCAATTAATTACCTTAATAACATTTTAATAAATCCATAATTATCTTCTCAAAATCTTACTTAATATAATTATATTATATTTAATTGAATATCTTGATAATTAATCAGAGAAATCTCTTTAAATATCACGCGGTTTAATTATATTTATATTAGTCGTGAATTTTCTTACTAAATTAATGTCCTAACTAAATTAATTTCGTTAAAACTTAAAATTTTATCAAATCACGCAATTTAGTTGAATAATTATAGTGGATTCATTACTAAATAATTGTCATAACTAAATTAAAATGTATCAAACCTTGAATTTCATAATTCTATTTGGATTATAATTTCAAGCAAGTTTTGACAATATAAACAATAGTAATTATTTTCTCGAAGTGCTAATTAAATAAATCTACACTGCATTGAATTATTTATCATAATAATTGACCGAAAGAACCTTCAATATATAATTCAACAATTTATCACCCAAAAAATGTATAATAATTTAATATCTGCAACTAACTTCTCAAAGTCTTAATTGAATATACATTTTCTCTGCACTCAATTGATTATCTTAATGAGTAACCGAATACATCTATATCCATGCAGCCCGTGCTTCGCATGGGATTGGTGAGCTTGCTAAAATTATAAAATTTATATTTTGGGCATGTTTATTAAGAGCCATGTTTACAATGCTTATATTTGTTGTCTCATATGGCCCTCAATACTATTTCAACTATCAAGGTGAATGGTTGAAAGCATCAAGGTAGGTCATGCTTGACTTGGGAACAAATCTATTATATAATTAAAGGGACAAACCAAGTCTATTTTCTCCCCCTAGTTTGGTTATGCCAATCGACAAGGTGACTTGCTTTGCGCCGGTTGTTTTTACTATTAATCCAGGTTTAATTAAGAAATCTTAAATAATTAGTTTTAGAATCCTTACCAAATACATTAAGATTAATTCAATCTTCTTAGAATTCTTGCCGAAGAAAACTAGATTAATGGATTTTTTTTTAATAATTATCATATTATTGTTCTTACTAAATACAGTTAGATCACATTCAATCTTTCTTGATGCAGAGCGGAAGAGAATAATTAGGAAATTAATTATTACTTTTGTCTTGTTATTTAGATATAAATATTTAATTATTAATGTAATTATTGATTGCTTATATGAAGTAGAATATCATAGAAGTTGTAATTATAGTAGTAGATTTGAAGCGAGAGATTATTTCCTTTTTATATTAGGGTTTTTGATTATAGTAGTAGATTTTAGTTGGGAGCTTAGTTTAATTATAATAGTAGATTATAATTAGGCGCAAAGTTCTCAAGAGGAGACTCGCTATGCAGAGTCTTACAAGGCAATTGTTGATGCTCTTTTGGGGAATCATATATCAATAACCAACGTAAAGTTGGTGAGAACAAAGAAGAGCAAGTAATCTCAGATATTGATGCTCATGAGAAAAATGAAGCTGTATTTAAGTGTGTTGAACAAATAAAAGATTCAGAGATGGCTCGCATGAGGAGATTGAAGTTAAGTTTGACTCCAAATATAAAAGCAACAAGAAAGATAAAGTGGAACTCAAAGATTTTGATTTTCAATTTCTGGATGATACATTATAGTCTCAAACTACTTCAAAATTTTAAGATATGTCGTGGTTCTTCCCACGAATTGTGCTCATGAAATTGGAATGTGGAATTCTCAGGATTTGTTGGAAGACATCTCACAATATGCTGTTTATCACTCTAAATTATGGTAAATGACGCTTAAAACCAATTAACTTTCACTTTTTTTCTGTTTTTAACAACCGACTATTTTTTTTCCACTTTAAAGCATAAACTCAATAGAGAGATTCTGTTATTTTTAACTAAATAAATATAATTAGTAAAAGTAATCAAAGTTTGTGCTTTGCAAAGATAATGAGCCTGTTTTGGTAAAAAAGAAGGAATATTATGTGGATATAGTATTAAAACTGCAAATAAATGTGTACAAACATTTATGGTCATGACACTTGTGAAACTTATATTACGGATCTCTATTCTTAAGCAAAAAGTGATAGACCTCTTTCGTCCTATCAACCTTGAACCTTACTTTGTTATGAAATGTATGTTAGAATCTTGTAATTGGTAAATTAAGCCAGTAAAAAGGTTTGAAGCTCGTACCAAGTGCACAAGGCTCCCACTATTATGGTTTATTATGGTTGTGGAGGGTCTGATCATTAAAAATAGGGCTTGTGGGAGATACACTCTAGGGTATATAAGTTATATACCTTAGTTTTGCAAAATGAGTTTATCTCAATTTTTTTAGTAAAATTTAACTTTACAGATGGAAAGTTCATGCAAAAATATGAGTAAACGTAAATTTTTATATAATTGAGTTTGTGTAACACCATTATTATAACATTGTAAAATAAGTATATTTTTTAACGATTAAGATTAATTGAACTTTTATTACCATAAAGTCGATAATAGAAATACCAAATCATATGTTCAAATATTGTTATATATTCTTTAAATCCGTACGGTTGGATTTATCTAAAAAAACCCTAAAAATGGATGTAGTAACCCTATGGGTATGCTAGTTAGATACCCTATAGGGTATATCTCTTTTTCACTTAAAAATAAGCAACTGAAATATGCTGTAAATTATCTTGAAGGATCCATTCATTGATTTTTCCTGTGTGTTCAGGACACTGTTTTGGAGCTTGAGTTTCAAGGTGTCAAGAAGCAATTCACTATGCTTCAGGTTTGTTATTAGCTTTATTTTATTTATTTATTTTTTATATATATGGTTGGTTGTTCACCTTTTATTTCGGAGTTTAATAGTTACTAATAAAGTAACAATTGTATATTTTCTTAGAAAAAAAGTTGTAGTTTGATGCGAGATTAATTCTTCTTACTTTGATTTGCCTACTTATCTGCAGACTTGGCCCGTACGAACACCTAGGCCTGTTGCATCAAAGCTTGCTGCTGATACTCCTCTTCTTACAGGGCAGGTAGTTTGGATACAAAGTTTTTGATGTTTTTATCTGAAATGTTAAGTATAACGTATCCCGAGATTTGGTGTTTCTAACGATTTTGCTTTATATCAGCGAGTTCTTGATGCCCTTTTCCCCTCTGTGCTTGGCGGAACCTGTGCCATTCCTGGTGCATTTGGTTGCGGAAAAACTGTCATTAGTCAAGCTCTTTCTAAGGTGAACTTTGTCATTCATTTTGGATGTTATATTAAAATATTAAGATGCTGAAAAAATCGTGAACAATCTTTACTTTAGTAATGATTAATTAGTATGCATTGTCAACATTGCAGTATTCTAACTCCGATACCGTAGTTTATGTTGGATGCGGGGAAAGAGGAAATGAAATGGCAGAAGTAAGCAGTATTTACTTTTTTGGGTCCTTGCTTGTAGATCTATTTTTGTGGAGATGTTTAATTTAGGAAAACTTACAATCAGGTACTTATGGATTTTCCTCAATTGACAATGACACTACCTGATGGTCGGGAAGAGTCTGTCATGAAACGAACCACACTTGTGGCCAACACTTCAAACATGCCTGTGGCTGCTCGAGAGGCTTCAATTTATACAGGTATTATTACTTGCTTCATGGTGTTTTTTATTGTGTCAAAATTTATTGGTGAATTTATATTCTAGAACTCAAAAAAATTAAAAATAAACTGACGTTCTTAATATTTCTTGTATAAATTAATTTACTGGTCGTTCAGCCTGCAGAAGTAGTTTCTTCTCTTTCTAGTTCCTATATATATTTGTTTTTTGTTTTTCTGTGGGTGGGTTGGGGTGGGGGGAGTGAAATATTTTTTTGTTTTTTTTGCTGTACTTAATTTTATCCATGTGGTTGCTTGAATGCTTTTGCTATATTTGCTGAAATAAATCATATTAATTTCATTTGCATGGACCAAAAAAAAAGGTGGTGTTGAATATATTGAGCACTGAACTCCCAATTTCTGTAAATACCTATTTCAGGAATAACGATAGCTGAATACTTCAGAGACATGGGCTACAATGTTAGTATGATGGCAGATTCAACATCTCGTTGGGCAGAAGCATTGCGAGAAATTTCAGGTCGATTGGTAAGGCTGTGTCCTTTATTGACATGCTAGTTTTTCGTATTTTTACTGTCAACTTAAAAATGTAATCAGATCCATGTTTAATTTCTGTTCAACACTGAAATGAGTTTCTGATTTTGTCATAGTTATTCATTGTCAAGTTACTTATCTGTTATATATCAATTAGGAAATGTTAATATTTATTAGGATATTTTAGTCGTTTAGTACTTTTATTTTTCTCATGTAATATCTGGGTTTTTAGTCTTTTTAAATTGTGATGTAATCCCAATAAGACTTTATAGAATATTATTATTGGTTTTGAAAAGTTAGTTGATTGCGATAACTTTCACTCTCTTCTGAGGTTGAGGATTCTAGGGGTCGTGTAATACAGAGTTTTACCTAGTTGCAGACTTTCAAATTTTCATTATATTTTTATTTATTCTAGCTTTCAGAATCTTGTCCTGCATCACTTACCTTGTTAAATGACATTACAGAATGGTACCTCCAGAGCGTAAAAAGCATTCTTTCTTATTCTTCTTTGTTGTTGTTTTTCCCTTTTTATCATAGGATAACTTTCTATACCCGTCTGTGCTTTTAAGTGATTTTCAAAATTAAATGATGTGTGAATGCTGTTTGAAGTACATAATCTCCGGTATATATCTTATGCGCGCGCGTGTGTGTATATATATATATATATATTAATAAAAGGCTCCTAAAGTCGACCTTAAAACTCATCTAAAGTCACACTTCAAATACAAAGTGATTTTGATCTTCACTTGACGATCTAACCGTATGGATGCAAAGAGCATGAAAAAATATAAAAACATGTAAATTTTCCACAACAATTATTATAATGGTGTAAAATAAGTATCTTTTTGACCACTCATATTTGATGTTTTAATTTTTTTTTGTTATTATACTTCCTTGACACATTTCACTAAATTATATGAAATGTACATGTTTATGTTTTTGCACTCTTTGCATCTGTATTGTTAAGTGAAGATTCAAATCACTTCATATTTGTAAAATAAATATATTTTTTTTACCACTCTTATTTGATTTTTTTTTCTTTTTATTATAAAGTCGTTGGCACATGTCACTAAATTATATGAAATGTACATGTTTTCATGTTTTTGCACACTCTTTGCATCCGTATTGTTAAGTGAAAATCAAAATAACTTCATATTTATCTAAGGTCGACCTTAGGGAACTTTAACTGTTTTTTCGTGTATGTGTGTGTGTATATATATTTTTCGTGAGTATTTATATTATTAATGTTTTCTGGTTTTCCTTTCTTGTTCAGGCTGAAATGCCTGCCGATAGTGGATATCCTGCTTATTTGGCTGCACGTTTGGCCTCCTTCTATGAGCGTGCTGGTAAGGTGAAATGTCTAGGTGGACCAGAACGTAATGGTAGTGTCACAATTGTTGGTGCTGTTTCACCTCCGGGAGGAGATTTTTCTGATCCTGTTACATCTGCTACACTCAGCATTGTTCAGGTGTGAATTAAGTGATGAACTTTTTTGTCTTTGCACTGATATTTACTTGTAGATAGGCATATCGATGATTCGGAATATATGGTGTATCCCCAATACTTACCCACCAATTGTCATTTTACGATTCCCTGGTTTCTTGTTGTTTCCAACACTAAATTATAAAATGAAACCCAAGTCCCTTTTGGATATGCCACCATTTATACGGTATTTTGTTTAATTAATAATTACTCATATTTGAAGGTTTTCTGGGGTTTAGACAAGAAGCTGGCCCAGAGGAAACATTTCCCTTCTGTAAACTGGCTTATCTCCTATTCAAAGTATTCAACGGTGAGTTCACGATATTTCCTATGTGTCTCCAAAACTCTGGACGTGTGCTTGGTTCACTATTCCACCTTGAGCAAATGCTGATTTTACTTGGCTAAAACCGTTGTTTCTCCTGTTTTTGCAGGCATTAGAATCCTTTTATGAGAAATTTGATTCAGACTTTATTGACATCAGAACAAAAGCTCGTGAGGTGCTGCAGAGAGAAGATGATCTGAATGAAATCGTCCAAGTAAGTATTTTATGAGTTTCAAATGTCACATTGGCTGGGGTATAAACATTGCAGCCTAACCTTTGTGATTGTTGAGCAGCGCGTCTAGACTAGTTGGTTGGTACCTGACCCACATCTTCGGGCAGTTTCGAGTCCCTACCAGCTGCATAGTGCACCAGCACTTCCCCTATGATAGATGGAGCACACTTCTCTATAGACCCTTTCAAAAAAAAACCCTTCATAACTGTTTGTATTTAGAGGATATTGGGGGGGGGGGGGGTAATACTTTTCTGCATCTAAATTAGAATTGTCGAACATCAAGTATATTTGATCCCTCAATGAAAAAACTTAATGTAAACAGTTGCCTTCAAGAGTAAATTATACAAAGGGTATGTAATTAAATAGTTGCTATTTGTTGAAGTATCCAACATGGGTAGAAAAGTGTTTTTATATTGGACCACATGGCTTAACTAGTATCATTCTCAACAGTTATAACTGACTGTCTAAATCTCATGGCTATGTTATTTATTGCAGCTGGTTGGAAAGGATGCTTTAGCTGAAACAGATAAAATTACGTTAGAGACTGCCAAGCTTTTGAGGGAGGACTATCTTGCTCAGAATGCATTTACTCCGTAAGGCATTGCTTTACTTGTTCATCTCATTACAGGCCAATTCGCATTGAGGTGTGGAATTTGTTATTTCTTACATCTCAACTGTTATCTTTTCACTTTGGTGACAGATATGATAAGTTCTGTCCGTTTTACAAGTCTGTTTGGATGATGCGAAACATTATCCATTTCTATAATTTGGCCAATCAGGTAGAGTTTTCTTCATTTTCTTTGGAGTATATTTTTTGATTTCCACTATTATCATTTGTGTCAAGGATCCCCTTTGCATCTACAAGATGTCAGGAAATGCACGTCTTTTTTTTTTGGATTATATAGAAAGCTTCTCTATTTCATTTGTTTCTGCTAGTATAAATCCAAAATATGTCAACTGCTGGAGGATCTGCTTACCATTTGGATCTTCAGTTTGGTACAAACTATGACCTTAAAAGCTATAGCAATTAGTACTCATTATAATGGGAAACGATTTATATGTCGACAATGACAAAGTTGAATTGCGACTAAAGTGGAACTCTAAGCGATAAGATAGAATAAATTAGGATGGGGCTATTCTTAATTCCTTCTTATCCCATGTGTGCACGTAAGTCGGTATTTGCTACCAACATAAATTTGTCGTCATATGTAGCTAGACTCTTTTCTAATATCTTCCACCCTACTTCTACTTCTGAGTTACCATGACTGATCAATATCACAAAAGCGTAATGGATTTCTACATTCATGTGCTCAATTAGTTGTGGATAGAAATTGCGGATTTCCCTTTTGATATGTGATACGGCTTAATGTGCAGGCGGTGGAGCGAGGAGCTGGCATGGATGGCCAGAAGATAAGCTACACCCTTATCAAGCATCGGCTTGGAGATCTTTTTTATCGCTTGGTGTAAGTATATTCAGTCATTTTTTATTTAGAGATGCATGTCTTTCTATGCTACTTATGCTGCGAGCTTTAATCAACCGTCTTTTTCTCATGTTGCAGGTCCCAGAAATTTGAGGATCCAGCTGAAGGAGAAGACACTCTTGTAGCGAAATTCAAGAAGCTTCACGAGGATCTTACTTCTGGTTTCCGCAACCTTGAGGATGAAACTCGGTGATTGCCATCCAGTGGTGATTCTGATCTCTATTCTGTTGTTTCTTGGCATACGAAGGAATCAAATGACAGTATTATAAAGCTCAGTTTGGAATGCTTTCTGGCGGATTTTTTTTTATGATTTGTGTAGCTATCATCAAGTTTGTATGTCATTCTTTTTAGTTATTTGTCAAAATAAGGTATTTGTAGTACATCAGTCATTTGGTTGACTTTGTTGAAAATAAGAGATTGGAACTCTAGTTTATTTTTATGTATATTTGTTTATGCAATAAGATGAGCTCAATAATTTAAGTTTTTGTTTTTGGCATGAAGATGAGTTCAGCTAGTGTTGCAATGCTCTCGTCCACCACTCCTTTATATGTACCAGTAGTTTATATGGTTGTACTGTTCTTTAAAGTGTAACCGGGTTCAGAGAAAATTACTCCATGAATTTATTTATTTTTCTCCGAGATAATGGGATTGAATCCCTCTAGGAAGAAAAAGTCTCACTCTCCACCGTCTAATATATACCCAAAAAGGAAGAAAAAGTCTCCGCTCTACACCTAAAATTGGTTTGAATATAAATAATTTTTGAAATTTTATATTTTTTTTAAAAATGTCTTTCGACTTTTAATATAAATTTTATTGTCCTATATATATATATATTATTTAGTTCTTTAAATTTTATAAAATTTTTAATTCATATACAACGCATGTATTACCCGTATTATTTAGAATATAATGTAAGACACAGTTCTAACTCTAGCATAGCAGAATTTTGACTTTTCAAATCTCCGTTCTCCGCTAGTAGTATAGTACTATAGTGTAAGGGACAGTTCAACTCTAGCGCAGCATAAATTTGTTTTTCCTATTTGGCTATAGCTGCCGCTGACCTCTACCCCACCCTCTACAAAAATTTGTAAATGATATGGATATATTTTGTTCTCTATAGTCTCTAAATATATGTTGTTAGTTTAGTCAAGGGAACATGATTATGAAATTATGTGTCATTTTATATTACTAGTATTTATTAAAATAATAATTTTTTTAAGTAAAATAAAAAAAAATATTAATAAATGAGTTCATTTTTGTGGAACATATTTACTGCTAACACCACCACCAACTTGGCATGAACGGATTACAATCAATGGTAGGGGGGCAATGGTGTAATAAAATTATATTTTTAATTTTATAGTCAAACTATATAATTGATTATTGTATTATGTTTCACTAATCAATAACAACAACAACAATAATAATAATATTAATGCCAAATTTGTGTGCTCATTAAATCACCAAACAAGTCAAAAATCTGCACAGTAAACAAACAATGAACACACCAAAAACTTGACGGTTTGGACTGTGAAAATAAACACAGACTAAAAGTGTCAACAATAGAGAGAATTAACTATTCTAGTGCTGAGAATAGTAATTGTGTGTGTACATTGATCTCAAAACATAACTGCGTATAGTTGCTCGCACCGCTTAAGTGCAAAATCTCCGAAGCCAATTGGGAATAGGATTCCCAATTAAAATTTCCATAGGAATATAGATCTAATCACATGATAAAATCTGCATTCTTCAAAATATAGGAAATCAAATAAGACAGAGCAATCTAAAATACCAAACCGTCAAATAATTAATTAACCACATGACACGGGCATAACATAAACATCAAACATGAGCCCATTTAATTATATCCCAACAAATAATAACAATAATAACAGACTAAAATTCTATAAGATGATTTTCATAAGAAAAGTTTTGCAATAGTTTTATTATAGAATTATTATGCTGTTGATATTTTTTTGTGAATATATTTTATTGTAGACAATAATTTAATGAAAAACCTTCTTTCTACACAGGGGCGGACCTATAGTAGCATAGGCAGCTGCCTATGCTCAAATTTTTTGCCTATGTTCAATTTTTTTTTTTTTTATAAATATAGTTACAGGGGCAAATATATAACTTAATAAACTTAAGGGGGGCAGATTAATAGAAGAGCTAAACTTGGAGCGAGCAAATAAACAATTTCATAAACTAATTTTAACTACAAGACAAGTCCGCCCCACTCTGCAAGTGAATTTAGTTTAAGGATTTGAGCATTTGGGAAATATCATGACAAGTGAAGTAAGTTTCTAAAATGTATCTAAATATTTTTTATTTTGAAATTCCCTTTTTAGATTGAATTATGAATATTTATTTGTTGTATATTATAGAATTCTATTTATGTTGCATAAAATATTTGGTCTCAATTTGAGTTGTTGTATATTTGTATTTTGATTAATTTAGGCATTCATGACATGCGGTCAAAATTCAAACGTTCCAAAAATGAATCATCAACATCACAATCTATCTAAGTTGATGAATTCTATGTACGTTGCATAAAATAATTAGTGTCAAAGGGGTTGTTGACTTGTTTATATATATGATATTATTACTTGTTATATTAACAATATTGTAACAAAATACATGTTTTACATATGCAATCGGTTGGAAAACACAAAATTATCTAAAAAAATTGGCTCGAGGACGCAGCCCCCGAACCCCCGCCAAATCCACTCGAAGACTAAAATCCGCCCCGACTGGGTTTGAATCCTGGATCCGCCCCTGTTTTTACGTCCAAATTCAAAACATCTTTCTCACCTATTGCATTTATTAGGGTTAAAAAGCGGAACTCTTCCTCATTACTCTTTATCATAGTCCAACAAGTATCATAAATTTATTAATTTGCACGATAAGAATAATTTCACACTAAATTATGGTGAAAATTTTGAGTAAATTATTGTTTCGTCTTGTACTTCAAAGAGCAGCCTCAAGGTCTATCTAATGAAGTTTAATTAGTTAATTAATTAATTAATTTGCTTAAGAAATAGAAATTTTTATTAGGAGATTCAGGTCTTCCAACTAGGAAAATGACATTCCTATACATTTTCGACACGTGTACCATAATTGTTTTTTTAACCAATAGCCTATAACATGTGTGAGTCAGTTTGTATTAATTATGTATGGTCCATTACACGTGTCAAAAATGTATATGAATGTCTTTTTCCTAGTTGAAAAATTTGGACCTCCCAATAAAAACTCAAGAGGAATCATAGAGATAGATCAGATGAATTAAAATTGAACTGAGGAATAAGATGATTATTTATATAGAACTTAATAAAGATAATTATTAAATATTTATAAAACAATAATGATAATTTTGTTTACAAAAATTTACTCCTAAAATAAGGATTGTGAAACCCACGTCCTCTCCTTTCTCTAATTAGTCCGTCGTATAAAGAACTACTTTTTAAAAGTAAGTTTCAGTATAAATCTCTTATTATAAAGGAAGAGTAAGAAATTTTACCGTTTTATTCTTGAATTTGTGTCACTGTTATCTATATATCTATATTTATATTATTATGGGAGAGGAAAGAAAATAATTGTTTTTTTGAAACTGTGTGATAAATTTTATTTCTCTTTTGTCCCTAAAAATTTGATTTTGCTACAATTTTGTCTTTCTTATTTTTTTTTAATTTTCATGTTATCCAAAAAATTTAATAAAATTCCTATTATATTTTTACAATATTTACATATGCAACATGTATGTTACCGGAACTAGTACAATACTATTTATTATGTGTGTATATATATACTGAGAGTTCAATTTCATATTTTAATCTTAAAAAAAAGGTATTGTTATATGCACATTCTAATTACTAATTGTACACCTAAAAATAATAAACCTCTTAATAAATAGTAAACCATTTCACACTTCACCATGTACTCAATTCTCCCTTAATTTAGCAACAATAACATAAACACAATTAAAAAAAATAAACACAATTATCATTTGCAAAATATTACTTTTTATTTGAATATGAAATATCAGATACAAATTTTAGATGATAAAAATTGTGTGAAACCATTAATAGAAGTAACAGTGCTCTTGTAAATTAAGTACGTACAAGGTAATACAATGAACTAAATCAACGACAATGTCGTTTTTAAAGTATTTTAATCAACATATTGATACCGATAACATAAAATATATTGTGTTAGAAACAAATAATACTTGCTCAGTAATATTTTATAGTATAAAATTATAAAAAGTCATCAGTCTTTTGTGTGCGTGTTTATATTTATAAACACACACACATTTATATATAAACATTAGCATTAATAAAAAAAAGAGTTAATAGACAAATTGGATATTTGATAAATGAGTGAATTCATTTTTTTATTGAATAAGGGTATAATAGTCACTTTATTATCTTAGAGTGTGTAACTAATAATTTAAGATGTATATATATCAGTCAAAAAAAAAACATAATATCCTTAGAAGATTGTTAATCGTTGCTCCCTCCATCCTCAAAACAATAGTTTAATTTCACACAAATTAAAATAGTCAATTAAGGAGAGAGATGATAAATTTACCTTTTGTTTTACCCTTGTATTGATATGTGTGTATTAATTATTTTAATTAATTCGTGAGTTTGTGAAAAAGAATTAATCAATTTAAGTCATTAATTAATTAATTTACATATTGACTAAGATATAATATAGTTAAGGATAAATTAATAAATGTAAATTTTTATTTAATTGAATTATATACTTTAACTATGTTTTTGAGGACAACCATCTTTATCATTGTCATCTTTTGGGAACGGAGGGCTCAAGCTGAAATTAATGCCAAAGTTGATAGTACTAGACTGGATCTCGCATTGATTCACGCAAAACTCGTGGAACTCACAAACTTAGTTGCTGAAAATTTGAAATAACAACATTCAATTTGCAAGATAAGTCTGTTGTTCAAAATTTTATCACCGATCTGTCAGTCCATCAAACACCAATATAAAGTTAAATCGAGGATTATTTTCAGTTGATGCAAGGTCCAGGTCTCTCTTTGTGCCGTTTCTCTCTCTTCGTTTCGTTATGTAGATCTTATTTTTCTCCAAAAAATTCAAAATAAATGGAGTAGTAAATAGTAGAATCACTAAAAATTTGATTGAATTGGGCTGAAGACTTGTTCTTTTGATTTGTGTACTAGGTCTCAATGTACGTGCCTCCCTCAATCTTATGAGGATCTCTAATCATCTACTTATATCAGGTCGGTCAATTCTTGTATATATATCAGAAACTATATGTATGTCCAATTGTCCATCTGTCTATATCTGTACATATATATGAAATTGAGACTTTGGTCGTGTATGCATTAACTACTACACCAATTGTATAATTTTTTTTTTTTTTATCCTTCATGTGTAATTCATATATTTATTTGGTAAGAGGCATGACACTTGTAAAGTTGCATAATAGCTCAACTCTGCTTTGCAAAATGTGGATGCTACTTTCATTTTGCTTGTGCATCAATGTATAGGGCGTGTGTGCTCGTTTTTCTGATTTCCTTGTGCTTTAGTGAATATTAAAATTTTCATATATTTTATGTCTGGGAATTTAGAAGATTTTAAAAGATATGGCAATAGATTGAACTGGGGAGCTAACTTATTCACGAGTTGGTTGGCAAATCAAAATAGATTTATTGATGATTAAGTGTGGTCATATGTGTTTTTGTGTTTTAGCATGTTGAACTATTGAAGGGAATGACTCCAGGAACCAGAGCTGATGGCTAAGTTTAGTATGTTTAACTATTGGGCGAGTTGTAGAGTCTGACTATCCATTTTTTATGTTTATCTCTGCTATCATGACACCGTATTTTCTCATGAAATTATGCATGATAAATGGCTTTTCCTTTAGATGTCAGCTGGATATACGATAGGGTTTCTTTTCCTGATTTATCTTTTCTTCTATGTAGCAGGACTTTAATCTGTTGAAATGGTCTACAGGAATAGTAGCTCTGGTAGTGACAGGCACCATTTGGTCTTAATTCAACTATTTTGACTATGCAATTAGCATCAAGTTATAGTCAGACAAAAGACAGTTCAGAAACAGAACCCATCTTATCTCAGTCTAATACTGCAAAATCTTCATCTTCGATTGAAATAAGAACTGTAGGCGGTGATCCTTATTCAACGTCTGATGATTTGCAAAGTTCAGATGTTGATGACAGTTGCATTCTGGTAAATGCAGACCAACCACAGTGCCGTATCTGCCTTGATACCGGAGGTCTTTGTTAACTTTCTAGCTGATTACTTGTTTAACTTTCTACGTATCCCAGTCACCAGTCACGATGATGCATTTATTATTTGATGGGAACAAGATATGTGATATTGAGAATATTCGTAATGTGAATCACTATTAATATCATCTAGTTTCAAGCCTCTCATTTATTGATTTTCAGGAGAAGATTTGATTGCACCATGCCATTGCAAAGGTACCCAGAAGTATGTGCATAGATCATGCTTAGACAACTGGAGGTCAACTAGGGTAAATTAATCTACTCTTGATTTTATGATATCTGATACCAATGTTCTAGAAAGCGCTAGGCGCACCTAGGCAGTTGAGGGAATTTTGAGCGCCTAGGCCTTGTAGGTGGCACCTAGGCAGTGTAATTGTTATTATATTTAATTCTCAACAGTCAAAGTGTAGGCATGGAATTTAGGACTACGAGTAATAGTATGAAAAACTTTGAGGTGGTTACTTTTGCACAATTAAGTAAATAACCTTATGGCAATTACTGAGTACCAGTAAATCACTAAGCTTTCAAAAAAAACCCAAAAATTTCGATATAAGAGGGACACGATACCAGAGCCGAAGATAGAAGCTAGATTTCCACTATGGAGAGTTCCACTCATGAATCGGTCGCCGTAAAAACCTAGCTTTTGCTATTTTTCATCGCATCCCTTCTCGGGTCAACTATGGAGTTTAATGGTAGTGGATCTTGCTTATTTTTGAGAAGGCACAAACGATGTCTATTGTGGTGATGTATAAGTTGTCTTCTTCAATTTTTTTTGTTCTTCTTTTCTTTTTGGAACTATGATACTGAGTCAAGTCTGAGTTGGTATCATGCGACTTGGACATGTCATCTAGGAAGCTGGCGAACTGCCGTATCTCCGCCCCGGATATTTCAATTTTTGGGATTCTTGGGGATTCTCTCTTCCTCTATAACTTATGTGTTATCAATTATCTATGATTTTGTTTTGTTATTATTTATGATTTCATGTTTATATTAGCATGAAACTTATGTTTTTATGCTCTCATGTTTATATAAGCATGAAACTTATGTTGTTTGTTGTTTTTCTCTAGTATGTCTGATGTTGAATGTTTTATCATACGCGTGCATACATATTTAATAATAAAACATGTACTGAATCCCCTGCGCCCGAATCCCCATATTTTAACATTTGACGAATCGTCGTATCCCTGTATGATGCACCATTATGCCCACACCCATATATGTGCTTCTGAGCGTGTCATGAACAAGTTTGAGTACTAGACGCATTTTCAAGTGATTTTACCCTAGGCACGGTGATGAAGAGGAGTTCGAAGCCTAGGCGCTTGCGTAGAGCGCTTTTTAGAACACTGTCTGATACACATTAGCTAATTGATGTTTCTTGATGCTGGTTCAATCGCCAAAATTACCTATCAATTATTTATTTATTTTCTTGTTTATGTTTGCTAATGCTGTTTGCTGATGTAGTACATTGCAGGATTTTGAGGTTATTTATCCATCAAAGTTTCCTATTTACAAAATTCATGTGATTGTACCAAGTATACTGATTTCAAAACTTAATAATATTACCTCATCTACTGCTTGTAACTCTTTATCTGTCTTTTTTATTGCAGGAGGGCGTTGCTTTCTCTCAGTGTACAGAATGTAGGGCCGTGTTCCTATTACGTGCAAATGTGCCACCAGAGCGCTGGTGGTTAAGATTGAAATTTCAGTTCCTTGTTGCGAGAGACCATGCATTCATTTTTGTTATTGTTCAGCTGGTATAAACAGTTATTCTCATAAGCTTGTTGATTTTTTATTGTCCTAATGGTGTTTTATGATTATGGTCATTAGTCATGATGCATGTTGACGATGCATATTTTTTCTTGTTTCTATTTTTGATGATTGTAGTAATTATTTAGTTCCTAAATATCTATGTTCACTTTTACACATTTAATTATTTACCCATGCATTCCTGTTGGTTATATTTTGTGCGTCATGCAAGACCACTTGACTACTTGAGAAAGATCTTCTTATTAAATCATATATTTATAGAATTATCTCATTGAACACTTCTGACAGGTTGTAGCATTCCTAGGCATATTGGTCTACAAATTTTATGGAGAAGAACTTAAGGATATGTTTGGTTATGAAGAACATCCATATGCGTTTTATACCATGGCTGGTATGGTCACTCTTATCTGCTACCAAATTGTGCATATCTGTGTGGCTTAGAAGCTTGTGTTTATCTGTTGCAGCATCCTTAATTTTGGGGTTTCTGTTTTTGAACTATGCATGTCATCCTAACAAAATGAAAAGACACTGAAATCATGTCATCCTAACAAAATGAAAAGACATCTGAAATTTCAATTCTTGTTCGATATAGTTACATTTTCTGGGTAACACTTCTCTGTTGGTGCTCTAATAGGCTGTACCTGATAATAAATAAAATGGAACTCCATTTCTTGTTGAAATAATTTATTTATCTGCCGTGTTTAAAAATGTAGTTTCACTGATATAATTGATGACAGAATGTAAGAGAGTGGGAGAATGCGGAAGAAACTAGAAAACAAACTAACTGAAAAATAGTTGTTATTCGTATTTATTATGGTAAAGAAGAGGAAGTACAGGACGAAGACGAATACTATGATACGAAGAGTTCCCATCTTTCATGGAGCGCTCTTTCTAATTTATATCAATAACATGTATTCGCGTACTTTACTTTTTAGGCCAACTTTACCTACCAAATAAACGAGACTTTTGTTCTCAGCATTTAGTTGATGTATGACGCCTTTTTCTATAACATATAGGAAAATATCATTGTAGACAAAAGTAAGTTATCAAGTGAAAAAGAGGCCTTTCAAAATATTGAGAAAATTCCTCTCGGGATATCTGCACATTATGTTAAAAATCTTAATGATGCATAATGCATATAAACAACAGTAATGACAATTTGTAAGTCTCTAAGATAGGCCTTTCAAGCTATTCTCCTCATGATTACCTGTTTACACATTTTGAACAATGGATGTTACTTGATATTTAAAAGCTACTTTGCGGCTGCATATTGCTAAACATTAGCAATTCTATGTTGACTAGAGTTTCCTTGAGTCAATATTATTAACTTTACTTGTCCATTCGCTACATATAGGTTCGACTCTGCTGGAATATGCATACTAAACTTTATTAATATCCGCATCTGGTACTAAGCAATGGGTTCGACCACTATCTTGTAAACTCGTGTTTATGTGTGCCGTAAGAAATTAGTAATATCTCCGCGTCACCTCCTATTTGATTGTTAGTAGCTGTCTAACATTTTGAGACTACTTAACTGCTGTATCAAACATGCCTCCTTTCTGTGAGACCTGCATAAATTTATGTACCTTTTTTTATATAAATTATTCTCTCTCTCTCTCTCACGTGTGTGCAGTTTTAGCAATTGTTTTGGTGGGTTTGCTCTATGGATTCTTCATAGCAATAATATGTGGACAGAGGATCAGTGAACGCCACTACCATGTTCTTGCCAAGCAAGAACTGACAAAGGTTTATTTTCTCATCTTTTGAACCAATTGAAAACTAGTAAAAACACCTTTAGTCAAACTGGCAGGAAAGGTGCTTTATCTGGATCATTTCATAGTAAGCGAAAGTATTAAATCTCAATAGGTTTGTTTAATCTGTTTTTGGTCAAGGCTACATGAAATATCTTGTTAAGTTCTGATGAGAAGTTTGGTTTAATTTTCTTATTATATACATATTATAGTCCTTTATGAAGGAATGCAGTCGACTTTGTTTTATGTTTCCCATCGAGGGTATGTAACTATAGGATGTGTAAGGCTATTGAGTGTCATGGGAGGACTATGGTAAATTTAATTCAGCATATAGTAGAATTTGCCTCAGATTGTATAGGCAGATGTGGAATATCATACCATTTTTCCAGGACTGTTGTATAGATTCAACCATCTTGTGCTTGCTCTTGTTTGGCTAATAGGATTTCTTAGTTTTGATGTTCCACGATGAACATGAAACTAGTTGCACCAACATCTTAGCCAATGGATATTAAACTGTATTCCTTTTATCTGGAAAAATACAATTTTAATTGTGTACTTCAATAAGACTAAAACCCACTCCAGCTATGTAATGGTTTTTGTTAGAGAATATCGTGTCCCACATTGAATACCTTGAGAAAATATGTTAGTATAGAATGGTTTGGGCCAACTCTTCTCATAACCAATTAATTTTGAGTTAAAGAGCTTAATGTTTTTATATACTAGACTTTGGGCCCATTTTATAATCTAACGTAGTATCAGAACGGGCTATCCTTGGGCGTAATTAAACAATCTTCTTAGCTAATTAAACAATCTTCTTAGCTTTCATTCTTATCCACTTGTAGTCCATTTCTTAAGGGTCAAAGTTACTCATTTCTTAACTAGTAACACTTACTAATTGGGCTAATAGTTGCCCGTGGTTTACTAGATTTATTCTGGCCTTGTCTTGTGACTAGTTTCTTCTGGGTTTGCTTATCTTGTGTGGTCTTCATATTCATCAGGTCCACGTGCAACCCTCAATACACCGGATTACATGTGAGGGGGAGTGTTAGAGTATATATCTTGCCTCACATTGAATACTAGACTTTGGGTCCATTTTATAAATCTAACAGTTTTCTATCTTTGTTATATTTTTTATTTTTTAGGTCATTAGAGTCAAACCACTTAGCAGTTACGGTTTCAAATCCCATTGGAATACGATGACATAACAGCGTGGGCTTATGTTACTTTTAATGTTTGATCATAACGAGAGAGGAACATATTATAGTTCTATATTTGAAAATATTATCTTTACTTATTGTAGATCGCAACTCTAAGGATGTTCAATGTATACCTATTATTTCCTGTTAGTACTTCAAATTTGTGTGCTTTATGCTGGCATGTGAGAGGAAGTAACCCAAGATAAGAACTTAAATGTCTTAATTGGAATGTCTTTTTATGATCAAGGCTAGCATGGAGATTTGATTTGCTAGTGATGAAGTAGGTTGCAAATGTGTACCAATTGTTGGGCTCATTCTCTAACAATTAATCTTTATAAACATCAGTTACTTGACATGATATCAAAATTAGGTGTTACTATGGGTATACTCAGGTGTGTGGACCCACCATTCACTTTCTTTTTTCTTTTTTTTCCTTGCGTATTGGTACTTGTTGACCCAAATATGGTACTCTTAGGTATTAATACTCTAAATTTAGTATGTCGATTTTTTGTCATTGTTTTACCTATCATTGCAAAAATATTGAATTGGATGCTCAAACACCACATTTGTACTAAATTATTTATAAAACAACCAACTTGTTTAATCAACTAAAAATCTTCTATAAAACTTAGGTTTGTTACATTTAGATTCTTAGAGAATTTCTAACTATAATCACTTATATAAAGATAGCATAGTGTACCAGGTTAGTACCGTGTACTCTTATCGATTTTACGATTCGAAACAAACAATGTTCCAGGTAACACTGGTCGTGCTTTCTTTTTCTTTTCAATTTGCTCACCTTTTCACATTTACTAAGTAGTACCAACCAACCTAGCATAAATATTTGAGGGACCTCTCCACCTTTTGGCAACATGGTATTAAACCTCTTGCTTCAGCTAGGTCAAGCATGATTGGTGCAGTCAAGTTAAATATCAATAGAATATTCTGTGTCACTTTAATTTCATTTACCAATAAATATTTTCCCACTTTTTGACTGGTATATTCAGTTTCTTTGCTTATTCTCAAAGTACAAATATTTTTAATTTTCAATTTTTTGACGGTTAAACATTGGAATACCAGGAGTATATAGTAGAAGATCGAGAAGCTAATGAAAATGTTGCAGAGCTTGAAGCCAGCCATATTACAGAGCTAAGAATGCTGGGGCTCTATTAAGCTAAAATCCAAGCTAGCCATTGTTATTCTTGGTAAACTCCAAGCCTGCCATTGTTATATATCATTATATAAGATACATAGTTATGCTTACAATTTTTCCCTCTATTTTAGTTTTGTTATATTTAATATTATTTTCAATTTGAAAAACTAAAACATTTAGGTTACCCATAACATTCCCTTTTCCATATGTTTGGGATTTATTTGAGGGGAATAAAAAACTTGAGACCTTGACGCAGCAGATGCATTAAAAATGAGAATCAAAGATTCCTAGTAAGAGATGAGCAGGTTAAAGGAGGGCAGAAGAATTACTTTGATAAGTTTTTTTAATGATGAGAGTTAAGGAAGGCAGGGTGATGGGGATCACAAGTCAAGAACAAAACAAAGATTTTTTGTATTTGCTAGTTAGAGTTTTTGTATGTTTAATGTAAGAGATATAGATGTAATTTATTTATTAGTGGGGATTTTAAAGTTTAATAGTAATTAGGACTTCAATAATTAGTATAAGAGTAATTTATTCTTTTAGTTCTTTTATTGTTCCCCAAATAATATTAAGTTTTTGAGTCTCTATAAGTATTGACGTAATGTCCACAAGTTAATAACACTATAGAATATATTATTAAAGAAAGTTATGAGCTATTTTGCTCTCTTTTGCAGTTGAGATACCCTTGCAGTAGTTGACGAGGATGATGCCAAGAAGAAAATTCTATTTATTCTATGAAAATTTTATTATGCTTAATGCAAGAGTAATTGATGTAATTATTTGTTTATTTATTTATTAGTGAAGATTTAGGAATTTTAATAGTGATTAGGATTTTAATATTTAGTAAGGTTATTATAGTCTTCTAGTACTTTTATTATCACTAAGTAAAAGATCCTTGGGGTAGTGACGTGCGGAGCCTCACCAGTGTTATTTCTCCATTGTTTTTCAATTATTATTTTTCGTCAAAAGTTGTTCTACATCAATAGTGGTATACAAAGCATCACCCAAGTAAAATATCATTGGTGACTTGGTGTAGTGAGGTGCGGAACCTCACCCCGAGTTAATTTTCCATTGTTTTTCAATTATTATCTTGTTCAAGAAGTTGTCCTACATCAAGTAGTATCAGAGCCCTAATTTGTACCTGGTTACTGTTTATCACTGACGGTCGCACCGGAACCTTAGCTGCTGCTGCAATTCTCTGCAACCCACGTTTGAAGCAGTGGTTCATAGTCCCATCACCACTACCAGCAACGAATGACCAGAAAAGAACCCAACCTAAAACAGATCTGTAAAAAGAAAAAAGACAAAGAAAGAAGAAAGCTGAAGAAGAGAGGACACAGAGAAGACGAAAGAAAATCTTGTTCCGCTGACTCGTGTTGTTGCTACCGTACCGACGAAGTTATTGCTGTCGCTGCGAATTGCCACTCCCATCGCCTTTTATCTTATTTAGCCACACTTGTGTCTGCTTGTAGGCATAAGGAAGGTAAACCCTAGCCCTAGCCGTATTTCTCTTTTTGCTTTCTTGCCAAATTACCAAATACACCCTACTGTTTCCACTTCCGCAAATTAACTGCTGCACATTCATCCTTTGCACTTTAGCCCCTGTTTGCTACTTTCCTTTCAGGTAGGCCCAATATTATATGTAGAAGGTGTAGAAAATCTATACACAATGTTATAATTTCATATTGCAAGAGTTTACAATTTATACAAGTTTGGTGCTCTATTCTAGGAGTAAAACAAGGAGCATAAAATAGGGAGAGGAAAACAAGGAACATGTTTTCCTCCTTAGTGCAGCACTTCTAACACTCCCCCTCAAGTTGGTGTATAGATATCTCGCATACCCAACTTGAAACACAAGGGATGAAACATCTTACCACTAAGACCCTTAGTCAGAATATCAGCTAGCTGATGTTCTGTTTTTACAAAAGATAAGCAAATAAGACCACTGACTAATTTTTCTTTGATGAAGTGTCGGTCAATCTCAATGTGCTTCGTTCTATCATGTTGTACCGGATCATTTGCAATACTAATGGCTGCCTTGTTGTCACAAAACAACTGCATAGGCCCTTTAGTTGTAACACCCAAATCTTCTAGCAAGGTTCGAAGCCACATTAGTTCACATAGCCTCAGCACTAGATCTTGCCACCACAGACTGTTTTTTACTACGCCAAGTAACAAGATTACCTCCAACAAATGAACAGTAACCTGATGTAGATCGACGATCCTCTATAGAGCCAGCCCAATCTGAGTCGGAAAAAGCTTCAACTCTCATATGACCATTTGGTGCAAACAATAAACCTTTGCCAGGAGCAGACTTGAGATACCTCAAAATTCTGTACACGGTTTCCATATGACTTTGTCGAGGATCATGCATATATTGACTGACTATACCAACAGCATAAGATATATCAGGTCTAGTTATGAGAAAGGTATATCAATCGTCCCACCAAACGTTGATATCTTTCTCTATCAACCGTAGGTCCTGTGCCACCTACTAGATGATGATTAACTTCAATAGGAGAATCAACAGGCTTACATCCCAACATGCCAGTTTCTGTTATAAAAGGTCAAGTACATACTTCCTTTGAGATAGAAAAATTCCACTGGAAGATCTTGCAACTTCAATAACCAAGGAAATATTTCAAAGGACCAAGATCCTTGATCTCAAACTCTTTAGCTAGTCTTGCTTTGAGGTTAACTATTTCTTCTCTATTATCCCCTGTCACCACAATGTCATCAACATAAACAATAAGAATGGTAGTCTTACCCTTTTATTTGTTTTGACAAATAGAGTATGGATCTGCTCGACTCTGCTTGTACCCCAACCTTATCATTGCCTTGTGGAATTTACCAAACCAGGCTCTAGGAGATTGCTTCAAACCATACAGAGCCTTTCGCAGCTTACAGGACCTTACCCTCAGTTGCAGATGAAGCAAAATTAGGGGGGTATTTTCATATATACCTCTTCTTCTAGGTCACCATGAAGAAATGCATTTTTCACATCCAATTGCTGAATATCCCAGCCAAAGTTTGCTGCACATGAGATTATGGTACGAACAGAGTTCATCTTTGCCACGGGAGCAAAAGTCTCCTGGTAATCAATCCCGTGAGTTCTGAGTGTACCCTTTTGCAACTAACCTGGCTTTGAGTCTTTCAAACTGTCCCATCTGCCTTTTGTTTCACTGTAAATATACCCATTTGCAACCAACTGGTCTTTTTCCCATAAGGAAGAGTAACTATTCCCAAGTATCATTTTTTTTTCAGGGCATTCATCTCTTCTATCATAGCATGTTTCCATTTCTCGTTGCTAATTGCTTCTTTCCACCCCTGAGGAATAGATATAGAGGACAGAGAAGAAACAAAGGAATGGTAGGATGCAGATAATTTATCATATGAAACAAAGTTCGAGATAGAATGTTGTGTACAAGACCTGACACTTTTTCTAAGAGCAATAGGAATGTCAGTATCATCAGGAGAACAAATAGGATCAGGATTCATACCATTAGTATTACCAAGACTCGGTTCAGGGCAAGGTTGGTGTAATGGTGCAGCAATGGTGACCTTATTCTTCCCTTTTCGAGTATAGGTCATCAACTCAGACTCGGACTGTAACTGTAACTCCCCCTGTGTAGCATTATCAGAAACAACAACAGGAGTAGAGGAAGATGGCTCGAACTCCCCCTGTGTAGTATTATCAGAAACAACAACAGGAGTAGAAGAAGATGGTATAATAATACCTGTACTTGTACTAGTTTCAAAAGACGTCTCCTCGTCAATAACATGTTCCTCCCCCTGAGGAGACGGTGAAGAAGAATAAAAAGGTTCAGACTCCCAAAAAGTTACATCCCGAGTGACAAACACTTTGTGAGAAGGGGGGTGATAACATTTATAACCTTTTGGGTTGGAGAATAACCAATGAAAACACAACCGAAGAGCTTTGGGATCTAATTTACCCCGAGTGGGAGATTTTTTCATGAACATAACACACACACCCAAAAACTCGAGGTGAAGGAGAAGGACTTGTCATGTGTTGGAGGAAAGAAATGAGACTTCTATTCCCAAGAATTCTAGAAGGAAGCCGATTTATAAGAAATGTAGCAGTTAAAACAGCATCTCCCCCATAGAAATTTAGGTGTGTTTCATAGTGAACATAAGAGTGCGTGCTACCTCTAGTAAGTGTCGATTTTTCCTTTCTGCCACCAAAACCATTTTGTTCTGGGGTTGTGACACAGGAGGTTTGAAGTATGATGCCATGCTGAGAGAGATAGGATGCAAAAGTATTATTATTACTATATTCTCGACCATTATCGCTATGGAGAATCTTGACTTTAGCTTCAAATTGGGTTTGGATCATCTTATGAAAAATTTTGAAAACAGTCAAAACACCTCATTTTTGGAATGAAGAAGATAAATCCAAGTTGTTACGAGAATAGCAATCAATAAAACTAAACAAACCATCTATGACCAGAACGAGAGACAACCCGAGAGGGTCCCCACACATCGTATGTATACTAGCAAAAGGTTCAGAATGTCGACTGTTAATAGCAGAATAAGTAGAACGTTTGTGTTTACCTAATTCACATGGTTCACATAAAAACGGAAGTTTTTGTGACACTGCTTAACTAAAGAAGGGAATAAATACCCTAGTATTGATAAAGGAGGATGTCCCAAACGTCGATGCCATTGATGAAGAGAAGTCAGGTTAGATTCAAAAATAGATTGAAGAGCCTGAGTAGCAGTTCCATCTGTAATCAAAGGCATGTTAGATGTGACACCATCCAAATAATATAGACCACCAACTGCACTACCACTACCAATCTTTTGCCCTGTCACCAAGTCCTGAAAAATACAATGAGTTGGAAAAAAAATGACTGGAGCAATGTAAGGATTCAGTAAGACGTTGGATAGATAATAAGGTTTGCGGTAAACGAAGGAATATGAAGAACGGATGATAATGTTAATAAAGGAGTACAAACTACTGAACCTCTCCCAGAGATAGGAGAAAGAAAACCATCAGCTACTCGGACCTTGTCTTTGCCAGAACAAGGCGTGTATGAGGTAAAGAGATTGGAGGACCCAGTCATATGCTCGGAAGCACCTGTGTCAATGATCCAACTAGGACCAGTAGATGAGACATTAAGAGCACAAGAGTGTATACCTGATTGTGCATAATGAGAAATAGATTTGGAACCTTGTTGTCCCATGCTACTGTTATGAACCCTATTGCTAGCACCACTTTGTTCCGCCATGTAAAAGATGAGTACAATATATATCCGAGGAGAATAAACTTTCCAAAGGATATCAAATAATTGCACTACACTTAGAGACAGAATTCCCTGGGAAAAAGCTGCCGGAAAAATTTGCCGAAAAAAGCTGACGGAAAAAGTCGCCGGAAAAAGTCGACTGATAAATGATCAGAACCACGTCGGTAAAAAACTGTCGGAAAAAGTCGTCGAAAAAATTTGCCGGAAAAAGTCGCCGGAAAAAGTCGTCGGAAAAAGTCGCCTGATAAAGGATCAGAGCTCTGATACCATGTAGAAGGTGTAGAAAATCTATACACAATGTTATAATTTCATATTGCAAGAGTTTACAATTTATACAAGTTTGGTGCTCTATTCTAGGAGTAAAACAAGGAGCATAAAATAGGGAGAGGAAAACAAGGAACATGTTTTCCTCCTTAGTGCAGCACTTCTAACATTATATATATATATATGGCAATGCTCATAGCCCGTGTTAGCTATGGGCACTATTCCAGCTAACCCTTATCCAACCGTCCAATATAAGATCCATGGGCTAGATGTGGGCACGGTCGCTAGAGGGAGTAGCAGTCAGTATAAAATTTAATTTAATTAATTACTTTTCATACTGGCCGCTAGAGGGAGTGACGGCCAGTCAAAACGCTGACATTTTGACTGCCCGCTACTCCCTCTAACGACCAATATGAAAAGTATGAAAAGAAGTGCCAGCATTTGACCTGCCAGCCTTTGACCTATTCATTAAGGGCATTGATGGGATTTGACCTGGTCGCTAGAGGGAGTAGCGGTCAGTCAAACATTGCCGTTTTTACTGGACGCTACTCCTTCTAGCGGCCAGGCAATTAAACCTAGTTCTGCATAGCTTGCGTTTGCCGATTTGAGAAAGAGAAGGGTTTGCTGCTGCAGAAAGAGAAGGAGAAAAATACGACTGAGCCGCTTCAAATTTGTTACATCAATCTCAACTTCAATCAGTTAATCAACTCTAAATTAAAGTAAGAATCTACTAACCCAATTTTTTTGCAAATTTTTTCTGTAATTCATCGTATATTAAAGCATAGTCCAAGAGTGTGAAATTTAGTATTGTTGTATGAATGTATACAAATTGGGTGATATGTATGTATATTTCTTAGGTATTATGTATGTTGAAAATATTAGTATTATTGTGTTATTATTCTATGTATACAAATTGGGTGTATAAATTGGGTATCTTGTATTTGTAAAATATTAGTATGTATATATAAATTGGGTATTATGTATATATAAATTGGGTTAAATGTTTTATTGTTGTTGGTATTTTGCAAAATTTTTTTAGGAGTAGAATTACATGTATGAAATTTTATTGTTGTTGTTGGTATTATTATTGATCATGCATATATTTAGACATTGAATGATAGTTTTTATTGTTGTTGATATTGTTAGGTAAATATGGACAATTGGCTGCCTAGACCATTGATCGCAGTGTCCTTTTTGATCAAGAAAATCATGTTTCGGAGGATGTATGGAATGGGGTTGAAAGGAGTACACTGATGTCGACTCAAACGACTTCAACAATATATGATAAATAGGAACTGACCAGCGTACAAAAAAACTATTAGGGTGGGGGTTTGGAGGGTTTAGTTATCCGACAGTAGTAACGAGAACGGATGTCAGTCTTATATTTGCCGTAATTGAGAGATGGCGGCCGGAGACAAATATATTTATATGAAATGTGGTGAAATAATAGTAACATTGGAGGATGTCCACTTTATTTTTCACGTGCCGGTATTGGGTAAGCTCTTAACTTGTTCTCCATTTGATGCCCCATTAAGTTATTTCAGGGAAATTTTTGGGGATGAGTGGGTTGGGGAATGGAATAATGTCAAAAAAAGACGCGGTATTTCCCTAGTTTTGTTGCATAAATTTTTTTCTAAGGTCCCAGACAATGCTGATAGGAATGTGGTTAGTATATATACAAAGGCATACCTCATTTGGCTATGCGGGGCGGTTTTATTTCCTACAAGGTCAAAAAATACTGTACACCCTAGATATATGTATTTTATTGTTGATTCATCTAAGATTGCCATATATGCATAGGGTGCCGCATGTTTGACATATTTATATCGGGGTCTGTACATAGCAACTAGGAGAGGGAGTAATTATGTCAATGGTTGTGTGACTTTATTACAAATTTGGACACACGGGCGTTTTTTGGTTAGAAGGCCTAACTCTAGGCCAAATTCTTTAACTTGGTTCCCTAGAGCAACGGCATGTGCATACTCCGTCAAACATCAATATGGTGATAGGCGGAACGATCCCCATCACCATCTATCTTTCTATCGGGGCGAATTTGATAGGCAACTTAAGTGAGAGGTAGTATGGCGGTCATACCAACAATGGGATGATGATTGGAGGTTCTATAACTATGAGACTAGACTGGCAGGATCCGCTTGGATAATTATAGACTGGTAGGTTCTATAATTATTTTTTCATAACCATAACTAAATAAATTTACACACCATTCAGATGTTTAGCTTAATAATTGATCGCATGAACGTACAATATATAATTTAACAATTTATTATTTGGACAAATATTTAATTCTTTAATAGCTACAACTATCTTTTCAAATTTCTAATTAAATACTTATCCTATATTTAATTAATTATCTTAATAATTAACAGAATTAATTTGTATTCATGTCACCCTCGTACGGGGTTGGTGTGCTTATTTACTTTTATCTCATAAGAGTTGGGGTTTTTTTTGTTAATAATGGTATAAAATAACACAATATTATTTATAAATTTTTAAAAATATAATTATATGTCGTTACAATCTACATCTACACCTACATATAACAAGAGAACTTTTAATTTGTCTCAATTAACTTCGGTTGGTTGTGAGCTCATATCGAATTACTAAGATGGAGATGAATCTACTAAAAATTCTTCGTTATCCTTTGTTAGTGCAAAAATTTTATGCGTACATGATAATTGAACATGAGTTTTTTTATAAATAAGTGAAATTATAAAGAGTTCATGTTCAATTATCATGTCTTCATAAAAGAGTTCTTGTCAGTGGATAATAAGATTTATTTGCTATTTCAAAAATTTGATATATGCATTCATGTTTCCTCTACAATCTACCCTCTCATTTTTCAAAATATAAAAAGGATGATTCCAATTAATTCAATCAAGGCAAGTACGTTGCATTTAAAAAACAATTAAACAATTTATTCATGTACAAGTCTTTCCATTAAATAAGTCTCATATTACATATGCATCTTATTTTACTATTTAAACATATTTTGTCCCATCAAATTGTATTAATAAAAACATTCTTAACTAAATTCGAATAAGGTCTTCTACAAACACCATAGCTAAAAAGAAAGTCAATGCCTCTCGTCCATAAATTTCGCAAGACTATTATTAGAATGTACTAGTTTTAAAATGTATGGATTTTGCTACATTGTGATAATTTTTCAAAAAAAAATGATATATATTGCAAATATTTATGTCAATTTTTTGATTGTAAATAAGTATTAGTAATAATATTTTTGGAAAGATGCGTAATAAGTGGACACTCTTATAATTCATATCAGTCTCATGTATTGATAAACTTCGCAATTGTAATTCGACATAAATTTATCGCAATACATAGCATGACTCATTTTTTAATATAATATTTGATTATTGAGTGGTTAAGTTTTTGGGTTTTGTCTGTTTACAATTATTCAATACTTGGTCTAAACATTACATTTTTTGTACGAACGACTAACTGAGTAGTGATAATCCATATTTCATAAAAAAAAAATTTGTCTAATACATATAAAATCAAATCTAACAAATTACCCGTGCTTTGCACTAGACATTTAACTAGTTAGACTGGAGTTGAATCAACTTTTGGTGTCTGTACTGAGTCACAACTTATATACTGGTTCCTAAACTGAAAAAAGTTACAAACACGTGTGTACTTCAATTTTGTTTCAAAGTTCATTCCATCAAAAAAATAAACAGATCTAACTGAAAAATTATACGTGAATTTTGTGCCTATGTGGCTCCAATGTGGAACTGATGTGGATGGTAATATGGGCATGTGGGGCCATGCATATTAAGAGATAGTGGTGGGTTTATAAGTATTACACGAAATAGGTGAATACTAACACTACTCATTTAGTTATTCGAATCAAGATACTCAACACTAACACTAACATGTTTATTAATCGTGTTAATAATGTCGACCAATTTAACCCGTTTACTACATAAATTAAAAATTTTAAATAAAATAAATAAGCATCATTCACTTATTTATTAAATAATAATGTATTTATTTATCACAATAATATTTATTTAACAAGATGCAAGATAACGTATTTAGAAAAATAACTAAGAAAGCTAAAACTCAATATTTAAGGTAAATTATAATATTATATCATACTTTTTTTTAAATTATTTTAAATAAATGTGTCTAATTGTGTTAAGCATATCAACTCATTGATTATACGTGTTTTAACCCATTTAAAATTCGTGTTGAACCTGTCGACCTGTTTATGACATGAAAACTGTTTATACTAAACACTAACCCTTTTATTTTATGTCGTGTTTGTATCAAGTTGTCGTGTTATGTCAAAAAATTGTCACTCCTATTAAGAGAGAGAAAATACTATCTTTCTAATGAATTGGGTCAAACATGGCCCATTTCAATTTGTTTTTTGAATTTTAAGATCAAATTCATTAGGTTTCATTTTTGGGTTCTTTACAGAAATATACAACAATTAGTTAAAAATTACAAGATTAGTGCACAAATAAAATAATTACAAAAAGAGTGCAATAAGGACAAATTAATTACAAAAAGAGGGCAACAAATTCAAACCATTCAATTTCACATTAATAAGGAAACCTAAAATTAAGGACAAATAACCGCTATAACTAATAATTTAAATTCAAATCTTTGAGATCTAACAACAAAAACAAATCTATAATTCAAAATTCAAATCAAAAGGAACGAAAAACAAAAAAATTATCTTATCTATCCTAATCTTCATCTTCCTCCGTCGCCTCCTCACCTTCTTCATCACCGCCGCGAATCTCCGCCGCCTCCCCTTCATCATTCTCTTCATCATCATCCTCCACTGCTAATCTGCACGAAAAAACTAGTTATTACACATTCACAAATTGGTTACCTCCATACTACTTTTTGGTTACCACCATACTAGTGTTTGGTTACCTATAGTTACTGCACAAAAAAACTAGCTACTACACATTCAGGAATTGGTTACATCCATACTAGTGTTTGGTTACCTAGATTTACTGCACAAAAAAACTAGTTACTACACATTCAGAAATTGGTTACCTCCATACTAGTGTTTGGTTACCTCCATACTACTGTTTGGTTACCTAGATTTACTGCAGCAACAAATCGCCATAATAGTGTTTGATTATCTCCATACTATTATTTGGTTACCGCCATACTAGTGTTTGGTTACCTGGAGAAATCGAAAAATCCAACCATGAACGTGAAGACTCCATTGACGCCACCATGAACGCGAAAACTTCATTGACGCCACCATGAGCTTATCGGCGATGGTGTATAAGGGATCGACGAAGAAAATGGAGGAGAGGGGAGGGAGGCAGGCGAGGAGGGGGGAGGGAGGCAGGCGGAGGGAGGAGGGAGGCGGGAGGCGGGGGAGGGAGGAGGGAGGAGGGAGGAGGAGGAGGGAGGAGGGAGAAAAGAAGCCAAATTGAAAAATTAGGGTTTTCAAATGGAAGAGAGAGAAATAACAAATAATTTGATATCCCTTTAATTATGGTAACAGTTACCATAATTAAAATTAATTAAGATGCACTGATTTTGTAATTAAATATTGAAGATGCACTAATTTTAAAAATATTTTATGTATGCACTTATGTTGTAATAATTTTTAAAAATGTACTAGTAAATGTAATTCTCCCTTCATTTTTTTTCAAACATTTTTCACAACCCAAAATCTATTAACATCTAATTCGTGTTGGGTAAATTCCAAATTGTATCATTACGTGAAAATGTAACACTCTTAATCCACTACAGGTCTTAAATGCTACATGTCGTAAGCCTGCAAGGCGACTAAAATCCAATTATACAGCTCTAAACATTTATAAAATCTAACATTTATGCAAAACTCATCAAAACCTTAACAAAATCTCAATACATATCAAATGGAGTCATAACTTCTTAGTACCAATATAGTCTAATAAGCATCCAATCACAATACTAAACTAAAATTCATTAACATCTTATGTTAAATATCGATTTGCCACACAGTGCCGCAACTCTCAAAATAGGGTAACCTGAATTGTAAATGGTAAACGATGAAGCCTCGTAAATAGAAATCGGTGCTATTTAGGTGGATCAAGTACAATTTGCAAAACATTTTTTCAAATAACTCTTTGTTCGATAATAATACTAAATATGCTTTCAAAACTAAAACAAACAATAACAAAATAAATTCAGATTAAAAACGATTTCAATTATACGATATATCTTTAATTCACAACCCTTGTGACTAAGGTTACAATCGCCCTATAATACGACCCAAAAGTTCGATAATGTCAATGATCGCTCACCCTACTAAGGTATCTATAAAGTGCACACTACCCGAATGGTATTTAAAAGGTGTGTTCTTTAGTAGGTCATATATTAGCTTTGAAACTAAGTGTAAACACTAACGAGTTACATACATAATCGAATTGATGATTTTAAAAGCATTTCTCAATATTATCGATATTCTAAACTATATTTTTTTCACAGTTCAAGATCATATAATCTCATTTTCTAAATCAAAATTCTATTTTTATACTTGATCCAAATTTTAAAATAAAAGAGTAACGTTTTCATTTAAATGGAAGTCTTAAATAAAAGATAACAACTTTTAAAACAGTACATTTAGGCATTCGAATAATTACTAAGGTATACATAAAAGTAAACGATAATTTTTTTTAAAAAACAATAATAGTTCGAAAAGCCACTTACAATAGACAATTTGAAAATATTAAATAGTTTAAAGAGTCACTTACAATATACAATTTAAAAATGTTAAATAGTTCAGATAGACACTTACTGAACAAGTACCTAAAATATCAATCTCGTGATACCAAACGTCGTTTCAACCAGAGAATCAATTACTGTTTTTTCTCGTAACACTCATCTGCATAATTAGAATTAATCGTAAATCATAAACATCAAATTCTCAAATTTGTCCATATGTCATCAATACCTCAGGCCACCATTTCTGCCAAAACTCCCTCATTTTGAACTTATTTTATAAATCTAAAATCCTAAGCAGAAATTAGATTTCAAGGGCTCCACTTTAGCCTCAAGAATCACTCTAATCGAACATAAAACCACCAAATTATCCATGTTTAAATATGAGCATAAATTGCAAAAAATCTGTTGCGAAAAATCCAGACTAGCAATATCTCAAATTTCATAACAAATAAAATACTTAACTTCAATGGTTCAAAATTGGTGTACATGTTCCCAACTTATATAATTACAACATATTCAAAATTGAGAACGATCCAATGGTCGGATTAAGAGTTATTGACCACGCAACGAACTGCCAAAATAATAGAAAACATGTTTTCAAATTTAAGTTTCTTACCTTAAGTGGAGTTATTTTACTTTGCTAATTTCCATTGATTTTCATTTCCAAATCTCCCAAGAAAAATCTTCAAATATCCAAAATACCAAATCAATATTTATCAATTAAAATCAAAGTTAAAGAAACGGAGGAAGTCTTACCAAATATCATGTTTACATTTTCAAATCCTTCTCCACCCATCTTTCTGTATTCTCTTTTCTTCTTTCTCTCTCAGCATAGTTAGGCTAGAGTAATTTTTTAATTTTTTTCTGCGTTTGATTTGATTTGTCTAGTTTCTTTTAACTATTCCTTTTCTTTCCTTTTTTTTATTTATGCTGGATAACTACTTGTTAGGATAGGAATCCTTTCGAAATTCAAAAAATACTTATCATACTAATTATTTATCTTAGTTTATAATTATGCATCAATTACTTATTTTCTTTTAAAAACTTTAGAATTATGCCTATCCTAAGACCATCGGTCAATTAGCAGTCTATCTTGCCGACACGTCAGCACAGCACAAATAAATGGGCCAGATTTAATTGGGAAACACGACGTCGTTTGACAGAGCTATTTAGCACGCAGCGATCAAATAAAAACTAATCGGCACAACGCACAAACAAGGGCCTTCTGATAAGTGATTAATGTCTGACCGCACCAATTTTTCGGACAAAATCGATTGATGTCTAACGGGAGATTTGGCGCCATAATAAAACATGTAAAACAAAGCTTCATGACGTCAAACTGCTGCGAGCAAAGATTGAGATTGGAAGACACCTAATAGCAACCATGTAAAACAGAGCAACCATGTATTGATATAAAATAGAGCTTCATTATTGAGAATAAATTCATCTAAAAACAGAGCTTCTTCATTTTTGGTCTTTGATTCACCTCATCAACAGGTGTTGCGAGGAAGAATAAAGTCAATAGCAGGTGATAATTTTGAGGTTAATATCTAGAAGAAATAGTTGATGCAATAAACTCCAATATATAACATAATGAGGCTATAAAGAAATGTTGATGCAATAAATTTGAATATTTAGTAAATGAAGATTATTATTGCACAATCTGTTGGTTTATATAAATCATGAATCTATATGCAAATATATGGTCATAGGAAAAAAGTTCAATATGTGATGACTAATTCGTGGTTATAAAATATAGAAAGAATTTGAGTTGATCAAAAAAAAATTAATGAAGTAGAATTAGAGAAGTAATTATTGTAATGCAAATAGTATAATACAAGTTTAAGTTTAATGATTGAATTTTAGTAATTCTAGTAGTTAGATCATTGTTCTGGATGCAACTTATATGTGTGTGTGTGTGTATATATATATTATAGTAAAAGTTGGGGTTTCATTTGTTTCTATCAATTAATATTGTTATGTTCATGATGTTTGTGTTCTAATTTGTTTTGACAGTTGAAGCATAGAAAGAACTAAATGGATGAGAGAAGTTCAGAAGGTGTTTCACTTATTGAAAATCCTTACATAGGACAAGAATTTGATTCAGAGGAGGATGCGTTTAATTTCTATAATAATTATGGAAGAAAGTTAGGATTTAGTGTGAGGAAACAATATGTGAACAAAAACAAGCTTGGTGTAGTTACTTCAAGGAGATATTCATGCTCGAAAGAGGGTGAACGGATGGAAGTAATAGTAGAGGGCAAGAAAAAGAGAGTTAGACAACCTAGTAGATTCAATTGTCAAGCAAAAATGAATATAGCACTTGATAAAACAATACAAAAGTACATTGTCAACGGCTTTGATGAGAATCACAATCACTTATTGCACATTCCTGAATGTGTTCATTTGATGCGATCTCAACGAGATGTAGCCAAAACACAAGCGATTGAGATTGAATTAGCATATAATTCTGGAATAAAATCTAAACAAACCCATGAGTTGATGTCTAGACAAACTGGCGGGAAGGATTGTGTTGGTCACACAAGATCAGATCAGAAGAATCATTTACAAACAAAAAAGCAAAGAGATATGAAATACGGTGAAGCTGCCTGTCTTTTATTGTACTTTCAAAAGCAGTTGTCTGAAAATCCGTCATTCTTTTATGCAGTCCAATTAGACAACGATGAGCAGATAACAAATATATTTTGGGCAGATGCAAAGATGATAATCGATTATGCTCAATTCGGGGAGGTCGTTACTTTTGATACCACTTACAAAACTAATAGCTCGTATAGACCTTGTGGTGTTTTTGCAGGTTTTAATCACCATAGGCAAGCTGTTATATTTGATGCAACATTAATGTACGATGAGACAACGCCGTCATTTGAGTGGTTGTTTTGCAGTTTTTTGGATGCCATGTCCTAGAAGAAACTCATTACAAGATTCACTGATCAAGATCATGCAATAGCAAGTACATTATCATCAACGATGCCGGACACATATCATGGGTTGTGTACTTGGCATATTGCTCGAAATTGTGTGAAGCGCATGTCCCCTGTGATGAAAGAAAACAGTCAAGAATTTCTACAAACATTTATGAATTGTGTTTATAAATATGATGATGAGTCATCATTTGAAAATGCTTGGACTGAAATGATTGTTAAGTATAAAGTTGAGTTAAATGAGTGGATGCAATGTACATATTCATTGAAAAAAAAATGGGCAAGATGTTATACTAACAAAACTTGTACTTTGGGAATGAGGAGTACACAACTCAGTGAGAGCTTGAACGCAGATATCAAAGATTACTTAAGCTCAGGAATTAATTTGGTACAATTCTTCACACATTTCAACCGGCTACTTGAGGCTAAGAGATATAAAGAGTTAGAGGCCGAGTATGAGGCAAGGGAGAGAGTACACTATGGCAGGGTGAAGAAGACACCAATGTTAAATGAAGCTTTCATTCACTATACCCCTGCAATAATTTCTGAATTCGAAAAACAATTTGATAAGTCACTTTGCCTTGTTATAAAGTCAATTGAGGAGAAGGAGGAAGGGCAATTCGAGTACGTAGTAAGTTATTTTGGGAGCGATAAAATATGAATTGTTATTGGCAGCCCTACTCGCCAAGAAGTTGTGTGTTCATGTAAAATGTTTGAGACAAAAGGTATCTTATGCTCTCATACATTGAAAATTTTGGATATTATGAATATCAAATTGGTTCCAAAGAAATATATCTTGAAAAGATGGACAAAGTTTGCGAGGAATGGGCAGGTAATAGACAGTTATGGGAGAGAGGTAGAGGGGGATCCAAAGCTGAAACTAGGCAGTCGGTATTCTCATGAAGTGGATCGTCATGAGATAGATGTTAATTCCATTACAGTTAATGTACCTACAAGAGTAAGAATTCCAAAAGGGGAAACAGTACGAAGAATCAAAAAAAAGTCGAGATCACATAAGGGCCAGTCACGATTGAAGTGTTGGCAAGAAAAATTGACAGGGAAAAATAGGCAAAAAGTTGGAAAAGGCCGAGGTATTGATAGCAATATTATATAAATATACATATTAAATTAGTACAAATTAGTGTTAATGAGTGCTAATATAAATATATATACTTATTGCATTTGTATACAAATGTATATAATGTTTGAAGTATGGACAGATGACGAGATGGAGCTCCGGATCAAATGGAAGGCATGGTGATGAACAAGGAAGTGGACATTTATCAGTTGGAAGGCATGATGATGAACAAGGAAGTGGGCACTTATCATTTACTGAGCTGTTAATGTCTCCGTTTAATAGCGAACTTTTGTAGTTAATGTTACTTATATGTAATATGTGAAGTTAAAAAAAAATCATAATGAGCTTCAACAGGTGTTGCTTCAACTACTTATAAATTTTTCTGTTTGATGGTCGTCGTCTCCGAAAGGAGCAGACTCCAGATGAGGTCCTCTCTCTAATTCTCTCTCTCCCTCTCCCCTCCCCCTCATGTGTTCATTTACACATTTTTACTGGCATGTTGTGCATTTTTTAACATTTTTATTTTCAGCATTTTCAGCTTGACATGGAAGATGGCGATGAGATTGATGCTATGTTGCACCAAACTGGTGGTGTAACAATCTGAGTTGTAGCTCTATTAGTTTTTGTGGACATAGTTTTGAAGTACTGCTTAATTTTGTGGACTTGATAGTGGGTTGTGTAAGATAGGCCTTTGAAGCTTTAATGAACAGCTTTATGCGTTTTCTTGTGTAAGCTTCAGTATTTTAGAATTTTAATAGCAATTGAAGTATGGTTGTATGACTAATTTCAAACTTGAGTTTTATTTTAATTTGTTCTTTCTGTAGTTTCATCGGATGAGATGATGTGGTTAGCAATGTCTATGGTAACTTGGAAGGAAGTTTTTATTCGAATTTGTGTTTTTTAAGCCATTCTTTTAGTAAGTTTTATTGTATCATCTGGTACTTGCACATGTGGAATGAAAAACTATTGTTATGGTTTTGGTTTTTTTGTTATGGTTTTTGCATTGTATTTTGGGTTCCATTTTTTTTTATTTAAGGTGTACAATAAATGAATTAGCAATGTGGAAATTAGTGTTGACATTAGCAATGCTTTTCTTAGTGCATCCATCAATCTGGCATGTTGCTCCTATTTCTGGGATGCTTTTTTAATTACTGTTATTGTTGGATTTTCTTCCTTCTGGTTTTGCTGGTTTGTGCTCCGCTCTTGGATGTTGGTTTGTGTTTGGGTGTCGGGTGCTCGTGGAATGGTTGTGCTGCTTGTGTTGGTTGGTTGGTTGTTGCTGCTATGCATGGGCGTGGATGTGCTGCTTGGTTTGGATGTGATGTGTTGCTGTGTTGTGCCACTTAAGTTATGCTGCTGGTGCTGGGTTTGTGCTGTTAGTTTGCTAGTCAGCGTGTAATCATGCTTTATTTTGGCATGGTTATGGGCTGCTAGTCTTTTATCTTCATCCTTTAAAAACCGTATTAATGGTTTTTTTTGGGTTCTATTGTGTACATATCCGTTTTTCTTTATACATTTTAAACTGAGCAACAAAAAAAACAAGCTTATATATGTCAATATTTCTGCAGAAAAAGGGAACACGAGCAAGGACCAAGAAAACCTGTATAACATAATAAATTTAAATAAATTATAACATTGAACAACTCTCATATTGATTAAAAATAACAATACTAATATAATCTACATTCTTCTTGAACTCAGCTACTTTGTTCTCATCTTTGATTTCACCAAAATGACAAATTATATCATAAATTAAGAGATTGAAAAAGTAAAGATGTTCTTGCTTATAAGTCCCTTTTCATTATTCTGCAATATGCTATTTAAAATCTATTTGATCCCTACTAACTACAATCCCACATAATATGGCCTTAATTCAGGAATTGGAAGGAAAGTGAAGGCAACAGGAGAAAAATTATAAATTTGTGTCTTGTGTGCATATCTGGGCAATTATAGGCTGTTATAACATAATGTTTTTTTTTGATAATGTTTGGAAAACTTGGGTAAGAATTTCATATCCTCAATAATATGCTTAAGCCAGTAGAAAAAAAGAAAGAAAAAGAAAAGCATATAACAGTTGCCCCATGAAAGTTATATGACACCAATGCTAAATCAAACATAATAATATTACTAACATTAATTTCATCCAAACCAAGTCACAAATAACTAAACATAATAATATTAGTTTGAAACTTTTCCTTACATTTTGACAATCATTAGCTTACATAAATACCCATAAGTCAGTAGCTTCTTCCTAATTTTTACATCAGTAACCTTCAAATATTATCAACAACAGTATACATTTTTAAGCCCAAGGTTAACTCAAAAACTGACTCCTAAATAACCCAAAAATCAAAAACTGACTACTAAATAACCCAAAAACCAGCCACCAAGAACCATCTTCATGTACAGACAATAAGGGCAACCACAAGGAAAAACAAAGCTGCAAGTAACCCATAGAGCACATGCCTCTCCTTCTTAGAGCTGGACAATAATTTCGAAATGTCAGTTACTTGACTTTGCAAGTCACCTTCATATTGAACAGCTTCAGTGAGCTGCTCCACCAGATACTTTTCATGCGCACGACAAGCTTTCAAATCAACAATGAGGGTCTTATTTTCAGCCTCTGTTTCATTCAGTTTGTTCCAAATTCTGGGAATAATTTCCTTTCCCTTTTTGCATAGAGTAGGATCAATCCACTCAAAAAAACCACAACTGAGTCCCATCTACAAAATCAAATTTATATTTAGTAATAAATAGATTAGTAAGTACATATACACATACACAATAAGTATTCATAAAACTAATTAGGAAGAAAAAAATCATACAGATAACGGGCTCCAATAAGCACATCCATAGAATTGGCGCCCCAAATTTCGTACAGTCCAAGCTGTCTTCAATTGAGCCAATTTTCCACAGTAGCAATATTTGGGATGATCGGAAGCACTGGATTGGGTGGAACGTGCAGGTTGTGTATGTTGAGTTGAGTGGAAGGTGCAATTAGAGGTGGAATTGCTTTGATTAAAACTAGGTTGCTGAGACATATTGAAGCACTCTACTATTACTAAGAAGGAGAAGAACTAATTGGGTGAAGATAAAAAAAACACCAGATAGATGCTATAAGTAAGGAGGAGAAGGAGTAATTGGCGCCAAATCTCCCGCCAGACTCTCCCGCCACATCTCAATCTTCGCTCGCCGCCTCTGCTATACAATGGTCAGACATCAATCGCTTATCAGAAGGCCCTTGTTTGTGCGTTGTGCCGATTAGTTTTTATTTGATCGCTGCGTGCTAAATAGCTCTGTCAAACGACGTTGTGTTGCCCAATTAAATCTGACCCATTTATTTGTCCTGTGCTGACGTGTCGGCAAGATAGACTGCTAATTGACCGATGGTCTTGAATGGGGAACTTCATGCTAACCCAACCCTATTAAAACCCTTATATGTTAGATCTTCGATGTTGGGAGAAAGCAACTGGATTTTGTTTAACCCGACCCGTACACTTTGAAGAAATTTAACAACTAAAATCAAGTTTGTACCCTAGACTTTTTACCGAAAATCGATTTGCACCCTAAACTAAATTTTAGATTAAATGCACCCTAAATTTCAACTTAGGCACCTTTCGCTAGATTTTTCGTCCATTTAGTTGACTGAACTGCTAAAATAAGGGGTAAAATGGGTAAAACATTAAAATATTACCAAACTAGCTTATTTAAAGAATACATGTAACTATATATTTTAGAAGGATTTTTTTAATGTGTGCCATAAGGGCACACATTATACACAGGAATCGAGAGAATATTCTCTTAATTCTTGTGCATATTCCCTTGATGTGTGTAAACGCAGAAATCCAAGTTAATTCCCCTCTTTGATTCCTTAATTGAAAAGTTGTAAACCCTAATTTTGTTTTCCACCATCTTCCTCTTCCCTATTCCACCCATCTAACTTTCATCCACTACCACTCATTCATCAAACTATATTATCACTATATATAATTTCACCATTATCACCAATAGACCTTCTGTCATAATAGATTTGGTCATTATATATTAACCCAATTGTCGTCGTGGCCATAAAAGGCGACCGCGAGGAAAGTCCCTAGTGAGAAACCAGCATAGCGACGGATTAGTGGTCGTCGATAAGCTTGCAGGCGGTGATCGATACAGAGCATTAGTGGGATGCACTTGCCATTGCGAATGAGAAAAGAGTAACGCATTGCTTTGTAGATCATGAGTGTATCTCTTACAAAACTAACATTATTAAGGGTCAAATTAATTGAATTCGCCTCGTTAATCATGTAAATTTTAAAATTGAAGGTGGGGGTTTCTCCACCTTCTGTTATAATGGGTTCTTCTTTGGTGAATATGGCTGATTTGGAGTAAAATGAAACGGGTTGTTTGGGTTTTAGATTTGGGAAAACCAAGGGTTTAGAGTTAAGTATTTTTTGTCTTTATTTACAATTTTACCTTTTAAATGTATTTTAATAGTGGAGGTATGTTATTTGACATAAATATCCCTAAAATTCCACGCAATTGTATTTTTTGTTAACCAATTAGACAAAAAATAAACGGAGGGTGCATTTAATTGTCTTGGTTGAAATTTAGGGTGCATTTAATCTAAAATTTAGTTTATGGTACAAATTGATTTTCAGCGAAAAATTTGGGGTGCAAAGTGGATTTTAGTCAAATTTAACAGAAAACTTTAATTTTAACATATTGATTTTTTTTCCGGTACAAGCATGCGTTTGTGACTTTTTTCCAGATCAAAAGTTTATTTAACTCAGTTACGCTCACAACTTATTCCCTTTGCTATACAAGAAGAATCTTATTTAACAATTTATAAATACTAAAGATGTATTTTCATTTCATATTTATCCCCAGTCTCATAAATATTTTTCATACTCAATCCATTCTTGATGAAGATTATCACTTACTAACCATCCGCATCACAACCGAAAATTTAAACTCTCACTAACAATTTACAATAATACTTGCATAAAAATTAGTCATATGTTATCGCTTTTACGACTAAACAAGTTAATATAATAAGTTAATAATATAAAATCCATAAAAATATATTAGTTTACTAATTACTAAAATATATATATATATATATATATGAGAGTAAAATACATTGACACCTCCTGTAGATAATCAGAATAACACACACCACCTCTCTAGTTTTTCAAATAACAGTTTGTACCTCTCTACTCTACAACATGTAATATTCACTGCTCCTAATGTGGTTGACCAATTAATATCCAATTTTTTTAAATATAATGTCCCATACACCCTTCAAATTATAATGTTTAATATATCCACTATATATAAATTTGTATATTATAATTTTCACTTAACTTGATCTAATTAATTAAATTATAAACTTGTGCAATAAATCACATAAATGTAAAAAATAACAAATATTCATTTTATCAAGAAAATAAAGTCATACACTCTTTGCTAATGAAATTCCTCAAAGATTAAAATTTACGTAATATACATTCAAACATAATCTTTTGTAATTACAAAAATTAATACCCATAAAAAGTGCAAATTATCAAAAAAATTATAATTATTTTTTCCAAATATTAAATTTTACATAAAACAAACTTAGATAAAACTTGTTACAGAACGAATCTTATTATTCATATACAAAAATATTAAAAATTATGATAATTATTTTTTTTCAAATATTAAACTAAACATAAGTCACATTTCGGCATAATTATTTACAGTAAAAATGACAGATGTTGTTGCTCAAAAAAAAGAAAAAATATATTAAAAAAATAATTTTACAAGATAGAGGTAGTGATAAATATTATTACATTTTCTTTTATTCAACATTGCCATAAAAACAACACCAACTATATACTAAAAAATATAATCAAAATCATAAACATCCCAAAATTTGACATATATTTAAGAAAATTTAACATATGAAAATGATAATATTAAACTAAGAATTCAAATAATAATTTTTTATTGTTAAACACTAAAAACTAAACTATCAACATACTAAATCACTCTAATTAAAACAACTCCATTAATAATTTAATTTAAAATTCTTAATATTTGTATCACTCATTAAAAAATATGTGTTAATTAAACTAAATTAGTTTTTTTATAAGTTACCAACATTTTGAATGAGATAGTCTTAATTACAAATAAAACTATAATCGAAATATGTTGTATTAAAAAAAGGATAATTTTGTCATTAAAAAATATATGTATATGTGCGTGTAAATATATATATATATATATATATATATATTATTCATGAATTAAAATTTGATAACATTCAAGAATAAATATATAACTTTATCTATTTAGTCAATTCTAAAAACTTGCAGGAGTACTTAATGTTACTTAAAAAATTAGAGTGGAAGTGAGAGTTATTATGGTTGTTTAGAGGGGGTGTCACTGTATTTTACTTTATATATATTTGTATATGTGTGTGTGTGTATATATATATATACACACACACACACACACTTATATCCATGTATTTTACTCTATATGTATTTGTTTTTCAAATAGAATTTTAATAAAACGATGAGTTACCATTATGAATTTTAGTTTTAAAATTGATTAACTAATTTTAATATCTAATATATAATTTAGAATTGATTTTATAATATTAATTAACTAAAAATCTCCTATTTGAAATATGTTTTTTTATATTTTTAATGTTTAGTTATCTAGAGTTCAAAGTTGAGTAGAAACCTAAAAAAAGTACTTTTCTTTCTTGTTTTTTCTCCTTTCTTTACATATTAAAAAGTGTTTCAATTGTAGTTAAATTTTAGGACTATTTAAAATAAATAAAGTAAAATTACGGAGATTATGAAAAGGTTTTAGTAGTAGTTAAATTATAGGCATATAGGAAAGACGAAAAACAAAAAGGTAAGTTTTGTCTTATTGTATATGTATACAGATATAGATTGTGTAAATACATCAAAGTATAAATATTAATTTATTAATACATAATAATTTGGGATAAAGATTGAGGTTAGGGATGACAATTTTTTTCGTCCCCACGGTGATCCTCACATTTCACCTCAAATGGGGATGGTGATTTTGACTCTGATTGAGTATGAAAAATCACTAAATGTTATTTATAAGGATGAGGAAGGGATGGTATTTCCTTCCCCCACCCTGTCCTCGTCCCGTCTTCGGATAGTTATATATTAATTAAATTAATATTTATACTATTATATAATACATAATTAAAATATATATCATTGTGTGTGTGTATTATTATTATTTGATTTTTCTTAATTTTATCATATATATGATAAAGTATGATTAATTTTATTGTAAATATAATTAAAATTAATTTTTTTTATTTTAAAAAATTATAAAATATTAATCTCCGCGGTGATATAAATTCTCCGTGGTGGTTTAAATTCCCCGTGAGGATGATGATGGTTATCAAGTTTTAATTCCCATGGAGAATGGAGTGGGTATGGAAAATTTTTATAAGACCGGAGATGGAGATGAGATGTACAATCCCCTCCCCCGCTCCAACCCCATTGTCATCAATTAGGGGAGAAGCAAATTATAAGCCCCTCCTTATCTTCACATATAATTATTTGTTGATTTTCCAGCTCTAACTCAAAATTAAAATCACCGCTTCATCAAGGAAGACGTGGGAACATTGCCGATACAGGATTTAGCTCTCATTCATTACACATTTCCTCTAATTCTATCAAATACACTAATTATTTGATCTTAATAATTTTGTTAGTAATTATCAAAATATGTTAGTAAATAATTGATGATATTAAGATTAATCCTAAAAAAAATTTGAATTATAAAAAATATTTCCACCATTAAAAGTCTAAAAGAATTTTCATCTATTGAACTTTTAATAAAAAATCCACATATTCATCAAATGATGAAAAAATGTCGGACTACTTTCATTTTTGACACAATTATGTTATTCAATATAATAAATTAATTGACCGGTATCGATTTCAATCATACTATTCAGAACTATAAAAATATGGTATATTAGATGAAATTAGATAAAATGTATAATGGAGTGGATCCAAATCCGTTGATACGGGTGTATCATTCTTAATGGTGATATCTATATTTATATTATAAAACCTCTACGAGCCTTCTTCCACAAGTTTGGTGATGATAATAAAACAACTAAACTCATTAGTTATGTATGTGTTGTTGTAGATTTCTTATATTGTTAATATCTTTATTTGTGTTTTTTTTATGATTAACTCATATGCTTAGTAATTGTATTATATTATAATAATATAAATTAATATTATGTATCATAATTTTATAAGAATATAATTTTATTCTTAAATATATTATTTAACTAATATTAAGATTTTATATGTAATTAATAATTAATGAAAACATGATGGTAAGTAAACAATTTTAGGAGTAAGAATATGGATAAGAAAAGAATTTAAAAGTTAAATGAAATATGAGAAAATAGCCGTGTGAATATTATTTCAAGCAACATAGTATTTTTTGTGATTTTAATTTATATCGAGCTTATTATCCAGTACGCACCTTGTTACATAGTTATTGTGTTGTTTATTTATTAATTATAAAAGCAAGAAAGGAGGTAAAGGAAATCCGATATAATTAAATATATAAAAAAATATTGTGTACAAAAGTGTGATTTGTAATTATATTTTATTATTAAATAGAGTAATTTATATATATTGTGTACAAAAGTGTGATTTGTAATTATATTTTATTAAATAGAGTAATTTATTTTATTTTTGAACATTACAAAAATTATTTAACGCGAGAGAGAGAAACGGCGAAACAGAGAGTTAAGCGGGCAAAATTTATCACCTTTCTTGTTGAGTGTGCGAAGAAGAAAAAACTAGGGTTAGGGTTTCAGATCTCAAGATTCGTCGAGAATGGCGATGAGGAATTTCTACAACGAGATTAAGGGGATGAAGGTGAGGGAGCTGCCGGCTCACCTGAAGCCGATGTTTACGATGGAGTATGTGAAGGGATCGGTGAAAAGAGGATTGGATAGTTACCACGCCAAGTATATTCAGACCAGCTCCATTGATCCACTCTATCACGTCTGCTTCGGCGGCATGATCTTCTCTTACCTCGTTGCGCTTCCCGAAGAGCGTCGCCACCTCGAGCACCAGCAGCATGCCAAGGAACACGGGGGCCACTGATTCCATCTTAATATATCCCCTCTAAGGTATTTCATTCTCGTCCTATAGCATCTTTTTGAAAACTTAGATTTTGGATATTTATTTGTATAAAATCGATCGGTTTGAGCAAAAGAGAGTGGAAATGCTTCATTTTTTCCTCTTCTAGCAGAACTGATTATGTATGTACCTTCTTGGAAATTTATTTCAATTGATTCATATATAATACAATTCTGTGGTGGTACTGGTATTTCATTTTTATTACTTATTACTTATTAGTAGTCCAGTATAACATGACAATGGGGAGGGAGGGGAAGGGCAAAGAAATCTCTTCAGTCATTAACGTGTTTAGGAATCTTGGGCGTGCCCCTTATTCGTTTGAGAGCTTGATTGTAGAGATTGGCGGCCAGTGTATCATTAGTTTTTTCTTAATTTCCCACCTGTATTTTTTCGGAGGACTCCTTGTCCTCCTTTCTGTAATATTTTTTCTTTCTACTAAAACTTCTTCTTTTATCAGAAAATAAAAAGTAAAAATAAATTGTTGTCGACAGTTTGCTTTATTGAGTCTTCAGTTTTAATCTATGTGAGTAGTTGGATGTAATTATAGGTTCTTCCTTTTGTGTTGGCTGTGTAAATTATCTGTGTTGTTACCACCTAGAATTTTGGGCCAACCTCGGACAGGCATCTAATTGTCCATATTGGTGTTAATAAATCTCAGTATTACCATTCATGCCTTCTTTAGATAAAATGTACGAATTGATCCACATCATTAGCTTTTATTATGAGCTGAAATCTATCATTGACTTTTTGGATGTATTCTGCATTCTTTTTGGAGGTAAGGGGATTTTCATTATAACTTACTCCATACATTCAGAAAAATTAGATAACGAATGATGTGTCCAACGCCCACAACCTTGTTTGAGTGTTGATTGAGGACACAAGTACGTAAGGGCAAAGTGAAGAGTCCATGTAATATGCGATTAATTATGTAATAATGGTGTATGTATATTTCCATGTTTATGAACAATATTATAAGAGAATTGTTATATGTAATATGTACGTTTGGTACTTAAAAATTATTAAATACTAGAGATTATTAAACATACGAATGTTGATTATTTGATCTTTTGTAATTTATATTGACGTGCTGAAGTTGGTTCGGAAAGTAGGTCTATGGTTTTTGCTTTGAGAAAAGTTTTTTGATAAATAAAACTTTCCTAAACTTTTGGTCTTTTTACCTAGTACCCAACCACTTCTCGCTTATAATTCCGTTAGGGTTTTGCTTTGATAGTAATTTATACTCCCTACGTCCAACATAGATGGGCAATTTTGTATTACCTCTGTCACAAAATAAATCTAGTTTTGATTTTTTTGGTCAATGATCATTTCTTAAATTAATTTTTCAACTATTTTTGAATAAATATAGGTAAGGGATTATAACCATAATTAAGAAACATCACCATCAACCTCAATTTTATAATTTCAATATTATATTTATATATGCTTAATTATTAATTTTAGAAATAGCCAATTTGAACAAAAAATTTAAAATTAGGCAATTAATTTGGGGATGGAGTATATAATATTTTTAACTATTGGCGCCATAGCAAGGACGGTAGCCCACCGTTGAGCCGTCCAAGCGATAAGGCGATTGCCACAACGTTTGTATGACGATAAGTCGTACACAATGTGCAATTTATACAGTATTTAATTACTTCAAAAGTACATTGAAATTGAAATTTATATACATTAAAATCCAAAACATAATAACTAGCATAAAACACTGCAATTCAATGTTACATGAAATGTGGTACGTTTTGGTACATGGTACGAATACGTGTATGCGGTACACTACATAGCTAAAACGCGATACGTTAGGATATCTTTATATAAGTTCTTATAGTTAGGAATTCTTTTAAAATCTAAATGTAATAAGCTTAAGTTTTATAGATGATTTTTTTAGTTGAATCAACAAGTTGATTGGGTTATAAATATTTTAGAACAAATATAATGTTTGAGCATCCAATACTAAGTTATAATATTGATATTTGTGCAACTGTAGTTAAACAATAAAGAAATTTTTCGGTACACTAAATTTAGAGCTTTGGTACGTTTTTGTACCCAGTTTGGGTACGCAAGTACCAATATACGGTTTACTATGTCTATGAGAGTATTTGGTAACTACAATGCATATTAAAAATTAGTAGAACAAGTCAACAAACCACATAGAAAATAAAATATCAACTAAGTTATCACATATTACTAGTCTAATAAGTAATAAAAACTATACCACATAGCAAGTCATAAAATACTTTTAAGAAAATATTTTATTATTTGCAATTTTGCATAATCAAAATAGTGTTTACATTTCCTTTTTCCAATTTATTCACACTTTATCATTTATACGGCGTGTGTGAGAATAAATTATTTACATTTAACCAAAAAGTAAACAATAAATTATTTACATTGCGACTCTTTATTATTTGTAAAACAATCCACCGTATGTTCATGTGTATTGTTTACAAACAAAACGGTGTGTGCTTGGGAGAGGGCAAACAATACAATGTGTGAGGGGGAAATTAATAGACAATACAGTGTTAATGTATGTGAGGGAGAGGAAAATTATTTACTATGCATGTGTGGGAGAGGGAAAGACTTGAAAGAGAAACAAATCTCAAAGAGCTGCTGTCAGGGTGCGGTTTTGCGCGCATGTGTGGCTGCCGCTGCCGCAAGTCGAAGTTGTGGTTACTTGTTAAGTTTTATTCTCCCCCTCTTCTGATCGCGGTCGTCAGAAAAAAAGTCGCAGAAGACTTAGGTTCTATTATCTACTTTTAATTCCATGGATCGTGGATATATATATATATATAGTCCATAGATCATGGGTTATGGGTAAGCTAACTTAAAATTGACCCAGCTACTAAGGTGCTTGCTTGGCAGCTAGGCGTCCACGGAGTCGTGTCAGGCAAGGGTAAACTGGGAACATAAGAATAATTAGTATATTTTAGTAGATAGTCATCTTGAGAGAGCATGTGAGCACATGGTTAGTTAGTTATTCTTGAGTGAAGGATAAAGATAGTGGTGTAGGTTAGGAGAGATATTTTTCAGCATTATTTTTCCTTTATATAGATGTAATGGGAATCCCCAAGTATGATGATATGAATTTTGTGAAATGAATTAAGGACTGAAGCTTTCAGCTGCTTCTCCTTATTTTCTATCTCTATTCTCTATCTCTCACGAACTCAGTGAAGAACACTGAGTTCTTCTTCCTCTCTTATTCTCTCTGTTTTTCTCTCCTCTATCTATCTCTGTTTCTCTTATTTTCTGATTAAGCTACAAGTTGGGCCTGACAAATTGGTATCAGAGCTCTAGGTTCTATCCAAACTAATCGTCTTCCTTCTAAATCCTATGTTTTCTTCTATCTTCAACCTCTAATTTCTTCTCTTCTACAAAACCAATCCAAGTTCTATCTCTTCTATACTTCTAAAACTCTATAATCTCATCCCAATTTTAGCAACAACAATTTAGTATCACAACAAGCAAGCAACTGAAAAAGGACTTCGGAGGCTCTATTTCTGCGAACACCTGCAATGCAGAAAATTCAAGTGTTAAATAACTTGTTTCAGGTATTAAACTCCTCAAACCCACTCGTTTTAGTCATATACAGATAGCCCAAACTATAATTCTCATAAAACAACACCCAAGCATATTTCAATCCATAAATTGCTGTTTATTTTTGGTTGGCAAAAATTTCCAGATTTTATGATATAATCTGGTTTGATCTACTTCTGTTTTTGGTTTAAGTGATTTTATTCACTTTGTTTAGCCTGTCTAACATTAGTTTAATCATTCAAAAAACCCAAAAAACATAGCTATCAATTTTCAGTTGTTTTTTCTGTTCAAATATTAAATAGTTTCTGCTCATATTAGCTAGTATTACTGCATGTTACTACTTTGGTAACTAGTATTAGTTTTGATCATTTGGTGCTTGTGCTTATACGTGTGGTCATTTACTCCTAAAAATTCAACTAAGCTGTAGTTAGTTGAATTTAAACTTTGTTCTATATTGGATACTCAGTTTGTTACATTGAGGAGATCCATTTCTCACTTATAAAGCAACTCATGCTCACTTGCTCTTAATCTGGTAGTATTGCTACTACTTGATCAAAATTTCACATTCAAAATCACAATTGTTCTGTGATTTTCTTTCATTCTAAAGATTATGTGATCATGGTTGGACCTTCACGTATGTTGCAGCAAGATTTTTTGAGTTAGAGAGAGTATACTTGTGAGAACTTACAGCTCATAGTTGTAAAAAATGGATCACTTCATGGATAGTATGAATGAATTGCCAAGGCAAAGGAGCCCAGATAATGATGAGAGGTTTGAGAATCCTTTCAGAGATAATGCAAGGGGCAAGAGGCCTGTTCATTTGGGACAGAAAAGCGATAGGGGCTTCTTTAGAGAACCTAGGCTTTCTAAGCAAGAAAGAGCTAGGAGAAATGAAGATGATGCTAAATGGAGGAGGAGAAACCAAAAATGAAGAGGGGAGAGAATTAAAGCATCTTAAGTTGGTTTTTCCATCACTGAGAGGTGATGATGCAAAGAGTTGGATACAGGATTGTGAGTATTTTGGAATCTATGTAATCAACTCCCCGAGGAGGATTGCCGTAGCTGGGATGCATCTCCACGGCTCTCCAAAGTTCTGGTATACTGCATCAATGGCAAGGGCTTACTTGGAGGGAATTTGCATATAACTTCATTGTGAGGTTCACAGAGGCTGGTGTGGAGAATATCTATGAGCAATCCAAATTGTTGAAGCATGTGGGAACTGTGAATGCATATGATGAGTTTGAGAGGCATAAGGGAACAGTGCCTTAAAAGTTACCTAAGTTAACTGATCTTCTTTGTAGGAAACTTTGTGGGTGGACTTAAGGATGAAACTAAGAAGATGGTGAAATTGCTTGACCCTGAGACACTCTCTCTCGCAAGCTTTAAAGAGAGCTAAATTCTATGAGAGCCAGATACAAAAACCTACCAGTTCTTGTCCCCAAAACCCAAATGCTCGTACTAGTCCACTGGCACCTAACAAAAAGGACTTCCCTGCACCTCTTACAACCAAAACACCACTGCTCAGCTATCCTAAAAAAGACTAACAAACCTGAACCTATTTACAGGGCCTTTGTTTTTATTGTGATGAGAAGTACACCATGGATCACAATGCAAGGCCCCTCAAAATTTTATCATTACCTGTGAGGAGACACAAGGCTGTGAAGAATACACTGGACCTCTACAATTTGATGAAGAACCTGAACTTGTTGAGGAAGGAATCATGAAAATCCAAAAGAGAAAGTTGCCTTGTGTAACCTGCAGCTTAAGGGAGAAAAAATTGGGAATCAAGCACTAGTTCTCAAATGGAACAGTGAAGGAAAACAACTAATGGTGTTAGTGGATAGTGGGAGTACCTTAAATTTCCTAAGGAAGCTGCACGGACAGTAAACTGTTCCCTACACCCCATTTATCTGATCATCATTACTCTCCCTAATGGTGATGAAATCCAGAGCAAGACATGGTTCCCTGAGTTCTCTTGGTCCATTAACAATCACACCTTCCATACACCAGTATGGATTATCAATATGCAGTCTTATGATGCTATACTGGGAACTACATGGCTAAAATAGTTAGGAGAAGTGCTTATGGATTACCACAGCTTCCTTATTAGTTTTACACAGCAAGGGAAGAAAATACAGATACATGGAGAGAAAAACTTCCAAAACCTCAGTTCTTTGAAAATATGCAGACTTCAATTACTTGACCATAGCTCAACTAGCTTGGATGTCACAGATTATTGAAAGTTACGAGGAGGGTGAAAATGTTTCTCAGGTTATAGCTGTGTTATCAGCTACCAAAATGGGGCCTAATGAATTTGAATTACTCTATTGTTTGCTGAAGTACATAGGAATGTGGGTGATAGGATTTCAAGGGAAGCTGAGGCGGCAACTATTTGAAGAACTCCATGAGAAAGGAGTTGGGGGCCACTCAGGTACCAAGGCTACTCTTAAAAGCATAGAACAGTACCCTCTACTGGATAGGTATGAAGAATGATATCACCTAATGGGTAGCTGAATGCCCTGTTTGTCAATTCTCCAAGCATGAAATAGTGAAAAGTCCTGGGCTTCTCCAACCTTTGCCTATCCTTGATCAACCTTGGAGAGATATAGCCATGGATTTCATCAATGGGCTCCCTAACTCTAGGGGTTATTAAGTAATTTGGGTAGTAACAGATATGTATAGCAAGAGCTCTCACTTCTTGCCTCTCAATCACCCTATATCAGCCAAGACACTATCCCAGTTATTTCTTGAGAACCTCTTTAAGCTTCACGGCCTTTCGAACTCTATTATGAGTGATAGAGATCCTTTGTTTTCAAGTGATTTCTGGCAAACCCTATTTAAGCTTGATGGCACTAGACTCCACATTAGCACTTCCTACCATCCTTAAAGTGATGGAAGCACTGAGGGGGTGAATCAATGCTTGGAGCAATATTTAAGAAGCATGTGCAATCATTCACCCAAACAGTTGAGCTCTTGGCTGCCTATGGATGAGTTGTGGTTTAACACCACTTTTTACACTTCTCTACAAACCACACCCTACACGATTCTGTATGGCCATGACCCTATACACTTGAGCATTTCAATAACATTTGGTACCAACATTGCAGTAGTAGAGGATATTCTTGCAGAAAAGCAATAACAAATGGAAATTTTCAACGAAAACTTAGCTAAAGCACAACAAAGAATCAAGAGTTATGTAGGGAAGAACTGAAAGTGTCTTTTGAGATAGGTGAGTTAGGGTTTCGAATTCAATCTCATGGCGATGAGGAATTTCTACAATGAGATTAAGGGGATGAAGGTGAGGGAGCTGCTGGCTCACCTAAAGCCGATGTTCACGATGGATTACGTGAAGGGATTGGTGAAAAGAGGATTAGATACTTACCATGCCAAGTATATCTAGACCAGCTCCATTGATCCGCTCTATCACGTCTGTTTCAGCGTCATGATCTTCTCTTACCTTGTTGCTCTTCCTGAGCATCGCCATCTTGAGCACCAACAACACGCCAAGGATCATGGGGGCCACTGATTCCATCTAAATGTATCCCCTCTAAGGTATTCCATTCTCGTCCTATAACATCTTTTTGTAACTCAGAGATTTGGATATTTATCTGTATAAATCGATTGGTTTGGGTAAAAGAAAATGGAAATGCTTCATTTTCCCCCTTCTAGCATATTTGATTCAAGTGATTCGAATATAAAGCACTTCTTTGGTGGTACTGGTATTTTATTGTTATTACTTATTGGTGATCCAGTCTAACAGGACATTGGGGAGGGGAAGGGCTAAGAAATCTCTTCATTCGCTAACATTTTCAGGAATTGTGGGGGTCCCCCTTACTCTTTGGGAGATTGTTGGGGGTGCGATTTTGTTGTTACGGTTTTTTAGATGTTTCATAGAGATTGGCGGGCAGTCCCTCATGAGTTTTTCTCTAATTTCAACTCTTTCTTCTGTCTAATAAAACTGTCTTTTCTCAAAGAACAAGAAAATAAAAATAATTTCTTGCCAACAGTTTGCTTTTTGAGTCTCGAGTTTTGAACTATGAGAGTATTTTTGACGTAGGACCACCTTTGTGGAATGAATTTTGTTATTAGTTAATAGATAGTAAATTCTAGGGTTTAGAGTCTCAACTCAGCGTCTATTAACTCTAGGTAAATATCTCCACGATATAAAAAAAACTAATAATAATCTCAATATTCCGAATATCCTCAGCGTGGAAAATTACTTCGCTATTTAAACAAAACAACCCTAAATTCAACTTGGAGACCAAGAAAATAACTAAACACAAAAATACCCGAACTAATTAAACAAGTCCATAATAAATAAATAAACAAGGTAACAAAATCATCAATCCCTATCAATTTTGATTTAATTCTCTATTATGCCTTTTGAGTTGGCTGTGCAAACTCTCTGTATTATTATCTTCTAGATTGTTGAGCTAAGCTCTGGCAGGTAGGGCTGCAAACGATCCGATTCGATCCGAACTTTAACGAACTCGAACACTATTAGTCAAACTCGAACATGTTCGTATAAAATGATCGAACCAACACACATGCGAGTTTGGATCGTTAACTGTTCACGAACAGTTCGTGAACATGTTCGAGTTCGCGAACATAGTTGAACAACATCATGTTCGCGAACACAAACTTGTTCGTGAACAACTTATGAACATATTCGAACTTTATCAAGTTCATGAACATTTGAATCAACTCATTACATGCACTGGAGCAAAGAACAATTAAATAAATAGTAAAATAGTCTTTAAGTAATTCATCTGAAAAATAAGCTATAAACAACATATAGCTTAATTGGATTATTAAACACTACTTTTTACACTAAATATGATTACTTAATTGTATAAATCAAAGTTAGTCAACCACTCTCTCTCACCGTCTCACATATACGCTATAAGTCTGTAACATTAAAAAAATCAAAAATTGGTGAAATCAAGTTTGCACTTTTAATTATATAGTTGATAGTTGATGTAATTGTACAATGATTATTAGTTAAGTCTCGATACATTGATGACTTGATTTCTCTATTCTCTATCTCAATTTGGCAATTTCAATAACTTATATAAATGTGAGCAATTGTATTGTATCCTAACTTTCTTTATGTAGGCTTTTATTCACTTTTCTCCCACCCATTCTCTCCCACCCCTAGTTTTTAGCATCCTATTTTTCCCCTTTTTAACACGCGAGATACACACGTCATTAGCTTTTCTTATGAGCTGAGACAGGGATACATCTATCATGGACTTTGTAGATGTACTCTCTTTTGAGATAAGGGGATTTTCATTGTAACTTATATGTTCAGAACAATTAGATTGTCAGTTAGACCTTTGTTTTGGGACTCATTATGTTCAGTCTATGAAGCATGGACACATCTTGGAGGTCGATGTGTCTGTGTCAGACGCGTGTTGGACACTGACACTCCACTGGCAGTTCTGGTTATGTATTGGTTATTTGCTTCTAGAAACTTTATGATAGGTACTAGTATTTTCATTGAACTTAAATATATAAAATTTACTTACTAGATCGATATATGTATATCTGTAAAAATATATAAAATTTCATCTTTTGTCTCTGTGGTGAAATTTGATGTTGGTTTGTTGCTAACTTACTAATTTCCTAATTTATATATGCCTAACTTACTGATTCCCTTAGTTTTTTTCCCCTACTATTAGTATTCAGTTAAATATCTTCTATATAATTACAAGGATCAAATAAAGATTCCAATTTCTTTACTGATATGAACATATATTTGTCTACGGTTATCTTTTAGAGTTGTACTTGAATGCTATAATCTTATCCGTTATTAGACTTGGAGATATTTATGGTACAAGTGTTCCTTGATATTTTGCTTGATTTGTTATTTGTTATTAGAGTTTTATGCTTTGGTTTGGTATCGACCCTGAGGTCGTTACTTCAGATAAGTTTGTTTATATAGAAGAATGAGTTCAATGAGGAACAAAGCAACCCTATTTGAGAAGACTGATAGGGATTCCCTTATGAGTTGAATCAAGCTCTGTTTGATAAGCTGACCTTCAGTAGATATTTCAGTGGTTGACTCAAGTATGGCTTCTTTTTTGGTTTGTTAGATTGAAGTATTAGGGAACATAATTACTCTTCAGGATGTTATGATGATTGAACTGTTGGTTTCTCTCTTATTTTACGAATACTAAATGGTAATATAAGCATACCACATAATGATCATTCCTCACCCACATTCATACTAATGATCCTGCATACAGTAACTGGTCAGGGCCTCGAACAATAATCCGCTACTGTGAAGGGGATAAACAACCCCTTACACGGAAAAGGAAATGGAAAAGAGTTTGATATTATTTTTCAAACATGTAAAAATAAGAAGTTAAAAATTTTCCCATTGTGATTTTCAGTTTGGTTTTGTCGATCTTGCGTACATCTGCTGACTGCTGTATCTTCCTTAGTTTTGGCCAACTCCGATATTGTGCTTGTATAGTTATATATATGTGCAGTACCATATTATGCTGTGGGAAACTGACAGTGCCGTTTAACTTGTATTGTTGTTGACATTTTTACGGCAGTGATACACATTTATCTCATCCAACTTTCATTGTGTCCTGTGGTTGCAGCTTCGGCGGGATGAATGGTCGAGTCAATGCTTCCCTAGAGTAAGATGATGAAGTCTTTTGATTGATTTAATTTCAATTGTGTACCCTGTTTGATGCTTGGGTGTATTGTGTGGCACTCTTACAATTGGTAGAAATAAATTTGTGAAAGATACCTATGCCTCGATGGTATAGTTTTCCAACGATTGCTCACTTTCCATCACAATGATTGATGGTGATGAATATTTATGAATGATTTTGGTGATGATGATGTATCAGTAGATGAGTATTGAGAGAGAGTGAGTGAGTGATGATACGTAAAAGGGGGAAAAACAGAAAAGAAAAGAAAAGGGTGCCATGAGTCGAGCTTTTACCAGCAAGTCTAAAAGCACTCTACCCAACTCTTGTGCCCTGTGGTGGATGGATGAACAGTATCAATATGCATTTGGTTTCTCCGAACAACCAAAAAGACTAGAGAATTTATTCTCAGGTTATGTTTGTTTTTAAAAATGACAGTGAATAAAATTATTATTAATAATTTAATATATATTATTTACTATTGTGATTAGTTTTTATTGAATATAATTATTATTATCATTTTAGAGATCATTTGTACTCCAAAAAGGTATTATATTAAAACGGTAGATTATTAATTCAGTATCAAATAGCTTTGAAATGGAAAAATGAACTAGTGCATAAATGTAAGAAAAAAAAAACTATTACTGATATCCTTATTCATTCATCATTAATTCATATAAGTATATATAGCATTTAAATGCTTAGACATTAGAGTGGCTTGTGGGAAAAAATCTACTTTTCAAGGACCCATCATCTCCCATTCAAATTTAGCCCTATCCATTATCTTTCTGACTTTCTCTTTGAATTTATTTTTCGCATAATAGTTTAACTTAAAAAAGATAAATTAACACTCTGTTTCTGAGTTTTGAACGGAAAAGAAAAGAATAGAAAACTTAAATTAGAACAGACAAGAAAAGAATAGAAAACTTGAAATTTTCCTTTGTGTTGTTTCTGAGTTTTTAATAGAAAAGAATAGAAAATTTAAAAATTTTCTTTTCTTGCGTTTTTGAGTTCCAATGAAAAGAAAAGAAAAATATCACTTTTATAAATTTACCCTTCTATTAATTATAACCATTGAACCATTAATAAAAATTTGCAAGATAAATTTAACCAAAGAAAAAAATTTCATAATCAAACACAAATATTCAAATAAATGTTAAACAAAAACTACTTCTACAAAGTCATTGTCATATCATATCCAAAAGTCATCAAACATAATCTATATTAAATGACAAAAGAAGATACCACCTTTGTTCCATAAAGAGAATTTAATTTAATTTATTTTTCTTTGTTTCGAGAGAAAAAGAGTTTTATTTATTTTTATAGAAATATAAAATAACAATTCATTCACGTTTATCAACGAACATAAAATTAAAAAAAATATATTATTAAATTTTCTAAATTATGAAAATAAGACTTTTTTATATAAAAAATGGAAGAGATACTATTAACTAAAGCTAAAAGAGAAAACATGTGTTTTACTTGCTTAAACATCGATCAATAACAATTTACAATTTGAAATTTGACTAATAAATTTTGGAGTCTAGAGATTGAGGAAAATATCTGAGTTGATTGAACAAGACTTTAAAGTCTCATGTTAGCAAGGAATAAATTGCAGCTATTTTATTGGAAAAATCTGGAAGAAATGATTCTTTACTATCTTATTTGACAATTAACAAATAAAATAAAATAAAAAGAGTTTACTATTTTAGAATTAGTATGTAACAGGGCCTAAAATAATATTCTCTGAAGAATCTCATTTACTAGGAAAAAAAATTCCAATAAAATCTCATTTCTTTTCACAGTAGTAGTCTGCCAAAATTTTTTTAACGAAGATTCACTAATGAAGAAAATTAAAATCTATATTCCACTGCTGTGAAGAACCCTTACATAGTTGCATGTAAAGTACTTAGTTCTTTACTAGAAAAGATAAAGGCAATTGATCTACTAATGAATCTGATTTGCTTCTACAGGGGAGAGAAAGAAAGAAAGATGTTAGGTTTAGTAGATAAAAACAAATTGGGAACATAGGTTGTAATTTAAAATTTATTATATTGAAAGTTGAGGATAATATGAGAATTATAAAAATATTACTTATTCCAATTTTTTTTTCCGTCCAAATCATGCCAATTTTGGACGGAAAACTTTGGCAGGAAAAGTGGTCAAGTTTTATATCCATTTCTTTTCTTTTCCGTTTATTAAAAAACTCAAAAACATAGGAATTGGAAAGAAAACTTAAATTTTCCGTCCATTTCTTTTCTTTTCTGGCCATTTTAAAACTCAAAAACAGAGCGTAAGTGACAAGTGCTAATTTTATTTATAATATCTAAAAATTATAAATATTTATACAATTTAAACGATTGAAAAATGCTATTAATATTTAATGGTTAAACTACATCTAATGATTCTAATATTTTACGAATCTGATCTCGCTATTGTGACATTTTCATTGATGTATTTAAATCTTCATTAGCAAAAATACTATAATCAATAACTATATATAATAAGACATTAATAGATCTTATTACAATAATAATTTTATAATTTTATTGAATTATTTTGGTTGGTCATGAGTCGATCATTCAAAACTTTTCATTTTCTTGATACAATGTATAAATTTTTTATATCCCGTGAACTATATATAATGATTGGATATGTATATGTATGACATAATTTGAAAATCATTCGTGGGAGCTATTGAATCATTTAAATGTTATTTACTATTTTCAAGTTTATCCATGCTCGTAAAAGGATTTCCATATGATATACAATTTTTACAAAATACAAATTTTATAAAAAAAATATTAAAAAAAACTAGTGTCTTGCACGGGTTACCAATCTAGTAATAAGTATAATATGGAGTAAAGGAATATATAATTTGCTATAGTCAAACTTAATTATAAATACATTCGTTCATTAATAATATTTTTGTATTTTCATCATTTTTATTAACATTAGCATTTAAGATATTTATTATTAAATTATCACGTATTATACGACCTAATTTATAGTCAACTTTGGTTGTGACATGTTAAATATCCCTTTTTTTCACATAATATACAATTGAGACAAATTTGAAAGAAGGGTAATAGAGACTAGCCAAATTCAATTTCAATGTGCTCAAATCACTTTGGCTTTCATACGGATAATCTCTATTGAAATGATCGAATTCCACTTCAATCAACTTAACATAAATAAATCTATGATAAAGGTAAGTTTTCCTTGGGTGAACTGAATACATAATCTCATTAAAATAGGATAACTTGACGGGAGACATAAAAAGGGGGCAACTTGATATGGGTTTACTTTAACGGTGTATGTCTTCGCACAAATTTGTTTGTAAGCTGGTGTCAGTATATCTCCATTTATCAAAAGATGCTGGTTTATTATAAATTGCTTCCTCCATTTAACAACAACAATAAAAAAATTGCATTTGAATTTTTTATTTATTTCACAAAAAAAATTAATCTTTTAATTAATAATAACACTAATATTCTAAATTTTGTTATTAAAATTTTATAATTATATCACCAGGAGTAAACAAATTTTATTTTTTTTCACAGTAAACACTAAACTTTTTTTTATGAGAAGGAGGTAGCAATTTTTGTCTTCCTTTTACATAATGATGTTCTTATAATAATTTTTCTTACGACAATCCTAATTATCATTTGCTTTTTACATTACATTTTATTTATTTCTCCCTATATTTTGAAATATAAGATTGATCTTTGACCTTTTTAAGTCAATTCATATAATTTTAACACTTCTATCTTCCCATTTTATCTCGTTGAATAATTGAACTCACAAAAAAAGGATTAAATACACTTCTATCTCTCGAAGTATCACCCATTTTACATAAATGACCCTAGCCTAAAAAAACTTATAATAGCATCCTCCAAATACACTTAAGTAAGCAAAACTGACCCCTAAATTCATTTTCGGCCATAAAAATGGCAGGATTGCTGATGTGTCACGAGAAAGGCCTGTATTCAATGTATTTTTATAATTTTGAACGTATTTCACTGTATTTTGTTATTAAAACAAAATTAATACATGTATACCCATTTCACTCCAACCACACCCATATGTTTTCCCTCCAACTAAAAATATTGTTTGTTTTCCCTCCATTTCAGTCCAAGTATTGACCATCCCCTATATATTAGGGGTCCATGAGATGGTGGAGAGAGAAAGAAGAGTAGAAAAATAGACGGCAAAAAAGGAGACAGAGAAGGTGCAGAAAATTAGTAGAAGATAGAGGAGAAATACCATATCTAAAAGTTCCATGGCTTCAATTTGGTGTCACTGTCATCGTCCAACTGTGATGAGGACATCTTGGACTGATACAAATCTAGGTATGAGACTTTTTGCTTGCCAAACTATTGGAGTTCAAGGTTGTGGTTTCTTCTACTGGCATGATCCTCCAATGCAAACAAGAGCAATCCAACTTATTCCTGACCTCCTGAGAAGGATTTTTGCAACTGAACAAGAACTCACAAAGATGCTTAGAAGAGATAATTTATAAAGGAATAATAGTATTTTTGACTATTGTAATGTTTATAAAATTTCTGACAAATGATGTTTCTAGTATGCAAGCTATGTAATATAAATTCATGTTGTTATGAATGAAAAACAGAGTTCAAAGAAACAGAGCATTATTTTATGCTATTATGAATGAAAAATAGAGCTACACAAAACACAGGACTCTGTAGCAGCACTTCTCAAAACAGAGTAGACATGTAGTTCATCATTCACAAAACAACTTCAATATAACTTTCACAACACTATGTAACACACACACACACAAAAATTTAAATGAGAATTTACTTCTATTCAATTGAAAGTAGCAGTTTAATACATTAAATTGTTTGATATAACACATTACCATTGAAATTGCTAATGCTTAAGGTCAAACTTTGCAAACTATAGACATGTAATTCTTAAGTTTGCAAAGTTTCACATCAAAATGCTGAAAGTCCTAAAAAATATATGAAGTAATAATTGCACAACAAAAATATATTATATCCCCTAAAATATGTAAAGTACTAGTCCTAGTCCTAACCCCCTAATGGCGCGAACTAGACTCGTGCACAAATGATTTTATGTTCTTCAAAATAACCTAATTTTCCCCTTTGACAAGGATACCTCCTTTATAAGATGATTGCGTTTAAGGTACTCCATCACAAAGCTAGCTCATATCCGGTACATTATTTTTCATTCCACTTGTGCCACTTTGAACCTAAAAAATGCAATACATGACATTGTGATCCTCATTTAAACTAAACATTATAATAAACAAAAATGACAATATATGTGAACCAAATGAATACTTACATTAGTATTACCAGCATTTGTTACTTGCTCACCTTCTTGAGATCTTGAGCTCCTCACGAACTAAAATAAAATATAAAAAAGGTGAATATGTTGCCAAAAGTAACCAAATAAAGGAGTATAGTGTTATATAACTTACTAGAATTTTTAACCTTATATGAGACTGCTAAGTTACAACATGTGGTGTTAAAATTATTTCTTCTTAGTTGACTGCAACTTCATTGTTTCGTTGGTTCTCTTGTTATTTCTTGTGAAACCTTGAATTATGTTCATAATGCCAACAAACTCTGCATCTAAGAGAATTCTGAAATTTCTTCCCCAAATCCCCATGAGTGTTATCTCCTCCTGGCTGAGGTTCATCTATATTCCTTTTCCTCAATTTCTTTGGCCTACCAGAAAGTTTGTTGTATGTTAGAGGTATCATTGTTGGAGTACCTTGAACCTAAGCTTCCCACATATCTGAACTCCTGATTAGAACAATGACTGGTGCATAAACTAACTGGTAGGTGCTGATCTTGTAGGGATCATTGACAAATATAACAGGATCCAGGTTCTTGAAAGACATACATGCAATTGCATGACTACATAGTATGTCGGTTATATCTTATCGCCTACGACTGCAATTCTTTGTTTTCAAATCAACTGAGTATTGATCTTCATACATTGTCCTCACTTGGTATCTAAATTCACTAACAGCTGTAGGGATTGATTATCTTATATATTTTTTACCAGTTTTTAACCTTTTTAGTGCATTAGGACAAAGGTTCTCATACCATTTATTGCATATATTTTGATTAAAGGCCATCCTTTTCAGCAGTAAGTCCCTAATATCCTCAAACATACTAAGGATAAGTTTCTCCCTTGCCAACTTGATCATGTTATTGAAGGTTTCACATAGATTGTTAGTCAAAATATCACATTTTGGATATGGACTAAAATGTAATTTTGATCATTGCTTGGGTGGCTTATCAGCTAGCGACTTGATTGCCTTAGGATCAACATTTTTAAGTTCCCCCATTAATACCTTAAACTTCCTCAAATTACTGGCCCTTGCACAATTCCACAACAATTCCCTTAGTTGCATACCTCTATGCCCAAAATTAACAAAGTTTTGGTGCAAGTGCTGGAAACAAAACCTTCTATTAGCATTCGGGACTATATCATCATATGTTGCAATCGACCTTTTCTGTTTGTCAAACATAAATGTCCACCCATATTCATTCTCAATGCCTACATTATCCTTTAAAAAATCCAAAAACCATGTCCATTTAGCCCTTGTCTTACTTTCCACAGTTGCATATGCTAAGGAAAAAATATTGTTGTTAGGATCAATAGTTAAAAGGACTCTTCCATTTGTACTCTTTAGGTGGGTACTATCAACCCCAATGACAGACCTATAATGCATGAAACCTTTTTTTAGTCCTTTTAAACATATATAAATCCTTTTAAAAACTAGTTTTTCTGTTGCTAGTGTACCCTCTTTAGTAACCAATTCACCTGTACTACCTGAATTTAGCTTCTTCAACTCTTCTGCATACTGCTAGAGCTTCACATATTGTTCATTAATGCTGCCTTGGATCATTTTTACTGATTTGGTGTCCTTGCTCTAGGGCTGAGCAAGTAACCAAAATGCCTCCGAAACCGCACCAAAAACCGCACGAATCGCACCAATTAAAACCGCACCAATGGTTCCTGTGCATGTTGTGGTTTTAGGTGGGCTGAAAAACCAAATTTACGGTTTGGTTTTGGTTACTAGCCAAAACCGCACTCATAAAACCGAAACCGCACCATATGTGTGTATGTATGTATAATTGTATACAGGGTAGTGGGAGAGCATATATCTATGCTCACTTTTTTTTCTTTTTTTTTAAATATGTAAACTCAAGAGGATAGAATTTATAAGATATTAAACTCAAGGGGGCAGATTAATAAAAAAATTGAACTTAGTGAAGCAAAATAAAAACATCCATTCTAATATTTTTACCATGTATGTTATTCAGCTACTGCTGCATCATATATATGATTCCATCATTTTGTTTACACTGAGTAGCAGTTACCTTATATTGTCTCGTTGGAATAAAGCAAATAAATTGTGTGGTGGACTATACATTCAGAATTAGTTTGTCCACTTGTCTAAGCCAACTAGGTTATAAATTATAAATTAGGATTATTTCTTAGCTCACTTTTGACAGTTTTTTTTTCGAGGGATGGAACTAGCAGTCTGCTGTTCATGGCTCATGACCATTGACATAAAGTATATAATACTAGAGCTCATATGTACAGCTTATGCACTTGACTTTAAATTTATTTGACATTGTTTTTGTCTTGGATAAAAAATTAAGACATCTGCATGAAAAAGAAAGGTTGATCAGATGACCTTACTCCACACTTTGATATCACTTATAGTAGGTTGATTTAATTTCAAAGAAGGATTACTAGAAAGATTTTAAAAGATTGAGTAATCTGTTTTTTAGTGTTAATTTAAATTGTATAAAAATTTGTTGTCTCAATTGGTTTTGCAACCGAAACCGCACCAAATGAAACCGTACCGCACATTTCAAAACCGCACCGCACCAAACCAATCACAAACGGTTTCATGTGTGGTTTTGAATTTGTCAAACCGTACCTAAGCGGTTTCGGGTTTGGTTTGAGCTTCAAACCGCACCAAACCGCACCATGCTCACCTCTACCTTGCTCTATAAGTTTGAGCCTCTGATATCTTCACAATATATTCATTCCAAACAGTTTCTACAAATGTGGCAGCCAACATCTTTGGATTTTTTTTTGAATTCATTTATATACTTATCTACAAGCCACCTAAAGTTAGCATGCTTGTTTGTAGCATCTCTCGAACAACTATGGGGGTCATACAACTTCTTATTTGCGGTGTATTCTCCCTCTGCAATTTACTAGCATATATCTTCCATGGACAAGGAGGACTGCATTTATAACCAACCTTGAAACCTTCATTCTTGTATATTACTGGATTTCTTCCATACTTGACTGGGTGAGCTCTAACTGCCTTCTTGAATTGTTTATTGTCATTGAACAACATGTCTTTTTCAAATTTAAGATCATCCATCATAGTTTCATGATCAAACTTTGGTCATTTTGGTCCATCTTCATTTACAGTCATTTTAAGAATTTTTTCTTGCATAAAATCTTCCTCATCATCAAATTTAGTGACCTTCTCCTTCCTTTTTGCAGTCACCTTCTCTTTCTTTTTGTTTAAGACCCTTACTTCTTCTTGCTCTATGTCATCTCTACCATCTATGCCTTCTATACCACTATCCATATTAGCATTAAAAGTAATGTCATCTTCCTCATACGAACTATCATAAAATTGTTCATTGTATGAGGAATCTTCAGTGTCATTATCATCAAACTGGATGTCTTCCTCGTTACCACCAAACTGATTGCCTTCTTCATTAACATCAAACTGTTTGGCTTCCTCATTATCACCACCTTGGATGCCTTCTTTATTATCACCAAATTGGTTGCCTTCCTCCTCATCATCAAAGATCTTCAAATGGAGATAAGATTTGCAAGGGGTGCTGAGTTATAACTACTATATCAACTTTTCTTGACTTAGGAATAAAAGGCTTCATGTTCTTAATATCATCAATTAATATAAGTTCTGTGTATCTCTTAATCAGATCAAAGTGGTAGAATGATAATGTCCCATAAAGTCTAACCTCCATTGTCATATTACTTAAGTCCTGTGGGTGGGGTTAACTGACTAAGCTCACAATAGTCAAAAAATTGAGATTGACCCCCTCATACCCCCATCTATAAATTCACCATCATAAGTACAATCTTATACTAAATAAGATATCATTATGGTCATCTGCAGTCAACTAAAGCATAAATAAATAACCAACAACTAAAAATAAATCAATTCTTTAATCATACAACAAATATAAAGACAATTATTTCACTACTTCCAAGCATAATCAGTTTTAAAAAAAGGACATAAATAACATTTTAGGACCCAAAGAAAGGACACACAATTGTTAAAGAATGAAGAATCAAAGAGGAAAATATATAATTACTTTTTCAACTACCATTAGTAATTGATATATATACACATACATGTGTATCATAAAATTCTCAACTATCATAAATGTGAAAGTAAATGTCAAAAATATTATTTTACCTCCATATAAAGGAGTTCAAAACTCTTCCAAATCTGGAATTCTCACCACCCATACCATTGCAACTTGATTTAGAACCTCGATTAGCTAGTTGAGAGCCACAAATTTTCTCTAATTTGGTAAACTATCAAGCTCAATTGTTTTTCTACTCACAGAGCCCTAGTTTTTTACCCCAGACGAGTTTTTACAATTGTTATTAAGTAAATCCCTTTTTAACTTGCTCGTATTGGGATTATATTTCATAAATCAATGAGATTTATATGGTTATATACAGTTAAACCGTATACAATAGGCGCCTTCCCCGTGACACGTCAATAATTTGACCATTTTTACGCTTGAAAATGAATTTAGGGTTAATTTTGTTTATTTAAGTGTACTGGGAGACTGTTATAAGTTTTTTATATTAGAATTACTTGAGTAAAAAAAGTGATACTTTCAACGATATATAAGTGTATTTAATCCAAAAAAAAAAATTATGTACAATACAGATTCACAGCAGTAGGGGTGGTGGTGATGGTCACTTTATTTTTATCATTAATTTCTTTATGGAGTATTTTTTAATCTTTGGTGAGTGTGTTTGAAGAGGTTATTATTTTGCCGGACGATACACCCCACCAATTGTTGCGGCTTTCTGAAGACTGACTAAAAAGAAAGAAGAAGAAGAAGAAGAAGAAGAAGAAGAAGAGTAGATGTGTATGGCGATGGGCGATTGGATCGATCCACAATCTTCTTCTTGAGTACTCCACGAGCTAGTAGTAGAATATTAGTATTCTTCCTACTACTACTGCTACTACTACTATTACATGTCTCATATAGTCTCCTTTTGACATTGAGATTGATTTCTATTCCACCAAATTCGTCGTCTTCCCCCTTCTTCCTCTCTGTCTCAGGTATATCTAATTTTGTTCCCATTCCACCCCCAATACTCTCTCCTTTTTTTTTCCTCTCTCAATCACTACTCCTCTAGTCTAGTCTAGTCTGTGCTGCTGGTCGTGACCACCGATCTGCTTTTATTCTCTCTAGTTTTCGGTTGAAACGCTTAAATGGGTATGCTTGTTTCTTTAATTTGGACTTTGATCAAGTCTTTTGTTCTTCCTTTTTGTGATGAGCTCTCCGTTTCAGCTGTACGTTTTAACATACCCATTTTGAAATGTTGGGTTGATGATAACATGTTAGCCTCTTGGATTTATAGATATGGGATGTCTTCCATCACCGTGGAAGGGTTTGGCGGATTTTACTTGGATATTTGCTGTCCGTGTTTAATTTTTTATAAACGTTTCTGATCTATGTCTATTGCTGTCTATGTGTTCAATTTTTTCTAAACGTTTCTGATCTATGTCTATAATACGTGTATGGATGGCTTTTTATACAAGTGTGTATTTATATGTGCGTCCCTTTCTTTCTTTATTTGTATTGGGGAAAGAAAGGGGCTTCTCATGACGACATGTTTAGCAACAGGGTGGTTTTCTTACTTTGACTAGGCTATCGTAATGATTTAAAATTAGTCGCTTCCAAAATCAGAATTTGCTACATAAAGTTTTATATGTTTTCTCCTTTTCTATGAGTATTTGATTACTTTCAAATGTGCTTAAGATGAAGTTTATCTGGTCATACCTGTTGATTCTTGGTGTTCTGTATGGCTCTGGTTGGATTGCTCCTCTTAGCAGTTGGTTTTTTTCAGATCTATGCATTATATCTTTTTTTCCCTTCTCATATGGGTTGTATAGTTGGTATCTTAATAAGATCTTAGGTTGTATACCCTTTGGGGCCTTTTCCACTAACTTATCCTGCAGATTCCATGATCTTATTTTGGGGTGGGGGGTTTCCGTGAGTTCGCATCAGGCTTCAGCATTTAATTTCCACAATCCTGTTGCTTTGTTGAATATTACAGACTTGCTATAAAAGTTTTGTTCAACTAAAATTAAGCTAATCAACATTTGTAAATGTTTTTTCTTCATGCCTCTAGTGTAATTTTTCCCATTTTGGTTATCTTTCTAAATTTGTCTGGCTGAATGAATATTGGGGATGACATCAATAAATCACCTCTAGCCTTATTCTGTCAATTTTGATGGAGTAATGCTTTTATTGTCTCTGCCAATTTGAATCTGCTCTGATCCTACTCTATATCTATATATGTAGACTTAAAAGGAATTCATATATTTTGTATACTTCTATCTTCTTGATATGGTACACTTGCTGACAATTTTCTTCCTAAAGTTCCACATTATGCATAATGAATTTAATTAACATCTTTTTTTTCTTTTTAGAGATCTATTAAGTTTCTCTGCAGTATACTTGAAGTGGCACTTACTGTGTGCACCCCTGCACGATACTCAAAAGAAGCCTGATGGGTTCCAGATTCCCATCTCATCAGCTGAGCAATGGCCTTTATGTATCAGGTCGGCCTGAGCAGCCAAAAGAAAGGACCCCTACAATGAGCTCAACAGCCATGCCATATACTGGCGGAGACATCAAAAAGTCGGGAGAGCTTGGGAAGATGTTTGATTTACCTGTGGATGGATCCAAGGCGAGGAAATCTGGACCAATAACTAATGCTCCTTCAAGAACTGGATCTTTCGCAGGAAGTGCTTCACATTCAGGACCAATCATGCCTAATACCGCAGCTAGGGCTAGCTATTCCACATCAGGTCCTGTGTCATCTGGTGGGGTTTCTGGTTCAGTTAATGTGAAGAAGTCGAGCTCTGGACCGCTGAATAAACATGGGGAACCATTAAAGAAGTCATCTGGCCCCCAATCTGGTGGAGTGACTCCAGTTACGCGCCAAAACTCAGGTCCTTTACCACCAGTTCTCCCTACAACAGGACTCATTACATCTGGCCCCATCTCTTCTGGCCCACTAAATTCATCAGGGGCCCCGAGGAAGGTTTCTGGTCCTTTGGACTCCAAAGGTTCTATCAAACTACATGGTTCATCTGTTACTAATAACCAGGCAGTGACAACTCTTAGCCAAGACGAAGACTATTCCTTTAAGAGGAACTTCCCAAAGCCAATCTTGTGGTCAATGATTCTGCTCTTTGTGATGGGGTTCATTGCAGGTGGTTTCATTTTTGGGGCTGTCCATAATGCTATTCTTCTCATTGTTGTTGTGGTTCTTTTCGGAATAGTTGCAGCATTATTCACCTGGAATACTTTTTGGGGAAGAAGATCTATCATTGACTTCATTACCCGCTACCCAGATGCTGAGCTTAGAACAGCGAAAGATGGACAGTATGTGAAGGTCTCCGGGGTATGTTTTTTCTTTTTTGATAAAGCTGAGATGTACTTGTTGATTTTTTTACTAAAAAAATATATGGAAATAAATTGCGTCCAATAGGATTTGAACTTATACCAAAGTTTTGAATGAGAGAAAGAAGTGAGGAATCCTCTTCTCGACCTTGACTCTCCCTATCCAGATTTAATAACCCAAGATCTAGACTTACACATAGAAAGACTGGGTCATGGTCGGGACTGTCCAAGTCAAACATTTGACATGTGGCATCACCATCAGCATGATGTCATAAATTAATGAATAATATAAATCTGCCAATATGCGTGTGTGTATATCACGAATTCGGAGGTGGTTTCATGGTTGGAATAAAGGATTTTTCCCACAGATCAATCGTAGGAAGAAATCAGTGAATAAAATTATTAGCTCTGAATTAGGGATTAAAGAGAATTTTTTTTACATGTTAACTTTATATATCAACAAAAGTTACAAACCAGATTCGATGAGAGAGAGAGAGAGATGTTATACTTTGGTGCAGAATCTGAGAGACCATCTTGACCATCCTCGAGAGCAGAAAGTGAAAGCCTAAGAGAAACAGAGTCTAAATTGTTGAGAATTCAAATCCTTCTCCCCCACCCTCCTTCTCTCGTTTAATCTTATACTTTTATTATTTTTTTTTTTGTAATCTAATTTAGCCTCTGCTTCTCTTATTAACTTTCTAGTTGAGGTCACATCTCCTAAGTCTAGCTTCAAGCAAGTCTTCAGACTTTTATTTGGTGGTGTATGTTGGGATGGTTAAAAAGTATAGAAATTCTTGTTCAAGTGGGGGCAGATGAGTTCAAATAGAAACTTGAAGGCTGGTATTTTCCTTGTTGGTCATGTTAGGGAAGCCTTACAACTGTAAAGGAGGAGGTCGTAGACTCGTAGTTTTCACTATTAAATGGATTTAGAGAGATGGTTTTGTTGGTGTATCTGGACAGGAATACTAATTGCTTGGCAGTTTTGGGTTTCTTCTCTATTTTATTTTCTTTAGATGGTAATTCAATGATGGTTTAAATTGTCTATAGCAAATATATATATATATATATGAGAGCCGATCCATAGCAAATAGTGGCTACAGGGCTTAAATGCCCAACAGATTTTTGCTAAATCTGACGATCAGCACTTAAAGAAAAAATAAGCCCCTCCGCGACATAGTGTTGTGGAACTTCCACTGTGTTGCAATAGGGAAGTTGCTTTTCTATTAGTTCAAAATAGTATTTCTTCTTTTGCAACACAGTGTTGTGGTAGTTAAGTTAGTTCGCAACACATTGTTGGGCCCCTTCATTTTTTTAATCTTGGCTGTTAAATCTTGCAATGGATGTTTAAGATTTGGTGGCCACTTAAGGTCCTATAGCCACCATTTGCTATGGATCGTCTATTCTCTCTCTCTCTCTCTCTCTATATATATATATAATATAACTTGATAAAACTTTCATTCTTGAGTGTTGTGCTTTAGGGAGATCTCCATTAAACCCTAAAATTAAATGCATTAAACCTCCCATTCCTCCACAACCTTCACCTCCTAAGGAACTTGCTTTATCATGGTACACCAATACCCCATCTTTGATGTGTCTTCACTATGATAATGAAGTTGGCCCATGATTTGTATACTTTTTGAATTGATAGATTGACTTGCTTCCATTGCCCCACTATAATTTCTGTTGCCTCAATCTCTACCGGTACACTTTTGCATCTACTTTGACTCTTAGTCATTAATTCTTCAGTTCAATCTCACCTAATCCCAACATCGTCTGAATCCTCAAAGTGACATGCCATACCCCTAATTTAAACTCCCATGATTGTGCACTTTCATTGATCACCCCAGTTGCCACGACAGACAAGCCTCTGGTCAAGAACTATCATCACTCAGCAGTATATTATATCTTTGTAACAGCATTAGCTAGACCACTGCTAGGACAACTTCCTCTATTATATCCATCTGCGCATGAATACCACAAACAGAACTTCCCCTGATCCAAATCAGAGGTTGTTGGAGCTCCCATTATTGCCTGTTGTATCACATTGAAGTCCATTATCCTCTTTCTAAACTTGCAATTTGCATATTGATGACTTAGATATCATTGTCCACACATTCATTGCTGATTAGTTCATCGATGCAAGTATGCACCTTTTTTAGTACTGCATTATTGACCCCGAGCTTTCTTACGAGACTATTCGGCTGGAAAAAATTTGTTAGTTTTTTGTATCTATTTGTACTTAGGTGGCAACCTCTTGGTGCCTTGTTTGAATACTCCCTCCGTCCTCAAAAGAATGAGCAAAGTATAATTTGCGCACATAATAAGAAAAGTAAAAGTAGAGGAAAGAGAGTAAAAAACTTCCAAATTTATCCTTAGCCCCACAAGATTATATAGAGTGATGAGCACTTTTATTTTTTTATACTAATGGATCCCACTAAATGACATATTTATCCTTCACTTTATATACTCTATATCATCCTCTTGGGGGACAAAAAAATTTGTACCTTTAGTCATCCTTTTGGGGATGGAAGGAGTACAATTTATTTACTTAACAACTAAAAAAAAATCATTGCTACAATCGCAGCAAATTCAAGTTTCAAAGCACTTATTATATGAATGGATGTGGGGTTTAACTATTTAAAAAAAATGGAAATCAAGAGCTCAGAGAGTGAGAAGCCCGAGGTTGCTAATAATTCAAAATTGATCGTCTACACTTGCGAGTTGCTCTGAAAGTGCATATAAATGAGATGTTTGGTCCTCTTGTTTGCAACCATGATTCGATCTCTGTGAATGTAAATATTTTTAGCTGAACAAGAAAGACTAGCTTTGTATACTACATGTGTACATGGGAGGATCTCATTTTTGGAGACTTGGCTCTTCTCCATTACATTTTTCCTCCAATTCCAACCAATACACCAATTATTTGATCTTAATAATTTCGTTAGCAATGATCAAAATATGTTAATAGATAGTTAATATATTAAGATCAATCCTACAAAAAATTAGAATCGTAAAAAAAAAATTCACCACTAAAAGTTTAAAGGAATTTTCAACCATTAAAATTTTGATGAAAAATTTACTTGTTCATAAAATGGTGAAAAAATATCGGATTACTTTCCTTTTTGGAACAATTATGCTATTCAATATAATAAATTAGTTGACTGAAGTTGATTTCAATTATACTATCCACAACTATAAAAATATAGTGTATTAGATGGAATTGGAAAGAATGTGTAATGGAGGAGATCCAAGTCCCATTTTTGGCACTTTTCATGAATTCCTTTACTTATCAGTTTTTTTATTTTTAATTTATTACAAATAAAGACTAAGGAGTATTTCTATCCCCCGCCCCACCACCACCACCCCCTTCCCCCCCCCCCCCAAAAAAATTTTTTTTTTTTAAAAAAAAAATTATATATATATATATATAGGACTGATGGGTGGCTGGATGTGTTATTTTTAAGCGGTTAAGTAACCCCTCTCTCTCTCTCTCATAACTAATTTTGGTTCCCAAGTATGGGGATTTGGAACCAGTGACCTTGAGTTTAATCCTCAAGGCATCTGCCATTTCTCCCACACCTTGGGTTCAATTAACTTCTCTTTCTCTCTCTCTCTCCCCCCCCCCCCCTTTCTCCTCCCTCCCCTAAAATAAAATCCTAAGTTTTTTCTTTTGGTTACATTTTGCAGTTGGATCTTCTGGCCAGAGAAGTCTATAGTTCAGGGTTGAACTTGTTTTTAATCCTATTATTAATTTATTTAACCACCTCGAGAAAGATTTCTAGGAATAAGAAGTTCTAAGAATATAATGTTAATTATACAAGTCAAAAGTAAGACCAAAATTGAAATCAGTTTTCAATGCCCAGTTTTTGGTAATTGTAACCGAGGATTGTGATGAAAATGCTTTGGCATGATTGGCATCAGTACCTGATGCATATAGAAAGGATGTTGAAGAGATTACAGCTACATACTAAATATGCATGAGTGAAAACTTATTGCATTTGTTTTGAGCAAGTCTTATTGCAATTTTTTTTTAATTAGAATTTTTATGCATGCATATGCTTGATTAACATATTTTGCTTAGCTTTTAAATTGTGGTCAGTTTATTTGTGAAGGTGGTGACCTGTGGAAATGTGCCCCTGGACTCATCCTTCCAAAGAGTTCCAAGATGTGTCTATACATCTACATGTTTATATGAGTATCGAGGATGGGATTCAAAAGCTGCCAACCCAACTCATCGTCGATTTACGTGGGGGCTTCGATCATCGGAGGTGAGTAGCTATTATGTGGGCTTCAATTTTTTAATGTATTGCTTATCATCTTCCCTCAGCCGTTTCTTGATTTCTTCAGTGTGTTAAATTTCTCATGTAGAAGAATATAATAGCTCTTTTATCCTCAAATGATCTAGAGTGTGTCAGATATGAATATGTCTTTGGCATATAATTGCCCACCTCGTAATTGACTAAAGTCTTAAGGTCTTCTCCATGTAATTGAACACCTCTAGTAATTTCTGGCAGTTTTCAATTATTTTATGCGCTGCTTAGGTTTCATAATATTGACTCATGCATTCTGTCTGTTTTATTTGGCAGAGGCACGTGGTTGACTTCTACATCTCTGATTTTCAGTCTGGGTTGAGAGCATTGGTTAAGACTGGTTATGGCGCAAGGGTTACTCCTTATGTGGAGGAATCTGTTGTTGTTGATGTCAACCCTTCAAATAAAGACTTATCTCCAGAATTTGTCAGGTGGTTGGGTGAGAGGAACCTTTCAAGTGATGATCGTGTAATGCGATTAAAAGAAGGGTATTTTTTTAATTTTTTTTGCTATTTCTTTGTTTATTTATATATTTAAAATTTTAAGTTAGCTTTCCTACTGGTATATTCTGATTTAGTCATTAAAGTCAAGATCATAGAATGTGGGGTACATGAAAAGTATTGTCTTTAAGCATCATGAGAATCTCTTTATGTTGATTATAAATTATTCCATGCTTTTTATATACCATGTAGCTGACAACAGTAATATGGTGCTGAAGCATTTTGCATATCTACCATGTACAAACACAGTCTTTATCTACTATCCTGACCGCAGTTTACAGAGTAATTGGAGGACAAATTAAGACATCTATATCTTAATTAGCATTTAATTTTATATTTAGTCTTAAATTTTTGATAAGTTTTAGAGTAAACTAGATATCCAGTCCCCCGTTAGTAATTTATATACGCAGCACTAGCAAAAACACCGTCAATTCATATCAAAGAAAACAATTGAAACTTCCCACTTTTGATGTCCCACGATTCTTCTAGTCTCGCTTCTTGAATCTCCCTGGGCTTTCTTCACTTTTTATATTGCTTGCATTTAAACAGTGTATCACAGTTGACATCAGCTTCCTTAATTCTGATCCAGTATAATTTCTGGTATCATTTCTGTTTGTATTTAACTATTTTTTTTTCTCTGGGTCTTTCTCCCTCATCTCAATTGTCCACCATCACCACTTCCTGCAAAAGATTAGTCATTGACGGTGTTAATCAATCCCATCTCATCTTAATTCTCCACCATGGCGGAAGCCCCACCTCACCTCCTGCAGAAAATTATGTAGTCCATGGTGGCAAAGAAGAAGATCTCAACGGATGATGCCATATAAGCCACGAAATTGGCATTGACAAATATAATGGGGAAGCAGAATATGAAAGAGCAGGGAAGGTGGGGATTTTGATAGGGTTTACTTGTTTCACGTTTTGTCGATGCTGCGTATGTAAATTAGGAACGGGGGAGTGGAAATCCAGTTTACTAAGTTTTATTCTTTTTCAGAAAGTTTGTCAAAAGTGAATTATTAGGGGATGTAACATTTAAGGTTTTTATTGGTTACTTCTATTTTGGTAGGTACATCAAAGAAGGAAGCACAGTTAGTGTGATGGGAGTTGTTCAGCGAAATGACAATGTACTTATGATTGTACCTCCCCCGGAACCATTCACCACAGGATGCCAATGGTCTAAATTTATCCTTCCAGCTAGCCTGGAAGGCATTGTTCTGAGATGTGAAGATGCATCAAAAATTGATGTTATACCAGTATAAGATCGGTGGATTAAAAAAATGTTGGTATGATCCTGGAGAAGTAGTTTGTTGCTATCCCAATATCTAATGGTGGTCATTACTAGTGAGTGGAAATGCATTGATATGTTTTGGCCAAATTGTAATCTCATTTTAAATTTTTGTGAATAGGGTATTAGGGGTTCTTATTAGTATTTTTCAACGCTTGAAAGGTTATGGCTGATGCTGGAGAAATGAGAATTTTAACTTGTTTGAATATATTGGTATGTGGGAAGGGAAAAGACGAGACGTAATATAATGTATCGAGTATCTTGTGTTTTGTTAGTAACTAGCAGCTTGCTTGGTTGATATGCTGGTCTGGTTGGTTGTAATATGATTTAGGCCGTTATTTATTATGCTTGATTGATTGCTAACTTTTGATTGATTTACCGGGAGTCCGTCCGGTAGTAGGTAACTAGGTATGCATACATACTCCTTTGTTCTTAGTGCCTAAACTAACAAGTTCTTAATGATCCGTTATTCAAGACAGTTGGAGACAGTGTTGTGACTTTTATTCGTGCAAATGTCAAGATTTACCCTTGATTATGGTGCAACAAAAAGTAATTTGGCATTTTCTTGTATTAGGAAATATTGTCATACATGCTTGAGGCTACTTCACTCACTATATATATATATATATATATATATATATATATATATATATATATATATATATATATATATATATATATCGCGTTTGCATAGCTCACGTTTGCTATGTACACTATTTCAGCTAACTCATCTTCTGTCGTCCAATGGAAAATCTAAGGACTGGTTGGGGTTTGGCTGTTACTCTTTCCTACGGCCAGCTAAATTCTTTTATATTGGCCGTTACTCTGCCTAGCGGTCAGTTAAAATGCGATCGTTTTGACTGGCCGCTAGAGTGAGTAGCGGCCAACATAAAAGGTCGTAGAAATATTTGGTCTTCTGTTCATGACAAAAGTCTAAAATACTCTCGCCTTAGTTAGATTTAAGTAATTTAATGTATAAAATATTTGGAATTTAAATTTTAAACAATCAAATTATCACAATAATTTACAATGTTAAATTATATTAAATAAGAAATTATATTACAAATATTTTATATAAATAAATACATTGAATATATTTGACAATTTACACATATAAATACGTTAACTAGTTTCTATGTATTTATTTGTATAAATTGTCAAATATATTCAATGTATTTATTTATATAAAATATTTGTAATATAATTTCTTATTTAATATAATTTAACATTGTGAATTATTGTGATAATTTGATTGTTTAAAATTTATATTCCAAATATTTTATACATTAAATTACTTAAATCTAACTAAGGCGAGGGTATTTTAGACTTTTGTCCTGAACAGAAGGCCAAATATTTCTACGACCTTTTATGTTTGGCCGCTACTCCTAGCGGTCAGCATAAAAGAATTTGACTGGCCGTAGGAGAGAGTAGCGGCCAGGCCCCAGCCAACCTTTAGATCTTCCATTGGACGGCAAGAGATGGGTTGGCTGGAATAGTGTCCATAGCTAACGCAATTTATGGATCATTCCCCATATATATATATATATATATATATATATATTCATAGCATAACATGTATTTGTTATGGATCCTTATAGGGTATAAACCATTTATATCATTGAAAACAAGAAGGAATGGCCAGTATTAAAAATCGATGTCCGTTACTATTAGTAACAGACGATAAAAAACACTTAGCGTCTGTTATTACGTTAGTCAGTTGCTACGCTAGAATAAGTTTGACTTTATCAATAAATATTTAGGGTTTATTAATTAGGATTTATTAACCAATCAGTGTTATGCACAGTTCTTTCGTAACTTCTAATTTGATCAAGAAAATCACAAAAAATGAATCTGTTAAGTTAATAAACTCTAAACCCTGATTAATAAACTCTAAACCTTAGTTAATAAAATTTAAATCCTAATTAATAAACCTTAAATCTTGGTTAATTTATCATAAATATTTATTAGTAAAGTCAAACTCATTCTGATTAGTGTCTGCTATTAATAGTAGCAGATGTTGATTTTTAGTTTTTAATCCTGACATTTCTTTCTTATTTTTAATTGTATAGATTGTATATGTCTTATAAGGATTCATAACAAATACAAGTTATGGATAATTATTTGGAACAAGTATTAGTATGAGAGAGATGATTTTGTAACAAAATAATATCTCTATGCAGTTTTGTCGACATTGGCTGATGGGAGACATAAGATAGAAGATAAGGGGGAAAAAATAAGTTACTTTACCTGATTTATTTCACAATGGAATGCCCAAAAATCAATATTTCCAGGTATCTTCCCTCTTGATTTATTTGTAGGGTTAAATTTATTTTAAAAACAATAGAGATGATGAAGTATTATTTTTATATTGGATACCCTCTTTTAACTATTTTTTACTTAGTTCTTAGTTGTCCCATCAAATTCCGTCATGACTTATTATTATATAATACTCAGTCTCTTTAAATATTAAAGATGCATTATGTAAAACGACTAATTTTAAAAATACATATATTTATTTTTTAAACTTTACTCTGTCGCATTAAAAAAAAACCTTTACTGTCACTACCCACTTCTTGTGTAAAATGTGCGTCAAATTTAACCACCATCTTTTTAAAAACATAAAATGAAGTAACGCAGTAATATTTTATTTCCATGAACAACTCGAGACAACTAACACAGAAAACCCAAGACAGAAGAAAGTTTGTACGCTAAACAACTTGGTCAAAGCTTTTTGAGGAGCCTAAAACTGAAATTTTGTCACCTTAAGGTATATATACCTTCATTTCTAAAAAAAATAAAAGAAATTTCCCGAGATCCATAATTTTAGAAGTTTCATTTCATAAAGACCGAAGACATCCCAAATCTAGATTGGGACAAGGGAATATATTTTAAGATGTCACAACTCATGATACAATACAATCATTATTCATATATATGACAGAAACTCAGGAGTCCATCTTAGAGCTACTCAGAACCACCACATACTGGAACTAAATCTAAACTATCATTTTACCATGAGCTCTAAATGTAGGCTAGGTCGCCCAAACTATAACTTCCATGGGAATGCACGTGATTATAATTTGAAAGGAGAGCCATATCTCAAAAGCAAAGGGTAACATTAGGTGTTGCAGTCTTTGAAGATACTAGAGGAGCAATCCAACTTCTACTTCTGCAAATTGTAAACTCGACCTCTGTTTATTAGTTGCCAAAGTTCTGCCTTGGCTTCTTCAAGTGTTTCGATGCCATGCCCGTCTTCGAATGGTATTCTCTGAATGTTGAACTGTCAAGAGAAAGAAAAAACATGCTAAATCACTAGCATTAAAAACTTAAAGAAACGGAACATATAATAAGATGGATGTTGCAAGCCAAGGGACCTGTGCGCCTTGCCGAACACGAATATCTGTTCCCTTGCTGTCTATTGAAATGAGAGCAACATCATCCACCTCAGTCTCCAAAGACAGGAGTTCTTTTAAGGGCTTTGAAAAGATTGTGTTGAGTTCCTGTATGAATATATATATATATATATATATATATATATATATATATATATATCCGACTCATTCCCATAAAAATTGGACAATAATAATAATACTTTGGTGACTAAAGAATGATTACTAAATATGAATCCAAAATGATGTGATTGGTTTTGGTTGGTTATTATCACTAGACTCACTCATGTATGGTGAATCATCAACTAATTACACCTCGCCACATCATTTTTAAACTATTTTTGTAAGACTATTGTGTCACCAACTCACCATAGCAATACTCAAAACTGGGAATAACACATAGCTATGTCAGTTGCTTTGAATATATATTAGCTGTTGCATACTTTCTCGGAACAATTACACGAACATACATACACACACATCGTGGGAAGGGAGTGCAAAAATTTATACCCCAAAATCAGTTTCAAGACAGTAATTTTCTCAATACAAATTTAAAACTCACCTTCAGATTTTGCTCACCACCATCAACCGCGATCTTATCAGGTCGAAGGGTCTCATATTCTTTGACATCAACCCAGGCAACGGTGCCAAACCCGCCGATGAAATATATATCACTAGCAGTAACAAATAAAACAAAATAAGCCCCTCATGCTAACATGCTAAGGCACAAAGATATTATCTTGTTAAGTTACAGAAGACTTCTCAAAACACTTACGCATGAGAACCAAATCTGGATCATATACGAGTCATTGAGTCAATTTGAAAAATCTAAGATTTTCTAAAGAACTATATGGAAATATATTTAGCCGCAAGTGCTTTAAGTCTACAGATTTGTAATCATAACTTTTGTTTTGATACTGAAATCAAAACTCTAAATGCTAAGAATGGCAGCATTTTTTGAGCACAAAAACCCATCATGAAAGGCAAATAAATGTTGAATCTTGATAACTCAAACTTCTAGAAAATTAATATAAATCCACATTCACTCAAGCCGTTGCCAACATAAAAGCAAAACCTTATATTCTGCATCCTAAAGTAGTAGAAGTTCCCCCACTGTTGTGAAGGCCCTTGATGGTGTTTTGCTATGTACTGCTTATGAGCCCATTCCTGGCAACAAACATGTAATATTTATCTATCAGTAATTCTATAATATCCTGAATACTTATATAACATATAAATATGATAATAAATGACTAAAGTTAGTTGTAAAATAATTTCGAGGACGAAATTCTTGTAAGTTGGGTTGAATGTAATATCCCGAATATTTATGTGGCTTATAAATACGATCTTATGTGATTAATAAAGGTTAATTTAGTGACCTAATATATGTGTTATGTGATTTAATAAGTGGTGTTATTTTGTATAAGAAAAATATTATTTTCGATAAATAACGCAAAAACATTATTCATAAAACGCAGAAAACGCTTAGTATTTATACGGGATATAAATACGAAAAGTCAAACTTGGAGAGTAATTAGATTATTTGCTAATGAAGAAGAGAAAACCAAATTGGCTAGGAAGACCTTGGTTGATTAAATGAAGGGGAGAAAACCAAATTTGCTAGGTAAACCTCTTCACTTGATTGATTTTGAACCTAAAGACCATTTTACCCTAAGTCTTGCATTTGTTATAAATAGAGACCTCATTCTTCATTAATTTCTTACCAATTCACAAAGGTAGAGTAAGAGAAGATTGAGAATCATAAGTAAGAATACTTGTTAGTTGAGAGTAGGAAAGGAAAATCCAAGCTAAGTATGATAGAAGATCGAAGAGCTTGCATTTCAAGAGGTAATAAAATTATGTTATAATTTTAGTTTATGTTCTTATGTTCTTGAATAGAATTCATGAAATAGTGCATATTTAGGTTTATGATTTTGTTATTTGATGTTATTAAGTTATAGAACATGTTATCATAGCAAATTAATGCTTGAGGTATCATGTTTTACCAAATAGATCAAAGATTTATAAAACAATGTTTGTGCAGTCCACTGTTTAGTGATTTCTGTACATTTCTGTTGGGAATCTGTTTTGGGTTTCTAAATGAAAGTTGTAGATCATGAAATTCTAATGAATTTAGACTCAAGAAGCATGTCAAAATATTTTGTTATGAGGAAGTTATGGTCAGTTTAGTGTGGCTGGTCCAAGCTTAAAAGCTTGCTGCCCATTTTCGAAAAAGTGGCTTAAAAATGAGTTTTTGAGTTAGCCACTTGTCCTAAATATTCCAGTTATGGAAATAGTTATTTCAAGGATATCTAAGACTTATTATGAAGTAATATTTGATGAACTAACCTTCGGGTACATGTAACCTATTATATAGGCTGTTTAAAGCGTATCGATTAGACGAGATCACGCATCAAGGCAAGTTCTAATCCTCTGTGTTATTGTGCAAGTCTTCTATCCCTTATTTGTATGTGATAGTTGTTATGTGAAGATAACATGTTAAAGCATATATGTGGAAGTCTTATGTGATATTAAGTAGGATTTGATGATCAAATGTTGTTAAGTGATATGTGATGCTACATATGATTATGTATTATTGTTGAGCATGGGTTAGCATGATCGTTAACGGTAAGAAATGATAAATCAAGCATGTTAAAGTTTATATGAAAGCATAAACTGTTTATATGTTACTGGTTAGACTTGATGAGCCGTAGTGCTCATTCTTGCGAACAAACCTTTATTTGCAGTTATGAAGAAAGTTAAGAAGACCATGAACGATAAGAAGAAGCTTAGACTATGTTTCATGTTTTACTTACTTGTTATTTGTATGTAGTCATAATGACTATTGTAATAAGAACAAGCAAACCATGTAATCGAAGATTATATTAATAATATCATGTTATTATCAAAACATTGTTATGTCTTTACATTGATAACTTAGCATTGTTAAAGAACTATAAATCTGAGTGAGGGTATTGGTAACTGATCATGTTATGCTGATACTCTGAACTTTAGATAGATAGTAAAACATTAATACAATGTTGATAAAGAACTATAAATCTGAATGAGGATATTGATTAACATTGTGAGTGTTGTAAGACTAGAGATTTAGCACCGATGAAGAAACCAAACTCATCGCAAGGTTCCTCTGTTCCAAGTACAAGTGTGTTAATAATATTGTGAATTTCAGATAGGTAGGAAATATCGACATGAAGAGATATCTTTATAAAGTTATGTGTCCAAGTGAGGGTATTGAATGATATTGGGAGTTCTGTAAGCACTGAGGTTACACTAATGAGCGCCGGTAAGATGCCAAAATTACCGGAATGCGCCCCTCTGTTGCCAAGAACAATCTTTGTTATTAATACTGTGAATCTTAGATACGTAAAGTTATAGAATGTTTAAATTATAAGGTTAAAAATTTGACTGATATATATGGTGTTATCCATATATACGAATGAACTACAAGTTTGATACTTGTAGAAATAATGAGATCGAGATCAAGTTAAGATCCAGGGATGAAGAGAAAGGAAATTTATATTTTTATAGTCTGTAATAGACTAATTCAACCAATATGATTATGAGATCATTGATTAAGTAACGATAGAATGACAAGATAACGTCGACCCTTATTCGGGCGGCGATCGTCCGAATTCGGGGGCGTTACAAATTCCATGAGGACCACGAAAGGAATGACACAAGACAATTCTAAACTCCTGCTACACCTTTTCCAAAGTTTTTATCCCGAAAGGCCGAAACATGAAAAAGTAGATGCTTTGGAATGGACTGAAGGAGTGGAATATTCCCTAAGACAGAGGATGCCCACCTCACTTTGCAAAATCAAAGAAGAATACGGAGGCAGAAATGGAAAAACTGATCTGAAAACTTATATAATACATGAAAAGGTCACTATTTGAGAGGCTCCTTCATTGCAAAAAAGTGAGTCTACAGAGAGTTCAAAGCCCTGAATATGGCCACTGAATGACAACCAGGACACTATCACTTTCTGCTGTGCATCTAAGAACTGTTGATATATACCTTATCAAAAAAGAAAAAAGTAGTGTTAAAATAACTGGAGTGAAGTAATCACCTGCTGGTCTTCTGGAAGAGGAAAGACGTCGCCAAAAATTGTGACCCTTGCATTTGATAACCCACTCCAGCCAGGTATCTATGAAAGCTTATTTGTCCATGAAATTCACAGATGCAGAACACTACCCAGCCAGCTCAAACATTGTAAATGCAAGAGGTGAAATGCACTAACCTGTACCACCAGTGTGCATCTCGGGTCAGCTAATAAATTCCGCGTGTGTATGGCCAATGGTGAAAATGAAAATATTGGATCTGCAAATACAGACATGACTGATGTCAGAGGAGAGAGAATTTGGACGTGGGTGGAAGACACCAGTTCTTCCAGTAGTTTGTCATGAGCATGCTTCGGGTGCCATATGTGTATTTAAGAGACCAATACCTCAACATTTGAATGAATGGTGTCGAAACATACACCACATAACAACATTTATCTGAAATAGTTACAGACTCCTATATATTTGTTACAATAGACAAACACGTGAAATAGTTTACAGTTTATAAAGATGATTAAGAAGGAACCTCTTAAGAATGCTCCTAAAAGATCACAAGAATCTGATTACTCTTCATTCTTAACACTCAAAATTGGAAGAACCAAAAAACAAATAAATGATGATAGTCTAACCAAGTACCAGAAAATCTAAATTTTGAAATTCAATTCCAGAAACTTACGCCCCATCGAATCGGGTGCAAAATCTACTAGTGAACCAAATGGATATCCTTCCCGTCGATGATGCATCCGGGACATCACGGTGCACAGGTGAGCAAACCTAGCCTTATATAATAGTATTAATTTCAAGATTGAGAGTCAGAGATCACAACTTTTGAAAATATGAAGCGATATTTAACGTAGTCTGCTTAATAGTCATAGTTACAATTAGAAGACAAAAACAACTTTTACTTGTTCCATCAAATTGCGAACTGCTAAGGCTGGTCTAGGTAAACCATGAGCTGAAGTTGCACTCTGCACTCCCCCAGATATTGGAGTTCTGAAAAGCCCAGTCCTTGAGCTTCCCCCTGCACCGCTTCCGTACGCCACCGCAGGAGGTGTCACAATATCAGACGTCCTATCTACATCATTTCCAGTGTAATTGTGATCTGGATAACCCTTCAGAACATATGAGAAGCCATCACAAACAAAGTCAAAGTTGCCGTTTGATATATCTAATCATAGACTACATTAAGGAACGAGGATGTTATATACTATGTTAAGGAAAGATGATGTTATATATCCAATCATAGACTACGTTAAGGATTATGATCTGTGGACATGGACCTAATCACCTAAGGCGTTCAACACATTCTCCAAATCTACACATGTAGTCAGCTATTGATCATTGTATTTCATAATCACCATGCTGAATAAGCCCAGAAAATATATATATATATATATATCGTAAGCTTTACAATGGGTTATGGACAAGAAACAATCTGGGTTATACACCAAACTAAACTACATCAATGAGTTTCCAAAATGGTGTTAAATATCACTTGCTAGGCATGTGGTTGAGTGCTTGCAGCCACTACTGTTATAGTGTCGTGTTATATGAACAGAGTTTGTTGCATAGCACAGGAGAGGAAACCACAGAAAGTAAAGAAGAGGAAATCCACAGAACGGTAACATAGCACAGAAGAAGAAACCACAGAACCGTAACATTATTGTACTTTCCCCAATTCACTCGAAGCAACTATATTGGCATCAGAAAAATAATATTATTACAATATTCTTCCCTATTGTAACCTAGCAATTGAATCCATTCTGTGCACTCGAGGGACTGATGCATAAACAGAGGCAATAGAAACGTAAAAACTAGGTCCCAGAAATTGACTGTGATTGTTCCCTTCAACCTATATAATACTTCGTCCCTCCCTCCCAAATTGGAGTGCAACTATCCTTTTAAGAAATGTCCCCAAAAATAGTCCACTTTTAAAGTCAAGGTGACAAAATTTTTCATTATAGTCAAATAAGTTTTAATCTTACATATTAATCTTGACTTATTAAATTGAATGGGAACAGCTTCATCTTACTCCGGGTGTCATGAAACAAATACACCAACAAAAAAGACGCAACGCTTTCCTTCCAAAAACATGTTCTGCTTACAAGGAGGATCTAATTCAAGTGGGATTGTGTATAAGTTGTGCAAGACTAATCACTATATAAACTCAGTACCGCAAACTAATAATTACCAAAAACAGCACATGTATTGGGATTTGGATGGTTACCTGAGGTACGGTGATATTATCTTCAGAAATTGAACCAAACCCGTGTTCAAAGTGTCCTTCTGTTTGTTCTTCTCCTTCTACTCCACCTTCGCCTGATACGTCACGAGCAAGTGCGAGAAGTCGAGACCCTGAAGCTGAAGAGGTAGTTGCCGCCGCCGCCGCCGTATTGGGGAAACATAGGTTGATTTTGAAAGAGGATGAAGAACGCTGGTTATTATTATTTCGTGATTTAATAGAATTAATTAGTATTGTTGTAGTTGAGTGAGTCTTCTCTGGGAACTTTGACACCGATACAGGGCTGGAGAGGGCCTGGGCTTCCATGAAAGATAACCTAGAAACATGAACCTAGAAATGAAGGAAGAAGTTGATACACATAACCAGGGCTACTATTAATTTATACTCCCTCCGTCAAGACCTATCTGATTTTATTTTATCTTTTTTCCGAATTAATATCTTGAAAATTATGTGTTTAATCTATATCAACATGACAACACACCAATCGATTAATACGTCAATACAAGTATATCATTAACGTTATAATTTTACAACAATACCATTCAATTGTGTCAAAATATAAATTAGTAATATAATTTATAAAAAAATAATCGTAAAATCATTTTACCTAATATTAATATTAATATGTTATCATTATTAAATAAAATATTGTTACAACTTAGATAATATAATTTGACAATAATTTTTTCATATATATTCTTTAATTGGTTCAAAAAATATATTTTTTTGTAGAAAAAATTAATAAAGAATAAGACCCCGCGCTTTGCACGGAGTTTATTGCTAGTATAATTAAAAACACAAATTTTATTTCACCAATATTTGGTTTCACAAATTTTTAATTTAGCCTTTTGCTTTCCTATTAAAATTAGTATAAACATTATTCAAATTTGTAACAATTAAATATTATTTAAATTTGTAAAGTATTCAAAAAGAAAACCATCCTGGTTAGGAAAAAAAATAAGATATTTTATGTTTTTATATCTCTAATGAGAAAAGAAACTTCTAAAATAATTTTTATTCTTAGTTCTATTAATTTTATTACAAGCTTTTTTTTATCACAATTTTATGTAAAAAAAAAATCTCTTAACACATCTAAAAATCTATTATATTAATATTTAATATCAATCATTAATTTCATTATCAAACTAATGTCCTAACAAAATTAAGTTCACTAAAACTTGAAATTTTACCAAATCACATGATTGATTGTATTATTAATGTGACACCCCCAAATCCAGGTTTCCAAACCTCGAATTCGATGCTCACGATACTCAATGACAAACATACTTTCTAACTAAATGCGGAATAATAAACATACATTGTTTATCAAATAGAAATAAAGTCTTACAATTTTGGTCCCAAGGTTCTTTAACCTTAACGTAAAACGTACTCTTAATACAAATAAAGGTTCACTAAATCAAACAACATTCAATAACAACTAGTATATAGGCACTATCGGGCATCTACTCTTGCACCTTTCCTTTTCCTTTGTCTCCCCTAGACGTTTCTGCCTTAGCTGAAATGAAGATCATGATATAGCAAGGGTAAGCAACTAATTTGCTTAGCAAGTATATACACAAGGAGATATATCATGATAGAAGGAAATTTCGCTTTCAATGTTCAACAACAGTATAAGAGTATGAAGGAACATGAATTAATAAACAACAGTTGAATATTCGAATAATTGAATGACAATTACTGAGTGGTTTGAAATAACCAAGGACGTTTTCCAAGGTTCTCAGCATGTAAGCTGGACCTCTTAAAAAGTGTTGGTAATCGAGGGGATCAGCCTCTCATACCCCGTGATTTATGCATAAACACTTAATAACCAGCATTGATATCATGCCTTAAACAAGTTTATCCTTTTCTCAGCCAAGAGTTCTTACCACAACAATTTAATAAGAACAGCTTTTAAAATACCATTGTCTTAACCAATTTAGACATGCTGGATCTAGCTGATACAAATAGCATAGATCGATCTCATAAACAATTCATACTTGAAAGAACTTTAATTAAATTTACAGTTCAATCATAATAGGATAGGAATTCAATTGCACAATGTGCGAATCTCAATAATCAGTATAGATGTGAATAATCGACAATAATTGTTCACTAACATGCTTCGAAAATAATAACTCGAGATTGAGTTAAGGAACTTGCAATAATGTAAGAAGTTTAGGGTTAGGAACTTGCCTGTTTGCTCAGCTACAAATAATTTTAGCTTTAACTATTTGGCCTTTGAAGAACCTAACATAATGTCGGTCTATCAATTAGTACTGCGTAGTTGTACGCCGATACGCTTACTTATGCTATTTATTTAACAATTTAAGAAATTCACATAGCACACAGTAAATAAACTATAGCAAATTTCATAAGGCACTTAATTGGCTTTTAGGTTGATGGTTTAAATAAATCAACCATGTATCCCTTAAGTAATAAACACTTATTAATCCCTTAAACAATTAATTATAATTGTTTAGTTAATGAGCTATTTAAACTCTCTCTATTTTATTAACTCTATCTTCATTTAATAGTAATTCATTAATTTAGTTATTAATAATAGTAATTAATAACTAATTATACTCACTTACTATTCAATTATTAATTAAATAATAATCGAATTATAAATTTTAATTGTCTTTAATTATTATTTAAGATTAAATAATAATTAATTAGGTTTGTTTATTATTTAAAGTTAATCAGAGAAATAAATAATTAATTAGTAACTATGAATTATCTTTAGTTATTATTTAATAAATAATAACTAATTAGATTTATTTATTATTTAAGGTTATTCAAATAATAGTTAATTCACAAGTATGAATCACCTTTAGTTATTATTTAATAATAACTAATTAGGTTTTATTTATTATTTAATGTTAATCAAATAATAAATAATTAATTAGTGAGTAATAGTTATCTTTAGTTATTATTTAATAATACATAATAACTAATTAGGTTTATTTAAAGTAAATCAAATAATAAATAATTGATTTACAATTCTTAATCATTGAAAAGAAGAAAAATTTAAATAGATAAACAATTTATTATATATGGAAAATATAATAGCATATAAGGCTATTTTATTGCTTTTATTCATACTTAAGTATTAGTTAATAATAATCAAATATTTATTTTATTTATTCCCATTGGTTAATAATAATTAGTTATTTTGCTAATTTATTCATATGTAATTATTATTTAATATTGATCAAATAATAATTAAATATTTATTATCTTTATTTATTATTTATTAATAAATAATAAAAATTTACTTTGTTAATATTCAATTATACTTAATTATTATTAATTAAACAATAATTATCTATTATCTTTAATTATTATTTTAATGAATAATAAACAATTAATTCATAAATTTTATTCATACTTAATTATTATTAATCAAATAATAATTAAATATTTATTATCTTTATTTATTATTTAATAAATAATAAATAATTAATTTATTAATTAATTTATTAGTTATAATAACTAATTAGTTTACAAGTGCACTATTAACCCAAATTATTAACCAATAATTAAGCCAAGATTTGATTTTTTTAACAATTTACTGGCAGGGACATTTCACACCATCATGAAACATAGCCTGGATTAGACCTTCTATCAACACTTGGTGAATTTCTACAACAATCTGTGTTGCCAAACCCATTCACCAAGTTATGCTACCGAAACTTTAAGGTTTCTTACTATACCAAGTTTCGAACCAAGCAGTACAATACAGTATAATATCAACAGTAGAGAATATACTACCCAATCCCATTAATACCACAATAATCGATTCCCAGTTCAAGAACAATATACTATAAACCAAACAAGAGCAACAGAATACCACATCAGATGATTCAAATCCATACAAAACCCATAATAAAATCCCAAAGCAATGTTTATAATAAAAAAAAAAAACCAATACCATCGGCTGTTAGAAGTTCATTAACACAATTTTCCCAATAACAATACAATAAAATCCCAGCACAGCAAGAAAAGAAAAATTACAAACAACACCACCCAAGGTGTTATACAAACCAGCACAAATGATTTACAACAACCAACACAATAGGAAAAAGGAAACAATTCAATTCGAAATGGCTCACTGTTATACCTTGCCTGATTGAACCGCCGTTCACCCCTGATTGATCTCCCCTGTTTCTTCCCTGCTGCAAAATTTTATTTTTTTTCAAATTTTGGCTTACAAATTTCGGCAGACTTGGTTTAGGGTTTGGGCTCAATTTATAGGAAGGAAATTTACCCAATTAGCTGGGTATTGCCCTAATTGGCCAATTAAGGACCAACGGTCGGAGGAGAGTAGGCGTCCGACCTATCCCATCACGCCCACTGTGAAAATCGCCGGCTGGCCCTTGAGATGTGTGCCTCGTCGGTCACTTCGCCGAAAGACTGGAACCCACGGTCCGTTTGATTGTTGGTCGGTCTTTGATTTCCTTCCTCGCTTTACCCGCTGGTTGAACCGCGGTAGCCGCCGGTCGCCGCTCCTTATCCTCTGCTATCGCCGACGGCTGACACCCCGCCCCTCTCGATTGAAACGACTGAGAGTTTGGATTTCGTTTGATTGATTGGGTTTGGGGTTTTGTTTTCGTTTGGTTCGTTCTTTCCCCCAATAATCCCACCGATAGAAATTTTTTTCCCCAAATTGGCTTTACTGGTTTCCTTAATCAGCCGGTATACTGCACCAAATAAAACGGATCCTACCCAACACAAGGAAATGGGCTTAACCCGGCAGGAAGGTAACTGGGCTCAACCCAATAGGGTTGATCCGGTTAAATTGATTAAAAAGGCGGCCCAACCGGAAATTAACAAGGAAATTGGGTCCAAGAAAGAAATGGGTTAATCCATTTATTAGAATTAATAAGACCACACTTTTAAATTAAATAACTAACTTAATTAATTAATTGTTTTAAAATTTTTATTTTTAACAATAATTCCTTATTATACTTTATGATATTAAAATTAAATAATTGGTGTGATTATTTACCTTTTTAGCTATTCATTCAAGTTATATAATTCGATAACTTGAATTTAACGTTAAGTTGAGGTGAAATTTATTATTTAACCCCTTAACATTATAACTTAGATCGTATAATTATTCAATCAAGTAATGATGCACATTCATGGGCCTAATTAACCACATAAAATAATTCCATAGAAAATAAAATTTTATATTATATTAAAAATGACTTGGTAGCATAGTTACAAAATTTCTCGGACATTACATCCTCTCCCCCTTATAAAAATTCCGTCCTCGGAATTTCAACGTAAGGTTACTCAAATAACTGGGGGTAATTTGCTCTCATCTTCTCCTCGAGTTCCCACGTAGCTTCTTCCACCGCGTGATTCCTCCAGAGTACTTTAACCGAATGAATGACTTTATTCCTCAGTGTCTGTTCCTTCCTATCTAGGATTTGAACAGGAATCTCCTCGTACGATAAGTCCTTTTTGACTTGAATTGGCTCATAGGAAATGACATGCTTGTAATCTGGCTTATACGGACGCAACACTGATACATGAAACACGTTGTGAATGTGCTCAAGTTCAGGAGGTAATGCTACCTCGTACGCCACTTCTCCTATTCTCCTTAATATTTCAAAAGGTCCTATGAACCTAGGGCTCAGCTTGCCCTTCTTCCCAAAACGGATCTTCCCTTTCCAGGGAGATACCTTCAAAAACACATAACTACCAACTTCAAAGTCTCTTTTCTGACGATGTAAGTCGGCGTACTTCTTCTGACGATCCTGGGCCGCTACTAACCGTTGTCTTATTACTTTAATGATTTCCACGGTTTGTTGTACCAATTCTGGTCCCAACAATCTCCGTTCACCAACTTCATCCCAACACAACGGCGTTCGACACTTTCTTCCATATAACGCTTCGTACGGTGGCATACCGATGCTAGCGTGATAACTATTGTTGTAAGCGAACTCTACCAAGGGCAAATGATCGTCCCAGCTGCCACTTAAGTCCATCACAACTGCCCGGAGCATATCCTCTAAAGTTTGAATTGTTTCGCTCACTCTGACCATCAGTCTGAGGATGATACGCCGTACTCATTCTCAACTGTGTTCCCATTCTTTCCTGCAGACTTCTCCAAAAATTTGACGTGAAGCGCGGATCTCTGTCAGATACAATAGACACCGGTACTCCATGTCGCGATACTATCTCCTTCACATAAAGTTTCGCCAACTGTTCCAATTTGTACCTGATCTTGATCGGTAGAAAATGGGCAGACTTGGTCAAACGATCTACGATCACCCAGATGGCGTCTAGACCCTTTTGTGTTGTCGGGAGTCCTACCACAAAATCCATAGTGATGTGCTCCCACTTCCACTCGGGAATCTCTAAAGGTTGCAACAATCCGCTCGGCCGTTGGTGCTCTGCCTTGACCCTCTAACAAGTTAAACACCGGCTGACGAATTCTGCAACTTCCCCTTTCAAATGCGGCCACCAATAATGTTGACGAAGATCTTGATACATCTTGGTGCTACCCGGATGTACCGAAAATGTCGTATTATGGGCCTCCTGCAATATTTCTTCCCTTAAGTCTGGTACATAGGGTATCCAGATCCTTCCCTCGAATCTCAGCAGACCTGTGCTGTCAACCTTGAACTTCAACGTTTTACCTTCTGACAGTTGCTTTTTAATGCCAATGCATTCTTCATCAAATTCTTGAGCCTCCTTTATCTTATCCAGTAGAGTCGGACCCACTGTCACGGTGAACAATTTTTCGTCCGTCTCCGTCGGATACTTAACCTCCAGTTCTAGGCGTTCAAAGTCCCTTATCAGTTCTGCCTGAGTTGTAAGCCTCATTAATTTCTCTCTCTCTCTGCCTTTCCTACTCAGGGCATCCGCTACTACATTTGTTTTGCCTGGATGGTACAGAATCTCACAATCGTAATCCTTGATCAATTCTAACCATCGGCGCTGCCTCATATTCAGCTCCTTCTGAGTGAAGATATATTTCAGACTTTTGTGATCTGTATATATCTCGCACTTCTCTCCATATAAGTAGTGCCTCCAAATCTTCAAGGCAAACACTACTGCTGCTAACTCCAGATCATGAGTCGGGTATCCCTTCTCATAGTCCTTCAACTGGCGTGAAGCGTACGCAATGACCCTGCCGTGCTGCATTAGTACACAACCAAGGCCCTTGTGTGACGCATCACTGTATACTACAAAACCTCCAGTGTCGTCCGGTAATGCCAACACTGGTGCTTGGCTAAGTCTCTTCTTCAACTCCAAGAAACTCTCCTCGCACTTCTCCGTCCAAACGAACTTTACCGTCTTTCTAGTTAGATTGGTCAACGGTGATGCTATCTTCGAAAAATCCTGGATGAATCTCCGGTAGTATCCCGCTAACCCTAGGAAACTTCTGATCTCCGTTGGTGTCTTCGGTTGCTCCCAGTTGATAATGGCTTCCACCTTTGCTGGGTCTACTGAAACACCACTACTGTCAATGACGTGTCCAAGAAACTGCACCCTCTGCAACCAAAATTCACACTTCGAAAATTTTGCGTACAATTTCTCCCTTCTTAATGCCTCCAGGGCAATCCTTAGATGTTCAGCATGTTCTTCCTCTGACACTGAATACACCAAGATATCATCGATGAATACTACCACGGACTTGTCCAAATACTGCTTGAACACTCTATTCATCATATCCATGAATGCCGCTGGCGCATTTGTCAGTCCAAATGACATGACCAGAAACTCGAAATGTCCATAACGAGTTCTGAATGCCGTCTTCGGAATATCCTCCTGTCTTACCCTTAGTTGATGATAGCCCGTCCTTAAATCGATCTTCGAAAAGTATTTCGCTCCCTTGAGTTGATCAAACAGATCGTCTATCCGGGGCAGCGGATACCTATTCTTAATCGTAACTTTGTTCAACTCACGGTAGTCGATACAAAGCCTCATCGAGCCATCCTTCTTCTTTACGAACAGAACTGGTGCTCCCCATGGTGACACGCTTGGTCTGATATAGCCCTTGTCTAACAGTTCCTGCAATTGAATCATCAGTTCTTTCATCTCCACTGGTGCCATTCGGTAAGGCGCCTTAGATATCGGTGCCGTCCCGGGTACCAAGTCGATTGCAAATTCTACTTCTCTATCCGGTGGCAGTCCCGGAAGTTCATCTGGGAAGACATCAGCGAATTCCCTTACAACGGGTATCTGACTCAGCTCACCCTCGACCCGTCGAGTATCTACCACGTGAGCCAAATAACCTATACAACCCTTCTTAAGCAATTTCTTCGCTTGCATCATCGTCAGACAACGAGATTGTCTCGGCGATTTACTACCATAGTACACCACCTTCGACTTATCCGGAGTCTGCAGGTGTACGCACTTTTTCTTACAGTCAATGACCGCCCCGTGGCTCGCTAACCAATCCATCCCAAGGATTACATCGAATTCTCCAAGACGAATTGGCAACAAGTCCACGTTAAGCTTAAACCCTCTCACATCAGCACAACAATTCTTATAAATGTAGTTTACGGGGATAATCTCTTTGTTCGCTACTTCTATATTCATCGGGTGTTCTAACAGTTCACTAGGCAAATTAAGTCTTTGAGCAAATTCATCAGAAACAAAAGAACATGAAGCTCCCGAATCAAATAGCACATAGGCATCTATGTTGTTGATTGGAATAATACCTGACACCACCTCTCTAGATGCCATAGCATCTTGTACTGTCATGTTGAAGGTCCTTGCTGTTGGCTTATTTGACTGGGCTGGTCCTCCACTGGTTGTTCTCGAGTTGTTGCCCCTATTGCCGTTTCCGCCATCCAAGTTCCTCTTTCGGGGACATTCCTTGCTCCGATGTCCTAACTCTCCACAATTGAAACAACCTCCCTTCTTTGCCTTAGGACAATTGGGCGAGATATGCCCTTCTTGCCCACAGGTATAACAAACCATCTTTCCCCTCATGCACTCTCCCGAGTGACCCTTTCCGCATTTCCCACATACCGGCCTCTTCTGCTGCGTGTTCCCTTGCTGCATTTCAGAATTGCTACCCCCACTGCTCCATTGGCGCTTCCTGTTGTTGCTTTGCTGCCATACAACCCACTACTAACATTCACATTTCCTCCTTCTACCTTCTTCTTGTTTCTTTCCCGATTATATCTTGAAACCGCTTCACTTCCACCTTCAGCAATGAGAGCTTTCTCCAGCAAGGTTGAGAACGATGTAATTTGCAAAACCGCTACCTTACTGTAGATCCACGGCTTTAATCCATTCTCGAATCTCCTGGCCTTCCTCACCTCAGTGTCCACCTGATGTGGGGCGAATCTAGCCAATTCATTGAATTTTGCGGCGTACTCTGACACTGACAAGTTTTCCTGCTTCAATTCTAAAAACTTGATCTCCATTTTCGCCTGCGTACTCTCAGGGAAGTAATTCTCGAAAAACAACGTCTTGAATGCTTCCCACGCCACGACTCCAGTTCCAGCTTTGTTCTGATTGGCTTCCCACCAGAAGTTAGCCTCACCTTTCATTAAGTAAGTAGCAAAAACTGTCTTTTGCTCCTCAGCGACTCTAGCGATGACAAAGGCCTTTTCAATCTCCTTTATCCATGACTGGGCCTCTATCGGGTCCGCTGTTCCTCTAAACTCCGGAGGCCCTACTGCCTTGAAGTCTTTAAAATTGGCTAAGTGGTTGCCTGCCTGATTTCCTGTAGTAGTGGTTTGATTCCGCAAGGCTTCTGCCATCATGTTCACAAAATCTTGCATTGGGTTTGGTGGAGTTCTCTCTACATTGTTAACTGACTCTTCATTCACTTGGTTTCGTAGGATTCGTCTGGGCGGCATTATCTGTTTAAGCAAACCCTAACACGTTACTCGGGCTTTCTTAAAACATAAGTATTTAGCATGTAATACAATAATCACATGACTCTTGTGTGGGAGTTTTAGATTACCCAACCTCGGGAATTCTACTTTTACCCGATTAGTGGTTTAAGTTGCTAAAATACCGATTCAGTTTTACTGAATTAACATAACCATTGAATTGACCGTTTACCAGATAAAATTTTCAAACACATACCATAATAATGCATTTATATTCATATACTGACTTTAGCGTCTTACACGTTTATCACAGACATATTGTCATAATTGCTACCATCCCATTTTAACAAAAGGTGGGATTTACTTAAACCATTTTTTTTTTCTAACTACATAATTGGGAAGTACATCCTACATACGAACTACCTCGCACCTGCTGAGGTTAATACAACTCAACGCTTGCTCTCGCTACTGGAGGGCAGATCCATCCATCTGGCGTCGAACTGCCTCCAGGCGATGTCTAAGGCTCGCTCCAAAACAACTATCTTCGCATCCTTAGCCTTCACCTCATCCCTCAACTGTCCTAACTGCAGCTCCCTTAGCAGCAGCCTCCCTCGCAACTTGGCTAACTCAGTCTGGGCCCGATAAGCATCGTCCTTGTACTGCTGTTCAGGAATCTGGTGGATGTGGTTCTGCGTTTCTAATTGTTTAGTCCTTACCTCTAGTTCGGCGTTCCTCGCCAGCAAGTTTCCTATCACCTCACGCCCTATGGGCTCCTGGTTAACTGAATGACTATCTTGACGTTCGTTCGACATCCTACAACCACCACACAATAAATCCATATCAGTACCACAATAAAATATATTCATTGATAAAATGAAATGATATTTTATTCGGTACAACTAGAACTTGATGAATCTCCTCAACTCATCACCTACATACTCTATGTGAGTTTTCTACTAAGGTTATATCCTAGGTTTCTCATTCCTAACGTTTATAACCTACAGCTTTGATACCAACCTGTGACACCCCCAAATCCAGGTTTCCAAACCTCGAATTCGATGCTCACGATACTCAATGACAAACATACTTTCTAACTAAATGCGGAATAATAAACATACATTGTTTATCAAATAGAAATAAAGTCTTACAATTTTGGTCCCAAGGTTCTTTAACCTTAACGTAAAACGTACTCTTAATACAAATAAAGGTTCACTAAATCAAACAACATTCAATAACAACTAGTATATAGGCACTATCGGGCATCTACTCTTGCACCTTTCCTTTTCCTTTGTCTCCCCTAGACGTTTCTGCCTTAGCTGAAATGAAGATCATGATATAGCAAGGGTAAGCAACTAATTTGCTTAGCAAGTATATACACAAGGAGATATATCATGATAGAAGGAAATTTCGCTTTCAATGTTCAACAACAGTATAAGAGTATGAAGGAACATGAATTAATAAACAACAGTTGAATATAATTTAAAAATATATTGGTTACTTTTAGTAATTTTAAAGTTCTGAATTGAAAGATAAATATTGAGTTTTGAAAGTTAATTTAATATAATTTAAAATTCAAAAAAATCTAGACTATTTATCTTAAAAAATAAAATAATTAAATCTTAAAATGAATAATATATTTTTGACAATTTGTAATATTTTGTCATTGTATTAATTAAAATTAAATTAGTAACCCGTGCAAGGCATGAATTTTTTTATAAAATTTATATTATATATATACATACAATATATCCAATGATTGTATATATTTTACGAGTTGTGAAAAGTTTATACATTGTATCAAAAAAATTAAAAGTCTTAAATATTGACCCAATATTAATTCATGATCAACAAAAATGACTCGATAAAATTATAAAACTATTGTAATAAGATCTCTTAATAACTTGTTATATATAATTATTGATTGAAAAGATTAATATAAATTAAAATAAAATTTAAAAATATTATATTTTAAAACAAAAAAATATTATTTAAATTACAATTTAGAGATCTATCTATCTATCTAGTATATAAAGTTACAGGATTACAGTTGTAAACAAAAAAAAGCGAAGTTTCTTTGCATTTCCAAAAATGCTATTCGACTTAATATATTCTATTTTATTCTTCTTTTTATTATGGGTAAAATATAAATTTAACGTATTAAAAAAAATAAAAATATAAAAAAATAGGGTAAATAAAATTCTAAAATTATTTGTAATAGTCTCGCATGATTTATATAGTAATAAATAATTTTATTTTTTTATACTAATTAACTCAACTAAATAATATAATTATTTTTTTTTTATCTTAATTATTTAGAAAATAAAAATTATTACTCCCTCCGTTCAAAAGTGCGTAATTAATTTAGGACGGAGCATAACTTTGCTCATTGTCTTTGAGGACGGTGGGAGCAAGAAGGATCCGTAAATTTAACAACATTATTAGGTCGAAATAAATTAGAACACGTTGGATGGTATTTCGGCTGAATTTATTTTTTGTCCTAGTCTTCTTCGTCTTTCTCCCGTTTCTCTCGGAATAAAGGAGAAACTCACAGAAATTTGGAACGGGAGAGATCCATCCATCCATCCATCCATCCATCCTTCGATCCCTTCTGGCAGCGGCAGATCTTTCTTTTCTTTTTGTTGATCCAATCATTGTTGTTGGATTAGTATTTGTCTTTGTTCTCCATAAACGTTGTCCAGTATTTTCTGATTCTGATTTTCTAAATTTCTAAATCAACATAGGCTAGGGTTTGCTGTATTATAGTATACATTTATATAGGAATTTTTTAAATCAACATTGGCTAGGGTTTGCTGTAGTATAGTATAAGTTTGTATATATTTGTATATATAGATAATGGCTAGGAGCAGATCATTGTCGAACAGATGGAGGTTTATTAATCCAGCTTACTATTTGAAGCGGCCGAAACGTCTTGCATTGCTGTTCATAGGCTTTGTCTTTGTCTCTTTCTTCGTTTGGGATCGACAAACTCTGGTCCGAGAGCATGAGGTACGTGTTCTTTTTTCCCACTTTGAAATCGGCTCTCTCTCGTTATTTTATTTTATTTTTACCTAGGGTAGCTTAGTGTTTTCTCTTAATAGATTTTACAAAGATCTATTTTTGTTTAGCGGATTTGTATCTGCTTTATTTCAGGGGAAAAGAATGTCATCATTGTTTTGTACGTTCTTATTAGAGACATAATTGGTTTATCTGATCTGGACCCAAAGTTTAAGATTCAATTTCTTAGTTTCTTAGTAGTAATATTAGAGTGTTGACCGGGTTTTGTAACTAGGCCCCGGGATTGTGAGTGTCTTTGAAATTACTCTCTGTTCCACAAAAGTCCCATTTGCCATTTGCTTTTGTTTGAGAAAAAGAGCCCCATTTTTGTTGATAGTGGTCACAATTCCATATCAAGCCATCACTACTTAACTAAACACTCAATTAATTTAGAGGTTAACCTGAAACAAAAACATAGCCTTAAAGTTTTTAACATGAAGCAAAAATTTAGCCTTAAAGTTTGGCAAATGAGACTCTTTTGTGGGATGGTGGTAGGAGAAATTAAAATTTGAGGCGGTTTTGAAAGAGTTGAAAAAGATGGAGGCTATTTAAGCTCCATAGCAATAAGACATTCTGGAATCACTGCTTAACATTGGCCTTTATTAAAACATGGTAAAAAATTTAGGATTTCACAAATTGACTTAAAAAGTCAATATATCTCTAATTTTGGAAGGAGGGAGTATGTATATGCCATCTCTCCCCTTTTCAGTCTTATTAAGAGCTGGAATGTATTACAGAGTTGAACAGACAGGGAGATCTTATACGTCTTGTCACTCGAATGATATCAATTGTCTGGTTTGCAGGTGGAGGTCACTCATTTGAATGAAGAAGTGCTTCGGTTGCAAAATCTGGTACCATATCCAACTTCTTAATATTTATACTTGACTTTTTCTCAGGATATGGATTTTATTCTGGTTCAACTAAAAAAGAACATGTTATTTTGTTACGAGGTTATCCTTTCCTTATGATAATGTTTTTGAATAACTAATAGTTTTTTGCTCATTTTATAGTTCACTGCTATTGTGTTGATAATATTTTTGAATAATTAATTCCAACTGCAATTTAGGCCGAGATTTTGTAAACTTTAAGAATCTTATTTTGGCCAACAATTTGGGGAGCTTTCTTTATTCTAGGTCAGAAATCCCATTAAAAATTGATGTATAGCTAAATAAATCAAGTCATAATATTTCTTGGCTATATATATACACATATTCACATTTTCTTGAGAAAGAACGGAATATTTTCTGTTTTATAAATATTGCCTCTACCATTTACTCTGTCATGTATACTCACTAGTCTGGACTTTGTGGAAATGAATAGGAATAATACAAGTGTATATTTGTATTTAAATGTAGAAAAATAAAATAAATACATTATAGCAGTATTATTCTATTTATGTTTTCTGTGGCTTAACTTTTGTGGTCTGAATATCTTTTATTCACTTGCAGCTGGAAGAGTCAAAGAATGTTCAAGATGTTTCAGGTGGGAAGAGTAAATTTAGCGGCAAAGATAGTGATGTAACTAAAATGAAAGGCATTCCAAATGACCCTATTGAGGTTCAGCGTAGAGAGAAAGTAAAAGGAGCTATGCTTCATGCATGGACCTCATATGAAAAATATGCATGGGGTCGAGATGAGCTTCAGGTATGTGTACAGTGAAAGATAATCCATCTTTCTCTTTGTTCTTATAAACGGAATTGTGTGTGTCCGTAATTGTGAAAGTAAGTAGGTTTATTTCTAATTTATTTAAAGTTAGGGAAGTTATTGTTCCATACTTAATGTTTTACCTTTTTCTCTTTTCTTGCTATGTTTTGTTTTGTGAATATTCTTTGATTGCATATTCATACAAAATTTTTGCTAACGTGCTTACATTTTTGTGACCAGCCACAGTCGAAGAATGGTGTTGATAGCTTTGGTGGTCTCGGCGCAACTCTTGTAGATTCTCTTGACACTTTATTTATAATGGGTCTAGATGAGCAGTTCCAAAGAGCTAGAGAGTGAGTTTCAGATCTTTCTGTGCCTGTGATTACTCAGACATATGAATCAGAGAATTGGATCCCGAACCACCAACCATTACATAGTTCTCTAGTTCCTGTCTATAAAGGGGCTTCGTATGAGGGTGTACTATGGTTAAAGACATTATAACAAAGATAAAAGAAAAAGACATTATAATAGATCTTTTGTACCCTACTTTCTTTCCTAACTAATTAAAAAACAACTCCGTCTCTCTCTTTTTCTATAAAGAATTCCAAGTACGTCTCTCTGAAGTGGGTCAAGTTTAGCAGTTTAACCACTTTGCAAGAGTTTCAGGGATTTTTCGACTTTGATACATCTTTTCCATTCTCTTAAGGTAACAAATATATAAAGGCCAGTTTTGGAGCAGTTACTTCATTTTAACTTGTTGTCTGACCTCAAGACCTGGTTCATTCTCACAGTTCCATCTTGTTGTCTCTTATGTTTCAAGCATGACCACCCTTATCTAATTTAATATATATGTTCTTGGTAAATTGTCAAGTGTATTGTAACCATTTACCCTTTAAAAACTACACCGGGTGTTGACAACTTTTTTTCAATAAATTCTCCTTATATGCCATATAATCTGAAAGATATCCTTTGTTTTGTTGTTTATATGATGTGGCATCATATAACATTTTTATGTCGGTTTTGATGTTGTGCTTGGTTGTTTATATGATGTGGCATCGTACTAGTGCCTGTTTGTCAATTTAACCTTTTTACAGGGCTCTAGATATTTTAGACCAAGCTATATGCTAATCTCGGGTTCACCATCTTCTGCCCAAACTTGTTTTTTCCTTCTGAAATCCTGCTTTTGGCATTGCGTCTTCTTTATTTTTTCCCTGATGCTATATAGTATGAGGCAGACCTGACCTTTTGATTTTGGATAACTACCAAATACTTGTTTAATACAACATTCCGAATGCTGAGTCTCAATACTTCCCTGTTTATTAAATGGTTGTATCTAGGCAAAGTTTTGTTTTTCTGATGGTGGAGTTGCCACTAATAAGAAATTCATGTTGGAAGCACATGCCTATTGGATGCTCTATGTTGTTTCTAGTATTGTATTAAATGGCTAAATTTCATGTATCATTTCGACTGAGTTGAACTTTAGGCACAGAGCATTAAACTTAGAGCAACGTCTCCTATGGTGGCTTGGAAAAGTTGCCTTCATTATTGCAGTTTCAAACATATTGATTAGTTGAACAGAAGAACTCATAGAAATCAAACTATTTTATGCCATTTAATCAAAGTCTTTATCTACTTGTCTAAAAGAATAAAAACATTCGGGTTTTTTTTCTCTGAAATTTTGATGGGTATTACTCATATCAAGTTTCATCTGCTTATTCTGTAGGAGTTTATACCAATTAGGTTATGGCCTTTTGACTGACCAGGCTTATACATATACAGAATTGGACTGAAACTTTCCGGTTGCTTGTATTCTTTATAAAGATGGATGGTGTCAGGGAGAGGGCATTTTGGGCAGCAAGGGATATGTTAGTAGATTCTAGTAGGTAGTACATTTAGAGTGAACATGTGAGCACACGGGTATTTAGTTATTTTGTGAGTGAAGGATAAGGAGAGCGGTGTAGGTTAGGAGTGAGTGAAGGATAAGGAGAGTGGTGTAGATTAGGAGAATTGTTTTATGCTTTTGTTCTCTATATATGTATAAAGGGAAGAGTATTCAGTAAGTATGTCATCAATTTTGTGAAATGAATTAAGGAGTGAAGCTTTCAGCTGCTTCTCTCTCTCCTCACTCATGAACTTAGTAGGGATTATTGAGTTTTGTATCCTTCTTCTTTCCTTTTCTCTCTAATTTCTATCTCTGTTTCTCTCTATATCTTTGTTTCTCTCTTATTTTCTGGTTGGGCTACAAGTAGGGCCTGACAAATTGGTGTCATCTTCTTCCTTCAAAACCTCTATTTCTACTCTATCGTCAAGTTCTGATTTCTTCTCTTTTACAAACCCAAACTGAATTCTATCTCTTGAAGTCTCTTCTACCCTTCAAACACCACCCAAAACATGCTTACTTAGAAAAAGAAGCAACAACTCTAGATCTCAGCACCAAAGCAGCAAAAAAGGCTACTTCCGGTTCTCTGTTTTTCAGCAAACCTGCAACTTATCAATTTGAATTTTCAAGTGTTAAACAACTTGAAACAGGTTTTGCTTGTTCTTCTCTATTGGCAAAAATTATCAGATTCTATGGTTTAATTTTATTTTATATGCAATTGTTTGTGTTTAGAAGACTCGAATTACTTTGTCTAGTATACTTAGTATCATTACAAACAATCGAAAACCATAAACATCAAAATCCAGTCCTTATTTAAAATTTCAGCCCATAAACAAACATTTGCAGCTATATTTTTAGTGTTGGCACTTATTACTACACTAATAATTAGTGTTTATGCTAATTTTGATTCTTTGGTGCTGTAGCTTGTTTGTGTGCTCAAATTACTCGTTTAAAATTCAACTAGGTAGTAGCTAGTTGAGTTTAAACTTTGTTCTAAATAGGATACTCGGTTTGCTTCACTTAGGAGATCCATTTCTCACTCAAAAAGCTACTCGGGTTTAATTACTCCAACTCAAGAAGTATTGCTATTGCTTGATTATATTGTTGAAGTCAGAATTACCATTGTTATGTTGATTCTATTTCATTCTAATTCTTGGGAAAAACATGTTGGATCTGTACACTAAGTGTTCAACTAAATGCTTCAACAATTTTTTTTGAGTTATAGAGATTGTACCAATGAGAAGTTGCACCTCATTGATGAAAAAATGGATTACTTCATATCTGGTATGAATGAGTTGTTGAAGCAAAAAGGCTCATATTATGTGGTGGGTTTTGTTAACCCTGTTGGAGATAAAAGGAAGGGCAAGATGCCCGTTCACGTGGGCCACAGGGAAGATAAAGGGACTTTTTAGTAATCCCAGTCATGCTGAGAAGTTAAGGGCTAAAACAAATGAAGATGTCCAATGGAGAAAGAACAATTTTGATGAAGAAAATGAAGAGGGAAAGGAATTTAAGCATCTCAAGTTTGTGTTTTCATCATTCATTAAAGGTGATGATGCTAGGAGTGGGGTGCAGGACTACTAGGAGAGTCCATATTATGATGGTCCACCCACGTATGACCACAATATGAAGGGAATTATTTCTTTAATGAAAAGGCTGAGTACGTGAGTCGTGACAACATTCAACAATGTGTTACACAACCAGAATCTGAAGAAGAGTTTTTGTATAATGAAGCCCCTGAGTTTACCAATAATCTTGAAGTGGAGCAAGGATTCATGAAGGTAGAGGGAATGTTGACACTTTTGAACAACAACAAAGAGTTTCCTTGGTAAGGGAGCTTTGCAAGTCAGATCAGAAAGTGATGACAAAGTTGCCTACATATCAGCTCCACAAAGGTCCAAAGATTTATATAGAACTTTTTGAGAAAATGGGATTCACTCTAGGTGATTTTTTCCATCCAAAACAGTCCAAAAATGATTGGTTTGTATCACTTGAACCTTGGAGAGATGAGGTTAAAATCTCTATGCAAAACTCACATTTGAAGGAAACTAGTACACTAAAATTACCCCTACCTTGAGTACAATCTATTTCCTTATGTTTTTACTTCAGTACCAAGATCCCGAATTGCATACAAAGGATTTTGTTGTTACTATGTTGAAAGCCATGATGTGGGGCACAACTGTAAGGCACCGCAATGCTTCATAACAGTTATTAAATATAAGGAGGCTGAAATTTATGACAGTCCAATTTATGTCGAAGAAACAACTTGTGCTTATGAAAATGAGCAGCTAAGTTACAGGATTACATCAATGGTGAAGAGGTTTGCAAGAGTAGCCATTGATTATGGTTTTGATAGGAAATTTTAGCAATGATTGTTGCATAGAAACTTCAAGGAAGAAAAGAATTTTTTTTTGTAGCAAATGGAGAAATGCAACCATTGAATATATTGATTTCTAAGAGATACATGGCAAGAGGCAGTCAAAATTCATGAGAATCATAGTCTTGTGGCTAGTTTCATTTTTAGGAGAAGTAGATATACACTCTTGGGAACAATTGATGCTAAAAGCAAGTTATCTATCATTATAGGAGACTGGTTTGTTAGGCCTATTCCTTGGAGAGACAAAAGGGATTACACATTGAGGACTTTTAATCTGGGAGTTTATTTGCAAGAGAAATCTATTCGAAAAAGAAAGGTGTAGCACAAAAGCTAATTCCAACCTTATTCTCTGGAGATTCTCTAAAGCTAGCAAAACCATATCAATGGAGTTGGACAAAATCATGTTTTATGTGAAATTTCTAAGTCCTGACCATGCTGCTATTAGGATCCTGATGAATAACCTGATTGCACTCAAGCAACTAGGCCTTATAGCAAAAGTGAATCTCTTGATGAATGAAGAAACTACGAAGATAATATTTCAGTTGATTTTTCAAATGGTCATAGGACCAAGCTGTGATTGGGCTGTGGTAGCCATGAGCATTAATCTTGCTTTTGAATTGACATTTGTTTATTGGTAGGGGTGAGCAATTCGGTTATAACCGAACCGAATAGCTTATTCGGTTATAACCGAAAACCGAAATTAACACAATTCTGATATCCGAACTATTAACCGAATTAGTAGATAACCGAATTACCGAATAACCGCATACCCGAATTTGCTATTCGGTTAATAACCGAAATGAAGGTTTCCATACATACTTGACCATTGAATAAATGAAGGTTTCCTTACCTACTTAGCCATGGGATTGAAAATTTTGGTTGAATTTTACTGTGATAACCCAAAACAAAGCACCATTAATGCAGAAAACTAAACTTAGGCATCCAATGAGCAAAAGTACATCTCTGTAACTACCAACTCCAAAATCACAAGTATTTTTGTTTTTCAGTAGAGCATAAAAAATGGGTAAAATGAAAAATGAAAAAAAACCCAGAGAAATATTACTAGATCTCTCCCATGAAATTAACCACCAAGACAGTAGAGAGTCCGATCCTAGCACTTGAAGGCATATACCACATACATGGCAGTGAGTTTTCTGGTGAGCGTGCTCTGTATATGTGACAACATCAAAGATTACATTTTCCAAGAAAACTTTGAGGACTCCACAGGTCTCCTCATATATCAGATTGTTGATTCGCTTGACACCTCCACGCCTGGCCAATCGACGAATTGCTAGCTTGGCGATGCCTTGAATGTTGTCCTTCAACACCTTTCTGTGCCGCTTTAAGAAGTGAGAGGCGGAGGCGGGAGACTGAGGTGGAGAGGCTGTGAGATATGAGATAAGAGTAAGACGGTGGTCGACTCGTCGGCGAGACTGAGAGTCGAGAGGCGAGAGGAATTGGGATTTGGGATTTGGGATTTAAGATTTGGGAAATGAAAATTAGGGGCTAGGGCAGACTTTGTTTTGTGCGACGGAATACATACATGTATAATTATTATTTTTAATTAATAAGTTCGGTTATTCGGGTATCCGAATAGCCTGATTTTTACAACCGAACCCGAAACCGAATACCGAATAAGAAATCGGATATAACCGAAATTAGAAAAAAAACCGAATAACCGAAATAATTCGGTTAAAAAATTTCGGTTGTGTTCGGTAATTCGGTTTTACCCGTTTTTTGCTCACTCCTATTTATTGGTGTGCATTGTTCTACTTCACAGCTCAAGAAAGGTTGGATCACTTTGGAAATGTGACAATTGCAGCAATAACTGTAGACAAATTTTGTGCAATACTTGCTAAGATTGTTTTAAAAGGTGATTATTCACAGGACTGGCGTCAATTTTGGGAAGTAGTTGTTGATATGGCTAATCCACAAAATTTCATCCTAAGTGGAATAGATAGATTTGCAGCTGTATATCAAAGAAAAAGTATTACAAATCAGCTAGTTATGATGAAATAAGCAAGTATCGATGGTGTATTTAGGAAAAGAAATTCAGGAAATCAAGGCATGCTAAAGCTAATACTGAGGCAAGCTTTTGCAACGGAGAAGTTACACCAAATCAAGATCCGAAGTTGTGAGTGTTAACTTTTTATATTGGGGAATATGAGAAGGTAGAAGTTTCAAAGAATTGCTATGGGATGCTCAACTAAACAAGTTCTGAGTTTTGTTTTTGACATTGGAAAGGTGGTGAGAGCTACCAAGATTGGAAACCAGAAAATCAGCAATACTCATGAGGATATGGATGCTTTTAAGGGGAGGGAATGTCAGGCAGAGGGCATTTTGGGCAGAAAGGGATATATTAGTAGATTCTAGTAGGTAGTACATTTAGAGTGAACATATGAGCACATGGGTATTTAGTTATTTTGTGAGTGAAGGATAGGGAGAGTGGTGTAGGTTAGGACGAGTGAAGGAAAAGGAGAGTGGTGTAAGTTGGGAGAATTATTACAGTTTTTGTTCTCTATATATATATGCATAAAGGGAAGAGTATTCCCTATGCATGAATTTTGTGAAATGAATTAAGGAGTGAAGCTTTCAGCCACTTCTCCTTATTTTCTATCTTTCTCTCTCTTCTCATTCACGAAATTGAGTTTTCTATCCTTCTTCCTTTCTCTTCTCTCTAAGTTCTATCTCTGTTTCTCTCTTATTTTCTGGTTGGGCTACAGTTTGGGCCTGAAAGATGGACCATATCAAGTGTATTTGCAAGTACTTAGTTATAGAATAACTGTGTTCTCTGAAGGCAAGTAGTTTCCATACTTGCATAGAGAGAGAAAATTTGCTCCAGGATGTGTATTTGAATTTAAAATATCGATAATAGATAACAAAATTCAAGAAGATGACCTTGTGTCATGATTCTTCAAGTATCAGATAAGATATTTCTTTGTCTTTTATACCAACCTAATGTCCTTCCCTTAGAGTTCATCATCCTCCTCCATTAATAAATTAAGGAAGAAAAAGAAATCTTCATCTACCATGGCAGGTGATCAAGGTCGAGGATTAGAGTCTCTTAGCAAACTTTCACGTTTGTCTCGATAAGCTTTTTGTAATTTGAATTTTTAGGTTTATGACCATCCCTAGTTCTCAATCATTCAGTAGTCTCTAATATCATGTTCAAAGTGGTGACAACTTGTGAATTCCTGCAGATCAGTATTCTTATGATTCCTCAACTGTTTATATTGCAACTAATTCAATCGCTTATCTCTTATCTGCCCTTTCTTTGCCTTATGTTTAACTTTTATTCCTCCATTTTTGTTGTGCATCTTTTACTATTATTTGCTACATTTCGCTCTTCTTTTCATTGAAGGATTCTCCCATTCTCTCCAAACGTCCATGCAATACTTGTTTAATTATTATCTTTCTCTCTCTTATCTTTGCTACTACTTCTATGTTCCATGTCCTATCAGTATTGTCGTTTCATAATCACATACATAGCAATGGTAAGAAATAATAACATACACTATTCTCTCCAAACATCCATGCAATAATTGTTTAATTATTATCTTTCTTTATCTTATCTTCTCTACCACTTCTACGTTTTATGTCCTATTAATATTGTTGTTTCGTAAATGCATACATAATAATTGTAAGAAATAATAACAACAAACGTATTTCAATATGGTTCTTGTATACATTTATATATATATATATATGTTTGTCTAATTTGTACATGCTGTTTATTGTAGATGGGTTGCAAACTCATTGGATTTCAACAAGAATTATGATGCTAGTGTTTTTGAGACAACCATAAGGTTACTTCGTCAGGTTTATTATGTCATGTTTCAGAATTTTTTATTTTATTAGACTTCTCCTGTAGTAGATGCAAGTTACATGCGCACGGATACATTTATGCCCTGTACTATCAACCTAGGGTGAGATATAACTAATTTTCTGTGCTGATTGATCATGTTTGTTTCAACAATTTAGAGTTGTGGGTGGACTTCTAAGTGCATTTGATCTCTCCGGGGATAGAGTTTTCCTTGAAAAGGCTAAAGACATTGCTGATAGGCTCCTGCCTGCATGGGATACACCTTCTGGCATTCCTTATAACATTATTAACCTGGCTCATGGAAATGCACATAACCCTGGTTGGACTGGGGTAAGTTCTGAACTTTGTTAATATGCAGTTCAATATTTTCTAGGCATGGGATAAATCAGTCTAGTGTTTAATTTGTTCGACTTTGAGTTGGAATAATTCGATCAGGAATTTAATTTATTTGACTTTGACCTTATGTCTAGAAGGTTATTTTATTAATTTGCCAATCTGCATGTTGCACTCATGCTGAAGAGGGGGGATCCCTCTCCAGTAGCCCTTGGATGAGCCACACAAAAGTAGAATATTCTCTGCCGATGCTACTTTACTTCTTTTTATGGTAGTATAGCTCAGCCATTTTTCTAGAATTTACTGTTTGTAACTGCTGTACTAGGTACCTCAACAATGAATAAATTGATTACTATCATCTTTGTGGGGGAGTCTGGTGGTCTTTGCCTTCTGCTCTGTAACTATAGAAGGCATTTGAATCCTGGTTTAGGCCATATTTAAAATTGTTATGAGAGTGCATTTTCCTCACCTGGACTTTACCTTCTTTATCATATCCAATTTCAACTTTTTGAAGAGCATTTCATTCTTATTTTAAAAGGAGACTATACTTCTGGCCAAAAACAAAACAAAACAAAAAATTCAAAAAATAGTTTTGCTACTAAACGTGATAGCCAATTGTTCCCTCTAACCTATTTGATTGGTTCTATTCTGCATTTCACGTTAGTTAGAATGTTCATCTTCTTATGGGATCTCTTTGTATAACATGTATAAGTACGTTTATACATGTACATGAGCTGAAGCTAACTTTTAAAATCATTCTTGCTAAAGGCAACCTGATGTATTATTACATTCTATTATTCTAGTTTTTGGGTTCTCTTATAAATATTTCAACTTTATCATCAACTTTTTGAGTCCTTTGATACAAGACATGAATAAACAACTGCATTGTTAGCCTTTTCTCCATTAACCCATGGTGTCAAGGAAGGGCATATTGGGTAGTTAGTATCTATTAGAATATTCTAATGACAAGTATGAACTGAATTAGTTACTATAGGGTGTAGGATAAGAAACTAAGTGTAGTTTTTAGCTTAATTTTCCAGCAAGTTACCTTTCTATAAATTTATGAATTTTGGCCTTGTGTTTGGATTAAGTAATGAAATTTATGAAAATGAGAAGCATTTGCTCTCACACCAATCCCCCTCCTTCTACCTTCCTTCAACTAAGATCTATCTATCTGTTTCTCTTTCCTCCCTGATTCTCTCTTATGTCCATATCTTCTCTCTTCTCTATCTCTGTATCTCTAAATCTCTACATCATGGCCAAGTTTGGCTTGACACATTGTTACATACCCCATCCATGAACAAATAAATTGTCTTATTTGCTTTTATAAAAAATGCAATTGAAGAAGCAATAATTCGTTTCTTAATTTCCTAAAATTCCTTCTTCTAAGGATGATTTAGGACAAATTTAGAAAAGGTTTAGAAATATAGATCAATATGAGAAAGAAGGGTGATAGAGAACCTATCCGTGCATGGAATTGGTAGAAGTACAAACAAAAAAAGCACTAAGCATTGATCCATTTCAATAATAATTCAAAGTCTTTAAAATAATATAGAGTACATCAACTTATAAAGGAGATCTGCAACTTGGAAGACAAGTAAAACTCACAATTTAAAAAGGAAATAACTCCTTTTTGAATATCCTACTTTATAAAATTAATAAATATTCACATTAATCACGAAGTATTTATCTCTGAACAATAATAATTAATCTTTTGATCCTCTTCTTAAGCTCAACACCATTCTCCCCAAAAATAAGTCCTCGAATATTGTATATGTAAGAGAATAAAGATCCATGACTTGAGAGATATCTTCCAAAATATCACATTTCAGTTCTAGGAGTACAACTTTCGGCAATAGAAGAAATTATAACATCACGTCCTTGAACAACACGACGATGCCAGCGTGCTATGGGAATAGATGAAACCAATGGGCTTAAGCAGTTCATCGATATCAACTTTGTCTACTTCTGTGTGGTCAAGCATGGTGGTTATGAGATGAAATTGATGCCAGCTACCATTGAAGCTCAAGCATGTTGTAGGCTCGTGTCTTCTCAAGCGGCTGCCTAATGAAGATGGTATTCTTGGTCCAATTCCTAACTCTTGGACGAGTTCTTTTTAGCAGAGGAGAACTAATGCCGGACGGGCCTATCCAAGTTGGTTGGATTAATAAAAGAGGCTTTGGAAGCCTATGTAGAATTTTAATTAAAGTAGATTACTATTAGGATTTTTTTCTTATTTTGTTTGGTTTGCTTTGTCAGCAAGAATTAGGTATTATTATTTTCCTATATAAACTTGTGTAATCCATCACTCTTCATTACATTGAGATTGATTTGTTGAATATGATATTTTAAAGCTTTATACCTTTAACCGTCTTCTTTCTTATTTCCCCTAAATTTCTTCTCCTTTAAACCCTAATTCTAAACCTACTACTTTTCCCATTACTCTGCTTGTAAATCTCTAATTTTCCCGTTCATAGCACTTTGAATCTTCACACCATCTCTCGTAAGGACAATATGGATTAATTTCCTTGCGGAATAGAAAATTATGATGTTCAGATCGCTTTATTTGAGCCCAAAGGAAATCAGGAGTTCTTTAAAGACATTGTAATAATTTATTTATTTTTTGGAACACTTCTTTTCTTATTCTTTTGACTGGCTGATTTCTTATTTTATTTTTAAACATGCACCAAATTGAAAAAAATAAGCAAGACAAAGACTAAACGGAAAGGAGATAACAAACTAGGGTTCAATTGTAAAGAATTAAAGCTCATGACAGATTTTGAAATGTTATCCAACTCCTGGGGATGATTTTGGAAGATTATCAAACTGGTGGACTAGATCTTTATAAAGATTTTGGGGGTGCAAATTGTAGTTTTCCTGTTTAAATGAAAATAAAGAGAGATGGGTTCTTTGTCAGATCACCTATTTTGCACAAATACGAAACAGTTGGTTGAAGAGGAAGACTTGCGGCATCGAAGGTTGATGCGGGGACACAATGAAGTGGCGGCGACAGTTGCAAGTGCTGGCAACAAAGAAGGATGTTGGAACTTGGAAGCCGCTTCTTTTTCTTCTTTTCCTGTTTTTATTCTTTTGGTTGTGGCGATGTATGGTGTGGTTAATGGTGTTGACAGATTTTCCAGTGACTGAAGTTTTTTTTCCCCCCCTTCCCCCGGGCTGGTTATCTGCGTTAACGACTGATCTGAGGTGGTTGATAGGGCTGTTGGAAATTTATATTGGTTTCTGGTGATGGTTATGGTGGGTGGAAAAAAATGGTTGGGCATGGCTTGTTCAAGGGCTATTGTTGATGGGACTGACAATGATATTAGGTTAGGTTGAGGCAGTGTGTGATGGCAGCTTGTGGGTGATGGGTTAGTGTTTTGATTGGGTAATATCAAACAATGTCAAGCCTAACCACTGATACTAATTTGATGCAGGACATGTTTAACAGAAGCTTAGAAATAAAGATTAAGATGAGAAAGAAGGGTCATAGATAACCTAACACATGGAATCAGTAGGAGCAGACACAAACAAAGCACAAAGCTTTATTTTCATATCAATAATAATTTAAGTCTGTAAAATAATAAAGAGTATGTCAACTTATGTAGGAGACATACAACTTGGAATACATGTAAAAACCCTAATTTGAAAAAGAATAAATGTGAAAATATATGGAATTTTTCTATAACAGCTAATTAAAATCTACTACTATGATTAACACTTCTGGATATCCTACTTAATATAATAAATAAATAAAAACATTAATCACCAAATATTTATCCGTAATATAATAATTAATTAATCGTTTGATCCTCTTCTTCTGATCCGCATCGCAGGGAGACAGTATCCTGGCAGATTCTGGCACAGAACAGCTAGAATTTATTGCTCTTTCTCAGAGGACAGGAGATCCAAAGTATCAGCTGAAGGTATATCTTGGCTCTTATTGTTCACATATATTCTCATTGGCCTTTTAGTTCTCATATCTGTTGCAAATAATTAAACTATATCTGTCACTGTAAGAGCACTATAGAAGTACATCTTTTGTCTAAACAGAATTTATTTTATAGTTTTTGTGATTCAGAGTAGGTCATCGTAGGTTAGTATATTCGTAAAACTTAATGGCATATTATGATTTTTCAGGCAGAGAATGTTATTGCACAGCTTAATAAGACCTTTCCCGCTGATGGTTTGCTACCCATATATATAAATCCACATAAAGGGACAACATCCTACTCAACTATAACTTTCGGGGCCATGGGGGACAGGTACTGATCTTGTTATTTCAGCATGATGCATATGAACTTCACTTTTTATCTCTCTGTTGGTGATGACCATCTTCTTGCCTTAGCCATTGTTTCTTAATCCTTTAGAGTTTGATGAAGACGTGATTCTGGTTGCAGCTTTTATGAATATTTACTTAAAGTTTGGATACAGGGAAACAGAACTGCTGCTGTAAAGCATTATAGGTGGGAAGCTTCTATCAATTTTTTTTTATTAATTTTTTTACTATTTACATCAGTCATGTTATCAATCAACTTGAAGCCTTAATCATTATACTCTCCGTTATAGTTCTTCCAGAATTATGTGTGTTATAATAATTGATGTGATAAAAATATGTAATTGCAAGTGCATAGTGTTAACTTGAAGAATCGACAGGTACAAGTCGAACCCACATAGACTAAATTAATTTTAATGTATCATTAATATTTATCTTAGGCGAATTAGAAATTAAAAGTGGAGATGATTAGTTAAATAAATACCGTAAACTAACAATTGAGGATAAAAACTAGTAATGAGAAAAATTACCTAGGAATTTGAATCCACTAAATACTAACATAATAATTAATTTCTTCTTTTCCGAATTAATTCTAAATTTTATTTTTCCTTCCCTGTAAAAATAATGATTCTTATATTAAATGTGAGTAAGCATAGATTATGAAAAATACTCAGATTAACTATAATCTATCAAAACTTCTGAACTTAAAATAAGAATCATAAACGAATTTTGCGCGAATGTAATAATGAAGGTGAAAACAATTAGGAATTAATATTGGAACGGAAAGAAACTATTAATTATGACATACCTAGCTTCATTATCATCCTAGGTATTAAAAAATTAGTTAGTCATGAAATTAAAAATAAAAACAAATAAACTGAATACTACTTAAAATTAATTTAAATAACAGAAATAGAATAACCTAATAAAATTAACACATGAATGCGTAAATGATAGTATCACACGCAGCAGTATTAAAAATGAATTGAAAAGTAAATGGAATTTATCATATGTAATAAAGCTTGTAAGTAAAAAGTGCATGAATGAATATTTTAATATATAGAAGAAATAATGAATACAAGATTAATATAACTACTCCCTGAATAAAGCTCCAGCAGAAACAGTGAAAAGCTATTAATCCTATTCCGCAGAACTTGGTATCCGGAAGAAGAAAAAAAAACTCCGTTCTCTCTAAAACGAAAGTCTTATTTATAGGGAACAATTACTTTGTACCCTAATTTAGGTTCCGTGAACTTGGTCTCTTTTGTTTCTTTTTATCCTCTTCTTTCCTTCTTGACGTAAACCTCAACATGGTAATCTTGTAGAGTCATTTTCCTCCTTTAGAAGCTGGAAAATTATCCATTACTTGCTCACAAAGATCAGTAAATAATAAATCCTACAAAACAAAATAAATGTTATTAGTTAAATAAAACAAAACATATAAAATAATAAAATTGAGGGATAATAAAATGCAAAATTATGTGACTATCAATAATATTATTTCAAAATTGAGAAATGAAAGTTTCTAGGTAGCTTTTTCGTCTGATATTATTTATAAATATTACTAATTATTTTCAGAAAATCAAAGTCAGTGTTTTATATTTGTCTATATTAGAAAATCTTTTGATTTTCCAAGCACATTTCCTAGAATTCCTGACAGAAAATTCTTTTTTGGAATTTTTGAAACAGAGAAATGTGGGAAACATCAATGAAGGGTTTACTAAGCTTGGTTCGGAGAACTACACCATCATCATTTGCATATATTGCAGAGAAGATGGGAAATTCTCTTACTGACAAGGTAATACATGCGTGCCATATAGGTATTTCAGAGCTTCATTAGGAATTTACTTTGTGATAGTCAATTTTATATCCTTCTTTAAATTATATGTGCAGATGGATGAATTAGCATGCTTTGCTCCAGGAATGATAGCATTAGGGTCATCTGGTTATGATCCTGACAACTCTCAGAAATTCCTCTCACTTGCAGAAGAGGTAATTATGAATGCTCATTGAACAGAGATGTATGATTTATTGATTCCCTGAAAATGTTTTGATTTGATCAAACTGTCTTCTGTTTTTTCCCCCGAGGATCAAATTTCTCCCCTGCCCCCCTGGCCCGCCTCCGGCCGTCTTTTAGAGGGATAAGTTTTGAACAAACTATTGTTAAATTAATAAACTTAGAGTGCATTCTTGTCCTTATATGATATATGCTAATTAGAAATTATGACATTTTTTTAAAAATGAAGCTCAATCTTATTGACCGAGATTCTTGCTGTTCTTATGTTACATTTTGGTATGTTCTATGTTACTCGGACTCGGATGGAGTGTCTGGTTGGACACGGTATCCGACACGGGTACTTCTCAATTTTGCCAATTTTTTACACTAAAGTAAAGTATCTTGTCCAAGTGTCGGGTTTCGGACACGGGTGTCGGACACGGGTACTTTAGGGCAAAATGAAGAGTCCGAGTAACCGTATGTTATATGTTTATCATCTCGAATTTCTGTGTGCTCGGCATTAATTATTTAAATGTTTCTCTTTTCCTTTCCTGCACCACCCAAAGAATCATTGTTTTCATTTCTTTATCCATCGGAAATGATTACTTATCGAATATACTAATTTTGTTAATCCTATAAAATCCTTCTTTTGTACATCTTCTTACCTCAAGGCCTCGATCATAATACCTGCAATCTGTTCTTCTACAGTATATTAAGCAAATAGGAGGGTTGGGCAAACTGTCACATGTCAACCGCGAAGCCTTCCATTTTTCCCCTTTATTCTCTCATTTAGTTTTCATGTTCAATTTTGGTCGACAGTTTATTAATATTAATATATATATATATATATATATATATCCGTAAGACCAATTGTGCCGATAAATGCTTCTTCTACTACTGGTAATTATGCGCCTATCCTGAAATCTCAGACCAGCAATATTGTGGAAAATCTCATGTTCTTGCTATCAGTTCATCCCTAAAATAGTAGGGATGATGCATGATATAGCATGGATAATTACTTGAATTATGTATTTTAGCCCTTCTCACGAGGACAAAGAGAATGCTAGTTAGTTCATTGCATCAGACTTCCAGAGTTTACTTGATTACTATGAAGGCAATAATTTTCCAACGGTATTTAGGAGCTCCTGTTTCAATAGTGACAGAAAAATCTATATACAGTTAATGTTATGAAATTTGAATGACCTGAACATCATTTAGTTCTTTTATCTGAGGACTTTCTTCATGAAGAGAGGTATATTTTTGAAGTTCCACCCTTCTCTCAAGTAGCAGTAGTCCAGTGCAACGGCAGTGGATTCCTTTAATTGCTGGTCCTTATGGCTCCCGTTTAATGACATGTTCCTTGCAGAGCAGTTACGTGCTGTGATTTTGACTGGGTTTCTTTGGCCTCTATATGCAGCTAGCTTGGACATGCTATAATTTCTACCAGTCAACGCCAACAAAATTGGCTGGAGAGAACTATTTTTTTCATGCAGGGCAGGTTAGTTATCTGTCATTGTGATAATAATTATATACCTATTTTTTTCATGATATATATATATATATATATGTATGTATGTATACACTTAACAGTTCTTGCATGCTCAAATTTTCAGGACATGAGTGTGGGTACATCATGGAACATATTGAGGCCAGAGACAGTTGAATCTCTCTTTTACCTCTGGCGTCTGACCGGCAATAAGACGTACCAAGAGTGGGGATGGAACATTTTTCAAGCATTTGAAAAGAACTCGCGCATCGAGTCGGGATATGTTGGATTGAAGGATGTAAGCACTTAACCCATGATTTGAGATTCAAGTTCTGCAAGTTATCTTTAGGTTACCTTCTATATAAAATAGGAGATGCATCATTTTATTGTAGGCATTAGGCAATGCTTTCATACCCGTGTTGTTTTTGAAGTCCTAATGTAAATCTTGAGTAGGTGTTCTCTTATATCTCCATGAAGGCTTGTGGGACTATAACTTATTGTATTGTCTTAATTTACTTTGCTGGGTGGTGGTTTAAGTAACATTTGTTTCCCATGAAGTGTTAAGAAAAAACTTGCTCATTCTAATCTTTAGCTGAGAAGTTGTTGATCAGTTGTTTCCATGCTTGAACAAACATTAGAAGCAAATTAAGGGTGCTCACCTTCTATGGAAGTAAATAACCTGTTACCTTTTAGAAACTTGGTTAAAAAAAATAATCATTGACTGTTAAAATATCAGATATACTCCCTCCATTTTAAAATATAAGTGCATTTTTCATATCTCGTTGCTTTTATATTTTGGAAAGAAGGGGGTATTTGGTTGGTGCGTCTTACAATCTCCTCTAATTTTTCTTTTTCTTTTTATGTGAAATAATCTCCCATCATCTGGATGATTAGATCTCAATATCCATAATCATTGATAGTAGTAAAAAAAAGAATCATTATCATTGTTACCTTGTCTTTTGTCCACTAGGTTTTCCTTTTCCTAGAAAAACAAAATGAAAAGTTAAGTTGTGCTATTGTATGATCTGTATCCATCGGTTTACCCATCTGTATCTCAAGATTCTCAACTGTGAATCCTGATTATTGTTTTAACAGTATATTGCTCTTTTTTTTAATATCAAAAGTCATTCTGCATGATCACTCTTCTGATAGTGAAAGAGCAATGCTCAAATAGTAAATTGGTGGAACTGCAAGCATTAATTTTAACAGCTTTATATGAAACTTTATCTAACTGCTGATTGCTGGTGGTTGTCAGGTTAATAGTGGCGTCAAGGACAATATGATGCAAAGCTTTTTTCTTGCAGAAACACTCAAATATCTCTATCTTCTTTTTTCACCCACTTCAGTTATTTCATTGGATGAGTGGGTTTTCAACACAGAAGCCCATCCTATAAGAATTGTCACGCGACATGGTCTAGGAGACAATAATGAATCAGATGAGCAACATAAACTGAAGCTGCGTGCAAGGAAAGAAGGTCGATTTGGTAATTAATAAATAATTGTTGGAGTCTTAAAATTTTTAAGTGGTCCCCCTTCTCTAATTTTTTGTGCTCAAACCACATGAAGAGGTGAGAAATCCACTATGATAGTGCTTGAGATTATGTTGAGCCTAATGGAGTCTGCTGTCTAACTCAGAGAGATAATGCTGCTGATTAATTCTGAGTTGGTGGGATCATTGAATTTTGTACTTGCATTGTGGCTACCATGCATATGAGAGAAGCAACGACCATGTAACATAAAATATATGGTCTATTCCCTGCTTTTTCTGTAGTATGGGCAAGAGATTTGTAATCATATTAGGGGGACCTTGTAGTTTAAGTTCCTACAGCGATTTTTTAGTCTATTCAGAACTATGTAAATTTGTATCCTCACATGCACAATAGTAAAAAATATTACTGATGATTTGCATTCTATTTGCAGCTTGTAATGGTATACTTGTGCAGGAACACATGCATGTGCACAGGAAATGCAAATGCAGAACTGCATAAAAGCAAATTTCTTCTAAATATTGTCATGTTTGGGAATAGCAAAGTAGCACGAAGTCCCTCTTTTCGACTATATATGGGTTGAACTAGGGTATCATATGATCATAGGCTCTCTCTCTCTCTCCCTGTCTCTCTCTTTCTCTGGTATATACACACACATACATTCCCCCTAGAGAAGTCATTTTCTTTGTATGATAATATAAAATGTCATGTCATCAAATTTATTATTACAATTACGTTATCATGCTAAACGGTTTTACCCTCATCTCCTTGTGAGTATGCTAGACGGTTTTACTCTCTCTATGGAACTCTCTCAAACCCGATGCAAACCCGATTATCTATTATACGACGCAAACCCGATTAGAGTTGATTATGAGATACTCCCTCCGTCTCAAATTTATTGCTTAGTTTTGTCTTTTTAAAATCAAATTGACTATTTTTAGAATTAATAATTAAACATATATAAATATATTTTTAAAATTATAAAAATTGGGGTTAGTAATAAATTATATATACTTTCTTTTGGTTATAATCTCTTCACCTATATTTTAGCAAAAATAGTAAAAAGATTAGTTTTAAAACTGATCAATTTGACTTTAAAAAGTCAAAATTGAGCAATTAATTTGGGACGGAGGGAGTATTTCTTTCCAAACCCGATTATCTATTATGAGTATAATTTTTTAAACTTATGTTTAGATTTTAAATGTACTGGAGTAATGTTATATAGTGGAGCAATGTTAAATTTTTTGTTATATGAATTAGATCAATTCTTTTCGAGACTTAGTATCATACTTTCCATATTGTGAGGTGAGTATATAATTAATTATGAATTTTGTGTATTTCTAATATCTTTCCATAGTGGGGTCATTATGAAAAAAAAAGAAGCTATCATGTGCCAACACGCACTTTTTTTATGGCATTTTGTAATTCTTAATAGATGAGTATATTCTTTGTTTTGCAATAAATAAAGTATTATATTTTTTTTAAAAAAATAAGAGTTCTATTTATTTTATTAACTTTTTAAGAATATTAAAGTTTAAATTGAAAAATTAGATACTCCCCAGTTCTAAAATATAAATTAAATATTGACTTTTTAAAAGTTAGTTCGAAACATTTCTCATTCAAAATTGATTGGAATTCATTTAATTTTGTTAATTAATTGTGATTATTATAAATTATTTAAAAAGTACTATTAATTATTAACTTTATTATTTTTAAAACTTAATTGAGTAATGCTTATTTTGAATTTGAAAAATGTCTTAAATTGGTTTATAAAAAGTTAATATTTATCTTATTTTTGGGCTAGAGAGAGTAATTTTTAAATACTGAATTTCAAAAATAATAGCAAAAGTAATATTATAATATCAAATACAAGTTTTAATATTAAAAAGAGTAAAAAACGGAAAGTAGTATAAGTATTGAAGGGGTCACGAGGGAATTAAGAGAACTTATGGAAAACTTACCTATTTCGTACTTAAAAAAAAGAGTTTTTCTATGCGGACATGATAATTGGACATGCGCTCAAAATATAAATAGGTGAAATTGTAAAGAGCTCATGTCCAATTACCATGTCCGCATAGAGTTTTTGTAAAAAAAAATTCTCTACCACCAACTTAGCATATTAAAAAAAAAAGGAACTTTGCCGCAAAGGGTCCGTTCAGTAACGACTTATAAGTTAAAAATTAAAATGAATTATAAGTCATTTTTAGTTGTTACTTGTAAGTAAAAGTATTTTGACTTGTAAGCTAAAAATTAAGTTAAAACAAGTTATGAAAGTATTTTATTTATAATGACTTATAAGTTAAATTGTAAAAATTACTAAAAATGATATTAATAAAAAATACGTTGATTCAATATTCCATCATAAGAATCATCATTCCCGCATTAATAATACATTAAAAAGAAAAATAACTTCAATATTCATTAGTTTTTTCGTGTTTGGATCACATCTAGACAAATAGAAGGAGGTTGACGAGTAATGACACGAAATGCACGACGTGATGAATTTTTTGGACATAATGTCCATGAATTATTAATAAATATTATTATTAGTATACTTTTAGACATTTTAATTATAATATTATTCTCTTATTATTATTATTTAAACATTTTGAGACTTGCAAATTCAAACTAACTAAAAAAAAGAAAAGCAAAACTTAAATAAATATTGAGAAAATAATTATTCTAATGAATGTTAATTTAATTATTATTCTTTAAAATTTTAATATCAATTTAATATTAAAATAAAAAATAGAAGGAGGGAGAGATAGAAGGGGAGGAAGAGGGGGAGAGAGAGGGATATATAAAGCGAGAGATTATATGTAATTTGTGAAAAAGATAAAGGGTATAATAGTTATTATATTTGGTCAAATTAATTTATTTAAAATAACTTATAAGTCATTTCTTGAGAAGTCAGAAATTGTTACTTTTCAAAATCAACTTATAAAGAGCTGTTTGTTTATATCTAAATGAGGCTAAATCTGACCGAATAAGTCATTCAGACTGTAAATTTTGAATGCGTATGAAAGATTCATCCAAAAAATTGTGGCTGAATCAGTAAAAAGTAGTGTTGAATGATATTTTTATCTATCTATCCTCATAGACAATTAAAAATTACATTTAATATCCATATCTTTTTTACTATTATAAACAAATTTTGTTGTTTACAAATTATTACTGTTGTAGTCTTTTGTTTTGATTTTATTGACTAATAGAATGTTATTAAAAAAAATTAGTATTTATTCCTAAAATTATATTATTAATAGTAAACTCCATCAAAGACTGTTCACAAGTTTATATTTAATTTTTCTCTTAAATAACAATGTTTATTTATAATTACATAATAAATTTGTTCATAATAATCTACAATGTTAAAATAAGGAAATATACGTATTCAAATGTTTTAGACAAACAGTTATCAAACATATCATTTCGTTTTATATTCATAACTTTTACTTCGTTCAGTTCATTCAGATTCTCTTATACATTCATAATTTTTTATTCACTTTTATCAAACAACACCAAAATCTTTTTAAAAATTAAAAATTAAGTCACGACCGAACACCTAAATAGTGAAAAATATCTTATAAGTCATGACCAAACATGTCATGTGTTTTTTCTAATACTTCATTCGATTCAAATTATAAGACCAATATTAATTTTATAAAAATTAATTTTAGATATTTTTAAATTGAAAATTAAGATGATTAATTTAAGTTTCTAAAATAATAAATCTTATAATACTTTTTAGATTGTTTATGGTATACATAATTATATTGACATAAAATAAATAAGTTAATATTAATTTTGAGTTTAAAAATATTTAAAATTAATTTTTTGAAAATTAATATCACTCCGTCCCAAATTAATTGCTCAATTTTAACTTTTTTAAGTAAAATTGACTATTTTTAGAATTAATAATTAAGCATATATAAATATATTTCTAAAATTATAAAAAATGGGGTTAGTAATAAATTGTACTCCCTCCGTCCCAAATTAATTGCTTTTCTAGGACTTTTTTAAGTCAAATTGACTATTTTTAAAATTAATAATTAAGCATATATAAATATATTTCTAAAATTATAAAAATTGAAATTAGCAATAAATTGTATATACTTTCTTTTAGTTATAATATCTTTACCTATATGTTAGCAAAAATAGTAAAAAAATTAGTTTTAAAAATAGTCAATTTGACTTTAAAAAGTCCTAGAAATGCAATTAATTTGGGACGGAGGGAATATATACTTTCTTTTGGTTATTATCTCTTCACCTATATTTTAACAAAGATAGTAAAACGATTAGTTTTAAAAATGGTCAATTTGATTTTAAAAAGTCGATCAATTAATTTGGGACGGAGGGAGTATTAATTTTATAATTTGGTACCCGGGGACGGGGAAGTATTAAACATGGTTAACAACCAGCCATAAATTAGAGCATATTGTCACAATTCTCTTTCTCATCGTCGGTTCGAAAACCATCTTTCATGAAACCTAAACAGCTGGTACAAAGTTTCTTCTTTCGAAACCCTAGAAACCTCAAGAGAGCAATACTAATGAATTAAATAAACTCCCTCACACTGGTCATGGAAATGCTTCTGGTAGTATCAGCATAAATAGTAACTAGTAATGCATAGGAAGAATATAGGAGTCGTAGTAAATTCTTCCTTTGCATTGATGCGAACCTCTCGTTTCCTCTCTCGCCTATGCCGAGATGATCACTCTTCTCTTTACTCAAACTCAATTTCATCCCTTTCTTCTTCTTCCTCCAAATTAATCTCTTACACATCCGATTCACCTAAAGAACAACAGAAGAACAAAATCGCTGATTCTCATCGTAGGTTGCAGTTCAACTCGCCTCATCGACTCACTCGAGGAGGAGGCCAAGGGTTTTTCTCTTCTCCTTGGCGGAGTTTCCTCTACTCGGTGAATTCATCACCACATGTCATCTCCTTACCCTCCTTTTCCCTGGACTCTTCCAGTATTCGTCACTCTTTCAACCGCGGTAAGTTCTTTGATTACATAATAGACCTATTCTCAAATGTAGTAGTATATTTTGATAGTTTTCTATTTTTTTAAAAAATATTTTTCCCCCGTTTTCAGGTTTTCTGACTAGAACTAAAAAATTAGAGAAGGTGGAAGTTGAAGATCATGGGTAAAAGTCTGTTTCCCCAATATATAATATTAATGTACGTATTTATGTTTTAATTGGGTTTCAAGTCCTTTAGGGGTAGGAATAGTTTGAGTTAGTTGATGTTGCTTTCCATTGGGGAGAGGTCAGAATCTTAGTGCTAAGGTCTCTTACTTTGTTAACCATATCCCCTCTCCATCTTTGAAACATCTCATGCCACTACTGTTTTTTTTTCCTCCTAAATTGAGTAAGTCAATTTTTGTAAATCTCATGACACTAGTTTTATATTACCATGAAGGAGAAACTGCAACAGAGAACTTAGAAGTTAGATACGGTAGGTCCCGTAAAAATCTTGGTTTTTTTTATTACTAATATTAGCTTGACATTGGAAAGAATGACTACCATGTCTAGAAAAAATAAAAATAAAATAAAATTGAGACATCCATTGTAGGACGGAGGTATTATATGATGTCTAACTTACAAAATAGCGTGGATATGTATTTGGTCAATGTTACACTTTCTTGATTCTTCTGTTATTGTTAACATGTTACTCTTTCTAGTGCAGCACATCACCCTTCGCCTACATTTGGTGCTTTTTAATATAATTTAAATAAGTATGCTGTGAGATATTATCTGTATTTACCGCCATGTGCTTATTGGTCAGGTGTACATGTGGCCCAAACTTCTTTGGCACTAGGAATGAATATTGGACATATGCTATTACATTGTGGATAATTAAGCTTTTTATTTTCCTTTTTCATTTGGTTTTCTGTTTTGCGCCTCCTAAAATTTTATCTAGACAGCGAGCGGTCACGACAGCATTATGGTGCAACTTTCTTGTATTTTCTCTCAAGTTTGGCGTTTGGTTAGTCAGCTCGAGTCATGTGATGCTGGCTGAAGTTGTGCATTCCGTAGCAGATTTTGCAAATCAGGTGAATTCTCCAATTTTATGCTCTTTTATCATGGCCTTCTTGTCTTGAACATTCTTTTCTTAACTGCTCAATTTGTAAATTTTTCTATCATTATTCAATGCTGAGAATCTAAATATCTAATTCATGCTATCGTTGTAGGCACTTCTTGCATATGGTTTGAGTAGTTCAAAGCGTGCACCAGATGCTATGCACCCGTGAGTTTTTCATACTATACTTTATGGTTGACCATTGGGATCATCTTTGATCCTTGTGCAATTGAAACATCTGCATTTAACAGCTCGTACCGTCTGCAGTAGTTTATACATTCTTTCTTATGTTTTGTGTGCATTTATACACATAAACATATATTTATATACATATATACTATGTGTGTGTTAAAAGTGAGAAAATGTGATCCTAAAATATAGGAAAGTAGATAATAGGAGAGAGAACGGTGAAAAAGTGAATAAAGAAAGTTTTAAGGGTAAAATAAGAAAGTAAAAAACTTCACTTTTTTGTTTACACCAAATTAACTGCCAACTTTCTCTCCCGCTTTATAAGATAGATATAGGTATATTGATGTGTATATATCAGTTGTCAAAAGACTCAAACGTGTATATGTCAGTTTTCTAATGATTGAAACCCAATTTAGAATTTGTCATGTCTTGTTTCTTAACTCAATATAATTACTAGCTTGAGATAATTGGATTAGTCAAACTACGAAGAATTCTTCACGTAGTTGGCTTTCTTGCACATCCACGACTGCAATTCCATTAGATGCTTAGGGTTCACTATATTTTCTGCACTTTAACTATATACATATACATGGACTGACTGGTGCACTCAAGTTTTTGATTGATATGTATGCACAGTTTTATAAACATGCTCAATCTTTTGTTCTCAGATACGGTTATTCCAAGGAAAGATTTGTTTGGTCTTTAATATCTGCCGTTGGTATCTTTTGTCTTGGTTCCGGAGCTACAATTGTTCATGGAGTTCAAAACTTGTGGACTTCCCAGGTGATCGACACAGAATTTTACTCGGCAGATTGCCATATCTTGTTCTTGATTATTTCTTCTTCTATTTTTGTGAAATGGGTGTTTATATCTTTTTAAATTGATCTTTTGCACCAGCCCCCGGAAAATATTAAGTATGCAGCTTTGGTGATTGGTGGTTCGTTCATTATTGAAGGTTGCATATTAAAATAGCTGATTGGTCCAGTGTTCCTGAAATTCAGCCTTTTCTTTTTATCCTTTCTCCTCAAGCCTCATATATAACTTTGATAATTAGGTGCTTCTTTACTTGTGGCGATTCATGCTGTCAGAAAAGGGGCAGCAGCAGAAGGTATGAAAGTGAGAGACTATGTCTGGCGCGGTCATGATCCCACGGCTGTTGCAGTCATGACAGAGGTCATAGCTTATTCACATGCTTGTCCAAAGTTAGCTAATGATACTAATCTGAGGAATAAGCATATTAAATATGATACGGATAGATTTGCATAAATGTCCTAGAAATTGATGTTTGACTGCAATTTCGTGGACACAATTACGTGTCTTATGTTAATGTAAATATACAACTTTAATTTGGATTAATGTTCACAAGATAAAATTTATTGAAACTTTTTGGGTATTGTATATGCTTAAGCAAAGGTTTCCAATATTCACTCGTGTACATATTATCATAAGCATAACCTAGAGGAAGAAAAGTATCAAAAAGGGTAATGTGGATTCTTGCATTGCATCAGCACAAATGATCTAATATTGTACTACTAATTGTATTCCAGTTCTTAAGAATGTTGTATAGCTGGCACTGCTTCTAATCATATATAGGGATGTATGAAATTTACCCTAGGCGCCCAGGCCACACCAGATTCAATAGCTCAAACCAAGAAACGGTTGGGTTACAATTTTGATAATTATTAAACCAACCAGACTAGTAACTAGTTTGAACTTTGGTTGGTGCAAACAGTCAGTTTGAGATTCTTTCTCTTACCTTTCCCTTCATGACTCTCCACGTCCTCCCCTCTGACTGTATCCCTTCCAGCAGCACATTGTTCATTAATAGCTTCTGGTGTATGTTTTTTTTTTTAACTTATAGCTACTCTTCCCATTTGCTCAATTTTATGTGCTCTCATATAGATCAATAGCCTGAACCGGTATGAGCACATCCTTAATTACATGGTGTTGCACCCACTTTGTTTGTCCCCCGCTCGATCAAGTACCAGTTGCTTTGCTGGGGAATTCCTTATGTAATGCTTGTATTGTATCCTGAACTCACAGGTGAAGCAAAAGGCTAGTCTAAATGAAGTTCGACTTTTATTGACCTAGATATGTCATTCTTAAAGAAGAATGAACAAATATCACCAATGAGTCTTGCAATGTCAATTGACAGTCTAGTCTAAATGGGAATCATGTTAAGGTTATTAGTTGTGACTGGTTTGCTTGCCTTCTGAAACTGGAGCTTACTCTTCTATATTCTCCCTTTGCTGTGATCACTAATTTGCAGGATGGTGCTGCAGTTACAGGCCTTGCCATTGCGGCTGCATCATTGGTTGCTGTGAATACCACGGGGAATGCAATATATGATCCCATTGGTTCAATTGTAGTTGGCAACCTACTTGGGATGGTATGTAATTTTCAGATATTTTTCACTCTTTAATTAGGTTTTTTTTAATAAAAGAAAAAACTTATTAGAAAGAAGAGGAATAACAGAAAAGGCACTCTTTAAGCTTTAATATTAAATTGACAGTAACCTTCTGCAGTGTCATCAAGCATAATAATCTAAAATTTTGAAATTGTACTTGTCAACGTGGACTTCATTTTGACTGCAACATTCTGTGGCAGTTGATACCAAGCTTTTCTTCTGAAAAGCATGGTGTGGTCCTCCATAACATGGGATTATGGGATATGAAGCCTGTAGTATATGTGCAATAGAATGTGCGAGTTAGAAACCCTTTTTTCTAAACTGCTGGTTTCGAAAGTACTGAGACTAATCAGTCCAATAAAAAATTCTATCCGTCCCAGATTGTTTGCCCCCTTTTCTGTATTGAGATGTCCCATTTACTTGTCACAATCAAATATTCAAGGCATTATAATATTGAGATTCCCATTATTTCATCTTAAAGTTTAAGCAATATTTTTAATACAAAAGTGAAGTAATTTGTTGGAGGGATAATAACATAATATTCATAAAATTTCAACAAAAAGATAAGGTGTGAGCTTTTTCTTTAACTTCGTTCTGGTTAAGGATAGATTGACTGATGCCAACTTAGGATTCAGGATACTTTCAACATCTGAATATTTCAGAATTCCACATATTTTGATTTTTGGGTAGGTATTGCAACTGATGCATAGTAAATCTAAGTACATATGGGTGAGTGGTAAAACAGATAAATTTTTCTATTGAAATTCCTTTATTTGTCAATTTTGTCTTGAGAACCAAGATCAATTTATGAACAATTTACAGTATTGTTGTGCTCGGGATTGATTTTGAAACCATATTTGACTGAGTTTTGGTTACATTTATTTAATGGACTTGGGGTAATCTATATTCAAGGAATTATATGGACTGATGCAAATAAATTATAAGAGCTAATGCGAGAAAGGTAATGAGGATCATAAGTATGGCGTAACTTGTTGTCCATTTATATAGTTATAAGGCCTAATTGGTCATGGACTCTTGTTTCGGAATTGCATACAGTATTTGGTAAAAGTAGTAAACTAAGGGATGCTTCGAGCATCACATGTTCAGCTGAAAATTTCATATATTGAAATCTAATAAGTTGTAGGGACTAGACATATTCACATAGTGACGTACTAACGTTTCTCTTGTTCAAAAAAGTAAAATAATATTGCTTTTTGATAATTTCTTTTGTACATGAGCGGCACCTTCTTGGTGCCCTTTTTATAGTACAATTTTACTTATCAAAAAAGAAAAAGAAAAAGAAGTAAATCGAGAGACGATTTACACCAAGCTGAAACATTAAAATCAGAAGTTTAGGTTAGGTTGAAAATGGAGATGTGAAATTGGATTTTATTTTTAGTTTTACTTTCTGTTGGGTGGGATGGTAGAGAATTGCAGTTGTCAGATAGACACTTTCTTACTAGTTCATTTTTGAGGATTTGGAAACAAGAGGGATGCCAAAATTTTGTGGAAGTGTTTTTTTTTTTTTTTTCATTTTATGGGGAATTTGAAATGAGGGTAATGCCAAACTGTTTAGAGGAAGTTGCTCTTTTTTGAAGCTGTTGAATAGTTGAATCATTTTATCTTTGTGACTGATTTGTGTGGAGATTGGAAGGTTGTACTTTTTTAAGTGTTTTTTAAAATTTTTTTTTTTATATATATTCTGCTAAAGGTGGACTTCTTGTTCCCCTTTTATTGTATCTTTTCTTTTCTATTAATAAAACAAGCTCACCAACCCTGTCCGAAGCACGGGTGGCATGTATAATAATTTATTATATTAATAAGCAAAAAAAATTAATTGTGATTTCGAGAAACATAGTTGTAGCTATTAAATAGTTAAATATTTATTCAAATAACTAATGATTTAATTATATATTGTAGGTTATCTCAATCAATTATTAAGCTAAATATTAGAATGGATTATTGTAGATTTATTTAGTTATGCTTATGTGAAAATAATTATTTTAATTTTAATTAAGTTTGTAATGGAATTCTATGTTAGCGTTTATATTGACAAAATTTGCTTGAAATTCTAATCCGAATAGAATTATAAAACTCATGTTTTAATAACTTTTAATTTAGTTATGGCAATTAGTTAGGAATAAATCCACTATAAGTTTTCAACTAGCGTTACTGTTATTATGTTTCAAATTCACATATAATATTAATACAATTAATCATGTGATTTGATAAAATTCAATTTTAAATGAATTAAATTAGCGAGGATATTAATTTAATATTAAAATTCACGACTAATATTAATATAATAAATCGCGTGATATATCTATTTAGTGTGTTTAATTGATCGTTTATAATTGTTTTGCAGGTGATTTTTTTTAGTGAAGTGTGTTTTATCAATTTTGTAATAAAATTGGTAAAATCAAAAATACAAATTCTTTTAGAAGATACTTTTTCTATTAGAGATGGTTGAGTTTCTTTTGAATACTTTATAAATTTAGATAGTATATATTTAATTATTAATTATTATAAATTTGTATAGAACTTTTACTAATTTGAATAGGAAAGAAAAAAATCTTTTTTTCTATTCGTCATAGAGATAGGAATATTTTTAAATTTGGATAGTATTTAATTGATACAAATTTGGATAGTACTTGTGCCAATATGAATTAGGAAAGCTGAACCAAAAATTGGTGAAACCAAACCAAACCAAGTTTGTGCTTTTAATTATATAGTTGATTTCTTTTTTTATCAAAAAAAGTTAAGACACATTCTTACTATATAATAACCTTGATATTGATAGGTATTCAAACAAATTATAGTCATGGTTTAAATGTATTGCAATAGGGAATGAGTGCATAGTAACACTGACATGTCTCCAACTTTATTGAAGTGACTGTTAAGTTTGTAATCAAATGCTTTGGACTCTTGTATCTGTTTTGGGCAAGAAGTATCAACCATTTTACTGTTAGTTTATTATGTTTTGTTTCTTCCGTACAGTATATGTTAATATGAAGAATTTGGTATTTTGCCTTCTTTTATTTTTCTATAACTGTATTCACGTGAGAATAAAAGAAGAAGTAAAGGGAAGAGAGCAGAGGGAGAAAGTAGTAATAAAATTATTGCTCACTTCTCTTCAGGAGTGAAGAAAATTGAGGTTTACTGAATGGACTTTTGACGCAGGTGGCAATATTTCTAATCCAGAGGAATCGCCATGCTTTGATTGGTAGAGCAATTGATGATCATGATATGGAAAGGGTTCTTCGATTTTTGAAGAATGACCCAGTAAGATCTACAGGTTGAAATGATGTTTCAGGTGGCAAGCATTCATGATTTAGTGATAACTGAGTTCGACATATTTAAAATTTTGGTTGCAGGTTGTAGATGCTGTTTATGACTGCAAAAGCGAGGTGATAGGACCTGGTTTTTTTAGATTTAAGGCTGAAATAGGTGATTCTCTCTGTGTCCATTGTTTCCCGTTTCAGGTTATACTTGAAACATCAATTTTTTTTTTAAAACACAACTCATTAAATCGTATAAATAAGAAAAATCAATGTTATTGGCATGTTGCAATAGATTTCGTATTTTTGGATTTCTATTTAAAAAAAATATATTTGTGCATTTTATGCATGTTGCTGCCTTTTGACTTCCTTGCTTTAATCTCTTTATTTATTGTTTCCGAGCCCTATTGAATCTTAGGAGAACAAAGTTACTTATAATCCAATTTTTCTTAATTTATGTAACATCTTGCAGACAACCAATACTACTACCATAACTGTTTTCTGCCATTACATATACTCTGCCACATTTGTTCTGGAGATATGCATGTGAAGAGCATATTACATTTGTTAAACTTGTGTTAATTATAAGCAACTTGTGTCCCTTGAGAATGTATGGAGGCAGAAAATTTTCAACAGTTAATTTCTCTTGATGATATATGCATGCATCAGATTTTAAGTTAGTGTTCCAGGCTATGTTGCTGTTTCAGACAAAAGCGTAACTTGGTGAATCTCTATGCTGCAGATTTCAATGGGGTGGTGCTGGTGCAGAATTATTTAAATAGGACTGGACGTGAAGAGTGGGCTAGACAGGTCAGCTACCTTAGTCCTTATCTCTTCTGGTATAGGTCCTTTTTTTTTCCCTCTTCCATTTTTTATAATGGGGAATATGCTGGTATTAAAATTTATGTTTTTTGGATTTTGCAAAAGGATAGTAGATACTAGGAACTACTTAAGCTCCTATAACTTAGAAAACTTAATGCCTTGTCCAGCTGCTTCTTGCATTCTTTCATATGTATATTTAAGTTGGTTAGCCTTTGCATCGCTGGTATATTACCAGAATTACACCTCGGGTCCTTCCCCACCTTTAATATGTAGCTCAATATAATAAAAAAATATCAGAGCATGTTGTTGGTGTTACATTTTTGGCAGATTGTGAGATCCTCTGCCTCTGGAGGTGACACAGAACAGAAGTGATGGGGGCTAGATATTGTTCTAGTGTTGACGGAACTTAGAATCCACTAGGTAAAACAAACCCTGGAATCCATTAGGGGCCGTTGAATCCAGAAGAAAAAACAATCTGGAGTCCACCAGAGAGAAATGAAACCCAAAATAATTTTTTTTTATTAATCAAAAGTTATCTTACAATATAATAGTGCATGTCCTTTTATAAGAAGGGTTGATTACAACTCAAAAGGAAAGTCAAATGAAAAGTAAATACATAATTCAAATCCCTAAGATTATGCCTAGGATCTTCTTAATTAATATTATAATAGAAAGCTTAATATTCCTAATTGATAAACTAATTCCTAGAACCATGCATAAAAATTTCCCTCACAACTAAAAATCCAAAAAATATAAATTACATTAATTAAATACAATGGAATAGAATATTTTCCTCCGTCATTCTTTCTCAGTAAAAAAACTCGTCCACGAGTTTATAAGTTGATGTTGAAGTCGTCCTTCCCAAATCTGAGATACTCGGAATATATCTTGTCATTCAGTTTCTTTCGAAATCATTTTTCTTGAATTTAGCAACCAATAATCTTTTCTCTTCCATTTTCAATTGATTGACAAGTTTTAGAAGAGGCCTGGTAACATGTTCACCAACACTTTCAACCCCAATGAAATCAGTTTTTATAGCATTAGTCTCCTAATACCAATAAGCAAGTTCATCAACAGTTACAATACCATGATCTTTAACGACTATATCATTGCCAGTAACTTGAGAAATTTTTTTAGATGTAATATGTTACTTGATATGATCATTAATTTTCTCTTGTATTTGTTATCCAACAATTTCATCAGCACATTCTTTTATCGCAGGAATTGTTTTCATCGAACTTTCAAAAATGTTGTACATGACATCTTCTTTTAAATTATTTTTAGAAAGGTTTTCCTCGCACTTCTGAACCAAATTTATTGGTGGCTTGTACCTTTGCTCCAATATATCTCGATAATTGGTGGCTAAGTATTTTTTTACCATTAGCTTCATCATTCAAGACCAAAAAATAATGGGTAAATTTCACATAACCACTTGAGGTTTACACATTTTTGCACATCACCATAGAGTTTTAAAAATCGACACACACTTGTAGATGTGAGCACAAGTGAAACCATCTTAACACTGTTAATCAATCTGTACAAAGACAATTATGCCCCTTATTTTACTCGTCATTTTTTTGTTCTCCTACTTCAAGCTTTCATTATCTCCATTAAAACACTATTCACCATTGATTCTCACTAAAATTCATTTAAACTCGACCCTAAACAGTTTGAAATAATTTGGGCTTCGTGCACAATCATCTATAAACATCATGTGAATCACCACAAAAACTCATTCAATTCACAGTACACTCATCAATTTGTGCAAGACACCATTTGAAGCAAAACTTAGTTCAAAACCGTATCTAATCCCTTAAGTAGAGCATGAAAATCTATGGGCTTCACTTTTTAAATCAAATTCGAGCATAAACAACCCAATAACAGCCACAAATCTCTTTTTTTTTTAAAAAGAAGCAATTTACAAGCTCTGTTCGCAAAGGTGAGTAGAAGACGAAAAATAAAGTTAAAAATTCATCCAAATCAATCAATCGAAGCTTGAAAGCCATTGGGATCTGTTCATAGCAACTTTGGAGCATGATAGGTTAAGTTTCAACCTCAAACAACACCAAAAGAGGTCAAATCATGGTTGAAAAACCCTAGTTCGTGAGCTTTATTTTCTGCAACATTATAACTTTGATTATCGACTAAATCTACCACCATATGAGGCAGTTGCGGACCCAGAATTTCAAGCGAGTGGGGTCACAAAATTATAAAAATAAAATAAAATAAATGTGAATAAACAAAACTCAAACTTAATACCAAATTAATTAAAGTGAAAAATACACAAAATGTCATAGAATAAAATATTTTACAAAACAACTTAATTTCAAATAAAGAAGCATTTAAAGTGTTCGTCGACTTTGAGCCTTCATCTAGTAAAAATATTTTATAATGGAGTTAGAGTTTGGTAATTTTAAATCGTTTATAATAATGTTCCATTCTTGCATTTGACAATCTACAAAATATTATCACATTAACAAAGTAGTAGTAACAAAGCGATAAACTTCTAATGTTCATAATGTATATTAAAAAAGTTATTAATCATTTAATAACAATTTCAAACCTAAAAATTGCACATCCCAAATTCACAATATATGTCATAAATCACAAAGTCAAACAAATTGTATAACAACATAATAATATCATAATAATCATATCAATGGGTAGAGTTTCAAAAATAAAACCCCCAATTTTCAAGAACTAAGTTTTCAAAATTAAAAGTAATAGAGAGAAATTACTTCTTATTGGGAAGTAGGCGTGAAGGAGAGATGTTAGAATTAGAGATATATAGAACATAGAAGTAACTTCTTTTCTATTGAGATTTACATTGAGATTATAAAGAAAATCCCAATTTCTAGAAGTTAGGGTTTCAAAAATTAGTTTACCTATAAATGGCCACAGGAGCAAGGAGCGAAGGAGAGATGATAGAATGAGCAAAATATTCATGCTTCGTTACTCCATGTCTGCGAGAGCAATAGAGAGAAGCGGAGAAGATTTGTCGAGGTTTTTGAGAGAGCTGTGAGGAGCTACGGAGAAGATTTGTCGAGGTTTTTGAGAGAGCTGTGAGGAGCTACTGAACAAATAGCTGAGGTTGGGCCATCGGAGAGGTAGTACTAGACCAACTTAGTACTATACCGTTGGTCTGTTGCTAATACTTGTTTAATTTATTGTATGTGAAGCTACAATTTTGCCCTTAGTAAAAAAGAAAAAGAAAAAAGAGTGACTACAAGTGACCCCACTATGGGTCCGCCATTGATTTGAGGTATTAATCCGTCATGCTATCTTCGTTTTAGTCCACTATTACTATTTGTATCATTAATTTGAAAATCTAATCCAAAATAATGTATCTTGATATTCAAAAATGCTAGTATCCAACTGTCGGCAATTCTCCAATGGAATTTCAAATTAGCTTCTTAATTATGTTGATTTCTTCGATTGATGTTGTTTTTCTTTGATTATATATGTGTTAAGCCGTTTCCAATCATCAAATCTTTCTAGAACTAAATTTTAAGAACTTTGTGTAATCCATCATGGAGTTGGGTCATGGAGAAATTTGGTAAAAAGGGTATTTTTAGTATATTGGAGTGATTAGAAGGGTATATCGGTAATTTTATTTACATCATCTTATCTTTTAAGTTATCTTCATGCGTTTATGGAGTGAGTTACACTCACCGTTAATAGGGATGGAAAAAGTAACAATTTCATTTTGTTTCACAACTACAGGTGTTTGTGTCGATTTTAAGAACTCGGGTGGTGATGTCCAAAAATGTGTAAACTCAACTAGTTATGTGAAATTTACCCAAAAATAATAAAGTTTTTACCTTGTCTTTTTCTGGAGATTGGTGACAAATACCACTAAACTGCTGTAATACCTTTTAATTTACCTAATGCCAAGTGAATTTTCTCCTCTTCCCAAATATTCATTTATTCAAAATAGTCATCTGATTGATTAGCTTCTTCCTTCGCGCAAACGTTTGGTTTGCTGCTTGTTGTGTTGCATTTTGTGATCCTCCACTTCAGTCTGCGTTTTTCGGTATTCAATCAAGAAAATCCTCGAAATCATGAAAATATTTGGAATTAGACATATTAACAAATTTGGAAGTCTTTCAAAATATTTGAAATTCCTTCGGATGTGAGAATCATCATCCGTATAATTGCTTTTACAACCCACTAGATCCCAAAATTCTATTGAAGCTGTAGGATTATTCAAAGAGAAGTTGGTCACCTTCTTTGGAAGAAGATATTAAGGCAGTCAAAACCTTGCTATGATACTAAGTGTCATAGGACGGAAGCGATTTGTGGCTTGATATCGTTTTAGGGTCAACAAAACTTAGAATCCTCTAGGGCCCTTTAAATTTACAAGGAAAATAATTTGGAATTTACCAAGGAGGGGAATAAAACCCAAAGAGAATTTTTTTATTTTATTATTATTAACCAAAATTTTCTTACAATTTAATAGTGCAAACCCTTTTATAAGAAAGGTTGATTACAACTCAAAAGTAAAGTCAAATGAAAAGTAAAAACATAATTTAAATCCCTAAAAGATTATGACTATTATCTTAATTGATACTAATTTAGAATCATGCATAAAATCTTCTTCACAACCAGTGTTCTAAAAATTGCTAGGCGGACCTAGGTGGCGGAGGGGCGCCTAGCGCCTAAGAGGTGCCTGAGCGTTTTTCTAGATAGACTAGGCATTTTCTTAGACAATCTCATTCATTATTTATACTATACAAATCACACATTAGTTGTAATTTTCTTAAATTTTGCTTGAAAAATTACCACAAAACAATCTTTTAAGTCTTAGCAAATTCATTTCAATTAACATAAAATTCCAAAGCCTTTATTAAATCGATGCAGTAAAGGTCTAATTCCGCCTAGGCGCCTAGCCAAATCTAAGCGGTAGAAGACCTGTCTAGTGCCTAGGCAGGGATTAAGTGGACCTATGCAAGGGTTTTCAAATACTACTCACAACTTAAAATCTGAAAATTATAAATATATTAATAAAATATAATAGAATAGAAATAATTGCAAGGAACAACTACAAAATTAGAGAATCAGTTATTTGGGATAATAAATAATTGTGAACTAGTAATCTGTGAGCATTATACAATTTTTTGAAGCTCCTTTCCTACATATACAATTGTGACGTTAAATAGTATTTTAGATTTTGTGAGTAAAAGTTAATCACAAATATTATAGATAAATCACAATATTTTTCTAAATTGGAAAATATTTCTAACATTTGAAGAATGGTTCACTTGAGTTATACCATTCAATGAAATTACAAAACCATTTTATACACATACTTATAATAATTTTTTCTTCCATCTCCATCTTTCCATGTTGAATAATTGAAATTAAATAAATGCATGTGGTTTTCATATCTGACCCTCCTTTAGACCAAGGCAGCCTCACTATGTATGAAGGCTACTGATTTAGTAAATAACTGATCTTTTATGACCCTATGCTTTCAATAAGTTCATAGTAGTCCAGCTTAGAAGGTCTTATTGGGTAAGAGATGGGTCGGATCCCGTTTCTGTAGAGGTCTGGTAATATGTGGGGCTATTTTCCTATTAATTAGGAAAAGAAGAAGGGATATGCGGTTACAGAGATAGATTCACATGCAGATTTCTTGTGTGCTACTTTCTCTCGGAATGCATAATTATTTAACTTGGTTAATAATTATCATAATGTATGCAGTTTCGGCAAGCTGCAAAAGAGAAGGATGATAATACATTACTCAAGATCATGTCAAACTACGGTATGAACTTTTATAAATTAACGTCAGTAAATTTTTGACATACATGATGATATCCAAATTTTATTTCATGGCAGGTGAAGAAGTGGTTACAGCTCTTGGGAGTGAAGTTGATAGGCTAGAAAAGGAAATACAGGAGATTGTACCTGGTATAAGGCACGTTGATATCGAGGCCCACAATCCAATTATCCCATCCCCCTGATCTAAGATTTATCATATGTAAGCAGTTGTGCTTTCCTTTTCTTGAATGAATTATTCATGTAATTTTTTTTTAATGTATTTTTAACCGTCATGTGAAAGGCTTCTAAATGATGTGAAAATCAAATTTGTAATATTGCAAATGTTAATATCGAGGTTTTCGTTTTCATGACACTTAGTTTTGACATTTTGTTGGAGGTCTCACATTTTGTTGTAGGTCTCAGAAGGGAGAAGGGAGAAGGGAGAAGGGGGAAGGGGAAGAACCATAGAACCTAGATATTCATGCTCGAATTAACCTGACCTGCATTGAGGTGTTGTATGGTACAAGACCTCAAAGCATGTCGGGCAATCCGGACATGAATTACTTGGGCAACCTAGCATTGCTCAAGGGGGACGACAATGTGATGAAAAAGGTTGATGATGTTGTATAAAAGGGTGCATGAACTGATGTTAAAAATCTAGCTCCAGTTTTCATCATCCAGCAGAAACATATTGTGGTTTTTCCGTTAGATCTGTCAGATTTATGGGATGTCATTTTGTGTATTCGGTATCTATTGCAAAAATGATAGGTGAGATAGAATTATTTGTACTATTTATTATTATTATGGACTATTTTATTTCATGATTAGTCTGTTATTTAATCTCATTAGAGATTATGCTTTGTAATTGTTAGGCTATTTTATGATGTATAATAATCTTAAATGAAAATGTGGTATTATATAATTAACTTTTTGAGGTATCAAATGACAAATTAAATAGCTCCTACTAGTGTTAGACATGTATATATAGACAGTCTTATCATATCCATCATTTTGGCAAACAACATAGAGGTAATGTACGTACTCACACACCCAATTTGTCTTTGATAAGGAAGATTGCGGACGGGCTTGTTCAGTGGCTTTACCAGATGAAAAGCGACATTTGAATCTCTTTGTGGAATACTTTATTCTTTTTCTTTATCATGTTCTTTTGAAATTTGACGGAGCCAAAACGAGGGTTGGGTCGGTCTGCTTTTATTTATGATTAACTTTTAGAAAAAGTTTGTGTTTGATAAAGAAAATACTTCAACTAGTAAAAATAAAAATAAAATATTTGATATATAAAAATTACTTATCACTTAAAAATTTTAAGTATAAGTTATTAAAAAGGAAAGTTTTGAGAATTAAAGAGAGATAATGGGTGGAATCACTAAAATAAATAGGGATATATTAGTAAGATACCTTGTTAAACTTGATTATTAATTTTGATCAATAATGAAAAACTCCAAATTGGTATTTTTGATTATTTTCATAAAAAAATGATTATAAACAGTTTTTTTTTAAAAAATTGATTACGAAATACTTTTGGGTGTTTGGGATCTCTTATAAGTAGTCAAACCTGCTTATAATTAATTTTGTTTGGTAAATTGATTCTAAAACTGTTTATAATCACTTTTTTATGAAAATAATCTTCGCTCCAATTTAGGGTTTTTGATTATTTGTTAAATCTAACGATCAGATTTGACCAAGTATATTACTAATTTATCCTTATTTATTTTAGTAATTCCATCAATTAACTGTATTTACTTTTTAAAACATTCATTTTTAGTGATTTACACTTGAAATACGTGATTTAACATTTTTTTATACCAAATATTTTTCAGTTCTTACTAGTTTAAGTGTTTTTTATTTACTAAACACAAATTACTTTCTAAAAACTGATTATAAGCAAAAGCAGTAATCATAATTATTAATCACATTTTTTAAACAATCCCAAACATAAGCAGGTTTGGCTGTTAAAAAGTTTAAACCTACTTATAATCGATCTCAAACACCCTCTTAGTAATATTGTATCACATATTACATATATATGTATATATATTATATAATATATAATATACTACAAAATACATATAATACATATCAATATTATTATAATATTATACTCATATATAAATCATTATTAATTATTACATATAGAGGATGGATCTAAAATATACCTCTTAAATAGCATACCTCTAAAACTACGTCGTTTTGGAGATTTTTTTTAAAAAAATAAAATAATATTAAAAGAGAGCAATCCCACTTACTTTTTTTTTATTTACAAAAATGTCACGTGCGACCCTATTTGTTTTTTAAAAGAATCTCCAAAACGACGTAGTTTTAATAAAGATATGCTATTTAAGAGGTATGTTTTAGACCCATCTTCTATATATATATATATATATATATTATATAATATTATATGATATATATTAATATAATATATATAATATACATCATAAATTTTATAAATATTATAATATAGAATTTTATAGGATATTTATATGACTGTTATATATAGATATATATATATATATAATATTATATTAATATAATATATATTATAAAATCATAATACACATGTATGATATATTAAATTATGTTATATTATATATATATGTGTGTGTGTGTTATTATATATATTTGTGATCGAGCGAGGGTATTTTTGTTCTAACATTTTTTTAATCATTACTTCCCACTCATTAGAATGACGTCCATTACTAACCCTCCAAGAAATGTTCATTTAGGTTAAAGCGTATATATATAAATATAAAGGAATGGGGGCATTCCATCGAAATGGTAATTCTGACCATTTTAGAGTATATATATACCAAACGTTAAGATAAAATATTGAGCATTCCATTCCGGCACCGATTTCAGCCAACCACTCCTCGCGGGAAGTTTTTAGGAAGTTTGGGAACGTGCGTTATTATATATAAATGGGGTTGGCCTGGGTTTATGGTGATAATATTATACTGTGTTTGGTTCTCATTCCTGGGCATGTATGGAATGGAATGACTTAAGGAATAGAATTGCTTAAGGAATGGAATGGGAATGAGAATGGGATGGTCATTCTCATTTTTATGTTTGGTTTGTTTATTCATTCCGTCAGGAATAGAATCACCATTCTACTTTAGATGTTTGGTTTACATGAATTACATTATGAATGAAATATGAAATGATTTTTTTTTTCATTTTTTATATACTACTAACTTATAAAAATGAATGAAAAAAAATAAATTAAATAGAACTAAAAGAACATCTTCACTAGAAAAATATTTTTTTTATATTTTTATGCATTTAAAATTCAAATAAACATTTTCATGCATGAATTTTTTTTTAAAAAGCCTTGATGAACATTAATAAGGACTAATAATAAACAATAAGTTGTTTACCAATAAGTTATTTCAATAAGCCGTTTACCAATAATAAACAATAAGTTATTTACCAATAAGTTGTTTAAATAAGCCGTTTACCAATAAGTTGTTCAAATAATAAGTTGTTTAAATAATAAGTTGTTTACCAATAATAAGGACTAATAAGCTATTTAAATAAGTTGTTTACTAATAAGTTGTTTACCAATAATAAGCTATTTATCAATAAGTTGTTTACTATTAATAAACTATTTATCAATAATAAGCTATTTAAATAATAAGTTGTTTACCAATAAGCTGTTTAAATAATAAGTTGTTTACCAATAAGTTGTTTAAATAATAAGCTATTTAAATAATAAGTTGGTTACCAATAAGCTGTTTAAATAATAAGTTGTTTACCAATACGTTGTTTAAATAATAAGCTGTTTAAATAATAAGTTGGTTATCAATAAGTTGTTTGCCAATAATAAGCTGTTTACCAATAATAACTTGTTTACTAATAAACTGTTTAAATAATAAGTTGTTTACCAATAATAAGTTGTTTGCCAATAAGCTGTTTAAATAATCAGTTGTTAATTATTAATAAGTTGTTTACCAATAATAAGTTGTTTACCAATAAGCTATTTAAATAATAAGTTGTTTACCAATAATAAGCTGTTTAAATAAGTTGTTAACCAATAATAAGTTGTTTACCAATAATAAGTTGTTTGAATAATAAGTTATTTACTAATAATAAGCTGTTTGAATAATAAGTTGTTTATCAATAATAAGTTGTTTAAATAAGTTGTTTACCAATAATAAGCTATTTGAATAATAAGTTGTTTACCAATAATAAGTTGTTTACTAATAAGCTTATTATATTTCAAATAAGTTGTCTACCAATAATAAAATGAACGAAACAGAAGGGAATGAAATAAACCCACCTATTTAGAAAGGAATGAAAAATAATATTTCAAATAGGAATGGAATAACTAAAAGAATGGAATGCTCATTCTCAACTGACTAACCAAACATGTTTTTAGTCATTCCATTCCCAGCTCATTCCATTCCATTCCCACCAACCAAACACAGCGTTAGTACGTACGTACGTATAGTAGAAGCAGCAGGCAGGCAGGCAGACAACAAACAAAACAAAACAAAATAAAAAAGAGAAGCTGCGCGCGGTCAATGTTAAGCTCTATGTACGTAATATATATAGATATAGGTAATAGGATGATATAGGTACTTAGGAGAAGCTAGAGGAGCAGCAGCAGCAGCAGGAGGAGGAGGAGGAGGAGGAAGAGGAGGGATCAGGGTCAGGGACGGATCCAGGAATTTTTTTTAGTCGGGACAAAGCTTTAACGAGACTAGTATCATTCATGAAAAGAAAAATATACAAACTACAATTGCCCACGGTGAGTTTTCATTTCGTGAAAACGTTGCACTATGGTTTCGTTATTAACACAAGCAAAATCCCTAATTTTTTAACTAATCAAAATTCAAAAATCAAAAATCCCCAAAAATCATAAACAACATTACATTTATATGATTCTATCAATTTTAACTAATGACAATTGACAACATGTCAACAAATCAACGGACAACAATAACCAAAAATCCCTAATTTTTTAAAACCCTAAAACAAAAATTCAATTAAATATTTAAATTGACAAGTGAGTAGTGACAATGTGACGCCCCCAAAATAGGTCCACACAACCCATTTTGAGTCGCCAATAACATTCTACAAAAATACAAATACAAATACGAATTTTCCCATTTACAACTAATATTTGTCGTGCAAAATACGACCACACACATACTGTGACCTTCCATACAAATATCGTACCGTATGGTACCACAGTATCCAAACCCAAATTATTACAATGCCGTAAAAAGACGACAACACATGTTTTAAGTCTCTAGTACAATCATTATTAAACTATGCCATAACTTGATAAGGACAACCACTAACTCGGACCATCACTCCACTCCCCGGCTAGTCCCAGCTACATTTTCTTTTCCTGAGAAGAACAATGGAACAAAACTGAAAAGGGTGAGCTCAAATAGCCAGTAAGAAATATCATGACTAAGATAATGAAGAATAAAATTTATCTTTAGTCTTCAACAGAATTAAATCAGAGATTTAAAAATATTTTAATTGTTCAACAACAACAATTGCAGCGGAACCAACAATCCATTAGAAGAGTCATGTAGATTATAATATCTACCATCTTCTATAAATTAAAGGATCACCACCAATATTTTATCCCTGTAACACCAATCAACAATTCCTGTTTATGAACATCCAAATCAACAGTTTATATTCAACAGCCTCTCTTTGCACTACGTGCCAAAGATATTTATTTGTAACATCACCGGTCATGATCATGCCAAACGCCAGTTCATCTTTGCACTACGGCCAAAGAGAACTTTCACCATACGCCTTTGTTTGTAACACCAAAAGTCATGATAATACCAATACACAGTTTGGTCAAAATCATGTCACGCCAGTTCATCTTTGCACTACGGGCCAAAGAGAACTATCACCACAATTTAAGTATGAGGATGAGGATGATGACAATGATACAGTGAGATTAAGGATAAGAAAAACTTTATAATTTAATCAGTATCAAAGATTGACCAAATTGCCAACACGATAACTAAATTGTGGAGTCAAATTCAAGAATGATATTCAAGAAATTATTTCATGCTTCAACTATAACGTATAGAAAGATTCAAGTGAAAAGATATTAGATGAAGCACAAACTATTAAGGATATTCTACTAATTTTCAGGGATTTTCTCCATTTAAAAATAAGGTTTTGGAAAACAAATAAGGATTTCTTATCATAAAATGGAGAAATGTGAAAGAAAAAGATATCCCTTAAAGAGTACAAAAGGAAATGATAAGTTATATGAGTATAAACAGAATATATGAAACTGCAATGGATTTTCAGCCTGTCATGCGATAATTCGCTTGTAGACAGATTATTTCCACAACAGATTAATAAATAATGAATACGACGGGTTATTCACCAGGTATGCGTCAATCCGCACGACAGGTTATACCCACAGATTAATAAGGAATGAATACAAAAGGGTATTCACCAGGTACGACACTCGTACTTACAGGTTATTCCCATTAGAATAATAAGGGGTTGAATACAAAAGGATATTCACCAGGCATGCGTCATACCGCACGGCCAGGTTATCCCCACAAATTAATACCGAATGAATAACAACCTTTATGAGTATAATATCACTTACGAACATGAAAGCAAATGATATTATATGAGTATGAAAGAAATGATATTCCCTACCTTCGTTAACTGGATGTTACTTTCTATGAAGTTTACTAACTTCGGATAATACTAGTATTCTCACAAATACTCACAATAGCCTAGCACACTAAGAGAATTTCAGAAATTTAGAGAGAGGGAGGAAGTATAAGCAATGAAGGTGTGAAAATTTCTTAAGCAAACTCTCCCTATTTATAGGAAAATCAAGGTGAGGGCATTTTGGTCTTTTCCCCATATGCTTTTAATATCATCCATCCATTTTTTCTTCCATTAATATCATCCATCCATTTTTTCTTCCATTAATATCATCCATCCATTTTTTCTTCCATTAATATCATCCATTCATTTTTTCTTCCATTAATATCATCCATCCATTTATTCAAAAAGATTAATCCATTATCAAAAGATAATTCCATTATTAAAAGATAATTCCATTTTTCTGTATTATTGTGTTAAATGTATTAATATCACAGATAGCATATACTCGCAATACTGACAACCAGATTATTCCCAGGAAAGAGGGGGCCTTCCATAAAAATGGCGCGCAATTAAATAACCCCTTTCCTTGACAGAATTTCTAGACATTGTCGATAATGCTAAAATATCCTATCAAATGATATAAGTTACAGTGTCGTGACAAATAGTAAAATATATTATGCAGATGCTAATTAACAATTATTGAATCAAGATACTATGCAATTGCTACTTTATCAATTATTGAATCAATAATATAAAACACTGTGCAACATCGTGAGCTACTGTGGAATACCGTGTGCTACTGTGGAGTAACGCGTTTTACTGTTCTTTTTATCACCGGGTATTTTAACAGTTATTGGTTAAAGTTTTGCCGCCAATTTCTATCACTTTCTATATCCGACAGTTAACCCGTTGTGGGGCCCACTATCATTGACAATATTGCCATTTCGGCGCCGTCGTACGGTACCGAATATAATATTCCCCGACAGAAAGAATATTTCCCGACAAAAGGAATATTCCCCGACATACTATTTATCAGATAATTTGCATATAACACCCTTAACTATCATTTATAACAATTAAGCACTTCACTATTTAGAAAAATAATCATAAAGAAAATAATAAATTTTTATTTCATAAATTCGGGGTCTTACAGACAACCACTTACCGGAGACCGGAGCGGCGCGAGAGACGGCCGACGAAGGAGCCAGGAGGGGTCCGACCGGCGAGGAGCGGAGGAGGGAAGCTGCCGGCACTTGGGAACAGGGACGGAGTCACAGAGATGAAAAAATGAAGGTTGCTGCTCGCCTGGTATGCTGTGAGTAAATGAGATCAGGTTTTTTTTTTTTTTTAAAAAATTTACTAAGTGAAATGACGTCGTTTCACTTAGTAAGTTTAAAAAGAAAAAAAAACTTGATATCCTTCTTCTTCATCTGCAGTCACAGGCTCCTCTGCTCCTTCGCTGCCGCCTCTGCTGCCGGGGCATTTTGAGATCTAAGGGGTTGGATTTTCGTCGGCTGCCGGGGCAGCTGCCCAGGTATGCCAAACCTTGGATCCGTCCCTGATCAGGGTTATCGACAAGTTAAAGATCAGGGTTATCGACAAGTTAAAATATATAGTAGTAGTTGTGCAGAGTTGTGCTTGATCATCTGATCCATATCTATCGATCGGAAGTAGAAGGAGCAGCAACCATCACTTAACTCCTCATTATTACATTATATCAGTATGCATGCCTTTGCAAGGCAATGGCAATTTTTTTTCCTTATTTGATTATTTATTTTAATAAAAAATTATCATATATAATATATAAAAGTAATTAACAATTTATAATTACACGATATTATATTATTATGCACTTTAATTTTTTTTAAAAAATTATTATATATTTTTGTCACAAAGCTTCATCAATATCATAAATAGTATTCTCTTAGTTCCAAATTATAAAATTAAGATTAATTTATTAAAAATTAATTTTAGACATTTGAAATTGATATGTTATTACAACAATAAAATATTATAATTAGTTATATATATGTTTAATAAATATATCAATTATGAGTTTAAAAATCTCCAAATAAAATTCAAAAAGTCAATAACAATCTTATTTTGAAAGAGAATGAGTGAAATGACCCCGGTCAAATTCTGAGTCCGGAATAAATCTTGGTCAAATCTCAAGTCCGAATCGAATTAAATCCATCCAAACAAGACTTAAACCAATAGCCCAATAGTATCCTCTCGGGTCATCTTAACTCACCACATGCTCACCCAAAAGGTCTTGACTGAAGGTACTACTATTAGTAATTTAATTCCTTATATATGAACAAATTTTTTTCATATCTTTCGATGTGAGATGGAGTGTTACAGTGAGTATATAAAATTAACTAACAATTTCATAATAACAAAGTATTACATATTATGCACTTTAAAGATTTAGATAATCAATATATAAATATACACAAAAAGAAAAGAAAAAAAATACTCTTGTTGGAAGAAATAATATCAATTTTTAATATGATAAGTATGCTTTAATTTTTGGATAAGGTTTTTAAAGTTTATTTTTATAAATAACTCAAAAACGAATATTTATTTTTGAGTCAACTCACCAATCAAAAAAATCCAATTAACTCAGCCAATTTTTTTAGTTGTTCTCCTTATTTATAAAAAGAATTCTATTTATCTTTGATGAGAAAAATGTTTAGAGAGAGAGAGATAAAAAGAGTTCAAAAGATCAAAACTAATCTATAATCGTTAAAATTAATCTATAATTATTCTATTATTATTTCACGCCTCAATACTACCTATCTATATAACAAAATACAAATGATTTTGAATTTCCCGCTCATCTAATAAATCATCTGAGCCGTCCAAAGTTTGGCATAAATCTGACCGTTCATTATATCTTCTTCTTTATTTCCTCTTCTTCTACCTTTTTTTCCCTCTTCAAACTACCATATCCCAATTACTTCTTCTTCTATATTTTTCTTTTTCTCCAAAAAAAATTTTAGTACCGGAGGCACGGGTTACCCTCTAGTCCCTATACATTTTCTATGAAAACCCTAAGCGCAAAAAGCCTACTCGCAACCATGGAAATGCCCTCTCTTTGATTTGGATTTATCATAGTCGGTTCGTCATCGGATCATTTAACTATCTTTTTTTCCGAGGAAAGGGAGTATGATGTTTATGAGATTTTCATGAAATAAAAATATACCTCTATTATTTACATATTTCGCAAATGAATTTCATTTTGTGAAAAGGGGAAAGTATTTTTTTTAGCATAGCAATTGCGTGGGAGTTGTGTGTGTGTATTATATATATATATATATATATATATATATATATATATATATATATATATATATATATATATATATATATGCGTTTCCTCATTCTTTCATTTTTTTTAGTTAACTGTGTCAATAACTGTCATTTACAACTTGAATTGTTATCATTTTATATAGATTTCCATCTACATATTATAGTTACCGGTTTATAATGATTGTGAAAGACCGTTTTGTTAGTGCATATTTATCTTGGTGTGTGCAGGTGAACAATCCTTGCGTGTGGTACGTTGCAAATAAAAACTCTGATATTTGCAAGAATTATAATTTCAGAATTATAATTTCAGAATTATATTCTCATGAATTATAATTTCAAGATTATTAATTTTAAAATTAAATAGTCATAATCACATATTTATTTATCATGAGATTATTCATGGGATAACTTAAAATAATTCCATGTTATGTTTGTTTTATTCAGAATTATTTAAAAGTTTGGATACAAACTTACCGTTTGGACTATCATACCCTTACCACTAATAACAAAGATATCATATTCTCATTAGTTTAAGTATAAATAGATAAGATAAGATATATCGATTTTTTAAACAAAGTTAAAGGTTAGTTTTGTCCACAAATTTTAATTAGTCCCAGATAGTAGGGATTATAATACCTAGTTAGACATGATATTAAATAATTCCCCTTTCAAATTATTTTATTATCTCGGGACTAGTAGTCTCAAATCTACTTTTAAATACAAACAAAATACTAAGCTGCTCCGCATGCAAGGATTGTTCACCTGCTCACACAAAGGTAAACATGCACTAATTACAAAATGCTCTTTCACAATCATTATAAACCGGTAACTATAATATGTAAATGGAAATCTATATAAAATGATAACAATGCAAGTTGAACTTGGGATTTTCTACTTTCTAAATTACGTTCTTTAATTTTTATTTTTGTATTATTTAGGTCGAATTGAATTGTAGTAGTAATTTTTTTTTTCTTCTTTAGATTTTGGTTCAACAATTTGAATTATGTTGTAGTCTCTTAATACATGTACACATGTAAGTTTGTTACATAATTTTGAATTTCATCTAAAGTATGTGTGTTAATTATGAATTGAGAGTTTTTTCAATTAATTTATATATGAGTTTATTTTTTATTACTCTATTCATCAAGATCTAATGATCCCATCTCATCACTCTTTCCTTATCAAATAAAGGTACGTAAATCAAATTGAATGATCGAAGCAGTAGTATAATTAGTACGTATTAATTTAGTTTTGACACCAAATTTTTTAACAGGAAATTAAATAATAACTACTACCACCACGTACTACTACTACTACTGTATGTTTGCTAAATCATCTACCATTGTTCAATTTATTAGGTCTCTCTGAATTTGTGCTACTGTTAGAGTTCGACAGACGATAATGATACAAAGCGGAGTACTACACTATTAATTAACTAACTAACTAACTAACTAACAAACTAACTAACTGCTCTATAAATTTATTTATTAATTCATTGAATTTAATAGCTAATTAAACCCTAATTTAAAACAAATAATTGGTTGATTAATTAATAAAATCCGCCACTATCGGTATCCCTCTCGTCTGAAACAAAACACACTAAGAATAGCAAATCCAACTAACAGTTGCTCCTCCCTCCCCCTTTGTGGGGTCCGGACCCCCTGCTCGTCGTCATTGCTTTTATTTATTTGCCCGTACAAACTATTATTTATTGTTTTTCTTTGTTTTGAAATAGTAATAAATTAATTAATAAAATACTATATATATGTATTTCAAGACCAACCGCCCCTCCCTCCCTCTCTCTCCCTCCTGCCCTTACGCATTAATTAGGAGTATTAATTACCATAACGATCTTTGTTGTTCTAATAAGCATTCTATTTCTATATAATAGTAATAATAATCACCATCACCATCACCAAACCCGAACGGAGGTGGCTCCGTTGAACAGGCGGCGCCATCTCTAATTCTAACTTTAATCCTTTTCCTTCGTCCTTATTCCTTTATTAATTAACATATATATACATATTATTATTATTATTATTATTATTATTATATAGTACTTATGCTTGTGTCGTAAGTCTTTATCCTAATGACGACCGGGATTTACGATGATGAATCACCTACGACCGCTATTGATGGCCCCCAACACCACCACCACCACCATCACCAGCAGCAGGAGGATGTTGAGGCCGGGGTTCCTCATTCTCCTCCTTCTGCTGATGGAGGATCAGGATCAGGATCAGGATCAGGATCAGGATCATGGGCCTGCGACCATGAATTCTCCGATCCTTTCCACATTGCCAACACAAAAAATGCCCCTGTTGCCTCGCTTAAACGGTGGAGGGTAAGTACACACAATGCCCCTACCCTACCCTACCCTACCATTACAAATATTAATTGTTTCTTGTGTATATATTTTCTATCTACGTACGTAACTAATATGTTCTCTCCAGTTAGGTTATACCTTCGACCATGCATGTTAAGTTTCAACGCTTATTTATCATGTAATTAACAATGTTGAAAATGTCCATTAGCCCAATTGATTTAAATTTTCTCTTATTTTGATTCCTTCAATTTTGTCTTATTTTGGGAAAATCTTTAGAATTTTGATGAATTTTAGATTTATGTCACATTTTATTTATTTATTTATTTACAAAAAATAAATTTCTATTTCTTCTTAATATATGTTACGTGGTTCTACTTGGATGGTGGTAAGTGCAAGAACTTGCCCACTGAATTTATAATTGAAAATTGGGAAACCATTTGTTCAGACTGAAAAACTGAAAAGATGAGGGAGTTTTAAGGTTGTGATATCTGATGTAAATTGTTAAAACAGCTGTGCCATATAACATTTGCAATCTTCCCTCTCAATCGGCCTTATCAGCTCTTGTCATTTGAACTACCGAAATTTGTGACAATATTAGACCTACTTAAAACCATTGATATTAATTAACTTGTATCTTCAGCATTAGTTAGGATGCAGTAATGGATAAGAAATAATCTATGGGATAACTTATTTTATTTCTAAAGTACCTTGCGTTTTTATGAATTTAATGAATTAAACTTTTTCCTCTTAATTCACTTTTGTAAATTAAATTTCGTGTTCGAAAAGGTCATGACTGAAAGTATTTTTGATAGTAGCTTGGTCTTATATACATATCAAATTAACCCACATTTTTCGATGCGGGACATGTAGTCTGACTTTAAGGTTTCATATTGAAGACCACCTACACAAACCTGTATTCTGCAATATCTAGTTTAATTTTTTTTCCCTCACTTTTATTCCCACAATAATTTAGGAATAGATAAAATCGTACCTTATGGAGATTTGTATCCTCCCTGTCCAAGGCAAAGATGTTCTAATTGGAGTTGAAAACTCATAAACCCTTTTGGTTTCCTCAATGGAAGAGAAATTCTTGTATCATGACATTGTCTTTACTAATCTTAGCGTTCATATTTACTAATCTTAGCATTCATATTTACTGAGATTCTGTATTCTTCACGTTTAATAAGTCTCAGAACTAGCTGCTTGTATACTTGCATCAAGGCCACCTGGACTTTGGTAGTCAATATGCTATAGGCTTGTGCCGCTAGGAATTTTGCTTATCAAGAAAGTATTGGAATAAGTTTGTTTTACAGTTGGTTCCATCCTGATGCTTAGTTGGTGAGACGCGCAAGTGTTTGCTTTTATGTTTGATTTCAGTTCTTTGTAGTTAGATATAAATACTTTTAATATTTATAAAAGTGGCTATTATTTTGAAAATATATACGTAAGGTAACCGGTGTGCAGCTTATTGTTTTATACTTACCTATCGTTGTTGAGCAGTTGTAGATCTTAAGCTAATGATTTAGTTAAGGCTTTATTATAATTAAGAAGTTTGGTCTCATACAGCAAGCGGCACTTGTGCTTAATGCCTCACGTCGATTTCGGTACACTTTGGACTTGAAAAGGGAAGAAGAGAGAGAAAAAAGAAGCAGGATGATCAGAGCACATGCTCAAGTCATAAGGGTAACTATGAAGGACATTTTCATTTCCATTTTTAGATTGTCATACCACTTTCTAATTTTGAACTGATTTGTTTTTAGGCCGCATTGCTTTTCAAATTGGCTGGGCAACGAGCAATTGGTACTTACTCTATACAAACCCCTTTTACGATTATTTTTTTTGGTCTTTAGTGTTGAGCAGGTTTAGAAGTGATTTCTCATACACATCACATCCACTACAACATTGGTCCTTGTAAATAAGTATTTTGTTTGGGGATGCAACGTGAATAAATATGAAGATTTATGTGGTACTGCCTTGAAACTTAAATTTTTTCAGGTGTCAGTGCCTTGATGCATTCAGTCACAAATTTCCAAAGCATTTGTTCTACTAGCTTCATTACATATTTATTATGGAGACGTCAATGTATTACGATCGATGTTGATTCTCTAGAATGTTTGCTCATAATTTTACAACAAATGTTTGCGTGCATGATAGTCATATATGCACACACACATGTGGATTCTATTTATGTTTTATTCATGTAGTCTTAGGCACCGCGCTAACTCCCCCAACTCCAAGTGGTGATTTTGCAATCGGAGTAGAACAACTAACTGCAATGACAAGGGATCATAATGGTTCTGCGCTACAACAATATGGAGGGGCAAGTCTATCATGAATTAATTTTCCTTGCACTATATGTTTAATACATATATTGATTACATACTCTCTTGATTGTTTGGTGGACTGGTTGTTCACCTTGACTGTATTTATATTCTTTCTAATAAAATTCTTCCTTTATCTAAAAAAAAATAGTTAGATTTCATAATATCAGTCATCACTTTCTTCAGGCTAGGGGATTATCTGAGATGTTGAAAACAAATCTGGATAAGGGAATTGTTGCAGATGACGGTGAATTGTTAAATCGAAGGAATGCTTTTGGATCAAATACATATCCCATTAAGAAAGGAAGGAGCTTCTTGGTATGTTGTGGGATCTGTTTTTTTGTTGGATACTATTTTTAGTTCAGATCTTTTGGAACTACTCATTCGTGGCTCTTGTTTTTGCAGAGGTTTCTTTGGGAAGCTTGGCAAGATTTAACACTGATTATCTTAGTGATAGCTGCGGTAGCCTCATTGGTACTAGGAATAAAGTCAGAGGTGAGTTTGGCATATGATGATTGCTTGTTTTATGTTCATAAAGACAAACAATATACTTGATCTTTGGATAATTGAGTGTTGAACATGTTCTGAAAATCAGTTGAGCTGATATATTCTTTTGAATTTTAAAGGTCCTACCTGTCCCCTTCTCCCTCTGAATCACCTTATCACATTGCACTTGATTGATCTGTGTTAAGAGGATTCTAGAATAAGTTTAGAGGCATAATTATAAGGATTCTAGGATTATTCTAGAGGCATAATTATGGGGATTTCAGGATAATTCTAGAGGCATAATTGTGGGGATTTATCGATATATTTTCCATATGCAGCTACAGCTCTATCTATATATAAAGAGCTCTCCTATATACATTTCTGTAATATAATAAACATCTTTGTCACTATTCGTTATCTCTCACATGGTATTAGAGTTAGGCTGATCTTGTCAATCAAATCAAAAGTTCTTGCTTCTGCGGCTACCGACAAATAGCCAGCGGAAGGCATTGTTTATTTTTATTGTTTAACTTCATCTTAAAGAAAAATTAGGTCGTTAGAGTTCAGTTTTGGTTCTTTTGTTGGAGTTGTAGTTTGAGTTTTGTCATGCGTTACTAAAATTGGTGCTCTAGTATTTCATGACCAAGATTTGAGGTTTCTTTTCACAGATGTAGGTTCCTTGTTGCATGTTTATTCTGATTCTTGCCGATTTCGGGGCATGCAGTCGCATTTCCCAGCATATGGAGAAACTATGGCCTTAGGGTTTGTTTGGTACTAATGATTTTTTTTCTCAACAAGGTGATATGTCCAAAGCAGTTAATTTCTTGAGTTGAAGTATATATGTAAATGGATTGTTGATTGGAGAGTAAGAATTTTTATGGGGCAGATGTTTGAGGAAGATGTGTGTCCTTCGATTTGTTGGGAGGCTTAAGAGTCCTCCGTTATTGAAGAAGACAATGAGTTATTTTATTGTTATTGGATACAAGTGTTCTCCGTTATTGTCTACACATAAAATCCTAAGAAAGTGGATGTGTGATGTTATTATGTATTGAGGGTGAGAAATCAACATTGAACGTAAACATCATTTTTTATATATATTTTGAAGTACCTTTTTTTTTCTTTGTTCAAATTGATGAGAGCATCAATTTGAGGGGGAGTGTTGGAGATAACATAATTTTCTTATATTAGGTTCAAATCCTTTTATTTTTGGGATTATGTTTGGTAACAAGTTGTAAGTCATAGTATAAGACTCTTGAGGGGGAGTGTTAAGAGGATATTAGGATAAGTTTAGATGCGTAATTATCGAACATAATTATAAGGATTCTAGGATTATTCTAGAGGCATAATTATGGGGATTTGAGGATAATTCTAAAGGCATAATTATGAGGATTCATTGATATACATTCCATATGGAACTGCAGCTCTATCTATATATAAAGAGCTCTCCTATATACATTTCTATAATATAATAAACCTTTTGTCACTACTCATTATCTCTCACAATCTGCAATATATTATTCCTGAAAGACATACCAGCAGTGATCCTTATAAATTGTTGATTTATTTATATTATGTTCATTGATGACTTCAAAAAGGTGAAATTTCTATTATAAAACCTATGGATGCTTGACATACCATGCCTTTTTTTGACACATCTATATTTCTTCTTCAATTAACCATATTTTTTTTAATTGCTTGTTGGGAATGTTACAGAAATTACCATATATTAAAACTATTTACTTATTAAAGAGAGATGCTTAAGAATGCTTTTTCTGGGGGCACCTTGTAGTTATATTGGATTGAATGAATATATTTTGTTTATCAAGAACCCATTGGTATTACCTCAATTTTCTTAGAATTGTGTGTGCTTAGCTAAAGAGAGAAAGAATATGCTGGATTAAGAAATTGTGTAGCCTATATTTAATTCTAAAGATGTGATTACTACATTTTGTTTAATGCATTAGTGGTTCAATATTGGTCATCATCAAGATTGTCTAGTAGAATACTGTGCAAAAAAGTTCAATCAGAAAACAGTAATATTACAATAAACTCATTTGTGTAGGTAATACCGTTGGTAAAGGTTATCCCCCTACACAGGGACACCCTGGTGTAACCAGTGCAACTACACTTTTTGCTTTTATTAATGCATAACTTCTGTTTCCCCATGTTAATGTTTGGAATATGTTGTAATTGTGCCCAATTCACTTCTTAATTTTTTCTCTTATTACTATATAGTATTGCACTAGTGAATCATAGATATTGTATTTGAATATTATCTAAAAAACAATAGAATCAAAAGCTTTTCCTTTTAATAAAGAATAAGGCAAGGCTATAAAGCCCTTCCTTCAGCTGGTTTTGCTTTGACCCTCGGAGAGGTTGGAGCTATGAAGCTTACCTTATTCGTTATTAGAGAAAGGGGAAAGAACTTTTTTCAGGTTGCTGCTCGCTTTCTAGCTTCCCAGGGGCGAAGGGGCCTGACTTAAGGTTTCCATGCCTAGTCGAAGCTAACCAAAGTCACGATCAGAATGAATGGTTTCGTTGGGCCTATCTTTTGCTCCCAGAGGTGTTGGCTCTAATCTAGCTTGTGACAACCACAAAGCCTTTGATCATAGAACATCTTGGTGCCCCCGTTGGTAAATACGGGGCTTTGGCATCTGAATTTTTTTTTTCTATGATGCATCGAATGCTTCCTCTGCTTTCGAGTAGTTCCTTCAGAGTTAGAACTCTCTTTTAAAAAGAGGAAGCTTTACCTGTTGTATGCACGGATTGCTGTTATGAACCAACAATGTTAATAGTAGAATAAAGGACTTAAGGGTCATTAGCATAGCTAAATGAGGGATTGGATGGTCAATAGCAAAGTCGGTACAGTTGGCAAAGGAAGTTCAGTTACAATTGTAACTGAAATAACTGATCAAACAAATAGGCGGGAAAATGAGAATTCAAAGTTAGGAGGGAAAAATTAGTTAGAGTAACAGCTGTTAGTTACAATTAGGTGAAAGGAAGTGGTATAAGTAGAGAAAGGAAAGTTAGGAGAGGATATCTGAATGTTGTAAAAACTTCTTGTAAACCCATTCTTGTTTGTAACCATATTCTTCAATAAATTCCATATCTACCATTCATTTTTTTTCCTTAATTTTTCTGCAACTCATTTTTTTACTTCAATTCATAATTTGTGATTGTTAAGTCACAACATTTGGTATCAGAGCTACCAATCTTTGGCCTTAAACTTCAGTAATGGTGGCTGAAACTCGCTCGAAAGAGAATTTGGAAGATGGTCTGCGAAATACTGACTCGCGGGTGCAGGAACTGATGAATAGTCATCACCAACTGCAACGAACAGTTGAAGAAATTGGAGATGGATTTAAAAATATGCAGAGCACCATGGAACTGATGATGACTGAATTCCAACGCAGCTTTAAAGGTAAGGGACTTACTACTGAAAAATCTACTAAATCTTTTGTGGATTTAACTCAAAATGTGATGGGAAATGGGGAAACCAATTCAAATATGATTCAGAGGAATCTTCATCCTCGTTTTGACTTTCTAGTTTTCAATGGTTTGGATATCAAAAATTGGGTAATGAAATGCGAGTATTTCTTTCAATTTCATCCAATGAATGATTTGTTGAGATTAAGAAGTGTAGCCCTTCATCTTGAAGAAGAGGTTGGATCTTGGTTTTTAGCCTATTTTAAGTCAAATCCTAATGTGTCATGGAAACAATTTGTTGAGGATATAGAAACTAGATTTGGAGAAACTGTCTATAGTAGTGCATTGGCTGAATTCAATAGGTTGCAAACAGATTGCTTCAGTAAGTCAGTATCAGAAGAGGTTTGAATTCCTTAGGGCTTTGGTTGAAGCTGAGAATTCAGGATTGGATGAAGCATATTTTGTTAAATGCTTTATTGGAGGATTAAAAGAAGAAATAAGAGGATTTGTGGGCCTGCTCAAACCAAAAAAATTGACTGAAGCTATTGCAGTAGCTAGGGTTCAAGAAATGACTGTTGAAGCCATTTACAAAAAGAATAAACCATCTTCAAACTTTCACAAACCTGTGGGAAATAATGGGGAAAGTAATGGGTTGGGATTATACAATAAAGGACCTAAGCAGCCAATTTAGGGGGGTAATACTTTTGTTACAGGGGGAGGAAATTCTTTTGCTACAGGAGGGGGTACTAAGGACAATAGGGGTAGTCAAGTTAAGAAACTTTCCTATAGTGAGATGCAAGCCAGGAGGGAAAAAGGATTATGTTTCAATTGTGATGAAGTTTACAAACCAGGTCATAGGTGCAAGTTCAAACAGATTTACATGATAGTTGGAGATGAGGAATGGGAAGAGGATTGCAAGGATGAAGCCGTTAGTGTGATGGATGGTGATAATGCAGTCCAGGAATCAGAAATGGCCATTTCCTTGCATGCCTTGAATGGAAACACATCAGAAACTACATTAAGAATCAAAGCAACTGTGAAAGGAAAAGAAATCATACTTCTTATTGATACTGGGAGCACCCATAATTTCTTGAATAGTAGTACAGCTGGAAGACTGCATTGTACAAGAGAAGAGGACAGGCCTATGCAAGTTTGTGTGGCAGATGGTTATAAGATGTTATGTACAGAAAGATGTAAGAGATTTGAATGGATTTCTCAAGGCCATAATTTTTGCACTGATATGAGACTTATTCCTTTAAAAGGTTGTGATGCTGTTTTAGGGGTGCAATGGCTAAAGACCTTAGGAGATTGTGTGTTTAATTTCAATACATTAACCTTGAGTTTTTCTGTGGGAAAATAGAAAGTTATTTTGAAAGGAAACAGTGACACATAACCATCTTCTGTGTCAATGATCTCTGCTGTCAGTTTACAGGATGCTTGGAAAAAGGATCAATTGACATTACTAGCATATGTGTTTGCAGTTCAAATGAATGAAGCAAAGGAACAAATCCAGCCACCTCAGATTCAACAGGTATTACAGTCCTTTGAAGATGTATTCCAGGAGCCAAAGACATTACCTCCACAAAGAAGCCATGATCATCATATTCCACTCAAAACTGGATCAGATCCATTTACTATTCGACCTTATAGATATCCCCACATACAAAAAGCAGAAATTGAGAAAATTGTTCAAGAAATGCTAGAATCTGGAATTATTCAGCCAAGTCAAAGTCCTTTCGCCTCACCAGTTTTATTAGTTAAAAAAAAAGATGGTTCTTGGAGGTTTTGTGTGGATTTTAGAGAGTTAAATAAAATCACAGTCAAGGATAAGTTTCCTATTCCCATAATTGAAGAATTATTGGATGAATTGAGGGGCTCAACAATTTATTCTAAGTTGGATTTAAGGGCTGGGTACCATCAAATTAGAATGAACCCATCTGACATTCCCAAAACAGCCTTTAGAACACACATTGGTCACTATGAGTTCCTTGTCATGCCCTTTGGTCTTACAAATGCTCCAGCCTCTTTTCAAGCCCTTATGAATCAGGTATTCTCTGCACATCTAAGGAAATTCATTCTTGTTTTCTTTGATGACATATTAATTTACAGTCCTGATCTATCTACTCATGTGGAGCATTTGACTATGACATTGACCCTTCTCAGACAACATACCTTATTTGCTAAGCTATCAAAATGTTCTTTTGCTCAGCCCAAAGTAGTATTTGGGGCATATTATTTCTGCAGAAGGAGTTTCTGCAGATCCTAATAAAATTTCTAGTATGCTGCATTGGCCAGAACCAAAATCTGTTAAAGCTCTCAGAGGATTTCTTGGTTTAACTGGCTATTACAGACGGTTCATTAGGAATTATGGTGAGATAGCTAGACCATTAACCAAGTTGCTACAGAAGGAACAATTTCATTGGACATCTGAAGCTACCACAACTTTCCAATCTTTAAAACAAGCTATGAGTTCAACTCCTGTCTTAGCCTTACCTGATTTCAGTCAACCATTCATCATTGAAACTGATGCTAGTTCAAAAGGAATTGGTGCAGTCTTAATGCAAGCAGGACCAATAGCATTTTTGAGCAAAACTTTGGCACCAAAGCATTTGGGCTTATCTGTTTATGAAAAGGAACTCTTGGCCATTTTGCAAGCTATAACCCAATGGAGATCTTACCTCATTGGGGCTCATTTCATTATCAAAACTGATCACCAGAGTTTGAAATTTTTCATGGAGCAAAAGCTTACTATATTTTTGCAGCAGAAATGGTTAAGTAAAATGTTGGGGTATGACTATGAAATTACCTATAAGAAAGGGGCTGACAATGTGGTTACGGATGCTTTATCTAGAAGGGGCTATGAGGAAGATTCAGTTCAGTCTATGGCAATTACTGGAGTTATTCCCACTTGGATGCAGGAAATCAGCAACTCATATGATGGAGATGATTATGTTCAAGCATTAATACAACAACTCAGCATTCAATCAGACTCTGTGCCCCACTTCACTTTGCAGAAAAATATTTTAAGGTATAAGGGACTGATATATGTAGGTTCTCAAGCAAATCTTAGAAAAATTCTTCTTGCAGCATTTCATGATAGTCCATTGGGTGGTCACTTTGGGGTTCAGGGTACCAGCAAGAGATTGGGAGCTTATTTTATATGGAATACTGTTTCATCAGATATTAAAAAATGGGTCAAGGAATGTGAAGTTTGTCAAAGACACAAGACTGAAAATGTTCTTTATTCAGGGTTGCTGCAGCCTTTGGAGGTACCTCACAAGCCTTGGACTGATATTTCCATGGATTTTATTGAAGGTCTTCCTATTTCTGAAGGAAGAAATGTGATATTAGTGGTAGTAGATAGGTTTTCTAAATTTGCTCACTTTATTGGCTTACACCATCCTTACACTGCAAGTACAGTAGCCAAGATTTTCATTGATCACATCTATAGAATTCATGGATTACCACAAAATATTGTTACTGATAGGGACAAGATATTTGTAAGCACATTTTGGCAAACTTTGTTTAAGCAGTTGGGGGTCAAACTTTGCTTAAGTACAACCTATCATCCTCAGTCGGATGGCCAAACTGAGAGATTAAACAGATGCTTGGAATGTTATTTGAGATGTATGTGTAGTGAGCATCCAAAAAAATGGTGGAATTGGTTAAGCTTAGGTCAATGGTGGTATAACACAAACTACCATACAGCCTTGCAGTGTACTCCTTATCAAGCATTGTTTGGATTACAAGCCCCTCATTTGAATTTTCATCAGATTGAGAATACAAGGATTCCGGCTGTAGACAATTTTATTCGAGAAAGGAGTATGTTATTGGCTGATTTGAGGAACAAATTACTACAGGCCCAGATTCGAATGAAAAATTATGCCGATCAACACAGGACTGAAAGGAGTTTTGCAGTGGGAGACTCAGTTTACCTAAAACTCCAACCTTATAAACAATCCAGTTTGGCTCATAGATCTAGTTTCAAGTTGGCACCTAGGTACTATGGACCTTATAAGGTATTGGAAAAGCTGGGCTCAGTAGCTTATAAGCTCGATTTGCCAAGTACTGCTCAAATACATAATGTCTTTCATGTCTCTTTACTCAAGAAACAAATTGGAGTTCAGGCCAAAATAGCTCCATCACTGCCTTCCATTGCTGTTGATGGCAGACCAAAGGTGATTCCCATTGCTGTTTTGGATAAAAGAGTAGTCAAATTTCAGAATCGACCTAAGGTGGAATATCTTATTCATTGGGCTAATAGCAGTCTTGAAGATGCCTCATGGGAGGATGCTCAAATGATGGTTCATTAGTTTCCAGATTTCACTTTTAATCCTTGAGGACAAGGATAATTTGGAGGGGTGGGTAGTGTTATGAACCAACAATGTTAATAGTAGAATAAAGGACTTAAGGGTCATTAGCATAGCTAAATGAGGGATTGGATGGTCAATAGCAAAGTCGGTACAGTTGGCAAAGGAAGTTCAGTTACGATTGTAACTGAAATAACTGATCAAACAAATAGGCGGGAGAATGAGAATTCAAAGTTAGGAGGGAAAAATTAGTTAGAGTAACAGCTGTTAGTTACAATTAGGTGAAAGGAAGTGATATAAGTAGAGAAAGGAAAGTTAGGAGAGGATATCTGAATGTTGTAAAAACTTCTTGTAAACCCATTCTTGTCTGTAACCATATTCTTCAATAAATTCCATATCTACCGTTCATTTTTTTTCCTTAATTTTTCTGCAACTCATTTTTTTTACTTCAATTCATAATTTGTGATTGTTAAGTCACAACAATTGCCCTTTCCGTAGCTATGAGCTACTGAGTTCTCTGCCCGAATTACTGGTCTTAGGAGGCAATTGAATAAGGGCAGTCCTTCTTATCTTCTCATATGAGCTCTGAGTTACTAAGTTAGAGCTGCGCTCTTAACCTCAGTGTATGGCCAATATATAGGCCTTTAAGGCCTCTTCTTAGCCTCTTTAATGTGTTTACGTTCTACATTCGTTAAAAGCCCCTTAATTTGTGTTAGTGTATAGAGTATGCAATACCCTGACCACTAACTAAAAGTACCTCGTGACCACGATGGCTGCCGGCTTTGTTTTACCTCCCCTCTGCATAGAAGATCCCTTTTTTTTGGTTCGAAAGAGAAGGACTGCCTGGGATGGGAGTCCGATCGATCGAGCTTTCAAAGGCAACCTTCCACGCATGAGGGTATAGAGCAAACGTCGCTTCAAGTATAGTGTGTAGTAGAAGGGGATTTCCCATTCACAGCTACTACGGGAACAGGATTGTCTTGAGCACCTCCGACCCAACTCTCCCCAATCACTGCCTCGCAAAAGGTACGCCATTAGAGAGTGAATGCGCTTGACTAATAGAATATCTTTCCCAAGCGGCTCTCCCATACCTAAAATCTTAGGTTTTTGGAATGGGAGCTACTGTGTATACGAGAATTTTATAGTTTTATTATTTTGGTGCGCATGTGTATGTTTTTGCTTCTATGAGAAAGTTTTTTTCACCTGTTGTTCTGTTTTGTTTGCTACCCTCCCTTCTTGTCCATATTAACTACTGCTGCTTATCCCATATGACTCTTTTTTGATTGAAGATTTGTGCGTTCTTCATTATTGTAGGGCCTGAAAGAAGGATGGTATGATGGGGGAAGCATTTCATTTGCTGTTATTCTTGTTATATTTGTTACAGGTAATTGTTTGATGTTCCTTATTATATTTCCATTTAAATTTGCAATTTTGATGTGAATGAAATGGAGGGGCAAGAATCGACAGATGTAATAGGTCTTTGAATATATTGGAGCTGGTTAGTTTTGTAATTTTCTTTACATATTGGTTTATTCTCTTTCATCTTTCTCATGGAATCTGATAACATCATTTTTAGTTACGTTTAAATGACTGTACATTTTGGAAACAGTTGTACTTCTTATAGGACTTCTTCACTTAACATTTTTGGGGAATAGTAAACTTTGAAATGTTGAAACTTTGAGAATAAGTAGCAATAAAATGATTGTGATGAAATTGTTCTCCACAATTGTTTCTTTAGCTGGAAGTAATATGTAAGAAAAATTTTATGTATGAGATGTTGTACACCTTTATATCTTCTGCTTCATTATGTGATTTAAGCTTTGATCCTTTCGGATGATACTTTACGAATTCCACTTTTGGCCGTTGTATCTTTCCCCTTCTATCAATAAATGTTCTTGTTCTATCTAAGCAAAAGATTGTACATTGACTCTGATCTATGACGTTAGTGGACTATGTAAGCATTTCTTTGTAAATTATATATATATATATATCCCTTTCTTTGCTTTTCTTTTGTGAAATATTATTTTATGGCGTAGAAACTTTGACCCCATTGGACGAGTTTGCCATCTCATCAGTTATATTTGCCCATGTGAGAAATAGATTGTCAGGAAATAATTTAAGAGAGATCTTTTTAAAATTTTGAACATTAGTATGTAACTTTTCCCACATGAAATACCTGAAAGTATGTCTAGTATTGTGCATCCCCTTCACTTTTTAATGTCTTTATATGCTAAATTTGGGTCCATTTTATGAATTTAATAATTGTGATAAACTTTTCTATATTACATTATATTGAATTTTAAAGCAGTGTAGAATGTCACTTAGTTTTTTGATAACTTGAACCTCTATTGGCACTCTTCCTGATTTGGCACCAAAACATGTATTGTGTTATATTACGTTTGTGCAAGGAAACCGGGAGTAGGGGTGGGGATAACCCCACTAGTCCAAAATGTTTGATCTTATATGAATACTATGCACATGTTATTGTATTACACAGGCATAGCCTTTACATGCTTCTTACATAGGCATAGCCTTTACAAGCCTTTACACATACATATGTACTCCCTGTGGTCCATTTTATTTGTCATAGTTTCCTTTTGGTCCCATAAGTTTGAATTCTTGAATCTTCCCCTGCCTTCATATTCCCAGCTATGGAAATGGATCTTTTCTAACTATGCTAAATACAAGATTTGATGCTTTGGGTATTTTGATTGTAGCCTCTTGCAGAAATGAGGCATACACACATGCAGAGACACGAAGGGAAAATACACACAGTGATATATGCACACGCACACACACACACACAAATACAAATACAGATACAAACACAAACACAAACATGTGTATTACTAATGGCATTTTTTGTTTTATACTATTTCAATAGCAACTAGTGATTATCGACAATCTCTCCAGTTTCAGAATTTAAACGAGGAAAAGCGAAATATACATGTGGAGGTAGGTACAGGCATTGCTTGGAATATTCATATTATTGTTTTGCTTACACACACGTGCACACACACACACACGCACTCTTATATATATGTATATATATATATATATATATGCTATTTTTGCTTAACTTGAATAATTTCCTAGAAATTGTGCAGGTTATTAGAGATGGTAGAAGAGAGAAGATTTCAATATATGAAATTGTAGTTGGTGATGTTATTCCTCTTAATATAGGTGATCAGGTGAGCGTGGTTGTAAAATTAATCTCCAGCATTACAATTTGAAATAATAATTTGGTTGTTTGGGTTCTTTGTTCAGGTTCCTGCTGATGGAATCCTTATAAATAGTCATTCTTTAGCCATTGATGAATCTAGCATGACAGGCGAAAGCAAGATTGTAAGCTGGTTAGACCTTCTTGAGCAGAAGAATTTAAATTGTTATGCATATTTTCTCAAGTATAACATCACTCTGTAGGTGCAAAAAGATCCAAAGAAACCATTTTTGATGTCTGGTTGCAAGGTAGCCGATGGTGCTGGAACCATGCTGGTAAATGATTAATTCTTGTTTCATTCAAGATGTGTGAGCAAAGTTAAATGGTAGCGTTGGTAGTCTTGATCATTAAATTTATGGTGATGGTGATGTGTTATACGACTGGTTGGATTAAATGGTTTAAGCAAATGAGATGTATATGCTTGTCTTTCAGTTTCGTCTTCAGTGCAAATCATCTGATTCCTGCCAGGAAAAGTAATTTACTGCAGTTGCGAGCTGTTTCAATTTTGCTTTACTTCTGCTTGTAATCAATAACCCACATCAAAGGCTCAGCAAGTTAGGTGGTTGCCTGCGACTTACCCATTAGATGTGGGACTGAAATTCTTACCCAGATAATACCATATACGCTCTCATCATGATCTGACCCAGGTTACTAAGCGGTAGGCTTCTAGTCACACAGTAGCAATGTGATTGATATTGGCTATGATGCACTTGTCCTGCTCTCCTGCAACTCTCGTGTACCCAAAAGGCTCAGTCTATTAGGTGGTTGTTTGCCTAGAGATGTATCCAAGTGGTTACCTTCCTCGACTGTTTTGATACATGAACTTATGGTTTCATTGTTGATACCTTCTGCTAATGTGCTCATAGGTGCAACTCCTGTTTACAAATCCTCTGATAAGTGATATCATATTGCACATTCTTATATTTTTAATTTTGTCTTAATAATTCTGAACTAGTCCTTGTAAAAATGTTGAAGGTGCGGTTCACAAAAGATAATAACTGAGTGAATAAATTTTTTATTCTGTTTGAAAACAATGTTCAATTACATGATGTATAAATATTTACTCATTTCCGTCTCAAGGTTCAGTCTGCCTTGCAGTTTTTATACAAATAAAAATTACTTGTCAATGCTTTGTTCAATAAACTTTTATAATCTTTAGGTAACTGGTGTGGGAATTAACACTGAATGGGGATTGTTGATGGCGAGTATTTCGGAGGATACTGGTGAAGAAACCCCCTTGCAGGTTTTCCTCTCTGATAGCGCTACTTTTTACAATTTACAGTCACACTTTATTGATTGCATCTAAGTCGGTATGTGATTACCTTTGACAGGTACGCTTGAATGGTGTTGCAACTTTTATAGGCATTGTTGGGCTTGCAGTAGCTCTATCTGTGCTCGCTATCCTCTTGGCTAGGTAACTTTAAAGATTTTTAAATAAGTTCTTTTAATACGATTCACATTCTATCTAATCAGCTACAATCATCCATATTTTTTTTAGATATTTTACCGGAAATTCGAAAAATCCTGATGGATCTATCCAGTTTGAACGTGGGAAGACGAGTATCGGGAAAACAGTGGATGGAGTCATAAAAATTATTACAGCCGCTGTAAGTGTTGCATTTTGTTTTTCTCCGGTAGAGCACTCTATACATAAATATATATAACAATCTACCAAATTATTTAGGTCACCATTGTGGTTGTTGCTGTTCCTGAAGGGCTTCCTTTAGCTGTTACCTTAACGTAAGTACGATTCAATACAGCTGGTATCAGTGCTGCCATTGCTTTTAATTTTCTTTATTCTCTCTAATTCTTTATTATGTCGTTGAATTATGTGGCAGTCTGGCCTACTCAATGAAGAAAATGATGGCAGACAAGGCCTTGGCACGTAACCTGTTTCTTTGATCATCTGTTTTAGTTTTTGGATTATCTACATCAGATTCACTCTGTGAGAAATCGTGGCATCAGTATATGAAGTTAACAGCAACTACTATGCAGGTGCGTAGGCTTTCAGCTTGTGAAACTATGGGTTCTGCAACGACAATCTGCAGCGATAAAACTGGAACTTTGACTCTGAATCAGGTTAGGTCTTCTGCACTTTTAGGTTTTTTTCTCTTATATGAATTGATAATATTGTCTGGTTTTCCATTCCAGATTTCCTTACCGTCTGGATTATGTTAGTCAGTTGTTTGAAATCCTGAAACTTAGTATTTTGAATTTTTAATTTTTATATATCTGATAGTTTTTGGGATTTCTATAATTTCATACCACAGATGACCGTAGTTGAGGCTTATGTTGGGAGAAAGAAAATCAATCCACCTGAGGACCGCTCACAATTGCATGCAGAGGTTTCCACTCTGCTTAATGAGGGTATTGCACAGAATACTTCAGGCAGTGTGTTTTCCTCTAAGGTAATCTCTGAGTGTGTGCATAGCATAGCACCTTTTTTCCCATTCATCCCTTGATTATCATTTGAGTTGTACTACTTCCATGAGGTTATTATCTTTTGGATAGCAGTTTTGTGACATTTTGTATACTCCATAAGAGGTTTTATTTTATTAGTCCTAAGTTCTTCATGAGTTGTCACATGCGAAGCAATTGGAATCTGTCTTTCATAATGTTTATATTGATAGGATGGTGGAGGTATAGAGGTTTCTGGATCTCCCACAGAAAAGGCTATTCTTTATTGGGGTGTCAAGGTATATCCCTTTATGTTGTTCTATATCTATTCCTTGTTCAAATTCTACGTAACCAAAAAAGAAATAAGATCTAATATCTTTTCAATTAATTTTCGCTGTTGATGCGGACAATTATTGTCACTTTGTGCTGCAGTCTGGAATGAAGTTTGACCTTGCCAGATCAGAATGCACACTCTTGCATGTCTCTCCTTTCAATTCCTTGAAAAAGCGAGGTGGTATTGCATTACGACGGGTATTTGATTCATTCTCTAGTGTAGGGAATGTTATATATGTGAATTCTAAGACCATATTATCTGAATTATATTATTTGAACATCTCTTGCAAATGACCTGCAAAACTACTGATGTTTCCTTTATAGACTGTTATTGTTATTGTAATTTGTTTCTGAATTCTGATGTTTGAGCCCAATCTAAAGATTTCACATTATTTTTTTCCCATAGCTGACAGATTCTCAAGTCTATATACATTGGAAGGGAGCAGCAGAAATAGTTCTAGCCTCATGCACAAGATATCTTGACACAGATGGTTGCTTGCAGTCCATTGCTAATGAAGTGGTCAGTAATAAGCAGTGTCTTAATAGCTAAAAGAAACAAATATGTCAATTAAGTTACAGAAGCACCAAATCAAGGAATTTATTTTAGTTGTTTATACGTATTTGAAAAGTGAAACATGGGAAATACACGACTGTGGGGTCCATCAGAATATTAATGTGTTTGGATTATACCTAATGCAACTAACATATATTTAAATCGGTATAAATCGTCATTGAACTGAATTTTGAAATTATACTTCTCTTGTAGGGTTTTTTTAAGGATGCAATCGAAGATATGGCTGCAAAAAGCTTGCGATGTGTTGCCATTGCATATAAAACATATGAAATGGACGAAGTTCCAAATGATGAAGAGCAGCTGGCGCAATGGGTTTTACCTGAAGATGACCTTGTGTTGCTTGCTATTGTTGGTATAAAGGTATAATTTATGTGCTGATACTATGTGATTGTCATTTTGCATTCTTTTTTCTCCACTTCTATCAGTCTGGGAGTAGCATCTGACTGTAACTTGTGTTTCTAGTTTCTTATTATTGTCTAGTGTTAGATAAATTGCTGCTATACCTCAATAAAATTCTTACGCCATTAGCAATTGCCTTTCTTAATTTTCTGAGGATTGTACTTTCAGTTACTTTTTTTCTCCATCAAACATCAAATGTCGTTAGTATCTTATTAATTAAAATCTGTGATCCATGGGCAGGATCCTTGTCGCCCAGGTGTCAAAGATGCAGTAAAACTATGCACGGATGCTGGTGTTATGGTAAAAGTTATTCTTACAAAGTGGTCGATATATGTTAGTTATGCATATATGATTAGGATTTTCTTAATGTGTGCCCTAAGGGCACACACTATACACAAGAATTGAGGGAATATTCTCTTGATTCCTGTGCATATTCTCTTGATCTGTGTGTAAACGCAGAAATCAAGGGAATATGCACAGTAATCAAGGGAATATTCTCTCGATTTCTGTGTATAGTGTGTGCCCTTAGGGCACACATTAGAAGGACCCATATGATTATCCATATTGCAATAAAATTGATATGGTAACTTTCATATTACCATTCATGAAGTGAATATTTTACTTATTGTCCTAAGATATTAGATTTAACTGTTATAGAAAATAGTTTTAACTACTTATATAAGATTCATGATGTTGGCATGTCCATGTCACGTTCATTTCCATGCTTCACAGCCTCTTATCTAAGGCATGGTGAAGGCATTGATGTGTCTGCTCATGTAAACCTGTTGGCTGACCATACAAACGAGTGTGCAGCCGTATGTCCATGTTTACTTTTTGGTGTATGGTGTGGAAAAGCCAAAAAGAGAGAGGGAGAGTCTTCATGTAGAGATCTGTAGTTCCTTTTAATCTGAGTCCTCAACTTACTGTTCTAACTTGTATTTTAGGGCTAGTTTTAGGTTTTATAGCAAAGGGGTTTGTTATTCACAAGAAAACTGCAGCTCCTACAAGTCACTGCTAAGAAATGCCGATTACGGTTTCACAGTAGATGCTTAAATAAATTAATACTCCCTCCGTCCCAGGATAAAAGTCCTTAATACTATTTTAGGTAGTTCTAAATTAAATGTCTATATACCTTAAATAATCTATTTTTTACAATAATTTGCCTATAATCCTTGGTATTAATTGTCATATTTCTATTCTTTATGCATATTTATGGAGCATCAGTAGTCATGTGTAGAAAACTATGTAATTAAATGAGAATTTAAATATGAACGATTTTGTCATTTTATTTTCTTTCTTAATATGCGCAAAAAGTCAATCAGGACTTTTATCCTGAGACGGAGGGAGTATGTTTTTAGAATCTTAATAGACTTAAATGAGGGGTTTTTAAGATAGGTTAATTTATTGAGTAATAAATGTACCACTGGTACAGGTACGGATGGTCACTGGAGATAATCTTCAAACAGCGAAAGCGATTGCTTTGGAGTGTGGAATACTTGCTTCTGATACAGATGCTACTGAGCCTAATATTATTGAGGGGAGGACATTCCGGGAATTTTCTGACAAAGAAAGAGAACAAGTTGCAAAAAGAATATTGGTATAATTTGAAAAATGGAAATTTTCTGACAATATGTCTTTGTTAGTCCTGCCTGATTAAGTACTACTGCTAATGTAAATTGCATGCCTGAGGAAAACATTATTGATAATGTACAGGTGATGGGAAGATCTTCTCCGACTGACAAGCTTTTACTTGTTCAAACACTACGTAAACTAGGGGAAGTCGTAGCTGTAACTGGAGATGGAACTAATGATGCTCCTGCACTTCATGAGGTTTGGCTACAATTATCCTGCATTGAGGCATATTTCTGCCTTTGTTCTTGGTTTGGGTTGAAGTTACTAATTTTTCCATATGCCATTGTGTGATAGTGGAAAGGCTACTTTTTTCACAAGTTTATTGCAGTAGCTAGTTACATGTTTTACTCGCACCTAGACGTGTTACATGTTTTACTCGCACCTAGACATGTGCATCTTTTACGTTTCCTTGTGTTAATTGTTGCTAGATGTTAGTATGTTTGATAGGTTAGAAGAAAACCATTGGGACTGTAGTTGGTGTTTTTAATGTGATCATCTTGCTGTTTAATATTGCTACGTGGACTTGAATGGCCACAACCATTCTGTTACTTCTTATGAAGTTTCGGTTGGAATGATGTGTTATGGTATACTTGTCTGCCTTATGTATGTCATTTCTACAATTCTATTTGCATGACTCTAATATGTGATTCTTTTTTTTTTTTGTGTGGTAGTTTTGAATTTGGTTGTAGTTGATTGATTTTTAACTATTCATCTTTTAGGCTGACATAGGCCTAGCCATGGGCATTCAAGGAACTGAAGTTGCAAAAGAAAGCTCGGACATTATTATCTTGGATGATAATTTTGCTTCAGTTGTAAAGGTTAGTGTAAGCATAACACTTGGTAATATGAGGAAATTGTGGAAGCTTTTTTGTGGAAACTAACTTAATGTAATATCAGGTAAATGAATATGTTTTAGCCTATAGTGTAATGTTGTTGTAAAAAAAAAACAATTTATAGGTGTGTTGCAGATTTATATATTTAAACAGTCAGTTAACATCCAAACACACTGCTCGTTTGACTAATGGAGCTAGTAAGAGAGTTGGAGTTCGCAAACAGTCAAGAGTCATCAACCAGTCTTTTGGATAAATTAGTATGTTCAGAGCATATATAAAATTATGACTAAACATATGTTTTATGTAATTAGAAATTTCCCACATACATGCACCACTGTATGTCCGTGGAACTGGAATTTTCCATACAACCATGAGTATAAGTAGAGTGGTACTTTTGCAGAGGAGGTTGCGTGCAATATCCCCTGCCTTTATTATCATTTGGGAGAATACTATAGTTATGGTATTCTTCCATACGACCATGTTTATGTGCTTCTTTACATAGTATACAAGCAACATGCTTATGAAGTTGCTCATGTTTTTCAATTTGGGCTGTCATTCAGTTGATGAAATATATGCATGAGGTAGCATGCATTCAACATTTTGTTTATTCATTCATTTATATACATGTCCAAAAAAAAAACACTAATGTAAATACTCTGGAAATGTGTGCCTCTGTGCAGCCGAGTAATCTCACTTTGCAGGGGAGTTCCAGTTGGGGAACGTGGAAGTCCTCTGTAGTTTTTACTAAAAAGATGATTACGGTCAAATCTGGAGATGTTTTTATAGAATAATAGAAGAGGTTGTGGTACACTAGGATAGCTTTATATATATGGTTACAATTAGGATTTCTCTTAGAATCTAAATGCGATAAAGCTGGAAGATTTTTAGTTACAACAAAATTTAGTACAAATGTAATGTTTTGGCATCCGATGCTAAGTTAGAATATTGATATTTTGGCAATTAAAAAGGTTGAAAACAAAGAAATATGTGGGACTCTAAATTAAGATTTCCGGAATGTTATAACATGTTTGGGAGCTGAAGTACCAAAATGCGTCTTGCTAGGTCAATAAGAGAGTTTGGTAAATCTGGTTTCAAACAAATGAACTTAAGAAGCTAGCCAAACAATCAAAACAATGATGGAGCTCCCTCAAACAAACCTAATTTTTTGTTATCAACTCTCACGAGCCTAACGGATGCATATGTTATCTTCTTTCGTTTCCCTTTTGGTTGTTTAGGTGAAGAGACCTATTTGACAATTGCTTTCATCATATCACGACTATGTCTCATGTAGGTGGTCCGCTGGGGTCGATCTGTATACGCAAATATTCAAAAGTTTATCCAGTTCCAGCTTACTGTAAATGTTACAGCTCTTGTAATTAATGTTGTTGCAGCAATTTCGTCTGGGGATGTACCTTTGAATACAGTGCAGGTTTAACTCTCTTTCTCTCAACTGCTGGTCCATTATCGATATGTTTCCTGATCTGGCATTGGGTTTGCTGGAAATTTCTCTGACAATAGCTCCCTTCCCCACCTGTTCTCACTCCCCTGTATTTCTTTATCATGGCAATTAAAGAAAAGGAAATAATTTTAATACACGAAATTCAGAATTGAAGTTTATAGATTATGGTTTGCAAAACTTAGATTCTCCATACATTTCGGTTATATGATCTAGATATATGATGCTGAACCTGTTATAGATAAGGTGATTGTAAGATGGTTTTTTTCAATATTTAGTGTCTGATGGATGTATTTGGTCCCTGTTATCTGAAGCATATCTTTTTGGTGCAGCTTCTTTGGGTTAATCTCATCATGGACACTCTTGGAGCACTGGCGTTAGCTACTGAACCACCGACGGATCATCTTATGCATAGATCGCCTGTTGGCCGAAGGTTTGCATTTTGGGACTTGGAATTAAACATGTTAGACTAGTCTAACAAAACAGTTATTAATTCAGAAAAGTTGACTGTGTTGTAGTGTGAGACGTACAAGTATATTTATGCAATCTTAATATGAGATACATCCTGTTACGCTTGATTCTGTGGTATAGTATATGGTCACGGGGCTGATTTTGTTACTTGGTCATAACTCTCGATTCCTTGAAACGTGGAGACAATTTCCTTCAAGCTTACAATTTTTTTCCATACAATGCTCATGAGGCAGATTTTCAGTAAGAAAGGGTGTAGGAGAGTCCAAACTTTTTCAAAGTTTTGATCCATGTGAATTTGGTTTAATGGACTTGTGGATGAATAGTATCCCATTAAGAATGCAAGATTAGGGGAACGGAAATTGCTCTGTGACAGATGCACCTTCGTCTTTGTTAAACGTGACGGACCGTCTTGTGTAATATAGTACTAAATGAATATTCTGTTTGTTCATCTTTGCAAGAAGATCAAGTGACTAATGATGTAGTATTTTGTTGGAGGTCTTGCTTACCAAATTATTTTAGTCTTTTGGATCTCTAGTTCACCATATATATATATATATATATATATATATATTATATTGTACGGATAAATGACGTCGAGTGATCATCAGTTCATTATAATTTATTCTATTTTTCTTTTGTAAATCTTCAGGGAACCTCTTGTAACAAATATCATGTGGAGGAACTTGATTGTGCAGGTCGATCTTATGATTCTGATACCATGAACTTTATTTACACTTCTCTACTGTGATTTGGGTAGAGCATAGCAGACCTCTTTCTGCAACACTTTAAATTGTATTTGTTGTTACAGGCTCTTTATCAAGTTTCTATCCTCCTTGTTTTGAACTTTTGTGGCGAGAGTATTCTCAACTTAAAGCAGGATGGGACAGAACAGGCTAACATGGTGAAAAATTCCTTGATATTCAATGGATTTGTTTTCTGTCAAGTAGGTCTTTCAGCCATTTTTAAAATATAAGAAAATGTTTAATTGTGGAATTAAATACTAACTACACTTAACCATACAGATATTCAATGAGTTCAATGCTAGAAAACCGGATGAATTTAATGTCTTTGCCGGAGTGATGAAAAACCACCTTTTTGTTGGCATAGTGGGAACAACTTTTGTACTTCAGGTAAGAGGTTGTTCTATATTTATATTTATTTTGTTTTTTTATTGGGGGAGAGTTATATTATTTTTATTAGTATCTAACAATTGATTGACTAACAATCATCTTCTTTATACAATAGATAATTATCATGGAGTTCCTTGGGAAGTTTACGTCTACTGTTAGACTCGACTGGAAGCTATGGCTTCTTTCCCTTGCCATGGGCCTTTTCAGGTTGGTTATTTCGCCTAGGATACTTGATATACTCCTGTCTAGGAGCAGTGCAATAAACATGTCCAATCTTACATTACAATTTGGCGCGATGAGATGGTATTAGGTGACGAGATGTCTTAAAAGTATGAATTTGAAGTGATCTTACATCGACATCTGCTCAAACATATGATTCTGACCAGTTTTGTCAGTAGAAGTGTTCTTGGTGCCTTCCTTTGTCGTGTCCATTTTATTTTTATTTTTTTCTAAAAAGAAAAACAATAAACAACAACTAGCCCCATCCATTGCTAATAGAAAAAAGAAAGAAAGTCTTCAAGTATGAGGGTCATCTTCAATTTGTATCCTTCATTATTGTATTTACATTTTTGCTTATTCTTGATCATTGAATTCTCTTGTCTCAGCTGGCCCCTCGCCGTCCTTGGGAAATTGATCCCAGTTCCAAAGACTCCCTTGGCCAAGGTTTTCATCAAGCCATATCAGCAATGCATAGCTTCTCGTAATGCATAAGTTCAAAAACCCTGTGGTTTGATGCAGTAAGGAGCTTGACCCATTGGAGATCTAAACATTCATAAATACTGTACTGGCATGAAGACTTAAACAAATTAGGCTCCTAAATTGATTTGGGATATATGCATATTAGTATAGACAGCATAGCCATGGCCTATTTTTTATTTTTTATTTTATTTTTTTCTTTTTGCTAAATCCATGGCCTATGTAGCTACAACATCTACGTTACCTTACTTTATATATGTGATCGCCAAGTTGTAAATGAGAAGTGTTATATTCTCTCTTTCCAGGCCCCGTTCTCTCCAGCTGCCAACAAAAAGGAAAAATGGCAGGAACAAGATGAAGATATAATACATGTTTTATGCAAGGATCCCAGCAAAATGATTCACTTAAGGTGTTTTTTATCTATTCAGATTGATAGTAATTTCAAACTAATAACGTGCATAAATTGAAGCCATTGCTATTGGCAACTATTTCTTTAGATGGTCCAACTTAATAGTACTAGTATTTCTGAATATGTAAAAGACTATTACAACATTTAAGATGCTAACTTTTACAATATTTGGCAATTATATCTCAGAAGAGTTTTGACACTCTTCTAAGAGCCACCATAGGGGGAAAAAAGGGGGGGTGGGGGGGTGGGGGCTGGTTACTTAAAAATCCAACTTCAGGTATTGAACTTACATGCAGTGTTCTGTCTTTTTGCCAAAAAGTTGAAAAAATAAAATAAAATAAAAAAATAAATAAAATTAAAAAAAAATCTAAAGAGGTCAATTTGAAAGAATCATCATCTCCAAAATGCCTCGGACATCTTGCCCCTTCACAAAGGTTTAGCAGAAACATGAATAGGCCAAGTGGTTCCTTCTTGAGACATAATGGGAAATGAAATCCGCCACAGAAGCAGAAAAACCAGGAATGTTTGTGGGAACTAGTATCTGAGTCCTGCCTGAAGCAATTCTCTTACCAGCCACATTGGCATAGAACAAGCCCGAGATGGCTGGTACGAAAATATCACTCTGAGAACTAACATAAAAGTCAATAACCTTCTCAAACTCAGAAGCATCAGAGTTGAGGAACTTTGGCTTTTTATCTGCTGGCATTATGCCATCCTGCAAATAGTTTACAGTACAACAAGTAGGGTTTAAGATTTAGTAACTTCAGGAAAGAAACGAACTTTATTCAGAAGTAATTATTCCTAATTATAAAGGAAAGATTGCCAAACCATGTAATGAGTCTACCCATTAAAAAACTCTTAAATAACAGAGTCATCTCGGTTGAAATTTTAGAAATTGGTTTGTTTAATAATATAATTTATTGCCGTTGGTTTGCCATCTATAATTTAAGAATAGGTGTCAATTCAGATAGTCTTTAGTTACCTCAAATTAGTAGGTAAGTTAACTGGGATAGTCCTGAGTTGTCTTGATTCTTGGGTGGCAATCTAATTAATTCATTTATTCATTATGTCTTAATCTAGAACTCCACATTTCACTCTTCACATTCCTACCATTATTGCCTCATTGGGTTGCTTTTACCAGTTAGCTATAATTAAAATAAGTTTGCCATAATCTTTGAATAGGTGCTTTTAATTATATGTATAATTTTATAATAATTTTTTTTAATAAAAACCCATAAAAATTTATAAAGTTTCAATTAAATTTTGCGTAGAACAAATTCTTTTGACAAAATAAGACACTTTTTGTAAAAGGAAAGAAGTATTTGCTAAATCATGTGTATCCATAGAGATTGATATGAATAAAAATCTAATTTGCTATCTGGTTACGTTGTTAATAACAAAGCACTCGCAGGTTACAACAAAACTTTTAGTGAGAAACTCCATCTAACAATTTCGACTATTTTCCACAATTCCACCGATCCTATTATGAACAATATATGGTAATTTTTAACAAAACTAAAGTCATATGAATTCCATAATTATTATTATTTTATTTAATTAGTGGTCCAATCTTTGATATTCTTACGACTATATATATGTACACTTAATCATGCACCTGCAATAATATATTGATATATTGAAAAATATCATTTGCAGATTACAGCAGCAAATTCATAATTATCAAACACATGCCATTAAAAAAAATCCTTAATTTACCCTTATTATATAAGTTTGAGCAAATAGCAGATATCCATATCTAATCTCTTTATTGGAATATGCTAAACTCTATTTATCAATTTTTTGTTTGTTTCTTTTTTGTTATTATTTTTTTCATTCATCATGAAATTCATGATTTTATATAATGTATTTTTTGCACCAGCTCGTGTCTCACGTGGGTTCAAAAACAAGTATTATATAAGAGAAACTTACCAAAGTAAAAATTAAGGAGATCACCCATATCCTCTTGAGAAATTAGACACTACCTATATATTTATGCTTTGAAAAAAGTGATTTTGCTCATAATTTGGAATAAAATTCAAAATTATTTTGCTCCTATATTTTGGAACAGAGGGACAGAGTATAAACTTCGTAAGCATATCAGGATAATAATGCTTTAGTCCAGGTTTGATGAATATTTCATGAAATTTGGCAGTTCAATCAATCACGGTTTATGTATTTTTCTTTAATATTATTCTTCCCAAGTCCACTCCTGTCGCAGTTTCAATTTTTTGAGGAGCACAGGCCAATACAAGGTTGAGGTCACTACAGAGGTTATAACAGACAAATCTTTGTTTTGTGCCATTGCTAGCACCACGATATTTGATTTAAAAGTCAAGGTTGAAAGGTACGAATGATCTCTATTGAGAACTCTAAAAACCGAGTTAGACTTGAGAAATAATGCAAGGGAGTTTACTAAATTAAATTGAAAACATGAGTAGCATTATAAGGAAGATAAGAGTGGAAGAAATCTCACCTTTGTATAAGTTCTAGGGAAAAATTCCTTCAGCGCATCAAGACTGTTGTCCCACCTGGATTGTGTCAAATATATTGCGGTGTCCTTGTTGAAACCGATCTTGCTCAAGAATATTGCAATCTCCTGTGGACCGTAACACATTTTTGACCCAGTAGCATCATTTCCTTGGCAACCCTTTTACTCCAAAATATCAACCCTCAAGTCCACGGCTATAAACTGGCCATCTGACTTCCGACTCAGAGTCCTGAGCCGCTCAACCATTGAGTCAACCACTTTTTGAACTTCTGGTTGTAGCTCTAAAGTTCCAAACGTTGCCAAACATGCAACTGAGTTGATGTTGCTATCGGTCTTTTTCATATTCACTGATGGGAAGTAAGTTGCCATCCTTATGTTGCCCTTTGCTCTAAAAATTGGTTCAATTTGTTATGCAATATGGGATTCGGTTACACGATTGGGGACCCTAACAACCTCAAGATTTCGTGCTGATATTTTATCAGGTTGATACTTTACTACTTTGACCACCCCATCCAGACTTTTTATGAACTTCTCAACATCATAAATATCTTCAAAGTTCCTGAAAGATACAAGTATGATACTTATAAGTGATTGCTTGATCAGTAAATATAGTATAATCAATTGATTCAGTCACTTGAAAATGCAACTGGAAAAACTCATGAATGAAATTAAAGATATAACAAAAAGTAACAAATGTGGAGTGTTCCATTTGCAAAATTGTATGTATGCTCATCTTCTTTCCCTGGAGATATCCACGGTGAGATCGTTTGGAAGGCATATAAGTTTTCCCCATAGTGTTTGGGATGTATAATATAAGATAAGATGAATCTAGCTTTTGCATTATCTTGGTAAAATGTTTGTGGAAACCATCCCAAATTTCAGTGATATTTATAGCCAAACAACAGATGATATCAGTTTCTTATAGTCTCAGGACACTAATACTTTAACAAAAATATTTTCATTTCCAGGAGCCCATCTTATGATTTAACTGCTTTTACTTATCCAAATAAAGAAGATTTGACAGCTTCTGCCGAGAAAGTCAGAATCTTGTTGGCAATTGAAAATCACTGTTTGGAATAAAGTCATCGCATAAAATCAGAGAATCATAAAAATAATCTCAGTGGTTCAATAATAAAAATTCATAGTAAGCATTAATACCCTGTTGAGAATATCTGTGTAGAGTGTTAATACCCTCTTCCACAAAAAAGTACCGTTAAACCTTTTTGAAGTTATTTTGAGATATTTTTAAATTCAAAATTGATATAAATTCATATGATATTAGTCAATAAAATCGCGAATATTGTTGTTAAGACTTGGGCCCAAACCTGTGCCCATAATAAGGCTCGATCCATTGTCCAAAAATACTAGTCGGGTCATCTTGGCATACCGCAAACCACCCAAAAGTTGACAAGTTACTAGTACTCTTGATAGTAGAGTCGAGACCTTATATAATCCTGTCTAACCCATATATTCCGATGTGGAATTAGAGAATCACAATGTCCCGTACTTAAATCTCTGATGTCCTCGGTCATATTCACAACAGTCCAATCACAAGTAAATCCAGAATCAATCCCTAGAGGTTGTGTGGGCTTCATACCCACCACACAACAAGATCCACTTTGATACTATTTTGTAACGACCAAGGCTCGAACTCAAGTCCAAACTAAGGCTCAATGCACTCCCAAAAACACCAACTAGATTATCTTGACTCACCACATGTCTTGGCTCACCGCATGCAAACCCAAAATTTATCTAAAAACAAGAGCAAGGACTTTAAATAAATTCCAGGCTATCCCACTTAGATCCCTATAATCCTTGTCAAGGCCCATTCTAATCATGGTCCACAAATATCACGGGGATGTGTGGGCTCCAGAGTCCAAACCCAACCACATTACAAGAGGCCACAACTCTAATACCATTTGTAATGACCTGGGTCCAAACCTGAATCTAGGGCTCAATCTACTATCCAAGGGCATCAATTTGGGTAATCTTGGCGCACTACAAGACTACCAAAAAATCCTTACAAATTATTAGCACTTTAGAAGTAGAGTTGAGACTTTATATACAATCCATTCTATCCCACATGTTTTGATTTGTGGTTGGAGTATCATAATTGTAAATAGGGGTGCACAACAGGCCGTCCAGGGTCCACCAGACCTTGGGCTTTAACCAAGTCAGGTCGTTAACTTTGGTCCGATAGGCGAGGCCAGGCTTGGCTCGCTGAAGTGTGATCTGATTGGGCCTACAGACCAGGCGAGGCCCAAGGTCAGGCCAAGGCCGATCTGGCCCGACTATTTTTTTTTATATACTTTTAATGTTAAATATTAGATATTAAAAACTCTAAAATATAAATTAATAAATTTTTTTACAAAAGAACTAGCGTATTTACAAGAAACTAATTTATTATTAATATTTAACATTAAAAGTAGTTTATTCATATATTAATTAATGTTACTCCCTCCATCCTCAAAAAGATGAGCAAAGTACAAATTTTATACACATTAAGAAAATCAAAAGTAATGGAAAGAGAGTAAATAAAGTTCTAAATTTATCTTTAGTAGTCTCACAAGATTCATAAAGTAATGAGTAATTTACTTTTTTTAATACTAATGGACCTCACTAAATGACATAATTATCTTTCACTTTGTGTACTTTATCTCATCTTTTTGTGGACAAAAATAATTTTACATTTTGCTCTTCCTTTTGAGGACGGGGGAGTAATATATAACATTAAAAGTAGCAAAGAATAAGGAATATTAATAAACTAACTTATTATTAATACTTAATAAACTAACTTTTAATGTTAAATATTAAGTAAACTAACTAGTTCTAATACTTCTATTCATTGAAGATATATATTAATTTACAAGAAATCAAGAATGAATAATTAAAACTTTAAACTTTATTGATGTATTAATTAAAACTAATATATTACAACCTACAAATCACAATAATGAATAAATAAAATTTGATATTTCATTGAATCATTGATGAATAATTATAAGTTTATAACTTTAAAATATAACTTAAACAATAATCAAGAATAAGTTTATAACTTTAAAGTATAATTTAAACAATTATAAGCCTTAACCGGTTGACCCACGTGTTGGAACTTGGACGGTTGGAGAAGTCTTGGCCCTTGGCCCTTAGGGCTTTGGCTCAAGCTTCACAACAGTTGGGCTGGCCAACCTGGCCTTGGGGCTTGGGTAATGGGGTTGCGGCCTGGCTGCTTACTCTTTTATTATTATTATTATTATTATTAATTAGATTGGGTTAGGTCTGCACCATCTATCATATCTAATTAATTATTTATTTATCCAGCTGGGTTGGGCTTGGGACTCATGGAAGTGGTCAACTGGATAGTGCAGTGGGCTGTGGGAGGGGCCAAGCCCAGGCCGAATCAATTACTAGGCCTGCCAGACCGATCCAGGTCGGGCATTGAGTCAAACAACGCGACCTCTTTATAGCTTAGTAGGTCGGGCCTAACCACTCCAGGCTTTGACCAAACCAGCCCCGACCTTGGTCCTGCAACAGGCCGCTTGTGCACTGCACCCCTAATTGTAAACTATTTAAAAAGTATTGTTAGTACAAATTTATTGTTTTAAAATTTAGATAAATTCATATTAACATTCAATTTTAGGATTTCGTAAACTGACTTCAAAAACTAAAAATTAAACTCTTTTTGTGGATGAAGGAAGCACAACACAAAAAACTACATATTTTAAAAGAACTAATATTTTCACAAGTGAAAATGATAGCTTCACAGTAAGTGGGACTCACCTTCATGTAAGAGAAGAGCTTGTGGAACTATCATTTTCACTTGAAAAGAAGTAATGGCCAACTATGGCTAGCTAACTATATTACATGGACTCTTCACTTTGCCTAAAGTATTCGACATTCGACACTCGGAGAAGGGTATGGGTATTAAACACTTCATTTTAGTGTAAAAAATTGGGCAAAATTAAGGAGTACCCGTGTCGGACTTTTCAAAATACCGTGTCGAAGCGAACACTCTATCCCAGTCCATCCAAGTCCGTGTAACATAGATGGATAAAGATCAAAAATTAAATAGCCAAAGATATATTGATGTGTTCTCATTTGAATGCACTTGGGTTATTTACATTGACTGAAGTATCAATGTAAATAAATCTAAGCGCCATTTCTTTTGCAGTCAAAGACCCATATTTTCTTTTGAACAAGATATTGGTTATCAACCTCCAACTAAAGTTTCTAAAAGTTGTTTGATATGAATTATACCAATAATGGGGAAAAAAAATAAGAAAAGAGTAAACACTACATAAGGAGCATAATGTCGCCACAGAACCGAGTATCAAAGTTCCATGCACTACCACTCGCACCTTGTGAATTCTAGAGCAGATTAGTACTACGTGGAGAAAAATGCTTGATCTATACAATTGTTTGTAGTATATTATAGAACAATATCAGTCCAATCCCCCAATCACCCTCCCTCTCCAACAAAAGAAAAGAAGGAAAGGAAAAATAATCCACTCCAAAAGATATCCTTGCTAACTGCTAATAGTATTCATGCCTTTGTATTTCTTCAAAGTGCTTTCAGTTACTAGAAAGTAATGCTACACGAATGAAGTTAAGCTAAAAGTGCTTAAAATAATGGCACAAATGCTATCTTGAGCCTTTACCTCTTATCACCAGGTTTGTGCCCCCTTATGTCTGGAACTACAAGAGTGGCCCTCAGGTATCTCGCCACTACCACAGCATCAGCAATCTGCAATTGGAAATTTTCAAGGAAAAGATCAATGAGAACAGAAAAACTAGAACCAAATTCAAGAATAAATGATTTCCACGAAGAAATTTTGGAAAAAAGCTTTGAAAGGATTGCTAAATTTATATTAAGTAGTCCAAATGTGGTAGATAGTGCAGCCAGTTGATATAAGAGCAATGGAAGTGTATAATGGAGATTGAATGCTATGAGCACAAGTGGCATATGACCTCGAAAGAAGCTTACACCTGTCCTCTGCTTATTCTTTTTGGTTTGGCAAGGTTAATCAGCCCAGCTATGTAAACAGCATCAAAAATTTAAATTAACTCAGACTGGATCACATGAGACTATGGAGTAAATTAGTTATAAGAATTACGAATTCTGCTATTGAAGTACTACAGTGTCCACCTACAATAATCTTGTTACGTGTTGGACTTGTTTTCCTAGGGAAACGCCTTAGTGAAATAGTAAAAATATAACAAAAAATTCTGTTGAGAAAGGGGTTAGACGTTTTCTGGATACCTGTGAGACATGGTATTCGGGACCGTTAGTTAAGGAAAAAGTCACGAACCCTTGTGATTGTTCTGCCTCTTCTGTTAACCCTATGAGCAACAAATAAAATAAATAAAGATTACTGAAAAAGATTAATGGAAATAATATGAATTCAGCATATGGTAAACCCCACCCCCCCACCCAAAAAAAAAAATGCAACAGCACTGACTAACCTAAAACTGGCTTTGCCCAACAAGGTTTTAGGTTGAGGGCATTATCCTTCCAAGGGGCGTCATCCTCCTTAGGAAGTGTAGCAAGGCTCTGGTCTGAAGCAGCCTCGGTGGCATCATAAGGAAAAGTTGTGGATTCCAAATGCTTCACCTTGAAGGAAAAAGGAAGAGGGGAAAAAAATGAGCAATGAGGAAAATGATCCAAACCATATGAGCTGACAATGGATATTCATTAAATCATTAGTGATGTTGCAACCACCAAACTGGAAGTGAATTGAATGAGAGATAAAAAAATAAATAAATAAAAAGAAACAGAAAAATAAAAAGGGATTACTTGAAGTAGAGCAGTAGAATGATTCAAGTGTTCTCTCTTGATCATGTTGCCAAGCATTACAAACATGGTGACGGTTAATACTCCGGCAACCACATGTCTTGGATCCATTTATTTATTAAACAATTCTCAATCTCAATCCCAATCCCAGCTTATACTGCTACTACTATTTCTTCCTTTTTCACCCTCTTCTCATCCAACCTAAATCTCTCTCTATAACTTAATTTCTCTCTTTTTTCTCTCTCAAATATCAGAGACAGAGAACCGACGAGTGAAGTTATTAAATTAACTATTATACACGTATCTATCTGACAAAATACAAATAATTTTGAATTATACATGTATCTATCTATCAAAATACAAATACTTTTGAATTTCTCGTTCATCTGATAAATTATCTGAGCTATCCAAAGTTTGACATAAATCTGACCGTTCATTATTTTCCTTTTATTTCTTTTTTTCTTCTACCTTTTTCTTCCTCCCCAAACACTATCTCTAATACTTTTTTCTTCTATCTTTTTCTTCTTATCCTAAAAAAATTTTCATGTCGAAATCACGGATCACGACTAGTAATACAAATACTTCTTGTTGAATAAAAGTTGATTTATATATATCGACGTTTTCCTACCACCGACAGTTCAGACAAAATGATTGGAAATCTATCTCACGATCTTCCTTTTCTTTTTCATTATTTATTGAATTCTTTCTAATTGTTAATTTAGAAAGATATATACCATATATATTACATATTGTTTACACTTTTTAATTATTAATGACCGGACCTCTTATAATTCTTATAAATTTTATTCCCTCCGTCCCAAATTAATTGCATTTCTAAGACTTTTTAAAGTTAAATTGACTATTTTTAAAACTAATCTTTTTACTATTTTTGCTAACATATAGGTGAAGATATTATAACCAAAAGAAAGTATATACAATTTATTACTAATTTCAATTTTTATAATTTTAAAAATATATTTATATATGCTTAATTATTAATTTTAAAAATAGTCAATTTGACTTAAAAAGTCCTAGAAAAACAATTAATTTGGGACGGATGGAGTATATATTAATATATTTTATAATTATAATTCAATATAAATTTTTGCGCAATACATACTATCACTCAAATATATATATACACACACACTATACGCATAGTAGTATTATGTTATATTAAGTCACATCTCCTCCAAACTTCTTTGAATCAAAAATGGTGGGGACGTGAATTTTAAAAATAAATATCATCCGGTTTCAAAATATAGGATTGATTTTGATTATTAAGGATGAATTTAAAATATTTTTAAAATTAAAATTAATATAAATTTTTTAAACTTTATAAATATAAAAATTGGAAACTAGCAAAATAATTTAAAAATATCTTATTTTTAACTTTTAAAAATTAATTTTAATCTTATACATAAAATTTTAAAACGGGGTGAGTATTATAAATGTTACACTCACGTTAAAGTTGAAGGCTCATTTATTATTCATATAAAATCAATATATTAAAATAGAAAAAAATGAGAAGAAGAAGGTTGGGAATTTAATGCCACGACTCTTGAACCTTACTATATATCCTTGACAACCCACAAAATACATACATCCTTGGCAAGTAGGAATTCTCCTCTTCCTCCTTTTTTTTCCCCTTGGGTTTGGGGACCGTTGGGTGGGTCAGTCAGTCGGATAGTAAGAATTTTAGCGTTCTTATGAAAAACAATTTAAACTGTTTTTGTTTGTTGTTCATCTGAGTTGCTATGTAACTACTTCTTGAAAAATGAATTGATGTGTTTTGTTTGTTTTCTTTACTCCATTAATAGCCCTTTCATTACTAAAACTAGCATAGTAACCCATGCTTTAAGCACCAACTGTTTATATGTCACATATTTATCCACTTTTTTGTTATCTTGTTAATGGGTTTTTTTAGCTCAGAGCAATTAAATAATATGTGTATTTAATATTTTTATGTATGAAAGTGTATTAGATATTAAATTTTTTGGTGTATACGTTCACGAAGAAGAAGTACATATAAAGAGATCAATCATTGATGAAACACGACTAAGTTAAATATTTAATTAATTTGTATAGAAAATCACAACAGCTTATGAACAAATGTAATTATGAGAAAACTTGAAAAACGAACAGACATGAATGTCATTCTTACCAACACAAAAATTTTCACACCCATCATTGGTAATTAAAAATTTAGTTGATTAATCTACCAAATAATTAAATACAACATTAACCACTACTGATTGAATAACATTAATCATTGCCGAGTTAAATTGGTTAGTCTTTTAATTAATTAAAAACTGAACTGATTTAGGTATTGAAGTAAAAGATTTGTCAGGCGGGCTGACACGGTTGGTTGGTTGGTTGGTTCGGACAGCAGGAAAGACGAGTGTGAGTAAAGGTGAGGCAATGAGGCTATATCATATCATCGTATGTTTTCCTTTTAAGCACAGTACGTAATATTTTAATCAATCGTTAATTGTTAATTGGTGTCTGATATAATTTCTTCTCTTTTTTTCCTTTCTGGTAATTGTTTTGTTTTGCCAGTAATCAAATATAGAAGTCTATGCTATAAAGTAAAATAAATAAGGGTGGGACGATTGGACTTCGCAATACATAGCAGCAGCAGCAGGAGCAGCAGCAGGAGGAGGGATCATTGTTAATTGGTTAATGATATAATTTGTTTTTCCCTTCCGGTGATTGTTTGGTTTTGGCAGTAATTAAAGTTTGGTTTGAATCTGGTGATCAACTTAAGTTGGTGGTGGTGCATGGATTATTTGGGGGTTTGGTGAGTTTGGTTAAGAAATCCCCGGCATTACCATTACTAGGCCGTAGTGTGTGTGTGTGTGTATAAACAACCAAACTAGGTGTCATTTTTATTATGCTACTAGTACATGTATATAATTAAGGGAAGGGAAGGGGCCCCGTTTAGTTGACAGAGAAATTTAATTCCTCCATGGGCACGGGCACGGGCACGGGCATGGGCGAAGAGGAGGAGTCTAGGGAGATTTTAAGGAGTAGCATCGCGAAATCCAAAGAAATAGGTATTGCAATCAGCAAGAGTGGGGCAAGATTGGCGGAGATGAATCAACGATTGGCAGCATTACAAGCATCATTCAAAAGTATTGGGCGTAAATGTAAATGTGCGTTTGATCATGATGCTGTTGTCGGCCCTCCTGCTGCTGCTCTTTTCAGCGTCTTCCACGCAGTCCATCACCTTCACAACTCCATCCTCCACCAACTCCTCTTGCCTCCTCCTGCTGCTTCTGATTTATTTACTTTCATCTCTCGCCTCAAACGACTCGAGGACGCACTCAGTTTTCTTACGGATAACTCCAAATTGCTAATACTTTGGCTTCAAGATGTGCTAATGCTGCTCTCGGAAGAAAAAAATACTACTACTACTACTGAGAATGATGATGATGATTCGAATTGGTCTTGGTACGTCTCCAAGAAATCTCTGAGAATTCTTGGCCAGTTGCATGCCACTGAACAACATTCTCGTCTCCGAGGAGGCCTACTAAATGCTGCCTTCAACAAGCTAGAAAACGAATTCACACATCTCTTGACACAAAACACTTTTCCCCTCCCTGTGCCCAACCCTAAGGAACACCACCACCAAACATCAACATTACCTTTCCCACTGCTGCCTCCTCATGTTACTCAAAAGATGCATGCCATTTTGAAGAGGTTAGCTGCTAATAATTTCCTCCACAATTGCATATCTATCTACGTTCAAGTTCGGTCCTCGAATGCCCGAACCACTTTAAAAGCTCTTGATTTGGGTTACCTTGAGACCTCATTTGATGACGACGGTGTACAAAGTATAGAGGAGACTACTACTACTTGCATAGATCGGTGGAGCAGTCATTTGGAATTCACTGTGAAGCATCTACTAGATTTGGAATACAGACTCTGCAATTATGTCTTTGGCAATGTTGTCGGACTGGATTTTTCCCAGGATTGCTTTGGGAAGATTGCTGTCCAATGTGGATTCCATGGTTTCATCAATTTTGCAAACACAATCACCAAATCTAAGAAGGAAGCCGTCAAGCTCTTCAAGTTAATGGACATTTTTGCAGCTCTCAACAAACTGCGATTGGATTTCAACCGACTCTTTGGTGGGCAAGGGAAGACCTGCGTCGAAATCCAAACTCAGACGAGGGATCTCATCAAGAACCTCGTTAATGGGGCTTGTGATATTTTCTGGCAACTGTCCATTCAAGTCGAGTTACAAAGACAGTCCAACCCACCTTCGGATGGAAGTGTTCCAAGGCTTGTAACCTTCGCTACTGATTACTCTAATCAGCTCCTCAGTGACCACTACAGACCTATATTGACCCAACTTCTGGATATTCATTGGAGTTGGAATCATGACAAGATATTCGAAAACCAACTTGTGTCCAACGAGGTTCATAACATAGTAAAGGCACTTGAGCTCAATTTACAAGCATGGGCAAGGACATATCAGGACTGCACCCTCTCCTACCTTTTCCTGATGAACAACCATTGGTACTTGTGCAACAACTTGAAGGGCACAAAGATTGGGGACCTGATGGGGGACTCATGGTTGAGAGGACACGAGGAGTACTTGGAATATTATGCAGCGGTCTTCATGAGAGAGACTTGGGGAAAACTTCCTGCTCTTTTAAGTGAGGAGGGTTTAATCTTGTTCTCAAGTGGGACAACAATTTCTCGAGATTTGGTGAAGAAGAGAATAAAGGCATTTACCGAGGCTTTTGATGACATGTATAGGAAGCAATCTAGCTGGGTGGTGCCGGACAAAGGGTTGAGATGGAAGATATGCCAGCTTGCAGTGAATGCCATTGTCCCAGTGTATAAGAACTTCATGCAAAGCTACATCCCTTTGGTGGACAAGGAGGCAAGTCCTGGGAGGCATGTGAAACACAGTGCAGAGAGCTTGGAGATTATGCTGGGCTCCTTATTTCAGCCAAAGCTAGGCAAGTATGGCAGCAGTGCGAAACGCACACACTTGATTGGTAAAATCAAGAATGTTGTCACCAATCACCTTTCCTCGACTCCTGCTGCTGCTTGATTGTCTTCAAAGACGCTGCTCCTCTTCTTCCATTTTCATTCTCTGCACTGGGAAAAATAGCTTATATATATTAAATGTATTGCCAACTTCACATCCTTAGATCTTAGGGTAGATCAGTGGCAGCCAGAAACTGTGTAATGTGTTGTAACTTTCAAATGTTATTCTCAATTAACTTGTACATGTGTCTCGGTTGATTTTTAGACAACTTTGTCTATGACTCTCTCAAAATATTAAGAGAATGTCATAAAATTGCATGGTACTGAATATTCTACAAAAGAAAATATCAAAAGATCATTCATTACTGTAATGGCAAACCAAAAACAAGTAAAGGGTAAAGACTACAAGTACCAAAGTTATAGGGACTCTACACAACATCAAGGCCAAGCACACCAGCTCCAAATCAACAGGAATTTTCAATCTCTGGTAAGAAGACTTTGCATCATCAAGTTACACATGAATTAGCATTTTGCCTGAGAAGCCCAAGGATGTCGCTGAACAGAACTTGCAAGATCAGTCCGTTGCACTACAAATACAGGATAATCTAATTTAACTCAACGCCCTCTGCATGTGATCTTCTTCAATTGCTTCACCTTATTGAAATCATGGGCATGGTAATTCTTTTCCATTTCCCAAGCAAGCTGGGACATACAATTAAAAGACGATTTTGCACCCTTCTCATCTGCTACTTCCCTAGGGAAAGGAATCCGGACCTCAAAGACATCATTTTGAGGAGAGCTGAGACGCATGTCAAAGCCTAACCGATCAACCCAAACCATCTTGGCTTCGGACACCTGCAAGACAAAGGATATCTAATAAAGGCGCAAGACAAAAACTTTATGCAACTCCAAATATTTACCCACTATTTATTTTAGTTCATTTGTTAGCCGTGTTTTGATTCACAGAATGATACTCTTATCAATGTTAGAAAGGAGCAGCCACTTCCATCCAAATGAAATACTTATAAGAGCGAACTACTAAAACATAGTTCTTTTTTAAGAAATGAAATATGTCCCCACTCCGTGACAAATCAAGAGTGCACCATTCAAACACTATTTTCGCCAACTTCACTTTCCCACTTCTAAAGCTCATTTTCATCACCTCCAATATTAGAAAACTAATAATGTGCAAATTTCATGACTCTCTGTCTGCCTACCTTCTCTGACACCAAAGAGTAAAACCAAGCACAGAACTTTTCTTAGTTGTGTCAGAAAAAGAAAAGGAAAAGAAAAGGAAGTTAGAGTCTCCTAAGCTCTCAAACAGCCGAATGTAAATGAGTAAAAGGATAGACATCAGAGAGGGAAAAGGAAGATCTAAATTTTAACCCCAGAGTATGGCAAGAAAAGGTAATAAAACATAAATAAATAAAAACAAAAGCATCACAAGTAAACAAAAATTGTGGTTTCGTTAAACATATATAATGCTCCTAAATGATTATAACATTATCAGTTCTAGTGATAAGTTTTCAACAATTCAGTTTCCAACCTATCATTTTAGGTCTCTGACTGGATATGTGGTAATGGGAATCATTGTTGGGGTTCTTTTGACCTTTCCCTCACAGTAATTGTATGTTATGCACTCTTCCCATGGAGAAGGAAATTAGGATTTATCGAAATTCTCTCATTCATATTCTGCCATTCTCACTTTGGAAGGATGTGAAATTTTATGAAAAGTGTCAGCCTCAGAAATCTTACAGGTTACCATACAACAATGCATGAATGGTCTATTCAGATCTCCAAGTAACGTAAATCATATCCAGAATCTCCTTCTGACTACGAGTACTAGGGGTGATTTAAGAACTATGACAGAAAGGAGCACATTATTATCCCCCTAGTCCGTCAGATTCTTCAAAAGGGTTGTCTCTGACCCCATAAACTGAAAAGGAAAGCTGAATCTCATAATTAAAGCATTAAAGATATCACAAAGTTTTATGAGCATATAATTGCATAAACCTGGAAATTCAGATCAGCATAAATGTTGCAAAAGCGGTGGATATCTTCCATATTATGAGTGTTAATCTCATGAACAATATTCTCTGCAGAGTCTCGGAGTGGGTCAGGAATTGCCGATTTATAATCCAAAGATGTGAACCATACACCATCCTGAAATATTTTTAAACAGTAGGTTTAGAAAATGAGTAAGTTGGCTATAATGTTGAAAAATATTTATCTATATTAATTAACCACAGAGATACACATGCTAGCATGGTAAAAGAAGTTATCATTAGGCATATAACATCTAACAAGCTCAATAGAAATATAATGTGTTAAAACAAACTAACAATGAATGACCCAACACACCTCCATAAAATCTTCTATCTGAAGTACCCGTTCCACAGAAACAATATATATGAGGTCTTCGTCCACTTCCTCAAATCTCTTTCTCCATATTGACTGAAGCTTCTGACCAAACAAACAAATACATCAAATTGAAGATTCAAGTGAATTTATAGTCTTTGATTAACAAAATAACAAACATCATGCTTATGATATGCTATCATCAACTGTATCAGATCAACTTGAAATTAGAAAAAAAAAATTAAAAAATAAATAAAAATAAAATGATTTTATGTAACTCCTGTTCCCAGCCATCATGAACGAATGCATGGAATCCACATGAACTAAGCAATACTGTGAACTTGTGAATTGATCTACGGACAATCTGCAAAAGTTCCCATTCATGTTTTACCCACTTTTGCAATATGCTCTATGATGTTCCAATTTTTGCAATGCCCTCCAACATCTCTCCTTTTGCAAGTTTGTCAACTCTTATGTTAAATTGGGAGAAATCAGCTCCCATGACAAAAATGTGACGCAAGGATTATTTTCCGCAGTTGTGCGATTAGGACGTGGATTGACCCTTATTCTGGACTCGGGTAGGACCCGGGTCATTACCAATGATAACAGCAGAACCTTGACTACGTAAGGAACTAACTGCTATGCGGGGCTAAGTACTACACCTTATGGGAAATTGAGAGCCACATCTAGAACTCATAGGAGCCACCTCTAGTTACCTGCACTGCCTCAGGGATTGATCCTGAGGACTATTTGGAGCATGACCGAGACATTTAGGGATTCGGTGGGGAGATTGTAACACCCCAATCCCACATCAAAACACGTGGGTTAGGTCTGTTGTGCAATAGACTTCAACTCTACTAGTAAAAATACCAATAACATGTCATGACTTATGAGTGGCTTGTGGTTTTAAAAGGCCCGGACATTTTGGTCCTCTTATAAGTGGCTTGAGCCTTTTTTAGGATTCGGGTTTGGCATGAGTCCTTACAAATGGTCCTGCTAGTTCTTTTTATGAGGCACGAATGGAAGAATTTATCATGGAAGCAGAAGAACAGCTGAGACTGCATGAAAATCTCACAAGGGTTTATGTACAAAGAACCGGCAAATCCTTGTCAGTTCTCGGAAGACATGGAACCCAGTATGCCCTTTTAAATAGACGGAAGCTCGTGACTGTATTATGCCAATGAAAATACTCTTAAATTGGGTCACTTTTAATTTATCACGTCGATTGATTTTCGAATTTAAAGGGGATAGGTTACATAATTGCAAAATCTGAAGTGATGTTGGAGGACATTGTAAAAAATGGAACAACGCAAATTGCAAAAATGAGTAAACGACTAAATGTAATTAACAATTTTGCAAATTATTCATGATTTAATAACTTACTCTGGCTTTGGGATCTAGTAATTGTAGATATGCCTTTTTATATTAAATCATAAGAACAGAAATGCCATAAAGTGCCATGGCATTCTATCTTCCAGCAAGTAATGGTATGCCAAAAATGTCATTTTCTCTTGTGAATTCACTGACCGTCTATCTTTTCCCAGGAGCATACGATTTTCTGACAGATATCTATTCGAATGAAAATATCATCTGTTTGCTGGAAAAAGTGTGGTCTTCAGTCATCCACTCAGTCTACTATAAAATAGTATACAAGATAGAACAGAAACTGCTACTGCAGACAGGACTTTAGGGTAGGCAGGAGAGGCTGGAGACAAGGAACTATCAGCGCAGATAAGGAAAGTACTACAAGACATGTATTCAAACATTGTGGAAAGACCATGAACTGTGCAGCAACCTTAACATGGATATGTTGGTGACTGCCAATTATACGCTTATGAGAAGAAATCCCACATCACCTAATCGTACATATAAGCTATCATACTTTGGTGTTTTTAACAGAATACTTATCACAAATTCACAAGAGGGTATAATCGAAAAATAGAACTTGTGATCGAATAAGAAGGTAAGTTTCCAATGGTTTGCGAGCTAATATTCAATGATTAAGGTCTTAATAAAGACAGCTGTGTTGTCCTTTTTTAAAAACTAATTAAAATGTTAAAATTAAAAAATTGGTGAATGAACCAAGAAGTGTCTTACACAGATTTAATGGCATGGAATAAAGCTAAGTTAGGAAATAAGAAACCAAAAATGTAGACATGAGAATTTTACCTTCAACGTCATTCTATCTTGTGGTTTGTCAAGCGTGCCTTGAATGGTGCACTGTGGGGTACGCAATCCACACTGCTCTAACTGGGTTCAGAAAATACAGCACATATTTAATTTCAATAAGTCGATAGAAATGAAGAAGGGTTGTTGGTTTTGATGAACTGAGTTGAGAAAATGGTACCTGGACATGGAGGGTAGATTTAGTGGGTAAAGGAGCAGCAACAAAGTTGGTGGTGGAGGGATTGAAGCACAAGAGTGGAGTGCCTTGAGGGTCAACGGCAAAGCGAACACCAAAGCCCAGAGGGAAACCCTCTTGGGTCAACACAGAAAGAGTGCCTACAGAAGACAACTCCATAATTGTTCTTGAAACCTCAGCTGGAAGTGGTTTGCAATTGCTGCTGCTGCCGCCGCCATTGTTCTTCCGGATTGTTGGCTCTAAAGAAACCGCACATCTCAATTTTAGAGCAGCAGGAGGAGGAGGCTGAAACAATTTTACTCCTCTGCCAGATTTACTTTTCTTTGAAAGGTTGAAATGGCTGCTGCTGCTGCTGCTGCTTCTTCTTCCTTTAGTGGTAGCCGGGAGGAGGATTGAAGGAGGTAGAAGAAGGTGGGTGGAGAGAGATTGGGTTTGAGGAGGAATCATTTTACTTTACTTAATTTGTGGAAGGAACCCAATTGGGTTCTGCGGAGAGAGAGAGAGACGGCGGGGGAGGGTAATGATGATAACGATAACAACCTCCAATATAAATACCATCATTCTAAAATATATTACTACTGTACAACATTTTATTTTATTTTTTTGGTTGCTCTTTTACTGTAATTTGAGACAATATTAAATTTAAAATTAAGCATGCTTGGATTAAATATTTAAAAAAATACTCTTTTCGTCCCCGGACAAAAGTCCTGGTTGACTTTTTGCGCATATTAAAAAAGAGGATAAAATGACAAAATTGTCCATATTTAAATTCTCATTTAATTACATAATTTTTTACACTTGACTAGTGATGCTCCATAAATATGTATAGTGAATAGAAATATGACAATTAATACTGAGGGTATCATGAAAAAATTATTATAAAAAATAGATTATTTAAGATAAGTAGATATTTAACGTGGGACTACCTAAAATAGTAATAAAGACTTTTATCCTGGGACGGAGAGAGTAATAAATAAATTTTACAACAAAACATACTTAAAATACAAAATCATAAAATGTTTCCATAAGTTTATGAGTCATGCAAACTTTTAAAAAAATAAATTCTTAGAGATTTCTAATTAATTGAACAATTTATTAAGTGTCCTATAAAGAGATAATCTAGTCGTTAGCATGTTTCCGAATTCTGATCTCGATTGAATCTTGTTTTAATTTAAACTAGCACGCACGCACGCCCGTCCTTCCTTGCGAGGCAAGGGTTTATTTTTGGTTTTTTATTTAATAATATTCTTTAATAAAGAAAACTATTATTTATAATATACAAAACTATTTAACAAATTATATAACTCAATATTGTATCATCATGTACATTAGAAAATTCGAAAATTAATATATATGTGTATATATATATATATATATATAAATTTGTCATAAAAATGAATTAAAATTAATATATGTATTATTTAGTATTATAATTAAATTAAAATTCTTGAATTATGGAGTTATATTTGAATTAATATACTTAAAAATTCTTACTTATATTGGCAAATAGTATAAACCCTAATATATAAAAAAAGTATACATAGCAAAAATCTAGTAATCTAATTAGTCTTAACCAAATAAATTTACATTTTATTTAATTGTTTATCTAACTTCTCTCTAAATATTACTTTTATTAGTACTTGCATTTATGTGGTCCCTTGTTTGATTTAATGATGACTTAAATTAATGTATATTTGTAATATGGGTAAAATTCAGATGACCACCTCTGGTATCTGACATTTCCCACATAACCACCTGTGTTACGTAAACCTACATTTAAACACTCGTGGTTTTGAGTTGAAGTGAAAAATTGACAGTTGCCATCCAATTTAACTGTGTGTGAAGTGTACTCGCCAAAAGAGCGTGAAGTATGAGTGTAACGATCAAATAAGCTAGGGAAAAGTCGATAATGCCCTCATCTTCAACAATGGTTATTAAAGACCCAATTCGTTGGCTATTTATGCCCTAACCAGGCTTCAGTGCAGAAACAATAATGGAGAACTGCTCTGGAGTCTTGAGGGTTTCAATAACCTTCTGGACAACTCTAGTATTGTTTTCAGATATACGAGTAAGTGGATGTTTCAAAGTACTAAATTCTTGATAACAAAGGGGAAAGGAATAAAGAGATCTTGAGAAAGAGAGAAAGCAAACCCGTACATATCGCAACAAACTGATAGCATATGCAGCAACAAACTGAAAGCATATTCTAATACATCATCAGAAAATTTAAGTAATCATAGATGCTGCGTTGCCTAAGGTTATTGTTTGACTCAGACTCTAAGACTGGAAAAAATAATAGGAACCCAATTCAATCAGTTTCGTGTATTACATCAAAATTATGAACACCACTAGAGGAAAACTTAAGAGCAAAACAATAATTCAGAAGATGCACACAAATGTTATCTCTCACAGACACCATCAGACTGACAACTTTCCAGAAACCAAATTAAAACAGGTCCCAACGATGAAGTATAAATTGGCATCTCCATACCATTTAAATACATAACCCTATTCAAATTGGCATCACCATACCATTTAAATACATAACCCTATTCAATCTACACCAGAAAAAGTCTCAATTCATTGTTGCTACTAAACAATTCACCAAACAGATAATCAAAATGGCGATGAACATATACAAAGCTAATCGAAATGGAACCTATAAAAGCAATGGACTCCCGAAACCTTGGCAATGGAGAAGGCGGTGCAGCAGAAGCAAGATTTGCTCCGCCATTTTCGTCCACCATTTGCTCAAATTCCATCTGTTCCAAAGCCATAGAAACGTAAGGTGATTCATCTGGGTCAGTTTCCTTCGATTTTTACCCTTAATTTAATACTCCTCAAAATCCATCTTCATCAAAAATTAATTGAACCCGTCAAAATTCAGTCTTTCCAAAAAAAACAACAAAAACCCAATTTGGAAAATTTCATGATATGGAAGAACAAAGACCATATTTTAGGTCATTTTCAATATACATATGAAGGGGCAAAAAAGTCATTATCCATTCCCATTAACGACGTCTAGACGGAAAGCTGTTTTTCACTTCAACTCAAAACCACGAGTGTTTAAATGTAGGTTTACGTAACACAGGTGGTTATGTGGGAAATGTCAGATACCAGAGGTGGTCATCTGAATTTTACCCTTGTAATATTAAGTAGTTTTTATAAAGTTCTTATGGAAGTATAATATAAAAGGACTTAGTTAGGAATCAAATTTGTTAAGTTGATCCAAATCGTAGAGTATTTCCTTATAATAACTAAATTGTCCCTGGCTAGAAAGCTTTTCATAGAGTTAAAGGCAAAACTACTCTAAAGTCGTAGCGTGAACTGAAAAAAGTCGAAGATCGTAGAGTACAAGCCAATTCGTAAAGCCAGAATCGTGGAACCACTCGAATTCGTAGAACAACTACAACAAAGCCTGTTACTCTATTAACCTAGAAGCTACTCTACGAATTCACTCTACCATAGCCAATATCGTAAAGCTTAGATTTCTGACAATCAATGACAGGTTATAACAAGGGTCATTAACCTTAAACACACAACTCTCAAGGTTGATTTTCATATGTGTTTGTGATAAGGATAAAACATTTTAAAGCTCTATCAAACAACTATACAAGCAAGGACAAAGGACACGTGTTTGCAACTGCACTGTTCATTGTACTGAGAAAAGTGACCCGATATGGTCCAAACAGACAATAATTCAAAAGCAAACAATTAAAAATTGACAAGTGTCCTAGACATAGTGGAGTAACAATAACTTTCCAACGAAAAGATCCTTAAAGAACTCTATAAAAAGATGACAACTTCAAGCATTACAACGAACAATTCTAAAAAGTCAAAGTGTTGACACTCTAAGTTCTTAAAAGCTTCATTCTACGATTTTGAATAAAAAAACTGCAGATAAGACAATTGAATGAGTGTTTAACGTCACTTAGCAGTAATTCAAAACAACATTTTTCTCTGTGATTTGATCTCAATGATCTTGTGTAATTCCAAGTCTGTGTGACTTGAAAAATTCTTAGTAAATCAGTTTTGTAACAGTTCTGTATGAATTGATTTCTTTATAATTATCCTTCCTTAGTGAAATATCCTCACTCCCAGAGTAAAAGAGAGAATTAGGAGACTTTTAGGCTCCGACCCTCTTAAAAATTCTTGTGTTTTTTACCTTTCTGAACATTTATTCTTTCTATCACTTTATGTTTTGCCTCTGTGACTTATTTCTATATGGCTAACTAAATTTAGAACTGTGAGTCTTCATATAATCTTTGAAAGGGATTTCAAAGTTATATTTCGCTATGCATAACTTAATTAATCAACTTGTATAACTAATTTGGTAAACAAACTTTTATAAAAAAAATAAGAAATTTATTCAACCCTCCTCCTTATAGATCTCTTTCAATACCTTTGAGAATAATATTTTTATTTCGTGTATTAAAAATAATAAGGTGTTAATTTAATAATGTAGCATAATAATAAAATTATGATAAGGATAGTGTTATTTGAAATAAATATATTTAGTAGAACAAATTTTTTAATAAATGAAAATATTGGTATGGACCTAAATAAATATCATATTCTTACGCATTTAGAGAAAATAACTAACACAAGGCATAATGCATCTATCCATAACTAAAAGTCAACATTTTATATAATAGCAACCTAAGTGGAGTAAACTAAGAGAAACCATCACTAAATTTTCTTGCCTCAATGGAAAGCTATTTGGTTAATGAGCTAAAGCAAGAATCCAAAGAGTTATCAAATTCTGTGAGCCAAAAAAACTAAAACTTAAATGTGATAATAATTGAATAATAAAATTAATTGTGTAAGGATAGATAAAATTTCAAACTTGGTTACAGATATTATGGGCCTCACTCTTACCAAGTAATGTTACGGGTAGTAACTGTACTAATCCATTTATTATCCATTCATCTCGCTGTATCTATCTGGATATATCATGAAGCTCCAAGACAATGGACTCCTGCTATTTTTATTATTAAATGAACTTTCAATGTATTGTTCCCAGTGAAACAAAGAAATTACATTGCCAACAAAACAAATTTGGTGGGTTAACAAAACAAAAAGAATGTAGCAGCGTATAGAAACACCAGCGTAATTGAAACATCCGTCATGTTACAATTGTCAAAGGAAACGGGGAAGCATTTGATTAGGGATCCTTGTTGAGGATATCTAGCAGTGGATTTCATTTCTATTTGCATACACAGGCACTATATATATATATATATATTGTTGGGTTATGGGTTCGGGGTACCCGACCCGGTGTGGAAGACCCGAACCCATTTGGGATTTAGTTGGAATAAAGTGACTCAGTTAAGGAAACTACTTTCTAACTGGGTTGACTTATATTCTGATGGAAGCATTTATTATGATTTGGTTGATGGAGACATTTGCTTTATTCGATCAAGTGGGTCCAGGCGTGATGATGACATAAGGAGGTATATATACAGAGCTTCCTCCTTCTATTCAAGGGTAATGCAAAACTAAACACTAAGCTAAAAACCTCCATTGTTATCAAAACCTTGATATAGCCTGTACTAATTCTCACGCCTGAGCTATCCCCCGGTGGCAAAACCACCCGGAACTCTGAGTGTGGTATCGTTATTGTGCAGGATTGACGCATTTTTTAGTGACTGAAGTGCGCAGACGAATCTTGGCGTTAACATTGGCGCTAGAAGGAGGGCTTTGGTGTTAGTTTCACAGTCACTGTTAAAGCTAGGGAACAGATATGGTGAATACAGCCCATAACGGAGGGGAAAGATCAGCTGATTCTCATACACCAACTCGTAGGTCGGTCCTTGACCGACTCAGGTCGTCGGCTAGGGAAAGGTTGGGACCAAGGGGTCGGACTAGGGTGCCTTTGCAAGTCCAATCTGCCCCGGTTCGTCGTCGTCTGTTTCACACAAACCAGCAGACGCCAGAACCTTCGGCTCATATGACTACCAACCCAGCTCGAACCCTTATTCATTCAGGCAGTAATGCCGATCATGGAGATAAAAGGCAATGGATTCTGACCCAACGAAGGGCAAAAGATCAGGAAGTAATGGAGGCCTTACGCCAACAGCAGCGAGAAATAGCTGAACATTTGGCCAGGCTGGAAGGACAGGAGGAGGTTTCATCAAGCCGACCCCCTGGCCGACAGAACACTGACAGGAACCAGTCCAGGACTAATCGTTCGGATGGTTCCGAACCAGTTCGGAGCAGGCGTCAGAGCCGCTCCCCAGTTCGGAGCAGGCGTCAGAGCCGCTCCCCAGTTCGGAGCAGGCGTCAGAGCCGCTCCCCGGTTCGGAGCCGGCGACATAACCGCTCGGAGAATGAGAGCAGGCGAGATAGTCGCTCCCCAATCCGTAGCAGGCATCAAAGCCCTTCGCGCCTGATGAGCCGGCGTCAGAGCCGCTCCCCTGATCGCAGAAGGCACAGAAGCCGCTCACAGGACCGAAGCAGGCCCAGGAGCCGCACTCCGGATCGGAACAGGCGGATAAGCCGTTCTCGACACGGTAATAGTAATGAAGGAGGGAGATCCGGTTCGGGTGGCAGGCCTCGGTCGCCACCCCGAAGAAGCGAAACCGATCCCGTTGTTAAACGATTGGCTGAGTTAGAAGAAAAACTAGCCGCGGTGGTTCAGGCCAGGGAGTTGCCGAACGTAACAAATTCACCTTTTACTAGGGAGATCGAGCAGGTCAAAGCAGACAAGACCAAGAAAATGCCTCCCCTAGACTCTTATGATGGTACTGGCGATCCCTATGATCATACACACGGCTATAACCAAGTGATGAATTATTATGATCAATCGGATGCCGCCAAGTGCCACATGTTCGTCACTACTCTGAAGCTTGCAGCACGGGAATGGATGACATCCCTCCCCCCGAACTCTATTGGATCGTGGCAAGACCTAAGTGGTAAGTTTCATGCGCGATTTGGGAGCAATAAGAAGAGAGGAAAGCTAACCACTGCTCTGACGCAAGTAAAACAGAGATCGGGTGAAAGCTTGGGTGAGTATGTGAAGAGATTCCGTGATATGGCTGGTACCGTGACTAGTTTGAATGTGCAGCAAGCAGTCGGGTTCTTCACGACTGGTCTGGATGCCACGAAGTCGAAAGACTTGTGGAAAGATCTCATTCTTAATCCACCAACAGATTTAGCTGAAACCTATGGTCGAGCTGAAGGACTTATTACCATAGAAGAAGCCTACAAAAGCTTAAATCCTCAAGCCCGGGTTGAGGATAATTCAAAACCGAAGGATAGGAATTATACTCCTCGGCCCGGCGGCCAACCGAAAGGCAACTTCTATGGTGGATCTGGGTCGGGAAATGGCCAGGGAGGGGCTAATTCAGGAGGTGGCAGGCCGCCTTTCCCGAAGAAGAATGTGAATAAGGTATATACCCCTCTCACTAAAGATCGGGCAAGGATTCTTGAAGAGATTAGGAATCAGCCCTCATTTGAATCCTGTCCGACCGCAACCCGATCCCACCGGGGCAACCCTGGCCGTTATTGTGAATATCACCAGACGTCCGGTCATGATACGGAGGATTGTTATAACTTGAAGGATTTGATAGAGAAGAAAATCCAAAGTGGTGAACTGGTGCAGTACGTAGTAGGACGGCAAGATTCTACTTCGGAGGGCCGTAGAGGGTCAAACCGAGAAAGACGTCTTGAGGCCCCACCTCCACCGAACCCTCCAAGAAATTGTGTGGATGTCATCACTGGAGGGTCGTTCGGGAAGAAAGTTGGGAAAAAGAGAAGGGGCCTGATGGATGCCGTGTTGTCGGTTTCGGAACGGCCTCCGATTAGAGATCGCCCATTTCCCAATACGGTGATATCATTTACCGAGGAAGATTACCCCTCGGAACCAATTGATCCCCATGAAGGGGCTCTAGCCATCACAGCCCAGGTCGGGTCAATGGATATGAAACGAATAATGATCGATAATGGATCTTCGGTCGACATATTGTTTACTCATGCATACAATAGGCTAGATCTGGGGGGAGCAAGGATGGAGGTGGGTCAGGAATCTCCGTTGTATGGCTTCAGCAATGATCCTGTTCGCGTGTCCGGAACCGTGGAACTGCCGGTTATCTTTGGTACGGCGCCGAGGCAGGTAGAAGTCATAGTCAGATTTTTTGTGGTCCAGGTAGATTCGGCCTATAATGCCATTCTGGGTAGACCCACTTTGGCTGCACTTCAGGCTGTTACCTCCATAGGTCACTTCAAAATTAAGTTCCCGACTTCGGAGGGGGTCGGTGAGGTAAAGGGTGATCTAGACATGGCACGCAGGTGTTATCGGAATTCGTTGATATCCTCGGCGGCTGGAGTCAGCAAGCAGAAACAAACAATGGCTATAGAGGTGGAGCCTTTCACTGAGGGAAATTCCGAACCATTGGCGTTACCCGCCGAAGAGACAGAAGAAGTAGAATTGATTGTTGGAAAGAGTGATAGGCTGATCAAGATAGGTTCGGGACTGGTGGAGCCATTTCGGACTAATCTAATCGAGCTGCTTCGGGTATATGCGGACATCTTTGCATGGGAGCCTTCTGACATGCCCGGAGTTGATAAATCGGTGGCAGTTCATAAACTGTGTATTGACCCTTCTAAGAAACCTATCCGTCAGAAGAGAAGGATCTTCGCCCCTGATAGGCAAAAGATCATTGACGATGAGATTGCCAAGTTGCTAAAGGCGGATTTCATTTATGAAATTGATTATCCGGAGTGGTTAGCAAATGTGGTATTGGTGCGGAAGCAGAATGGTAAATGGCGGGTTTGTATAGACTACACTGATCTGAATAAGGCCTGTCCGAAAGATTTCTACCCTCTTCCGCATATCGACCAATTGATTGATGCCACTTCAGGGTTCGACATGCTCAGCTTCATGGACGCCTTCTCTGGATATCACCAGATCTCCATGGACAAGAAAGACATGCCGAAGACGGCGTTCATTACGCACCGAGCAATATACGCTTACAAGAAAATGACGTTCGGATTGCTTAATGCGGGAGCTACATATCAGAGAATGATGAACTATGTGTTCGCCAGGTTATTAGGTCGAAGCATGGAGGTATATGTGGACGACATGATTGTCAAAAGCATGGGAGTTCGGAACCACCTGGATGATTTGGAAGGCTGCTTTGAGACAGTTAGAAAGTACAAGCTTCGGCTGAACCCGACTAAGTGTACCTTTGGCCTTGGTTCGGGTAAATTTCTGGGGTATTTGCTCAGCAAGAGGGGGATCGAAGCTAACCCGGAAAAGATTAAAGCCATTTTAGACATGAAGTCTCCCCAATCTTTTAAAGACGTTCAGCGATTGACCGGTAGAATTGCTGCGCTTCGGAGATTCATGTCGAAATCGGCGGAGCGGTGCTTACCCTTCTTTAACACTTTGAAAGGACCAAAGAATGAAAAGACCTTCCAGTGGACTTCAGAGTGTGAGGATGCGTTCCAAGGAATAAAAAGGTATCTCTCCTCAGCTCCGCTTTTGGTAAAACCTCTTCCTTCGGAACCCTTGTACTTATATCTGGCGGCGAGCTCATTGGCCGTAGGAGCTGTATTAGTTCGGGAAGTAGGGGGCAGGCAATGCCCCGTCTACTACGTCAGCCATGTACTTCGGGATGCCGAAACCAGATACCCCAACTTGGAAAAATTTGCTTATGCGCTCGTGATAGCTAGTAGGAAGCTGAGGCACTATTTCCAAGGAAGATTGATGGTAGTGTATACTGATCAACCTTTGAAAAAAGTCATGAACAAGCCAGATTTGTCGGGACGCCTCTCTGCTTGGGCAATGGAGTTGACTCAGTTCATCATAGAATACCATCCTCGAACCGCCATTAAAGGGCAGGCACTGGCCGACTTCATTGTGGAATGCTCGTTTACCGAACCCGATGCAGATGAAAATACACAGATTGTGAGTTCGGTATCGGCTAATCAGACAGGTCGTACATCATGGACATTGCATGTGGATGGCTCTTCGACTTCGGATGTCAGTGGAGCAGGGGTCATTTTGATTAGCCCGGAGGGATTTAAGGTCCAACAGGCCATTCGCTTTGAATTTAGGGCGACCAATAATGAGGCAGAGTATGAAGCCATTCTGGCCGGATTGCGGTTGGCAAGGAGCTTGGAAGTGAAGCACTTAATCATCTTCAGTGATTCCCAGTTAGTGGTTAAGCAGATATTGGGGGAGTACGAAGCCCGAGGGGATAGGATGACGAAGTACTTGGCCGCAGTTAAAGACCGACTGCATTATTTTGAGTCGTATAGTGTACAAGGAGTTGGTCGGGAAAATAACACCATAGCAGATGCCTTGGCGAAATTGGCAACAACAGAAACTACCTCTTTTAGTGGGTCGGTGTACCTGGAGATTCTGGGCAACTCAAGTATTCAAAGGTCAGAAGTGTTCCCAATAGAAAGGATGAACTGTTGGCTCACGCCATATATTTCCTATCTGGCGGATGGCGTCCTCCCTTCGGATCGGTTAGAAGCCAAGAAAGTTAAACATCGAAGTTCGTTCTTCATCTTAATCGATGGAGACTTGTACCGAAGGGGGTTTTCTTCACCGTTGCAGAAGTGTTTGACCCCTTCCGAAGCGGATTACGCACTTCGGGAAGTCCATGAGGGTATATGTGGAGACCATATGGGCGCTAAGGCATTGGCGTACAAGATCCTGAGGCAGGGTTACTATTGGCCAACCATCTTCCAAGAGTCTAAAGAATATGTTAAGAAGTGTCCTAAGTGCCAGCTGAATGGAACGATCCCTCACCAACCTCCCGAAGAGTTGTACTCAGTCTTATCACCGGTCCCGTTTGCTGTGTGGGGGATTGATATTCTGGGACCATTGCCAAAGGCCAAGGGGCAGGTTAGTTTTGTTATTGTGGCAATCGACTATATGACGAAGTGGGTAGAAGCCAAACCTCTCAAAGCGATTACAGAGCAGGAATGTCTTAAATTTCTCAAGGAATTTGTTGTATATCGCTTCGGTATTCCAATGGTGATAGTATCAGATAATGGTAGGCAGTTTGTAGGTGCAAAGTTCGAAGAATTTCTCACAGATTTGGGAATTCAGCACAGGAAGACTTCGGTGGCCCATCCCCAGTCAAACGGCCAGGTAGAAGTCACCAATAGAACTCTTCTCAATGGAATTAAAAGGAGGTTGGATGAAGCCAAAGGAAGATGGCCCGAAGAGTTGCTTAGTGTGTTATGGGCATATCGGACAACAACCCGAACGACGACAGGGGATTCGCCTTTTCGTCTCGCTTACGGGACCGATGCCCTTGTTCCTGTTGAGATCGGATCCCCATCACTTCGGGTCAGTCAATTTAAGGAGTTGTATAATGACGAAGGTCTTCGCCTCAACCTGGATTTGTTAGATGAGGTTAGAGAGTCAGCTTTAATAAAGTTGGCGGCTTATCAAAGGAGGATTGCCAAGCACTACAACAAAGGGGTGAGAATAAGAAGGTTTGAAGTTGGTGATCTGGTGCTTCGAGAGGCTGCAGCATCAACTCCTCAAAATTCAGGCAAGCTTATGCCAAATTGGGAGGGACCATATGAAGTTATTGAAGTACCCAAGCCAGGAACTTACCGGCTTCGGAATATGGATGGTTCGGATATTAAGAATACATGGCATGCTGGGAGACTTAGGAGATATTATCAGTGAGTCATATTCATTTCTTTTTACCGATTATGTAAATATTTATGTCTATTGAAATGAAATGATATCGGATTGCATTGACGAAAGATGTTTAAATAATTTCATTAATGTTCATTGGGGTTACAAGTTGTACCATTTACATTTGAAAAGGAAAAAGCAAGTAAAATAGTCCTATTGGGTCGGAGGAGACAGTTCTTTGAGTTCTTCTTCATCGTCAGAAGAGTCAAGGATAGAAGTATCCAACCCCGCAGCCGTCATCTTCTCCTTGATCTTCTCTTTATGGCCTTGGTACCCTTCGGAGAACTGCATGATGACCTTATCGGCCAGTTCAGGAGATGCCTTATACTCCTCTATTATTTGGAGCTTGGCTTCTTCGGTCAAGGAAGGCCCCTGGTTCTTTAGTTCGGCGTGCTCTTCTTCCAGTGCATTAAGGGTGCGAATCAGGTCGGTCATTTTGGAATGTGTCTGCTCCATTTGTTCTTCGAGAGCTGTAATAGCCTCCTTCTGGTCGGCATCGTTTTCTTTCAACAGGACTCGCTCTTCCATGAGTCGGTCGACCTGTTTCTCGTGCTCCACGATCTCCGCCTGAAGGATCTCGACCCGATTCCGAAGTTGATAACTCTCACGACTGGCTTCGGTGAGTTCGTCCTTGGTGCCAGCGTGAAGTTCCCTTTCCTTTTCTAGCTCAGACTTCAGAGTCTGCACATCATCTTTTAGGGCTTCGTTTGCTGCTTCGATTTCCCTGTTCCTCTCTGTTAATTTAAGCAGGGATGGGAGTGATCGGGCGAACACGGAGCTAGACTGTAAAAAGTGTGTGTTAGTTGGGTGGAATAAGTAAGTAAGCAAAGTAACTGTCTATAACAATAACGAAAGCAGACTTACCTGGAATTGAAGTCTGATGAAATCTTCAAGGAATTGGTCTAGATTATGATTTCTGAATCGCTCGTTATCGGCTGGCATAACGAAGCGTTCGAGAAGATCATAGGGAAAGGGGTCGGAGCGGTTTTGGGGCCAAAGGGTTCGGGGTTTGGATTGGTTGCTGGAAGAAGGAGCCGTAGTCCGGGGATCGGGTGACCTGCCTCTACCTGGATGGATTTTGGTCTGATGCGTGGGTGCAGTTGGAAATGCTGAACTGGTCGAAGGCTCTTTACGAGGTCTCTTCGTCAAAGGCTCTAGGACTTCATCATCAGTTTCTTCCTCGTCGATGATTCCCAGGGTAGCTGGATCGGGAATGGCCACGGGAGTCTTTACTGGCTTCGGTGGCACCTTCTTCTTGAGTTGTTTTTTCTTCATCAGAGCCATTTTTTCCGACCTGCTCATCTCTAAAGTATTCTTCTTGAGGACTTGGGTCATCGGGATGGCTGAAATTGGGCGAGCCGCTATCGGCACCTGGTTTAGTGGCACGTCTCCTAGGATTCCTTCGGGATTGAGGAAATTCGGTTCGATGATCCGAGGGACGGTTCGGCCTACTTCAGTCGGGGCGGTTGGCTTAATAAGAGTTACTGTAAGAAGTTGAATGTTATGGGTTAGTTTCGAGTTAAAAGGGATGATAAGCAATAAAGTTATGAATTAAGGTTCGGGATTTAGTTCTTACATCCGTGGTCGTACAACCAAGTATGGTTGCCAAGGAGCTCGAAGTCCCACTCCTCGTCGGGCATCTTGCTGATGAACTGCTTGAACTCGTCCATGCGATCGGCTGGGAATGCTTCAACGTTGTTGGTATTTTTGTTAAGGCCGATCCAATCCGAGATTAGGTTGGTATCAGGCCCTTTGATATAAAACCACTGAGGATGCCAACCTTTGTTGCTTGTGGGGGTCTTCATCAAGGACAGCTTCTGAGCCCCTTTGGCGGGCAGTTTGCTGATCTGCCGAAACCCTGCCTCGCGAGATCGGATGACCGTGAATAGCGCGAAGAAGAAGTCCAGGGTCGGTTCGACCTGGCAATCATGGCAGTAGGCGATGAAGCATACCAGGTGGATGAAGGAATTTGGGACTAGCTGGGCGAGTCCGACCCCGACCACGCTCAGAAAAGTAAGCATAAAGGCATTGAGGGGGAACCTGAGCCCATATTTTAGGGCTTGGACAGATACGGCGGTCCAGCCATTGGGGCGCTGGTACATCCTCTCGTTGAGGTCGGCTGTGCGTATCTGGTAGGATATAGGAATCTGGTACAGTTCCCGGATAGCTGCGAGATCTTTAGTCTGAATGGAAGATCTGGTATTTATGTGGGAGAAAGTTTTTTCCGAGGAATATTCCTCTAGCATCTTCATGTTCTGAAGTTCGGCTTCGGTGCGGGGCGACGTAATAGGAAAGGGGTTGCCAGGGAAATCAGAGCTAGTGATGGGATCTTGGGATGAAGTGCTGAGTCCCAGTGAGGTGGAGCTGGTTTCAGCGGCAGAAGTAATGGCTACCGGCGCGGCGGAGACGACGACTGTTGGTATGGCGGTGGTTGTGACAGTGGTGGCTTCTGTTGTCACCGCTATAATGGGAACTATGATTTCGTTAGCAGTAGAGGCTGAGGCACTAGTTTTTGATGGGTTGGAAGAGCTGGAGGCATCGTTTGTCGCCATTGATGAATAGAAGAGAGGTGCTGGATTCGAGTAGTTGGAGTAAGATGAGGATTGCAGTGAAAGTTGCAGAGGAGATTTGACAGGTTTGAAAAAATTCAAATTGAAAGTGACGGTTGCATTTGGGAATGATTTAACTCTATTTGAGAGTGGCCCTTTGAATCCGGCACGGTTCCCACAGACGGCGCCATTTTATTAAATGTGGTGGGCCCCCTTTTATTGGCACGTGACGTTATGGTGTTAATGGGGGTAATAATTTGAGGCGGTTACAAAGTTAAGGGTGTGGTTGGATCAGGGATTAAGGGTATATTTATTCTCCTTACTCTTTTATTATAATTCTTTTTATAATTAAAGAGTAGGGGGCAATGTTGGGTTATGGGTTCGGGGTACCCGACCCGGTGTGGAAGACCCGAACCCATTTGGGATTTAGTTGGAATAAAGTGACTCAGTTAAGGAAACTACTTTCTAACTGGGTTGACTTATATTCTGATGGAAGCATTTATTATGATTTGGTTGATGGAGACATTTGCTTTATTCGATCAAGTGGGTCCAGGCGTGATGATGACATAAGGAGGTATATATACAGAGCTTCCTCCTTCTATTCAAGGGTAATGCAAAACTAAACACTAAGCTAAAAACCTCCATTGTTATCAAAACCTTGATATAGCCTGTACTAATTCTCACGCCTGAGCTATCCCCCGGTGGCAAAACCACCCGGAACTCTGAGTGTGGTATCGTTATTGTGCAGGATTGACGCATTTTTTAGTGACTGAAGTGCGCAGACGAATCTTGGCGTTAACATATATATATATATATATATATATATGTGTGTGTGTGTGTGTGTGCAGCTTCTTATGCGAGTGGTCCGCATGCGGACCACTTTTAGCGACAGACAAAACAGTCACAAAAGTTGTAGGGTATGAACCGGGTTATAGCGACGGTACGGTTCATACTCTATGGCGACAGCTTTTGCGACGGTTTTGTCCGTCGCTAAAAGTGGTCCGCATGCGGACCACCCGCATAAGAAGCGGCATATATATATATTATTGACAATGCAACAATGTTTATTATGCTTTACTCAAAAGTGAAATACTACTACATTGTTGAAAATTGCAAATCTCCATTATTAATTTACGCATTGAACAATTCATTTTGCTTAATTTATTGAACTTTTATGTGGATTCAATAAATTTGAATTACATATTTTAACGCCATATATACCACCGATGAAACCGCCAAAAATTCAAGCGACTATAAATTAGCATTACACAATCACCGCCATCACCTCCATTGACAAGAAAAGAATGAGGCTAAATGACCACTTTAATAGCCTGAGAAATGCATACATCCACCTAACTAACCGGAGTGATTTTATATATATATATATATTAAGAAATACAACATCGATCAATTCCTTTGTCTTTGTAATACAGCAAGGCGACATACAAACATACATAAGATACAATAATATCTAAACTCCAATGAATTAAGACAGCAGAGCTCTGCCGACCACTTTGTTGGTGTGGCTAGGGCAGCCAGACAGATTTTATTCTCAAGCTAGTCACTCACTCACTCACTCACAGTAGTACTATGCAGAACTGAGAACACTCCTTCGAAAAGCAGTACGCAGAACAGATAAAGGGGTTTTCCTTGAGAAAATTAAGACAAAGCTTTCTCTCCTCCAAAGCACCCATCCCCCACCCAAATGCAATCTCTACAATTCCAGGAAAACAAACTCTTCAATGGCAGGAACTTCCCCTATTTTCTTGAGGGTATCCTTGTCTGGTTTTTCATCCACGCCAATTGCCATGATGGCCTTTGTCCTCTTTACAGTCCTGCCGACACTCATAAAGCTCACGTTCACATTTCGCTCACCAAGAATGTTTCCCACTGTTCCAATCATACCGGGCTGGTCCACTTGACGGCACAATATGAGGTTCCCTTCGAGGCTGACGTCAACACTAAATGACCCCACTCGTGTCAGATGAGGTATCCCATATTTCACTCTTCCCTCGATGCTAATATTTCCATCCTCCGACAAACCACTCACAAATCTCGACTCCACATTGCTTATCTGCACCTGGATCGAGTCAATAGGCTGCTCGTGGGATGAATCAACCACAACCCGCTCCTCACTAATGCGGAGACCCCTCTGCTTGGCAGTGAAATCCGCATTGACCAGGTTGACAAATGAGCTGGATATGGGCTCAATAATGCCCTTTGTTATCATGGCACGCAGAAGTCTTGTGTCCAAGTCATCTGGATCTCTAGCTGATCTGTAAACCACCCGCACTGATTTAATCCCACTCCCTCCAGCCACTAGTTGTACAGCCAGCCTACCAAGCTTTTCAGCTAGCAGGACATAAGGAGCCAGTTCTGATAGAACCTGATAATTAACGATCGAGAGAGAGAGAGAGAGATAATAAATTAGATAGTCATTTAAGAGTACCAAGTCAATAGAATAGGGCCATGAAGGTATGTAGTATATAATTTAACTAACATAAGTATGAGCACAACATTTTCACCTCAGCAGGGACCATAGGAGCATTGACAGCTGTTGCAGAAAGTTCACCTCTCAAAGCTCCAACAACTGCCTCAGCTATTTCAACAGCTACACCTTCCTGAGAAAAAAATAAAATAATAATATTTAAGTTTCACAAACAGCTATATTGGTTAGCAAACAAGCTACATGTAGATAAAGCATAGATAGCATAGCGTTACTGGTTGTGCGAGTTCATGCCTGTGCTTCCTTTGTGCTAGCTCCAAGATGAGGTGTGACAGTGACATTCTCATGCTGCACTAATCTACTGTCACTAGGTGGGGGCTCCTTTGTGAACACATCGAGTGCTGCCTGTTATGAGCCAGAATCGTGAGAAATTCATTTATTTGCATCACATTATAGTAAGAAAGGGAGCAAAAATAAGCTATATATACCACAGTATCCATCAACTTGAATGGATTTATTTAAAGAACTACAGTCATCTCAAGAAAAACATACAAAGAATTGAAAGTGCCTCATGCAATTTCATGGCATGTCCAAAAATAGTATGGTTGAATATTGGAGGATGCATTTGACTCATTTGAATTATTCACAAATTCAAGAGGACGGATAGATTGACTAAATTCAAGCATAGCCTAGTCTATTTCTTATGGTGGAGACTTCCACAGAACATCAATATATACTACAGACAACCTGATCATCATTTGCGCAGACCAAAGAATCATACCTGGGCGACTACTCCACTGTCAAGGGCCCTCACTAATGCATCTTCATCAATGACACCTCCTCGGGCAACATTGATGATGCGGACTCCATTCTTCATCTTTGCAAAAGTGTCGTCATTAAATATCTTGGATGTAGTAGGAGTGAGTGGCATATGGAGTGAAATGAAATCCGCAGTGGAGATGGCCTGGTCAAAGGAGACCAAATCCACACCAGCAGCTCGGGCTCTATCAGCTGGGGCATAAGGATCATGCGCAATAACATTCATCCCAAGGCCTTTTGCACGCCTTGCAACTTCAGACCCAACCTTTCCATATCCCATAACTGCTAACGTCTTTCCAACCAGAGAGACCCCAACATACTTGTTACGCTGCCATTTTCCTGTAAAAAGAAGCATTTACAACTATTACTCCGTATCGATCTTAACTGTTATTTACAATCCCTTGCACCTGTGCGACTGAAATTGAAAAAGAAAAGGTAGGTAAGTAGAGTCATAGAGATATGGTGAGAGCCTCGTATATGAAAAATGATTAGATTTAGTTCCATGCATCCAAAAGTGGAAACTATGGGGCATAGTCAAATTTCAAGTAATGACAACTACGGTTTATGCCCATCTGCAAGAAGCTGTGGATTTTTGGTAGGGAAATGACAGTACTCCAGATTTTCTCTCGCCGGCAACAAAAGTTTATCTATCAATTCAGATTATCCTCATGTACAAGGCACCGTTCCAACAAATTAACAACTTCATCAGGAAGCTTTGCTCCAGTAAGCAGTAGATAAAATATATTTGTTCTAATTAATTTTTATTTTTGCTCCCCTTTATCACGGTATTACAACAGTTTCCGCATAAAAAATAAAATAAAGTGCATGCTAATCTGCAGCATTAGAAGTTTTATATACGCAAATAATAACAAAGATGGCACATAATTGCTTCAACATTGGTAATACCACACACAATGTTCAAAAAACAGTTATTTGAAGGAACAGGGGGAATGAATAAATAATACTGGAAAGTACTAATCGAAGATAATTGAAGTGGAGTAATTTTAAAGCTAGTATAATGGGATCAATCGTGAATTACATGCACAAGTCATAGAACAATCTGAATTTGATAGCGGTAAAGGATATCGAAAATAACAGAGCCGTATAGACATGCATCTCACGTACGTTATACATTTTCTTTGGGCCTTCAGCCCAGCAGAGTCTTGTTAGTTGTTACAGGTTCAATTGAGCAGATCCCCTAGAAACAGAGCATAGCTAAGAAGACAATTGGTTCTTAAATTGGTGTCAAAAGCTAGAAAAGAAAAATGCTAACTTTTAATCCTTGGGTTTCTAAAAGAAAATTAATAGAGCGTAACATATAGTAGTAGTATCTATAGATTTAGAAACAACAGAGTGTTGCAAAACTTCATCCTTATAGAACCAGAAAAGGTGAGTGAAGCTATAAATTCATATCACTGTGATTACCACACTTTGCATAGGTGGGTAGGTAGGTACCTCATCTGGATGGCTGGATAGTACTCCAGTAGATAAAAAACCACAAAATATATAAGATTACGTACAGGGAATCCTATCCGTTGATATAAAAACCGAAATTAGTTGAAAGATTGTACCAGAAAGAATTACAAGATTAAGTACTACAGAACAGATTAATCTCCATACCATACATGTTTGTTAGGTGATGCAGCCAAGCATGCAGTAACTTACTTCCATTGCCGAAACACAAAAATCAATTAAAATCACAAACACTGATATGAATAACTGGTGTCCACGTCATCATCCTACCGGTAAGGTGGTGTTTGATAAAACTTAGTAATTAAGATCTGAATAGTTAATATATCTTAATAAATTAGATCATCTGAATGAAATAACATCTGAATCTAAAAAACTGTTTGATAACTAAAAAGTGTAAAACATCTTAATGACACTATTTTACCATTTTAACCCGTGAGTTATTTAAAAATTTTATTTGAATGATCTTAAAATTTGAAATTGAAGGAGTACAATATTTATTATTTATTGAGGCTATTTTTGTCCATAAATTTTAAATAAACTATTAAGAGGCAACTCTTAATAATTAAGATTTGAGTTTTTGGCTTACTGATTAAGAGGCAAAAAAAATTTTACCAAACATGTTTTGCCTCTGACCAAATCAGAGTCAAATCAATTAAGAGACATTCAGACACAAACAAACACCACCTTAGTATTAGTATTGCTATTAAATACTAGTCAATTATAAATAAACCAATCCAACAATATATATTAATGTAGTAATAATTGTCTAGCGCGAGTTGCATGATAAATTTTCTATCATCTTACTTATTAATATTCCCGTTACGGATCTACACAAACCAAGTCACACTAGAATATATATATATATATATATATATACATGAAAAATATATATATACACGTGTATAGTCGACTATAGCGACAATTTTTTAGGCTATAACATCGTCGCTATTGTCGATTATGCACTGTGCACTACTATGTGTACCTCTCTATATATATATATAAAGTAAGAGATAAAAGGTAAACTAATTAAGTAAATTACTATACCAGATTTCATGGAAGCATCGGCCTGAGCAACATTACGGGCCATTGAGGCCAATAAGGCAATGCCATGCTCAGCGGCGGCGATGGTATTGGCTGTGGGAGCATTCACGACGAGACATCCGAACTCGGTGGCGGCCTGCAGATCGACATTATCAATTCCGACGCCGGCCCTTCCAACGACCTTCAAGCGGCCTTTAGCCGCCTCAAAGAGCTGGCGAGTGACCTTAGTCCCGCTCCTCACGATCAAGGCGTCGCAAAGCGAGATCTTGGAGCGGAGGTCCTCCGGCGAGAGATCGTAGGAGCAATCGACGTCGGCGAAGGTGCGCAGCAGCTGGAGACCGGCTTCTCCCAGCTTCTCGGAGACTAGAATTGTGGGTTTCGAAGTGGAGATAACGGATTCCGGATCTCGGCGTTTGGATACTACGGAGGAGGAGGTGGTGGAGGAAACAACATTTGTAATTGGAATAGATCGTAGACGAGGAGGACGTGAATATTGGGAATATTTTAGAAGAAGATGATTAATTGATTTGGAGGTATGGAGAAACGATAGCTGAGACGATTTCTTGGGAGGAGGAGACGATGATGAGGTCAAATTAGGAGGAGGAGGCGCTGCTACACCTACATTATTAATGGAAGCCGCCATGTTTTTATTTTCTTTTCTTTCCTGCCTAGCTAGCTAGCTCTTTCTCTATTTTGCGTGTGTAATGGAATGACGTAAGGAGAGATCGATCGAGAGAGAGAGAAATAGTGTTCAATCCCAAAAGTTAGCGGGGAGAGAGAGAGAGAGCGAAAGAGTGGATCTCAAAAGTTGTCGGAGGAGGAGGAGGGAAAATTTATGTACCGGCCAGTTTCAATCCCGTTTTCAAGGTGTATTTAACAGGACATTTTACTGCTCCGTACGATTGGTCATTAATATACTAAGGTTATACTCCCCTCCCTGCCTAAGATTATAAGTACATACTTTTTTGTTTTGTTTTGTGTTTTTTTTTTCTTTTTTCGGGATCAATACCAATTTATTTAATTTTGATATAAATAATTCTAATATCGGTTCGTGGGATATACTTCTAGGGTACATAATTTACGTACATTAGTTCATAAAATGATTTTATCTTAAATTTTTAACAAAATTTAACTGAAATGAACAGAGAGATCATGTAAAAATATAAGGTAATGTAAATTTTTGAGATTATTATAACTTTGTAAAATAATTATATTTTTTGACGACTTATATTTATTGAACTTTCATTAATATCGAGCTATTGGTAGACATCACTAAATCGTATGAAAATTCATATATTTAAATATGTTTATATATTTTTTATACGCGTCTGTGCGGTTGAATTTATTTAAAACTCCCGTAAATTATCGTATTAATCCTATTGATCATACTAGTTAGATACCCTCCTTTTGCACTTATAATTATTTAAAATCTAGTTATGATTAGTAGCAATCTAGTACAGAATTGTAGAAAACATTAACTACATTACGTATTGAAATTTATTTTTATCGTAATGTAATCTTTCTTCTTAATATAATGACATAAAAAAGAAAAAAAAATATTTGAGTTGGTGATTTTGGAGAGAAAAATTCCAAATAAATGATAAAAAAAATAAATAATAATTATTGATTTAACATTGGATGTCGGCAGATTATGTTACCTAATTACGGCAAAATATCATAATATGAAGTTGTTCTGATTATAACGTACATACATGGGTGAAGTAAACTATTATAATATTATAAACATATTATAATTTATATGATGATTTATGTAGAATGTGAATTGCTGCCGTAAGTCACAAGATAAAATAATAATAATAATAATAATAATAATATGTAACTCTTTATCTCATATATCTGCAATGATCAATATTAAGTATTTGTATAATGTTAGGGATATTAAATATTTATTATTGATATTCTAATAATTATTTATAATATAATTAATCACATAAAATTTAGTCAATTAATATTATAATGACATATCATTTAAAATTAAAATTTTAAAATCTCTAACATCATCCGTACATAAATTTGTATAACAACTCTTCCGGCAATTTAAGGCGTATTAAACATGGCCTTAGAAAAAATGGAACAAACGTAGACTTTACTTACAATGCTACCTACTTCTCATCTACTACTATATACAGACAGCCTGTTTCACATGTTTTACAGTATCGTTTAATAAATACTCCTTGCTTTCTCTAATTTATACTGAATTGTAATATAAATGTTAATATTTTAATTTTTGTAATTTTCAATTTTTTTATAAAATGATCCTCTGTGATCAATTTTAATTAAAATTAGTCAATCATGTACGAGTTTCAAAGAGTAAAATAGTCAGTTTGTTTTTTATTTGGATGACAGTTTTACTCCTCTGTTCATAAGGAATATGTTTTAGTATACAAATTGACTATTTTGCCCCTTGTACACCCATTCAATATACACATAATTGACTTATTTTGACCAAAATTTGATCGAATGGAGACAGTTTTGCAAAAATATAAAATATTAATTATGATATTACAAAAATTAAAAATATTAACGTTTATATTACAATTCAGTATAAATATGTCGACTTTAATATTTTAATATCAAAATTTAAGATTCACTTTTGTTTAGTTGATTTGAAAATTAGAGAAATATTTTTATTTGTATACTTTAAAATCAATTTGCTAAGACTAACCTTGTAATATATTCCTTCGAATCCGAGATATAAGATGAAATTTAATTTTTTTTTAAAATTAATGTGGGGCCTGCGGGCTGATGAATGTCAAATGTGTCCATTGTTATTTATCTTGGTTTTAACTTCTTCTTTTTTATTCATTTGTATCTTATAGTATTTGATAGAATAAAATTGGCAAAAAGGGAGGTGACTACCTCATGTTCTTACGTGAGATAACTCTCAAAACGACGTCGTTTTGCATACTTACACTTTGTTAGTTATTTTAAAAAAATAATTAGCAACTTTGGGCTATTAATTTTGTATTGATTATGCATTAGTGTTATTTCAATTTCTATGTTAAGCATTTTTGATGTTTCTAATAATTATAAATGCTATGTTTTTAAATCAAAGGGAGTTGCAAATAAAAGGGAGTTACATATCTATTAATTTAATATTATGATTTACTTTTTAGTCGTTAGAAACATGTTTGAGTTTTCGGTTTTTGTTGAGACTTTACTGTATATTATAGTGTCTTACCAAGGTTAGATATGTGTGTGTGTGTGTGTAATCATGAAGCACAAAAAAAAGAGATGAATTAGTTAGTTTGATTTAACTTAAAGTTTTTCGTTCTATATTTTTATAATAATTTTAGGGCTTTGATAAGACATCGTGTGAAGCTTCTGCTTCATTCGATTAGTGCAGTTTCGAATGAAAGCAACAGTAGAGCTGGGTTGTTGTATTCTGAAGACGATGCGTCAAAATTCTTTTGCACTTATCATAATTCCAGAGGGGGCGCGAATCGTTTTAAGAGAGCGACCTAGTCCGCGCCTCACCTAGCTGAAACTTTTTTGAGAGAAATAGTATTTATTTATTTTTAGAATCAATTGTTATTATTTCCAACAATTTAAGACGAAATTTGCGGGAAAAAAATGGTGGATACGAATGTACCCAACACTTCAAATGACTTGAATAAGCCATTTCAGTTTAATGGGTAATTTTTCTTGTTTTGTGCGAAGAAGGTGTTGTTCTACCTCAAGCTTATGAAGGTAGTTTGGGTTATCACCTCTAGTGATCCAACAAGGGTGGACACCGAAGGGATGACTGATGAGAAAACAACTGGACATAAAAAGTTTGTTCAAAAATGAAAAACTGATGAAGAAGATTGTCGTAACTATTTGCTTAATTATCTTTTTGACGAATTATATGATTATTATACTAACTCTTTTTCCTCAGCAAATAAAATATGGAAGGCGTTGCAAAGAAAGTATGACACAGAAGAGGCAGGGAAAAAGAAATATGCATGCAGTCGCTACTTTATTTTTCACATGGAGGATGACAAGTATAAACTTAACCAAACTCATGAGCTACAAATGATTGTGCATGATATCTAATCCGAGGGTATCACCGTGGATGAACAAATGCAAGTGGCGGCTATTATTGACAAGTTACCTGGTTCTTAGAAGGAGTTTCAAAAAGGTCTTCGTCATAAACAATCTGAGTTAACTATTGTTAATCTCATGACTCGACTTCAAATTGAGGAAGAGGCACGGAAGATGGACAAAAAAGTGGAGAGTCGTTCCAAGAAAATTAAAGCGAATGGTACGACCGATTCAGGTAATGAATTCAAAAGTGATACAAAGGTAAATTTCCTAACTTCTGGTGCTAATAGTCAAAAGGGTCAACAAGCTAATAAAAGTAATAATTTCTTGAAACCTAGAGGTAAACAAATGAAAAATAAAAGAGGTAAACATAAATTCTCACATGGCCAAAGGAAATGGAATCAGGAATCTTCTCAAGTGAAGAATAAAAATTTTCAAAACAAGTTTCAAAATAATAATGATTGTTTTGTAGGTGGATACTAGAGCATCTAGACATGTTTGTCATGATAAAAGTTATTTTAAAAATTATGCTCTTGCAGACAATAATAAAGTTTTACTTGGAGATTCACATTCCACCAAAGTACTTGGAATGGGAGAGATTTCTTTAAATTTTACTTCTGGTCGTATTGTGACCCTAAAAGATGTGCTTCACACGCCTGAAATTAGGAAGAATCTGGTGTCTGGCTATCTCCTTAATAAAGTTGAGTTCAAGCAAATCATAGAATTCGACCAATATGTTTTAACTAAAAATGGTATGTTTGTGGGTAAAGGTTATGCATGTGATGGTATGTTCAAATTGAATGTGATGATTGAAAAGTCTACTTCTGCTTATATTGTTTCTTGTGTGAATATGTGGCATTCTAAACTTTGTCATGCAAATTGCAAGTATTTGAAAGATATGAGTTATGTAGGTCTAATACCTAAGTTGCACAATAAATTTGAGAAATGTGAATTTTTTAACATGACCAAAATAACTAAGCAACCGCATAAAAAGGTAGATAGAAAAACGAAACTATTAAAATTGATACACACAGATATTTGTGAATTTGAAGAGATTTTAACTCGTGGAGGAAAAAGATATTTTATCACATTTATAGATGATTTTTCAAAATTTTGTTATGCTTATCTTATGAAAAACAAAAGTGAAGCTTTTGAAAAATTAATCATTATATAAAAGAAGTGGAGAACCGATTTGATAAAAAAAATTAAAAGTTTTCGAAGTGATAGAGGGAAAGAATATGACTCTTTAGGTCTTGTCACCTATATTGAATCCTTGGGTATTGTAAGGAAACTAGTGCACCTTATACACCTTCCTCTAATGGTGTGGCCGAACGCAAATATAGAACATTAATAATCTTACTAATGCAATGTTAGTTAGTTCTTATGCACCTAAAAATCTATGGGAAAAAGCAATCTTAACTTTTAATTATACACCTTACTCTAATGGTGTGGTCGAACGCAAAAATAGAACATTAATTAATCTTACTAATACAATGTTAGTTAGTTCTTGTGCACCTAAAAATCTATGGGGAGAAGCAATCTTAACTTCTAATTATTCCTTAAATAGAATACCGAGTAAACAAACTTTAGCAACCCCATATGAGTTATGGAGAAAAAAAAAAGTCAAATCTTAACTACTATAGAGTTTGGGGCTGTTTAGCCTATGTTAGATTAACTGATCCTAAAATACCCAAATTGGGTATTAAAGCAACTAGATGTGCATTATGGGTTATGCTTTAAATAGTAAAGCATACAGATTCTTAGACCTTGAAAATAATGTGGTAATTGAATCATTAGACGCTATATTTTATGAGGATAAATTTCCTTTTATGATAAAAAAAAATAGTGAGGGTCTAGAAGTTGTTTTGCCTAAACCATTTTAAAATGAAACTAGTCCATCTCAACCTAGAGATAAAGAATCAGAACCGAGAAGAAGTAAACACGTTAAAATTGGTAAAGATTTTGGTCCAAACTTTGTAGTATATAATATAAAGAATGAACCTATAACTTTAGGGGAGACTTTATCATTCCCTTATTTTGATTTTTGGAGAGAAACTATTAATAATGAGATGAACTCACTTTTAACTAATAAAACGTGAAAATTAGTTGATTTACCTCCAGGTAGCAAAACAATAGGTAGTAAATGGGTGTTAAAGAAAAAACTTAAACCTGACGCTGACGAGACAATAGATAAGTTTAAAGCTAGATTTATAGTAAAAGGTTTTAAACAAAAAGAGGATATAGATATTTTTGATACTTTTTCACCTGTTACTAGGATCACTTCCATAAGAGTTTTAATTGTTATAGCTGTTATTTATAACTTGATAATTCACCAAATGGATGTAAAACGGCTTTTTTAAATGGTGACTTAGAAGAAGAAATTTATATGGAACAACCTGAGGGTTTCATACAGCCTGGACATGAAAATAAAGTTTGTAAGTTAACTAAGTCTTTGTACGGCTTAAAACAGACACCCAAACAATGGCATGAAAATTTTGATTACTGTGTTTTGGCAAATGGTTTTAAATTTAATGAGAGTGACAAAGGTATTTATTATAAATCTAAATTTGGTAGTCATCTTTTAATTTGTTTATATGTTGATGATCTTTTAATTTTTGGAACTGATATAAATGTAATAGAGAAAACAAAGAAGTTATTAAACAAAAATTTTGAAATGAAAGATTTAGGTGAAGTTAATGTGATTCTTGGTATGAAAATTACTAAAATTGCTAATGGTATTTTTCTTAACCAATCTCATTATATCGAGAAAAATTTTAAAAAGTATAAATCCTTTGATTGGAAACCTGTTTGTACTCCTTTTGATCCTTATAATTCGTTGCATCCTACTCAAAATGATTTTGATGTGGTAAATCAAAAGGAATATGTTTGTATTATTGGTAGTCTTAGATATGCGACTGATTGTATAAGACCTGATATTGCATATGTAGTAGGTGCGCTTGGTAGATTTACTAATAAACCTAATATTGAGCATTGGGATGATATTGGTCGGATAATGAAGTATTTAAAAAGAATCTTGCATTATGGTTTGTTTTATCAATCTCATCCAGCTATTATTGAAGGTTATAGTAATGCTTATTGGAATTCTCAATCAGAAGAGTCTATGTCTACCACAAGCTATGTTTTTATTTTAGGTGGTGGAGCTGTGTGTTAAAGATCGAAAAAACAGCAAATTATTATCAAATTTACCATGAAGACAGAACTAATAACCTTGTCCTCTGCTAGTGAGGAAGCAGGTTGGTTACATGATTTGTTATTTGAAATATTGATGTGGAGTAAACCAATACCACCTATTTTAATTCATTGTGATAGCACTGCTGCTATAGGTAGAGTGCATAATAAATATTATAATGGGAAGTCCAGATCTGTTAGAAGAAAGCACGGTATTATGTGAGATCAAGCGAAAATCTTGCTAATCCATTAACAAAAGCTCTAGCTAGAGAAAAATTTTGGACTACATCGAGGGGGATGGGACTAAAGCCCAAAAATAAATTAAGTAGCCTATGAGGATACCCTACCTAAGGACTGGAGATCCCAAAAACTAGGTTAAATGGCCAAACGAATCATAGAGTTACTTGGGTGATATATGCATTTTCTTATTAAATTCTCAATGACTTTGTGTTTATGTTCATCCCTATGATGTATATATATGTGATCTTGGAGACATTATTGAAGGTTGAGATCAAACATTAATCTCTTAATGAGCTCTATAGTCCTTATGAATGGGATATCATAGTCACAAGAGCATCCTTGATAGACTCACCTATATGAACGTGGAAGTGAGACCGTTTCCTATGAGATTTGGGTTAATTCTCTATAACGTTCATGAACACTGGGATAAAGCACATGACCTTAACGTGCTGACTTATGAAGCTTGGTCTAGGATATCTTGAACACCATGTGTGAGATATGCTTCTACGTATTCTCAAGTAGCCATCGTTTAAAGATTAGTCCATTTTGGCTCTAATACGAGAAGACTGATACACTAAATGAAGGTTTAAAGGCAGAGCCGCTTTCACAAAGCATGTTGGTCTAATCATCGCCCTAATCATATTATTATATTTATATATTATTTATTTTATCAAAAATAAATGGGGGAATGTTGGTTATTTTAATAAAATAATTAACAACTCTGGGCTATTAATTTTGTATTGATTATGCATTAGTGTTATTTCAGTTTCTTATGTTAAGAATTGTTTATGTTTCTAATAATTATAAATGTTATGTTTTTAAATCAAAGGGAGTTACATATCTATTAATTTAATATTATGATTTACTTTTTAGCCGTTTAAAACATGTTTGAATTTTCAGTTTTTGTTGAGACTTTACTATATATTATAATGTCTTTTCTCTCTCTCTCTCTCTCTCTCTCTCTCTCTTTCTCTATATATATATGACATGAAGTACTAAAAAAGAGATGAATTAGCTGGTTTGATTGAACTTAAAGTTTTTCGTTCTATATTTTTATAATAATTTTGGAGCTTTAACAAGATATCGTGTGAAGCTTCTGCTTCATTCGATTAGTGCAGTTTCGAGTAAAAGCAACAGTAGAGTTGGGTTGTTGTATCCTAAAAGGCGACGCATCAAAATCCTTCTGCACCTATCACAATTCGAGAGGATGCACAAATCGTCTTAAGAGATCAATCTAGTCCGCGCCTCACCTAGCTGAAACTTTTTTAAGAGAAACAGTATTTTTTTACATCAGTTGTTATTATTTCCAATACACTTATTCTCATATTATGTATAAAAGGGTATTTTTATAATTTTTTAAAATATTATTATTATAAAAGGGTACCTCATGCAAGAGTTAGCTCTCACCTTCCGTATCCTCGTAAAATTTTAACTGTGTTTACGCAAAAAAAAATATTACAAAAAGTAAATAACAAAATACGCACATATCCTCAAAATAAGGATTTACTTAAAATAAATGGGAATTCAACACTAAATTCTACCTGTTGCATTTTTTGTCTGAATTTTAACAAAGATAATTTATAACATAATTAATCACAAAAAAATATATATATTATCATTTAAAACACTATATGAAACAAAACAAAAAATTATGATCGTAAAATTAGCATTTTAATATATACATATACATACATACATATATATATATATAACAAAATTGAGTTACGACTAACGTGTAACTTTAAGTGATAAAACATAATAAATTAAGGTGAGATCATAATCTTAATTTTTACATATCTCATATATACACATATGTCAATATTTACTATTAATATAAATTTGTCGACATGTGTAGCAAGATTCTTAATTTTTTTTATTATTATTTTTGCTAATAGACGAACTACTGACTTGATTGAGAAGGTTAATGATATATAAAGAGATTGAGACTAAAATACTACTCTCTCTATTCTCTTAAATTATTGTTAAATTTTTTGTTTCATAGGAGTAGAATTTTGTATCTGTTAATAGTCGTATAAAATGAGACAATTAATATCCTCAAGTTAGTTATCACAATTTTATTATCATACTATTATTATCAAACTAACAAATTACTATTTTTACGGTTAAATGTGGAATAATAATGCATACTTATCATTTACAAATAATTTTTTTTAAAGAATTAATAGACCCAAAAGATATTCTCTCCGTTTATTTATATGAACACGATGTTGTGAAGATTTTACTTGAAAATATATGAAGCAAATTAATTATAATGCCCAAAAAATTGAGGAAGTATTATTTAGTTTACATTTCAAATTGAGGAACTCATCCACATACGCGCCTTGTCGAAATATCTCATGGTAGTATTATAAAAAAAAATTGTGATATTAGTTATAATACTCTGATCCATATCATAATATGTGGAGTAATTTGATATGTATATAAGAACTTAAATTATTATGACTAATATTTTTAATTATGACTCACTTTTTGAATAAATTTGTAGTGAATTAAGATTATATGAGGCTTTATTATTATGCTATATATAAAATTTGTTTGAATCTTAGAATTTCACCCTAGTTGGTAGACTGACGATAGCGACGCACTTCACTACTTGAGCACTATACTATATATAACATGAATAATCAATTACTACTATTTATTTATTTAATTACATCTCCCCACTACTTTGGAATAATTGCATCTCCCCACTTACTTTGGTTTGGTACCAAGTTTTGGACCACAAAGTTTTTATCATAAAATCATTTATTTAGTCCGATATATAATAATAATTCATTGGCCACATGGGTTTGTACGACCTGGCAAAAAGCTTTTTTTGAGGTTCAAGGCTTTGGAACTCGTGCGAACGGAATCCGTTATAAAATTATTATACTACATTAATTAATTATAGTAATAATTTTTTTTTCTTATAAAATAACTTACTTAATCAATACGGTATAATTAATTATTGATAAAAAATTAAATAATAAATTTAAAAATTTACAATAATAATCCATCTATTTATATAATAGTGAATTCATAATTAAACTTAAATAATTATAATTATATAATTTAATAAAAAAATATTATATAATTAAATATTATTGTTATCAAGAATATGAATCTTAAATAACACTAATTAACTTAAAAATTGTATGAGACAGTGGTAATTAGATAATTACGAGAGTGAGACTTTAAAATCAAATTATAAAATAGTTTTTTGTTCTAAATTTTGGTCACTATTCTTAAATTCCTCGATTTGAGGGTTGAGAGACCATTATTTATTTATTTTTCTATTTATTACATATACATATATACTAGTACTAGTTTGTTGTCTCGTGACAAAACAAACATCTGCTATACTACTTGATATAGAGAAATATATATTTCTCTTTTCATCACAATATTTTAGGGATACAAATGTTGTTTCATCTTTCCCTCCTCAGACAAATTAAGGACCCAAATAAATAGCTGAACTGAAGATAGTACAAATTAGGCATTCATGCTAGCAAACTGGAATGCATCAAAGGAAGGAAGTTGCAAAAGGCATTTTACAGGGAAATATTTGTCAGAATCTGGACTAGCTAAGTTTATATCAGAGAAGAGAAGGATCACATTTGCCTCTTACATATCAGATGCTCAATAAACCAAAAGCAAATTAAAATATAAAACAGAACATCAAACTTCCCACTTGATAATACTAAACGTCAATTAACATTAAGGGATATGTACTAAACTTATCAATCAAACTCCTCTTCCATGGCAGTTATCTGCTTTAAGCTATCAGTTACTATATCTCTTTGGCAGGTCCAACAAAATTACCTGCACTAGTTTAGGAACCAACCCCATAGAATGAATCAAAAGGACTTCAAAAGTGCAAAATGGTAGTAATAAACAGCTCCTGCAGTTGACTGGATTGACATTGCGAGCCATTGCATACTCAAAATCTGAGATATTTAACAAACAAAAGTGACGGGACAACTAGGGCTCCTATTTGAACATCAAATATAGAAGAAACTTTATGTGCTAAATATTCATAACCGGATCGTCAAAGACTCTGATCTAATATAGCTGCTTCTCCTTCCTGCCTAACAAAACCATTCATTGTTTCTCATTATGATAAAGAAATCTAACTGCACATCATTTGTCAATCAAGCTATTTAAGGTATCTGACATCTATAGTCTTCATTATGAATAAATGAAAGCTTTGCTTGTTCAGCCATTAAGTTATCCAAGAACTGGAAAATATCATCAAAAACAAAAGTAATGATTTGCTGCTCGTCAATCTTTGGAATCATAAGATCCTGACTAAAATGATAGGGATGCATGATTTTGGCTTTCCACAGATAGCTAACACTGTGAAGACAACATTCATGATTTACAACAACAATTTAAAAATAAAACTTTCTGCCTACACATATACTACACAGAGACATGATCCATGATCAAATACTACACATAAGACATGATCCATATACTGATATACTAAAAAGGCCTTTTCTAACTTCAATTTGCAGGCATGCATCTAATTAATCTTAGGATCTAGTACCTAATGTAATAGATAACTGGTTCTAACAATACGTGACAGACAGTTTATACATTGTAGTATACTAGACAACATCATCGAAACATTACTTGAGTCAGTGCAAGACTACCAACAATAAATGACAGTCAGTTTATACATTGTAGTATACTAGACAATATCATCTCAACTGGATGTCTATCACTATCAGTAAGAAACAAAAACCAGGCAGAGGCAGGCAGGCAGCTGATGCAGTCGAAACATTACTTCAGTGCAAGACTACCGCCCGACTAAAAATGCCCATAGCACCATAATTATGCTTTACACAATCAACAACTTGCGATATATTAATACGATAACTACTTGATATATATATATATATATATATATATATCCCTTTTCATCAATTCATCACAATGTTTTAGGGATACAATGTTTTAACTTTATCTTTCCCTCCTCAGACAACCTACAAAAATTAAATACGAAGGACCCAAATAAATTGCTGAAGATCATACAAATTAAGCATTCATGCTAGCAAACTGGAATGCATCAAAGAAAGTTACAAAAGGCAATTTGTGGGGAAATAGTAATGTCTCTAGATTTCAGAATCTGGAGTAGTTTATATCAGAGACAGTTCTATGACTGAAGAGAAGGATCACATTGCCTCTTACATATCAGATACTCTATAAACCAAAAACAAATTAAAATAAAAACAGAACATCAAGCTTCCCAGTTAATACCAAGATTAAAAAATTAAAAAAGAAAAAAAGAAAAAAAAAGAGTGCATATTCGTCAATTAACCTTTAGTATTATAGGGAATACTAAACTTATCAAAATCCTCTTCTTTGGCAGTTATCTGCTTTAAGATATCAGTCATCTCTTTAGCAGGACCAAGTCTAGTAGGTCCAACAAAATTACCTGCACTAGTTTACAAACCAACCATATCTTCAGTTCAAAGATGTTCCTCTCGACACAACATGATAATTTCAAGACCCATGCATGCTAACCAACCTACCATCATGTAAGCTGTCCTTATCATTCAGTTCGATTTTTCCAATAAATATTAAAGTCTAAAGAGCAATGTTTATAGAGTAAAGAAACACCTGAAAGTAAAGAATGAATCAAAAGGACTTCAAAGTGCAGAATGGTAATAAACAGCTCCTGTTGACTGGATTGACATTGCGAGTCGTTGCATACTCAAAATCTGAGATATGAAACAAACAAAAGCGACAGCACAACTGCGGCTCCTATTTGAACATCAAATACAGAAGAAAAATTTCATTGGCGAGTAGTAAAAAATATTTTGCTAAATATTCTCTTGTTATTCTTAACTGGATCGTCAAAGACTCTGATCTAATATAGCTGCTTCTCTTTCCTGCCTAACAAAACCATTCACTGTTTTACATTATGATAAAGAAATCTAACAGCACATCATTTGTCAATGAAGCTATTTAGGGTATCTGACATCTCTAGTCTTCACTGTGAACAAATGAAGGCTTTGCTTGTTCCACTATTGAGTTATCCAAAAACTAGAAAATATCATTAAAAACAAAAAAATAATGATTTGTTGCTCGTCAATCTTTGGAATCATAAGATCCTGACTAAAATGATAGGGATCCATATTTTGGCTTTCCACAGATAGCTAATACTGTCAAGACAGCATCCATGATTTACAACACAAATTTAAGATAAAATTTTCTGCCTACACATATACTACACATCGACATGATCCATGATCAAATACTACACAGACATGATCCATGAAGTGATAAACTAAAAAAGCATGGAACTAGCTTCATTTTTCCCAGACATTGCTGCATACAGCTAGAGTGAAAGTTACAAAGTTAACAAATCAAAGCTGTTCGTAAACACTACTTGTATAAATTTGTGGCAAGTAACAAAACTTTCTCATTATGCATCACTTGCTTAGAATGAACAAATCAACAATTAGACACTCGTCTAGCCATTTCAGTATTGTTAGAGACAGAAGTACATACAATGGAAAAGGCCAGCTACAAAATCAAAGAGAATATACTAGTAGCAAGCAAAACGATAAGCAGCACAGTCAGTTCATGGTTCCCTACAGCAGAATAGGATAATCTTCCAACCCTATTTCCTCCTCTCTCTCAAAATCTTCAGACCAGCATATCTGCAGAAGAAAAACAAAAGGTTATGAGCTCCATCTCCCAACCATCTATCCTACAACACTCGTGAATTGAAATACTAAGAACACTTTTACCTTCCCATCATCAGAATAGTGGCTTGGGGATTAGTCCCTGGCGAAATAGTGAAGATAGAACCATCAACAACTCTGAGTGCATCAACTCCAATCACTCTAAAGTTGCGATCAACCACCTTTCCAACAAGGCATCCACCATGGTAATGCCATATGGTGCTCACAGTGCGGCGACAGAACTCTCCCATGAGCATATCATTTGACTGATCATGAGGTAACGCAGGGCCAACAAATCTGAAATTCTGACCACCATACCACTCATGGAATCTGAAATCCTCCATTGATCGGCTTCTCAATACATCCCCTATCTTGCGCGTGCCATTAACACACCTCTCCACATCTCCTGGGTTACTGAAGTAATTGAACCTCACAATCGGATTAGTTCTCACATCTGTGGATGCTAAGCGAAGAGAGCCAGAAGAGAGTGGCCCTGTAATCTTCTCCATGAGGGTGGCCACGGTGAGATAGAGTGGAGAAGCTGGTGTCCTGATAAAAACAGATCGAGCAGGGGAAGCAAATGGGATCACATTGGAGGCGGCTTCAAGATAAGCACCTGAATTGGTAATCCCCACTACCTGAATGAGAGAGTGCTCTAAAGGCGTAGGAGGGACAATTGAAATCCCATTTCTGGGATTATCATACAAATACTGCCCAACATAAGGGGAATGATGCGCCACCGGAATTCCCCATGAAGAGAGATAAGGCCTTGGCCCAATGCCGCTCAGAAGAAGAAGCTGAGGGCTGCCAAGAGCACCAGCGGAGAGTAGCACCTCACCCTTTTCACGAACCATGGCGTGGTGGTAACGCCCTGTTTGATCACGATAAACAACACCGATGGCAGATTGTTTAGACCCGGAAAAAGCAGAAGAAGATGCCACCAGGATCCTCTCAACACTAGCATAAACGGCAACTCTGATATTTGCGGGTTTAGCATATTGAAGAAGGTCGGCCGCGCTATGGCGATTACCAAAACTATCAAATGTAGTCCCTCCGATCTTGGTACCCACAGAGTGATTCAAGCTAAAGCCATTGTAGGGATCAACCCCGGCTTCAATCAGGCCATCTCTCACCGCGGATTGCCAGTTCTTGAGCTCCGGCTGGAACACAATCGCCCTCTCAACCCATTCGTAGGAATGGTTCACCACTCTAAGATCCCAATTAATACCTGAACTTGTATAGAAATCTGGGTCTGCCCTGCTGTAGAATCCAGCATTAATGACGCTGCTGCCACCAAGAACTCGTCCTCGCGCGTTAGGAACACCGTCTTCCGATGTAAAGGCTTGCGCGGGCGAGTCAAAAGAATCCACATCCGTGAGAGTTGCAAGAAACCCCTCTTGGGTCATTAAATTGCGGTTTCCATACGGGATTCCTCCTCTTTCCAACAACAGTACTCGAAAGTTTTGCGACAAGGTCGCGGCCAGTGGACAACCGGCAGTGCCGCCGCCGACAACGATGTAGTCGTAATAGTCTTCGGAAGGTAGATCTGTTGCGTTGAAGGCGAATCCCAGATAAGTAGGACCTGTATCATCATCAATTAAACACAAAAGAATGAACAAAATCAGTTTAGGGTTTTCTTAAAGAAATTAATTAAGAAAATGAGGGTTTGAGTTTGATTGAAGATGTCTTACTTTGCTGAGTTTGTGCTCTGGCCAGACAGAGGAGAGTGGAGATTATGAGGAACATTAGGGAGGGAGAATAAAGAAAATAGGTGTTTGACATCATTGTTTGGTGGTGCTTGAGTCTTTTTCCCTGGTGGAATCAAGAAATCGAGGGTTTTGTGGCGATTTACAGAAAGAGAAAGGGGGGAAATTTCACAAATACAAATCAATTCAATCGGAACAAGGGGTTGAATAATCGAGGGTGGTTACACAAAGGGGAGAGAGAGAGAAGGGAGAATTGGTATTCTACAATTTGGGAAAGGATTGAGATACTACCAGTACATTAGGGTTAGAGATGAGAGAGAGAAAGGGTAGCTCTGAGTGAGTAGAGAGAATGACAGTATCTTTTTGGTGGGAAATTCAGTTTGATAGTATTAGCCGCTGAATGACGTACACCACCTCCTCCTCACGCCGTTTCTTTGATTGCGTTTGCATACACCACTCCCCTCTCCGAATAACACAAATTTCATTTAATTCAATTCTTAATTCGTACTCAAATGACAAAAATATTATTAATAGAATTGATAAATGAATAAAATTATAAATGAATAAAAATATTTTTAAAATAATAATATATTTTTATGTCATCCAGAGTCACGCGAAGGTAAAACATTAGTAAAAAGAGGAGATCTCACACCCATATATATATAAAAAGAATGATATATATATATATATATATATATATATATTGTGAATGTTTACGCTGACGTTTTAGTTGCAAGTTACGTAAATAAGTATTAAAAGTATCTTTTTTGAAGGGAAGTGTAATAAGTGATACCCCATGTAATTTTTATCAATTTTATGTGTTGATAAATTTTACAATTGTAATTCGACGTCGCAATACATAGTAAGACTCTATATATAAAAAGTAAGATAATAAAAAAATCATAAGAATACTTTAATCAAATTGACTACAAAATACAATAAAATAATATTTTTTGGCGTTTTATTTCAAATCTAACTATACAAATATAGATGATTAAAACATGAAAAAAAAATCATGAATATTGTCATTTTATAAAAACCTTTATAATCTAAATCTCTCTTATTTAAATTTAAATAATTATTAAATCTATGTCATTGAAATTATACTAAAATTTTAATATATAGACCAAGTCATCAAAGGGTTTAATTTCATAGAAATACTTAAAAATTTATAGTCCCTTTTATTTTTTAGAGTTTTATCATTGCACCCAAATTTGGGTTTACATCACTCAATTTGAGTTGTCAAAATATAAACAACTTATATAAATTCTCCTATTTAAAATTATTACAATGTCATGTATGGTACGGCAACACACACACACACTAAATCTTTATTACAATTATTGTCACACTATTTTACAACTTGATAAGTACTACTAACTCTGACCATAATTTCATTCTGATGTTCTCCTCGCTAGCTCCAATTACACTCTCAATGAAAGGAATTATGAAACAAAAGAGTAAGCTCAAATAGTCTAGTAAAGAATATCGTGGCTAAGATAACGAAGAATAAGTTATCATTGGCGTTCAACGGTGATAAATCAGAAATTTAAAAAAAATGATAGATAACATATGTTTTCAACAAATAATTGCAGCGGAATGAACAATTCATTAAAAGAGTCAAATAGATCATAATATCTATTATCTTCTCTAATATAAAAATTCATCATTAAGATTTTATCAACTGTAACACTAATGATCATGATCATGTCAAACAATAATTTTTCTTTGCACCGAGGCCAAAGAGAACTTTCACCACGTATCTTTGTCACACACGCTAAAGACAATCAACAATCATATTTTCTTTGTACTCAGGCCAAAGACATTTAACTGTAACACCAATGGTCGTGATCATGTCAATTAACAGTTCCTCTTTACACCCAGACCAAAGAGAACTTTCACCACAACTTAAGTCATGATGATTATAACAATGATATAAAGGATGAATAGAAATAATAAGAATAATAAGATAAAAAAATAAATATTAGAGATTTGTAATTTAATTTGTCTAGAGTCCAATAATGTCCAAATTATCAACACGATATATAAAATATCGATTTGAGTTAAAGAATAAGATATAAGGTTCACAGTTCAAATATAACGGATAAAATTTAATAGGAACATTCAGGTCAAAAGATATTAGATGAATCACCAACTATTAAGGAAAATTTAATCATTTCAAGAATTTTCACCGTTTAATGTTAAGGTTGTAGAAACGAATAATAATTTTTTACTACAAATTTAGGAGTATAAAAGAAAATAATATCTATTACCTTAGCACGTGTTTAAATACTACTTTCTATGTACTTGATCAACCTATATGTATATTTATAATTTAATTAGTAACTATTACATATAAGTTTTATGGTGTACACTAATTTGTATATTATGAAATTGTCAAAAGTGACTTAATAGTATAAATTTGTGAAGCGTACAAAATAGAGTAGAATAAACTTAAAAATAGTTTTTGAAGGAATAAAGTAATATGTCAAAACAATCTTCCAGAGAAAGCTTTTCAAAATGAATCTTCTAAAGGAAGAGTTGTAAACATTGTGTGATGTGTGTGGGCACTTGTGCAACTTTTATAGAAAACTTACCTGAACAATTTTTGCACTCTTACTGATATTCACCAATACTTAAGGTAGCCTTAGCACACTCAAAGAAAAACTTACACAAAATAATTTTTAGAGAGTGGAAGAAACAATAAGTAATAAAGTTATGAAACTCCTTATGCTAAGTCTCCTTATTTATAACCAATATTTATCACACATCACTTAACCACACGTTTCATATTTCAATATTGTCTTTGATCTATATCATTCATTAGTTATCCACATGTTTCACATTTTAATCTATATCATTCATTAGTTATCCACACGTTTCACATTTTAAGATTATCTTTAATCTACCACACACGTTTCACATTTCAAGATTATTTTTAATCTATACCATATATTAGTTATCCACGTGTTTCACATTTTAAAATTATCTTTAATCTACCACACACGTTTCACATTTCAAAATTATCTTTAATCTATACCATATATTAGTTATCCACACGTTTTACATTTCAAGATTTTAATTTATATCATTCATTAGTTATCCACACGTTTCACATTTCAAGATTATCTTTAATTTACTACATATTAGTTATCCACACGTTTCACATTTCGGAATTATTATTATATTATCCATATTCTGCATTATTGACTTAATATATTAATATTACATATATCAGTGTTTTTCAAATAATGAGTCTGTCTGACTATTTATTACCCGTGATTTTTAACTATGTAACTTTTCATTACTATCCTTGCTACAGTGACAATTATTGGTTCAATAATATAAAATACTCTGCAGTTGCTATTATGACAATTATTGATTCAATAATATGAAATACTATGTATTTGTTACTGTGACAATTATTAATTCAATAATATGAAATAGTGTGCAATTGCTACCATGACAATTATTGATTCAATAATATAAAATATTTTGCATTTGTTACGGTGACAATTATTAATTCAATAATATGAAATATTGTGCATTATCGTGTGTTACTATGAAATACTGTGTGCTACTGTGGAACACTACATGATAATGTGGAATAACGCGTGCTACTGTTCTTTTATCACCGGGTATTTTAAAAGTTAAAAGTAACAATTCTGCCGATAAATATTTTTTATTAAAAAGGTTATTTCTAACCCCGCCGCTTGCCTCAGTGGTTTAAGTGAGAACTTAGGTCCAGTCATAAATCCGGAGGTCTTGAGTTCAACTCCCACTCGAAGCAGCATAAGGGTCACGGATCGCAGGTGTAAGCCTGTTTCGGAAGCCTTGTTCGGAGTGGGGAGATTAGTCCGACGCAAGTCGGGATACTCCACATATCCAAAAAAGAAGTTATTTTTGTCGTTTTCTATATCTGACAATTATTTCATTTGGGGTCCATCAATAATTAGTTGTTTCGGCGCCGTTGTATTTTAACCGAATATTTCCCGACATAACGAATATTTCTTATAATTTGCACATATCACCCTTAACTTTAACCGTTTTATCAATTTAATATTTTACTATTTAGAATAATATTTATAAAGAAAATTAAGTTTTATTTATAAAAGTTAGGGTCTTACGATCTATATAGTTAAATTTAAAATAAATATTACACACATTTATAAGTATTTGAAAATGATTATAACATTGAAGTGTGAAAAAATTTCAACCAACCATAGCCCAGAAGAGCATGTTACCTGATTAGTTTACTATTGGTGTTGAGTGGACTTCAAGGTGGCCTGAGTTGCGCAATAGTTGAGGACCCTAAGCTCGTAATGGGCTCGGCCCGAGTACAGATGGCATTACATTTTGCCAAGTCTTCGTATATAACTAGTTATATACTCCTTCTGTGTTCAAAAAACGACATAAATATACTTTTTACATAAATTAAAAAAATTTAAAGCGGAGAAAAGACTGCTAAACATGTTCTATTATTACTTATAGTGGACCCTACAAAAAATACACTAAAAAATATTTTTTATTATTTAAATTTGTGAACCCAGTCTAAGTATCTCGGAGGACAAAATAATTTTTGTATGACATTTTAGTGTAGTTAAACCATTTTTTATAGAGCAAATCTTTTATCACTCCGTCCTAAATTAATTGTTCAATTTTAATTTTTTTAAGTCAAATTGACTATTTTTAGAATTAATAATTAAGCATATATAAATATATTTCTAAAATTATAAAAATTGAGGTTAGTAATAAATTGTATATACTTTCTTTTGGTTATAATCTCTTCACCTATATTTTAGCAAAAATAGTAAAAAAATTAATTTTAAAAATAGTTAATTTGACTTTAAAAAGTCAAAATTGAACAATTAATTTGAGACGGATGGAGTAATACTTAAGCCAATTTTATAGGATGATCAGAGTATTTTTTTTTTTCAATGTCAATGCGTGGAACCCACTTCTATGCCACATTAAATTAATGATTAAGCCAATTATATAAAATTTGATATGTATATACGTCAGATATTTATTGAAATATGTGAAATAATTTGATATGTATATAAAATTTCAAATTACTAGTAAGTACTAACTATATTTTCATTCACGACAATTAGGATGAGTTTGTAATGAGTTAGATGATCTAAAAAGATACTATTAACATAGTTAATTAAATTTTGTTATGTTATAATTTGATTTGAACTCGAGATTTACTTGAATCGTTATATATAAAGTTGACATTTAGAAGTTTGGGTGGATTCATATCAAATCGAGTTGTCGCATGTGAGAATACGATGACGATTGATATTATCTCACAACGGACAGACGTGTGAAGGTGTCGCGTCGCTAAAATTATCCCACAATGATTAAAAAATAATTTTTTGAAACTTTATGTGAATATATATGTGTTTGTACCGGACGAGAATGTCATGTATTTAAATTGAGGAATTAGTAACACCTATGCCCCTTATTGGAATATGTAAGATTGTTTTATATGAATATAAGATTTCAAACAATTACAATAGTATTTTCGGTCTCAATCTTTTACGTGAGTGTATTGGAGTATTTACACATAAATTTAGAAAGCAAAATAAAAATATGATATTCGAAATAGATGTTAAAAATTGAAGTAATATTCACAGACTTAATTCAAATTTGATTTTCGTCTTTCTTTCATATGAATTAGTGTACTTGTGGTCCATCCTCAAAGTGTGACTTTAAAAAATTAAAGAAAATGTTCGTGGCACACATTATGAGGCATCTAAAAATATATTTTAGAATAATAAAATTGGTAAAAGTAGAAACAAATGATTTTAAGTTATAGAGCTAAATCACAAAGCAAGATATATACTCTTTTCGTTCCCAAAAAAATAAACAAAATATAATTTGTACATATATTAAGAAAAATAATTTTAAAAAATAAAATAAATTTTTTAAAATTTATCTTTAGTGGATTCACAAAATTATATAGAGTCATGAATACTTTTAATTTTTTATATTAATAGATCTCACTAAATAATATATTTATCTTTTATTTTATATACTTTACGTGATCTTTGTCATCCTATTCGGAACGGAGTATAAAGTAAGAAACATCCCAATCACTTCAAATTTTTGCTGTTCAAAGCCAACTTCCAAACATTTTGGTTAATATTCAACCTATTGAATATTTGAACTCTTTTTTGTTTTCTGTTTTGGATTTCATTTATTCGGTATTTTATTTTATTACATATATATATATATATATATATACACACACACGTGGACTTATATTGATCCCTACAAGTTCTTCATTATGTTCATGATTTCACCTATTAATAAGACTAAAATGTAAAAATCTCCCAATGTTCATGCCCGTGTGATATTTTTATCCTTGTTTGATTTATTAATAAATTTATGTCTTAAAGTATAATTATTAATATAAAATTGTATCTTATAAAATATTAATAAGTCGCAAAATTGATACAAGTTAATTTTGTACTACTAGTTGTACCACAAAATAGTGATTTTTAGTATATTACAACAAATGATATAATTTGCATTTAACTATTAATAATTACAATTATCAACGTGTAGGTTGCATCTATTCATATATTTAGTCCAGTATCACATTAGTAGGATGTCAAAAAAAAAATATCATTCATTTTTTATGATGTTCTAGATTTTCACTTAAAATCTCAATAAGCAAATTAAAGTAGAAATAGGAAATTGAATATTTTCTCATATGTTTTCCATTAGACTTTCCGACTCAAAAAAACTACTAAGAGAAATGATTTAAATGTCAACAAATATATAACGAAGTTAAATTGTGACCCACATAAAAATATAAACAATAAGGTAAAATAAATTAGAGTTACACCATATTTAACTCCTACCTATCCATATATATACATACGTCAAAATTATAATTTAATAAAATATTATCACACTACATAACAAAACTTAAAAACTAATTACATATTCTCTAAATGAACAATTATCTTATGGCACAAGTATGCTAGACAAAAACAATGATTGTTGCATTACAATGTAAATATAAAATAAAATGGACAGATCACTGTCGGTAGAGGTTGGATTGAATGTTTAATCAACAATTACGTTAGTAAAAATCTTTACTGCAGGCAGCATCGGCCCTGGGCTAAAGCCCAAGGTGCTCGGGCTTTAGGCCCACTAAAATTGACAAATTTTTAGGGCACTCGAGAGGTATTTGTGTTATGTATATATATATATACCCAAACAAAAAAGTTCAGCTCGCGTCAGTTAAAATTTAAAGGCCCACAAAAAATTTACCCAATGAAATAAGCCCAAATCTTAATAGCAATTCGCGAAAGGCCCATTTTTTTGTCGCTCTAAGCCCTTAAAAACTCAGGACCGACCCTGACTACATGAATAATTATTTAACAGGCAACAAAATAACAATCAAAATAAAAAATTAATATTTTCACAATCTTATTTGATATTATTTCTATAAGTGAGATCACTTCTTAAGCAAACTCAACTTGTATGTCCAATTTGCCTCCAAAACTATACCTCGTTGCCCTCCTCTTCCTATCCCTCCTACAACTCATTTTTTCTCTCTACGGCAAACCCGTTAGGTTATTACTGTAGCAGATTTTCTTTTACACCCCATTTGAGAGAATTTATTGAGTTGATTTCAATTTCAAGGCCTTTTTACCGTATGTAATCGCAAAGGTTTCGGTGACATGGATTGTGAAAGTTGAAATTATAGATTCTCTAGACCCAAACTTAGCTTGCGATTTTTGAATGAGTTGTGGTTCATAAATTTAGAATGAGTACTACATATCTTGCATTTTCGATCAACAGCTGTAAGCCTGTAACTTGCATTCTCACTCTAAGGTGCTTTAGTGCTCTCATTTTTCTCTGACAAAATTGAACCCATAGTTGATCAAATCTTCCACCTAATTGGCGTTGATTTTTGAATCGACGATTGGAACACATTGGCCAACTTCGACGGTAGAGTCGTTGATTGAATCTACAAGGTCATACGCCTTTGCTGGAACATCGCATGAACTGCCAAAATTAACTTTTCAGTGTTTTTTTTCCTGAGTTATCTTTTTAGAGCGATTGTGTTGCTTAATTGCGAAGTTTAATCGTCTATTTTAATTTGTTCAGGAAAATAAAATTTTGCAAATGTGACCTCATAACCTTAGGAAGGTGTCCAACCGAGCTACATGATGTACTTTACTAAAGTGCTAAAAACATGTGCCTACCTATTTTCTCTCTCTATTCCTAAAATAGCAGTAATTCTTTCAACTATGTATTTGCACAAACCATGATTAGAGTCCTAACACAAAATTTATATATTTAAAGGGAAAATAATAAACAAAGTTTACTAAAAATAATAAATAAATTTGTTATTTATCTTGTTTTTTTTGGTTTAACTGTAGAAGCCTATAAATATAATTTATGTTGTCTCATTTATAACTACATCATGTAGCGTAGTTGGACAATTTATGTTGTCTCATTTACAACTACATCATGTCTCCTCCTCTTTCTCTCTCCTTCTCTTTTTCTCTCTCCTCTCTTATCCGTCTTCTCTTTCTCTCCTTCCCTTTTTTTTCCCTCTCCTCTTCATGAGTCTCTTTTTCCCCCTTTCTTTATTTACTTAATTAATTGGTATTTTAATATTTTATTTTAAATTGTAATAATTTTTTGGAGTGTATATACTTGTATAAAATCATAATACATGTATGCATACATTTAAAATGTATAATACATAAAAAATATCAATAGTAAGAAGACATAATTAAAAACAAGATCATAATTTAATTATAAAAAAAATAATAACAAAATCAAAAAATTCAATAGATTCTTTTTCTTTTTTCTTATTTGATAAAGAAAAAGAAAAAAAATAAGAAAAAGAATCTATTTAATTTTTTACAAACAAATATTTTTTTTCTTTATCAAATAAGAAAAAAGAAAAATAATCTATTTAATTTTTTGATTTTATTATTATTTTGTAATTATTTTTTTATAAGTAAGTTATGATCTTGTTTTTAATTTTGTCTTCTTACCATTGATGTTTTTTTATATATTATACATTTTAAATATATGCATGCATGTATTATGATTTTATACAAGTATATACACTCTAAAAAAATTACAATTTAAAATAAAATATTAAAATACCAATTAATCAAGTAAATAGAGGAAGAGAGGAGGAGGAGAGAGAGAGATGAGAGAGAAGGGAGAAAGAAAAGGAGGAAGAAAGAAAGAGAAGGCGGATGAGAGAGGAGAGAGAAAATGAGAGAGAAAGAGAAGGAAGAGAGAGAAATTTGATAAAGAAAAAAATAAGAAAAAAGAAAAAATAATCTTTTTTTTATTATTTTCTCTCTCTCCTCTTTCTTCTCTCCTTGACACGTGGTAATTTTCGGCGAAAAATTGGTTGGTCCGGCCAAAAGGGACACTTTTGTTGTTTTAAAATACTTAGAAGTATTGATTGCAGATTCCCAAACTTTGAGTATCAAATTAATTTTCGTCCAAACTTGGGGGGACAGTTTTGTCATTAGCCCAAATATAATTTATGTTGTCTCATTTACAACTACATCATGTAACTTAGTTGGACAATTACTTAAGGCTACGAGGTTGAACTTTTAAGTTTGAATCTCGACGAAAGCAAATTTTGTAGTCTTAGTTTGGCTTACTTACACGTCATCATTGCCATGAAGGACAGTCAATACCCAATTATCACATAAATATTTTATACTAAGAATACAGTGGTGACTTTTGCATTTTATTCGCCCATTTAGAGGGGGAGTACGTGGTTTTCCATCTATCCGTAATTTGTTAAGGAGGTCTGCAACAGGATTGAATTTAGGATAAAGGGGTAGTTGCTGGCGAAGAGAGAGGGCAAATTAGACATAAACAATTAGTTAAGTTAAAAGGTGGTCCCTACTTGCGGAAATATCAAATAAGGTTGTAGAAATATCAATTGTGACGCCCTCAAATCCGGGAACCTTAAAACCCAGGTTCGGTACTCCATGGTACTACAAAATCCACACATATCTATCTATATAATCTTAATGATACAAATATAATTATTATATTATTACAAACATATCCGTACAAATTCCAGGTTATAGGACTTTAACATCTTCAAAACATCATAATAATAATTATTACATAATACTATGTTATTACATAACGTCTTTTACTCGTTCATCTTTCTTTTTCCTTTATCCTTCTTACCCGAACCTTTGGCTCGCTCAAGTTTAGCTGAAAATATTTAATTTTAAAGCAAGAATGAACATTTAATTGCTCAACAAGTATAACAGTTGAATAACAACAAAATCAAGAATTATATTATCTTTCTTCAACAACTGAACAATAGTTGTGAAATATTTCGAATAATTAGGAATAATAGTTTTCATTCGTTTAAAATATTTTTGAAACGACATACTGAGCGGTCATAAGACTTTGAACTTTTTTTTTTATTCATAAAAGGTTAAAACAGTAATTCAACTGTAAACCGACATACTTATGGGCAATTTTAGGAGATCAGCCTATTGTACTCTATGTTGATCAACACTCTACTTGGTAAACGACTATATGCGTTTGTTTAGGCACTTCAGGCCTTGCCGGAATATCTGACTAAAACTACCCCTAATTGGAGTAGAATAACTTATTCAAACTTGAATTTTGATGTAGAATTAACTTTGTCTAGCCTCAACCTTTTCTTCTTCTTCCTCCAAAGGATAATAACCTTATTGTCTGTAAACGTTTGATAGCAACAAACATATTCATATTTGGGTTTTGTTTATCGTGTGACCGCTATTCCTACTAGCAGTCAGGCTATAAGACGTTGTATTAATGATAAACGTCGTCGTTTAGCCTAACAAGTAGTAGGAGTAACAGTCAGAAAAATCCTACTAATCTTTGAGGGCAATTTAGTTATTACAGCGGCCGTTTGTAAGAGTTTTCCTGACCCTGCTAGAATGAGTAACGACCGAGCCCATACCCAAGTTAATCTCGGTCTTTGAATCTTACATTAGACAGTGAGAGATCTGTTTGTTAGAATAGTTTGTTAGAATAGTGTTCATAACAAACCGATATTCATATATATATGTATGTGTGTGTGTGTGTGAAATCTGATTATTTATTAATTTATTTGTAGATACTCACTACATGGGAACAGTCATGTAATACTAATAATTTTAGAAAGAAGCTCAACTTCGCAGAACCTTCCTCTTTCTCTTGCCGGCTACTTAAACTCCATCACCCAGGCCCCATATCTAGAGCTCTCTAATTCCACTCTGTTAATTGTCCTCCAAATATACGTACATCGGTACATATGCATACTGTATGTATTGTCTTTCAACTGTATTGCTTGTACTAATTTGGTTCTTCCACTTTTCTGCTCGACGTCAATTATTTGGATCATTTTCAATTTAACAACTATTTCCAGATCAAATTAATTTGAAGGTAACTCCAATCTTTTTATCTTATTATGTTGGTCATCTTCGTTTATGCTTTCTGCGGCCTGATCTATACTTCAAATGACCAATGTTGATTTGTTAGGGCATTGCTATATTTTATAACAAAGTCACGGTGGCCCTAAGAAAAAAGTCATTCAACTTTCGTTCAGATTAGTAGATTTTACTTGTTGAAAGTGCTTTCGGATATTTCGTTTTATCACTGAATACTTTCTGAGTATACACGCTTCTACTTTTGAACCCTGGTTGCAGGATTTTCCCTCCCCTCAACTCCCCCAAAAAACATAAAAACGAAAATAAAAATAAAACAAGAAAAAGAATGATGGCTCCAAAAATTTGTTTTCATGTCGGAATAACTCTCGTTTAATTTCACCTTCGATTTTTCTACTAGCTGAGATTAGAGAAGTAGATGGACTCGTGTAAACCTTTGTAGACGGAGTTTAAAAAATGATTGTGCTTCAAAGTGATGTGTTGAGGAATTTCATCAGTCCATCTCCAGGGGATCTATAGAGTAATTTAAAATAGAGTCCTGCCATTTATTGCGATAAATTTATGCCGAATTATAATTGCGAAGTTTATCAATATATAGAATTGGTAGGAATTATAGGAAAGTCTCGGTTATTACACATCTCTCCGAAAATATTCCTACTAATACTTATTCACGTAACTGGTAATTAAAAGTCAACGTAAAACATTCGCAATATATATCATTATCGTTTAAAATATTACGAGATTTTATTTTTCAGTATGTGGATTGTCTTGTAGGGTAAAATAATGTTGATTAAGGTCCAACTGCTATAGACAAGCTTGGAGGACATTGTACAAAGTATGAGTCAGAAACTGGTGTTGGACAGTGAAGGAAATGTCAAACAGTGAAGAGAAATGAAGATGGTTTGGGGGCCTAACAACACCTGATGTAGGTCAAGGGTGATTGGCATAATGTTTATGGATGAAACATGTTTGCATGTAATTGTAGGTTGCACTCTCATTGAGTAGGGAAAGGTTTTGTGGCTTGTGCAGGTTGAGACCTAACACCATTTTGCAGACCAATTATTATTACATGTTCGTAGAAAACAAAAAAAAAAAAAAAATTGAACTCCAAAAGAAGGGGCGGGTGCTTCTGAAATGTATACCTGAAGAATACAAACCAGTGCAGGGTATAAAGGAATGATATGTACAGTGCCCCAACCACCTTTCTTTATGCGTGAAACCCCGACCTGTATAATCACTTTAGAAAGAAGCGTCTCAAAAACTGTCTACAACTATGCTCCCAAAGAATTTTCTGCCCAATTCCTCTTTAACCCAAAAATGTAACAAACTCAACACCTAGATTCATAGCTTCATGATAAACCAATCAACATATTCAAAGTTCATTCCCTTTCCTTTTGTCCCAAGGGCCAAACGTACTAAACTTTGTTTCTTGAAGACAACATTATATCATTTATCACATTGACATGAGACACGTGCATCAACATTATATCATTTATTATGAAATAACTTATAAAATAATGCTTTTTGACGAGAAATTGTGTAACATTGTCTTACTGTATCCATTTTATGGTTTATAAGGTCTGCCTTTCTTCATACTGTGTGAACTTTAGTTAAGCCAAGATGTGCACGGAATTTTTTGTAGCATCAACTCTCAATAGGAAAAAGCTTTTTATTTTATATATATATATATATATATATTTTCCTTTTTCTCTAATAGGTACATCATATTGTGCATGCTAAATGTACATCTATCTTTTTATATTATATATTCTGGAACTTTGTAACTTCTAATAGACTAAAACAGTTGATATTATCTACATTTCTTTGAGGGGAAGCTGTATAAGTATTAAGTGAGTATTGATGTTTTTATTAAACCCTTCTCCAAGTGTTACTTAAATTAACATCTAGAGGGCAAAGTTAAGTTTGGGAATAGTTCATGATTTTATGTAATTTCATGTAGTTTTTTTAAAAGTAGTCGAGCACTTGTGACTTTAAAGGCCAGAGATTATTCTTCATTTTCTGAATATAAAAAGTGAGGATTCAGGCACATAAAATTCAAGAACTTTTTTTTGCAAATATTATTTTTTGACACTATCTAACTTCAAGACAGCAGGGATTATTATGAATAGGATTTGTAATGCCATGCAAGTTTTTTGGTTCGAATCAACCGTAAATTGAAGTTTCTTTACACTAATTCAAATCTAAACAACACATTATGATACTTGTGAGGAACTCTTGCATGTTTACAACTGGAATCATATCTGCATCTTAAAATGTCAGCCAGTATCTTGGTGGCTTGCTAATATCAAGAAATTGTCCATATAGATAGGAGTCGGCGCTAGTTGAGATCAGATGGTTCTCGAGGATTGATCTAATTGAAGGAGGAAGGTGAAGTAGAAGTGAAATATTTGGGTTATTATTAGTCTATAACGTATGTGAATCGTAGAAATCATTCTTTATATGATGAGATAGAATTAAGAAAAGGATGTCTATTTCACTGTTAGGAATAGGGTGAAACTTCATTAGCATTGGATAGCTGGATGGGGACTTCCTTGTCTTGTACTATCATGGTTTACAATTCATATGCTACTTAGTGGTGCAATGATGACATAGTCTTAAATGGGTTGCATTACATATCACTATTGTTGAACTTTTTGGGAAATTTGCTTCGACCATTAGCTTCATAGGAATAAACTTGTCTACCAAAAATAACTAAGTATTTATCTATGCAGATGTTGCTATGAATTTGTTTTGATTGTTTTGTGGAATGATTCTTTATTTTATTTTATGAGCAAAAAATTGATTTCCATTCTTATAGGCCCAGAAATTCTGTTTGTTTCAGTAAAACTTGAGTTCAATTTACTGTTATGTAGAATTATTATTTCCTAGCTATCATTTTTTGGTTGCAGAGGTACTCTTGCGTAATTTGTCAAGCATTCAGTTGATTTGAAATTGATGTTAGCAGCTCCATACTATTGAGGTGATTCACTTTTCCTCTAGTTGATAAGTTGATCATTTTTTATCATGTCTATTCTTTTAATGTACTAGGATTGTGCTTCATTCAATTACCTAAATTTTTGTAATGTTTTGGTTCATCAGTGAGGCGTTCAAGTGTGTGTGCAGATGGGAGCTATAGAAGAGAAGATAGAGCTCGAATCTGATGAGGAAATTCCTTTTAGCTCACCACAAGCCACAAATAAATTGCAAAGTTTTCAATTTGAGACATCTCACACTGTATCACATCCAAACAAGTCCAATTCATGGGTCTCAAAAAGGATAAGGAATAGCCCACTCAGGAGTATTTATATTGTCTTAATTAAAGCAAAGATCAACATTTTGCTTCCTTTTGGGCCTCTGGCAATACTGCTACACTATCTAACTGGGAAGCATGTAAGAAGTTCAGCTCTTTGAATTACAATTTCTTCATTCACTTCGAGAAAAAAAAATGCTGAAAAGTGATTAATGATGCTTTATCCTTTTGTAACAATGTTGGTCATTTATTTTAGGGATGGGTATTCTTTTTCACTTTACTAGGCATTACGCCATTAGCCGAGCGTTTGGGTTATGCAACAGAGTAAGTGTTTGTCTCTTGTATTCAAATATTGCATTCCTTTGGTGCTTTAATTCCCTTTTCCTATGACCATACTGATGCACACCTGCTCACTACTCTGGTGCAGGCAACTTGCATTTTATACAGGATCAACAGGTACATTTATTGTTAAACTATAACGACCCCAAGTCCAAACTGAGCCCAATCAAGGCTCAAATCACTTCTCCAATGGCACCTGATTCATCTTGAACCTCCCAAACTCATCCACAAGTCATAACATGTTATACTCTTGGTAGTAGATTTGAGACCTTATATAATTACAGTCTGTGCCACATGATTGATCAACTAGGTATTACAATATCCCAACTTAAATCTATGCCCTCGTTGGACTAACTAGGTTCGGTCTCTCCCAACACCCTTAATGTGGGACGCACATCAGTTCCCTCTATTTTTTACCCGCCCACGGGATCCACAAGCTTCTGTGCCACGTCTCCTTGTGGCTAACATCAAGTAGAGTACCCAGTCCCAACATGTTGGATGTATTGTACTGTACATAAGGTCTTAACTCTACTACGGACCAAGTTTGTCATGATTTATGGGTGGGCTTGTGGTAGGCCAAAATACACAATGTGTTGTTGGAAGCCTTGATTTGGTCTTGGTTCGGCCTCAGGTTGTTACATAAACGGTGTAATTTAAAGTGAAACACAAACTTGCAAAAGCAGTAAACTCTGCATACAACAGTTCAAACAATTTTTGCATTACTGTATTTGAACTTCTATATCCTTTTAAACTTACAATTTCCCTCGTTTTTACCTTGTATACTATACACACACATGCAAATACATCAGAAAGATCTTGTTGTCCTTATTTTATTAGCTATGTATTATATTTTGTTAGATCTTTCCTATCTCACGAATATGCTTATTGCTATGTTTGTACACACGTTTGTATGTGCATGACTAATAAGAGATGAAGCATCGATAAATTGTTTGAAAAATTTTCCTTATAGTTTCTTGAGCCTAGTTTTCTGTATCATGGAAGCAGTTTTTGGTTGGATATGCAGTTGGGGGCCTTCTTAATGCTACATTTGGCAATGCAACGGAAATGATAATTTCAATATATGCATTGAAGAATGGGATGATTAGGGTCGTTCAACAATCATTATTAGGTTCCATCTTATCAAATATGCTCTTGGTGCTCGGATGTGCCTTCTTCACTGGTGGGATCATTCATCACAAGAAAGTTCAGGTTTTCAATAAGGTAGATCAGCATTATCTCTTTACAACTCTTCTTTATGAAAAGCAGTGCCCTCTTTTGTGTTATACTTATCTTTAGCCCATGAGATTAATTAGCAGCATGAATAGTCATTTGACGTCCTCACTCCCCCCTCTCTTTGCAAGAAAGATGACTCATCTGTGTAAATGTTTCAGGCAGCTGCCCTGGTGAATTCAGGTCTGCTGTTGATGGCTGTTATGGGATTATTGTTTCCAGCTGTGCTTCATTTCACACACACAGAGGTGCATTTTGGGAAGTCAGAGTTATCTCTGTCAAGATTTAGCAGCTGCATAATGCTTGTGGCATATGCAAGCTATCTGTTCTTTCAGCTTAAGAGTCAACCAAATCTTTATAGCGCTATTGATGAGGTTAGTTTTTTCTTCTCAAAATCTTCTTAAGGAGCTAGTGTATGACTTGGTATTCTTATAAGAAGTATAGGAATGTGCAAAATTTCTTTGTTTTGCTATTGGCTCTTCTCTGTTGCATAGTAGAATACCTAGCGTAAATGATCTGGGGTAGTGTGCCATAGTGTGTTTCATTTTTTTTGACTTGTATATGAATCACAAATGGGAGAATATACTTTATATATATATAAATATATATTTGCAAGGATTCATTTAGTCGGCCTAATTGATTGGTCCTGGCATTTCTTGTAGGAAAGAGAGAGTAATGCAGAAGATTCTGATGAGGATGAGGCTCCTGAGATTACCATGTGGGAAGCAATTGGGTGGCTTGCTATTTTGACTTTATGGGTGTCCGTATTGTCTGGGTATCTCGTTGACGCCATACAGGTAACATCCACTGTGCTACTGTTTTGGCAAGGTTATGTGAAAAAGTATAACCCAGATTATCTAGACCATTGACAAAAATGATTTATTGAAATTATTCTGATTACGTATAGAAGTTATCCTAAACACTTGTGATTCCTCCTGTTATATTAATGGACTTGAACCTTCAATTCAGTGGATATCTCTTATTCTCATCTTCTTTCTTGCACGGGGAAATCTGATAAGAATCCAAATAATCCAATGGATTAATATTCATGATTTTGTAGAAGCTTTAACATGCCAATTATGCAATATAAAATTTTCCTCCTACAATTGGCCTTCATTTGAAAGTGTCCAAGACAATGTTTTATGGGATTAGATGCCATAAGCACTACCGTTTGGTCATAGACTCATAGTCATGGTTCAAAGAAGCAGCCGTGTTGCCTAAATATAGGCGTATCGGCTTGGTTTCTTTAGTCACCACTCCGATAACGAGACACGGATTGTAAATTCAAGCCTTATCAGTGTAAGGACCGTGTTTAGTTGAAATTTCGCTGTAACAGGGAGAAATAACGGCAAAATAACGGTGTAACAGAGAGAGTAATAATAATATTAATAATATAAAAAATGGGATTTTTGTGGGACAGATGGTGTTATGATAATAATAAATAAAATCTATATTTGTATATTAACTTATCAAATAATAAAGGATTGGGTTCTGGCTATGCTGGCTCAATGTGTGCGGCTGAACTCCTAGCTCTGATGCTGTAATTTGTGAGATAAATGTAATTGTTAAAAAGTCTTAATAAATATTTGCCCAGAGATTGAAAATGGCTCAAGGTGGCCTACGTTTGCAGTATAATTTGATGGATTAATGTTGTTGTTGGTATGTTGCAGGGCGCATCTGACTCGTGGAATATGCCTGTAGCTTTTATTAGTGTCATCCTGCTTCCGATTGTTGGAAATGCTGCAGAACATGCAAGTGCTATTATGTTTGCCATGAAGGACAAACTTGTGAGTGCCTGAAAATTGTGAAAATATCTTATTTGTTTAATTCATTTAATTTAACTGTATTCCCTTGTAGGACATAACACTTGGAGTTGCAATTGGATCATCCACTCAGATATCAATGTTTGTGGTAAGTCCTTAAACTTGTTTTGATAGTTTACATTTTTAGGTTGATGGTAACTGCTGCCATTTAGTTTTTTGCCAAAAAGACTGAAAATATAAATTTAAGAGGTTTGCACCTTCTTTCCTTCCTGGGATGTCTTTAATTGGTTTTTTGCAGGCAGCGAGTGTTAAATGTAACATTTATATAATAGGTAGCATAGTTTTATTTGCATTAGTTAAAGAGGGGATTATGAATCTTGTGCTGTTGATGAGTTCAGATTCCATTCTGTGTGGTTATTGGTTGGTTCATGGGGAAGCCAATGGACTTGAATTTCCAACTTTTTGAAACTGCTACGCTTTTCATCACAGTTCTAGTGGTGGCATTTATGCTGCAGGTTTGTCCTCTCTCTAACTCTCTCTTCATTTATTTGCTATGGTTAATACCACTTATTTTTAATTCAACTCCGCTTTGGGCACATTGTTTTTGATGTGTATTATCATGAAGGATATATTTAAATTTGTAAAACTTCATATCTGGTACCATTTGTGATTTCTAGTTTCTGGATGAAAAAAGTCTGCCAAATGTCCAAGTATCAACCTGATTTAGTATGTAGCATGAGCATTTTGGGCTTTCCAATTCTTAGAAAATCTCATACTGTTACCACGCAATGAAACAGCTTCCTTGCGCCAATACCAAAAACATGGTTGTTGACTTCTTGGAGTGCTAATATACAGAGTAGGATCCCATGCATCATATTTTTCGATTAGTGTGGTTAAGTTGGAGCATCTTCTCTGACTCCTATATTTCTAGTGAATGTTTACCAGTTACCAAAGTTTTAGGCTTTCCTATGGAGATCGGGATTGTCTATCTGGAAAGCTAGTATTATTAGTTCTTGAGGACTACTTACTGTTTGCTGAGTGTAACCTTTGCTAATTTAGGTGAACAAATTAGTTATGCTCAATAAGCTCGAGCAAATGATGTCAGGGACTGCTAGCTTCTGTGTGAGGCTTGTTTGTTTTTATATTTTAAATTTAATTTTTATTGAGTATGGTGTTTATCGAAGTTAATTTTGATTTTTCTCTTTGTTCTGAATCTAATCAAATAATTTACTTTAATCCTTTGTTCTGCTTCTGTGCTCCAACCCCAAGGGGTAGCTCCAGTGGTAGTGAGCTCCTTGATAAGTGCCTCTAGTAGGTACTTGTCAAGTTGTCACGGGTTCAAAACTCTACAGAAGCACTTTGGGGCCAGGGGGTTACGCAGGTGCACCCCAAGGGTAGTGGCTTTGGGGGACTCCAGGAAAAAAAAGTTGGCTGTGCTCCTTGTTCTAGGAACTTTTTTTGCACTATATCAAGTGAATGGAATTATAGAACAACTAAGTTCTGCCTCTAATATAGCCTTGCAAGTATTTGCTTCAAAGTATTCAAAACTTGTTGACACTATTAATGTGTAGATTTCCTTCTACTGTGAGCCAACCCTACACCTTTCCTGCGTCATACTGTATTTCTTTTCGTTCCCATCTCATGACAGTGTTTATAAACAACCTGCCCTTGGGACGTGCTCTATGCTTTGTTAACACAGATGATGTATGCAAGTGAGTCGAGTATTTCTGGAATAAATATCTTGTTTGGGATATTGAGGTTAAACACTTCTTTAATATATTTCCTGTCTGTAAGTTACTGACTATACGTTTCAAAGCAATGCTACATACACTGGATTTGTGCATCTGATTATGTACCTGTTGATGTGGCAAAACACACCATTCTTTTAAGTTACAAAATCTGGGGCTTGACTTTTCATTAGCGGCTGCACAAATCAGGGACAAGATTTAGGTGCATTTAGCATTTCTCGTACATTAAATTGTCTGCAGTTAGTCTGTGCATGCTATCATGCTTGAAATATTACTTGTAAGAGACGACTTTATAATTGGTGAGTGATTGCTGCAGGAGGGGACATCAAACTATTTTAAAGGTTTGATGCTTATTCTGTGCTATCTCATTGTTGCTGCAAGTTTCTTTGTGCACGTTGACAAGGCAAATGGTGAGTCCAATAAAAACTTATTTGGTAAATCGAAGCTTTGTACTGTAAAGTTTCAACAGCACCTGCCTAAAAAGAATTAAGAAGTGGAAACTAAAAGAGGATTTCATTTGGAAATATTGCATAGCTATATATCCTTATTGACAACAATGGGGCAACTTGATAACTAAAAAAACAACTTCCACACCAATGGTGTGGGGTTCAAATTTCCTTGCCCCTCAGTGTTCTTAATTGTCGCCAAAATAATTGGTAAAAAAAACATAGCAACCAGACACAAATTTTGTTGATAAAAGCTACCCTATTCCTATGCCCGTATTCCATTCTGCTGAGAACCGAGGTTGATTGTAGAATTTGTTGGTATTAAATTGCAAATAGGCATGACATCCTGTTGTTGCTAAATGTTTAACTTTCTGTGGTCCACCCTGATATAATTCCTGGGTTGTTAAAGAGTAATTAAATATCCTAGCATAGTGATATAGAAGCAAAAATTAATGTCTGTCAGCATGGGTTTTGTGCAGAAGATGACTGATACCAGGAGATGGAGATGGTTGTGTACTTGTAAGAAATGCTTCACTTGCATTGAGAATGCGCGACTTTCAGCAAATCATGATGCTGTTAAAATGTTCAAACATGTTGTATCATATAATGATCAATTCATGCTCTTCCAGCATCATAAGAAGACTGGAAGGTTTTTGTTCTTTGATAAATAGAAAGAGCATTGTTCTTGTTTATCGTGTCAAAGCAAAAAGTACTTTTTGTAATATTTGTAATCGTTGATTATCTTGTAAACTACTTTACTAATACAGATGCAAGCATTTTTTACCTCTGCATGGATTGTGTATTGACACAAATCTGTGTGCTTGCGGAAGCATGGTATCGGCATTTTAGGTTTTTATTAATTTATCATAAGCTTTCAGCATTGGAAACATTTTGTTTAATTTTATATTGATTCGATAATAGTATAATTTTATACCTTAATGGATATGGACATATGTAACTCTTAAGGTAGCTTGATTGAGAATGTTGAGTTGTGTCAAATGATTCTGCACTGATAGTGGTAACGCAGGGGGCCTAGCAGAAGCTATCCCAAAGGGATAGACGAGTATTATTATACTATTATTGCTTTTAATAGTATCAATTGAGATGGTTAAAGCCTGTTTTGATTGGCAGGGAATGGAGAATTGGGATGAAATTCGTCCCTATTTATTAAATTATGTCAATTTTAAGCACAATTGTTGATTTGAGTTTCATTCTGCGAGGATGTTGAAATTTGGAGGAGGAGGGGTGGCTGATTTTGGTTTCAACCCTCGAAGAATATGAGTAAAAATATTATTGGAATTTCGTTCCTCGTCAATTGACTGTTGGCATCCAAACATGGCTTAAGGAGTTTCTTGTTCAGGAGAAAAACAATTCTGACGATACTCTTCACCAACTAATCTATTTTTAGATTTCCCTGAACTGCTCACCTAAAGGAGATGACACCCGTGGATAGTATTTCTTTTGAACCCTTAAATATGTCTTTCAATGGACGGAGATCAAACTTATTGGTTATAATTATAACTAGTGTGCATCATACACTCGCACATTAGAAAAGAATTGCAGTTCCTACTTGATGTAATATTTTTAGTATTTGTGATAAAGCTAGATAAAAATAAAAATAGAAAAAGAAAAGATTGATGTAATATTTTAGTACTTGTGATAAAGCTAAATAAAAATAAAATAGAAAAAGAAAAGAGTAACGTCCTTTCAAACAAATATAAGGCTATTGACCACAATTGCCCCCCCCCCCCAAAATAAAATAAAATAAAAATTGCATCGGTGAATGGGTACAAAGTTTTCTTGCAACTTCCTCCAAATCAATGTTATGACTTGGTCTAATCTTATCTAATAATACCATAAGTTTATGCAATTGACTTTGATCAACTATTGATTAATACTACTTGGAATGGAGAGCTTTGGTAAAACATATTATTATTGCAGCTGTTGAGTAAAGTGCACATAAAATACTCTCAATCTTAGGAATTAATTTTCCCGTGCAATTAAATAAAAAATTAACAAATTCAGTAATGAGAACAAAAATAACAAATAACCATTCACAAATAAAACACAATATTTAACATAAAAAATCCTTAAACAAAAAAATCACACGTCAAACTCCGAATCTCCATTATATCACTAATAATGTGTTTACAATAATTCTCCCAAGTTTTACGCCCTAAAACTTTAAGGTTACACAATAAATTGAGATAATACAAATTTACTTTTAATCATATTGAAAAACCTAATTAACTTCACCACCCAAAACACCCCAAGCAATAAAGTTTTTAATTGAACGGAGATTGCGGCAGATACTCACGAACAATAAACTGTAATTCTCTCAAGTTATTTTTTCGGCATTACTGAACTTCTCTCGTATAAAAAATAAAACTCCGTCATAACCTTATTTATAGTACTCTTCTTAATTCATTCTTATTATGGATTGAAAACAATTTATTCTCCTAATTAAAATAGAAATCACACTTCCTTGTCTTAATTACCAACCAATTTAACAAGTAAATTCTAATAACTTAGAGTCCTTCCATTGGTGAAGACCCCCATCCAACAGCAGCCAATTGGCCCACGCAACTTACTGGTCAAAGAAAGAACCCGTACATAAAATTAGCCCCAGTCCAGTCTTCTCCGATAAAAATGTACTAATGTTTTTCCTAGTTGATAAATAAAATGAATTTCTTCTAGGGTCAACGGATCAAAAACTAATGTAACGTTTCCAAGATGTTCAGATGCATACAAGACCGGAAGAAGAAGATATTGTATGTAATGTAATTTTTCTATTACATTCTTACAGGACATGACATGTGCATACGGTAGACAAATTGTCAGCTTTGCTCAGTTACCACGGATCCATCATCATACATACAACATATATATATATATATAGAGAGAGAGACTCCAATTATACATACATAGATATTGGATCTACATTTAGTCGTGTCAACAAACTCCTCCACTATCCAATTTAAGACATTCTGTATATTTAGGACATTTCTCTCCAGTCTTCGTAACAACAATCCATAGAGCACTAAATATAAGGAAGAAGATCATCACAATTTTGAAATACAATACGATCAATCAAGTTGTAGTTATATGCAAGTAGTGCCTTTCCAATAATTTAATATAATATAATATATTTATATTGTCATGACAAAGTGGGTTGATTAGGAAGCCACCAAGAGAGGTTCTCTTTCTCTCTCTCTATCTATATCTATCTACACGTACATTACACGCTTTCTCTCTCCAAACATAATTTTAATCATCATATCATATCATCATATACTAAAAGAAACGAAATACTCCTAGAGAGAGAGAGTCTACCAGCTGCTTAGCTAGCCACCCTAAAGTAAACGCTTTAAAACAATTCAATTCAGACCTTAACTTTTAATATTGATAAATGTCAACATCCACCACTAGTCTAAAGTCTGCACAGCACAAACTTGGATGAGAAATAAAAATAAGAATAAAAAGAAAAAGAAAAAGAAAAAAGCCACATGATTGATTGGAGCATCTGGGCAAAACCTGAATTGTCTTCTTCCTTTGTTGTTGTTGTTGTAGACTAGCACCACATAATAATGATCCAAGATAATAAAGAGACTTGCTGCCATCGCCAATCTTCAGGTGTTGTTTGTCCGACACATGACCATCCTCAGCATCTTACGGCAGCCACCATGCTGTTGTCCAGCCACAGCCGCACCCTCCTCCTCAAACCATTACCATTAATTGGCAGCCGCGGCTGCTTCCTCTTTTCGGATAGATTCTTGGCTGTTTTACTGGTAATCCTCTTGGCTTGCTTTGCCACTTGTTGCCATGGCTCTTGCAACCAACTGGATCGAGACTCTCTTTTATCCTTCTCTAAAGTCATTTCTGGTGGTACTGTGAATAATCTGAATTGGTCTAATTCAGGGGAGGACTGCTGCCTCTGGGACGGAGTTGGGTGCGATTCTAATAATGATCGGGTCAGCAGTTTATTGCTACCCTTTAGACAGCTCCGGGGATTCATCCATCCCTCCATTGCAAACCTCTCTCATCTCACTCAACTCAATCTCTCCCACAATTGGATATCTGGTCCTCTGCCAGATGGATTCTTCACATCCTTGAATCAGCTCAACACCATTGACTTGAGCTCCAACCGTCTCTCCGGAGAAGTCACGGCATCCGGCACCCTCCCAGTTACCATCCAAACACTGGATTTATCCAGCAACCATTTCAACGGGACAATCCAATCTTCCTTTCTCCACACACCCCTCAGTTTGGTGAGTTTCAATATCAGTAACAACAGCTTCACTGGCCCTATACCTTCCTCTATCTGCACAAATTCCCCCTCCCTCTTGCGTCTTGATTTCTCCTTCAATGACTTTCACGGCCAGATTCCCCTAGGATTTGGGGATTGCCCCAAACTGGAGGTACTACGAGCAGGTTTCAATAACCTCTCGGGGCTACTTCCAGATGCCATTTACAGCTCCGGGACATTGCAAGAGATCTTTCTGGCTGGCAATAAGCTTTCTGGACCAATTGCTCAAGGCATCACTAATCTAACTAACCTCAGAATCCTTTCTCTCTATGGTAACGAGCTGACCGGCAGTATCCCCAGGGATATTGGGAATCTCTCCAACTTGGAACAGTTGCTCCTTCACATTAACAAACTCGACGGCCCTCTGCCACCCTCACTAATGAACTGCAAAAGTCTCATAACACTGAATTTAAGGGTCAACTCCTTCACAGGTGAACTCTCCGCCCTTGATTTCTCCAAACTCCTTCAGCTCAACACAATTGACCTAGGGAACAACTTCTTCTCGGGTGAATTGCCAGCAACCCTTTATTCCTGCAAGTCGCTGACAGCAATCCGGCTGGCAACTAATCAGCTAAAGGGAGAGATCTCGCCTGACATCCGTGCATTACAATCTCTGTCCTTCCTCTCACTTTCCAATAACAGCCTAACCAATATCACAGGGGCAATCAGGATCCTAATGGATTGTAAGAACCTCAGCGCCATCATTTTCTCAAAGAATTTCTTCGGCGAAGCAATACCGGAGGCCGAAGAAACAGTAGACTCTGGAGGATTTCAAAACCTCCAGGTTCTTGGTTTAGGTGGTTGCCGTTTCACCGGTACGATTCCTGCATGGCTGTCTAAGCTCAGGAAGCTACAGGTTCTTGACCTGTCCTTAAATCAAATCACAGGCTCAATTCCAGGTTGGTTTGGGAATCTTTCCAACCTCTTTTACTTGGACTTGTCTGAAAACCTCCTTTGGGGAGAGTTCCCAAAACAACTTATTCTACTGCCAGAACTGACATCTCAACGGATTGAGGAAGAGAGTAGTAACTTAGAGTTACCCGTTTTTGTTGTGCCCAATAATGTTTCCTATAATAATATGCAATACAATCAGCTAGACAGCCTGCCACCGGCAATATACCTGAGAAACAACAGCCTCAGCGGCAATATCCCAATTGAGATAGGCCAACTGAAATTTATACATACCCTGGATCTCAGTTATAACAAGTTCAATGGCAGTATTCCTGACCAAATATCTAATCTCACTAACTTGGAGAAGCTGGACCTTTCTGGAAACAACCTTTCAGGTGAAATTCCTGCATCACTCAAAAATCTGCATTTCCTGTCGTCTTTTAGTGTCGCAAACAACAGTCTTGAAGGTCCAATACCAACTGGAGGACAGTTTGATACCTTTTCCAGTTCCAGCTATGAAGGAAATGCAGGGTTATGCGGTCCAATCCTTCAGCGCTCTTGTACTAATAGGTCAGCACCTACACGCACTTCCACACGTAGAACAGGTCCTAACAAGAAACTGATCGTTGGACTCATCCTTGGCATCTGTTTCGGCATTGGTTTCGCTCTCACAGTTGTAGCGCTATGGATATTGTCTAAAAGAAAAATCCTTCCACGTGGTGACCCTGATAAAATTGATTTGGATACAGTCTCCTTCAATTCTCATTCTGGAATATGTACCGAGGTTGGGAAGGATACCAGCCTAGTCATTCTGTTTCCGAACAATACAAATGAAATAAAAGATCTCACAATATCTGAGATCTTAAAAGCCACTGAAAATTTCAACCAAGCAAACATTGTTGGTTGTGGGGGTTTTGGTTTGGTATATAAAGCAACTTTGGCTAATGGGGCCAATCTAGCTGTTAAGAAACTTTCTGGAGATATGGGTCTGATGGAGAGGGAATTTAAAGCAGAAGTAGAAGCTCTATCCACAGCTCAACACAAGAATTTGGTTTCTTTGCAAGGTTATTGTGTGCATGAAGGCTTTCGATTACTGATATATTCTTATATGGAGAATGGAAGCCTGGACTACTGGTTGCATGAGAAGACCGATGGAGCATCCCAACTTGATTGGCCTACTAGACTGAAGATTGCACGGGGGGCAAGTTGTGGGCTGGCTTATATGCACCAGATCTGTGAGCCACATATTGTGCATCGTGACATAAAGTCCAGCAATATCCTCCTGGATGATAAGTTTGAAGCACATGTGGCAGATTTTGGATTGTCCAGATTGATTCTTCCTTATCATACTCATGTCACCACGGAGCTGGTAGGTACCCTTGGTTACATCCCCCCTGAGTATGGCCAAGCATGGATAGCCACTTTGAGAGGCGACATGTACAGTTTTGGTGTTGTCTTGCTTGAACTGCTCACTAGGAAAAGGCCTGTGGAGGTATTCAAACCAAAGGTGTCAAGGGAATTGGTAGTGTGGGTGCAGCAACTGAGAAGTGAAGGTAAACAAGAAGAAGTCTTTGATCCTCTGCTCAGAGGCAAAGGTTTTGAAGAAGAGATGCTGCAGGTGCTTGACATGGCCTGCATGTGTGTTAACAGAAACCCTTTCAAGAGACCAACCATCAAAGAAGTAGTTGACTGGCTCAAGGATGTAGGTTGCAACCGACAGACACCAAAATAACACCAGCAGTACGCATATCTCTCTATATATATACTTACAGAACTCTGGATTTGTTGTTACTGCAGATTATAATGTCAATATACCAGTAAAACAAATTTTGTGTGCAGACGATGATGCATGACTAAGTAATACGGATATACAGTTTTAACCTTTTCTAGAAGTACATGTAGGAATAGCACTCTACTTTCATAAAGCAATTAGCGTCTAGACTATGTTACACACTTGCAAATTTTATTCTAAACTGCATGTTCAACAGTGACAACAAAATCACGTAAATGAATGTATAAAGAGAAGCAGTCAACCAAGTGGTAGGAAAAGGCATACAATCACGATCATCTTAAAGATTAGTGGGGAATTAGTGCTCTTTTGATTGTTGGCAATGAACGGAGACCCTGACCATCATTCTACCCTTCATTCATCATGCATTTATCTGAAGCCTAATCCTGTTGAGCCTCAGTTAGGTATGGAACCTACTAGCTAGATCAGGATGACGTGATGTGCAGATTATGTGAGAGCATCTCAGTAGGAAGGTCCATAGGAAAGGGAAGCTCCATTCTGTAGTTCTAGTAGGACGAGTTGATCATTATCTTTCAGATAAAAGACTGGAGTCAGTTGATGGGTTTAGTGAGCTGCTTTCAGGTTCGATCTGGATGGATGGGGATGCAAATAGGTTATAGCAAGAAATTGAGACTCTTTCCATAAAGCCTTGATCCTGGTTGGAGGAGGCCCACAGCTTTTCTTCCCTTGGATAGTGGGAAAAATAGAATGTCTTCAAGGTGTTTTTTGTGGGGGTGGGAGAGGGTTGATTTAGTGTTCAGATTTGGAGTAGATTGCGACCATCAACAACTTTATAAACGAGGGAAGGGTCTCGAGTAGCATTAGGAGTGAGTGAGATATCTTACTAGTTCTCAGGAGGACACCTAATCCAGTACTGCTTTTTAGTGATCCTTATTAATCTAAAAGAAGACAGAAAAGAAAGAAAGAAATGAAAATATGATTAGGCTGATGCAAAATTAAAAGCTAGAGAACGTCAAGATTGAACAAAATGGATTTTGCGGACACACACAACACAAACAGACACATGCAACACAAATAGAGACAGAGATTTCAATTATTTAGCAAAAAAAAAAAATAGAGAGAGTAGAGAACATTTTGAAGAACATCAATTAAAGGTCGCATGGTATTCTCATAAGCAGGTGCTAAATGTGGGGGTGTTTTTCTTTCTTCACATTGGTTTATAAAGTTCTCTGATCAAATTAGTTTTAAAGATTTTGCATTTTTGACATTATGCATATCATTAGTGGATCATTTCAAGCCTGCAATCTGCACAACTGTAGTCCATATAAATGTCAGCAAATATTAGTTGGCCCTATATAACCTTTTCCCCTCTCTTCAAATTCTTAAATATTTTTATCCTTACTGTTAACAAGGAAAGGGAAGCTCCATTTTGTAGTTTTAGTAGACTATCCTCCCTCTTAAGAGTTCAGACAGTAGACCTCTAGCTATGCACGGTAAACCACCAACACTCTCCGAGAGTAAACTTTCAACTGTAGCTGCCAATTTTGGATTTCATAAAAATCCGTTTCAAATCAATTCAACTCAACAAAACCTGTTTAGGCTGAAAGTGAATCCCATATATATAACAAAATACAACTGATTTTGAATTTCCCGCTCATCTAATAAATCATCTGAGTCGTCCAAAGTTTGGCATAAATCTGACCGTTCATTATTTCTCCTTCTTTATTTCCTCTCTTCTTCTACCTTTTTCTTCCTCTCCGAACCTTATCCCCAATACCTTCTTCTTCCTCTCAAAAAAAAAATTTAGTATCGAAGACACGGGTTACCGCCAGTATATATATATATATATATATGAATAGAAGAGTTTCAAATGTATTTGATCAACATCAGAAAGTAGAACATTGTAGCTCAACTCAATCAGAGCCTTGTGGAAGCTATAAACATGAAAATACAGGAGGAGAACAACTCCAAAACCACAAATACGCTGAATAAACTGAAATTGGTTGCCCTCGTACAACCAAGCCCTATTAAACTAACTATATACCGGGCTACATAGGCACGGCAGCAAAATTGGAAAAGACAAGCTGAATCAATCTGTCATTCAAAGTATGCTGGGTGGGAATAGTAAGGAATGAGTACCTCAAAATGACGACGCAGTCGGCTGAGAAGCCTTACCATCCAATATTATCAAAGATTATACCAAACCAGCTGCAACAATCTACTCTGAAAAGACTCCAACCTCTTCTATTATATCCACGGAGCGCCAATATTTTATATGAATATATAAGATGAAATATATATATATATATATGCTGATTTAATTCCAATAATAAATGGAGGCGGTTGATTAATTCGTGCAACACGTGCATACATGTATGTATATGTGAGCGAGTAATTACGAAAGAGAAGGGAATTTTCTGTCATGAAGAGAGTAATAGAACAAGCATTTTTTTCAGAAGAATTTGGGAAAGAAGAAGGCAGAGAGAGAGAGTGGGAGGGAGAACAGTAGAGTAGAGAGGGAGAGAAAGCGAAAAAATTCAAAATACCATTCATAAACCACGTAACAAAACAAAATTAACTATACTATTATTACAATTATGCCCCTACTAATACTATCTTTACTTCTCTATGCCTGCCTATTCTTCCTTACATTTCCTATTCCTCGAAAAACACTTTCCATGTTAGTTGTAGAAAATAAAATAAAAGAAATTTATTTATTTTTTTTTTTATAAAAAAAGGTACTACTTTCTTCTTAAAAATGAAAAGAAAATTTTTAATTTAAAATGCACTCACTTTTGTAAGCTTTCTTTTCTATTCTTTTCTTTCTTTTTATTGGAACTCAAAAACGCAAGAAAATAAAATTTTTAAATTTTCTATTCTTTTCTATTAAAAACTCAGAAACAACACAAAGAAAAACTTCAAGTTTTCTATTCTTTTCTTTTCTGTTCTAATTTAAGTTTTCTATTCTTTTCTTTTCCGTTCAAAGCTCAGAAACAGAGTGTAAGTCACCACTTTTTTTCTTTTAAAAAACTCCAAGATACCCCTTCTTTTTATTCTTTATCACTTTTTTTTTAAATTTTTTTCCTCTAATTAAAACTACATTGGGATGGGATGATCAATGACAAAGAAGTGAAAATTTAAAAAAAATAAAAATCAAATGAAATAATAAAATTGAAACCGCGTGCAAATACCAAGTAGATAGCCCAGTAGAGAAGAAAAAAATATATATGTTCAATTCCAATATTTTGAACATATATAATCTCTATGACAAAGATGATTCCATTTTAGGATCTTTTGTAGCATTGCTTGTGCTACTTAATTTCCTTCATTCACTAATGGCAGTCCGACTCTTGACCCCACACACACACACACACACACACATATATATATATATATATATATATATATATATATTTTCATATATGTTCAGAGGAACTAAGGGGGTCGAGGGGAGGCAAATGACCCTGGTATCTAGCGACTCCCCCAAGTGTATGTACTTTTAGATTTGTTTGACGCCTTCAGTCTTCTTTTTCGCAAAGATGTGTCAAAGGACTTCTTTTCATTTGGTAAGTTTAAAATAAAAAAAAACAAAAAAAAAAACCTTTTCTCTTCTATTCAAAATCGCATCAACAGTTAACCCTTTGCAAGGCTGATTGGCTGCTGACTGGCGACCGCCTCTCATCGCATCCACCGACCACCTCTCATCTCATCTCTCAAATCTCAGCCTCTGCTGACTGGCGACTGCTATCCTTTCCCAGTTCCCTTCCACTTTACTGAGTCTGCAACAGTTGTAGTAGATGGAGTTGCAGAATGGAAAGACCCCACTGTTCAAATAGGGGATTCCATCAGTAAGTTCTATATATTGTATACACATATAATAAAGGTTCAATATTTACATTAATTTTACCTCTTTTTATAGTTTTCAGGTTTTGATTTCATTATTAGCAAAAAAGAAAAAAAAAACAGAGAGGTTCTAATTGCATTAAGTTTGAACTAATTTCACTCTGTTTGCTCTGTTTCTCAGTTTTTGAGCACAAGAATCACTACAATCTTTACATTTTTCAGAACAGAAGAGCCTTCAATCTCTGCAACTTCACTCAAGCAACCCTTCTGAACAAACCCAATTCCACATCCTACACAGTATGCCTCTTTCTCTTGTGAATTCTTGAAAATGGTTATAAAAAAAATATTGCCTTTTTTTGATCATTAATTAGCTTCTGATAATTTCAAATGGGTTCAAATGATATATTGTTTGTGAAAATGAAATAATTGAAATTATTAAATTGGGTTAGTTGCCTCCTCTCAATCGTACGACCGAAAGAAACACTTCAAATATCAATAAATAAATTTTTTTTACTGATATATTTTGACCCCTTGATAAAGGTTCTGGTTCCGCCACTGTGATGCTTGCCCACAAAATTTACTGTTGCTTGCTTAGGGAGTCTCTTTTTCTTACTTATAATTTCAAATTAAGATGTGCATGCATGCATGCGGCATGCATATTGCCCTTCCACCATTCGAGTAAGTACCTGTCCTCTGCCTTAATTTGACATCATCATGTACTGTTGATGCTGCTCCATTAAGTAAAAAAAATGTTGCAAAATAATTTGCAGCTGATTAACTGCACAATTAATTGTTCATGTAAAAGCTCCATAATTAATGGCCGGCCGGCAAGAGTAACGAGTCAATGAAAATTGTACTCAATTCCATGCATATATATATATATATATATATATATATATCTGGCCTCTTGAACTCATTGTTGATGTTCACCCACAAATTAAATGTTCTAACACTAGCTAGTTTCACCTTGCACATGCAACTAAAAAGTGATATATTCCGCACTTGAACTACCTAGTAATTACAAAATCCAGAAGCAGTCCGTGTTTAATTTGTTCAAAGACCCACGTACAAGACTCCTTGAGTGGGTCTTGTTGAAACATGAATGACTTCAGCCGGAAACACCACGACGACCACCACCACCACCACCCAGCTTTAAAAAATTAATCAGAAATCACTCATGTTAAATTAAGAAAGATTGATGAACAAGTAGCTAGGCAACCCAATTTTATTTTGTAGCATGCTTCCTTACGCTCTTGAATTTTATCGATGTGAAATATCCCATGAGTAATTAATCGATTTTTACCTCAAAGTTGTTTAAAAAGAAAATATTGTTCACTTTTTGCCGGCATGTGTTGGTCTGGTCACGAGTATTTTTATAGTACACCTCGACCACCATCTCACTTTGGTCATGTTTCATAATTAATTGCAATACACAAAATCTTAGCTATTTAATTGTCACTCTGACATACATATGCATACTATATAGTATGCATATTAATTATACCGTCATAGCATATATATATCATGCAGAATATGAAGGAAAACTTGTGTACGTACCATTGTTTTTACACTTGATTCATTTGGATCTATTATCAGCCCACAAGCTTTTCTCATCTATATCCTTTTTGTTTTGTGAGAGTGTGGAGGAAACAACCCGAGTGTTGTTCCTTTTTTTGCCTATTAGCCCCAGCAGTGCGGTTTGACTCTCAAATTTCAGTCCTCACTATAGACAAATTAATTAATTAACCTTCGAATTGAATGAATACCAACAGAGACATGGAAAATCTAAAATAAGTTCAATTTTTATCAGAAATTAAGTAGATAATATCAAAGAATTTCAATATCATCTTCCAAGCAATCATGAGGTACCACAAACAATCTGCTTCTAATAAAAAGATTTGCGTGAATTGGAACAGGCGTGTGAGGCGTGAATCGGAAAAGAGAGAGTGGGTTTCCTTTTTCTTTTTCTAACGGTGTCCTTTTATTTATTAATAAAGAAAAATATCCAAAAAAAATTATCATATGACACAATCTTTTTGTTGGAACAACAATAAATGAAACACCATTTGAAACACGTGATTCAGTGTCACTCCAACTTGTATAATTCTTAGTTATTACTACTAGCTACTAGAGTGGGATGGATACACATGATATCGTAATTAATCAATAAGCAAGTATATAGTATATAATAGAAATTACATAACACGTACATGTACGAGATAACTCATTTAAATTGTAACTTAATTATTTGTTGGTACTTATTGTACATAGGTAGTTAGGTACATGCATGCCTCCATTTCATTGATCAGTACATATATTTATATCTTAACTATATATATATATATATATATTTGCTCCATGTACGATAAATTAGTACGCTACACTTGGTAATCAAAGGATACAATTATTAATTACTTAATTTATTTATCATAATACCAGTAGCCATGCACAAGTAGCGGCGGCGGTGGTGGCAGCGGCCGGCCGGAACTGAGAGTATTCCCAAGTGAAGTTGAAGTGCATACTGCAAATGTAGGAGATGTTGATCCGATCCATCCCTACGTACTTGATGTATGCCATCATATATTTATTAATTGTCGATCTTCATTGTTGAAGAAGATGCACACAAGACCGTCCGGATTGGTAAAAATTAATTAAGCACAGTACGTATATAGCTAGTAGTAATTAGTAAAAATAACAAATGCCTAGCTACACACATACAAGCCTGAAATCTCTAATCCCATATATCTCATGTAGTGTGCGTGCCCATAAACCTAACTAGCTAGCTAATGGATTCGATCTCACCAGCCTTCAGTTAGGTAAAAAAACAAAGAGAGGAGGGGTTTGCACATGCACATGAAATATATATGCACGATCAGAGGCCAGCCAGCCACATGCATGATGCAGCTAGCTAGCGGTGTCTGTAAGAAAAAAGTACCAAACCGGGCAAATTAATGCATTGACGGACAATTTTTAGTGAAGAAAAAGGAGGAGTAGATGATAAAGGAGCTTGCTATTTAGCTCGCTCGAATTTAGGAGGGGAACTATATATATATTTTTGTCTCTCTTTTTTTTTTCTTTTTTTTTTTCTTTTTTTCTCTTCTATCCCCGCCCCCCACCCCCCAAATCGACGGGAAATTATTAACACATGCATGATGATCCATCCATCCATCCATCTTAATTAGCAACAAATTCCATCCAACAAGTGCTAGCTACTACTTGTAGTGGGCGGTTAATTGTAGGATTTGTTAGTAATTAAGATGTATGGATCACTATATACGTACTTAGTAGGTATAGCTATATATATATAGGTAGGTGGGGTGAATGAACGAATTAATCATCTGATCCTTGAATGTACCAGCAGAGAAGCATGGTGGCACAGCGGCGGAGAATGTAAATACGGGCTCGTTGCTCTTTCACCAAACATGCGCATTTCCTTGACAATCCTCCACCCCCACCCACCTGTCTCTTCTTCATCTTCTTGTATTCATCATCATGTTGTTGCGGCTTAACAATTACCTCACCACCCATAGTTAATGATCACTATATATATATATATATATATATATATATATATATATATGTATATATTTGTGAAGAGCGAGCTAGCTAGCTAGGAATAATACTTACTGATCGATCTCAGTTGAGTAAAAAGTAGGGTAATTAGTAGCTAGTAATATTGGGGAAAAAAAGCCTCACACAAATTGTGGAGCTGGACCCTGTGAAAGGAAATGAGGAAGATAGATCACGTATTTATATATATTACTACTACTATTACTATTACGTACTAGTACTTGTAAATTAAGCTAAGCTAGGGTTGACTACTACTACTACTAGGTTATTAGAGGGCCAGAGGGAAGTGAAATGAACATGGTCTGCTTCGAAAACTGAGATCGATCGATATCAAGGATATATTTACCTGGAAACTTGGGATCCATCCATCGAGGAGAGGACCTAGTTAGCTAGCTAGCTCCTCTTTCTTTTCTTTTTTTCTTCTTTTTTTGCCTTTTCTATTCTATATAGCTATACTCCGATCCCAATTCTATAATGTAAACATAAAGCTAAGGAAAGGGGGCTGAATGTGGCTGCCTGCCTTAATTGCTTGTATTTAATTTTATAATGTCTATAGAATACTATAATACGAATTTGAATTCTATAAATTTATCACATATATCTTTGATCATATATAAATTTATATATTTTAATTATATCTTTTTATAAAAAAAATGTTATATATTTATGGACTAGCACCGATGTAACATTTATTTTAATAAAAATACAAGAAAAAATTATAAACTTACATGCGATTAAGGAATATGAAAATTAGTTAATTAATGTGCGGTATATAGTTGCAGTGTTTAGTTCATTGGCGTTTAGTAGATTAGAAAAGTTGGAAAAGCTGGGGATGCATGAAAAGGGGAGAGTTGCTTAAACAGGACAAGGCAAAAGGATGGGATACGGGAACACGGTGTCGGCCGGGCTAATACTTCCTCGATCCCAATTAATTATCGATCCCTACCCATTTTTGCACTTTAATTAACTAAATTTATTTATTACTCCCTCCAATTCACAAAAATAAAATACTATAATTTCATAATGTAAAAACACAATTCCAGATGAAATTCAAATCAGAAACGGAAGGATTATTATAAAGTTTAATTAGTGAATATCAAACCGCAATATTCTTAATTACTAAACCAAAAACTTGATTGAAAAGAAAAATAATTGGCTTTCATATATACATACATATGTTATACACAAAATTAATTAACTTGACTGTTTAGTTGTGCATGTAAATTATAAAGATTTGGACAATATCTTTGAATATGTAGCTGATAAGATCTTATAGATGCGGCAATTAAAAGATTTGGCATGCATGCATGCATGCGAATTAAGTATATACTATCAGATATGGTATTCGATTTGGGTGCATAGATGAGTAATAATTATATATAGTATACTGACAGGTGGCGTTCGTTTTGCACTGTATATATCGATCCTTGAGACAACCACAATCCTAGTAGCTAGATTCTCCTGTTTCGATATATCAACCCGTAATTCTCTATATATAGCTCTCTAATTAAGCATTAATTAATTACAAGACACTAGCAAAAGTGTATATATATATATATATATGCGCAATTCTGTAGGAGTACTACTATAGTAATTATTAATAGAACAATAGTACTAACGATCGAGTAGCAATTTACAACTCCTCCGTGATATATATCCCGCTCATTACAACACGTACGTTTTAAGGTTCTTGTAATTGGACAGTGAGTAATAGATCATGCAGATCGAAGTTTAATTTGTCACATTATTATCGATCTTATAATAGTAATTTGTAGTTTGTACTCCATTCTTTATATATTGAACATATATACAGTATGTACTGATTAACAAAACAATAAGAATACAATGTTTCACAAAGTTTGTCAAACATTTTAGCTTAATTACGTAATTAATTAGTTAGTTAGCAGACGTTTCATTCCATAAGAAGACATGAGTTTGGCAAAGCTAGCTAGCTAGCTAGCTACTAAACATATATATATATATATATGTATATATATATATATGTATATGTATATATATATGTATATGTATATAAACAGCAGCAGCTATATCAATCAGCTGAATTGCTTGGCAATCCATCCAAGCTGTACGTACGTACGTCTGTTAAATTATTTGAAGGATAGATATGTTTGCAAACAAAATATAAATTGCCATTCTGTGTAGATGGCTACAAACGGACCAACAAAATTGAGAATCAATCATATGCTCTATAGAAATCAAGTGCAACAGGGATGGTGAATTAATTAAGTAATTAATTAATTACTAATTAATAGGATGGTGGATGTTCGGATATAAATCCTAACAGGCTGGATTGGGCTTCTTAAGTTGGGCTCGGCCCAAAGGCCAATCACACCTAGCGGATTATATGAGGACTCTCCAGTCCGAAAAGGCTTGGGCCAGTATTCTAAGCCCTTGTGGTTCCTTACTGGATTATACTTCTATCGGATCAAGGTAGTTGAATCCGGGTCTAATAAGGATTCTGGGCAGAGCACTCCTAATAGGAGTAGAAAGTAGCCAAGTGAATCCTTATAAATACCCAAGTAACAATGAAGGCAAGGTACAACACTTTTACCCTACTAAATATTTGACCTCCATTGTTAGCATACCTTGAGCTTGTTACTCCATTGTTAGTAACGTATCTTAAACCCGTTACTCACTCTTACACCCGAGGAGTCTCCACGCGGCCCAAGCCGTTGGGACTTTTGTGCAGGTACACGCGCGGAGAGTGGATTGGATGCGCGAACAGAATCAAGCGTTAACATTGGCGCTAGAAGGAGGGCCTTTTAGTAGTAAATTGCTTTCGTGATCAAAACAAATCCACATGGAAAATTCACAGCGAAGCAACCATGGTTCACACGGACCGGTGCAATCTCGGCCACACCGGGAGACGTTAGTCGAACGGGGACAACGCCTTTAGCAGATCCTTGATCGAAAGAAAGCTCTGGACATCCAGTAAGAAGAGCTTGACAGGCAGTACATGGAACTGAACGAAGCTGGGCAACAGTTGCTGAGCGAGAGAGGCTCGGCCTTCCGCTCCGCTCCCCGCCGACGAAGAGATGACCGACCCCAAAGGCGGCATCGAGATAACAACCAGGCCCAGTCTGAATCCATCTTTACGAGGGACTTGAGAAAGAGAGCCCGGTCATCATCTGGGCGAGATCGTCGCGAGGGTCCTCGGCGAAGCCCTGAAAAAAGTCATACTGGGGAGTCATTCCCCCGAAGGGCTGTGGAACAACCGTCAGGGACCAAGAAGCCTCGGGCCACCCCTTTCACCCGAGACTTGGCCAACGCGAAGATCGATAGGAAGAACAAGGTCCCCTCAAATCTGGAGATGTACGATGGAACGGGAGACCCCCATGATCATACATTCACTTTCGAGCAGGCCATGCTCTTTCATGGTCATGATGAAGCGGCCATGTGCCATTTATTCTTATCTACCCTGAAGAAGACTGCTCGAGAGTGGGTTGTCTCCCTACCATCAGCATCCGTGCGCTCATGGGATGATCTGCAACAACAGTTCCACACCCGCTTCGGCAGCAACAAGAGGCGGGCCAAGATGATCACATCCCTGATGCAGGTCAAACAGAGGCCGAACGAGACACTTCGGCAATATATTAAGAGATTCCGGGAGGCCGTATCCGAAGTCAACGACATAGATCCGAAGCAGGTTATCCACTTTTTAACTATGGGATTAAACGTGGACAAATCCAGTAGATTGATCGAAGAAATCATCTCTAAAGCGCCCGAGTCTTTGCCCGAAGCCTATGATAAGGTTGATAAGTTTGTTGAGTTGAAAGAGGCGCTTGCTAATCTTTGGGGTACCTCGAAAAATACAGGTGATTTTCACCAGAGTGAGTCCCGAGGCGAAGCCGCCGATAAAAAGTATACCAACAACAAAGGGAGTGGCAAGAAAGATTCTCATGACAATCAGGCAACGAGTCCCCGTTATTCCACTTCAGGAACAACCCAGTTCGAATAGTAGGGACGATTGAATTACCAGTGATCTTCGGCACAGCTCCGAAACATTGCCCCCGAACGACAAAAGGTAATTGATGAAGAAATTTAAAAATTATTGGCTGCTAACTTTATTTATGAAATAACTTATCTAGAAGGGCTCGCCAATGTGGTGTTGGTGAAGAAGCATAACGGGAAGTGGAGGATGTGTGTAGACTACACGGATCTGAACAAAGCTTTCCCGAAAGATTATTATCCTCTCCCGAACATCGATCAACTAATCGATTCCACTTCGGGACACACTTTAATGAGCTTCCTTGATGCTTTCTCCGGATACAACCAAATTGCCATGCATAAACCGGATATCCCGAAGACATCCTTCATCACACATCGAGTAATCTACGCATATAAAGTTATGTCATTTGGTCTCATCAATGCCGGGGCAACCTATCAACGGACGATGAACAGTGTGTTTAGAGATCAGATTGGAAGAAACATGGAAGCCTATGTGGACGATATGATTGTCCGAAGCATGGGGGATGAAGATCACCTGTCAGATCTTGAAGAATGCTTTCGAAATGTCAGAATCCACAACATGAGACTCAACCCCGCCAAGTGCACTTTTGGTCTCGGGTCAGGCAAATTCTTGGGATACATGGTTAGTCGAAGAGGGATAGAGGCAAATCCTGAGAAAATATCGGCTATTCTTGAAATGCAGTCCCCGAGGAACTTTAAAGACGTTCAAGGGTTAATTGGAAGACTTGCTGCTCTTCGGAGGTTCGTAGCCCGATCCTCTGTAAAGCTCTTTCCGAAGAGGATTTACAGTTATATCTATCTACAACACAGCCAGCGGTCGGGCCAACCTTAATCAGGGAAGATTCACGGGGACAGAAGCCGGTCTATTACGTAAGCCATGCTCTTCGGGATGCAGAAACTAGATACCCAAACTTAGAGAAGTTGGCTTACGCACTGATCATTTCTAGACACCTGAAGAAAAAGCGCCCTCGGGAAGACACCTCTAAGGATCCCAAGGAGCATTCCTCTTCGGGGAGACACCTCTAAGGATCCCAAGGAGTATTCCTCTTCGGCTCAAATACTTTCGAGCACCTAAAGAGGGAACACTCTTGGTCTGATGCCTTCAAGAGTCCCTAGGAGCATCTCTCTTCGGGCTGACGCTTTCGGGCACCTGAAAAGAAAGTGCCCTCGGTTTGACGCCTTCGGGATCCCGAAGAGATCGATTTCCTATTCAGTAATCCGAGTTTACGAACTGCTAGAGCCTTCAGTTTACTTCCCCAGTACATGTCTTATACTAGGGGAGTAGGGGGCAATGTTTGGATATAAATCTTCATGAGACTGATCGGGCTCTCCATCTTGGGCTCGGCCCAAAGGCCCATCATGCTCAGCGACTTACAAGAGGACTCTCTAGTCCGAAAAGGCTTGCTTTGCTGATAGTAGTAAAATTTGTTATTGTGGCAATAGATTACTTCACCAAATGGGTCGAAGCCAAACCACTAGCAAAGATCACTAAGAAGACATGTCTTCAATTCCTTAAAGAGCAGGTGGTCTATCGGTTCGGAATTACTAAGGTCCTAGTCGCTGATAACTGTTGGGCTGCTCGTGCTGGGATATCACTATTGGGCTTCGAAACAAAAAGACTGGGCCCAAATACACATTTGTGAGCGGGACTTACCCATCAGAGAAGCCCGATATCGTGACCAGGTTCTCCATCCTCAGGACAACATTTCTAGGGATCCCAAGAGGCATTATCCTCGGTTCTCATGCTTTCGTGCACCCGAGGGGCATTATCCTTGGTCTGACGCCCTCGAGAGTCCCTATCTTCGGGCTAACACTTGAAGACACCTGGAGGAGAGATATCCTCGGTCTGACGCCTCCGGGTTCCCGAGAGCATCTATCCTCTTTCCTTGTTATAAATTTCCGGCTGATCAAATCCTCTGACTCACTCCCCCAGTACATATCATATACTAAGGGAGTAGGGGGCAATGTTCGGATATAAATCCTAACAGGCTGGATTGGGCTTCTTAAGTTGGGCTCGGCCCAAAGGCCAATCACACCTAGCGGATTATATGAGGACTCTCCAGTCCGAAAAGGCTTGGGCCAGTATTCTAAGCCCTTGTGGTTCCTTACTGGATTATACTTCTATCGGATCAAGGTAGTTGAATCCGGGTCTAATAAGGATTCTGGGCAGAGCACTCCTAATAGGAGTAGAAAGTAGCCAAGTGAATCCTTATAAATACCCAAGTAACAATGAAGGCAAGGTACAACACTTTTACCCTACTAAATATTTGACCTCCATTGTTAGCATACCTTAAGCTTGTTACTCCATTGTTAGTAACGTATCTTAAACCCGTTACTCACTCTTACACCCGAGGAGTCTCCACGCGGCCCAAGCCGTTGGGACTTTTGTGCAGGTACACGCGCGGAGAGTGGATTGGATGCGCGAACAGAATCAAGCGTTAACAGTGGAATTAATAATTAATACTCCCTCCTTTCTATTATATAAGTCGTTTTAGAATTTATTTTTTTCCATAATATAAAACGTTTTACATATATCTAGGAGAAAAAAATTAATAATTTCTTACTTTACCCTTACAAAAATAAATTAATCGAGAGAAAAGAGGAAGAGTAATTAATTAGTGCATAAATAATAATGAAATTTAAAATCAACATTAATTACTTAACATTAAAATTAATAAAAAAATTTAATATGTATGATTATATCTTAAACGAGTTATATAATAAAAATACTTTCGTGGTGCATTAATTCGGAAGGGACCGAGAGTGTATATATTGTGTACATATTAATTAAATAAATAAAGCAATTAATTAATGGTATTAATTATTGGAACGGAATGGTTCCCGAGAAGTTGGAGCTCTGAATCAAGCAACTCACTAAAACTTAATTAGACTTGAGAGAGCTAAGAAACTAAGGCGATGATACTCCTCCTCCTCCTCCACCGGAGTAGTACTAGTACATGCTAGTAGTAGGGTTGTATGAATGAAGTAAACATATGAATACTAAGTACAGGGGGGTACGTACCTTCATTTCAGGAACATTCCCTTTACTTTACTAAGTAGCTCCCACTGGGTTTTATAAAAAGTAGTGTACATCTCATTTGGCTTAATTTAATCTTAACTATTTTGCTATATTCTAAATTATATACTTGTGTGAATTTATTTATTCTTTAAAATAACAATTTAATTCTTAATAACATTTTTGTAAGTAGTTTATAATATTAATTAATTGTTGCATTAAATATAAGATTAGTTTTAAATTTTAAAATTTTGATAAATTAATGAGATTCAGATAGGACTCTGAGTAAGTACTATGATGTATCAATACAGTGCGTGTAAGAACATATATGATGCCTACAATCACAAGTCTAATGAGACTTGCATGCCCACTAATTCTAATTTAATACTCCCTCCGTTTCAGAATAAAACTCCTGGTTGACTTTTTGCGCATATTAAGAAAAAGGATAAAATGACAAAATTGTCCATATTTAAATTCTCATTTAATTGCATAGTTTTTTGCACATGACTAATAATGCTCCATAAATATGTATAGGGAATAGAAATATGACAATTAATACTAAGGGTATTGTGGGCAAATTATTGTAAAAAATAAATTATTTAAGATAAGTAGATATTTAACTTGGGACTAATTAAAATAGTAATAAGGATTTTTATCCTGAGACGAAGAGATTAGTCTTTAAGAAGCAAGCAGAGCGGTTAATTTTATTCTCTCTCCCGAGCTAAGATATATTAGGAGTAATGTTGATCTTTTAAAGTTAAGACCTGCCAATCCATGAGGGATTGGGGGAGGTCCGGTACAATTTGTACCGGACATTAGTGTGGTATGCATTTTGGACCATCAGATCTTTTAAAACAGATCTGATGGTCACAATCTGCCCATTTTCCCTTCCCCGCTTCTCTCTCCTCTCTCCACTCTCCCTTTCCCCTTCTTCTCTCACCTCTTTTCTCTCTGCAATCTAAACTCACCCTAAACCCATTTTCCCTTCCCCTCTTCTCTCTCCTCTCTGGCCCCAATCCCTTCCTCCTCTTCTCCGCCTGCAATTATTTTCTCGATAAGTTGCATAAAATGCGAAATCACATTCTCTGAACTTAGCTTCGTCAAACTCATCTTCCCATTCAATAGAAATAGCTCAAAATAATACTACCAATTTTTGTTTCTCCGTAAAGGAAAAGATGCAGAGAGAAAAGAGGTGAGAGAGAAGGGGAAAGGAAGATGATTTATTATATAACAGAGAAAGAGGGAAACGATTTTGTTTCTGGGTTTTATTTTTTTGATACATATTTCTCTCTCTCTAATCATGGGTTTATTCAATTTACTGAATGTTTGATGTTTGAATTTATGTTTCATCCTAAGCTGTATTTATGCTGAATAATTTTCTATTTTTTACTTTTTGGTGGGTTTTGTTTTGTTGATTGTATTTCTGTTCGAAAAAGTTCAAATCTTGTAATTGAACTTAGATTGGTTCTTTTACTTTATGGGGTTTGTGCTAATTTTGTTATAGACTTATAGTTTGTCTGGATTTGCTATTAGTTTATATTGATTACTGAATAATAATGTACAAATTGTAAGAAGTAAGAACCTTAGCTAAGTAATCTCAAGGTCTGAGAACTTTTCCGGAGCTCAAGTTGAAGGCACAGGAGAAGGTGCGGGGGAGAGCTAAGAATGGAACAATTTGATAGACAGGTAATAGGGAATACGTTTACAGTTGAAATATGTTATCAAAATAGTCATAAGAACTGAGAGCAATCTGAGTTGAATGTTTTAGCATGTTGAGTTTGAGAATTGGGGGAGAGAGGAGAGAGAAGAGGGGAAGGGAAATGGGTTTAGGGTGAGTTTAGATTGCAGAGAGAAAAGAGGTGAGAGAAGAAGGGGAAAAGGAGAGTGGAGAGAGGAGAGAGAAGCGGGGAAGGGAAAATGACAGATTGTGACCATCAGATCTTTTAAAGAATGCATACCGCACTAATGTCCGGTACAAATTGTACCGGACCTCCCCCCAATCCATGAGCAAAATTATAAAAGATAGACTCAAAACAGCTAGCATGTTGAAGGCAATTCCTATACATCAGTCCTTGATACACTAATTGTAAAATTTATTACTCTTTCTGTTCCAAAATTAAAGATACATTTTTATTTTAAGACTATAAAGTTACATAATATTTTTAATTTGTCATTATTTTTTTATTATCATTTTCAATATCAAACTACCACAACTGAATTCTTAACTAATACTAAGGCGATATTTGATAATATAAAATTATTTTTAAAAGTTATCGTTTTATAAATATATCTCTAATTTTAAACGAATGAAATACTTTCAAAAGTAAAATAAATATTACATTAATTTTTAACTTGAAAATACCTCATATACATTTGAAAAAAAAAACTGAGGAATATATCAATGCCAAGATAGAGTAGTGATTATAAATTAAGCCTAATGTGTATTGTACCAAATTACCCTCAATAAAGTTACATAATTGGGAAGGAAAGAAATTATCTTTACCCATATAAATTTGGATATATCTTGTATTATCATTTATTGGTGATATGTTGACTTTGTAGTGCTCCCTTTCGTACATGACAAACTACAGTCAACGACACTAGCACGTGCTTCCCTATCTTTTATCCACGAACACGTTAAAGATCCCATATTCAATACTACCACCGTTCCTTGACTCTTTCAAAGAAAAAATTTATTTTAATATATTTGTGTTTATAATTTTAATGTTTTAAAAAAATAAATTATTTATTTTTTTATATCACCCTTAACTTTTTTTATTGTCCTTAAAAATTTGTATTAATAATTTCCAACTTCCCATAAAAGGGTAGTGATAGAATTTCATACAAATTTTATTATTAAATAATAATATTAAATGACTTTCTTAATTCATGTGCGCGAAACTAAAACAACTATTATTATCGAATGAAAGTAGTATCAATGTAAAATAAATTTTAGTGATCACATTTTAAAACTAACTCATTAATGTTGAGTTTATATTGGAAAAATAAAATGATGCAGGAACAATTAAAATGGATATAGAAATAAAATAAAATTATATTCATACAAATTAAATGGATATAGAAATAAATTAAAGCTTTAAGGTCCTACACATTTCAAATGGGAAAATTAAAGCTGAAGGTTAACAAAGACACATTAACCCTAGCCTACGGGGGAATATTTTATTTGTTGCCTGAGGGTGTTTCTGATTCTTCAACTTTATTTTGTCACACAAATCAAAACTAACTAATAGTATTATTGTGTTTGGAATAAGTAAGCTCCGAAATAAGGCAGTCAAGTTGCATAATATTTAAAAGCCAACCACTCTCATTCAGGCCAAACTAATCTTCTTCAATCAATAAAAAGATGAAACGAATAAAAGGCCCAAACTTTATATATGTGATAAAATAAGCTAGCAGAAGGAATTCGAAGTGTGTGAGGCAGCGTTGTTTAGGGACTGAAAGGAGGATATATATATATATAGTTAATTGACCCAAGTTCAAGTAATAGTCACTAGAATTAATGAGTGAGTAATCAAATTGTTATCTCTACAAGAATTAAGAGAAAATTGCAACCTAAGACAGAAAGAACTTGTGCACCACCAACAGAAAATTGCAACCTAAGACAGAAAGAACTTGTGCACCACCAACTACGATCTCCAAGTGATGGCTTATTTGCCATACTTGGAATATTCTATCCACACCCCACCCCCCACCCCTCTCTCTCTCTCTCTCACACACACATGTGGACCAACAGTTTCACTCTGTTCTTGACCTGAGTTTCATTCTTCTACCAAATTTCCATGTTCCCCAAATTATTGCAATGGGGAAGAATACTACTACTTACTTTAGGTCTTTAGCCAAGGTCCTGATCCTAATCGAGGGATTTATGTAATCACCTAATTAATTACTAGTATTATTTGAGCGATTCGAATACCTCCTTAAAGGAAAAAATCATCTTACTGAACCGACTTATAATAATAAATAAATAATTGTGTCAGAAGAAGTTGAAATTTATATATACTAGTTGATAATCCGTGCAACGCACGGGCTAGTTTGAATAATGAAATTAACAATTTACCAAACATTCATGTCAAAAAAGATTGAAAGTATACAATTCATGTACCAACTCATATCCAACAATTTCAGATTAAGTATTGAGATTGGTCAATATTAGAGAAAAGAATTGATAGATAGATACATACATACAGTGGCGGATCCAGGAATCAAACCCAGCATGGGCGAATTTTGGTCTTAATGCGGATTTGGCAGGGGTTCGGGGGCTGCGCCCTCGAGCCATTTTTTTAGATAATTTTGTGTTTTACGGACACTTGCATATGTAAAATATGTATTTCGTTACAATATTGTTAATATAACAAGTAATAATATTATATATATATATATATATATATATATATATAACAAGTCAACAACCCATTTGAGATCAATTATTTTATGCAATGTACATAGAATTCCATAATATACAATAAATAAATATTCATAAATCGTTACCTAAAATAAAAAGAAATTTCAAAATAAATAATCAACGTATGGATAAAAGATATTAAGACCCATTAAACTAAATTTTACTGAAAATATAATTAACGCATGAACTTGTTTTCTTTTAATACATCGAGTTTAACTTTTAATACATCTGTTACTGCTTTACTTTGTACTTTGTAGAATTAGATTAGCATGAACTTGTTTTCTTTTAATACATCGAGTTTAACTTTTTTATTAATCTGCTCCCTTGAGTTTATTAATTTATAAATTCTGCCCTACTCCTATACCTTAAAAAAAAATTACCCATAGGATAAAAAATGATGCCCTTCAAATGGATCCGCCCCTGGATACATACCTTGAACATCCCCTCAAGTTTGTTAGTAAACTGACTGCCACACTCCGTTTTTAACTATAAAAGGAAATTCTTTTTACAAATAATCATGTCTTTTTCTTCTTTTGTAAAAAAAAAATAGCCACTAAGTTTAGTAATTTTCACATTCTTTACCTTAGAAATCATTGACTTTTCTGTGTCAATAGAAGCACTATTTCCTAACAGTAGCCTTTTAGCAAGGTCCATCTTATAGAAAACTTCAAATACATCTATACCCAGAATCAAAACTATATAAATGAGACAGCTTAAATTATTAATCTGATGACAACCAACTCCCTGATCAAATAACGTAAGAGATTACTTCCTTTCCATTTAAATGCATTCGGCTTACCTATATAAATTTGAACAAAACTAATACTTATATCAAGCATTCCCTCCAATTCTTCCTCAGATTTCCAACACGGAGCTTCTCATCCAAAAAGTTGGCAATCAATTCAATAGGACGATTCTAGTATGAAGCACAATAAAAGTATTACTTATGGGAAGTGAACAAATAAATTTTAATTTCAAAGTCAATGTTGAACAATATCGAAGTAATGGTAAAGATGCAATTCATATCTACATGGGTATAACTTGAATTAATTAGTTTGAAATGCAAAATGAACCACTCTTGGGCAACAACGATACACTGATATGAATGTGTAACTTGTAAGTCAACCCGGCTATCTACAAAACAGAACTCTATATGTAGATGGTTATGGAGACAACTGAGAATGTAGTTTCTAACTTGACTCACCTCTTCTTTCCCAAAATAGATTAAAGCAAAAAGTATAAGAAAGAAAACATCATATATTAGGCATTCAATCCAACACCTAGAGTACATCTTGAAATCACCCACACTCTATATACAAAGAGAATTGCTTACTAATCCACATACTGATGAGGTCATCACAAGCTCGGGAATGCATGGCGGCTATGGAGCGGACTCGGTGCAAGTTCCGGTTGGACCCGTGACGAGAGCACGAGCTAAACGCTTCAAGGAAGGGCTTCATGGTTTGATTCGAGAGATGAGGGATGAAATTGGTTCGAGTTCGAAGGCTAGTAAGATGGAATATAAATACGTAAATGTATTGCAAGTGTACGAGCCAAGTCAAGACGCGAAGGAAGCAAGAGGATCCAGAGTTTTTGAGAAAGTCGAATCCGAATTGGAAGGATTCCAACTACTTTTCTAATTCAAATTTGGACATGGATTTCCTTAATTATTAGGCTATTTATTTTCAGCATGTTTTAGATTCCTACTATAATTAGAATGTTTGATAAGTAGGATTTAATTTCCTTATTGTTTAATAGTTAGGATTTGGTTTCCAAATTAATTTGGTAAGCTAGGATTTGATTTCCAGTTGATTTTATAATTCCTATTAGGATTAGAATTACTTTTGAGTAGTATAAATAGGGGACATAGGTGATGTACTTGATACACTTCAATCAGATTTATTCAATACAATTATTTGTGAGATTATTCTCTACTTTGGTTCTTTGAAGAATTCCTAGGTTATTTCTAGTTTTTCTTTGAGATTCAAATTTGACTTATCATACAACAATACATAGTTGTGTGTGGCGTCTTCTACCGCACTAATCGTCGATTGTATCGAGATTACCGCTTACATATAAGCGAGGGGTCAAGGTGTCGTTGGTGTCCATTCAACGCAGATTTCCAAGGCGAGCAATTGTACCAAGATTACCGTCTATATATAGGCGAGGGGTTAAGGTGTTGCAAGCTATCCACCGTTCAACTTTGCTAGAAACGATCCGGGCGACGACCACCTCACGCAAGCGTGCCGTGGAGTCTATCATTTGGTATCAAAGCTAAGTTGCTAGCGAGTTACTTATCCTTTAATTTTCTTGTTTGAATATATATTGCAAAAAAAAAAACGTGAAAAAAAAATCGTGAAAAAAAAATAGTGAAAAAAAAAATTTATTTGTTGCGATTAAGTGTGTTATCATTGAGATATTCATACCTTCTATAATTGTTTCGTGATAAGTTACTTTTGAATTGATTTGAAAACTGTGATATTATTTAGGAATTCAAAAAGAACCTATAAGAGAGAATTTAAGTGGTAAAAGGCAAGAGTAGTGAGAATATTAGAGGGTAAAAGCCTAGTTGAGTGCATACACGAGAGATTCAGCATTGTTGAGCGAAACACGTAAGGGAGTGGTAAGGAAAATTATTGTTTTTCTACTAACCTTTGTTTTGCAGCTAATCATGTCTGGTATGAAGGATAAGGGGTTGTTTGGAGAAGGATCTACAACAAAAGATCAAAAGGGTGAATCAAAAATAGACACGGACGTCCTATTACAGCAAGTAATTCGGAAGTTGGATCTCTTTGATAATAGATTTGAGAGGTTGGAAAGCATTCAAAGGGAGCATTCACAGATTATTATGGGCTCTCAAAAAAAGGAGAAGGTTCAGAAAAGGGAGAATAGGAACAACGAGGAGGATTCCTACGAAGAGGATTTTGACCCAGATCTTCGAAGGCGATTTGAGGCCAGGGACAGAAGATATAGGGATAGAGAAGATAGGAATCGGGTAGATGATAACTTGGGAAGTATTAAATTAAAGATTCCATCTTTCCAAGGGAGGAGTGATCCTAAGGCTTATCTTGATTGGGAGAAGAAGATAGAATGGGTTTTTGAAGTTCAAAACTATTCGGAGCGCAAGAAGGTATAGTTGGCAGCTACAGAATTTACAGATTATGCCGTCACTTGGTGGGATCAATTGAAGACTAGTAGGATGAGATGTGGTGAGCGGCCAATTGAGACTTGGGCTGAGATGAAGGCAGTTATGAAGAAAAGATTTGTACCAAGCCACTATCATCGGGATTTGTTTCGGAGTTTGCAGACTTTGAAGCAAGGGAGTAGGAGCGTGGAAGACTACTACAAGGAGATGGAGATGTTAATGGCTAGAGCTAACATCGATGAGGACAGCGAGGCGACAATGGCTCGATTTTCAGCAGGTTTAAATTGGGATATAGCTGATTTGGTGAAGCGACATCATTACGTGGCATTGGAGGATATGGTGCACATGGCCACCAAGATTGAGAAGCATCTTAAGAGGAGAGGTGGTCCAAAGTCAAATCCTACCACAAGCTCATCATGGAAGTCTAATGTTGTGAAACGTGAGGAAAAGCCATTTGTGAGCAAGCCTAAAGTGGAGCCAAAGCAAGAGACGACTAACCGTGGATTGCAAGGTAAAACTGAGAAACCTTCTTTTAGTCGTAATAGAGATATTGTATGCTTTAAATGCCAAGGAAGGGGACATATTTCCAGCCAATGTCCTAATCAAAGAACTATGTTGTTACGTGACGATGGGGAGGTGGAGACAGAGGAAGAGGAAAGTGACAATGATTCTATGCCACCCTTAGAGGAGATAGATGAGGATGCTATACATGGGGAGATTCTAGTCACTAGAAGAGCACTTAGTACACAGGTGAAGGAGGAAAGCAAAGAACAACGAGAGAATCTTTTTCATACTAGGTGTCTTGTGAATGGGAAGATCTGTTGTGTAGTCATAGATGGAGGTAGTTGTACAAACGTGGCTAGTACGACTATGGTAGAGAAATTGGGATTGGCTACATCTAAACATCCACAACCGTATCGATTGCAATGGCTCAATGACAGTTCAGATATAAAGGTGACCAAGCAAGTATTGGTTCCATTCTCTATTGGGCGATATGTGGATAAGATTTTGTGTGATGTGGTGCCTATGCAGGCAGGGCATTTGTTGTTTGGTAGACCATGGCAGTTTGATCGGAGAGTTACACATGATGGTTTCACTAATGAGTATTCGTTTGTGCATGAAAAGAGAAAAATTACTTTACGTCCTATGTCACCACAACAAGTGCATGAGGATCAGATTCACTTGCAAAAAGATAATGTACAAAAAAAAGAGAGTGATGAAAAGAAAAATCAAGAGGGACAAAATAGTGAGCGGAAAAATAAGAGAGAAAAAGAAAGAGAGAAAGAAAGAGAAGATGAGAGAAAAACAAATATCTATCCAAAAAAAAGTGATGTGAGGCGAGCGTTGATTTCTAAACAGCCGATGATTATACTTCGGTATAAGGAGGCGCTTTTGAATACTAACGCTAACAGTTTATCTTTGTCTAGTGTTGTTTCTTCTCTCTTGCAGGATTATGCAGATGTGTTTCCCGAGGAGCTACCTCGAGGATTACCACCTATTCGGGGAATTGAACATCAGATTGATTTCGTGCCCGGTGCTACCATTCCGAATCGACCAGCTTATCGGAGCAATCCCGAGGAGACGAAGGAGTTGCAAAAGCAAGTTGGTGAGCTAATGGAGAAAGGGTTCGTGAGGGAGAGTATGAGTCTGTGTGCAGTTCCTGTGATTTTGGTGCCAAAGAAGGATGGAAAATGACGAATGTGCATCGATTGTCAAACGATAAATAATATTACGGTAAAATATCGACATCTCATTCCTCGTTTAGATGATGTGTTAGATGAATTGCATGCATCTTGTGTTTTCAAAAATTGATTTAAAAAGTGGGTATCATCAAATTCGTATGAAAGAAAGGGATGAATGGAAAACAGCTTTTAAAACAAAGTATGGTTTGTATGAGTGGTTAGTGTTACCTTTCGGTTTAACTAATGCTCCTAGTACTTTCATGCGTCTAATGAATCATGTTTTGCGTCCGTTCATAGGCAAATTTGTTGTTGTGTATTTTGATGATATTCTGATTTATAGCAAAAACTTGGAAGAGCATGCATTGCATTTAAAATCTGTTTTAGATGTACTTCGTAAAGAAAAGTTGTTTGCTAACATGGATAAATGTACATTTTGCACGGATAGAATTGTGTTTCTTGGCTTTGTTGTGAGTTCACAGGGAGTTCAAGTCGATGAGGAGAAGATCCGTGCAATCCGGGAATGGCCGAGTCCAACAAATGTGAGCCTAGTTCGAAGCTTTCATGGATTGGCTAGTTTTTACCGACGGTTCGTGAGGAACTTCAGCGACATCACAACACCATTAACGGAAGTGATCAAGAAAAGTGTAGGGTTTAAATGGGGTGATGAACAGGAAAAAGCGTTTAAATTGATTAAAGATAAATTGACTAACGCTCCTTTGCTCGTCTTACCTAACTTTGCTAAAACCTTTGAAATTGAGTGTGATGCTTCAGGTTTGGGAATTGGAGCTGTGTTGATGCAGGAAGGGAAGCCAGTGGCGTACTTCAGCGAGAAGTTAAATGGGGCAGCCCTAAACTATCCTACTTATGACAAGGAGATGTACGCATTGGTGCGAGCGTTGGAGACATGGCAGCACTACCTATGGCCTAAAGAGTTCGTGATTCACACCGATCATGAATCATTGAAGTACTTGAAGGGTCAGCACAAATTGAACAAAAGGCATGCGCGATGGATGGAGTTTATCGAGACATTTCCATATGTCATTCGATACAAGCAAGGAAAAGAAAACGTCGTAGCAGATGCTTTGTCTCGGAGGTATGTGTTGTTAAATACTCTTGATACGAAATTACTTGGTTTTGAACGAATCAAAGACTTATATGTTAATGACCATGATTTCTGTGAGGAGTTTAAAACTTGTGAGAAGAATGTTGTAGGTAAATACTTCAAAATTGATGGATTTTTGTTTCGTGAGAATAAATTGTGTATACCTGCATGTTTCTTTACGTGAGTTGCTAGTTAGAGAGTCACATGGGGGAGGATTAATGGGTCATTTTGGTGTTGACAAAACTTTATCTGTCTTAAAAGAACATTTTTATTGGCCTCATATGAAACGAGATGTGGAAAGAATTTGTGATAGATGCATTACTTGTCGTCAAGCTAAATCTCGTGTTCAACCCCATGGATTGTATACACCACTGCCTATATCTAGTGAACCTTGGGTTGACTTATCTATGGATTTTGTGTTGGGTTTACCTAGGTCTAAGCATGGTCATGATTCTATATTTGTGGTCGTGGATAGATTTTTCAAAGATGGCACATTTTATTCCATGTCACAAAACTGATGATGCATCCCATGTTGCTGATTTATTCTTTAGGGAAATTGTACGTTTGCATGGCATGCCAAAAACAATTGTTTCAGATAGAGATACTAAATTTTTGAGTTATTTTTGGAAGACATTGTGGTGTAAATTGGGTACTAAACTGTTATTTTCAACTACATGTCATCCTCAAACTGATGGACAAACAGAAGTAGTAAATAGGACTTTATCTGCATTGTTAAGGGCAATCATTAAGAAAAATATTAAGCATTGGGAGGAATGTTTACCACATGTTGAGTTTGCTTATAATAGATCTGTTCATTCTGCTACTAATTATTCGCCATTTGAAATTGTGTATGGGTTTAATCCTTTAACTCCATTGGATTTATCTCTATTACCTGTTTCTGAGTATACTAACATGGATGGAAAGCAAAAGGCTGAGTTTGTTAAGCAGATACATGAGAAGGCACGATTCAACATTGAGAGGAGGACGGAGCAATACACAAAACATGCCAATAAGGGTCGACGTCAAGTTGTCTTTGAACCGGGAGATTGGGTGTGGTTACACATGCGGAAAGAAAGATTCCCTGTTCAACGACGCTCAAAATTGCTTCCTAGAGGAGATGGACCGTTTCAAGTTCTTGAGCGCATTAATGACAATGCCTACAAATTGGATTTACCCGGTGAGTATAATGTTAGTGCAACATTCAATGTTATTGACCTAAGTCCGTTTGATGTAGGTGACGATTTGAGGACAAATCCTTCTCAAGAGGAGAGGAATGATGAGGTCATCACAAGCTCGGGAATGCATGGCGGCTATGGAGCGGACTCGGTGCAAGTTCCGGTTGGACCCGTGACGAGAGCACGAGCTAAACGCTTCAAGGAAGGGCTTCATGGTTTGATTCGAGAGATGAGGGATGAAATTGGTTCGAGTTCGAAGGCTAGTAAGATGGAATATAAATACGTAAATGTATTGCAAGTGTACGAGCCAAGTCAAGACGCGAAGGAAGCAAGAGGATCCAGAGTTTTTGAGAAAGTCGAATCCGAATTGGAAGGATTCCAACTACTTTTCTAATTCAAATTTGGACATGGATTTCCTTAATTATTAGGCTATTTATTTTCAGCATGTTTTAGATTCCTACTATAATTAGAATGTTTGATAAGTAGGATTTAATTTCCTTATTGTTTAATAGTTAGGATTTGGTTTCCAAATTAATTTGGTAAGCTAGGATTTGATTTCCAGTTGATTTTATAATTCCTATTAGGATTAGAATTACTTTTGAGTAGTATAAATAGGGGACATAGGTGATGTACTTGATACACTTCAATCAGATTTATTCAATACAATTATTTGTGAGATTATTCTCTACTTTGGTTCTTTGAAGAATTCCTAGGTTATTTCTAGTTTTTCTTTGAGATTCAAATTTGACTTATCATACAACAATACATAGTTGTGTGTGGCGTCTTCTACCGCACTAATCGTCGATTGTATCGAGATTACCGCTTACATATAAGCGAGGGGTCAAGGTGTCGTTGGTGTCCATTCAACGCAGATTTTCAAGGCGAGCAATTGTACCAAGATTACCGTCTATATATAGGCGAGGGGTTAAGGTGTTGCAAGCTATCCACCGTTCAACTTTGCTAGAAACGATCCGTGCGACGACCACCTCACGCAAGCGTGTCGTGGAGTCTATCACATACCCACCAAATAATCAGAAAATGCAAAATTGCACGTACGTTTGGCAGAAAAACAATCACTTCAGCATGAGGATCGAAAAATTACGAAAATCGATGGTTGCACAAATGAACTTGGAATTCTAGAGAATTGCCTATTCTATCTCCTTTTAGCTTGTCAAAGAAAAGTTAATTATGAAGGGGGAAAATTTTTAATTAGATTTTTGTTTTCAAAAATCTGTATCAATACAAAACTGGACCGGAATTTAGTTACAATTTGCACTTACCAAATGTATATCCTCCTTATGGAATTTCAACAAATAGCTGGCGTTCACCAACCCATATGATAGCACTAAGCTTTATTTGAAACTTGTGATTAACCATATGATAGCACTAAGCTTTACACTACTAAAATTCTGTTAGAATAAGCATAAAAAGTTGCTCTTTCACCGTATAACAATTTTTGTGCATTTGCATGTACTATCAGTTAAATCTTCTAAACTCTGCTCTATAGCGAATTTGAATATAACTCACAATATACTCTATTTATAACGTTGCATCTAAATTCACTGAACAGAAAATAACCAGCCCAATAAATTAAAGATCACACTCATAATACCATAACAATTATTCAAAATCTTGAACCTCATAAAACTCATAAATCCAAAAAACTCACATCTAAAATGTCAATTTGCAACTTATCAAACATGTGGTGAGCAAGAATTATGTTTACCAAAGAAGTCCATAGTAATCGGATGATCAGATAAAACAACGTCACCGGACGGAAACCGAGCGAACGGCTTCCCCCCAAATCCATAATCACTTCAATCAATTGATGGCGCTCCAGGTGCTCACTAATTTTAAAGCGCATCCCTTCCGGGAACAACGACCCCAATTCGACATCGAAATCTTCACTAATAGAAACTGAAGGTGTCGAATTTGAACAAAAAGGACCCAACAAATTTCTTAGTGACCCATATAATTTGATGCTCGAATTGGGATGAGCTAAAGGGTATTGTAAGAAATTGATGGGTTGAATAGGGGTTCTGGGTATAAAATTGAAAAATACGGCTTGGTGTTGTGAGTGTAGTTTTTGTAGGAGAGAGAACTGGGCGACAAATTTCTTCTTTTTAATTAATGAGAGAAACTCAGCGATTTAATTTTTCGAGCCAACTCATACCTACCGACCGAGAGACTCAGCGATTTTTCCGATTGGTCGGCTTTTTTAGGGTGACCCAATATTGTATTCTACTTCAATAACCTATCTATACGGTTTTCACACCACCAATTTTCAGCTTGGAGCTTTAAAGCATTGCGTTTTGAAATTTGAGATATATTTCTAAAACATTTTTTTATAAATAAAATAATATTTTTCTCCTGATATATTTATTATATATTTACAATAAATATAATAATAATGACATGATAGTATTTAATCTACTTATAAGATAAGTTGTGACATGTTAAGAAGTTCACGTCATTTTATAATCTTCTAATTTTAGAATACACTAAAACAAAGCTACATTTCTAATCCTGAAACAAAGGGAACTACATTACTAATCTTGAAACGAGGGAATAATCAATTAAAATTGATGGAGTTGTTTAGATTAAAACAAAAGGGTGATGCTATGAGTCTCAATTTTTTTATTTAAAAAAATGTCTCAAATGATGTGTCACCATAATATTGGTTAGATAGATCTCATGTGACTGATTATGCAATAAATTATCACTAACATATTCAATGTCATGTTATTTGATACCCATTTGAAACTAAAAATTTGAGACTCCCATTATTACTCAAAAAGAAAGCTACATTTATAATCTTGAAACAACGGGCATAATCAATTAAAATTAATCGGGTTGTGTTGCTAAAAAAATGGTGTTTTAAGGTATGAGTGACGAATTTTTGATGAGATTCGTAGAAACCTTAACTCTAATACCATGTTAAATCCAATATGTTCCTATATGGTGACTTAAAACATTTATAATGGGAGTTCGTAAAGACCTTAGTTCTGATAAGATGTTAAAACATACAACCTAAAATCAATTAATAATAAATAGAGATGTCGTTTCAAGCTATATAATGAGTCTATATGTCAAATTTAACCAGTGCGGGACTTTAGCATACTGTCGATGAATTCGATTTTTTGGTGGTGGATTCTTTGGTGGTTGTGGGTGGTGTGTGGTTCACTGGTTCTGATTTGTTAGTGATTGAAGGGGATTTGTTAGTGATGGTTAGGTTATGGAGATGACGATGTTAATTGTAGTTAGTGAATTTGGTTGGTGGGAGTGAATTTGGTAATAGTTACGAGGAGTTTTGTGGTAAGTGTGTTGGTAGTTATAGAACGAAACGGTGGGTGAATTTTGAGGTCGTTTATAATTTAGGAAAATAAAAAAGAAGAAAGTGTAAAGGAAAAAGAAGCAAATAGCACCCCACATAAGGTCAACTAGACATGCACAAATGAGTTGTCTGGTCCGGTCCAAACCTGTTAAGTTTTTATCGTTGACCAATCGAGTCAGACCTAAGCTTAATTCAAATAAGGTCAGACTAGGTCAGGTTTATCAGCTTAAAATGAGATCTGTTACAACTTGAAGGTCAAGTCCAGGCTTAACTCGATCCGGGCTCTCCCCCTTTTCTTCTATAACTATTAGTTTAAATATTAAATATTAAAAATTTAAATCTAAAAAATATAATTATTAGTTTTTCAATTTTAAGGTCACCAAATTTGTGTTTGTTACGGTTTTTTAGACCGGAAGCAAAAATCAATTCACAAACTGTATATATGTATGCATACCGAACTTCAACTGATAAAGAAAGAAAAAGAAAAGATGGTATAATTAAATTAGTGTATGTAATTTATTAGTAATTACTTTATCATCTCGATCATAAATAAAAGTGGACTTAAACATTTACCAATAGTTTTAGTTGAGATTTATTTATGATTAAGAAGAAAGATGCGAACATAAGTGTTGTCAAATCATATTATTATACATGCGTGACTTGAGTACTCGGGCATGATTGACATTTTTTGTTTGGGGTAGGTTGGTGGTGGGCTTAGGACTTGGTTGACCAGGCCTGCAGCCTGCAGGTCAGGGCGGTCTCAGGCCTTTTGCAGGCCAGGCTAAGTCAGGGTTAAGTACAAAATTAGAACATTTACATCTATTAGTACATTTTTATAAAAAATTACAACAAAAGTGCATACATAAGATATTTACAAAATTAGTGCATCTTTAATATTTAATTTATAAATTAGTGCATTCTTATCCTTTTAATTTAGATGGGTGGTTTAATGGGTTGCTGATGTGGCCCATGTTTCTATTTAATTACACATTTCAAAATCTATTATATAATTTTTTTCTATTATAAAAAATTAAAGGGATAAGATGCCTTGTATAAGAATACACTAATTTATAAATGTTGGGGCGAAGGCAGGCAGAGGCGGCGGGGTGAAAATTGAATAGAAAGCCTATGTCTAGTTTTGCGTGCCATTTTTTACTCATCTAACATCACCCCAGGTAACTTTAAATACAAGGCACTCTGGCTAGCTAACTACTCCATCTACATTCCTTTCCTTGAGAAAAATTAAAGTTTACACTCCTTTAAGTTACCAATTAATTATAAAAAAACTATTATATAATTTTTTTTTCATAGTGCAATTGATAATCAAACCTTCATACAAAGGTAACCAATTCAGTTTTATTAGGTTACCAATTAATTTTAAAAAATCTATTATAGAATTATTATTTTTTCATAATGCAGTTAGTAGTCAAACCTTAACACAAAGGTAACCAATTCAGTTTTATTGGGCTACCAATTAATTATAAAAAATTTATTATAGAATTTTTTTCCATAGTGCAGTTGGTAGCCAAACCTTAATACAAAGGTAACCAATTCAGTTTTCTTGGGTTACCAATTAATTATAAAAAATCTAGTATAGAATTTTATTTTTATAGTGCAGTTAGTAGTCAAACCTTAATACAAAAGTAACCAATTCAGTTTTATTGGGTTACCAATTAATTATAAAAAATCTATTATAAATTTTTTTTTCATAGTACAGTTGGTAACCAAACTTCATACAAAGGTAATAAATTCAATTTTATTAGGTTACCAATTAATCTGGATTCATCTCCATTGTCTAATAACTAAAGCATTAAAAATAATACAATATTGTGAATGGTTACCAACTCAACATTATACAGTAACCAAAATTAATCTAATTAGTAACCATAAATCTGAAACACACCCAAATCTATTTTAACTCATTAATTTTCTCCTCCCTCAAGATCACCCAAAAAATTATAGCAACAACAACCAAATAGCATAATTCATTTCAAATATCAAAATTAAAAATAAGAGATTCTCAAAACCTAAACAATAAACTCCATATGCCGCTGCTTCTTCCTCTTCATCTTCTCTTTTATTTATTTTTCCCCCTTTTTATTCGGGGATTGCGATTTTTGTAAGCTATTTGCTAAGCACAATAGATCTAGGATTTTACATCAAAGATGGGGTATTTTAAAGATGGGTGGCAAAGAAGGATTTTTCGATGACAGAAGAGAGAGAAAAGAGAAATTAGGTTTGAAGAGAGAAGAAAAGGGAAATTGGGGAAAGAGAAGAAGGAAAATTGGGTTTGAAGAGAGAGAAAAGGGATGGAGAAGAGGTTTGTTTTAATGAGAGGATGGAAATGGAAGTGACCATTTTTGCACAAAGGATTTTCAGAAAGATGGTAAAAGAGGAGAGAGAAAGATGGTAAATGAGGCGACAGTTTTCTTATTTCTGTGAAACTGAATGATTTGAAGTGGTTATTATTTTGCACTCTTTTTATAATTATTTTGTTAGTGCACTAATCTTGTAATTTTTTTTATAATTGTTGTATATTACTGTAAAGAACCCTAAAAAATTCGTGGTCTATTGAAGGCCTTCAAATTAGGTTTTAACCGGGTTAGGTTTTTGACCATGTTAGATCTTTTCACATCAGGCCTAGGCTGAACCAAAAAATAAAATAAAAAATGACTAGATATTTCAAATTAATCCAAAAAATGCAATGATTTTCTCTAAAAGTTGAAACTCTCATCAGGAAGAAAAGATGTATATAATAAAATATTACTATTATTTAAAATGTAGAAAGTTCAAAAGAAATATTATTGATATTGTTAGTATAAAAATAATGTTGCAAGATTAAATATATATTTAATAATATTCTTACAATTATTTAGACAATATTTAAGATTTTAAATGATACTTCTTATTTTGATATTAATATTTTTATTATGAAAATATCAATCCTCAAAATATAAAAGGATAAATGATAATTCTTATTTTGCCAACTATTATGACCGTTACTATGTAATGGTAGTCAAATCAGACGGTAAAGATGATTTTGATATTGATATTGATTTTGATTTTGAGGAGGAGGGTTTACATTTTCCATGCAGCTAGCTCATCATTTCGGTCCAACCGTACGATGGCAATTTCAGAGTCAAATCGAAAAGAGAAGTTGAATGTGCTACTAAATCTCCGCCACCGACTCCGCTGTCGGCGCCCATTACAACGCGGTGGTTCTAAAAAAGTCTCATTTCTTTTTGTCTATTTAATTCGTGAAGTTCTAGAATATAAAGTTAACTTAAATTTATTTATTTTTAGTACAATAGCCATTTTAAAATTTTAAATAAAATCAAAATAAATAAATACATAAGAAATACCACCTATGTTCCAAAATATGAAATCAAGATTGACCATTTAAAACCAATTTAAGATATTTCAAAATTTAAAATTAATATATATTTTTTCAAATTTTAAGGCATACAATTATAAAAATCCTAAGTTATTTTAATAATTATAATATTTATTGTTAAAATAAATGAGTCACCTCTACTTCGAATTTGAATATATATATTTTATATTAACTCAAAGTCAAACTTGATCATATAATTTAAAAATGAGAAAACAGTAGTATTAAACACAAAATTATCATTTAAAAAAATTAAATGAACTCATATCATAATTTAAATTTTAGAAACTTACAACTTAAATAGGATCAAACTTGAAATTATAATTTTAATATAGAACAAAAAGAATATAATTGTACGTTGCATGCATGTTAGAACTGTAAAGCAAATGTTGCCGCTCCGAACAAAGAAAAGCAATTAAATTCATGGATATTTTATTGGGGGGTGCGGAATTAAATTCATGAAATTTACTAGTGTTTGGAGGTAATGAAATCAAAAGTACGCAAATTCTGTATCATTTATGAGAATGTGTATGCCAGCAGTACTAATGACAGGGATATAATCAAAGGACTTAATTAAAGAATACCGCATGTTATATAGTGTGTATATATATATATATATATATATATATAGAATGGGGATCCAGTCTGGGATCCCGGATTTTAACAAAATCCGGACCTTTTTTTTTTTAATTTTTTGCTTTTTTTTTAAAACAACTAAAAATAAATAAATAAATAATTATGGAACTGAAATTTTTACATAATACAATACTTTGGGCGTGTTTTGGATACATATAACAAAACATGTATGTACAGTCTGCGCAGACTGTACATACATGTTTTGTTATATGTATCCAAAACACGCCCAAAACATTGTATTATGTAAAAATTTCAGTTCCATAATTATTTATTTATTTATTTTTAGTTGTTTTAAAAAAAAAAGCAAAAAAAAAAAAAAAAAGTCCGGATTTTAGCAAAGTCCGGGAGCCCGGACTGGATCCGGACTCTCTCTCTCTCTCTCTCTCTCTCTCTCTCTATATATATATATATATATATATATATATATATAAGGTCCTAATCCATGGCAACTGGTTGTCACGGACACTATTCCAGCAACCAAGCTATCATCCGTTGATCAAATGAATTAATGGCTGAGATCAAAAAAAAAAAAAGGTCAGCCGCTACAACATGCAGCGGCACTGCCAAATTACTAAAATGCCACCAAATTTCTAATATAATAATATATTAACATCACATCATATATATATAATAATAATATTTATTCCTCCTTGCCGCTACATGTTGTAGCGGCTGGAGTCTTCTTTTTGTTTTGCCAACCTTTGTCCCACTTTGTTGTCCCACTTGATACATTTTTTTGTTTAACTAATATTAATATAAAAATTACATTATTAATATTGTTAATTATTAATATTAATATAAAAATCACTTTTAAAAATCGTATGTTAATATTAATAATAATAGTAATAATAATAATAACAATAATGTAAATATTAATAATAATAATATTAATATTATTTTTAATATTAACATACGATTTTTATTAACATTATTGTTATTATTATTATTATTGTTATCATATGTTAATATTAATAATAATAATAATAATAATATTAATATTATTATTAATATTAACATACGATTTTTAAAAGTGATTTTTATATTAATATTAATAATTAACAATATTAATAAAGTGATTTTTATATTAATATTAATAATTAACAATATTAATAATGTGATTTTTATATTAATATTAATAATTAACAATATTAATAATGTAATTTTTATATTAATATTAGTTAAACAAAAAAATGTATCAAGTGGGACAAAGGTTGGCAAAACAAAAAGAAGACTCCAGCCGCTACAACATGTAGCGGCAAGGAGGAATAAATATTATTATTATATATATATATATGATGTGATGCTAATATATTATTATATTAGAAATTTGGTGGCATTTTAGTAATTTGGCAGTGCCGCTACATGTTGTAGCGGCTGGCCTTTTTTTTTTTCTTTTTTTTTGATCTCAGCCATTAATTCATTTAATCAACGGATGATAGCTTGGTTGCTGGAATAGTGTCTGTGACAACCGGTTGCCACGGATTATGACCCATATATATATATATATATATATATATATATATATATATATATGAGACCGATTTATAGTCTTGTAAGCTTAAGATTATCCTTACAACAGATCATGATCGTCCAATCACAAATCTAATAGTGAAAATTATCATCTGTCTGCACTTTAGTTTTGACTTTAGTTTAGGGGAGTTCGCAAAACTAAAGTGCAGACTCAAAAGTGACCAAAACACTCTTAAGGATCCGCACTTTAATAATGCAGACAGCGAGTTTAAATATATTTTTCATAATGGTATTTTTGTAATTACTTTCATTCGCAATTTAATACTGCATATGACTCTGTTGCGCATCCGAATTTTACTTTAAATTCACGGTTTAATACTGCGGATGACTCTATTGCATCCGGATTTCGCTTTCGATTTTAGTGGGCAGCTGGAGTCCACACCTTATTAACCGGCTGATGAGCTCTTTGACGGTGGCACTTGAATGAGTTTCAGAATCCAAACCCTTTATGACAACCTTTTCCGGAAAGATTTGAAACTTTCTCAACACCCTTTGATCTGTAAGGAGCCGTGATGTGAACTTCCTGCTGGAGTGGTCCTAGTAACTCATTTTCAATGCACTCATAATTGCAAATATTAAAAATAATAATAATAATAAATTAATTTCAGCACCAGAGTTTCATAAACTTGGGGGGGTCATTAGAACAAACAAATTTGATTTGTTTTCATTCCTTGTAAGTCCGAATTTATTTTGTCCTATCACTGCAATCATATATACAATGTAATTGTTTATCTATACATAAAATCATAGTATAAAAGTAAATAATATTTTTTAGATATTAGTTTTTAGAAAAGTTTTGCAATATTTCAACTTCACGCCATGGAACTCCGAACTGAAATTTCGATTACAGCTGAAACATTCACATATCTATTATAAAAAAGTTGTGGGTTTAGTCACATACAGTTTTTTGCAGAGTTCATCGGTGAGTGTAGACAGCGTAAATATCTTCATTCTTGTTTTCAAAACTTTTTCATCATCATGCCCAACAAATGGCTCTTCTAAAAACATTGAGAGTCTCTCGACATTATACTCGAGCTGCTCATGTTGGTCCTCAAACAAGTTATGTTTTATCTCCCTTTCCTTTTTGGTAATTTCATTTTCAAATATATTCTCACCATTAACCAAACATGTAATATGCAAAAGGGTATGAATATGAGAGAAGTTTCCTAGATCTGAAGAGTCTGTAGAGTCCATTTGACACCCAACTAAAGTCTCTCCATGTTGGGTTCCTAGTCTAAGAGTCCGTAGGCTCCAATAGCTTGATCTTGCCACCGTCAAAAAGCTCATCGGCCGGTAAAGAAGGTGTGGACTCCAGCTGCCCACTAAAATCGAAAGTGACATTCGGATGCAACAGAGTCGTCCGCAGTATTAAACTGCAAATGAGAGTAATTATAAAATGTCATTATAAAAAATATATTTAAACTTATTGTCTGTACTACTAATGTGCAGATCCTTGATGGCATTTTGGTCACTTTTGAGTTCGCACTTTAGTTCTGCAGACTCCCCAAAATTAAAGTGCGAACGAGTGATAATTTTCACCGTTAGATTTGCAATTGGATGATCACGATCTATTGTAAAAATAATCTTAAATTTTCAACGTTAGTTATGGATCGGTCCCTATATATATAATATTATTCGGGTATCATATAATTACTTATAATAATGTATTAATTAAAATTTAAGATTTTTTATATTACTTCACACTAAAACAAGTTGTTCTACCAAAAGTAAGTTTTCTCAAATATCCTTAATTAGTTCTCCTTCCGAGCCCTTAATCCTAAAATTAAAATGTATCCTTGCAATCGTGAAATTGTAATACTTTAGTATACATTTTAAAATAATAATAAAAAAACACTTAGAATATTACTCTCTCTGTCTCTTAATATAAATCATTTTTTAAAAAGGTGCTTTTGTCTCTTAATATATGACGTTTGAGAATTTCAAGTAAGCATTAATTGCTTAGTTTTCAATATTACCCAAAGTATTAAATATCTTATTATTTTTTGCCTAATAAATAACACACTTTTTTCAGTACAAAGACAATATGAACAATTGATATTATATTTAATGTTATACAATTATTTTTTAATATTTGTGCATAACTTTAAAACGACTTATATCAGAGTACGGGAGAGTAAATAGTTTAAAGATAAAATAATTGTAGCGTGTCTGCACATACTTTTTATATTTAGACTAAATGTCTCTGAGTTGTAAGCCACTATTGCAACAGGATATTTGTAAAAATAACAAAAATTTGTATAAAAAAAATACACTTCTAAATTTAGGGATCGACACAACCACGGCACTTATTTTGTTTAAAAAAATACTAGTATTGAATATTCAACTTAGATTGGACATCAACATTAACCCTACCATTTTAAAACAAGTAAATTTTTAGTAATTCCTCTATTTTAAAATATAAGAACAAATTTGATTTTTTAAAATTAACACGGTATATTTTTATTTTCAAAATTAATATTATTTATTTTACTTTATATATTATAATTAGTAGTATATTTTACATAGTTCTTAATTTTATTCATTCATATTAATTTTAAGTGTGAATATATTTTAAATTAATTTAAAAAATAATAATAATAACCTTATATTTTGAAATCGAAGAAGGGAGTGTACGTAATCTATCATATTACCTCCTCAAATTCCATTTTGTTGTGAACTTATGATGATCATACGGTGCCAAATCATGGTCCTATGATTATTATTATATTTTCTTATACTCCTATGATTGGAAACGCATGAAGCAATATAGAACAAAAAATAAAAGGGCAAGGGGTAGAGAGACCATTGATCCAGTAATTTTATTTATTTATTTATTTATTTATTTGTTTTGTGGGTCCATGTCGGTGATGCCTGTACACTTTGCCTACTAAATAATTTTGTCCAAAAGAGTGAGCCATTTCACACCCAATAACTTCAATGTTTGTTAACTTGCTCCAATATTGAACCAAAGGAAGAAGGATGGATGAGTTGTATAGTTCTTTTTCAGTTAGAAATATACTATTTTCATTTCTTAAGGAAATAAATCTTACTTACCTAATTTTGATGTTATAGGCTTATAGCCAGGGAGCCAATTATAATTGCTAATAATTGATTAGGAGTATACATATATTTACAAGGATGGAGTGGGTCACTTTTTAAATATTAATTTTAATTGCTCGGTCATCATGACATGGTGGACGGCTGTAATTAGGTTTAGCTCCCAACCACCAATGTAGCAGGTCATATATATATATATATATATATATATATATATATACACATATATATATATATATACACACACACACGAGACGTGTTCCATAACACACATTAACTAAAGGTACTATTCTAATTAATTGATTTGTGACTGTCGTCTATTCAATGAATTGAGTGATGAGATTAAATTTGGTCAGAGTCCGACCGTACCTCTTACCCGCGGTCAGTGCAACTCCCGACCAGACCAATTATCAAACTGTCTCTAATTTTTTTTTTTCACACTGGTCACACCTATTTTTTGCAGCCAGTCAACTGGCTACAAGAAAGAGTTGCGGCCAATGTGCAAAAAAAAGAAGCCACAAATTACTTATTATTTTGCAACTGCATAGTGCATACCCCCTCCTCAATTTTCTCTCTCTAAACTTCCCCTATTCCACTATTTCTCTCTCTGTACAATTTACCCACAACAACTTAATTACCTTGACCTCTCATATCTCTGTCTCAAACTACTTGTTGGTGGATGATATTATTCTTGATAAATAAATTTTCAAGAAAGTTAGTTTAAAGAGTATTTTATTATATTCTAATTAACTGGCTAATAAGCATGATGGTTCATCAAATAGAGGACTTGAATTTGAGCTTGAACTTTTCGGCACACAATACTCACCAAACTTTTAATTTCATCTTCATCATCACTAGTGCACTTAAATCTCATGCCTTTCCCTTCAATCTTCTCCACTAAAAACTCTTGGAATAATGATCAATTTTTGGCCCGTTTTTCTTTGCACACTGGTCGCACCTCCTTCCTACGCCCGGTGTAAAAAGGAAAAAAAAATTAAGGACAGTTTGGTAATTGGTTTGGCCGCAGTAAGGAGTTGCACTAACCGTAGGTAAGAGGTGCGGACGGGCCCCGACTAAATTTAATTTCAGCGCTCAATACATTGAATGGAAGGTCACATATCGATTAATTGGAATAGTGTCCTCAACTAACGTGTGATGTGAAATAGGACCATATATATATGGGAGATGATCCATAGTTAGCGATGACTATGAATCATTACTCAACCAATGTATACTCAATTGTTCATTGCTCAACCAACCCATACTCAATTGTTCATTGCAACGTTGGACGGATTAACGAAATTGTGTAAAAAATTAAATTTATTTGCCTTTACTATTCTATGAGACATTGCCACTTCCTTTGACAACGACAGTCTAGATTCGAATTATTCATTACTATCCGCAAGAACTTCTTGCAGATAGTTTTATAAGTTAAAAAACTCAGAAAGTCAGACCACTCATTCTCTGTTAACTCTATTTTTTTCTCTTTTTTTAATCAAATTTTAAAATTTAATAACTTTTTTGTTACAAATTCAAAATTGTCGATTTATATATCGTTGGAAAGCTCTCGTCAAATTATTCAAAACAAGATCTATTGTTGATATATTTTAATGTAGTTAAAATATCAAAAATTATAATAAAAAACCTACAATAGTGTATTTCAAAATACAAAACTTTAACATCAATTTTGGTCATTTTAACTTTAAAAAATATATATAAACAATGAATCTTATTTTAAAGATCTTGACGAGAGATTTCCAACGATATATAGATTAATAATTTTAGATTTGTAACAAAAATATTATCGAATTTCAAAACTTTATTAAAGAAAGAGAAAAGGTTGAGTTAGAAAAGAGAATAAGTGGTTTGACTTTTAACATAAAAAATTATCTACAAGAAATTATTGCTATTTGAGATGAACGACAAAAGATCAGTTGATCAGAAAATGATCCATAGCTAGCGATGACCGTGGATATATATATATATATATATATATATATATATATATATATTAATTAGCTACACAAGTTAAGGGAGATAAATGAACGATTTTTTGTTTAGATTTATAATATATTTTTTTTTTCAGAACTCGGTTTGCTCGTGGGACGAAATAACCTAATTAGTATCATGAAATTATTTATTGTGTCTTTTCAAGTGAAACTTGTGACCCATTCCATATTATTAGCTTATACTCCTCTTTTTATTTTCTTTCAAAATTAAAGATATAATTTGACTTTTATAGTCAAATAAATAATAACATATTAAATTTGAAATTGATGTGAATTTATTAAATTTTAGTTGATACCATTATTATAATTGCATAGTATATAACAAAAACTATTAATCACAAAATTTATTTCATTTCTAAATTTTTATGAGTATATCAATTTTAAAGTTTAATATGCTGTCATTTAACCTCAAAAGTCAAATTATATTTCTAATTTTGGAACGGAGTGAGTATATGATAACATTTCATTTTTTAATTTCAATTTGAAATATTTAAATATTTAAAATTGATGTCATTTATTTAACTTTTGAAAACAATATATATTGTTATTAGTAGTACTATTTAGTATTTTACTATTTTATAGTTATATTATCTAAAATTAAATTAGTTCATGTTAATTTTAAATTTAAAAATATTTCAAAAAAATAATTAATATTGATCTTATATTTTAAAAACAAAGGAGTATATGAGAGCTAATCTATGATTATATATCTCTCCAGTTTTGTCCAACTATATATATCTCACTCTACATATATATACCAAATAACAATTAATTATTATCTGATTTGTAAAAATATTTCACAAAACGTGGATGCAAGTTATCACATCGACAGTCAGGGGCGAAGCTAGGTTCAGGAGTGTGGGGTCACTTGACCCTACTGAAAAAAAATATATTTTATAATGTAAGGTAAATTTTAAAAATTTTAAGTATTATACATAAATTGACCACGCTAAAAATTTATAAATTTTCTATTACACGGGGTCAAATTAAAAATTTATAATTTTGTCAATCAAATTTTAACCACGTATGACTCATATCCTCTCAATATATGTATATCTCTCTATAATATTTTAAACTAAATAATAATTTAATTTATATTATTTTTAAAAATAATTAACGAATTAATTACTTATGAACAATTGTGATTAAAAAAGTCTATTATGAGTCAATATAGTATATATATACCATATATTATTACTTATTATATTGTTATTGTAATATATATATGTGTGTGTGTGAGACCTGAAAGTATAAAAGTATTAAAAAAATTAGTTCGGCCTTCGCCAAATTATTTATAACTTAGTAAGAATTTTGACCCCACTGTCGATAGTTCCTGACTTCGCCACTCTCGACAGTGGAGACATAATGAGGGAAATCAAGAAAAAGATAGTTAAATTAAATACTCCCTTAAGAGAGACAGCCACCTCAAACTTACAGAGCCCTTCTACAGCGACATTGCTGTACAACACTGTTTTGTATATGTATCCAAATCACATCTAAATCACTGTTTTTTTTTCAAAATTTTTGTTCCAATAAATCATATAAATTATTTGGAAGACATAACAAAAAAAAAAACCAAAAAAAAAAAAAAATGTCGCTAGAATGTCCACAAAAAAATGTCGCCCTAGAATTATTCCAAACTTACATGGTCGACCACTCTATCCCCTAGAGAATTAAGGAATGGTACAATTTTTCTTTCTATTGTTTTTTTTTGATATATATTAAGGTTTGTGTAGTACAAATTATAATTTGTTAAGAATAAATTTTAGTTTTTAATATAAAAAAGAATTATGGGAAAAATATATAAAAGCGTATCATAATTAATGACACAAATTTTAAATTAAGATAAAAAATATTATTTATTTAATTTTTTTTGCCAATCTAGTTTTAGTATTTTACTTTATTGATTATACGTCATTTTTAATTATTATTTGATTATGTGAATATTTTTTTTGTTATTAATTTAATATTGCGCAAGAATTAAAAAAAATTTGAAACTTTTAAAATTTTATTTTGACGGATGCGAATACGAATACAAATGTGGAGACTTAATCAAATAATAATTAAAAATAATATATAATCAACGAAGTAAAATAATAAAATTAGATATCATATACATATGTAATTTGTTTTATATCGCATATTATAAAATAGTCATAAAAGATGTATAATCAATTAATGTTAATACTATCATATGTTGTATACGAATATTAAATGAGAGCTTTATATATGCATATGTATGTATGCACACACATATAATTAGTAATATATACATATACATATACATACATATATATATATATATATATATGTTGGTAACCTTCTAAAGCGAACCTTAAAAAACAAACCGTCGTATTCGGTGTCTATGACGACGATTCGACTCGTCGCCAAAGACTACATGGCTACAGCGACTGGTCGAATCGTCGCCATAGACACCAAAGACGACAGTTCATCTTTGATTCGCTTTTTAAGGTTCGCTTTAGAAGATTACCGATATATTAATATTACGGATACAAATATTAACATATACGAATATGCATATATTCATATTTATATCCGTGGATATGAGTACAAATAATATTTGTTTTTGACATGAATACATAAAATATCTACTTTAATACAAATACAAAATTTTAAAATAAATATCGAAATATTCGAACCCTATTTACGGTCCTAAGCACAAGTAATAGGGAGTACTGCCTTTCCCCACCTCTTCCTTCCGTGACTGTCTATCCCTATCCCTGAGGCCTCTATTCTTTTAACTCGCTGACGCCAGTCAAATTAATTTTTAGTAAAACTAAAACAGTAGTCGGGTCGTGTCGTGTCGTGTCGTGTCTGTCGGCATAATTACAAAGTAATCGGTCGCTCCTATTTTATTTCATCTTACACCCACTCACCAACGGCTGTGAAAGCGTGTTTTCAAATATTTTTTTTAATTACCATAATGAAAAAGATTTACCACCCACATCGCTAATACAGTAATACTCTCTCTCTCGGTCTCGCTCTCGCTCTCGCTCTCGCTCTCTTTATATATATATATATAACAATATGTCATCAATATATATAAAAAGGCCAAAATTTCTGTGGCTTTGGATTCTTCTAGCAGATCGTGCCTGCCAACTTTTCTTTGAATGGGTGGGTTTACCCCAAAATTTAAGTATACAACACTGTTAACCAGAAATATACTCCTGGAATATTTTACTAATTAAAATACTAATATATGGACTCCTAAAATATAAAAGTGACTGATATAGAGAGAGAAAAAAGAGAGTTTTGCAAGGGTAATGGTCTTTTTGTTCTGAAGCTGAAGCTGAAGCTGAAGAAGAACAAGAACAAGAAAGAGAGGGAGAGGGAGAGGGAGAGAGAGAGAGAGAGAAAAGATGAGGGAGGTGGTGGCATTGCTAATCACCATTCTGGTCTGGGGGCCATGCTCCATCAAAGCTGATACAGATCCGACAGATGGTTACTACTTCTATCACTTTTTTCTTATTTATTAATTTTCGTTCTTGTTTTTGTATCTATTACCTGTTTGGCTGAAATTCGGTTTGAGTTATTAATTAGTGTTACACATTTATCTCTTCATGTAATTTTTTTCCACTCATTTTCTTTAAATGACACTAGTTTAAAGTAGATATATGAAATAGATATATGGGTGCAGAATAAAGATGATTCCTTTTCTTTTCTGCTAACAAGCTCCTGAATCAAGCATAAATAAAACAAAATTAAAATTAAATTAAAAAATTTCTGTTCTGCCTGTCAGCTACTTTGAATCTCTAAGTGCCTGCCTTTACATGATTAACTTCTCCAATAAAAGGAAGTTGGTTTTAGAGCTGGCGATCTTCAATTCTTTGGCTGAGAAAGTTGAAGCTCATCATTCATTTTAATGACCGTTCCTAGAGAAGAGGGGGAATCTGTAATTAAGCACGAATACCCTTAAGAAAATCTGAGGCTTATGTTATGTGTTTGTATTGACAGTCTTATTCTGAATCCACTTGTTCGAATAATTGCTTTCAAAGTTACCCTGTGGTATTTCCTGATAACTTTTACTTATGTCTTAATAGGTCAAATATTCATTTTATTTTTATTTTTATTTTTTGGGGGTTTCTCTGTTAGGGGTTGGGGGTTGTTTGTTGAATAAAAGAGACTCCAGAAATCATTTAGATGAAAATTTATGGCAATGAACATCAGACTAGCTAACGGTGACAAGAGTGTGATTATGTCACAATGGTCATACATTATGCGAGGGAAAATTGCTTTGTGCAACAGCAGGTCCAGTCTTCAGACGAATCGCCAAGGTTCCATGAAGGATTGACGATATCTTTCTCTTACGATTATTTTCCTTTTTGCAATTCCTTGTGTTCTGCATCAAGTGACATACCTAGGAGATTATCAAGTTAGCGTGAAAGCACAATTACAGCCTGGAAGTGGAGTGTTAAACTCTACTGCAAGGGGGTGGTCAATTTTAATTGTTGTGGGCAGCCTTAAAAGTTAGTGGAGACTGACACGCTTAATCAATTGCTATGACAAAGAATGGTTATAATTACTGTATCCTAAGTATTTAATTGTATAGGATTTAGGAAGTGTTAGACCAAAACTCAGTTGTTTGTGGGTACTGGGAGAAGTGGCATGGCTTTCCCCTCCCTGTTTCTTCCTTCCATTTCAAAGGAAGCTTTATCTGTAATAATTACATGTCTATTGTTTATAGCCTACTTTGAACAAATTAAATCTTATCTGAGAAAATAATCGAGGACATATATGTATCTGTCTGGACAAAGATCCTCTAATTAAAACACCTTGTCTTTTCATCTGCTCATGTACCTTCAACCCAATTATGGCGTGATCCCTGTGGAGAATAATATAATTATTACATGCCTTTTGCTTTATAGCCTACTTTGAACAAATTAATCTTATCGTTGAAAACATTCAATCTTTGAACAGCCTCTACTCTCAGGGTCTTGTATACTAGTCTGAATTCACCGCAGCAGCTTACAAAGTGGAGTGCAAATGGCGGTGATCCCTGTGGAGAGTCCTGGAAAGGCATTTCTTGCTCAGGCTCAAAAGTCACAGAAATGTGAATTTTTGTTTACCCTTTCATTTCCCTGGTCTTATGTCTTGGACATTATATATGTGGCTGATATCCAATTTTCTTATCTATTTTTTTCAACCAGCAAATTATCAGGTCTTGGGCTTTCTGGATCGATGGGGTTCCAGCTTGCAAGTTTGACATCAGTAACTGACTTGTAAGAGCACCTCTATAATTTGTTGATAGTTTGCTTCTTCCTATTTAGTTATATTGATGTGGTCATATGATGATATCGCAGTGACTTGAGCAATAATTATCTCGGGAATCAGATACCTTATGGGCTACCACCAAATTTGCAGCGATTGTAGGCCTCTTATCAACATAATAACCCTGCTTCTCTGATTCTCTCATAGGGTTTAACATAATTCCTCACCACTTCTCTAATAATGCAGAAATCTTGCTGGATGCGGTTTCAGTGGTGTTGTTCCGTATTCCATATCACAGATGACTTCCCTTGAATACATGTTAGTTGGAAGTTAACTTCTTTTCTGTTTTCTTCCAACTTTGTTTAAAGGACCAAATATATCTGTTCATTTTTGTTCTTTCTTCGAGTGTAGAAATCTCAGTCACAATCAACTTCAGGGCCAATTGAATGACATGTTTGGATCGCTTTCAGCCCTTTCTACATTGTGAGATTGCCTCCGTCCCTTTAACTTCATATTTACATCAATATTTGACATAGCTGAGAAGTTCTTGACATTATTTGTCATTTACTGTTTTATAGTATTATCTTTTGTATTTGTCATTAATGTTTATCTTATTCTATTTATTTGATTTGTGAGCAATATTTACTTTCTGTAATTTGTTTGAGATAATATTTTATGTGTACCCCGTTTGTCCCAAAGATATTGGCAACACACTTTTTCTTGTCCTGTAGTGTAGAAGACTTTCAGAATTGTTAGGGGTTTGGGTTGTTCTTGGTCTCCAAACATAAATTTTGTTGGACTTTTCAGGGAGATTTATCCAGATCCAAACAACATGTAAAATGAGTAAAGATTAATAGTGTTTCTTTGATTGGTTAAAAAGGACATTGACAATATATACTTCCATGCACCAGGGATTTCTCTTTTAATTCTATGACGGGTGATCTTCCTAAAAGTTTCAGCTTGCTTTCAAGTATGACTAATATGTAAGTATATAAAAGTTGTACCATGATTCTGATAGTTAACTTTTTTCCTTTAATTTTCTTTTCTTCTTTGGTTCACAGTTAATTTTATGCAGGTATTTGCAAAACAACCAATTTACAGGCACTATCGACGTCCTTGCTAATCTTCCCCTAGATAATCTGTGAGTTATTTAAATCTATTTACTTACATTAAGAGAGATTCTGAAAATCTTACTTAGTCATTCACACTTAATCATTGTTTTTGATTTCAGGAATATTGGAAATAACCGTTTCAGTGGTTGGATTCCTGAGAAATTGAAAAACATAAATATTCAGTGAGCATTTCACATGCATAAATTGTTAATTATTATTCTTAATTACGGAGGGAATTTCTTTTTGATTTGAGCAGTAGATTCATACTTCTCATAACAGGAGGGAAGGTAACTCATGGAGTTCCGGTCCAGCACCGCCTCCTCCACCTGGCACGCCGCCAGCCAGCAGTGGTAACCAAAATAAAAAACCTAAGGGTAATAACAGCCCATCAGATGGCAGCAGTGACAGCAAGAAATCAGGTATAGGGGGTGGTGGTGTTGCAGGAATTGTTATATCCATTTTAGTTGTTGGAGCCATAGTTGCATTCTTTATAATGAAGCGAAGATCCAAAAGGTCATCTGCCGACATTGAAAAGATTGATAGTCAGCCTTTCACTTCTTTCGCTTCACAGGAAGTCCAAGGTACCAGTCCTGTCCAGTCAATGTTTTTCACGTTGGTCAGCAATATTAGATATTCGCTCCTGTCTCTTGATTATTTCTTTAAGTTATCCCCCAGAGAACACAGGAACTATTCTATTTCTCTGTGGTGAAAAGTAATATAAAGTTTGCATGCAATTACAAAGTCTTTTGCTCGTCCCTTTCCATTGTGTCTATTTGTGAAGTTATTTCTTCTGTTGATTCTCTTAGAGGTTTCATTTTATGTTTGACAAACGATCAACTTTATTACTTACGACCCTTTTTCTGGAAAGTGTTGCCAAAACAAAAGCCAAATACTAAGTAGCTTGTTTCCAAGTTATGAAATCAAGCTGTGCAATGAAGTCAGTTTTGCTTCACACAGAGATTTTAAGTTTTTGGGGCTCGTCAGAAAAATAATCAGTTTTTTTTTTAATAATTAAACAATATTCTAAGATGCCAAAATGGGGTTTCGTCCCCATACATGTGGAGTACGCAAGAAAGCAGGCAAATCCAAAAAAAAGCACAGCCTGTGAGAAGCACTAAACCCAGAACCCTATACAAGCAAGATCACCCCTTCTCTCTGAAAAATCCTCAAGCAAAAGTGAACTCCCAAAGTCAATAAAGGAAACAACTGAAGGACTGAACTTGGATAGACCTCGTTCTGCCAAAAAAGTTAATAAACTCAAGAACAAAGATCTGACATGAAGAGAAGACTTCCCAACATCCTTGAAATACCATCTGTTTCGCTCACGCTATATCGTCCCCCCCAAACATCATGCGTGCTCTCCGTGGAATTTTTACCTCCAAACTTAAGGGAATTCTGCAATTGACTTGGGCATCATCCACACAACGACAGAACCATCCCCCCAAATCTTTATGATGAACTCACAACGTCACAGAAGGTGATCCGTCTCAATCCTTCTTGCATATAAAGCATCAATTCACAACAAATCTCCCCCTCTTCCAAACGTTGTCCTGAGTCAAGATAGCTCCTAGCGTCGCTGCCCAATAAAAATGCCACCCTACTTGGAATCCCAGCCCTCACAAACTCATAAATATGGAGATATTTACTTTATTGTGTGTGTGTGTGTTTGTTGGTGGGGGGGAGGGGTGTGTGGTTACGAGTTGAATATAAAGAAAGTTCACTTCCATATATGATATATCTCAACTAAAGAGGGTCATTGTTTTGGTGACAAACCAAGTTTTTTTAATAGTAATAAATAAATAAAAAAAGATAAAACCAAAAAATCAATATTTTAGCATCATTGGAAGATCTGGTTCATCAGTAACTTTCGCTTGTTCATTTACTTTTTACTCGAGTTTTTTTTTTTTGTTTTGTTTTTGTTTTTGGAAAAGCAGATAATTTTCATTCAAAAATAAAACGAGTAAAACCAAGACATGTATAAAATTGTAATAAAAATATTAAAGAGGGTCATTAACCCCCCCCCCCCCCCCCAATAAGTTCCTTTAAAAATACCAGCTTAGTGTTTTAAATCTTTTGATAACTAAAAAAGCCCTTAGTTTAGTTAGACATGACACGCGATTCAGTGCTATTCAAGATGTCAAGCTGCATTCTAGAGTTTTCTTGAAAGTTATTGGATTATGTAGTTAATTATGCCTACTCCATGCACTTTCTTTAACTTGTGTCCCTATTTGTGCTAGAGATCAAGAACATGTTCTCTTGTATTGAGGACTTTTGTTGCAACAAGTTGCCATTTCTGTAGAAAATATAGTTCATTTTGTGCTGAGTTGTGCCTTTACATGCTCAACTACATTTGGTAGTAATAAATTATCATAAAGAAAACAGTATATATATGTAGGATACAAATTCTAACTGCAAAATACATGTCAAATATATCAAGTCAAACCATTTTCGTAAACTGAGCTTTGTGTTGCCATAAAGTAATCTTAAACAATAGGTTTTTTTATTGCAAGGGTATTAGACACTATACTAATTAATTTTGTTATGATAATACAGACACAAAGACGACATTTCTTATACAGGCCTGATTCTGTTATTGAGATATGAATTTTGATTCTCTATAATGTCAACTCATTTTTATCATTAAACAATGTTTTGATAATTTTCATGGTTTCTATGTTATTATATATGGTGTTGTTTCTGCAGAAATGAAGTCTACTCAAACTTCCTCCACAACAAATACAAAACTGTTTGAAACTTCTGCCTCGTTGAATCTTAGACCTCCACCAGTTGATCGTCACAAATCATTTGATGAAGATGATGTTTCAGTGAAACCTATTGTTACCAAGAAAGTAAACGCAGCTCCAATTAATGCCATTTCATATTCAATAGCAGACCTGCAATTGGCTACAAATAGCTTTAGTGTTGAGGACCTTATTGGCGAGGGATCCACTGGACGTGTTTATCGGGCTCAATTTGATGATGGCAGGGTATAGTCATGCTGTTTCCTATTTAACGATGTGAAAAGATCATTCGTTTCATTCATGATATTTTCATCTGTATTCCAATCTCAATCCATTTATTGATCTCATAATTTTCCATCTTTACCTGATATTTAGGTTCTTGCTGTTAAGAAAATAAATTCATCTGCTCTTCCCAGTCACTTATCCGAAGATTTTATGAATATGGTTTCTGATATATCACGGTTAAGACATCCTAATGTGACAGAGCTGGTAGGGTATTGTTCTGAGCATGGACAGCACCTGCTGGTTTATGAGTTCCATAAAAATGGTTCTCTGCATGATTTCTTGCACCTTTCAGATGAATACAGTAAGCCATTAACATGGAACACCCGTGTCAAGATTGCTTTGGGGACTGCACGTGCACTTGAGTAAGTTATACAGTGACTTTAACTGATTTCTTTTGTTACATATGATTTAATTGTACGATGCTAGTATGCTACTGTAACGATGAAGTGGCTTTCTTCTATTCTTAGTCTTTCTCGTCCTCCTATCTTGATTACACTCAACACATGTCTACAGTTATGCATGAATTAGTAGCCACAAGCTACCTTAAACGGTCGTTTGTGATGTTGTATCATGATAACATAAAATCTGTTGATGTAAGCAACCAAAATGTTGGTTGCTCTCTTTGTCTATATATGGTTGATATAGGTTTACAATTAATGTTTTCTAATGAACTTGGAGAATGTTCTTTTTCTGCTTAGCCAAACAGAGAACTTAGATAGTACAATAGTTTTGACAGAAGACCCGAAAATACGAGGCACTTTTACAAGTTTGGAGTCCTTTTGCTACAGTGTTGTGTTGAATCTAGTTGACCAGGGTTGCACAATCAGCCAATCACATGAATAATATTTTCGTTGTTTTACTGATGTAAGCAGGGTATATTGTCTATCATCTTAATAACCAATATGGACTTGGAAGATGAAGAAATGTTAAATGAGCACCAAAGTAGACATTTCCCTTTGCATCGTCATTTCTTTGATGAAACTCACGAGTGTGCTTTGGTGCTCATGTATTTGCTTTCAGGTATCTACATGAAGTTTGCTCACCATCCGTTGTCCATAAAAACTTCAAATCAGCCAACATATTATTAGATATGGAGCTCAATCCTCGTCTTTCAGACTGTGGGTTAGCAAGCCTTGTCCTAGATGCAGATCAGGTATGTACTAAGACTCTTTTCAGCAGTAGTATGTCACCAACTTCCCTAGGAATCGGAAGTTGTCTTTCAGTGATGTTGTTTAGTTGAGCAAGAGGGAAAGGAATAGAAAAAGATCTGTGGTTGCCGCTTTTCAGAGTTTCCTAATATGGAAAAAGGAGAAGCGACTAGTATTAAGTCATTGACATGTTTCCAGTTATTCCTTTTCACTCCTTTCCAGTATTAACTACCTTTTCACTCCTTTCAAATTAGGTATAGATCTGCATTGCCTTGTTCAAAGAGCACATAATTTTCGATGTGGCCTCCAATATTCTCTCATAACTTTTCTATTGAGCTACAGCTTGGTTTTCTTTGTTTTTAGTTCTTACACTCCTTTATGGTTACTCATGTACAATTATAAATGAAATTTCTGAATAAATGAAAAATGAGTTCATAGAAGAATACATATAACTTAGAGGCTCCTCCAATTGTTCCTTGTTTGATTTGTGGTGTTTGAAGTATTGGGTCAACTGGTCAACAATATAAAAGTTATTTAATTCTTTTACCCCCATGACTATTTCTCTTTTACAGATACTAGTGAAAATTGATGTCAAAATAGCAACATTCCATTGCAGTCCGAACTTTTGAGTCTTTAGTTCTTACAGGCTATATATACCAACTGCACCCCCTTTGACTTGGCTCTATAAACCATCTTAGTAACACAACCCCAAAACATCTACATATGAGATATTGCTTGCAGCAAAAATTCCTACCCTGCATTTATAGTAATAGTTTCAGATGATTATAGCAAGACCTCCTTATCTTGAGCACTTTTGAACAAAGTGGCTGCGTGGAACTCGAACCCTTTTTACTAACCAGATGTTTATCATCAATTGCAAAATATGTTAAGTTTGCACTTAAAACTTTCTTTAGGCCTTTATGGTTGACCTTTACAGGCTCTGAATCACAATGCTGGTTCTGGATACAGCGCACCAGAAGTTGCAATGTCTGCCCAATACACCATAAAAAGTGATGTTTACAGTTTTGGAGTTGTCATGTTGGAACTTCTTAGTGGGCGAAAACCATTTGATAGGTAAGTTGTTTAAGCCATCATGTCTTGTATATGTATGTTGCTTGATTGTGATGCCAGTTACTTTTGATGTAGCTCAAGGCCAAGGTCTGAGCAGTCTTTGGTTCGATGGGCGACACCTCAGCTCCATGATATTGATGCTCTGGCTAAGATGGTTGATCCATCACTGAATGGGCTCTACCCTGTTAAATCCCTCTCCCGGTTTGCTGATGTAATTGCTCTGTGTGTCCAGGTAATGTGTTAAATTGGAAATAAATTAGGTCTTTTCTTTGGTGCATCTAATGCAATGAATGCTGCTTATTTGTCCACAATAATTTTGTTCTGATTTACTCTATTATTATGTCTCGGGGACAGCCGGAGCCTGAATTCCGACCACCTATGTCAGAAGTGGTTGAAGCATTGGTTCGGCTAGTGCAACGTTCAAACATGAGCAAGAGAACAGTTGGGAATGAACAAGGTGTATCTCCACGGGCTGACAACGCAGATGCTCATGGTCGTGAATTCTAGATGGGCACAGAAAACTTTTGGGTTTCTTCCTTGATAACTTCATCTTTTCCTATAAAAAAATATTTTAGCAAGATGAAAGTAGTGAATGATTTTTAATTTCAATTCTTAACTCTGTTCTTTTGCTGGAGATCACTTGCCTATGGATCGATGTATTCAATTCCACCTCCTATGTTTCATTGTATGATAACACAGTACAAACAACAATTTGTTTATACTAATAATTTTGTGAGTTGTTTGTTTGTACACACTACACCGCATTAGTACTACTACTACTTTCATGGCTTTTCTAAGCAAGCTGATAATGGACGCTTACAAAGTGTCTTGTTAAGATAATTAATAGTCAGAAAATCTGTGCGGATGGCCGGCCCCATGCAAATGTGATTCGATCAACCTCTTATCCTCGGTAACAATTCAATCGCTTTGCTCTCCATTCATGCGAGTGCAAACAGAATTATGACAGTATCCGTTTGCTACTAGTAAATTATAAAATATCAATTTACATATAAAATGATGTACGGCTTAAATCTTCATGTAATCCACACAATTATTAATGAATGGAGATCTTAACGTGTCTGGATTGCAGCCTGGCCATGACAATCCCTAATTAGCATCGCTTAGCTTTCATGGAATTTTTTGAGCTATCCACTGGAGGATGCTAATAAAGGAATCAACCGATAGTCTTGGGCCAAGACAGCGATACAGATCCTCAAGGAAAACACACACAAAAAGGAGGCTCAGTAGGAAATCCTATCCTTGGATCATGCATCTGCAGCCTGCTTCCCCAGATCCCACCTAAGCTACCCCCTTTATAGTTTTCTAAAAACTCCCAAAACAGAAAACGAAGTCACACCTAACAAAACCACAATCCAAATAGGATAGTAATTCCATAAAATACCACAAGATGTACAAATTACAGCTGGGAGCATAACAATGGAACGGAATATGAACAGATAACATAATATGGTCATAGATCTTAAGTTGTGACCTGATAAATAATTTTGAACTGTATCCAAATAAATCAGCTATGACTTCTCACAAGCAAATTTTCTTAAATTTTGGTCGCAGAAAATCCAAAAGGATTACATTGGTAGATGAAAAGTTATAACCAAAAAGTCTTGCGATACAAAAGTAAAGACTGAATGGAAAAAAATCAATAATTATCTGAGCTTGGCCCCCTCTCCCCAACAATTTAAGATTCTCTTCAAAAAGGGAGTACAAAAATCTCACTCAATTGTACACCATATACTTGGGAGTGGCACTAAACTTCTGGTACCCCTTGATGACTTTGTTCACTGCATCAAGGAAGTCCTTTTCTGTAACAGTTTTCCTTCTTGCTCGAATGGCATACATACCAGCCTCGGTGCATACACTTCTTATGTCCGCACCTGAACAAAAAGATCCATTGTTTACAAGGCAAATATCAAAATCATCATTGAAGGTATCTAGAACAACATTAGACAACACTGACTAAAAAAGGTTCCCGTTTGGGGGATGGATTGGAAGACAAACTCCGGGACTAGTAATAATGACAATGGCTGCACACAGTAATGTTTAGAAGACGTATTTCCTCAGTAGAAACCAATAAAAACCAATTTGCTTCATGAAACCAAAGACACTAATAAGTGTTGCCGACCAATCCATTATTCATTGCAAATGCTTGTCTAACATGCAAACCATACTACTAAGCATGGCCAGTAAGGGACAAATAACCCTTTCCCAGTTCAGGAGTTCTTCCTTCCTTTCCTGAGCATCCCAAGATAAGATAACCTTTAAACCCTTAGCATACTATATTTTTGTAAAAACCACATAATTATTACAAATCTATTTGATAGTTCATAAGTTACAATATTATAACAGGTGGCGTAACTTACAAACGTAATTTTCCTAAAAAGTTTGATATACCACCAAACAAGGACTATTTCTTGGGACCGAGAAAGTAAGACATTTTTGCAGGTTAACAATATCATAGCAGATTAAGAGCAATGACAATGGAAGAGTATAATTGTGCAGATTAAGAGCAATGACAATGGAAGAGTATAACTGTGAAGACGTACCAGTGGAATTTGGACAGAGGCGGGCCAGTAGTTCAAAACGAATATCCCTTTCACAGTTCATAGTCCGTGTATGGATCTTAAATATTTGCGTCCTACTTTCCAAATCAGGTAGACCGAACTCAACTTTGCGATCTAACCTTCCAGGACGTAGCAGTGCTGGATCAAGTGTGTCAGGTCTGGAAAAATGTACAACCGACACAGAAATGCAAATCGCCAGATGGTTAGCAAGTTGTAGAAGTTTTTGGATAAAAAAACATCAAATAGTTCAACATCCTCTCTGCCCCCCTCCCTTCCCACATACCTCAACCTAAAGGAATGACAAAGGAAGATGTAAAGACACAAAACGACGTAGTTTTACCACGCCGGGTTAAGTTTTCCATTTCAGGGTTTTATAAAGAAAAATATTATATTATAAATTTTATACAAAACTACATCTAAGCCAAACTTGGGCTAAGGCATGCCTTAGATTACTTTTCCCCATATATATATATATATATATATATGTATGTAATACTCCCTTTGTTCCAAATTATACGATCATTATTAACTTTTGAAAGTTAATTTGAGACATTTTCAAATTCAAAATTGAGATGACTCATTAAAAATTGTGAAACAATAAACTTACAATGAGTAATACTTTTTAGATAGTTTACAATATTCATCATTGTATTGATTAAAATTAAAAGAATCTATGTCAATTTTGAGTTTAAGGATCTCTTAAGTTGACTTTAAAAGGCCAACAATAATCAAATAATATGAAACAGAGGGAGTACAAATAAGGTTATAAAAAAAATTTACAAAGAAATGCAACCATGTGCCATGCCACAAATATGCGTCTTTCCATCTATAGATAGAACAAAGGAGATTAGGAGATCCAAGAAAAACACGTAAATGACCCCAACAGTTCCGTATTACAAAAGCAAAGAAACTATAACACCACATGGGTATAAGTTTTCAGACATTATTACACTCCAATAAAAGTAGTGGGACTGAGAGATACAACAAAGGCAGTGGTGATTTATGTTGAGTCACAATTTATTGTTATAGAAGCTATAAAATCTAGAATACAGATATGAATAAAACAACAGATGTATACAAAATGGCCAACTTAACCTGTTTGTTGCCATTAAAACTTTAATATTTCCTCGAGCATCAAATCCATCAAGTTGATTTACAATTTCAAGCATTGTGCGCTGAACCTCGTTATCTCCACCTACACCATCATCAAAACGTGCACCTCCAATTGCATCAACTTCATCAAAAAACACTATGCAAGCCTTTTTTGAGCGTGCCATCTGCCACAAAAGAAGCATTAGTCAGATTCTAGAATATTGGCAAGACATATTGAACATTTTGTGACATGAACCAGCTTGTAACCTGAAACAGTTCGCGAACCATACGAGCTCCCTCACCAACATACTTCTGAACAAGCTCACTTCCAATGACACGAATAAAACATGCATCAGTTCTATTAGCCACAGCTCTGGCTAAAAGTGTTTTACCCGTTCCAGGAGGACCATAGCAAAGAACTCCCTTAGGGGGATCAATTCCAAGCTTAACAAATTTCTCAGGGTGAAGCATGGGAAGCTCAACAACCTACAATGAAACAACATAAAGAAATACAGGAATGAAAGCAATATTTGTCAAATCAAATTTTAAATAAATGTCATCCATAAGTGCTAAATTTTTAATTTGTGAACACAGAAATGCAAATAAAAATAATGCAGTACTGTAGAACTGCAAGATAAATCATACAGACCCAAAGGGTCATCACGATATAAAAACAAGATTAATATTTTATGCACCTCTCGCATTTTTTCAATAAATCATACAGACCCAAAGGGTCATCACGATATAAAAACAAGATTAATATTTTATGCACCTCTCGCATTTTTTCAATCTGCTCCTTACATCCCCCTACATCATTATATGTAACATCAGGCTTCTCCTCTACTGTCATCATGGTTACACTAGGATCAATTTTTGGAGGCAAGGGAATCTGAATTTGATATTTATTCCGATCAACACTGAGAAAGAAGCATAGAACTCAATTAGTACCAGTATAACCAAAAAAATATATATTAAGTACCAGCAATATGAAATCAAAAAATAAAATAAAAAATGCAAGTCACAAAGGAATTACAACTATATATCAGCTTGAAATTCTTTAATCACTGAACTGGATCTCAAAAATCTATGTACGAGATAGAATGAATGCAGTTATCGCATAGACTTATTATCATCCAAGTCAGTCAACTGACAAGATTATCCGTGTATTAAAATATCAGTGCTGGAGCATAAATAGAAACAAATTATGCTTAACCTTACACTCATATTAGCAGGTACTCCCTCTATCCTCAAAAGGATGACCAAAGTACAAGTTTCACACAAATTTAGAAAAACTAAAAAAGCGGAGAGAGTATAAAATAAGTATAAATTTTGTCCATAGTGGACCCGTAGTAAGTACACGGATAAATGTTTGTCTCTTATAAACTTAGTGGACCCCACTTTAGTATACTTTTGAGGGTAAACTAGTTTTTAGGCTTATGTTATACTCCCTCCGACCCCAAAAGGATGACTCTTTGATAAAAGATTTTGTCCTCATAAGGATGAGCAAAGTAATCAAGTTAACTACATAAATTCTTGCATGGACTAATTTACCCTTAACTATACACAACTCACATCACAAATGAGTGGTTCACATTAATTCTCTCTCTCCAAACCCAAAACCCACGAATAGATTCGGAAGAAAATTTATACTCTCCTAATTTTTTGACTACCTTAATTGTGTGAAAATTGTCCTTTTGTCATCTTTTTAGGGACAGAGGGAGTATTTAACTTGCATACTTTTAGACATCCTTTTGCGGACAAAGTATTATGTACTTGCGGAAATCTGTTTGAGGACAGAGGGAGTATTTCTTTTCCTTTTGATATGCTACGATCTTGAAGAAGAACAATTAACTTAATCCCCAGAACAGGTGAAGCTAGCTTTCATATAATGAGATCAAATGTAAGATAAATATGTATTATTTCTCAAACTTCAAGCAAATCATTCTTGTTAATTGTTATGTGATAAATAACATACCTTTGAATAAAATAAATTGGACATACTACAATACAAACATACAATTCCTATATTTATGCTGTTTATATGGGGCAATTCAGACCCCAGATTGTTAACACTCTGTTGAACCCCACTGATTCAGTCCCCTAACTCATGTCGACCATAACTCTATGTATCAAAACAGTAAGGGGACAACTTACCATCTCCAGAAACACCATTACTTTCCACTAATGGGGACAAGAATACTTCAATGTTTTACCCATACAAAAATATGAAGATACCCTTTGCAAGAACATGACAAAGAAATCCACTCGTGCAATTTATAAATATTTAACATGTTGATAACTTCGACAAAGGACATCCACAAAAAATGCTTGATGAGTAAACCCAAGAAAGAAAGGAGAGAGAGGGGGGTGGAACTACCCAACACGCATGCCTTCCTCGATATCAGTTGGAGAAACTTTATCACCCAACCCAACAACAAACTGCAGTTACCAAGAATGGAAGTTAACAAAAATGCTCACAATGATGTATCTAAAAAATAAAGTTCAATTAAAATGCGCAGTCACTTTATACAAAGAGTAAGCAATATAAATTATTATATGCTAACAGTGTAGTCATATGCCTGTGACAAAATAAAAATGTATAAAGGATTTGCAAAATGCCACTTTTTCAGGAAATACGATTCTTAAAATCCTTAGACTCCAGGCAGGCATAAACAATGTGGTAAATTTGCAGGTTTTACAAGCCACCAATAGGGTTCCATAGCTGCATTAAATCAAGCTGTTCTATAAACATTCACATATATTATACAATACAACTCTCCGCAATTTGAAAATTGCTACTCCAACAAGTAGAGTATGAGATAGTAATAAATCCAATTACAGACGGCCGTAAAAATAGCAACTTCATTTTTCATCGACAGCAAAAACCTGCAGCAATCCACAGAACTCTTCGTACTCCATTACAATGTATGAACCAAAGGAAGACAAGAGGAGGATTGGCTTGTGACTAGGCTGAACATATTCTTACATATCTCCACAATCATCATAATCCCCAGAAAAGGAAGGCAAAAAATGTTAAAGGGGATGCACCAACCCATATATAACTCCTTCTAGGTTACATAGGATAACCCAATCCCAACATATAAAACAAAGGAATAAAGGAGCAGGGATCTCTTGGCAACTAGGTTGAGAATACTTCTTAAACAAATGTTAAACTCCTCACCTAGAAAGAGACGCGAGAATTTCTCCAAGTTATGGATGAAAACGTACCTTTGCAATTTGTTTAACATTTATAACATATTTTGCGTCTTCAGTGTTCGGGTTGATTATCTTCGTGCATCTTGCCACCTACTCGCAAACAATTGTCAACGCTTTAGAAAATAGAATAAGACTCTTAAATCGAACAACAGTTATAAAAAAGCACACCTGAAGAGGTTGCTCCTCCTGCATCATTTGCTTATCAGAAACAAGATCCCATTGACTAGGTGCAGCCAAACCAGTGTCAGACTCCTTAATACCTGATAAGACATATATAATCCAAGTAACTACTGATGGTGCATGAAGAACAGGAGAAAAACAATCATATATTTTCTTTACAAAATCCTAATTTCTTTTGACAAGTTGGTAACCAAACATCGACAGATATCTGCTACAAAATATATAAGCTTTATAAGAGGTGATTAACATATAAATTTTCTTTCGTAAAATCTTTCCAGATCTTTCACAGTACAATAGAGGCTTCCATACTATGTTGATTATGAAAACACTATGTTAGTAACAGCTGGAGCAAGAATATATGCAATATATACCACATAGATCATTGATTTTTTTAGCCATCTCTTTGATTTCTTTCTCTGCTTTCTTTATGGAGGTTGAATAAGGTCCCAATCCCTGCATAGATAATTCCATAGTTCAATATGTCAGAAAGAATGATCTAATAAGATGAAAGCAGCCAATATGACTAATATGTCATAGGAGGCCAAACTGGGTTATGATAATCTCCGTAATTACGAAAAATATGTTGTTTTATCTATAAAATTCAGAATGACTTTGTAAAAATGAGTCTCTTGAAGACAAAATTACAAACTATACCCATAGATATTCAAATTAGGTGAACCGAATTTAACTAAATGACAAAACCATGTTGATCACACAAAGATACAAGCAGAAGTGGAAAACTTACATTTATACGACAAAACACTAGAGAAACAAATCAAATAGGAAAGACTACCTAGCTTTGTAGAAATTGGATTTTCTCATGGAACTCAAATACATGTCACAAGTCATCATTGCATTTGTATGTAATAGTTGTTTAGAACCCAGCATGATGTCGAACAACCAATGTAATGATAACATATGTGCTAGACACATTTGAAACCAAAAATTTGAGATTCCTAGCATCACCCTTTTCTTATTGATGTTGTTGTATATCAGTCAATTAGGAAACAGCTATACTGCAATGTTTAGCTTATTCAAATAGAATTAACTGAAAAATATAACCTACTCCACTCATCCCACGATCTCAACAAATTACTATCAGTAGATGATGGCAAAATATACAACCAACAAGCCAACAAAACCTTCAAATGCCAGCTAGCTGAAAGTTAGCTACATAATTACTTTACAAATTCAATTTATTTATTTATTTATTTATTTTTCTATTTGCAAAAGTTAGCCCATTAATAGAAGCAGTGGCAATATACAGGGCTGATACTGATGCCAGCCAAACGTTGAAATTCAGGAGTTGAATCTGAAATTGCAAAAAATGTAAAGAAAACAAGAAAGCTTCAATTTAATCCCAAAATACATATGCAAACTACTGAGTTTAGTTTGTTGCCAATAAAAGCAAGAGTTGGTTCTTTTTCCTTGTACAATTTTCCAAAACCTAGATCTTGAGGACTCGATAGATAGCTTGGTTCGGGTAAAATATATCCTCCGCCATGTAAAAAATGAAAAGACGAACGAATTTTTACATAATTATATTTCAAAAATCGAAGCAGATAATACGATAGAGGTAAAATAAGATCGACTTATGAAGAGCAGAAAGAGGAGCATCAAGCATGTGTGTGTGTGTGTGTGGGATAAAGTCAATGAAGCGGCGAAATTAGGGTTTTAGAGAGAGAGAGAGAGGGAGAGTGTACATAAGTCTTGAGGAGAGCGATGTCGTCTTCATCAAGAGGTCTAGGGTTCTTCTCGTCCTTGATCTCATCTTCAGCTTCTGTTGGCGCCATCCTCTTCAGATTTCTGATTTGATTCTTTCTCTCTCCTTTCAAGACTCCTCTTTTTGTCTTGCGCAACAAACCACAACTCTACTTCTCACACCCACAGGCCTTGCTACTTATTACTCCTTTATAGTTCACGGGGAAGAAAATTTCAATTTTATTTTTCATGTATTCACATAATATTTATTATAACTATAAATTTTTAAGTCATATTAACCAACCACACTCGTCTATTATTACTAAATTAATTGCTCAGTTTTAACTTTTTAAAGTTAAATTGATCATTTTTAAAACTAATCTTTTTACTGTTTCTGCTAAAATATAGGTGAAGAGATTATAACTAAAAGAAAATATATACAATTTATTACTAACCCTAATTTTTATAATTTTAAAAATATGTTTAATTATGTTTAATTATTAATTCTAAAAATAGTCAATTTGACTTAAAAAAGTCAAAACTGAGCAATTAATTTGGGACGGAGGGAGTATTTTTTTTTTTTTGATAAGAAGTAAAAAAATTCGTTTTCTAATACTCTAATCTAGGCTACCCAATAAAATAGAAAACCAAACTAAAATAATTGTTATAAATTTTAAAAAACCAAACATCAGAAGCAAGCTCAACTTCAGAACAATTGAATTAAACTCTAAATATATATATATATATATATTACAGCGCATGTGCGCGCACATAAATTAAAAAAAGTTCATGTTCTCAACAACAACAAAAAAACATATTTTAATTGTTTGAAACTAATTTTATATTTTCAAAAATAAAATTAATATAAATTTATTTGAAATTTTAATTGTTAATTGCTATTTTTAATTTTATTTAAAAATCTAAAAATCAGTTGTGAATAAAACCACAAGTACATACGATCAATTATGTTATGTAACATTTACTATTTTCAGGAAGCATAGTAAATTAACAACTTTTTAACAACAAAAAACACGAGTCTTATTTTATTGTTGACTTTTTAAATAATATTCACATAAGATATATTCCAACATAATTTTTTTAACATGTATTAATATAAATTTATTTTATTATTAAAAATTATAATGTAACCTCTTATTAAACTTTCGTATTCATAAGGCAAAAAGAAACGAAAAGAAAAAAGAAATTAAAGTCTCTCATTTACATAAGTAATTAATAATTTTAATAGCTAATACTCCTACATATTAAGTAACAGTACTTGTTAGTTATTATTACTACCTCCCTTTAAAATGACAATCATACCCTTTGTTGAATATTAAAATTTTCATATGACGCATTTATTCTATTTCCGATAATAAATTAGCATTAAATTATTCCAAATATATATATATATATATATATATTATGGCTAAGCATGTATTTTAACAATCATAAAATTTGAAGGGAAAAAAAATGAACAAATAAGATAAGACTTAGGTAGTACTATTAATTATTATAAAGAAAGTATAATTACTGATACACTATTTAAACACAATCAATTCATAGCATACCTTGTTAATTATTAGTATTATTATTATTATTATTATTATTATTTTGTGAAATATTGTTTTAGTTATGATAGATTTAATCTCGAAAAGTAAAATATATTCTGATCCATCATATCATGCTTATGATTGCGGCTTATTCAGGTATTCACATATGAAGGTAAAGTTACAAGGAAATGAAGGTACAAAAAAAACAGAAGAAAAAACCTACAAATAAGTTCAATTCTCTCTGATTTAAAAGGTTATTAGAAGGTTATTTTATTGTCTTACTTTTATTATGTTAAATTGTTTTTGTTGGGGAATGAATATAGTTATAGTATTTTATAGAGGTCCAAGTTCAGTATTTACACCCACTCATATGAGATGAAACCTTTTAGGTGAAAAAAAATGTGTTACATTCATAATTAACAATGATTTTTAGTTTCGTTCCATACATAACAAATGACTTTCTAATTTATAAAATTATAAATTAGTGCCTCATTTCTGATCAATCTCCTTTATTTATTTATTTATTTAGTATTTCGGTCTTGTATTTTAGGAAAGGAGGAGGATTAACCACTTGATCTGCCACTATTAATTAATTACCCACCCCCTTCAGGGTTCAAACATTAGCTTCAGAAACTTCCCGATGCATTGTCAACTATACCTGGCTTAAAAATAAAGCCATTCATTCAAGGATGTCACAGTTAAACAAAATGAGATCTTTGCTTGCACCCCTTAATGGCATAAAAATACTACCCGTATACTGAACGTCAGTCAGTCGGTTATTCCAGTCTATCAAAAGTGTCCGACTACTGTTAGAACCAAATTCAGCATTTGGAGGAACATATTCAAACAAACTCTCGAGGTTCAGGTTCAGGAACATGGATTAAACTGCTAAATTTTCTAAACTACCAAAAATTTGCACTACCGAATGGAACATGATAGACTCGTACCAGCACCAGATACAACACCCTCTTCTAACTACTATAAATTCTGATACTTCAGAACATCTGTCGTGTTCAAATTAAAGGAGTTGCAGATATCTGATATACTACGCTTGCTGAGACCATCATCCACATTTCCGTGATTAAGAACTTCCTCCAGCTCTTTTGACGGCTGCAACACCTAATTTCAATAAGAAACATCTTCTTAGAAAAAGCAAACAGATTGATCAGTGGATTTGCGCAAGCACGCAAGAACTATATATATATATATATTTATTTATTTATTTTTATTATTTTATTATTTTATTTTTTTATGTTTTTTTTTGGGGAGGGGGAGGGGGTGATAATTATACCCATGTAGGACGAAGTGAACTGTCATTTTCCTCTCCAGTGTTAACCTCTGCAGTTCTAGTCCCATCAACTACAGCAGTAGACGTTTTGTGATTTTCCGAGTCTGAGACTAGTTGAAGAAGTTTCTCGCTACCCTTAAACCGGTATAAAACAAACTAGTGAGTTTATGCAGTGCTCGACATAATAGAAGAAGATAACACTAGCCAACAACAGGTTTATGATTTTAAAAATGAATGTTAGTACTATAAAGAAGAGCATCACATAAGCACACCAAAGACGGAGGGAGACCAACAGAAAAGGCAAATTGGGAACTGGGAATGGCACCATATAAAATAAAAAATGCCTATGGCTATGGCTATATATAATTTTGGAGGAGAAAATAAAATTTTAAAAAAATAAATCAACAAGTAAAAGGAGAGTGGATCCAAAAAATGAAATGACCGAGGTGATCATGAAATTAATGATGTGATAAGATAAAGATAAGTGAACATTTTCCTTCTGAGAATATGGTGAACTGTGTCTTCAAAATATTGATCCCATTACAGTGCCAGAATGATGGATGCATCCCCATCAAACTGAACTTAACTACAGGACCCAAGACTTGCACCAAGGAATGCTTGAGAGCCAGCACACTATGTTACGTTCAGCAGTGAGTGTGCTGAAGTATGGTGAGGTGGGAGAATGGTATACTGATGCAGGTTACAGATAGATAAAATGAGTAGATAAAAGTGTATCAACGACAATCATGTGAAAAGGCCCACTTGAGCAGGCTTGCACGTGCTATAATAAAGACAGGTCAAGACTGTGACAAAGACATGATACCATATAGTTTCCTTGAAGACATTCTCATACTGAGCAGAAGAGTAATAAATAAATAAATAAATGAATGAACAAGCAAAGTAGGACCCAGAAATTTGGATATTAATATTAAGAAGAAGAAAAAACTGTGATACTGATATATTGACTTTGACGATACGTTTGACAACTCAATTTCAAGTTATGAAATTAGAATCAAAAGCACAGTTGCAATTCCATCGAATTAAAATTTGGTTAACATTTGGCGCTCAATTCCAATTGCAAGGCATAAAATTGAGTCGCCAAACATAGATTGAGTTTCTCCAGGAGTATCAACTTAATTATATGTAACAAATATTCTCCTCTATCTGAGGTAATGCTTCATAACTTATATTAGCATGTGAGAAATCCACATAAACATAACATAAGGACCTACTTGAAAAGTTGAAAAGAAACTTGGCACACCTGTAGAGCCCTCCAGTGAGAATAAGTGCGGAACAAGATCCAAAAGAATGGGATGTTTGGCAAAGGTAAAACCTACATAAATTTTAAAAAGAAGAAGGTCTTATGGTTCAAATGTGCAATACATCACTGAAGATGATATGTGCAATAAGGATAGCTGTTATATCCCTATGTTAGATAATTCATATTAATAGATGGACTAAGATAAGCTTTTAAATAAGCAGAAAGCATAAGCAACAATCAAAAGTGAATTTGACATCCTCATAGCAAAAATTATGCGTACCATGAAGACACTGGTAACGGGAAGCAAGGAAACTGATCCGTAAAAGTACTTCTTGTGCATAACAGTTCCCCTGATAATGACAGTTAAAGGATTTCTTATTAAGATCTGTATGTTGAACAACCACATGCGATAATTAAACTATTCTGAAGGCTATTTTTTTTTCTCTGTGTTCGTGCGTGTGCGTGTGCATGTGTTTGTGGATAAGGATCCTTCATCACAAAGAAGTCGTAAGGGAAAATTAGTGAAGTTTATGAGTCAATAGATGATATTTTTAAAACACTGTTCCTCTCTCTCCACTAGCATGCAGTCAAAATCGATGAAAATGTATGAGCTCATTTCCGCAAAGTAACAATATAATTATGCATCAGTAATTCAGTATGCCTGTGATTGTATCTGTGAACAGAATAATATTGACTCTTTGATCTATGCAACGTGGTTCTAAATAAGACAATACAATAGTGGCATGACCTTCAAACATGCTAATTATGTTTAGTCTTTTAAATCTCATCTATTCTGGTTAGTGCCATGTTTTACATAAAGAACGAGCTATCAACTAGTAAGAAAAAGAAAAAAGAAACAAGAGAAAAGAAAAAAGAAAAAGAAGCTGTTTTCAATATTGGGTATACACGATAGTTCCCTCTTGACTAATAGAAAGAAAGGTAGTTCTTCAACATGATATATTTTCATCATTCATTTAGTAGAAGAATGTGTTATCTGTCTTGTCCATAGTCCATATTATCAAGTGTTAAATTTAACAGAGAGAGAGAGAGAGAGAAAGAGAGAGAGAGCAATAAAATAAACCTAAACTGTCTACCATGTCTTAACCTCAAAGTTCTACTATGTCTGCAGATAAGGGTTCCAAACTGTTCATCATTTTGAAGGCCCATAATATACTAGGTTTTTTCCACAATTTAAAATTTTGGTCTATGCTAGGTAATTGGGGTAATTTGTATATAAATTAAATAATGATTGGTCATCCAGAAATCAACCTCGTACGAGAATGGCTATACTACTTCAAAAGATTTAATGCTGCTGTAACAAAAATATTAATCTTATAACAAACAATAAATATAATGATAATTTTCATATATAGATGATAAGGAAAAACAGCCGTAATCAACAAACAACAAAACCAATAAACATAATAATTCGAGCCACTCTCACCCCAACAAACTTTTATGTTCAAATCCCATAGCCATCATTCTTTTAACTTTTTTTAAAAAACAAAATAATCATAAGAGATTGCACCTCTTAGTGCATATATAATAACACGAGAAAGAGTAACATCAAACAATTTACAATTACCTCAAGGCAATGTGACGTAACCTTCGGCGAACAAGTCTTGCATTTAAACTGCAATTATAAAACAGGATCGCCAGATGGCAAAAGTCATAAAACAAGGTCATGAACACTACTTCAAAAATTAATATTTATCCTAAACGTGGGAGTTCAGATGTATAACAGAGAAAGCACATCACCAAAATGCACAAGCACTGGCATGATTTTAGAGCAACAGTCTAATTTGATACTTCTCGAGATCCCGGAATATTCAGGATCCCTATCAACTGAACAAAAGGTATATAGAGTAATAGTTACGTTAACAATATAAAGTATCAACAATATCCTAGCCTTTTATTCTCTTTCATGACATTTGGTAAGTTGGCACAAATTTATCATGTCCAAGTAACTCAGTTTTTAGTACTTCTTGAGCTAGTGAGCAAAAATAAAAATGCCATTTCAACTGCATTATGACTACTAGTGTAAAAAATTCATATTTGGTGTACGGAAACAACAAATATGTATACTGGAAATGGGGGAGAAAAGAAGCTGGTCTCTTACAAATACTTGAACATCCTTCTTAACTGGTATCCACAAATTATAATTGTACAGATGTACTTGTGATTATGATGGGCAAATATACAATTGTCAGTTTGTCACATTTAAAGCTCATACGCATAAACTTAAAACTAAAATGAAAAAGAAAGAGCAATGAGTAATAGCAACTAGAATAAACACAATTTCCCTAGGACTTATTAGTTTTGACACACTGACTCAGTGCCTAAGGCCTTGACTAGCTCATAGCAAAATGAAACACTTATTTGACCAAACAGTTGAGGAGGGACTAGGGAGGGGGGGGGGGGGGGGGGGGGGGGGGGGGGGAGGGGGCGGGGTGCGGGGGGGGGTGGGGGGGGGGTGGGGGGGGGGGGGGGGGGGGGGGGGGGGGGGGCTGGGGGGGGGGGGGGGGGGGGGGGGGGGGGGGGGGGGCGGGGGGGAGTGAGAGAAAACAAACCTTGAAGGGTACACAATTTCAACATTTGTAACTTCCTTGGATATAGATTTCAGAAAAATCTCCGAGGGCTTAACACGAGACAATAGGCGCAACCCCAAGCTAAAAAAAAATCAGGATTAACAGAGAAAGAAGAAGTCAACTCCATAAAAATTAAAGCCATAGTTTCAGGTGAAGTCAAGTGTTTACTTAGTTACCCATGAATCTTGTTTTTAACACTCCCAGTAGGCGCCTTTTCCAGTGCAGTCCAAGCAGTATTCATCTGGACATAGGCAAAACATAAGTACATGTAAACCTACCTGAGACTGAAATCCAGTCCGTTTTATGGAGTGAGTTTCAAATTCAGCATAATGAATGAATCTGGATGGAGCGGGTTCATATATATATATATATATATATATATATATATATATATATATATATATATATATATATATATATATATTGGCGGAATTTTAAGTCAGGATCTATATATATATATATATATATATATATATATATATATAATTTGAATCGGATTGAGGTTAATGCAATTAAAATAAGGTGAAATCCGTAATCAGTGAACAACCCTAGTAGGTGAAGGTGGGTAGGTGGTAATGCGGTATAAAAGGATAGAGAAACAAATGCAATGAAAGAGAAGAGGAAGGAAAAGAGATGTTGTTGTCCGTAGGTAAGGTACCTTATTAGAGGCGAAATCAATAAGTAATTCGGCATTGGAGGTGGTGAATCTGTTGGGGGTGGAGGAGTAAATCTTGTTCCAGAGGTCTTTTAGAGTGGAGGGAATATGAGTGGAAGACTGTGAAGATTCCAACGACGACGGGAGTTGGATGGATCTGGTAAAGCACCAATTTCTTCCCTTGATCGGAAAAACTACCAGTCTGGCTTTCATGGCTTCCTCCTGTCCGTCCGTCCTGTTGCTGAGGAGATTAAACTGGAAGCCGCCCAGGCCCGGGGGAGATATGACCGAGTATTGATTGAATATATAATAGACACTCCCTCCCGTATTAAACATCTTAATCCATTTCGAACTAATTAATAATATTTTTTTAACTAAATTATTTTTTTAAATTACCTTTTAATTATACTCCCTCCGTCCCAAATTAATTACTTTTCTAAGACTTTTTTAAGTCAAATTGACTATTTTTAAAATTAATAATTAAGCATATATAAATATATTTCTAAAATTATAAAAAATAAAATTAGTAATAAATTATATATACTTTCTTTTGGTTATAATATCTTCGCCTATATGTTAGCAAAAATAGTAAAAAGATTAGTTTTAAAAATAGTCAATTTGACTTTAAAAAATCCTAGAAATACAATTAATTTGGGACGGAGGGAATAGTATTTATTTATTTTTCTATGATCCAATATTCATTATTTCTTATTTGTTCCTGCATGAATAAAAGAGATATTATATTTATAAAACAAAAGAGAAAGTGATATAACAATAAATTCATTCACGATGTAAATCTTTTATTATTTTTTAAGTTTCTAACAAAAGTTGACTAAAAAGATTATGAGGGTATAAATAAAAAAATAAGATAAAAATAATTATTAATATAAAAATATGACATTTATTGTGAAACATCTTAAAAAAATATTAAAATATTTAATATGGGACAAAAGGAGTATAATATAATATAATATATGAGAGAGAAAAAGAGGCTACTACTAACACTCTTGCTACTGCTTCAAAAACAAACAAAACTCCACGGTAATTTATTTATGGACTAATGACAAAACTATCCTTCAAGTTTGGACGAAAATCAATTTAATACTCAAAGTTTGAGAATTCTTAATCAATACCTCTAAGTTTTTTAAAACAACAAAAGTGCTCTTTTTTGGCCGGACCGGCCAATTTTTCGTTGAAATACGCTTGGAATACGCCACATGTCAATTTTTTTATGTATTATACGTTTTAGATGTATACATACATGTATTATTTATTTTATATAATTTAAAATAAAAATTAATTAAAGAAATAGAGGAAGAGGAAAGAGAGAGATAGAGGGGCGAGGAGAGAGAAAAGGAGGAGCGTTGGAAGAGAGAGAAAGAGAGAAGGCAAGACAGAGGAGAGAGAGAAAGAGAGAAGGAGAAGACTTGCAATCTGCAGAGGAAGATGAGAGATAAAGAGAAGGAAGAGAGAAAAAGTTTGATAAAAAAGAAAAAAAATAAGAAAAAAGAGAAAGAATTTATTTGATTATTTGATTTTGTTGTTATTTTGTAATTGTTTTTTTATAAGTTATGATCTAGTTTTTAATTTTGTCTCTTATTATTGATGTTTTATTTATTTTATTTGTTTCTATTTTAGTTTTTTCATTAAAGAGACTTTATGATTTTAATCTTAATTTTTTTTATAATTATTTTTTATTTATTTTGTGTTTAATGATTTTATGAAAATATTTTATTTATTGATGGAGTATTAAATTCTATAGATTGCTTCTCACTACAAATAAAATATTTTCATGAAATGTATAAATACAAAATAAATAAATAAATTTATAAAAAAAATCATAAAATCTCTTTAAAGAAAAAACTAAAATAAAAACAAATAAAATAAATAAAACATCAATGATAAGAGACAAAATTAAAAACAAGATCATAACCTATAAAAAAACAATTACAAAATAACAACCAAATCAAAAAATCAAATAAATTATTTCTCTTGTTTCTTATTTTTTTTTCTTCTTCTTTATCAAACTTCTCTCTTCTTTCTCTTCTTTCCTCTTCAAGTCTTATCTTTTTTCTCTTTCTCTCTCTTCCACCCTCCTTTTCTCTCTCCTCTCCCCTCTTTCTTTCTCTCTTCTATTTCTCCATTTTTTAATTAATTTTTATTTTAAACTATATAAAATAAATAATACATATATGTATACATTTAAATCGTATAATACATAAAAAAAATTGACATGTGACGTATTCCGACAAAAAATTGGTCGAATCGACCAAAAGAAAATACTTGTGTTGTTTTAAAATACTTAAATATATTAATTAAAGATTCCCAAATTTTGAGTATCAAATTTATTTTCATCTAAACTTGGGGGACAACTATGTCTAATATTTAATGAATGCATAAAGGGTAGGGTAGGGAAATGATATCTAAAATTGGTTTTTTTTACGAGGAGTCATTAATATATCTATCTATCTATCCAAACCACGCACACACAGTGACTCATATGGTCAAAAACCATATGCAACTGTGGCGGCGGAGCGGCTGCCGCCTATCAACTCATACCCTACAACTCAAACTCCAGTTCATGTAAGTTTGCACTTCATTTACCATAATTACACGTGTACCGCCCGAGTGCTGAAATCTCACCATACCCTTTATTTATTTATTTATTATTATGTAATAAATCACAGGAGTAATACAATTTCAGTGTTCATTCAAATTTTTAACTTGCTGCTGCGCCACCCATCCTCTGAATCATCTTTTAATGTCAATTTATTTATTTATTTATATATATATATATATATATATATATATATATATATATATATATATAAAAGTGAGACTTGTTAATGGTGTAGGATTGAGGAATACCAGGAGAAATCTGTAACTCTCCTTCACAATAATAAAAAGTAGTAGTATGCTTTTTTTACAAAATTCCTTCCACAAGCCACAACCTACACCTGAACTTCACTTCACTTCACACCTATTTGAAGACAGTAATTTGTGAGACTAGTGGGAGTCATCTCACTCCAAAAAAGGAGTGAATAAAATCTTTGATAACAGAAAAACAGTAATAATACATATTAAAAAAAAAAGAAAAGAAAAAAAAGAGTCCTATACATCGCAACAAAATCATGTAGATTCTTGATAGAAATAGACACAACGACAGACACCAAAAATTAATACAAATACATGAGCAATTGATTAATAAGTCTACTCAAAAATAAAATAAAATGGACATTCTGATTGCATATAGTAAATCTTTTCCAAAATAAAATTGATGCATACTTATTTAAGGGAATATTCTATTTGTAATTTTTGTAGAGCAGCACAGGTTCTCTGTCACCTCTTGATACCCTAGTGAGAGGTCCCAAGACTTGGATATTGGCTGGTGTAGCCATTACAAACTTCTTCTAAAGGAAAATTTGGAAGTACTTGCTTCTTATCATTATTTAACTACCGGAAAATTTTAGCAGCACTTATTATCATCCTTCAACAACAGTATCTCATCTAGAAAATAATCATCTTAAAACCCATTCTAGGCAATCTATACTTGGGGGGCTAAACAAACGGACCAAGGTGTATGGACAAAACGACAAGCATCCATGCCTCTGACCACTGATGACCATGTATTAAAAAAAAAAATTAAGTAACATTCACATTATACTATACACTAGAATACATGTGAAAAGATTGAGAGGAAACAGCAGCCGGAATACTACTCTTGAAACAAAGGCTAGGAACAATTGAGGCCTTCAGTTTAACCCTTTCATTCATCCTCTGCAATAAAATTTGGTTCTTCACCCTCACAAAGGTATTCATCACATACTGAGGCTGATCCCCAGTCTTTCCGAAGCCGAAGAATGTCCTCTGTGAATGTGGACCCAGAGGATCCAATGAACGCAGAAGACAAAGCACATATGGTCTTATCCAACATAGCCTCCACCTTCAGGATTAAATTAAATACATATGAGTAACAAAAAATTTAACCCGAAAATTCTACAGAGAAAACTAGTTTCTTATTTAAGAATGACCCTAGATGAAAGTTTGTTTCGTCGGTAACAATTGGACAATAAGAGTGTTAGCCTATTGTCTGGCACAAATGCTTTGCCAAACTTTATTTACTTCCACATTAAGCAAATAGGCCACACAAGGAGTCATTCTAAGCACAACTGAAAACTAGTATAGCAGAACATCTTTATGAAAGATGGGATGCATCTTTCCCTATTCCCTCCCTGGTGGGCAATTCGTGACATGACACGAAAACGGTACCAGATAAAACTTACAACTTTTAGGATATGCAGAGGACAAACTTGTTGACCCTCGTACAAACTTCTTGTTACCGAACACTTTAGCTATGACCTTTCTGTATATTGTGCTAGCAACAATCAGATGTATCACTCATCCCGCTCCTAAGGCAAGTGAGTTCAATGTGATATCTTTTTGATTTTTAGGATCAGGACCCGATTTTTGCCAGAATTGGATGTGAGTATCATATTCTTCATGGAATGGAATGCTTCAACGACAATCGAGTCATTGAAGTAATTTTTTAAGGAAATGTGCCCCCCACTAAAAGAGATTATATCAACTGCATCTGCAATGCCATCATCAAATGTTGAATGAATAGCATCATCATTACCCTAATCATACCAACATATTTTATATACAATAATGAATGTGAAGGGAACGCCTCCACAAGCTGTTCTCAACCCAAGCCCCCTAACAAGCTTGCTTCTACGCGACTCGTAGCTGTGGATGCAGTGTGTTCTTCCATGAACATCTGAGTCCCTCGGTGAGTTCAAAATAGCATCATACACAGCATTTACAACAGCTGGACGCTTAGTAGTAAGCGAAGCAAGCTTGTCAGGACTTTGTCTTGGAAACAGCTCAAGGAGGCGTCCTCTGCACATATTGTATTTAAAATACAGTGATCTGATGGCTGCAATAGTGCTGATATTCTTGCAGCACATTTGACAATGGAGTTGATATGATCTCCTTCTCACTAGGGGGTAAAGTTTATTTGGATTACTTGATGATCAAATTGCCACAGGAGCTTTCATTTCGTAAAAAATAAGATACTTACATCTGTTTCAGCCATGATGGTGCAGTAATGCTATTCCTAATATTTTAGATGAGGAATCAATTAACATTTTCTAGCATGGAAAACTTTTATAACTGTATCCCAGACTAACATGACAATTCAATGCTGAAAACCTCTGTTCATCAAGAATCATCATTTCAGAGCCTATTCTCATCCCAGTTTCTACATTCTATAAATTGGTTCTAATTTCTCATAAATACTGCACAATAAACCTTAATTAGTTCAAAAGGAGGTTAGTGGCTACGAAACTCATGGCAATATCATCAATGTTGTTTGCATATATAAGTTTGGCTACTATCTGGAACTTAACCACAGGGTTCCAACTTCATCACCATATATAACCATAAACCATTACTCGTTTAATCTGCACTGCTACTTGTCCCTTTATATCATGGAATAAGAAAAACTATATAACAAAAGGAAAACCATTATCAACTTATAAAAGCACTACATCAATTGTGAAGTGTTCTATGAGGATGTGCCCTACTAATTTGCATAATAAATTGGAAATCCAATAGAAGAGAGATTGTTGGTTGATCCACTATAGATGTTTCCAATACTACTTTTGTACAGGCAATTTTGGCTCCAAGTATGGGGATTGGAACAAGCGACCTAGAGGTTATTTCTCATATGTTTCATTCAAGAGACAGTACAGAATAAGAACGAAATGAAGCCTAGAAAGTAAAAAGGTAGATAACAAATGTGTCAACTTTTAGGGAGTCCAACATTTACTAGTATGTCTTAAAGGAAGTTCCAGGGCTAGGAGCAAAATAACACCAAAATCTGCGAGCTTGTGCAAAATCATAAGCTTACCTGAGAATCTCCCTCGAGGCCATGCCTGTATAGTAAAGCATCCCACTTTTCAGCTGAATTACGAGTTGGCCTCTTAATGAGGGGTACAACCTTCCCATTCAACGCAATGAGTGATTGCAGTAAACTAGTTTCACTTTCTGCAGCATCCGTGGAGAGATATATGACAGGAGTATTAGCTCTTTCAACCACTCGGTTAATGCAATCTGCAGATTGAGGCACAGGGAAAAAGCAACTTGGCTTTTTGGCATTGCTGACAAATTATTAGAATATGTTAGAGGCATCACAATGCAAAAAACTCTCAGGAAATCACACACATGCCTTAAACTAATGCATGGTGAGACATTTTAGTGCATCTTCAAACCAAATTAAGGTATATTCCACCTATACTCCTTTATGTGCTAACCAAATTTAATACAGGTGGCATAAAGATAATAAAGAAAACTAGCAACAAAAACAAGTTAGATAAAAAAACAAAAATTGCAAGGCTGCAACAATCGATTTCAAACCATAAAAGCTTAGTATGGATACAGATAAATACTCAAGCAAGAAATAAGGGCAAGTAAGTGCTTTACCAAAACTTCAAGAAGCCATGTCGCCGAAAATGAAGAGCTATAAAGCCTTCCCCAAGGAATGTTTGGACGAACCGCTGGGCAGTTAGCATAATAAGACGGCTTGGCTCAATCAGAGTCTTACATTTGTGGGCAATAGGACCACCTGGTTGCATCACCCACTCTTTCTCCACATCAGCAAAGAATACATCTCCAATTGCAATAACATCATCATCCGATGAAAACTTTGACATGACATCTTGAATGGTTCTTAATGTTGGCTTCTTGACATCCTCAACCCAAGCAGGCTCAAGTTTATTCACAGAAACCCCCAATGCCTTCAACTTCTTTATGTGATCATCATCCACAAAACAAGGAGTCGGCAGCGAGAAGTAACAAATGACTCTATCTATGTGCAAATGATTCTTTTTAATCTCAGCAAACTCTTCAAACGTGACAACAACTTTCCTTCCCAAGCATTTATTAATGTGATCAATATCTAACACCCGACTAAACTCGTAATCAACTTTAGAGCTTGGAATAACTAAAACTCGGTTAAGTACAGCAGCAAAAAACATATGTTTTTCCAAACATATCAAGTGGTTTGACATTTGGCCAGACACGCAAATTGCAAACAAGTATTTATTGGATTTCGGCTTCCACTCAATGGTTCTCCTCTCTGAAAACCTTGAATCAAGCTTTCGACACCTATTGAGACCATCAAAAGAAGTCAGACTGGGGTCTGTGCTGTTACTATCTTCCAAATCCAAGGAATTTCCTAGTTGATGCGACGATAAAAGAGCATGCTGAATTTGTTTATTCAGTGAAATCTGAGCAAGTAGAGCAGACTTAACATGTTCATATGATGGGGTTAAGAGATCAATGGAGGAGTGGTTTGAAGTAGAAGTGGAAGATTGATTTGAGAATGTCTGATTCCATAACTCGAGAAGCCCTAATTGCTGGTTTCTCAACAAAAACAAAGCTTGTAATTCGGATTCGCGCATGCGATTAACAGAAGCGTCGAAGTTAACATTGGAAGCACTAGATTGGAATAAGGATTTGAGGTCTGCAGTGAAATAGGCGAGGACGAAGAGAAGAGGAAGGAAAATTGCAAAGAGATACCTCTTGTTGAAGCTTGACGGAAGACGTCGATTGGTTGAAGTTGTTGAGGGGTTGTCGAATTCATCAATGTGGAAAGTGGAACGACGAGGAGGACGAGGGGAAGATTTGGTTCTTCTGGTATCGTTTTGATGGATTAGGGTTTGCTGATCCTCTTCATCGTCTGAGGATTCTCTGCTGTCCATCATTAATTATTACTATTTACTGGCTAAGAATAATATTACGGCTCCTCCAGAGAGAACCAAAAGAGAGGTAGTAGTGGTAACAATGCTTTCTTTCTCGATCGATCAATCGCTCCTCAAGATTCACTTTTATTCCTGCTAGATTAGCAAGGCCTCCTTATTAGGGATGAAGAAGAAGAAGAAGAGTGACAAGATCTGCCTGTCGAGAGAGTGGGAAAGAGAGTGTGTGTTTTGTGTGTGAATGAAGGAATTACATTTGGGTGAGACAATGGTGCCCATTATTTCATATTAGGTGGATCAAGGGAATGTGACCAACTAACTAACAAACCAAACAACCAACCTACCTGGACATTGAAATAAAAATGATGGTATTGATTAGCTGGCCCGTTACACGAAAAACAATCCTAACAATCACTAGGCCCGACTTTCCGTTTCTTTTCCTTTCTCAATTCTATACGAAACCAGAATTAAATTAACCGTAACACTCGTAGATGCATGTATGTATATATGTTACGATCATAATTCGGATAATAGAATTCTATAAGAATTTATATTTAAATCCTCGCACAACATTTATCCAAAAATTACTCTAAGAATATAAATAGATGCGTGTGTAGATTTAAAACTGGTTTGGTTTGATGAGTTTTTGAGTGAATTAAAGTATTTTAAAATTAAATATGAAAGTGTTACGATATTTGCTAATTTTTTAAAAGTACATTTGAAAAGTAGAGATCTGCATTCAAAAATGCAATTAAGAAACCGAAGTATGTATATATTCAAGCAAAAGAAGCTAGCGGGCGGGTCATACATTCAAAATAGTGCAAGACTAGCTTCGAAGTCATTAATTCATAAGGAGGAGCATCATTAATTAGATCAATAAACAAATACAGACCAAGATTGAATTCTAACAGCAGAGAGTATAATTTTAACTCACTCAGTCCAACTGCAACTGCTTTTGTGAATTTAGTTTATGGGTCTCAACCCAAACTTAATTACAACTGTGAGAGTGAGTAAGGTGTTCGTTCTAACGACTTTTAAATGCTATATATATATAATTAATACATGCATCTAATGTAGTAATTATTATAGTTGTAACATATATATTCTTGTAGTAAGATCAATTTAAGGGCCTGTTCGGTACCTACTTATAAGTTGGTTTGTTGGTTTGACCAACTTATAAGTAGTTTAAGCAAAAAAGGTGTTCGGGAACAACTTTTTTTTTTTACTTATAAGTCGAAAAAAAAGTCAAAAAAAATAAGTAACATTTAGTTACTTTTTTAAGTTGGTCAACGAGTATGAAATGACAAAAATGCCCTCTTTTATTTTTAATGTTCTTCTTATTGAAGGACATTTTAGTAATCTTCTTATTTTATTTTAACTTATAAGTCATTATTAGCCGAACACATCCACAATTATTACTTATAATTCCTAACTTATAAGTAAAAATAATGCCGAACACTTTTACTTATAAATCTACTAAAATTTTAACTTATAAATCTACTAAAATTTTAACTTTAAGTCAAAAAAAATAAGTCATTCCCGAACAGACCCTAAGTACTACTATTATAATGTATCTAAAGTCAATGGAGCTGAGTTTAATTTAGTCAAGTTTAATTAATTAATATATTAAGGAATTTATAATTACACCAATTAGATATTTAAGAGTCAATCCTTAATCACGACTTCTTGCAAACAAATCTTTTTTTTATGAGTTGAGCTAATTAACTAACTCGTATTTGCCTAAATGACCCTGCTTGGAGCTCTAACTGGCACAAATTTAAATTTGCACGTTTATTTGGTGTAATATTTGTGGAGAAGTTGGAATATTAAGCTTAATTTGAACGCTTAAACATATTAATGAACGAGGAACCAACTGATCGCCCGTATATAGCTTTATGCTATTTTTTTTTTATAATTATTTATTATTCACACTTAATTTAAAGATATGGACAGGTTTATTCCATTTTTTGTTTTTGGGACTTTCTGAAAAATTAACGTGCGGAATTAAATCACTCGTCTTTTATTTATTTATTTTTGGTCAAATGGAGATATTTTTAGTAGTCCACCCGATTATATATGGTCAACCCAAGTGATTAAGAAAGTACTCCTTTTTCCGTTTAATTTTATTAGTCCTAATTAATTTTTTATGATTAAATAGACTAATTTTAAGATTAATAATTAAACAAATGTATTAGAAATTTTGAAATCAAATAAGTTGAATTTAATTGTATACTCAGTGTATTTTTTTATGATAATAATTGTGTGTCAATATTTAATAAACTTAAAAAAATTAAATTAAGAATGAAGCCAAAATTTAATTCCAAGTGATTATTCTGTTGCAGATGGGATTGGGATATATAATATGTGATTCCCCTTGTTGGCAATTTTCTTTGTTAAGTAGTCGTAGCAGTACCGTACGTACACTTGACTTAATGATGATGATGATGATGATGTAGTTAAAATAGCAGTAGTAATTAAATCAGCTCAACAAATCAAAGGTCAGTGACTCAGTTAGCAGCAGCATCATCATCATCATCATAGTTTTATTAATTTAATTATTAATTAATTAATTAATACATGGGGGTCACGTAGGTGCCTTATATATATATATATATATATATATATATATATATATATATATAGGAATTAACCAACGTCCAAGATAGATGCAGCTGCATGCTAAACAGTGCGTAGTACTGGTAGAAGCATAAATTAATTTGGATGAAAAATTAAAGTGACAAAACAAGTAGAAGTAATGATGATGGGCAAGGTGTTTGTGTTAGCAGCAATATTAATAATGATGCCTATTATCATTAATATTATTGTGATGTTGTTTTATGTTGCAGTACATGACCATGACGATGATACATCAATAGTATCAACGGTGGAAGAAGAAGAAGAAGAAGAAGAGTACTTTGAGGGGGGATCGGGATCGGAAGGAGAAGAATGCGCGGTGTGCCTGAGTAAAGTGGGCAGGGATGAGAAGTACTGGGTAGTTGGGGAATGCAGGCATGGGTTCCATGTGGATTGTATAAGGCATTGGTTGAATCAACATTCAAGTTGCCCTCTGTGCAGAGCTCATGTCGACGACGTCCCCCCCAATACTACTGCTACTACTACTAGAACTATTCATGATCAACTCATCCTCATCATCAATGCTATTCTCAATTGGATGGCTTCCCCCCTTGATCATCACCTATCCTCCTCCTCACCTCCTGCGCCACATTTATTTTAATTAATTAGTACCACCTTAATTTACTCATCCATCCATATCCATCCATCTCTCTCTCTCTCTCTATATATATATATATATATACATATCAATTACCTATAATTAATTAATATACTCACTCCTCAATTCATTTTCTTTTCTTGAGATGAATTCATATTTCCACAACTTAATTCCTTAATTCCGCATCAAAAGTAGCTGCTGGGTTCCACGTACCCCTCTTGTCCGATGAAACTTAATTGTAGATGCATCATTTTCACTTGTGTCAAAATTAATTCATTCCCTTTCTACATATGTTGGCTGGCTAGCTTGTATAAAAGTTTTGACAAGAAATTACTATGCAAAAATTCCTTACAAATTAAGATATAAGACTATATATATATATATATATATATATGATGATGATGATGATAAACAGGCCGGGGGTGAAATGATATGATGCTCAGTGGTAGAAGAACAAGTAAGTTAAAAAGAATCATGATTAGTCTGGTCTGGTCTGGTCATTGTGAATAGAAGAAAATATCATGTACAATCTCATCATTCTGTCTAAAAAACTTGCATCCAATTAAGCCCACCGCCCCTTTTGCTGTTAAAACAATTTTTGTGATTGTGGTCTTAAACCAACTTCTTGTAATCTATATTCCATCCGTTCTAAAATATAAACTTATTATTAATTTTTTTAAATTAATTTTTATATTTTTAAACTCAAAATTAGCATAATTTTCATTCATTTTAATTAATATGTTAATGACTATTGTAAATTATTGAAAAAATACTGCTTATTGTAAGATTTATAATTTAATAAATTATATCAATTTTAAATTTAAAAATATCTCAAATTAATTTTCAAAAATTAGCAATAATCTTATAATTCGAAACGGAGCAAGTACTCCACATAAATTTCGATGGCCAAACTGAAAAGAAATGATGGAGGCCCGGTAGAAATAATTAAATTAAATTATAGAGAAGGAGAAGATTCTGGGAACCGCGCAAATCATCATTTCCAATTTTACTTTCAAAATGGAGATTAAAAAGCAATTAATTAAAATGAGCCTGAGTTAAATCCTCAAACACCCATGCCGTCTGGAAGAAGGAAAAAAAAAGAAGAAAGAAGGTTTATTCAACAAATTAAAATGGTTCTCAACACTATTAGTATTACATATAAACAAAATAAATTGCAGGAAATGTGATTTTACTGTCGTATGACTACGATAAATAGTAACAATTAACATCTTCCGCAAAATATAAAATTGTAATGCGAATAAAGAAAGGAGCTGGCCCCTCCTTTTTGTTAACTTTCTTTGTTTGTTTACTAAGATTGGAATTTGTATAAACATCATTATTATTTATTTATGAATAATAAAGTAAAGTGTGTATAGTGAGTGTGTTAAGGTAGGTTAATTTTGTAAAATGGGTATATATATATATATATATAATTTTTAGTATTGATATAAAAGAAGAAGCCACTGAAAGAGTTTTAACTCTGTTTGTGAGGGAGTAAAAACTAGTCATGCATGTATGTATGTATGTATGTTATCTGGTATAAGAAGAGCTCAAGTCTGTTTGGGCGTCATGTTGGACATATTGACCAACAACTTCAACTCTCCGGTCTCCGGTCCCCCCCAAGAAAGAGCATGTTCAAATATCATCACTAATCAAATTCAAGACAAATTAGTACTCCTAGTAAATTGGCACATATATATATATATATATATATATATATATATGTGTGTGTATATATATATATATGTTGTAATAAAATATTTAGATTGTAGCTAGCTAGCTAGCCGAGTTGACCATACCCAATTCCACGTTATAAATGTCCAAAATTAGAGGCTTTTATATCCTAGAAGCCCCCCATCTCGCCCACACCACCAAAACAAGAGAAAAATTTTGATTTTGGGATCTTTAATTACATTACGGTAGTATCTAAACTATTTATCCTCATTTTTAAAGTGGCTGCGTGGCGTAATTGGTCATCTCATCTTTTGTTGTTGTTGTTTTTCTTTTCTTTTTTCTTTTTTCTTTCTTTCTTCTGGTCAAACTAATACAATAAAATTATAGTACTTGCCACGTATATGACACCTGACTGCCGGCTGCCACCGTGTTCATATGTTAAACCCCTAAAGCAATCCACAAACTACCTTTCACTCTTTTGATGCGTTTTTGTGGTAATATGGGAATGATTATTGAGTAATATTAGAAATACAAACTATTTTATAAATATTTTATAAACGGGTTGATGTGACACTGTTGTATTGATGATAGTTAAAAAAATACCCCCAACTACAATACTATCACCAATATAACAATGTCATATCAATCAGTTTATAAAATATTTGTAAAATAGTTTGTGTCTCTAAGATTATTGATGATTATTTAGATGAGATCATTGTTCAACTCATGACCAGTAGCATGGACTTTTTAATAACGTAAGATTTAATATAGTATCTGGTTATTTGACTGACAAACACAAGAATAGGTTAGGTTAGGTTAGGTTAGGTTAGGTTAAAAGTTGTGTTTAAAGGGCAATTGAGTTCAAGATGGGGTAAATAATGTTTGTTTTAATATTGGGTAAATAATGTTTGAGGTCTACTGGGCGTACGTGGAAAAAGTGTAAAAGATAAAAAGTAGAGAGAGGGAAAGAAAAAGGAAGGGAAGATGGCAAAGACACTGAACTTTCCCCAAAACGCAGCCGCTGGAAGGAGTCTTCTGGTGACTATTATTATTATTTCAGCTGACTGCTAATTTTCTGGTCTTTGGGCTTTAACTCTCTTGTCATTTTCAATCCAATTTGACCATCATTCATCATCATCTTCTTCATCCTCTTATTCCCACATTAGAATTCTTCAAACCTAACAAAAATCTCACGTTTTTATAAAACCCAACTACTTTTGCACGCACTTCCCTTCATTACCAACTTCATCTTTTCTTTCTCCTCCAACTCTCTCTCTCTATCTCTCTCGTCTGCACCAGTTGAACCAACCCATAAGTCCCCTCCATTCGTTGTGTCCGAAAGATTACAACTTTCCAAGATTACTCTCTCTCTCTCTCTCTCGTTTTGTTTCAAATCTTGAAACTAACTATAAACCTTACCTCTTTCTAAAAATAAATAAAAATATGGGTGATTCAACCGAGCCTAGTAATAAACTGGAAGAATCAGCCGCGGTTGAGTTAACGGGCAGAATCATGGTGGTAGCCATCATAGTCCTCTTTGTGGTCGTAGTCTTTGTAGTCTTCCTTCACCTCTACGCCAAATGGTACTGGCGCCGCGTACAACAAGACGGCTCCAACATCACACGACGCCGACGCCGCCGCCTAGACTTTGCCGCCGGCCATCGGGAATTAGCTGCTGTCACCGCTCTACGCCACGGTCTTGATCCCTCGGTCCTTAAATCCATACCAGTAATAGAATTCTCCCCCCAAGATTTCAAAGATGGATTGGAGTGCTCTGTTTGTATCTCAGAGGTCTCAGAAGGAGAAAAGGCTAGGCTTTTACCAAAATGTAATCACGGCTTTCATGTAGAATGCATTGATATGTGGTTTCAATCCCATTCTACCTGCCCACTTTGTAGAAACCCAGTTTCCTCAATTCCTGAATCATCGCAGCAGGAGATTACGCATAACACACCGGCACACGACTCTGGCCTTGGGGATTCTTCAGAATCCCTCAATTTCCCAACAAATGTATTGTTTTGGGGAAATGAGACTCGGGTTAGCACTTTGGGCTCTTGTTTGGAAGATGGGCATCAAAGTGTTGTTACATCTTCTTCATCTTCTTCATCATCAGCAGCAGCAGCATCAGTATCTACTAGTAGTAATATCTCAGATGGGCATTTGGTAATTGATATACCAAGGCAGATTAATGAGGAAGAAGATCAAAAGTCGCCCGCCCCGACGCGATTGAGGTCGTTGAAGAGACTTTTGAGCAGGGATAGAAAGATTAATCCTTCTAGTCCCACCAATGTTGATGTAGAATAAAGCTAAGCCCCTCTATGTATATAAAAATATGCAGTTGGAAGGTTATATATATCTCAAACGCACCACATAGCACATAGGGGGATAAGTAATTCCCCAATCTCCATATCTTGATTTGTTCAATGTTGTTTAATTTTTTCTTGCCAGAAGAGGTTTATTCCTGTGTTCTTGAAACCAACTTCAGAAACTAGTCGAGTAAAGACAAGCGAGCGTCTCTGTTTGAGAGAGTTGAGCAAATTATCCTCTCTTACAGAAGAGTGTTTTGGAATTTTTACCAGCATCATTCTTTGTCATTGTTAGCTTTTCATGTATTGTACAGTCATTACGATTGGTTAAAAGTTTGGGGTTTCTTTAACTTTACAAGTTCTGTTACTCTGTATTTCAGCAAAACCATCCTTATTTTAAAGCTATAATTAGAGAAAGAATGCGTGCTCCTAATTGCCTATTTAATGTGTTAGATTTAAGAAGCTGAACAACATAAAATGAGTTTCTTTGATAAAAACTAAATCCCAATGGTGCCCTCTGATTATGTTTAATACAGACAATACACAACAATGCTGGCACTCAACATAACCAAAATTATGATGAAATTAACAAATTCTCCACCCTTTGCTTTTAGTGGTAAGTACTATGTTACCAAGTAAACAGGCCCGTAACAGTCGATACCAGGTGCATTGTTGTTGAGTTTGTCAAGACATGCGTAGGGTATCTGCTCCTCCTCTGTTCTCTTTGCCGAGTTGAAAAGACCGGTAAGCGGTCCGGAGTTTGGTCGTCGAGGCCTGCTACTAATTCCACCTCCACCTCCGTGAATGGGACCAGATTCATACCCACGTTGCAGTGGTTTAGATATAGTGTAAGAACTATTTGATGACTCCATATTACTCTTTTTCTCGGCTTTCAGCCATGAAAATAAACTTATTTTCCAGGATTTCTTGTTTTTGAGTCCTCCTCTGCTCGATTGTTTAGCATTTCCAGCTTTTTTTGAATTTGGGGATTCTACCTCTACATTCCCCTTGTAGTCATGGTTTCTAGCATCCGTCAAGAACTGAACCAGGGGAAAAAAAGTAGTTATTAAAACGGCTTACACAACCAGTTTAAAAGAGAATTTCCAACACACACTAATTATACATACATACATACATACATACATAGTTTTGAATTGGAGTACAATTAATCCAGTAAACAATGGTTAGTTAACATGATTCCAAAAAAACAAAATACCTTTGCAAAATCCAATTGAGGATCGAAATCATGGTCACAACTATCCTCGGTCTCATATCTTGGGTATATCGGAGACTTCTTCATCTTGAATTTGCCTAGAAAAATCAAGAATCAAATACAGAGATGGAGAAATCTTTTCTATTGCTTTTCATTTCATGTGCAGGTCAGATACATTATTTATGACATCACATGTGGACTTGTCCTTGTGTAGAAGAGATTTATAGAAATATTTGGTAGTTGCAAATTAAGCGCATCTGGTAACTGAAGATTTTACTACAAATGTTGGCACAGAAAATGACACTTTGGTGGCAAAATAGTAGTAGTAAATGTAAACCCAAAAATAGGAAGCAATCCAAAATATGCCAATTAAAGGGAAAAAAGGATTAATTAAAGGAATTGAAACTCAAACGCAAACCCGTCTTGCTCATTAGAATATAGTTTGTATGTATATAGGTAGTGTCAAGTGTGTGCATGCATATATGGTCCAACAAGTTTACCTTTTATACAACAAATCCAGTGAAGTGAAATAAATTCCTGGGCTAATGCATGACCTTTATTCCCATTAGCTTTGCCTGATTTGGATTCAGGAAGAATTGGAAGTGTATATTTCAAAGAAGTGAAGAAGAAGAAGAAGAAGAAAGAGGCTGAATGAAATATGAGGGAGACGATTTAAAAGGGGAGTATGTGATACCCATAAAGGAAGTTAGCATTAACTAGTGGAGTAAATGCTTTCATTAAATTAAAAGACAAAATACTCCGTAGTTATAATACTCCTATATAGGAGTACTTATCATACATTGCATTACATGAATTAAGAAAGAAGCTGGCGTTTTAATTTTACTCCGCGTATTGCGGAGGGTCCGATCGAGGAGGAGCTTTTATAAAGTTCGGTGTGGTGGACGACACATAGATTGATTGATGTATAAAGGGTTTTACCAGTTTTACGCACATCCCAAGCTCCATTGCCCATTGGAGAAGCATGCTGGCCTCGTAGGATCATTGCACCTACCTACCTGCCTACCTACTACTTTACTCCATCGGTTCCATATTAAGTGTCGTTTTAGCTTCATGCACATGAATTAAGAAAGTCATTTAATACTATCATTTAATAATTAAAATTTGTATGAAATTCCATCACTACCCCTTTATGGGAAGTTGAAAACTATTAATACAAGAGAAAAAATTTCTTGGGACAATGAGAGAAGTTAGGGGTAATATTGGAAAGTAAATAATTTATTCTCCCAGAAAGTTGTAAACGACAGATAAATTGGAACAAATTTTTTCTTCTAAAAAGTCACTTATTATGGAATGGAGGTAGTACTACCTTTTCTTCCTTAATGCTATCACATGCTTCTTTTCTTTCTACCACTCTCTATTCCTATCCCTATTTTTTCTCTATATTATGTGTGCCACGTAGACTATTAATATATAAAGTCAAACAACCCCTATAATATATACTTCATTCGTTTATTTTTAATTAACGTTTTAAGGTTATACATATAAATTAAAAAAATATAATTAATGCTTTATTTAATTGACTAAATTGAGTATAAAATTTTAATATTAACCTCTTAAAATTTATTAGAAGGATGAGAGAGAAACAAATTAACCTTCAAACATAAAGAATAATATAAAAAATTAAGCATTTAATATTTTCTTAAAATCTAAAAAAAATGACAAATAAAAAGCAACGCAAATTTCTGTCTAAAACTACTACATAAAAAGGAAAGGAGGGAACATATCATTGGGAGTTTATGGTGTTGTTTTTTTTTGGTCTGGCAACTTTATTTTTCACTCTTAAATGTGTTTTAACTGATTGTTCTCCACCCTTCTATTTTAGAGCAAGGTACTTTTAGCCCTTGGGGTTTTGTATCTCTTCAATTTTTATAACAGATAAATCTCAGGTTAATCAACCCTTTAAATTGGACATCCATACTCGGGTTCTTCAGAATTTCGTGAACATATTATTGAAATGGAAGGTGGTCATATTATTGGGTTATTAATTTTTTTGTCAATAACCCAAAAGCTGCATCAAACATAAGCACTTGATCAATGAAATCAATCTCACAAACATGCAATATTTTGAGGTTGACAATTAGTTAAAATGGCCACAGTTGAATAACGGGCGAACCACACCAACCAGTATTGAGATCCAGTATAAAGATCCAACTGACCCTAGCTCCAATAGCACCACACTCTATACACGTGTTCTAGGACATTTTGCAAATGTCCACAACTCGTACCAAGTGTTCCCCTCCTTACGAGGCAGAATATCAAAGCTGAAGCAGGGGCAAGGCCATAACAACACCGAAAATGGGAATTAGCAATACCAGCACCCACGTTGGAAAGGATTGCCTCTTGCGGAATTTCACATCTTTTTGGGTTTCTTCTACTCGATGCAGTTCTTCCCTCATTGTTTTACATCTATTGTCCAACAATGATCTCAAATTTTCTTCTTTTGACCGCTCTGGTACCATATGCTCTGTCTTCTCAAAGAGCTGCTGCTCTTCGTATTTCTCCACAAACTCCGGAAACAGTTTTCTAAATGTTACACTGTTTATGAAAAAAGGAAATGTCAGGTAAGCATTAATCTAGTCAGCAGTATCCGCCAAGGGAAGAGGAAAATGGAATAATATAAGAAAAATAAATTTGTCAAACCAATTAAGGCTTAGTGTGCTTTTCAATGATTAAGAAGTGACTTGTTGAGAATATTGCACACAGTATAGCTAAACGAGATGAAAAATTATGGGCATAATCCAAACAAAAGCAACATTCTATCATAAAACAGCAAAGGCGAAAGAGCTGAATGAAGATTATAGTGGACTCACTTCTTACAATTGAATGCAAGGGAGGCCTTTGCAAGTCGCTGCTTCTCTGCAACAGTTGTTGTTACACTACCAGTGGTAGGACTGTTGTCCATCTGCATAGATAAGTAAAAAACAAAAATGCATGCTAAGTAAGAGTGAAACGTACACAAAGAATAGAAACCAAATAGATGATCTGTATGATCATGAGAAGCAGTGTCTGTAAGCAGTAGTGATCAAATAGAGTCGAACTAGAATTGACACTAGTTCACTTTTGAAGAACTGAGGTGCTTGTTTTGTGGGGAGGTAGGAGAAGGGGTGGAGATAAGGATGAACCATGAGGGAGGAATCAGAAAAGCACCTGTGGCCACCTCTTTGTATAGCTGACATATTATTTTTAAATTTATTGTCCACCCAACCTAACCTAGCCATCGGGTTAAATGACACCAAATAAGGTTACATATAGAATCCATTTGCCTATAAAACCATGAAATGGATCATATAATCACTACTAGAAAAATGGATCATATAATCACTAATAGAAAAATGGATCATATAATCTGCTGCTACCTTCAAATGATAAAATCTAAGAAATCTGATCTTGAAAAAAAAATGACAATTTTAGCAGGAGCCACATATTCCCCTCAAAGCATTTAAATGAAACAAGTTGATCCTTCAAGTGAAATGATAAGAAATTTCTCTATTAGTCTATTGTCTTGCATGAACTCAATTAAGAAACAAACCTGACAGCCAGCTATACTAGCATCACCTAAAGAACTCAATACAACTCTATTCACATAATATTTCTCATAGAAAAACAAGAATCCATGTCTTCTTCCACAGTCACCTTTCCTTGGTTGTCATTCTTTTTGAAGGACTTTACAACAGGGGTTGAGTTAAATACTAATTTTAGATCAAAGACACGTATCGAGATTTATCAATAGTAATAGTGATAAAAAATGCATTATCCTATCTGGGATGTCAATGACTACAACATCTTAGATGGCTTCTCTTTGGCTGGATCCCCAATTATAGCTAATGGTGACATACATTTAAAAGGGGCTCCAACACACATAAGAGACCGCTCGTACCCAGCACATTTAGACCAACTACAGAGTCTACCGTCAAGTGTCCAGATCAGATAATACCAATTGGTACTTGCAAACAAGCAATGCATAGGAACTCTTAAAGCATTAAACCTAAAGATCAAATAAGATATAATATTTGGTGAAGTTATTTCGTTTCAGGTATATAGAATTTCTTGTATAAAAGAATGACATAGAGTGACATTCCCATAAAGAAAAAGGATAGCCATATTAGGTAAAATTAGTAAATTACACTTAACTATTACTAATATGTTAGGACCCAATTGACTCACCATAAAAGATAGCAGCCCCGTGAGTATGCTGCATTTATTGTAAATGAAAAGTTAGCAAAAGAAGTTAAAGAAACAACTGCAATTTTTAAATAAATAATTATATATATAAAAAGGGAATTCTTATTTCCACAAGTAAGAATTGATATTTCCACAAGGTCTATCTCACGCAAGTGTGGGACCCATTTACTATTCATGTGAGAGAAACCTTGTGGAACTATCAATTCCCTATAAAAAAAAAGGCACATCTTAAACATTAATGGCAACTTATTACCTTGACACAGACCACATTGGGTTCCAGCTTTCTGGATGAACTGTAAAAGGGAAAGCAAAGGTAAATCGACAATCAATTCTCAGCTTAAGTAAGAGATAATGCCTATATCCAACTTCTTTTCTTCATAAGTAACATATAATGACTATATCCGATATCTGAAGACTTACAATCGCTCATAGACAGGCAAATTTTCCTTTGTGTCATAAACCGCCCATTGGGAGTGGTCATGCTGCCGGTAAAAAATGATATTTATAGTGAAAAAGCAAACTGAGGTGAAAATGTACAAAATAATGAAGCAAATGATGCTTTAAAAAAAACTTTTTAAGATAGAAAACTGATAACTTTTCTCTATGGAAGAATTTTATGGACAGAACTTGAACTACCTGATTCCCGGAGGTTTAAATGGATACTCTGGAGGGAATTTGATCTTTCCATAGTAATATCCACCTTAGCATAATGAAAGAAGACAAGAAAATCAATTGAGCATCATTAGAACAAGAAATAATCAAATAGCAAACTTTAAAAGAGGATAACAAACCTGCAAAAGGAGTCCCTTCGCTCCCTTTCAATACATAATCTGAACATCAAGTTTAGGATAAAATTAATTTATAAATGGTAGTGCTAAGCAAGAAGACAGACAGAACTAAATGCTACCAATTATTAGATCTCTACTCGGTCAGAATAGATGCTGTTTAAATATGTCAAAAATAAAAGTATCACCTATTCACCTATGCGCAGTCTTTTCCCCCATTACAAGATGCAATTGATTAATCTAAAGTGGATGCTTGCCTTAATGACACGGCCATATGATAGGGGTCAGGGATTACTGGCGTACGATGTTGCATAAATGCTTAACAGTAAAGAAAATGAACGTTGATATTTTCTCTACACCACAAACTGATTTTAATTCATCACCCCTCAATAATATTATTACATCCACATAACATGGAAACAAGAAAGTAAGTGTAGCATTTAAAGTTTACAGTTCCAGACTATCAAAAATATACTGAAAGCAAATTTTGTAAGAAACCTAAAATAAATAGAAGGAAATGAAAGGTAAACTTACGCCACTCAAGAATGTCACTTGAGCAAGGGCGAGCCACGCATTGGGGAACAGGTTCCTACAATTGCAAAAGAAAACACTGAAAACATCTATGCTCACATTTTATTTTATTTTTGGAAGAAGGACTACAATCTAGAAAATACAAGACTATCCCGTAGCACAATTGTCTGTGTGCATTAGCTTTAAATATATTCTGTACAAAGAAGGTTCAATATGCTTGTTATACGAGAAGTATATAATTAGATGTGGAGAATGGAAGCCATTTTTTACATAAATTGGTGTCCACTGTGGGTGTATAGTAGGGCGCAGTTCTTGCCAATAGGTCCAACTACTGATCTTGAATTTATTTTTTTGAAAGCGATCAATGGAATTTGATTAAAAGGGAATATTTGCAGTAAAAGTGAACTGCAATAATCAAACTTTAGCATGAGAAGTTGAGATGATAAAAAGTTCATACATAGCATACCATTTTGAATAATACAATTGAATTAACCCGGTTTTATCATTCTACACACACCTCCAAAGGATTAAGACATAGAATCCCTATCCAAAAGGATTTGGAAGTTTAGTAAGAAATTATACATCAATTGTAATTTAAAATGAAAGAAACACATCACATATGATCATTTCATGGACGTGAAAAGGAGAAACTCAGGTTCAGAAGGAGACTAACAAATATTCTATGATTTATACTCATTATACTGACAGTTAAGAGCGAGAAAATACGAGGATAACATACTTTACAAAGTGCTCTATATTCTTTTTGGAGGCGCTTTATGCATGCTTTCTCTGCCATGTCACAGTTTCAGCAGTCATAAAATGAAAGAAGTCACGGAAGTTCTTTGGCTTTGTTGCTTGACTAAAATACAACTTGTTGGCTGGGGAAAATAAAAGACAGACTAAGAATTAAACAATAAATTAAAACTTAATTGCCATTAACCTGTGAAACATAAAATTTATAAAAATGAGTTATTCTTCTTCTTTTTTTTTCTTTTTTAATATTTCTTTTATTAGGGTTGGGATAGCAAATATGCAGAGCTCATTGTCCAGAAACTGGAAAGAAATGATAAGCAAATTGGAGAACCAAAGGAAACAAATGCATAATGATCAAAAGCACATCCAGAAATGTGACTTGTACAAGGTTGCAAGGATGTTCAAACACGTTAACATATAACTATAATATAGGAATCACGTACTGTTCTTCACATACCACAACAGATATTAAAGCTCAGAGGAGGATTACATTATAAATCATGTAAGATTTGCTAGATAAGAATGTATAGAAGATCAACTCAAGAAGCTACGTTCATATAAATAATTATACACTGTAAAACACATGCTGGAAAGTATTGATGAAGACCTTACCCCAATATTGTGACAGCAATCAGTCCACTGCAGTTCATGCAAGACAGAAAAAAACAACAACAAATATATACAATCCTTTCCACGGGAAACTCCTGAAAAATATAAAGGCGTTGCATCTTTTCTAACAATTAAAGTGGAACTCCATAACTTAAGTTTCGTGCCATAGTATCATCTACACAAAGACAATGGATCCTCTCCGGTTCCATGAGAATCAATAGCTCCTCCAATCCACATTTAATGGACAAGATTGTGCCACACAAGATACCCTATTATTGATAAAAGAAATTATTACAAGTAAATCTTTTCGAACATTAATCTGAGCCATTGACTTTGAGGTGTCAAGCTCATGTCAACCCCATAAACCCTCAACTACACTTCACATTTATAAAACATAAAAATATTTAGAAAACCAAACTCTCTGCATTAGTGCATGCTTGGGGAGACAAAAAAAAAGGCATGAAGGGATGCTTGGGAGTAAAAGAACAAGAAAGAATTGAAAGGAAAAGGAACAGAACATATACTAAAAACAGAAAATCCCTTTTAACAAACACAATTCATAATACAGATACTTTTCTTGCTTCAGATATCAAGCATAGTGCTAAAATGATCAAGCATAGTTGACTGTTGACAAAGTTCTAACACTTTATTTTCTTTTTATATCTCTGACTCCTCTTGTTGAGTTCCCTACAAAGGTTTAGTGTCTTGAGGGCAAAATGAAAGGATTTGTGGGTATACAATCATAAGAATACCAGAGCAGTGAGTTCGTACAGCTATGCACAGTCAACATTTTTTAGAATCCGATAAAATCCCCTTCCAGAACCACGACAAGATAGTTTGAAAAAAAAAACCTTATATTTCATTAGCCTATGTGTGGCCAAAACAAATAATAATCCGCAATTTCCATTATCAGCATACATATTTAAAATTAACATAACCTTATCACAACAAGAAGATTGAAAAATGAAGCAAATGATAAAAAAGCGCATAATATTGGACAGAAGAACAAACGAAATATCTCCTCCTCCATCCAACAACTGAAATGAATCCGTAAAACGAAATTAAAGGAGAAGCAAAAAAAACAGGATATATGACATATAATTTGAAAGTAAATCACCTGAGATCAACCACGACGATTTCGAATAGAGCTTGGAATCCACAATTAACCAACCCTGGATAGAACGGATTCAATCTCTATGCATTCGTATGAATATATATATATACCATACAAACTAGGTGACACTATCGAATTAGTATCAGAATTCTTAGGGGGTCTTCGTTCCAAGGAGGCAGAGCTCAGCTGTCGATGAATCCCAAAAGACAAGATTGGCCCTTTCGAATAAACTATGCTGCTGCTTTCTGCAAATAAAGGGTAATCATGACATTTTGACAATGAATAATAGTAGCTTTTCTTATTATTATTATTATGTACTTATATACATTTGTGATTTAGTATTTGGTAATAGTAGTACTTTTCATAGTTTCTTATTAGCGACAAATACAATTACAATAAGAGTATTTCCTAAAATCTCAAATAACTGTTTCTCTATTTTATTCTATTCTTCAATACCCAAGGTGAAGGTAGGTTGCAAGCAAAAGTGTTCAATGGTTGAGTAGAGTTAACTCTCTCTGTCTGTCTGTGTAGCAGTAGTACTTAACTACTCCACACAGAATTTATTATGTTAGATGGGTGGTTTAACTTCACCAAATCCATGGTTTTTTTCTCTCGAAATAATAATGGGAATGACAAATTTATTTGTGCATGGCCAAAAATATTTCAACTTCTTACTACATGGATTTCGTTTCTTTATAAAGCTTTCATCTTTCCTTTCTTTTTTGTTTTTTTTTAAAGTCTTTTTTCTTGTTTTTTTGGATCTGTTTTTCATCATTTAGAGATATAGATAGCACATACTGCATCATTTACAAGTACCGTCTGAGGAAATAAACAGCTGCACCTTTTGCCCACAGAACAGAGTGCGTCGGGGACCATCCCCGGAATGTCTTTTATCTGTAGCGGCCGGAAAGACGGGGAAACTCCACCAAACCCAACCCCCAATGACCTTGTTTTTGATCCGATCCGATATCAGGTTCAGGTGACAATGTTTAAGTAGTAGCAGGAAGAAAGGAGCAAAAGGGATCATTTTAAATAACTAGAAACGGATAGGAACAAACATAATAATAATAATAATAATCCTTGAAACTCCTCCGCATTATAATATCTTGCTTGACAAACACCAAAACCATCCATCCATAATCCATAATCCATAATATATATATATATATATATATATATATCAATTTCTTCAGCTCCACTAACAATTTAAAATTATCACGTGATCGATCACATGAACCCTCCCTCTAATTTCTAAACTAATACTAACGACTAATCTGGAATTCAGTCCAGTCCAGGCATGTAACAAACAGTCAAAGCTGCTGAATCACATGATCCCACTTGCATCGGATCCCCAGCCCCAGCCCCAGCAGATCTTAGAATTAATATAAAAAATCTCAGCACAATTAAGAGCCTTAATAAAGCTCGCTCAAAACACTTCACTAAGACCTTAAAAAAGCCTTCTTTTTCACTCCCCTCCCCTCCCCTCCCCTAGTAGCTCGCACAATTTCAATCATGAAAGCCCACTCTACAACATTGGCTGCTTTTGTTTTATCACTCTTCTTCATTCTTCTACATACCTGCCCTGGTGGAGCCCAAGCAGCACGTCTCCTCGGGACAAAAGCCTATTCACCCTCTATGTCAAGCGTGACTTCATCTTCACAAGCTCTCAAAGGTATCCCGGCAGACAAGAAGGACCCTTTCAAGCAGGTCGACTCTAGCTTTCGGAAGATACCACCAAGCAGATCTAATCCCACGCAGAACAAGTAACTTCTAACTCCTGCATTTTCAAGCCTTTCAACCATGCTCGGGTTGGTTTGATTCATTCATATAATGCTCTTGTGCCAGGTCCAAGCCTCCATAAGACTGCAAGAGGAAGAAGTAGCAGAACAGCAAATAATCCTTCGCAGAGATTCTTTTTTTCACTTTTGATACTCACCGCCATGGAGTACTAGTCTTTACTTCTTTTCTTTAGTGCAAGTGCTAGTTGTAAAGCACCAAATTTTGCTTTTTCTCGGAATTTATTATTATTATTTTTAAATGCTTAATGTAACTCAGATTGATTTTTACATATGTGAATACAAAACCTTTCTACTACTGTAGCAATGGCACGCATCTCTCAACATAACTAAATTAATTACACTTTAAATGCCTACTGCCAAAAAAGAAACAACTACTATGAAGAACAGAAGAATTTGGCAATTTCAATCAAATGCCAGAATTAACAAAAAGGCTGCGATTATGGGTGAAAAGGGATATGAGGAACCTAGAAAAAGAAAAGAGAGAAGAAAAGGAAACAGAACTCATGTCTCAAGCTTTCATCTTCTTTCTTGAAGATTTTGACAAGCTATCCTCCTTTTGCAATAAACCCCCCTTTCTAATCAACTGATTTGGACGGTTTCTCATTGTGAACTTCAATTGTTTACTTGCCACGACATTCTCCTTACCATTATTGTCCATTCTGTGTTTCTGCCTTTTGTTTTTGCTTTTTAGAACACTATCATCACTTGCATGTTTGGTAGAATTATAATTGCTCTGTCCTGTAACCTCTGGAGGACACTTGTCAGCCATTCTCAACTTAGTTGTTGATCCCTTATGAGCAAAAAATTGGAACTTAAAGGCATGCCAGGCGCAGAAGCAACATGAGTATCAATGTCTTTCCTCACCTCCTTCACCTTTTTTTGCAGTGATGGGTGGCAAGTGTTTGCAAGAAATATGTCCTTTCTGGATGATGTGGTTTCCTTGGGGCAAAAGACAGCATAGAATTCTTTATGAGCGGATGCTTTTGTTGCTTGTCTTGACTTCCACTGTTCAGGGCGTTTTGCATATATATCATAAATAACACAGAGACGCTATTAAAGATCAACAGAACCAATGAACTGTTAAAGTCCAACTAATCAGAATCAAGCTACAAAATTGCAATATTGAATTTTAGTTTTTTCCATTTCCTCATTTGTACGTGTGTGCAAGGGTGGAACCGAAGAGTAGTGAAACTATCATATCCTGATGTCCTATGTATTTATCATGCTAAATGAATTAAAAAGTCATAAAATCCACTGATATCAAACCAATAATTACCACGGGTTCATATTTTAGAGTGCTCAAACTTATTTGTCTGAAAGCTTGCATCATTTTCAATATAAAAAAAGGGACTAGGTGGTCTGAAAAATGGTTTAAGCATCCATCATTTGGCAATGCTTGTGGGAATATGTTACACTGTCAATTTTATCCTATTATTTATTTCACACTATAATCGGTGAACCAAATCAAGTCCCGGTAGCCCAACTATAGTATCAGCAAGGAATTAAGGTAAAAGTGAAAGGATGCTAATCTAGTTTGAGCAGCAATCAATCTTCACTTGAACTTAATCAATATCTAATTATCTTTAAATATAATGTCAATTATGCAATGTCTGCAATACAAGTAAAAAAAGGTAAGCCAAAATCACCACCAATCTACTTTTTCCATTATCTCATCTTTACCATCATAAATCAAAGTTGTAAGAGGAGAGAGCAACAACTGACCCATCAACATCCAGTTTCAGCAAGAGATGGGGTCCCTGCTTAGTCTTGGAGAGCTCCTCTAGCACAACTACAACTCTGATACGATTGCCTCTCAGAGACACATTACTGACATTGAAGCACTTTGCAACTGTAAATGAGCCTGTAGGGTGCACTTAAAGCTCTGCCAAAAGTCCTTGAAGCCTTCAAAGATTGCGATAACAAACAAAATATATATTACAAAACTACGCAGCAAGAGACTAGACATTCACTTCAATGATCCACTTTAAACGCAATCGAAGATATACTTTCCATAAGTCATGAATGCACTTCATAACATATTAAAGTAATACGCAGATGAGTCTGCTCAGCACAATATGAAGAAACAGACAGTGAAGCACTTTGCAACTGTAAATGAGCCTGTAGGGTGCACTTAAAGCTCTGCCAAAAGTCCTTGAAGCCTTCAAAGATTGCGATAACAAACAAAATAAATATTACAAAACTACGCAGCAAGAGACTAGACATTCACTTCAATGATCCACTTTAAACGCAATCGAAGATATACTTTCCATAAGTCATGAATGCACTTCGTAACATATTAAAGTAATACGCAGATGAGTCTGCTCAGCACAATATGAAGAAACAGACGGTTTCAACACTACAATATGATACAATTATATAAAACTGATATCTTTATAGAAGAAAACAAGCTTCAAAGTCTTTCACCTATATCTCTATATTTTAAAAAATGCATTACCAAAAAAAAAAAAAAAACTAAAAGTGATTTTAAAGCCCGTCTTGTTTTCCACATCGTTATTTCCTCCATTGATATATACAAATTTATATGGACATTTCGTCTTTTGACGAAGATGGACATCGAGGCCTTCCTTTATAACTTAGTTCAAGCAAAATAAATTTCTGGCGAGTTTTCAAAGAAGGCCTGTACAAGCCAATTAGCATTACCAATTCTTATGAGATGAACAAGACGACTTTTCTACATTCTTCCCATGATGTTAATTTTTTTGAGAAAATTCTAACTTCTACATTTGATATTCAGAGTCTTTTTTGGCTTATGTTCTTCTCATTGTTCTCAACATTTTTATTTCTTCAATATCTCTAAAAAAAAACACAAACAAACGGTACTACTACTCCTGGGGAGACCTTATCCAACCAATTCTATATAAAAAGAGAACTCAAGAATTTGAAGCTACTACCACTTGACAGTGTAAAAAGAAGCAGCTTCAATAAAAACGTGGTTGGTTACTATTTATACACATATTTCTCAAGTACAACTCAAATACGCACGCACACATATAGACACACAAGATACATGAAGACATTGTGCATGTGTGTGTATCCACATGTAAATCTGTGTGTGTGACTGAATGCGTGTTAGAGAGATAGAATGAACAATCTGACCATGGAATACAAGGATGGAACCAGAACCTAACAATAATAATTGCTTCTAAAAAAATTAAAACAAAAAAGACTTTGTTATTTCACGCCTGTAGTCGCTGAAGGTAATGCAATAATATACAAAGTTCAAAGAAGCAACAAAAACATGCTTGCAGTACCAAACTACTATACTGTTCAACTTGCAGGGTTGCAATGTCCTTGCTTCCAGCCTTTAACATCTCTGTCTCTTACAAGAAAATTTCAAGGAAAGTTAATCAAATATATTAGCAAACAATCACTAAGCATAAACAATTTTAAACCACATCTTGTTAACAGAAGCTAGATATGCACCTGGCATAGCAAAGTTAGAGTGTGCTCAGATAAGAGATGGGGTATCGCAATCCTGAAGACGCATAGCTAAAAACTTGAGAGCTGACTCAGCAACATGAGAACCAGACCTGTCCATTACAACACGAGGGAAGTCCTTTGAACAGCTTCAAGAAAACTACAAAGATGGCAAACTCAAACAGCCAGAGAGATCTCTTTCTTTGACTATTCTCAATCGCCAAAGGCAAAGTTTTTGAACAGCCTTCAAGTAGGGTTTGCAGAGTGTGGATAGTGATATAACCAGTTGCAAGTTCTACTTTTCCCTCATGTTTCTTCCAAAGCATTGCCACATATAGCAGAACGTTCTTCAAATTCAATGTCAGTATTCAGTACCTTTGATAACATTTGCAATCTCTGTCAAGAGTATACACACCCTATTGCCTATGATAAAGTGAAACTATTTACTACTATATTGAATACGAGTATAAGTAAGCACTCAAAACCTGACAAATGATGTTTGTGGCTCGGAGTCTTTTTGATGCCTGTAGAATTCTGTACTTTTAAGGTTTCAGCAGGCACAGCACCAGACAGAATTTCAGAAGAATAGTCCTCACCAAAACCAGCATATTTTATTATTGCCTTTCTACTCGTGCTTCTTCTTCTGCCTCTCTGGTTATGCGAACTATATATATTCTCCAGCCATCAAGAAATCCCGGTCAAATTACAAGATTTAAGCTTTCTAAGAGGTAAACCTTTAAACCGGTAGAAACAATAAGGGAGTCTTCCTGCTGCCTGTACACCCTAAATACAACAACACTCAAAGAATGACCTTATAAGTTATAAATTTAGTACGTACCCATTAGTATAAACAACAATTGTAGACTTAAGGAATCATTAAGAATCTCTCCCTTCACCCACCATTCATCATCATCATATTTACAAATCTATTATCTTTGTAATTATCTCCCCCAATTGCACTTTGTATAACAAACACTAGTATCGTATTTTGATTCCCTCATTCTCCATTGCTCCGGTAATCATAAGAGTTCCAATCATGCTCACTTCAATCAGAAGGAAAAAAATTCAAGCCCTTCTCCCACACCCCTAAACACCCAAATCAAGAAATTTTTCACAAATCACCAATCTGTCATCATCGTCTAGCACTTTCAGTTATAGCTTCTCGCCTCCCTCCATGGTTCATTGTCGAAAAACCCTTAAATTACGACTTCGCCGAAATCCTCAGCCAACAACTTATTTCTAGTCAAACACTTTTTCTCTCATCTTCGAATGCAACTTGTACCGCTCAATCAACCGTTGAGAGTCGAATAAAAACTCTCCATCATTTTGCCGGCAGTTATGGCGGTGGATACATACACTGGAGGTGGATGACAAAAAAGAATGTTAAGTGGGGGATTCCTTAATTATATATAAGGGTAAAGTCGTCACAAGAATATCAATTGCCATGTGCACATCTTTATTATCATCATAATATCGATTACCGATATATATATATATATAGTATATATATATATATATATATATATATATATATATATAATATAGGTGATAGATCTAAAATATACTCCCTCCGTCTCAAATTAATTGTTTTTCTAGGACTTTTTTAAGTCAAATTGACTATTTTTAAAATTAATAATTAAGCATATATAAATATATTTCTAAAATTATAAAAATTGAAATTAGTAATAAATTGTATATACTTTCTTTTGGTTATAATATCTTCACCTATATGTTAGCAAAAATAGTAAAAAGATTAGTTTTAAAAATAGTCAATTTGACTTTAAAAAGTCCTAGAAATACAATTAATTTGGGACGGAGGAGTACTTCTTAAATAATATATCTCTCTTAAATAACATATTTTTATTAAAACTATGTCGTTTTGAAGATTTTTTAAAAAATAAAATAATATTAAAAGAGAATGGTCCCACTTGCATTCCTTTATTTATAAAAATGTCACTCGCGGCTCCATTTGTTTTTTAATTTTTTTTTTAAAAATGACGTAATTTTAATAAAGATATGTTATTTAAGAGATATGCTTTATATACATCCTCTCTCTCTCTTTCTATATATACACATATATAATCAACAGTTTATTCGCGGATCGAACAGTGAAAAGAACCTCTCATCCGCAATTTAATATGTAGATATCCGCAGTTTAATACTGCAGATTGGATGATTTTCTAAAATACTTTTCGTCCATCCGTGGTTTAATATTGCGGACGCTAGGTATGGGAGTTGTTAATCTCTTTGAAGACACTGGTCATACGACCCGTCTGCGAATTAAGCATCAAACTAAAAAAATTCAATTTAAATCTTTTTTATTTTGTCGTTTTTGCATATTCTTATTGCAAATTCATGTTATTTGGGATGATAAAAAAATGCATGGTTAAATAAATAGAATCTAGCAATGGGGTGAAGTGTTTTCTTATAACATGATAGCCATACATGTTTCTCATCAGTCCAGATTACATGAATCAGTAAGAATAATATAATATGTAAGAAGAAAGGGAAAATTTGATTGCTTTAAATCGAACTATTCTAGTTCTAGATCATTATTGTCGAAATGAGATGAGATCCAAAAGCCATGTTATGAAAAACGCATATAGAACGTAGTATTTGACTTTTTATATTACACTCAGCGTCCATAATTTAGTTTTAGAAACTGATGGTCGATCAAAAATGACGTATTGCAAACAGGCCGTATGATCAAAAACGGCGTCGTCTTCAAGGGGATTAACAACTCACATACTTAGTGCCCACAGTATTAAATTGCGGATGGACGAGTGGTATTTTGGACAATCATCTAATCCACAGTATTAAACTGTGGGCACCTACATGACAGGTCTTCCATACCGTTCGATCTGCGGATAAACGGCTGAGATTTGTTATCCTTACAACGTTGACTATAGATCAGTTCATATATATATATATATATATATATATATATATATATATATATATAATGAAAGCATTTCCAGAGGGAATCAGAAGCAATAAAAGCACATTGTATTTTTACCAAATGAGTGGAAATATGATACTCCCTCTACTCTTCAAAAAGAGTCTCGTGTTGACTTTTTGAAGTAAATTTAAGAAATTTTAACAAATTTAAATTGAAGTGTTTCATGCAAGTTTTGAAAACTTGTAATTAATAGTAGTACTTTTTAAATAGTTTAAAATAATGATAAATGTATCATTAGAATTCTCAAATTGCCTTTAAAAAGTAAAAAATCAGACTTTTTGTGTGTGTGTGTGAAATGGAGGGATTACTACATATTGTTTGAGGTTATCCAAATAAGCATTGAATCAGAAAATAGCAAAGAACCCAAAACTAGCCTGTACAATAAATAAATAAAAGCAAGCAGTTGACAAACAAACAAACAAGAAATTGAACAAAAAATTGTGACAGACAGGTAATCCATAGATGCAAGTGAAATTGTTTGTTTCTTAATCGAGAATATTATTGATGTTGTAAGGTAAGAGTCTAAGAGAAGCAAAGAAACTCTAAAATTTGAAATTGTTAGTAATACACAAGAAACTACCAGATTGATTGATACTAGTTAGTAGTTACTATACCTGAGAGCAGGGGCGGATTCAGGATTTAAACCCAGCAGGGGCGGATTTTAGTCTTCGAGTGGATTTAGCGGGGGTTCGGGGGCTGCGCCCCGAGCCAATTTTTTTAGATAATTTTGTGTTTTCCAGCCGATTGCATATGTAAAACATGTATTTGGTTACAATATTGTTAATATAACAAGTAATAATATTATATATATATAAACAAGTCAACAACCCCTTTGACACTAATTATTTTATGCAACGTACATAGAATTCATCAACTTAGATAGATTGTGATGTTGATGATTCATTTTTGGAACGTTTGAATTTTGACCGCATGTCATGAATGCCTAAATTAATCAAAATACAAATATACAACAACTCAAATTGAGACCAAATATTTTATGCAACATAAATAGAATTCTATAATATACAACAAATAAATATTCATAATTCAATCTAAAAAGGGAATTTCAAAATAAAAAATATTTAGATACATTTTAGAAACTTACTTCACTTGTCATGATATTTCCCAAATGCTCAAAGCCTTAAACCAAATTCACTTGCAGAGTGGGGCGGACTTGTCTTGTAGTTAAAATTAGTTTATGAAATTGTTTATTTGTTCTCTCCAAGTTTAGCTCTTCTATTAATCTGCCCCCCTTAAGTTTATTAAGTTATATATTTGCCCCTGTAACTATACTTATAAAAAAAAAAAAATTGAACATAGGCAAAAAATTTGAGCATAGGCGCCGCCTATGCTGCCCATACTATAGGTCCGCCCCTGCCTGAGAGCAGTTTATTAAACGGCCAAAAATGCATTCGCAATTTCTTCGAGGAATTGAAGTTAACAGCAAATGCAAATTCAAATTCAAATTCAAATTCAAATTCAAATTCATATATATGGGTGAAGTTTTGAAAGCAAACCGCTTATTTCTTCGGATTAGATGGTTAAATTCGCGAAGATGCGGACCCAGAGGCAAAGGGCGCGCAACCCTGCGGCTACGCCCACGATCATTTGAGCTCATATGATACATATTAAAAATTTTATAGGGATATGATAATTAGACATGAGTTCTTTATAATTTCACTTATTTTATATTTTGACTACATTATAAAAAAATAGGAGGTCAAAATACAAATAAATAAAATTATAAAAAATTCATGTCCAATTATCATATCTGCATAAAAGAGCTCCGTACATATACTTGTTAGGACTGAATGTACCCTTTAATGCTATAATCATAAATTAATAACACTTCAGCAACAGTTATTTATTTAGAATATTTAAAAAGTATATTTATTTCATTAACGAATTTTAAACTTTTCTAATACTCTCAAACTTTTGATAATATCAAGACAAGAGTCACCTCCTAAATAAATAATACTCAACTCAACAACTCAATTCGACTTTTAAGCTATATATATGTGCATGGCTCCCCTAGAATAAAAGGATGAGGTAGATAGTTGTGAAACTTTCTTAAACAATCATCCCCTAAGATAGAATATTATTAATTAATATTTCTTCCGTTCTAAAATTAGATATATATATATTTGTATAACGACGATTTTTAAAAATAATTTTATGTTTTTAAATATAGCCTTAAGAATGGTTAGAAATTTGGTTGTGGTGGTGTAGTATTAAAAATAATAGTGAAAAAGTAATGATAAATTAGAAACATCATGTCACTTTATAGTCTTAAAATATAAATGTATCTCTAATTTTAGAACGGACGAAAAAAAAATATATCTCTAATTTTGAAACACAGGGAGTATATAATTAACACGTTTTAATTCACACGTTTCTTACAAAAGATGCACAATCTCAATATTCTCGATCAGTCATTTCTAAGGAGCTTAGCTTACGTATAACAAGATACTAAGATCTTATTCAATAATTTTATAATTTTATCGGGTCATTTTGGTTGGTCATGAGTCAATACCAAGTTAATCATTCAAGACACTCTATTTCTTTTTTGATGCAATGTATAAATTCTTCATATCCCATGAAATATATACAATAATTGTGTGTGTGTGTGTGTATATATATATATGTTTGAACTTGTGGTTCATAATTGAGAAGCTCAGAAAATGGTCAGTGTCGAGCGAAATAGAACAGAGTGAGAGAAGTGAAGCGACCGAACGGGTAAAGCTGAACGAGGCATTGGCCCATCACAGTTTTAGTTATTCGGGTTGGACCGTAGGTTTGGGCGGGTGCGGGGGGGGGGGGGGGGGGGGGGGGGCGTAGCCTCCCGCGGTATAGTAAGGTGTTTATAGGGCATTATGGTTATTCAGGCTATAATACTGATTATGGTTGGAATAGAGGTAGCAGTTATAAATACTCTTTATTGTATAACCCTATATATCACAAATATAATTAATAAAACAGTCTCCGCTCAATGCCCTCGTGTACGTACCTAGTTTTGGAGAACCATGTATATCTTTGTGTTGATTCTTTATACTCGTATATCGTGTGTCTGATCCCATCCTAACAATATATATATATATATATATATATATATATATAGAGCGGATCAAGAGCATATCCCCTTATCTGACATACCGAGTATACCCCCTTATCTGACATACCAAGCATACCCCCTTTAGCGACGGACCGGGCAACGCTTTGGTACGTCGTCATAGGTTCAGTCCGTCGCTATAGTTTTTAGCGACAGACCGAAACTATAGTGACGGACTGGACCTATGGCGACGGACCAAAGCGTCGCCCGGTCCGTCGCTAAAGGGGGTATGCTTGGTATGTCAAATAAGGGGGTATGCTCTTGATCCGCTCCTTATATATATATATATACACACACACACACATCTATGCAAGTATAACATAATTTGAGAACTAAAGGATGTTGAAAGACAACTTTTAAATTCAAATTATTCAATATATGAAAAAGTAATTAATAACAACTCTAAATTAACATTATGAAACTCATTGCACAATACAAAAATGTATACTATACATTAAAATAAAAATTCAAAAATGTGACACAATTCATTTATTTATATTTATTTTCATAAAAAAAATATAATTTTAAAAATATAAATTTTATATATAAAAAAAAATCAATGCCTTGCACGTGTTATCAATATAGTCATTACTAAAAGGTAATTAAAATTTTAGTATCTTATCACAACCAAGCCTAGAGCGGTTCGCGCCAATCAATATTTTCGTCAGTTTTAGAGTGGTTTGTCGTAACGAGTCAGTTACTTTTTACTCTCTCTATCCTCATTGAAAATAATATTATTATTTTCTACAAATACATATATTAATTAAGGGAGTAGTAATTATATATTCAACAACTTCAGTCTCCCACTAATATATACTCCTTCCGTCTCAAATTAATTGTTCAGTTTTGGCTTTTAAATTCAAATTGACCATTTTTAAAACTAATCCTTTTACTATTTTTGCTAAAATATAGGTGAAGAGATTATAACCAAAAGAAAGTATATATAATTTATTACTAACTCCAATTTTTATAATTTTAGAAATATATTTATATATGCTTAATTATTAATTCTAAAAATAGTCAATTTGACTTAAAAAGTCAAAATTAAGCAATTAATTTGGGACGGAAGGAATATAATATATCGATCCTCGATCTCAAGTTAAATAAATTTCAAACAGAAACTCTTTTTCTTACTTCAAACTTCTTCCGGCCGGTAAAGGTCAACACCATAAATTACATATAACAAAACCCAACTCTGTTAAACGAATTTTTGAATTAGTGTAGCAATAATAATATACCCATAAGGGTAAGGGCTCTTTATCATTATCAAACAGTTGGCACACTAATTAATAGACTATTGTTTTACTTTTCACATCTTTTGTTTGGTTTTTGTTCTTGCGCATTTCAAATATATATAAAGCATGAATTCCTATAATCCTACTCATTAACCCTTTTAATTTAGGGTCACGTATTTAATTTCGTGCATATATATTATACTCCATCCCCTTCCAAAGTTATAAATACAACTTTATTTTTGAGGTTAAACGACAACATATTAAATTTTAAAATTAGTATAACTCATAAAAGTTTAAAATTAAATACATTTTGTGATTAATATAGTTTTTGTTATATACTATACAATTATAATAATTTTATCAACTAAAATTAATTAAATAAATTTACATCAATTTAAAATTTAATATGTCGTCATTTGACCTTAAAAATTAAATTGTATTTCTAATTTTGAAACGTAAAGAGTATTTACTAATACTTGGTAACAAATGCGATGTGTATGTAAATTATATGTGGGGTAAAATATGAATTATACAAGTTGAAAGACTAAATAAAAAGATAAAAAAAAATTTAAATATAAAAAAAATAATAACTTAATTAAAATTATTAAAATAAAAGAGAAAAAAAAATTAGTGAGATACAATTATACCATTACCGTAAGCAACTCCCGAAGAGCTGCTTTACCGTACAGAAGATTTATGTAAAATAAAATAAAATTAAGAAAGATAATCTTTGATATATTACATCTTGGGCATACCGTCTGTGTGACCTAAACCTACCCACAGTCCCACGTGGTTTATCTTCTATTCAATTCTTATCAACAACAAGATTTTAAGCTTTAGACAAATCAATTAAATATTTATATATTTATATTATGTAAATCAAAATGTTTTATCATTATTTATTTTTAAACTCTTATACTGCAACGTCAGCATCAGCATTCAGCAGCCATAGCCTTCCAGAAGCTGAACCAGTGATTTTGACATTTCATCTTTTCATGAGTGTCATTTAGTATTCTATCATTATCAACAAGAGTCACGAAACATTTAAGAGGAAGGGAGCTAGGCCCTCCAAACGATGGGAGGGTGTTATGATCATCTTATACAGACAGACAGACAGACAGACAGATACATATACATAGACATACGTAATCCATACAAATTCAAACCTTATGCATGCATTTGGACATTTGTACAATTAATAGTTTATGTCAAATTTACCTTCACCCTCTCTCCCTCCGCAGCTTACTTTCTCTCTCTACTCTGCACCATTCAAAGTTACTGTTTCAATACATAGCTCAGCTTCCAATTCATTCACGAGTTTACTGATCACTAGTACGTATAGCAGAGAAATGAGACATCAAGAACAAATGCCTAATTGTCATCTTAACCCACCTAAATCTGCATTATTTGATCTCAACCCACCTAAATCTGCATTATCTTCAGTCAAATCCATTAAGATAGACAAACAAACAGACGTTTTTTTCTTAATCGACTGCTAGCCGACTAATTAATTTGACAATGTTATTAATTATATATGTAATAAAATTATGGTCATTTCTCACAATAAAAATGGAAGAATTAAATTTAAGGGGATAATATGTACCTAGTTAGTTTTCCCAGTCAGTTGCCTTTGACATGTCTGTAATAACATACTATTGAGATTTCACATGACAATCTCGTCATTTTATCTTTTTATTAATTATGATTCATAATTAACGTTGATTGTAATCAATAATTCACCATATAATTAGGTATTACGTAAACGTACGTTTAACTGTTTATATAGCTGTACCATATCCACAGAAGCAGCACCAGTTCAGTCATCATCATTCTATAGCTATTGTTTTTTAACAGCCTAAGTAGATACGTCGGTGTCCCGATTTGAATTTTAATAGATATAATTTTAAATTAACATATATGAATATACTTAACAGTAGTACAAATGAAGCTAAACAAGACGTTTCATTTTCCTTTTTATTATATCGTCCGTCATGACCCATGACCACCCATATATACAAGAATTATTGAGAGAAAGAGAGAGATTGTGTAGAGTACGTAGTAGTCCTATCAATTTATCATAGGCTTGGATTGAAAGAATAAAATGAAGAATAGAATAAAATTATTTTAAGGTATTTTAAATGTATGTTTGGTTGTTAGTGGTGGTGGGTATTATCATATAATGACAAAATTACCACATATATTCATCTCATTGGAATAAATTTTATTCCACCTTCTTCGCATGAAATAAAAAAACGAAGGGATGTAATGAATTTTCATTCCATTGAAATGGTTTATCCTCCAAAATGATCATCAAATACATTATTTTTATTTCATTTCTTTATTTATTTCATTGCCTCAATTCAAACATAGAATTAATTTCTAGGTGAATAATGTAGATCATGTGTGTCTCTCGACAAGGAAGAGTGCATGTATGATAAAAGGTTAGTTGGTAAGGTTGAGATTTGCGACACATTGTGCTAGACAACAAATTTCAAACTCCTTCTATTGGGTCCTACAACCATTTTCCTATTAATTAAGTACTCCTTAATTAATAGTTGATTAAAGTACACCCCAAACTCAAAAAGATACCTAAGTACATCTCAAACTTCATTTCATTTAAATAAAACGCACATTTTTTAGACTTAACAGGTCAAAAGTGACCGGGACTCGCACATGTGTGGATTTGATAAAGGTATGTTTGTCTTTTTCATCTCTTCTTCTCATTCATGTATCTAGAACGACTTATTAAAGCCCTAATTTTATCAATAGCATCGATGTAGCTCGATTGAGATCTAAATCCACCAAATTCACTCAAGAAAAATTGGAAAAATTAGGGCTCATGGATCGAAATTGCTTGTGTATGAAGAATTCAGTGATGAAGACGGCTTGGAGAAGCTTAAACAATGCCGAAAGAAGATTTTTTTGTTGTCTAGATTGGTGTGAAGATGAGCACGGTGATTGTAATTTCTTTGCTTGGGTTAATCCTCCAATGTGTGAGCGTTTAATGGTAGTAATACCTGGATTAATTAATTAGAAGATTAGAGAATGTGGATGCTGAAATCAAAAGTCTGAAAGATGAATTAAAGGAGTGCAAAACTAGGGGAAGGTGTGCATGGGGTCTCTTGATTGTAACTTGAATTTGTATTTTTAATTACATGTTCATCTCAACAAAGGATGAAATTCCTTAATTGTAATTTTCTAAGTTATCTATTTAAGGCTATCTATGTAATGGTAGAAATTAGATTTTTGGGCAGCTGTTGTGATTAGAATTCTGGACAATTTCAGGGCAATTTTTATGAATGAATATGATGTAAATTCGTTGAGTAAAGGCTGAAGTCACTCTACTATCGTAGAGTAAAGAAGTAAAGTACTTAAAGATAACTCTAAGATCGTTGAGTGAAATACTAGTTTGTAAAGTTAAGACTGAAGTCACTCTACTATTGTAGAATGACTTAACTTAGATCGTAGAGTCATGACTTAACGATCGTAGAATCCTGACTTAATGATTGTAAAGTAATGACTTAACGGTCATAGAGTAATGACTTAGATCGTAGAGTCATTACTTAGATTGTAGAGTTTAGAGTGACTTCAGCCGTTACTATAGCAGAGCTACTCTACTATGGTAGAGTTACTAATGTCCAAATATATGCACTCATTTCTGCAGTCATTATTATTCCCAACTTCAACTTGACTCTATTTCATAGTCCCCAATGTCTAAATCTATGCATCTATTTATGCAGTCATTATTATTCTCAATTTCAACTTCAAAGTCATCTTCAAATCCCACAGGTTTAATCACCTCCAAATATATTTCAATTAGCCTACTAGAAGGGATAAGAATACACATTGTCAAAACATCATCATCATTTTCTAATTCTCATAATCCCCTCTCCATATCTGTTCCATGTAACTTATAATACAACTTAATATGTCTAACTTTATACCCCAACTTCTTGCCCATTTTAACTATGTTAAGTCGAGAGATGTAGTTAAGATGACACAAATCAAAAAAGTTAAAGGTGCCCCCCACGTACTGTTTATCTAGGGAAGCTTCAAATTGTCCACCACGAAAAAAATTTGACTGTAAAAAATTATTTATTGTCTGCAAAGCCCAAACACAAAGTAAAAACCAACAGTTACATATGTGGACCACATCATATTTAATTTCATCAAATCCATAAAAATAATAAAAAAGTAAAATAATATAAAAAATGTTGTTTATCAATATCAAAAGGGTCCATTACCCAGCTTTATAAAAATACTATTCAATGATATCCACCATTCCACTTTACAATAAAAACAACACATTAAACTATAAAATGACCCATTATTCAAGAAATTTAAAAGCTAGAATACAATCAAAAGGTATCTTAGAAGTATTTACGATATTCTGGGACACCATTAACTCCATAAATATCGTTGTCATCTGAATCCCTCAAGAATCTGTTGTTTGATGAGTGCGTTTTATATACACAAATTGGGTACTTTTAGCCTTAATAATTTGTAAGTCTTTAGCTATTTCGTTTGGTTTTATGTGTTTTCATCTTATTGCTGTGTAATGTAGTTTTGTATTACTTTTATATGTATTTGTGTGCTTTTATGTGTTTTTACGTTGTTTTGTAGGTATTGAAATAAAGGCCCCTTGGATCGATGCGTTTTTGGCTTGAATCTAGCATTCCCGTTGCTTGTTTCTCAATTTCACCCATGATCCAATTCGAATCTCTCCAAACTCAAAGCACGAAAGTTGTAGATTTTGATCCTAGCTTTCCAGAGCAACCGGAATCATCTCATTTGAAGTTCGTATCAGAGAGTTATGGTCATTTTACCATCGGATTTTGCATGACGTTTACGCAGCACTTGCTTCGGGCTCAATTTGAACATTTCTCCAGCCATTATCTCGTCAAGCTCCAGTTATGAAAGTTGTAGAGCTATTTCTTAGCTTTCCATAGCCTATTTAAACGCCTAAATCCCAGTTCGGACGAAGAAGTTATAGCCATTTTACCTGAGCTCGCCGGGGCGGGAATTTTCTACACAAATTCCTCGCCGCGACGAGAAAACCTAAGCCAAAATCCTCGCCGGGGCGAGCTCGCCTGTAGCAGAAAGCTAAAATGTGCGGGATTTTGGTCCAATTTGGTGTGCTAAGCTAGGTTAGGCATCCAGGGGGTTTATACTAACAGAGGAGGCACGAAATATCATATAGAGGAGATAGAAGATAGAAATCAGCAACTAAGGAGTAAAGGAGGCTTAGAGCAAAGAGAGGGAGGCCATGGCCCTAGGCCATGGTTCTTCTAAAGCTTGGAGGAGCTTCAATGGAGGTGCTTCAATGGGGTTTCATCCAACAACAATGGGGAAGCCATCCTTTATCTTTCTTTATCTTTTTCTCTATGTAATTAGTGTTTAATTTAAGATTGTAATTGAACTCATTGCTTAATTTGAATGGATTTTCTCTTCCTTTTGATTATTGTTGCTCATATGAATTGGTTATCATAACATATGCTTATAGATTAATTGCTTGGCTCGTAATTACCTTGGGAACCTATATGAAATTGACGAACGGATTATAGGTTGAGACCTAGTTATGATATCATGCGAGAGTTAAAGATTCTTGGGGTGGATAATAAGATTATTGTGACGTGTGTCTTATTAATTATCTTTGAGAATAGGTGACTTGCTAGTATTTAGGATAGATATATACCTAAATGCCGTGTGTAACCATTATGAGATTACAAACTTAATGACTCCCTATGCGAAAGTTCTTTTGTTTGATGGGTGATTGACTAAGATTTAGTGACGTGTGTCTTGTTGATTATTCATAGAATTGAATTGCTTGCTAGTATGTGGGATAGACATATACCTATGTGCCGTGTATGAGTGATTTTCATATGACCATCGAGAGAGGCTTATGAATATGGTGAATTTCTCGGTTGGTAATTCTATGTGGTTAATTGATCTAAAGGAGAGTTAAGAGATTTGAACAAAGCATTGCACACCAAGTGTTTGACAAAATACTTGTATGGGGAAAATTGTAATCTTAGACCCTTATTTATCTATTTATGTTATTTATTTCATGCAATTTAGATGTAACCTTTATCTATCTCTTCAATCAAATTGTTTAAATAAGATCGAGACGATATAAAGTTGGTACTTGGAAGTTCATTAGAGATAATTCCCTGTGGGTTCGACAACTCTCTCTTATCACTTTATTACTTGTTGACCGCGTATACTTGCGCGTAAATTGTCATATACAAAAAGGACAACATTGTTCTCACTCATTTTCGCACCAGTTCTGTGTGTTAAATCGCGAGCCCTAGGTTAAATGATTTGGGGATTTTGATAATGTCAGTTTTGTGCTATAAATCGCGAGCTCTATGTCAACTAATTTGGGAATTTTGTGTGATAAGGCCACACGAGTGAAGATGAGTTGAATAACTCCTTCAACTTCAACTTTAAAGTCATATACCCAAATTACCCCTCTATAATAAGTGATGCAGATTTAGTCGGTCACTTTTGATCGATTAAGTCTAAAAAGTGTACGTTTTGTTTAGATGAAATGAAGTTTGAGGTGTACTTAGGCAACTTTTTGAGTTTGGAGTACAAACCTTAACAATGGTGTAAAGTTGGGGGTGCAAAGTGTACTTTAGTCTTAATAGTTGAATTTTTAAATCGATCATATATATGTGTACATATATTAGTATTTATGTAATTCTGGCCAGTACATTAGGTTTACTACTTAATTTAATTGGTTCAAACGAATTCTAAATTGTTTATTTATTTTTACTTTTAGGGAAATGCAATCAGTCTTTTAACATGCACGTACGTATATGATATGATATTATAATGATCATTAATTCAGTTAAGATTATAACAAAAGGTTAATTTTATTATGCTTTCTTAATGTGCGTGTGTATATATATATATATATGGACCGATCCATAGCCAACGTTGTCAACTTAAGGTTATCCTTACAACACATCGTCACCCTCCATCCGATAATCTAACGGTTTAATAAAGGTCCCGTCCGCAGTTTGGTTTTCAGTATTCCGTAGTTTAATACTGCGGACGCTATGACCAACTGTAATTGGGAGTAGGATCTTGGAGTAAGGCCTCTCTCTTCCGTTCCATCACTAACCAAAAACCCACACTCCAATTTAGATTTATGGATTGCAGAAATTTAGAGAGAGAAATAAGTAGTGGTAATTCTGATATATATATATATATATATAAAGAGATATTTAACCCAATATGCTCAATCTCTTCAACTCAATCTCTCTCTTCTTCATTCTCTCTTCTTACGCCAATGAAATTATGAGTAATAAAAGAAATTTAATAGCAAATTTTCAGCCATATTTAATTTATTAAGATAAAAAATTAGAATAGAGAAAAAGAAGTCTACTCTACGATTTTGGCTTTACTCCACGATTCTACTTTCAATTACAGTTGGTCATAGCGCCCACAGTTTAATACTGCGGACGGGGGACTTACGTCGTTTCCCAGTTGGTCAGTCATATCTAGCGTCAGCAGTTTAATACCGCGAACAACACTTATTTAAAAATGACGTCGTTTTCCAATTGACCAATCATATTTAGCGGATCGACGCAAATGACTTCGGGATTGGGCTGATGACGGATCTTCCCGAAGTAATCCGCCATCGGCCCGATCTCGAAGTTATTTGCGCCAATCCGCTAAGTATGGCCAAGTAATCCGCCATTGGCCCGATCCCGAAGTCATCTGCACCGATTCGCTAAGTATGGTTGGCCAATTGAGAAACGACGTCGTTTTTAAATAAGTGTCGCCCGCAGTATTAAACTGCGGACGTTAGGCATGCTGGCCAACTGGGAAACGCCGTCGTTTTTTAATAAGTCCCCCGTCCGCAATTTAATATTGCGAACGCTATAACCAACTGTAATTGGGAGTAGGATCGTGGAGTAAGGCCAAAATCGTAGAGTAGACTTCTTTCTCTCTATTCCAATTTTTGATCTTAATAAATTGAATATGGTTGAAAATTTGCTTTTAAATTTCTTTTATTACTCATAACTCCATTGGCGTAAGAAGAAAGAATGGAGAAGAGAGAGATTGGGTTGAAGAGATTGAGGATATTGGGTTAAATATCGCTTTCTCTCTCTCTCTCTCTCTATATATATATATATAAGAATTACCGCTGCTTATTTTTCTCTCTAAATTTCTGCAATCTATAAATCTAAATTGGAGTGTGGTTTTTGGTTGGTGATGGGACGAAAGAGCTCTGCCCTTACTCCAAGATCCTACTCCCAAATACAGTTGGCATAGCGTTCGCAGTGACGACACTTATTTAAAAATGATCCAATTAGTCATTTGGCCATATCTAGTGTCCACAGTTTAATACTGCGGACGAGGAACATTTATAAGGAGGGATATTTTGGTCATCTGTCATGTCCGCAGTATTAAACTGCGGAAAACTAGAAACTAAACTGCGGACGGGACCTTTATTAAATCATTAGATTATCGGATGGACGGTCAAGATGTGTTGTAAGAATAACGTTAAATTTACAACGTTGACTATAGATCGATCCTATATATATAGATAGATAGATAGAAGCTCATTAATTATAATTGGGTGGGTGTGTAATGTGTTTCTTATTACAAAGATGGACGCACATGTTATTTTGAGTACGTAATTTGGCTGTTTCCTTGTGAATTATGATCCCCCGCGCGCGCTCCTTCTCTTTTCCTAGCTCGCTTGCTTGCGGGGGAGGGCAAATAAATCAAAGTTACTAAGGGGTAGCTGCATTAATTAATGATGCCAGCAAGGTTAAGATATATATGTAATGCATGCGCGGTCGTCCTTATAGCTGCATTGCATTAATGATGCCAGCAAGGTTAATTAAATATTCGGACCTCTTCTTTTCTTTCCTAAACAAAAAGAGAAATTAGGTCACATCACTTTTTCTTATGAAAGGGTACTGTAACTCTAAACTCATTTTCTATCTATGACCACTATTAGGGTTTTGGGCCGTTCGTTTAATTTGCTAATTTTGTTTTTCCTTTGGACACGTCGATCTACTGCTATATAAGTATTATCTATCCTTTGAATTTAGGTGTCCATCTGGGAATCTATCTAGCTAGCTCTATATCCCATATTAGACCTATACCGATTAGAAGTACGATTTACACTATCTTTTGATGAGCAACACATTGAGGTTAATCATATATAACTCGTCTCTCTGTTTTAATATTAGGTGTGTGTATCTATAAAGTAAATTATTTGTTAAATAAATAACTAATGATTATTTTATTTTTTTTCCTTTTAATTTAATCTAATTTTTAGTTTTTAATTTTGTCTTTTACATTTAATCAAAATATGCTACTTAATTTTCATTTAAACAGATCTTTGAGTTTTATAATTAATTTTTTTTAATTATTTTATTTGGTTAAAATAAAATAAATTTATTTATGTGAGAATCTATTTTATTATTGTAAGGGCGTCTTTATCCTTCTATTAGGAGAGAAAATAGTTTTATGCAGGAATGAATTATTTTGCTCTTATAAAACTCACATTACATACACATGTCATATTAATTTTGACCAAAATTTGTTAGAGAAGAAGGTTTTGCAAAAAATTGAAATATTAGATATAACATTGCAAAAATCAAAACATTAACATCTATATATGTTGAAATTCAGTGTATATGCAAATGGGACAATTTTGTAATTTGTCCTGGAAATGACTAGTGGTGGTGTGTACGTATATATAATAATCAAAGAAATTTAGTACGTACAAAATCATCCGATGACGGCCTTGCTGTTCCCATTCAATGATATAAACTCATGAATATTTAGATTTGTTGAATATATCTTTCACCCCTCATATACCGCCCGCCCTTAATTCTACTAACAAAAAAGTGGGAGAGGATGAGCCGCCTCAGAGAATTGTTTGGAGGAATGTCAGATTCCGCCAAACAAATTCCTTTGTCATTCAAGAGCAAGGAAAAACTCTACCTATTCATATTTGCATCCCTCATACTCGCAGCTGCCATAGTCGGGATTTCTGTCGGAGTAAATAATTCCGGTCACGACCACCACAATTCTTCCGAATCCCAAAGTCTTGAAGGCACAGCCGCTCATACCGTCCTGAAAAGCTCATGTAGCAGCACATTATACCCGGAGTTGTGCTACTCCACCATTGCCACTGTCCCTGGCTTGTCCAAAAAAGTTACAAGCCAGAAAGATGTAATCGAGCTCTCCATTAACATCACCGTCAACGTTGTGGAACAAAACTACTTCAAGATCAAGAAGCTCAGCAAGAGAAAGAATCTAACCAAGCGAGAAAAAGGCGCCCTTCACGATTGTCTAGAGACGATCGACGATACGCTGGACGAGCTCCACGAGACCGTAAAAGACCTGGAGAAATACCAGACCAAGAAGTCTCTTAAAGAACAGGCAGACGACCTCATAACCCTAGTGAGTGCTGCCATTACCAATCAAGAATCTTGCATCGACGGATTTTCGCACGACGGTGCCGATAAACAAGTACGTAAAGAGTTGATTGCGGGCCAGAGACACGTGGAGAGATTGTGTAGTAACGCGCTGGCCATGATCTGTAACATGACTAACACCGACATTGCTAAGGAGGCCAATTATAAGTCGAAGGGGAGGAACCTTGAGGAGCAGCAGGAGGAGGACGGTACTAGTGGTGTGTGGCCGGAGTGGTTGTCCGCCGGGGATAGGCGGCTGTTGCAGTCCTCGACGGTGACACCTAACGTGGTGGTGGCGGCGGACGGAAGCGGGAACTTTAAGACGGTGGCGGAGGCGGTGGCAGCTGCTCCGGAGGGTAGTAGCACAAGATATGTGATAAGGATTAAGGCGGGTGTGTATAGAGAGAGCGTGGATGTGCCTAAGAAGAAGACCAACATAATGTTTTTGGGTGACGGAAGGACTAATACTATCATTACAGCTAGTAAGAATGTGCAAGATGGCAGCACTACCTTCAACTCTGCTACCGTCGGTCAGTTTAATTACCCCAGTACTCTATATCTCTTGCTATTCTCTCTAATCAATTATTAATCTTGAAGAAGTTACTAGCTACCTGCCTACTTGCATCTTCAATATATATTTAGATTTTAGATCATAAATTAACTAATGATGGGTACTAGCTAGTACTTTGGTAAAGTTAGTTAAGAGTAAATAGAAACCTGCACTGCACATATATAGACATTGTCACAAATTAACCAAACCATGCATAGCTTCCCCCACTATATATCTCTTCAAAACTTTTATTAGCATTACTATTTTTAACATCGATCCGGACTATATATATAAAATCTTCACATCACTCCTATGTAGTTAAGTAACATATAGACATTTAAAATTTTAATTTGGATGGTAGGTAACAATATATATATATATATGTAGGTTGACATAATTAACTCCTTGGTAAAGAAGTGGGTGTAAATTCTAGTAATAGACAACGACACTAGTATTGTGATAATAGAGTAGTGGTAGTAGTAGAAATGAATTTTCGATTTTCAAGCCGGGACCACAAGTTTTTTAGCTGCACATGGAATGATGGAAATGTCCTTTAGCTAATTAAGTTAGTCCTGTCAAAAGCTTGTAGGGCCATCACCTGTCGATCACATGTAGTCACGCCCGTCACTCATTATATACATATACATATATATATAAATAAATGATTTATCGTCTATTAGCTTTGGAAAATTCAGCAGAAAGGACACTAAAATTAATCAGATCTAAAAATTATAAGGTGGTAAAATAGTTGGCGTGCATTTTTGTTTTAAACTAATTTAATTTGGAGTTAGTAATGTATGAGCGCAAATTAAAGCTTGGCTGCATTACATGGGATGACTCTGCCAATTAATTACAGTTTCCATTTTTCATAATAGCGGTAGAAAAGAAAAGACCAACGACGTCGTCACGTTAAAGTCTGATATTAAACTTATTACTATCATAATTAATTGATTGATTAACAACATATCATATCTGCCTTTTTTTATTCTTATTCTATGCTTTTCTGTTCAATCATGTTTTGACTTATTCGTGTTATTATGGTAATACTTTAATTTGTCAATATGATTGGGATATATATATATATATAGCAGATCTAGTGGATTTATGTCTGATGATTCCTTCAATTACGGCTCATTTGATAATGAAATGAAATGAAACTGAAATTCCTTCAGTTTTTTGACTATTCTTTCACTAAATAAACTATTATTATGCCATCATTTTGCAAAAGAAAAGTACACCCTTTTCCCTCAAATTAAGAATGGTGTTGAAAGTCAAATCAAAATTACTATGTGGGAAGAAAACTACACTATTATAAGTGTACGTGGTCGCTAGCGTTGTATTTAAGCTTAATACAATACTAGTAAATTTGGAAATTATTTTTGTTCATTTATCCTTGTTAGACGATTTGATGACTTGGATAAAAAGCGATATTTCTATTTTTATTTTTCCACTAGAACTGAAAGTTAATTTACATTTGCTTCATTAAAAGGCAATTAATTATATGTGTGTATATGTGTGTGTGTGTATATATATATATATATATATATATATATATATATATATATATATATATAATGTATTTATGTGGGCATGTGGGTGCAGCTGCGGTTGGGGAACGATTCTTGGCAAGGGACATAACATTTCAAAACACAGCAGGGCCCTCCAAGCACCAAGCAGTTGCACTCCGTGTGGGGTCTGACCTCTCCGCATTTTATAAATGCGACGTCCTAGCCTATCAAGACTCCCTCTATGTCCACTCCAATCGACAATTTTTCATTAATTGCCTGATAGTTGGCACCGTCGATTTCATCTTTGGCAATGCCGCAGTTGTGCTACAAGATTGCGATATCCATGCTCGTCGACCCAACGCGGGTCAGAAGAACATGGTCACGGCCCAAGGCCGAACCGATCCAAACCAAAACACGGGCATTGTCATTCAAAAGTCTAGAATTGGTGCCACTTCCGATTTGCAGCCGGTGCTGAGCAGCTTCCCCACGTATCTTGGCAGGCCCTGGAAAGAATATTCAAGGACGGTGGTTATGCAATCCTCCATAAGCGACGTTATTAATCCGGCGGGGTGGTTCGAATGGAGTGGGAATTTTGCGCTCGACACATTGTACTACGGGGAGTATCAAAATACGGGCGCCGGTGCTGGAACATCAGAAAGAGTAAAGTGGAAAGGTTACCATGTGATAACAAGTGCAACTGTGGCTCAAGGCTTCACTCCTGGGAGCTTCATTGCTGGTGGTAGTTGGCTCAGTTCCACTACTTTTCCATACTCTCTTGGTCTATGAACCTACCTACCTACCTTCCTACCTTCCTACCTTACCTTCTTCTTCTTAATTAATGTACTACCTACTGTATGTACCTACGTGTTTATTGATTTCTAAATAATTTTTGTCATGCCACAATGTTTAGTATTGCTGTAGTTTCGGTTTAATGAATGAAATAAAGTGTCATGCCGAGTTATTTTTCTTTCTATGTAGATCGATGGATTACAACCCCTCTCTCTCTCTCTCTCCCTCTATATATATATATATATATACATACACACACACTAAAAGTTTTTTTATTCGGTACTGTATCTTGATGTTGTATGCTAAATTCATGGTAAGTAAGTTGAGCTGAATTTCTACGCATCGTGTTGGGGGTATGGGGGTGAATTCACGATCAAGTCCGCTTAAGTTTGTGGGAAGGACATATATACATATACATATATATATACATACATATATATATATATACATACATACATACATACATACATATATACATACATACATACATACATATATATATATATATATATATATATATATATATATATATATATTATGGCCTTCCGATTCCCTTACAACCCAAAAAAAATGTACTTATCTATATATGGAAATTATCATATGACTACAAATCCATGTCCAACATATTCGTCTTTAAGAGTTACGTCCTACATTTAATTAAATTATTGTCTAAGTTTAGTTAGATAATATTAGTTTCAAAATAGTCAAGCAACGGAAAACAAAGAAATTACGGGTAATACAATCTAAACAAGTTTTTGTTATTTTATCACACGATTTTAGGAGGGATCGTGGCTCCTCTCCATTTCACTTCTCTCCAATTTTATTTGATCTTATATACTCCCCAATTGGCTTTTTAGAGTTAATTTTTTATATTGTTAAATTCAAAATTGAAGTGTTTCCTTTTACGTTTGAAAACAATAGATCTTCTATATAATTAGTAATATTTATTTTAAATATTTTACGTTTTTCACAATTATATGAGTTAAAATTTTGTACATTGACCATATATAAACGAGCAGTTTAGAATTATGATAATGTACCCTTACTTTATTAATGACATGACATGTCATGCTTCTAATACTGGTCGTGCATATTTTATTAGTTTATCAAATTATAACTCTAATTATATTGCCTGAAACTAAACGAGTTCATCAACTTTAAATTTAAAAATATTTGAAATTAGCTTTATAAAATCTAATCTAATCCAATATTTTAAAACAGAGCCACAAATATTTATCATAACATTCGTCTCTGTCTCTGTTAGTGTTAGTGGCGATCCAAGTAAATCAATGGAAAGATGTAAATAATGCGATATGTATGTTGTTCTAAAACAAAATAAAGAGGATTTTATGGTAGGCCATGCATGCCAACTAGAATATCATCAAAAACTAAAGCTGAAGCTATTTGCCGAGCCAGAGCCCCATCATTTGAAAGGCAAAAATTTAGTTGGTGGGTGGGTGTGTGTGTTTTGTGGCTACTACTGGCTAACTGCTTTAGCCATATACGGCCGGCCCACACTAAAAAGTTGATCAATGTTGGTTATTTGCAGGTGGGTTTTTCAATCTCCCAATTTGGAACTGTTGCAACTTGTGCCTATGGCTATAATAATTAATAAGAGCGTGAGTAATCTGAAAAGAAGGATCGTGGAAGGGCAAGGGTGGGGAAAAAATCATTCCAAATTAGCAGTTAGCATCATATTTTTGGGACCTTCGCTTAATGCTATCAATACTGAATAAGAAGTATACAAATTACCAGTTAGTTGGTCCTTTTTGGACCTTATTTAAGCCAAAAATAACTTACTACTGCTACTATATTCGAGTAAACAACATGCCGCGGTTACTACTTTATTGTACTTGTTCAGAGAAAGTTGGCGCATGCTTGTATACTATTTTAAATTAAATGCTCAGACTTAATATAATTTTTTCATTTTTATTTTGGAGCTGTTCTTAAAATTAAAATAAATAAATTGAAGTCTATCATCACTCATTTTAAGACAGAGCTACTACTGAGCTAGCATACTTAAAGTTTGAAAATGATTATTATGTTAAAAGATTGGTATCGCAATACATATCTTGACAATTGAACTTGAAACCTAAATATCTTAATACCTTAATTTTAATTACAGGGCTAAAACCTCGTTAATTCTTAGAACTTTGAATTTCTTATTATGAATAATATTAGTTACATCAGGAAACCCACGTTATTATTCGGTATATATGATTTTGTAGTAGCTGCTGCCTTAATTTTTAAAGAAATTATATATAATTATAAAAGACAAGACACCAAGAGAAGAGGAGTGATTTTAAAGGCGCAAATCCCGGCTATCATCAGTTCATCACATGGTATTAGTATATATCACGTCCCAGATTAAACTTGGTTCAAGTCGGTCGATTTTATGTATGTATGTATTTCTAACTTTAACATCAAATACAACCTTCCTTCCTTATATATATAACTATAACAACACTTGTACTTTTTATTTAATATTCCACTCTAAGGTCAACTATATATATATGTGTGTGTGTGTGTGTGTGTTGAATTTCTCAAGAATTTGCCATCTACACTACACATAATTTGGGGACCGACCGGCCGGCCGGTCTATATATATCAGATGTTTTCTCTCTCTCCAACTATATAATTATATTTTATGCTAATGCCCCTTTCCAGCTCTTAACTATTTTAACTACTTATTCCTTCTAATTAACCTTAAATTTCAATGGTTAGAGAGAGTACGAATTTTGCTGTTAGATATTTTGTTTTTAACTTTCAGTAAACAAAAAATGTACGCGTTTTGCACGTATAATTCATCTTTTTAATAATTATTGTAGTACTATATATAATATATTACATGTTTATTTTTATCATCAGAAATTATTTTAACTGATACACCCGCCATAATGTTAATTGATTACTATATTGTAGTTAATCTTTGTTAAATATGTTTTAGAATTGCTACTAATTACAAGGATGGGCGCCATGTGGGTTGATCGTAGGGTTATGAGTGACCAAGTGAAAGTTGACAAATGGAGGGTTTGTGAAGTGTTTGCCGCGTCAAACACCGGGGTTTAATTAATTGCATATATATATATAGGGAATGATCCACAGAAAACATTAGCTATGGGCACTGTTTCATCTAACTGTGATCCAGCCATTCAAAATAAGATCCAAGAGTTGGGTGTGGGCACGACCGCTACTCCCTCTAGCGGCCAGACAAATTTTTCATGTGGTCGTTTTGACTGGCCGCTAGAGGGAGTAGCGGCCAACATGAAAGTTCGTAGAAATATTTGACCTTCTGCTCAGGACAAAAATCTAAAATACTTTTAGTTAGATTTAAATAGTTTTAATATATAAAATATTTAGAGTTTAAATTTTAAACAATCAAATTATCACAATAATTTACAATGTTAAATTATATTACATAAAAAATTATATTACAAATATTTTATACAAATAAATACATTGATATATTTGACAAATATTTTATATATTAAAACTATTTAAATCTAACTAAAAGTATTTTAGACTTTTGTCCTGAGCAGAAGGCCAAATATTTCTACGAACTTTTATGTTGCCCACGTCCAACCCTTGGATCTTATTTTGGATGGCTGGATCACATTTAGATGAAACAGTGCCCATAATTAACGTTTTCTGTGAATCATTCTCATATATATATATATATATATATATATTGTGGGCGAAAGTGATGTTCCGTGTTTGATAAGAAGTACCACTGGACTGCTCTTTCCTGTTTCTTCATTAGCTAGCTAGTGTTAAATTTAAAAATACATAATTTGGCAAGGAAATAAAAACAAAAAATTAGGTAATTAAGTATGTGTAATTAATGCATGTAATTAATAGATGAAATCATACCGTATCATACACTTACTCTTGCTTGTACTATAAACAAACAGTCCTATTTTAAAATATTTTGTTTGACAATAAACGTCCTCTTTTTAATGACTGTCAGTATAAATTATAAGATGACACCATTCTCTTCTTTCCATTATATAAGTCGTTTAAGATATAATTACACATATTAAGAAATCTCACTAATTTTAATATTAGATAATTAATATTAGTTTAAAATTTCATTACTACTCATACACTAATTATAATTAATTACTCTTCCTCCTCTCTCAATTACTCTATTTTTTAGAAACAAAATAAAAAATAATTAATTTTTCCTCCTAAATATATGTAAAAGCCTTATATTATGGGGAAGAAAAATCTTCTAAAACGACTTATATAATGGAAATGAGGGAGTATTGTTTTTTAAATTTACTATTGTAATTTCATTAACATGTTACTTCAGTTACACTAAAAGCTGATTGTTTTTTAAGGTTAACAAACAAATTAATTAAGAATATATTCTTGGTATTTATAAATCTTACAAATTAATGGGGCTCATTATGTTAACAAGATGAAGTATCACACATGAATTAGATTGCAAATGACTTTAAAGAAAAAGTTTAGGTTTTTTGTTTAAATATAGAGTAAAATACAATCACACCTCCCTCTAGCCAATCATAATAATACTTACCTCCTTCTAAATTTTTAAATAACAGTTAGTACTCCTGGGTTGATTAAATAGATAAAGTTATATATTTACCCTTATATGTTATCAAAATTTAATTCATGAATAATATATATATATTTTAATTATCCTTTTTTAAAGCAATATATTTTAACTATATATAGTTTTTATTTGTAATTAAGATTATCTCATACAAATTGTTGCTAACTTATAAAAAAAAAACTAATTTAGTTTAATTAACACATATTTTTGAATAAGTGATACAAATATTAAGAATTTTAAATTAAATTATTAATGGAGTTGTTCTAATTAGAGTTATTGAGGGTGTTGATAGTTTAGTTTTTGGTGTTTAACAACAAAAATTATTATTTGAATTCTTAGTTTCATATTATGATTTTTATATGTTAATTTTTTTTGAGTATATATGTCAAAATTTGGGATATTTATGATTTTGATTACATTTTTTAGTATACAGTTGGTGTTATTTTTGTGCAATATTGAATAAAAAAATATAATAATAGTTATTACTACCTCTATATTGTAAAAAGATTTTTTTTAAATATATTTTTTCTTTTTTTTGAGTAACAACATTTGTCATTTTTACTGTAAATAATTATGCTTAAGTGTGACTTATGTTTAGTTTAATATCTGAGAAAAATAATTAACATAATTTTTAATACTTTTTATATAAATAATAAGATTCGTTATGAAATAATAAGTTTGATTTATGTAAATTTTAATATTTGGAAAAAATAATTATAATTTTTTTTTCTCATTAATTTTTACTTTTTATGGGCATTAAAATTTTACTTTTTAATTATAAAAAATATATTTGAATGTATATTACGCAAATTTTAATCTTTGAGGAATTTAATTAGCAAAAAGCGTATGACTTTATTTTATTGATAAAATGAATATTTGTTATTTTTTGACATTTATGTTATTTATTGCACAGGTTCATAATTTAATTAATTAGATCAAGTCAAGTAAAAATTATAATATACAAATTTATATTTAGTGGATATATTAAACATTATAATTTGAAGGGTGTATTGGACATTATATTAAAAATATTTTTGAATATTAGTTGGTCAACCACACTAGTAGGAGTAGTGAATGTTACATATTGTAAATTAGAGGAGTAATGACTATTACAGTAGAACCTCTATAAATTAATATTGTTGGGAGTAAAGTTTTTTATTAATTTAGAGAGTTATTATTTAATCGATAAAATAATAATTTATTAATTTAAAAAGTGTTTTTTTATTCGGTGAACATAAATTTAATTACATTAAAATTATTGCATTTTATTGATGTTTATATTATACTTTTTTTATGCAATGTATCATACTTATTAAATTAATGTAATAATATAATTCATTGTAAGTGATATTGAATTATCCGGGTGAAAATGAAGCATGTTCAGAAGTCCAGTGTGACGCCCCCAAAATAGGTCCATACAACCCATTTTGAGTCGCCAAAAACATTCCACAAAATACAAATACAAATATGAATTTTCCCATTTACAACTAATAAGTGTTGTGCAAAATACGACAACACAATACAAATACATCTTAAATTCTCAATACACTTATTGTCACACTAATAGTAAGGTATTGAGACACTTCTAATATCTCGGACCATCACTCCATTCCCCGGCTAGTCCCCGCTACACTCTCTTTTCCTGAGGAGAACAATGGAACAAAAAGGAAAAGGGTGAGCACAAATAGCCCAGTAAGAAATATCATGACTAAGATAATGAAGAATAATAAAAATTATCTTTAGCCTTCAACAGAATTAAATCAGAGATTTAAAGATATTTTAATTGTTTCACAACAACAATTGCAGCGGAATCAACAATCCATTAGAAGAGTCAAGTAAATTATAATATCTACCATCTTCTATAAATTAAAGGATCACCACCAATATTTTATCCCTGTAACACCAATCAATAATTTCTGTTTATGAACATCCAAATCAACAGTTTATATTCAACAGCCTCTCTTTGCACTACGTGCCAAAGATATTTATTTCTAACATCACCGGTCATGATCATGCCAAACGCCAGTTCATCTTTGCACTACGGGCCAAAGAGAACTTTCACCATATGCCTTTGTTTGTAACACCAAAAGTCATGATAATACCAATACACAGTTTGGTCAGAATCATGTCACGCCAGTTCATCTTTGCACTACGGGCCAAAGAGAACTATCACCACAATTTAAATATGAGGATGAGGATGATGACAATGATACAGTGAGATCAAGGATAAGAAAAGCTTTATAATTTAATCAGTATCAAAGATTGACCAAATTGCCAACACGATGACCAAATTGTGGAGTCAAATTCAAGAATGATATTCAAGAAATTGTTTCATGCTTCAACTATAATGTATAAAATGAAATAGAAAGATTCAAGTGAGAAGATATTAGATGAAGCACAAACTATTAAAGATATTCTACTAATTTTCAGGGATTTTCTCCATTTAAAAATAAGTTTTTGGAAACAAACAAAGATTTCTTATCTTAAATGGAGAAATGTGAAAGAAAAAGATATCCCTTAAAGAGTACAAAAGAAATGATACGTTATACGAGTATAACATAAATATATGAAACTGCAAATGGATTTTCACCCGTCAGGCGATAATTCGCGTAGACAGATTATTTTCACAACAGATTAATAAGTAATGAATACAAAGGGTTATTCACCAGGCATGCGTCAATCCGCACGGACAGGTTTATACCCATAGATTAATAAGGAATGAATACAGAAGGGTATTCACCAGGTACGACACTCGTACTTACAGGTTATTCCCATAGAATAATAATGAATTGAATACAAAAGGGATATTCACCAGACATGCGTCATACCGCACGGACAGGTTATCCCCACAAATTAATATAGAATGAATAACAACCTTTATGAGTATAATATATCACTTACGAACATGAAAGCAAATGATATTATATAGAAGTATGAAAGAAATGATATTCCCTACCTTAGTTAACAAGTGACTGGATGTTACTTTCTATGAAGTTTACTAACTTCGGATAATACTAGTATTCTCACAAATACTCACAATAGCCTAGTACACTAAGAGAACTCAAGAAATTTAGAGAGAGAGAGGAAGTATAAGCAATGAAGGTGTGAAATTTTCTTAAGCAAACCCTCCCTATTTATAGGAAAATCAAGGTGAGGGCATTTTAGTCTTTTTTCCAAATTTTCTTGGTTTATTACTCTTATACCCTTGGCATATTCTTTTAATATACTTTATGCCATAGTATATTCTCAGAATATGCTTTTACTTAGGTTTTTAACCTTAAGGTAAAATAAAAACTGAATTAACTATTTACTGACGGTAATTACTATTGACTGACATGTGGGTCCCACGGAAAAATAAAATCTGAAGAAATTATTCTACAAAAATAATTTGTGGGTCCCACCGGTCAAATAGTTATGGGTCCCACGAAATAAAGTGTGGGTCCCACAGAAAAAAATAAGTTAACTTACAACAAACGCTTCACGTATTTTTAATCAATACTATTTTAGACTTATAGTATCGACAACCAGATCATTCCCAGGAAAAAGGGGGCCTTCCGTATAAACGACGCGCAATTAAATAACCTTTTTCCTTGACCGAATTTCTAGACATTGTCAATAATGCTAAAATATCATATCAAATAATATAAGTTACAGTGTCATGACAAATAATAAAAAGTATTATGCAGATGCTACTGTAACAATTATTGAACAAAATACTGTGCAATAGTTGCTTTATCAATTATTGAATCAATAATATAAAATACTGTGCAACACCGTGTGCTTGTGAAATACCGCGTACTACTGTGGAATAACGCGTTTTACTGTTCTTTTTATTACCGGGTATTTCAACAGTTGCAGGTGATAATACTGTTGACAAATACTGTCGTTTTCAATATCCGACAATGGGGCCCACTATCGTTGACAATATTGTCATTTCGGCGTCGTCGTACGATACCGAATATAATATTCTCCGACAAAAAGAATATTCCCCGACAAAAAGAATATTCCCCGACATGCACTGTTTATCAGATAATTTGCATATAACACCCTTAACTATCATTTATAACAATTAAGCACTTTACTATTTAGAAGAATAATCATAAAGAAAATAATAAACTTTTATTTCATAAAGTCGGGATCTTACATCCAGAGCTTAGAAGAAATTGTGGCTTCTATCACTGAAAATCCTATTGATGATGAAGTTTAGGATGATACAATACATTTGGAGCCAATAACGCAAAAGGAAGCACTCATAGCATCAACAACTCTTCACAAGTTTTTATTACAATTCGAAAATGCAACACCTAAACTTTTGGACGCAATGAGAAAAATTAAGGATGAAATTCAAATTTCAAGACAAAACAAACGAGAATAGAATCATATTTTACAAGATTACCCTAGATATATTTGTAATTTAAAAGAATTATTAATTTATGATTTTGATGGGACCATATATTTATATATAAGGGTCTTTTTAAAAATTATTATTTTATTATTTTATTGAAATTATTAATTTATCTCATTAGCCCAAGTCAGGATTGAAAAAAATATTATTTTAAAAAAATTATTAATTTATCGAGTATTAATTTATAGAGGTTCTATTGTACTTGAAAAACTAAAGAAGTGATGAGTGTTATTATAATTATTTATAGAGAGTATCAATATATTTTACTCTTAAATATATATATATTGTTTGGAGCACTTTGGTAAAAGTGTAAAAGTTGAACCTGTCTCTTCTTCTTTCTTTTTTTTCTTCTTAAAATTAAAGTACTCTAACAGAGGCAATCTATATAATTGGCGGTTTGATGTTGGTGTCACGTCTAGAGGAAGTACCAAGAGAGACCCGATAATCTAAATATTATGCTGTTTTGTTTGCGCAAAGAATAACTCTTGCCAGACCGGTTTAATTGGACATTTTTATTGGGCATTTCCAATTTTTTTGGCTTTTTTTTGGGTTGAGTTCAAATATGTTTATACTATGGATTTTTAAAAGAAATTAAAAAAAACATAAAAAATTAGGTGTAATTTGAATATATATCAAAAAAATGATTGTATGGTTGGAAATGTCCAATTTTCAGACTCTATTTTTCTGTCGGCGTAGGAAGGTTGTTGCTCAAAAGATGATGAAACATAAAATAATGTACTAGTTGATCTTAACAAAGAATTAAGCACATACATGTATGTTTGTAGGAACAAGTAATTAAGAGGACCATTTCTTCTTCATTCCCTGGATTAATATATCATCATGTGGTATGGTGTAATATCGCACCAATTATATAATAAATTAATGTATATATAATCTTAATTAATTCTTATACAAATAGTACTAGTATCTATCTCTATCTATATAATGGAGTAGTATAGTATATAGAAGGGCACCAACCCACCCTAGCTAGTTAGCTAATATAACTCCAGATTGATTGAGAAACAAGTTAAGTTAAAGACGTTGTATATCATTAATTACGTACGTACGATGATGGATTCAATGAAATCCTTCAAGGGGTACGGCAAAGTCGACCCCCTGGAGGAAGAAGCATTCCGTCGAAAAACACGCAAGCGTTTCATCATCCTCATACTTTCCGTCGTGGTCCTCCTGGCCATCATCATCGGCGCCGTCGTTGGCACTGTCGTCCACAACAAAAACAGTAATAACAACAACAAACCGTCCTCCTCTAGTACTCCGACGACTTCCGCCGCCGCACTGAAAGCAGTGTGCAGCGAAACTCGGTATCCAGATTCATGCTTCTCCAGCATCTCGGCCCTGGAATCATCCAACACAACCGACCCCGAGGAGGTCTTCAAGCTCTCTCTGCGCGTCGTCATCAATTCCCTCCACGCTCTATCTTCTTTGCCCCAAACCTTGATGAAGAAAACCAACGTCGACGCACGTGTCAAATCGGCGTTGGAAGTTTGCCAACTAGTGTTTGACGACGCTATCGATAAACTCAACGATTCTATCTCCTCAATGGAAGGAGTAGGTAGTGAGAAGAAGCTGGGAATTGCGTCAAAGTTAGGCGACCTCAAGACGTGGCTCAGCGCGGCTATCACCGATCAGGGAACGTGTTTAGACGCTCTTGATGAAATTAACGTCAACGCTACCACCGTCAGCTTATTATTAGGAGAGGTCAAGGATCGTATGAAGAATTCGACCCAGTATGCTAGCAATAGTCTGAGCATTGTTGCCAACGTTCTGGGCATACTCGCCGAGTTTGATGTTCCCCTTCACCGGAAGTTGCTGGGGATGGAATTAGGAGAGGCCGATGGGTTTCCGGAATGGGTCGGGTCTGGCGACAGGAGGTTGCTCCAGGAGAGTAAGCCCAAGGCGGATGTGACGGTGGCCAAGGACGGGAGTGGGGATTGTAGAACGATAAGGGAGGCGTTGGGGCGGATTCCCAGAAAGAGTAAGACCAAGAGATTTGTGATATATGTGAAGAAAGGGGAGTACATCGAGAATAATATAGTGGACAAATCCATGTGGAATGTCATGATTTATGGGGACGGCAAGGATAACACCATCCTTTCCGGCAGCTTGAACTTGGTTGATGAAACTCCCACTTTCTCTACTGCCACTTTCGGTAATTAAACAACTTACATTCTTCTTCTTTCTTAATTATCATTTCTTGATAAAATTTGAAATAAACCATAAAGTACTTAATTGACTGAATTAAAAAATATATAAGAGTATACATACATACACACACACACACTTATGTATGTTTATATATATATATATATATATATATATATATATATATATATATAGTTCCAATATTCCTTGTTAATATTAGTTACAGATAGATAGATTGAGTTGAAAATTAATTAATTGGCATGAAATTCGAGATCGATTAAAGTACTTATTATTATTATTATTATTAATTAATTATATGGTGTCATTAATTAATTAATTATATATATATATATATATATATATATAGATATATATATATGTATATATGACTGGGCATGCATATATGCAGCTGCTGTGGGGAAGGGGTTCATTGCAAAAGACATGGGATTCAAGAACACAGCAGGGCCAGAAAAGCAACAGGCAGTGGCCTTCCGGTCAGGCTCCGATTTCTCGGTGTTCTACCGATGCTCTTTCAATGCCTTCCAGGACACCCTTTACCCTCACTCCAACCGTCAGTTCTACCGGGAATGCGACGTCATCGGCACCGTCGACTTCATCTTCGGGAACGCTGCAGTTGTCTTCCAGAGCTGCAACATTCTGCCCAGACAGCCCAACCCCAACCAATTTGTCACCATCACGGCTCAAGGAAAGAATGACCCTAATCAGAACACCGGCATCTCTATCCACAAGTGTAACATTTCCTCGTTTGACAATCTCACGGTCGCCGCATACCTTGGCAGGCCTTGGAAGGACTATTCCACCACTATTGTTATGCGCTCCAACATAGGCCCATTTTTGCAGCCGTTGGGCTGGATTGAGTGGATCAGAAATGTGGAGCCCCCCAGCACCATATTCTATGCCGAGTACCAGAACACAGGACCAGGTTCAAGCCTGGACAAGCGGGTTAAATGGGCTGGATACAGGACCAAGATCACAGCGCAACAGGCCTCAAAGTTCACTGTTCAGAATTTCATACAGGGTCGTGAATGGCTACCCGAAACAAATGTGTTCTATGAATCAAATCTTTAAAGATGGAAGGACTAGGACTAGGACTAGGTGCATGCTGCTGCAACTTTCTCTTTCTTTTTAATCTTCTCATTGCTAGCTTCCAACAATTTTACTGTAAAATTCTTTCAAGTATACTTGTAATTTCACAAAGCTTGATGACATATACACACACATATGTATATTGATAATTAGTAATATGTTTATTTATAGTATATATAGTATGTTTGACGGATACTTTCCGTTTGTCAAATGCATTTCAAAGCTTATATAATGCTAGTACTCCAGTAAAAGATGTTGTGAACCTGCATTTCCCCCCTCTTCATTTATAGCAAAATATTCGTTTGGAATTGATATTTGACAAGGTGTGTATATATATACATACATACATACATACATATATATATATATATATATATGTGTGTGTGTGTATGTATGTGTGATTTGTGAAGGGGACAGACGACTTTTTCATAATGGCCCATACATAAGGCCGTTTGGACATTGAATAGTCAATCAATGTAAATACACGCATTGCGGGTCACACTTGACATAATAATTGTTTAAATGAACCAAAATAAATAGTACTTCCTCTATTCTAAATTGGATAGTAGTATGTTTATTAACTGTATACACAAAATTATGTACCAAAAATAAAATTTATGTATCGTTTCAATTGTAAGTTCCGTTTTTTTTTTCTCTCCTTTATATAATATGTGTACAAATTTTTGTATATAGTTAATATCCCTAGCATTTCTTGTTTGTTTTTTCTTAATAAGAGTTCATTGATTTTTTTTTATAATGAAGTCTTTTAAATTTAAACAATACAACTGTAAATTAAGTAAAAAGTATTACCAAGTACAAGATTTATTATTTTTAAAAGTAAAATGAATCGTGTAAATTTAAGATTTAAAAATTTCTCCACTTAATTTTGTAAAATCAATATTAATCGAAAAATAGTAGTCTTGGATGAACTTGTTTAAGGTCATTTAACAGCTATACATAGTTTTGTTGATCAATTTATTTTAGTTTTTCATCCTCTTAATTTACAAACCCCCCTCCCAAAAAAAACCAAATAATAAATGCAATTGTTTTATTTATTATCATATTATTATTATCTCTGTCCTAAGATAAATGTCTTAATTGACTTTTTGTGCATATTAAGAAAGATAATAAAATGACAAAATTATTTATATTTAAGTTATCATTTAATTATATATTTTGTACATGACTAGTGAAGATCTATAGATATACATAGAGAACATAAATATAATAATTAATACTAAAAATATTATAAATAAATTATTTAATATAAATAAATATTTAATTTTAAATTACTTAAAATAATAATAAGAATTTTTATGTTCAAGAGGAGAGTATATACTTTTTCAAAAAGTGGAAAAGATATAATGACTAAAATAAGCAACAATAAAGGGAATGTACTTGAGAAGGAAACAGTACTCGGTAAAACGAAAAGAATAATGCTAGAGACACAAATTATTTTACAAATATTTTACAAACTTGCTGATGTGACACTGTTGTATTGGTGATAGTGTTGTAGTGGAGAGGTGTTTTTTTTAACTATCACCAATACAACAGTGTCACATCAACTAGTTTGTAAAATGTTTATAAAATAGTTTGTGTCTCTAACATTACTCAAAGAAAAAATAGGAGGGGAGCGAATAGAATCCGTGGGCGTGGCTGTTCCCCTGTTTCGCAAATCTATGTTCGATGAATACTTTGTCGTCTCCCTCCGTTTACAAAATAATGATTTAAAATATAATTATTATTTTTACTTTTAAAATAAAGGATAAATATATTATTTAATAAAATCTATTTATATAAAAAATAAAAATACTTATTATTTTATGTAATTTTATGAAATATTAAGAATAAGTTTGAAATTTTTTTACTTTCTTCTTTTTACTTTCATTAATATATATAAAAAATATAATTTATTAATACTTTTGAAAATAAAAAAAATATTCAACATATTATTACTTTATTATTTTTTGTCATTTTAGATGGGTAAACTTTGAAAAAACCTTAAAAACGTAGTACATTATGCGGGGTTACAATAAATTTTGTTGTTGGATTGATTATATAAAAGTTGAAGTTCTTTCGTTAATATTAAATATTAATTTATTTTTTTATATTACTTTTTGATAAATTATAAAAGAGTATTATTAAAATTCTATATTTAATTTAATTGATTAGACAAAATATTAATTATATTTTTTAATAAATGTTTTTTTTCTTAAAAAGTCAATTAAAAAAAAATTTGAGAGAGTAATAATTTTTTTGGCATAATTCAGATAAGACAATGGTTTGGGCAATAATAAGTCCAGTCAAAGGCTTCTCTCTCTCTCTCTCTCTCCTCTTTGAATTTGTTCGTGTGTTGAGATTGAGATTTGGGGTGGTTAAATTGATGCCAAGAAACGAGTACGCGTTACAATGCGGAGATTCGTAGCCGACAAAGCCAGAAGAACAACGACAACTCTTCTCTCCAAGCGCTCTTCTTCTGCTCTTCACAACAAAATCTCCACTCCTCTTTCTTCTTCAAATCAACCTCCTCAATCTCAATCTCAATCTCTTCTTCTCTCTCGCTTCTTCACATCGATTCAATCCCCTTCTCCTCCTCCTCCTGATTCAATGGATTCAACTATCTATTCTCTTACTCTCGATTCCATCAATCCCAAGGTAACTAACTATTAATTTCAACCCTTTTGATTGATTCACTGTTTTATTTACTCTCTTCACGTGTAATTGGGTTTTATCTTCTCCTTTGGGCTTCAACCCCTTTTTCCCTTTATGCCGTCTTTTTTATATCATGATATCATGGGGTTACGTTTATATGATCCAGTTGTTCCTATGATTATTCGCTTCATAAGTTTGTATTTATGTTTGGGATTTTGATGCTTGATTGTGGTATGATTATTTGCATTTCCATCTTGCACTTATTTTATTCTATAATTTCTATATCAAAGCATATGTTCCACTCTTTACCTTTAGGAAACCTGTAATGATCAGCTAAACCTTTTTACCTGCCTCAAACCCTAAAATAATTTGGACTGTTTACACATTACTCGGTATTTCTTAAATAGCTTGGTGTCTATTATTCACAATAATTAAGTCAGATGTTTGACTTCCTTTGGTTTTGTGCTTATGTAATTACAGTCCTCCATATAGCAACTAGGAACAATATGAAAATCACAATTAGTTAACAGCTTACAAAGATCATTGACTCAGCTCATCCAAAATTCAGTGCTCAATTTTCTTCTAGACATCTAGTTTCACTGCTAATTTTAATCCTTTCACAGGTCTTGAAATGCGAGTATGCAGTCCGTGGTGAGATTGTCACTCTGGCCCAGGTAATGTGTAACGCTTATTAGATGACTCTGCTTCATATTTTTAAGGACTTACAAAAATTAACACACAACCATTCTTGAAGAAATTTACCTGAAATTTCAACCATGTTTGGATATATGCAATAACCGTGTTTCTACATATCATTCATCTCTTTGAGGATCCTTTACTATACTTGTCACAGAAATTACAACAAGAACTACAAGAAAATCCAGGTTCCCACCCGTTTGATGAGGTATTGTTTTTCTACTCCACTTGTTTTTTGTTTTTTTTTCTACTGTTTACTAGGATTGCGTTTCTGTATTTATCATGTAATCTTTAGTTTTTCAACCAAACTCATCAGGTAACTTTCTTATAATGAACTCTTTTCCTCGCAATCTTAGGTTCACATTTGCGCGCATAAATACACCTAACTAACGGTTCAATAAGCAAGTTGATGTTTCTAAATAAAATATAATATTAAAAGCTCTATCTGAAACTTTTTCTAGTGTCCATTCAACTTGTCACCGGTACCTTTAGCAAAAACAACTGTTTTTTATTTTTTAACATGATATTTTGAGGCAGGCGATTGCATATGTGCTTACATTTCTCTTACTGCTGGCAGATACTTTATTGCAATATTGGAAATCCTCAGTCACTTAATCAGCAGCCAATTACTTTCTTCAGAGAGGTTTGAACGCTTTGATTTTATTCTACAAAGATTTTTATCATGGTATTTAGCACCTAATTCTGGCAAATCTTGTGTTAGGTTCTTGCACTATGTGACCATCCAGCAATTTTGGACAAAAGTGAAACACAGGGTTTGTTCAGGTGGGAAATTGTCTTGTTCTCTGTATTGCCGAGTGTAGTTTACTTTATGTGAATTATGTGGATTGTATAGCTTACAGTTATTACTTGTGGATGTTAGCAGTATAGTTCTCTCTCCACTTTTTCTAGGAGTCATAGATCATTCTGGGACATTCTGACTTCTGATTTCAAAAACATATTGAGGTGACATTATTTTTTAAAACATCAAACCTCAGTTCTCAAATGAGAATGGGTACAACTGAAGAGAGAGCTGGAGGAAGGGAGGTTCTAGTAATCTTTTTACTGTTTGCTTGGTGTTCAAGGTTTTTACTAGTAACTGTAACTAAAATCGTCCTTTTTTGAAATAAAAGGAACCTGCTCACTGACAATTCAAAACTGAGTTACTAGCTCGAGTGAATGTGTTATATAAAATGCTCTTTCAAGTGATTAGATTGGAGTAGCTCTTTGCGTCTTGTTAGTTTTAACTTTCTAATGACGTTTAGTCGCGGGTCCTCTATTCCGATTGCGAAATTCATAGACAGCAATCAAACTGTCTTACTTCCCCCACCTAAACCTTGTGAATTCATTTTTAAGTGGTTCATGAAACTGGTTTTGTACATTTTTAAGATCAGCCAATGCCTTCCCCATTGATTTCTTGCAGTGCGGATGCCATCGAACGAGCTTGGCAGATCCTGGATCAAATTCCTGGAAGAGCCACTGGTGCATATAGTCATAGTCAGGTACCAAGCCCTCTTTTGGATGCAGCAATACCTTTAATTAATCTGTTATCCATGCATAAAGTTGTATATATCACTCACCATTCTTGTTCTCTGACATCAGGGTATCAAGGGGTTACGTGATACAATTGCAGCTGGTATTGAAGCTCGTGATGGTTTTCCTGCTGATCCAAATGATCTTTTCTTGACAGATGGTGCAAGTCCAGCGGTACCTTATGGTTTTAACATTCTTCTTCTTACATATACCAAATTCCTGTAATTATTGAAAGTCTCGAGCATGAATAACATATATTTTGTTCTCCTCTTGTCAGGTTCATATGATGATGCAGTTACTAATATCATCGGAGAAGGATGGAATCCTTTGTCCCATTCCACAGTACCCTTTGTACTCTGCTTCAATAGCCCTCCATGGCGGAACTCTTGTATGTCTTTTTAATATAAAATAATATTTGATAAGATGTACTTATGTGCTAAGTTTTGGCTTGGGCAGAATCTCATGTTTTTTTGAATTGAGGAATGATTTTTGTGACGGTTTTGCACAAGCATTACATTTAGTTTATTCAGCACATTTTGAACTCTCTATTGTTTTTCTGCAGGTTCCTTATTATCTCGATGAAACAACAGGATGGGGATTGGAGATTTCTGAGCTAAAAAAGCAATTGGAAGATGCCAAGTCCAAGGGAATTACTGTTAGGGCATTAGTTGTTATAAATCCGGGTAATCCAACAGGGCAGGTAACCACTGATTAGTCTTTATAAGAATCTTAAAGTACAATATTTGGAACACAGAAATGGGTTTACTGTGATATATTACTACAGGTTCTAGCCGAGGACAACCAACGGGATATTGTGGAGTTCTGCAAGAAAGAAGGCCTAGTTCTTCTCGCAGATGAGGTTCGTAAATTCTTAAAGAACCTAAGTTCTGCAGACTATCAGGGTGCATTTGGAGATTTAGTTTGGAAGGCTTATTTTGGGCATTTACTTGGCCATCTACTCAGAAAATTCACCCAACAGACTGTGCCTTTGAATTTACCATTCATAAGATGTGGTTGTCAGTTCTCACAGAGGGAAACATATTGTAGAAGTGGGGCGTGGGAGGGTTTTTTTTTTTTTTTTTTTTTTTGGGGGGTTGGGTGGGGTTGGGAAGAAGGGTGGAAGGTGAAGATTCTTTTTGAAAATTTTAAGTAAAAATTATTACTTAAAATTTTTACTTGGCACACATTACTGGGCTGAAACAACAAACTTGGTTTTAGTTTTAAATCTCCCTCAGTTTTTTTTTTTAATTTCAAAACACGTATTAAAAAGACAATTTCAACTGGTAAAACTTCAAAGACAAACAATCACTCGTTAACAACTAAAAGTCAGTCCTGTTTTATCTCCAAGTGTTTTCCCCTTTAAAATAATGCATATCATCATTTTTTGCATGATCTGGAGAGGTCAACATCTCAGTCAGCTGAGTTTTACTTATACTCTGCTGGAAACTTTTACTCGACTGGACTTAGCTGGAGAAGGAGCATTTTACATGGATTTGGCTCCCTTCCATTACACAGTCCCTCCAATTTCTTCTAATACACCAATTATTTGATCTTAATAATTTTGTTAGTATGATGATATTAAGATAAATCTTACAAAAAATTAGAATCATAAAAAATATTTTCACCATTAAAAGTTTAAAAGAGTTTTCATCCATGAAAAATCCACATGTTCATCAAATGATGAAAAGGTGTCGGATTACTTTCATTTTTGAAACAATTATGCTGTTCAATATAATAAATTAGTTGATCCGTATCGATTTCAATTATACTATTCACAACAATAAAAATATGGTGTATTGGATGGAATTGGTGGGAAAGTGTGATGGTGGGGATCCAAATTCCTTTTACATAGACCAAGTAAAACAGAAAATTACATAAATTGGGGGTCTAAAACCTATCCTATACATAAACTATGTCACATTCAAATAAATAACAATAGTCCTAACTGTAGTTTCTATTTTGTCTTTCATATTCCTGAGTATTTGTATAGGTATACCAGGAAAATGTTTATGTACCTGAAAAGAAGTTTCACTCTTTCAAGAAAGTTTCCCGATCTATGGGATACGGCGAGAAGGATATTCCATTAGTATCTTTTCAGTCGGTCTCTAAAGGTATGTTAGTTGGATCAATTAAATTTATAAAAGATTTATTCATGGAATTGTGGAGTTTACAGATGAACAAGTTTTTTGTTATTATTTCAATTGTGCTGGCTTCAGGTTATCATGGGGAGTGTGGAAAAAGAGGTGGTTACATGGAGGTGACTGGTTTTAGTCCTGAGATAAGGGAACAAATTTACAAAATTGCGTCTGTAAATCTTTGCTCTAATATCTCTGGTCAAATTCTTGCAAGCCTTGTCATGAGCCCTCCCAAGGTTAGTTTTTCTCTCTTTGAACTATTGTATTCTCTCCCTATGTGCAAGATATTGAAGAAATAAATGAGAAAACTCTGAACATGTTCTATACTCAACCTCCATCCGTCATTAGTAATCTCAATTCGCCTTTCCTATTCACTAGTACACTGTGTGCTACAACTAGCAGCCCCTTTACTAGTAAGGGAAAACGCTAGACAGGCCTAAATTGGGTGAAGGTGAGCTGAATATTCCAATCAGTGAACTTCTTTAAGCAAATATATATCTTTTTATAAATAAGGGTTCTGATTGAGAGTTATCCATCATTGACGAGTTCTTTAAGTTTGTGTAAGCTTGAACCCATCTTATTGGTGAGAACTTGGATGCTTAATGATATCTTGGTTGAATTGTTTAAACAATATTGACCACTTTACAGACTCATGCAGTAATATCTGTATAAAAATTTGAATGCTGATTTTGTGACCATGGAGCAGATTATTGGTTCACCATTGGCACAATTTAGTTTATTTCAAGAGGTCATTAGTAGCAATAATTTTCTAGCATCAATGCATCATATCACTACACCAAACAGTTTAGTAGGGGCAAGGGGAATGCTAAAAATTTTTTAGTCCTGCAGGTTGGAGATGAATCATACGAGTCATATTCTGCGGAGAAAGATGGGATACTCTCATCCCTAGCAAGACGTGCAAAGGTAAGTTTTAAAAAAAGCCTATAGTGACAAATTTATTTAAAAAAAAAAAAGAAAGAAAAGAAGCCCCTGAAACCTTGATTTAGTTAGTGTACAGCTACTCAACTTTTAGGGGTTGTAGAGTGAGGATGAAGGAAGTATAATGTTAACGGCTGACTTGAAGTTTCATATTGTCTTACATGCTCATCTTATCTCTAGAGGAAATCAAATATTTTTGGCTCAGTTGACTGCAGAATAATTTGTGGCACACTGGCACTCTGTTGTAATGTAACTGGTCTTTAAAGTATGGTTCACATATTTCGAACAATTTTAAACAGGCTACCTTCATTATTGCATTCTGAAAAATATAGTAAGCACGCCACCTACTCACGCTTCTAAAGCCTTGTTGTAGACCGAGACTAGATCCAGAACAGCAATATTTATGTCATCTTACAAGCACTAATTCTCTTTAAAGAAAATCCTATCCTCATTTAGCAAGTTTAAGATAATCGATGGGTTTCTATTTGTAGCAAATGTGACTGGACTTTCCAGAAATTTGGTATTGCTCCCTTGAAATTATCCTTTTTAAAATTAATGAATTCAGTAGACCAATGGTTGGCATAGTGGTTAAGGAAATTGATGGTATCCTTGATATGAGTTGCTTATTTATTAAGCAAACATGACCTGACTTTTCTGACAATTTTAGCATGCCACCTTGAGGTCCTACTCAGTAAACCAAGGGTTGGAATAGTAGTTAAGGTCAATCCCACCTGCAAGTGGCCGTAGGTTTGAATTGTTTGATTCATATTGGAGGGGAAGACGTATGCTCTGGCAAAGCACTCCCCATTGTGTAGCCCCATAGGTAAGTACTTTGCATAAATAAAAAAATGGTGTAGCTCACTTTTGCTTTCAAATTGGACAGACACTGGAAGACGCGTTTAACAGCTTGGAGGGCATAACCTGCAACAAAGCAGAAGGAGCAATGTATCTTTTTCCACGTATTCACCTGCCTCAGAAAGCAATAAAGGCAGCAGAAGCAGCTAAAACAGCACCAGATGCATACTATGCTCGCCGCCTCCTTGATGCCACTGGCATTGTTGTTGTTCCTGGATCCGGTTTTCGCCAGGTGAGTATTATTGATGACATTCTTCATTAAGCTCCACTTTCTGTGTTAGTGTCAATATTTAGCTCATTATTTAGGGGTGCAGTGGAGGTTTGCTGGTTTGTCCTACTGGGATTTAGATAATCCAAGTAAGGCAGCAACTCTGCTGGCCATAAATAATGAGGCATCATTTCCTTGGAAGGATTGAACTTAAGTGCAAAATATTTTCTCTTTTTCTCTATCTTTCTTTCGTGGAACAAATGCCATTTGACTGAAGTGATTTACTTGAAAAATCCTAGATGAATTTATCAGATACTCCATCAGTTCTATAATAATTCTCATGTGTGTTTCTTCGAGTGTTTTTGTTACTTATTTTCAGTCGCGCTGAAAACATATATATAGATCGTATTTTTATTTTTATATTCACAATATATTCTATGTTATATTTTCACTATATTAGCAGCAAAGAAAAAATATAATGTATACAGTCAACAGTTGAACCATCTATTAATTAATATTTAATAAGTCAATGGCTTCTAATTAGTATTAGAATAGAAATATGGTTACATGTACACATTTATCTATTGTCAATCATAACTTAGCAATAAAAGTTCAGTTTCTAATTAAAAACATAATCGTATATAAGCATGTGAAGGTGTAAGACAACCACCTATAGTATATATGGATTAAATATTCCTTTCAGTGAAAATGCTCATGTTGACCAACTAATTACTTCTTAATGCAAACTGATTGGTTTCCTCAATTTTTTGTGGTGGTGATGTTTTGATAGGTTCCTGGAACTTGGCATTTCAGATGCACAATATTGCCACCTGAGGACAAGATTCCAGCTGTTGTTAATCGCTTAACAGAATTTCATAAAGGATTTATGGACGAATTTCGTGACTGAGGATTACATTGTTTTAGCAGCATATTTGCAGGCCCTGCTTCCAGAGCGTTTTGAATAAAGTGTTGCTGCTTCTATAAGTTCATGGAGGTCTTTGTTTTTTTTCCGGTTCATCCTGATATTTTAACAATATGACATTTGCATTAGGTTCTACAACACAAGGTTGATTCTCTCTCAACTGTGATCCTCTTGTTGTCTACTATACTTGGGAAATATTTGGTAGATACATCATGCTTGATCTTCCCTATTTTGTTTTCCTGGACCATTTTTTAATTGATGACATGCAGCAGCAGCAGCAGCTAAACTGGGAAACCGTCGGAATGAGAGCAAGGATTATGTCATAATCTTAATTAATAAACGGATGCACAATTTTATTTACTACTATATTCTTAATTACTTCCCCCCTACATGCTATGCTCGATATAATTCTCACTAGGAAAAGGTAAAAATTTCATGTTGAATCACATTATTTAGGGTGTAGGAAGTTAACATCAAATTGGAAGCTATTTGTATAAATAATCCCCCACAAATATAAAATAAAGAAGACTCTCTTCATTTTAAATTACTAGCTAACTGTCCTCGTGTGTTTTTTAAATAAATTATTTTTAATTTCTTACTTATTTTATATAATGATTGTATAATATTTTTCTGAATTTTAATTTAACTCGACAGTAAACTTTGCTCAAACAAATTATTATCAAATATTTGTAATTGAATGTTAGAAATATGTTTATTTTTATTTTTTTTTGTTTTTAATTTAATATTCAGTTTATATAGTTTTTAATTTTAATATTTAGTTTTTATTTTCAATCTTTTGAATTTATATCTAGTTATTTAGAGTTAAAAAAAAAAAGTAAAACCTAATATTAATTATATGACATAAAATTATTGTAAATTAATAAGTTATAATGATTTTTTTTGTTTTTAATGGTAATTTAAATTTTAATAAGTTTCTAACATTGATTAAGTAAAGTTCTCCTATTTAAAATAAAATTAGTAATTAAAGTTTAATCATTAATATATTTTGTAATATATATTATACTTTTTAATATTAATTATTATTTTCACATAATATTTTTTCTATATTTTTAAAATATAGTTATCTAGGAATAAAATTATTGTAAAATAATAGTTATCATTATGTCCTTTTGTTTTAAAAATTAACTAAAGTTTAATCACAATATATAAGTCATAATTATTCTTAACATTAGTTAACTAAATGTCTCCTATATTAATTATTATGTAATCATCATATTTTTCCTATATTTTTAATATTTAGTTATTTAGAGCCTAAAGTTAAGTAATATAAAATTCTAAACATGTTTTTAAAATTAAAATTTATTGTATGACTAAGTAATTAAAGAACTATAAAAAAATTATTATAGAATAATAAGTTAACATTAAAGTTTGTAGGATCATAAAAAAAATTTGGTTCTCTAACATTAACTATTAATTATTTTTAATAGTTAATAATTTCACAACTTAGCTTACTAATTACATATAATTTAGTTTAATTTTATTATTTCATTATTTATTATTAAAATCTTATGATGTTACGCCATGATCTTATTCTATTCGGGTTGGTAGACAATTACGGGAATCAACCAACATTTTCATGAAACATATATATAATTATTAAGTTTGGGTTTTATTAGTAGTTATTTAGATTGTTTTAAAATAAATTTAGGGAGACTTTAAAAAGTGTTTTAGTTGTATTAAATTTTAAGTCCATACTAAAAACCAAAAAATCAAGTGTGAAGCACGAGTTTATTTTTCAAATAGCATAATTTTTAATTTCTTATCCATTTTATATATAATGATTATGAAATATTTTTTTTAAATTTCACAAATTAACTTACTATTGCTATGATAATGTTTATAAAATTTTGCTCGAAAAGGTATGATTAATGAGCTAAAGGAATTTTATAAAGAATAAAATTATTCATAAAATAATATAAAATTAATTACAGTAGACAATTGTACGTGGTTTATATCTTTTTTAAATAGCAAATGTTGCAATCATTCTAATACCAATAGTAAGTTAATTTGTGAAATTTAATTTAATTTTTTTATAAACATCACATATAAAACAAATAAAATATTAAAAATAATGTTATTTATAAAATAAACTTATGTTTTGTCTTCTTTAAAAAAAACTAAAATACGAAGCACTCATAAAACATTATCATTATGTCTCTTTATAAGTTAATCCTAGTAAATTGTTACGATTGTATATTTTAGTATAACTATATTATAATAATTCTGCTATTTATGTTAAAAATACTTATGTTTCAATATTTTAGTTTGTGGATAATTATGATATAATAGTAGAATAATTTGTTACTATATGATGTATCATTGTTTTAATTTGGGTTCATGAGAATCAGTATTAATAAATGATTTCTATAAAAAATAAAATTGTTATAAAATAATAAGTTACTCTATAATTTTTCAGGATTATAAATAGTGTTTTGGTTCTAGTTAAATTTTAAGTTTAAAAAGTGTTTTAATAGTAGTTAATAAAATAAAATCAGAATGCTTTAAAAAGTATTTTGGTAACAGTTAAATTCTAGTCTCATACTAAAAACTAAGGACAAAAAAATATAATTTTGTGTTATTATATATGTATATAGCTAAAATCATATTATTGACTTTTTAAAATCACATTGAGACATTTTAAAATAATTTTGACATAAATTTATGTTGTTTTAATCAATACAATTATAAAATATTTAAAATGTGTTACGATTTATAAAATTTATAATTCTGGAATTGTTAATAAGTCATAGTAATTTTAAATTTAAAAATATTTTAAATTGATTTTTAAAAATTTATAATGATCGAGTAAACATATGTTTTTGTGGATTTTTACTTTTGATATTAAAGTTTAAATAGACGTATTGATATCATATTTTAAACATTAAAATTTACTGTTGAAACAAATTTATAATTGTGCAAACCACTCAACATCCATATGGTATTTTACCTATCAGCTTCAAGATTCAGCCAATTTAAGTTTAACATTTCATTAGGTTTGAATATCCTTTTATTACTTCAAGTAACATGAACTAGTTTCACGTTGAAATTCCAGATGGAAGAGATACATTATAATGCCTGAAACCATTACAAAAAGTATCAAACACTAATATTTGACAGCCCGGATCATGACCAGAACATCTGGACGTGAGTTATTTTCATAGGCGACTGATAACGGCCTCCACCTCTGCAGGGGTGTACAAATGGTAAGTTGGAGCTACCTTTGCAATATCCACATTATTCGGGGTCACCTGAAATAATAAAACAAACAAATGCTCAATCAGAGTACTCTTCAAGGAAATTCAAATAAACTATATGCATTTTATAGTTTACGTGTACGAGCTCGTGAAATTGAAATTGTTGTTCACGCTATGAATTCCAAATTCCCGACATTTCTTGTCATACAATTTAATTCGGTAAGTTCTTACGAGTACTTTTTAGGTTTTCAACCCTAATCACTTCTTTCTTTTTTAAAAGAAAAATATTTTTAATCGTAAATGTACTTACCAACTCACTATCTTTTAGAGACATTTAAAACTTGAACAGATTGGCCAGAGTTTGGTTTGTGTTGTTTTAGGGTCCAAAACCTATTCTGGAAAATAAATTTGTGAACAAAATGTGGTGTTTTTCAACTCATAGAGCTGCACCGTCGTGATTAACTACTCTTTAGATCTGCCCCCTGTCCGTGGAATATGCTGGACACTTAACACCCAAAGTTCAAGCATAAAAGAGCACCCATAGCTCACCAATATACTCTCGGCTAACAAGGCCCCTAAATGACTACTCAGAAAGGCTTGCAGCTCTTAGGAACTTGAAAATTTAGGAAACAAGCAGACGGTCAGAGCAGCTTACCTTTTCCTCCATAACTTGCTTCAAAATGGAAAGAGCAATTGTTTCAGCTTCTTTAAGGGTCAACTCCTGCATTTGTGTGGTGTTTGTGTGTGTGGAATTCACAACCAACTGTTAGAATACATACTGAATTTATTTATTTGATAATATCTCGAAGATGCATAATTTCAGCAATAACAGACTCCTGAATTATAAAATTGCAATCTTGGCATAAGATAGGATGGGTATAACAAAAGTTAAGCAGTATTCGCGATATCATATTGTCATGGACAACAATATCTATCTAACACTAAGAGGTTTTGGGCATGCTCCCAAAATAACAAAGCCCTTAAAAATGTGAAAAGTCTTCCAATGAAAACAAATATAGAAACCTTATTATACTGCTCCTGCAAAGAGCTGTCAGCACCTTCAGAGCCTGAACCAATAGCTTTCCCATTACACTGCCAGAACGTACCAGAAGGATCTGTATAGTATCTGCATATAACAAGTTTCCCCCCTTATTGTCAAAAACATAAAACAAAGCAAACAAACTAATTACCATAAATTGATGCAATCGACCCCCCCCCCTCCCCCCCAAACAAAGAGATATTTGAGTACATCATATAATAGCAAGCAAGGAAAGAGTTGAGATGATTACAGGAAATGGCACATATAACATTATAATTTGATAGCATACAGATGGTAAGCATGTTATTAACATCATATGACTTTATCAAAAGGGAATCATATGTAACAGATATGGCCTGACAAATAAGATACTGATAAATGGCAGCTTGACGTTGTACATGTAATCCGGATATCACTAGCATGTATTTCTAATAACAAGCCATGAAACTTAAAAGAAAAGGAAGCGTGTAGAAGTAACACATATCTTGATTAACATAACCTAAACCGAGACCAGTTTCTGAAGAAGGCAAGAATCAAATTCTCAGAAAAACTAAGAGATAAACAGAAGGCTACTTACAAGCTGGGACCGTTCTCATCATGGCCAGCAATGAGTAGCGATACCCCAAATGGTCGAGACTGCAGAAGCAAAGATCTCAAACATTAAAAGGGGCATCAAATGGCATAGTAGAAATCTAGTACAAAATATGCAGAAACATTTGACCATGAGCTTGTGAAAACATTTTGTATTCATATCAAGTGACTCTATAGCACTCTTTTTCTGTTCATTAAAGCTAAAGAAAGGTGCAGGGCAGACACGAGTCCCTTTGACTACTTTAAAGAAAAATTGCATAATCATAGGAGCTCAACCTAAACATATAAATTGGAGCCAAGATCTATTTGTCAAGATAGATGTTTACTTCACTATCACTTTCCTATTCCTTTGTGAAGGAAATATCTGAATCACACCTTGAACTTTTAGTGAGACAAAAATCATTCTTGTCAGTGAAGTTATGTAGACCCTTCCATACTCAAAAGAACTTTCTTTACTTGTACGAATTCCTCATAACACAAATAGAATAACTATAGAGCCCTTACAAGGAACACCAATAAATTCTAGTAAACAGACTTTGCAAAAACAAGAACATTGTATATGATTTTCTTTAAGGCATCCGGGTAACAATTGAACCCAGCTGCTCACCCAAGAGTTGCACAGATATTCACAAAAGCTTGCTCACCACTAAAATGAGCCCAGATGCAAGCTTGAATCTTCAAGTTCATTGCTCAACAACAACTCAAGCTTGCTATTAAGCTACAAAAATACCAAGTGGTTATCCACCATGTTCAGCCTTAGAGGTTCTCTTACGAAATTATCGAAGCCAAATTAAAAAAACAAATGTTATGATGCAAAGGCTGTGAACATCTATTCCTTCACCTAAGTGAAGCTAAAGACGTACAATTCCTAGTGTCTAGAGCCAAAAGTTTCCAGTTTGAAGCCATGACCAACTGCTAATCAACTATACATCAATATATATATATATATATAGAGAGAGAGAGAGGGGTCGACCAAGAAAAGACTATAGTCTATATTCATTTTTTTTTGGGGGGGGGGGGAATCTGATAAGGGGAACCCAGGGAGGAAAAAGATTCCAGAACTTGGTATGTTGGGAATAACTTTCTTAAATGTTATAGTTAAAACTAGTTGAGATATAGTTAAAATCAGTTGAGTTGTTTTTAAGTGTAGTTTACAACTTACAACACGTGCATTTTCAAGGAGGGAACGCCATGTTATTCGTTACTAAACACCCATAATGCGTGTTTTTGCCATGGTAGTTGGTATCTCCTCATTTGTAAATTATAAAACAAAGTTGTAATCATACTTGTGTAATAGAAGTTTTAGTAATTAGGTGATTTTTTTTTATATATTTAAAAAGTAACTCGTATGGTACATTTGTAAATTATAAAACAAATGGCTCCTGTAATTGCAAAAATGATGAGCAAATTTGGTTTTGGCTTCTGTAACTCATGTTTTTTCTTGCCCATATTATGTCATTTTATTCCTTGCCACATGTTTTTCTTTTGAAGTTTTACTCTACTTTATTATTTTCTGACTATGGTTGGTTGGTTGTTTGCCAACTCCAAAGGGTACCACCAGCACTAGTTTATGCTTGGGTTTGATTGGCGCACATATCTTAGGGGGACGTGTACCCGTGGGATTATTCCAATGCTCTAACAAGTTCGGACACCCATGCTTTCAAAAAAGAAATGAAATTTAGTGTCCAAGATGGTATTACAAGATGTGTGACATGCAACCAACAAATAGTCTAAAATCTAAAGTGTAGAAATTAGTTTAAGAGCGTTTATATCAATGAATAATATGAAAAGAAAACATTGATATAATAATGAGAATCAACTAACCATTGATTCTTCATCCCCTTCACCAAATCGCAAAGCAAGATCACAGAGTGCTTGTGTAGTGGACTCAACAGTCATTGGCTCACCATATGAGAACCTATGATTCTAAAATAATGAAATTGAAAATTTAGTAATTAACCCAAGACATTATAACTTAACAAGAAACAGTAATGATTAGATTGATACCTGCGTTTCAACTCGTGCGTGTTCCACAAGTGTACGGGCATCAGCAATTAATCCACTCATTGCACAACCAATGTGGTCATCAATTTCCATGATTTTCTCCACACTACTAGGCTCCTGAATGCAATTTTGGAGAAGGAAAGATGAATGGATTAATATGTGGTGACCAAATATCAGATTTCCAAGTTTTAAAATTGATAACCTCTTAAAACCTACAGACCTGTTCTTTTCTTCTCATTTCATTTTCCAAGAAATTCTTTCATACTCATGAATCCGGAAATGTTTAAAATTTAGAACCCCACTTGCAGTGGTTAGGAAGGTCAAGAAGTGCTGGTCACTGTTGGCAAATAATTTTAAAAACAGCCTTCCAAAAATTGAGTTACCTAATACACTCTAGATATTGGCCAGAATTATATATACAAGTTTCTAATTCAAGTTATCTATATTGTACATAAAGTGAATTAAAATTGGAAAACAGAGGAGTGAAAAGAAGGCTGCATAATACCAAGAGCGGTGAAGTGATACGCTTTTCAACAGCAAGAACAACCCCTTCCTTGGTCTTCAATCCGATTGCAGTTGAACCTAACTGTAAGAAGAATAGTGCTCATCTAAACAACCAAATGAAACCAGCATCTATCTATTCTATATATATATTATAAGAAAAGAAAAGAAAAGAATAGGCGGAAAAAAAAAAGTTGAGAGGTTGTTAATAATAATACCTTGATGGCTTCAATGGCATATTCAACCTGAAACAATCGACCTTCGGGAGAGAAGGTGTTGACACCTCTATCGTACTCGGTCCTTAGAATCAATTCAGATAAGAGAGAAGTAGTCAGTAGCCAACAAAGGCGAGGATGATGTCGAGGAGAAAGAAAGAGAGAGAGAGAGAGTAAGAAAAACCCTAGATTTGTAGTGAAAGAAAAATGCACCTGGTGAGAAACATATTCGATTAAAAATCTGCAGCCAAACAGAAATCAATAATTGAATTTCAGAGTTTCAATTTGTCAAATCAAAACCCAAAATATATAAAAATAAATGTATGTTCTAGCTATGTCTAGAGCTTACCCTGTAAAGATTTGTTAAACCAGGGAGGGAGGGATGAATGCGCTTTTTATGTCTAGAGCAGAGCTGTATCAGTTTTTTTGATTTGGTTTTGTTTTGCTTTTGTTAATTTAAAAGGTCTGGCCTTCTTGTGAAGCAAGCAAGGCAGCAATTACCCAATGGAATCGCAATGGCCCATTTTGCACTTTGTTTCTATTCCATTCCATTCCATTCCATTCCAAATGTTTGTTTTTTCTAAAATGAAAATAAAAATGAAAATGAAAATGAAAATACAAATACAACAATTTAGTCAGATATTTCTACAAAATATTCCCTCCGTCCCAAATTAATTGTATTTCTAGGACTTTTTAAAGTCAAATTGACTATTTTTAAGACTAATCTTTTTACTATTTTTGCTAACATATAGGTGATAGGTGAAGATATTATAACCAAAAGAAAGTATATACAATTTATTACTAATTTCAATTTTTATAATTTTAGAAATATATTTATATATGCTTAATTATTAATTTTAAAAATAGTCAATTTGATTTAAAAAAATTCTAGAAAAGCAATTAATTTGGGACGGAGGGAGTACTTTTTTTATCATATGAATTTGGGACATTTATTGTTTAAGTGAGTGACTTTCGTATTGTTTTATGGTATTGTAACTAGTAGTATATCATACATACCCTAGTAAAAACTACTTATTTACTTAAAAACTAAATCCTTTGAATTTTTGTCTTCAATATTGAGTTCTCTCTTTATTCCTAAATTTTAAAAATAATTTACGTTGAGACATGGAGTAGTTTAATTAAACACTTTATTTAATACACAAAGGATTGGAATATTAGCATTTTATGTCAAAAGTAAGGATTTATTTATATATATAAAAAAAAATAAAAAATAAAAAGGGAAAAAGAGAAATATTTTTTTCAAATACCAACATAACTTGTATAATTATTATTATTATTACTGTGAATATTCGTTCAAATATATCGTTTATAAAGCTCGTACGGATTATCAAACTTGTTATTTTCAAACTTGTAGTGGATTTAATCGAACTGGTCTGAACACCATGTATTTTTTGTCATATATTTGCTGTTAAATAGAGAGAAGCTTTTCAAATGTTCAAGTTAGGAATTTGAGTTTCATTCATTAATATTTTTTATTTTAGCATCCTGCTGTGTATGGTCCAGCCAGCCAATAGGTATTGCAGGCTCAAATTTATGTCCCGTGAGTGGGCTTTGTAAGCTTGCTTCTGTATTTCTTCTTCTTTCTCGTCTTGAAGATGTTTCCTCATGACAGGCCGCCTACTGCCCCTGCCCTTAGCCTCTTACATGTTGCTATAAACGAGAATCAACAAGAATGGGATTTGATATATACATGAGAAAAGCTCAGATCCTCTTTGGCTCTTCATCATTTGAATTTTTTTCCCCTCAAGATTGGAAGAATTTGCGTCGTGAATTATATATAGTTTGGAAGAATTTCTTTAGAGTAGAACCATTACATGCCATTTCTAGATAGCACAGTACTATTTGTTTAATTCCGCTTGGTTCAAGTTGACGTTGGCAAAATGCAGAATTACTCGCTCTCTTGTTTTACACAAGGGAAGCAACCGCAAGAGCTATGGGAGCTTTGCCTGTTCATCGTCTTCCTTGCTTGTTCCGTCCCTCTCTTAATTTGCTCAGTGTGTTGAAGCTGAGCTGCAGCTCTCAATTCCTCTGCTTTCCTATCAACATTTGACATCCGCTTCATTAACTTCTCTTCCAAATTAGATCTCATCTTTTGAATCTTCACCTGAAAAATTAATTCTATTATATATACATTTCCTCACTTTGTTGATATATCCCGACTCCAATGTGACATGTACGCCACATTTTAGTTACATTTTTAAATTTGTTATACTCCACCTTCTGTTCGAGTTTAGAGGAAGTCTAAAGTCTACATTGTCACTAATGTTAATCCATTGGAATTGTATTCCAAATGTAAATGTGACGGTTCCCTAGATTTTGTCTGTCAGGACCTTCACATGGGATCACAACTTTCGACAAAATCATGCTTGCTAATAAGTTTTAAAATACGGACTTGGGTGACTTCTTCTTCTGTCTTTTTAGTGTGGATACAAATTGTTTTTTCTGTACATGGGTGGATCAAGACACTCTAAATGAAAACAAAATTTTAAAGGGGAAGAGTGTCTGAAACTGAAACCGGCGGGTGGCTCAATATAAAGAAGCCTGACAAAGCCTTCCAACTATAGTCAACATAACTCAACCATTATACATCTATTATATTCCAAGTGCTTTTAATGCCAAAACATGACTTAACCCGCTGGATTAAACTGGTATAATATCACCCATAATTATGATTGGTCACTACTCGTACTAAATTTTAAGCATGAAATTATCACACACGCTATCAAGGGAACAGCAGTAAAGTACTAGCAATGAAGATTTATTGCAAATGCAATTATCAAACTTCATAATTTTCATGTTTATCATCGACAAGTGTTGCGCCATTAGGGAAATTTTAATTGTGAATTGACAAAATGAACAACAAATCTTGATTATAGATATTTGATATTAAAACTGAACCTGGAGGGAAGAAAAAATGATGATGAGAAATGTTACCTCTAGCTTTCTTGATTGAGCTTCGGCTTTCGCATTTTGGAGGTTCACCCAAGCTTGAATTTTTGCTTCTTCTCTTTGGTACCTGAAGCAATTATATCATAATTGATACCAAACACCGGATTGAAAGAATTAAATAATGAAATGCAGCATGAAAACTCACTGACCTGAGGCAGCATTTAGTCTTTTCTTCTTCTTCCCACACACAAGCCCTGGAGTCTGAAACACTTTTCCTACAATCGTTGCTCATCTCAAAGTGTCTCAAGCTCTTTGAAATTTCCACTTCCTCCTCTTCTCTCGAGCTCCAGTTTGAGGTAACAGAATCATATTGTGTCCCAAGCTGTAGCTTGGCTAAATGGCACTCTTGAAATTGTGCAAAGTCAATGGTACTATTGATGCTATCAGAGTTGGTTAACGCTAACGGACCCGATCTATTGGCAGGAGTGTTATGTCGTGCAGGCGATGAGCTTTTGAACGGTGTGTGGCATCTCGAAGTGGTGGAACTGCCAAGTGGAGTCATCTCTGTCCCAATGTCTCTGTGTTTAACCTCATGAACCACCTCTGCAGCTGCTTCTTTCATGGACTTATCTGCCTGGTTTCCAAATAGAAACCCTTCTTTCATTGGCTCTAGGCATCTAAAATTTGGGAAACTTGGCTCTACCTCGTTTGTGAATTTATCTGCAGCCAAGTTTAGTGTCTTAATGAATCAACTCCAAACATTCTGGGATTCTACCACAGGTGACAAACACCAATAAGCTAAATCATGTTATATGAAGATCTGTTTAGCAAATCATTAAGTCACTCTGTACATGACAATCATCAGTTGAGAATTATAATGATGGAAACAGTGTCTAGCTTTAGAAAGAAATTTATTTCAATCAATTTTTTAGCTCTTGTATGCAAGAACAAAACGTCAAGCACGCAATTAATTAAGAAAATAATACATGTCACATAGATCAGGGGCAAGCAATTCATTTGTTATCTAAGAAAGGAACAGCATCAAACAGCTGGGCCAAAATTTAAAGATTAAATAACGGTTTTGGAAGACAAAAGAGTTAAAGGGGATTATAGATGTGGACTAAAATAGACAATGATAGCAACAAAGGGAGCAAGTTAGGAAGTAAAAGCCAAAGGGTGTAAAGACTGAAGAAAAGGCTCTTGTTTAGTACCTTTTAAGAGTACATCTGCTGAGGCTGGACTTGCATTAAAGGCTCTGGCTGAATCATGGTGGACCTGGAAGCTTGAAATCACTTTGGATACCTTTTTTTCTTCAGTAACCCTAGATTTTTCTGCAAAGAATTGTGTTGGTTTGTATCCATTGCATGGTTTGGACAGTTTTGAGGGGTCAGATAACTTTAAGCCCTGATGGTGAGCAGGGGAATCAAGGCCATTGATGAGCCATTTTTCTGCATCATCCCACTTGGAAGGAAAATTCTTTCTACTTGTGGAGGAGAGATTATTCCCAACACTGAAGCTGAAAATTGGCCTACCGGGTGTAGGAGGAGCTGAAACCTCCCTCCTCCTTTGTGTAGGAGGAGCTGAAACCTCAAGAAATCCCCCTCTGCTTTCTGGGCCATTGACATTGTTTGAGGTAGGAAATGCCTTTACAAACTCAGAGGTCTCTCTGAGATTGAGCTTGCAAAGTGGGTCTGGGAAGGTATCTACTTTGTTTCTTCTGCAAAAACCATGGCTGCCCTCTAAGGGTGCTTCCTGAAATCAAGAAATAAAAAAAAAAATCTTTGATAAGTTTCAGTTAAAACGAGAAAATTAAAAAATGTGTTATAGATCTGTTTCTTCTTTTTACCCCTTGAGATGTAAACAATGTTGGAGCTTCAAAGTAGTTATGGCTTGTGAGATCCATTGGAGGGATAATTGATTTTGGGGCTAGTCGGTCTCTATTAAAGAATATCTCCTTGGGATAATGGGTTTGCCTAAATGACACAATACAACATTGCTTGCTTGAGATGAACTGAACTGAACTGAAATACTACCAAGTGTCCAATAAATAAGTCACATGACTCATAATAACAAGCAGCTCCTCAGAGGTCTTTTTCCCTCAAATACTTATGAAACAATAGTCAGTAATATATAGGAAGGAGACGAAATAGTACTTCATTAAAAAGAAGGAGAGAGAAGGAGGGGGGTGTTTGGAAGGTGACAAACACCCTTAAAAAATTACCAAAATGCTATATTCAAGAAAATATAACAAATTTAGTTTATTTATTTTTTTTTATATCTATGCAACTCTTTTATATATTTTGTAACATAATTAATATAACTCTTGCTGTAGCAAGAATTGTATTTCCGTAAATAAATAAAACTATTGCATTCCGTACTTATTCCATGCTTATTTTTGGTAGACATAACATTAATCCATCAAATATGGACCCATGAGCCGAAGACTCACTTTTTGAGGAAAGCCCAAAAAACTTTACTGATGCATACTTCATCGTATGATCAATGGCGTGAACAGGAATATGTGTGTGTGTGTGTGTGAGAGAGAGAGAGAGGGGGGGGGGGCTGAAATTTTATGAAAAAAAATTTAAGCAGTAAAAGAACTCTTGTCGAGCTTTATATATTGAATTTTGAGATACATATGAATCTAACTATCAAAGCAGTTTAATATTAGGGGTATAAAAAATAAAAAATAAAAATTCTTCGGTCTTAAGTATGTCTAAAATAAATAATACATATGTTATCATTATTATAATGACTGTTCAATATCATGGTGAAGTTGAAGAAGTTATTACATACTAATATCCTTAATGTTAACTTGATTTTGAAAATTATAATTGGACTGTGATGTGTATTGCAATATAAAAGTCAATTTTATATGTTATTTTAAGCCTAATTATACTATAAGTTTAAATTTCAAAACATAAGGCTAAAACAAAAAAATTACATATTTTTTCAGAGTTTATTTTTGTAAAATAATATCCTTTCAAAAATGAATAATAAAAATTTAAAATTAGCATATCTTCTCGAGGAAACAACAACTCCTTTCTTTTCTTAATCTTGTTGTTTGACTGGGTGTATGTATATATTATTAGGCCGAGCTGGATAGGGCGGAAATATCAATCTTTCAACATATTTATATTTAGTGGGTGCGTGGTCGTAAACGAACAAAACAAAAGCTTGGCAGATAAATTCCATACCGAGAAATTATACCAACTTTAATACCAATATGTAATGTAATGTATGGTTGGTTGGTTGGTTCATGGTAATGGTAATGCTAATGGTTGCTGTGCTGTGCTAGCCAGGAAATAATACTAATACTTATATTCTCGTACAAGTGAATAATTAGCTTTTGGTTGCTTGGAAAGCCATAATTTAAACAACCGCAGACTTTTGGACTTCACAAGTTTTTACAAATTTAGAAATACAAATATGTGTGTGTGTGTGTGTATATATATATATATATATATATATATATATATATATATATCCATTGACCAGGTCAGGTCAAGTCAGGTGCTTCTTTTTTTCCTTTGAAATGGTTAAACATGCTCGTCTTATCATCTTTATTCTTTTTCAGGGCAGGGCTATACCAGATGCTAAAAGTTGTAAGCTCACTCTCTCAGTATTTTCTTATCAAACCAAGTTTTAAGCAATTTACAAGCACACAAAGAGACAGGATCACACGCGCCAATATATAGATATAGATATATATATATAGAGAGAGAGAGAGAGATCCGGATTTCAGACAGACAGTCCCGTCCATATGAACAATTTATACAAATAAATTGTTGTATTTATATAGTATAGTATTAGTATAGCATCAGGCATCAGCCATGAAGTTATGAACATGTAGGTTTAATAAGCAGATTAACTTTAATCAATTCGAGTGTTAGTGTATCATTCAATAAAAGAATATGGTGGGGAATAGTTAAAAACAAAAAAAGATGAGTCATCAGGGTTCACAAACAGTGAGATGATAAGCTATACGGAGCCCACTTACCCTATATATATAGATATATTATCAACATGATTAGACATTACCTAACTAGAAGCTCTGAATTAATTTTATAATATACTAATCTGTTTTAAGTCAGTCTAATGCCTACTATAATTCTGTAATCATCATCCTCATCAATCCATTTTCCTCCTCCAGATCCAATATTGCATAGAAGAAAAGATGAACAAAGGTTTGATCTTCCAAACGTTGGGTGGCGATGGATATAATATGGGTCTCAGATGCTCTCATCCTTCTCCTTCTCATTCTTCACCTAATTCTTCTATCATCATGATTCAAAAGCATAGTCGTCCGTTAAGGAACAGAGTTATGATGCTTGCACAGCCAGAGAGTAGCCTCACAATCCAGATCAACAACAACAACACACCATTCCTTCGGATCAAACCATCATCCTCCTTCAAGAACAAAGTAAAGTTTGATCCCACCCCACATCCCATCTCTCTTTCTTTAATTACTTTTACTTAATTGTTGCTCTATACTATACTATACTATACTATACTATACTATACTGCTAATATGATTGATTTTTAACTTCTTTTCTTCAATTTTGTAATTCACACACATATATGCATAAACATAAACAAAACCTATATATACACATAGGTTTTCGAAGATCCATCCGAGGGTATTGTTTGCTACAGAGATGACAGTGGGGAGATAACATGTGAAGGATACGACGAGGGCCCTCGCTTTCACCACCAACAATTGACGACAAGATTAACTTGCAATACAGGGTAGGTGGTGGTGGTATATATTACAATCATTGCATTGCAATTCTCTCTCCTATCTCTCCAATTCAGTAGTAGATATATAATTAAGATGATTACTCTCTTCTCTTCTCTTCTTTATCCAGAGATGCTAAGATGATTCATGTGCTTCAAAGAAGTTGGCTGCTGCAGCTGGTTGACCAAGAAGATGATGCAGTTGCTGCCGCCCCCAACATTTCTACTCCACTGGATTCAACAACATATTATGCTAATTAATACTACTACAACTAACTTCACTCGGTTCGTTCGGTTGTATACTTTCTGCCTCCACACTTAACTGGAAGGAATACTTAAAAAGGCATTTGCTTTCATGTCCAACGTAGATTAAAAAAAAAAAATGCACTTCAATTATCCGTCCGAGTTTCGACCACATTCTCTCTCCCCTTCACTTTCATATTTTCTGTTTTATAATGCTGCTGCTCCATTATTTTATCAAACTCATATACACAGGATAACTTGTTACTCAAAGTTGCAATCTTCAACGACTGTCAATTACAGAGAGAAAAGATTGATAAAACTTTAGGTCCCCTTAATCATTATAAGAACACTAGTGAGATAACATTATGACAACATTTTTTCTACCGGGGGCTGGCTTGATGAACCCACTAGAAATTTTTTACCATGGTATACCATAGCAATAAAAGTATGGGAGGGGGGACAGGGTATGTATGTATGTCTATACCAACTCGAGCTCAGCAATACCGCTTGATAACAAATTCAATAAACAGACATTTACTCTAAAGCAGTGTGTAGTGTTTGATCAGCCATCTAAGTTTTCAGATACGCTGAACGATACAAGTTCATCCAAGTTCATCCATCCTGCAATACTCCAATAATCATATAGAGTAGTAACTAAAAGACTAGCTATATTCCAAATAGCAACACTTGAAATAAATATAACACCAAAAAAGATTTTGCTATTGCACCATTGTAACCCTCCCTATATACATATTGAAATGCTAAAATACAGTACAAAAAATAATGTACAAATATACAATAAGCCATTGGGGAAGTTTTCTAATATTTGTACCCCCAATGAAATTTAAATGGATACAAGAGCCTTCTGTATCTTCTGACAATAAACGAATACTCCTTTTTATCCAAAACACAAATGGAGCTGCTATCCAAAAGAATTGAGAAACGAGGGTAAGAAAAACAAAAAGAAATATATGAACTGGATATATGAATTGGGGAACACTGACAAACGAAATAACTCCCAAACAAATATTTGAATGTACACGCACAATGATATACAGCGTCACTAAGCAGAGGTCAGTCACACCTTGAGGTTCTCTTCGCACAGATCAGTGTGGGACTTACTTGATATGATAGTCGGAGGTGACCATTGATTTGGGACCATCAGAAAATATGTAGTCATCGCTTTCCTGAACCTCTTCTTGTATTGTTTGGGTGAAATTACTGTTGGAGATGCATTCTTGGGTCCACCAAGTATGCCAGAAGCCTTCACCCATGTTTCCAAGTGCGTGTCCCATGTATACTGTCTCATAAAGTCAATAATCCCAAGTACAAGCTCATGCTTCTCTTCATCAACCCCAACCAGTAAAGAATAATCCATTACATCTATCGACTGCAAGCATAAATTTAACAAAGTATTAAAATGAGGACCAGGCGTTTATTCTACTTGAATGACCAGACAGCTCATGTATACAACATGGATTTCAGGAACTTGGTCAATACTTACAAAAGAAATAAGAGGAGGAGGAGGAGGAGGAGGAGGAGGAAGCGAGCATGAAATTAATTTATCAACAACAAATGTGAAACCTTGTCAAAATCAATCTAATTAATAAAAATCCCTTTTTAATCTACTCTTTGCACAGAAGATGCCAATATGCCATAGATTAACTAAAATGCTTAGTACACCGCTGTTTAGATGCTGGCCGGACCCATCTTTACAGAAAGCACTATTCTCAGCCAAATACGATGGAATTAAGATTTTACAAGTAAATGTTCTATTATGCAGCATCAAAACAAGTAATGGAGGTTGCACTATCTAAACTCATACACAATGCTACAGTGGAGAATATTGAAAAACTTACTGCAAGAAAAGCCGTATCATTCCAGACAGCTCTTTCCAACAATCTCTTTGCCTTGTTTCCAACAAATATTGGCGAAGTTGGCATTGCTTCAATTAGGTTCTGATCCAGTAAAACCTTGTTATTTCCACTAGAATCTGGATTGTACCGCGACCTAGAAGATCCTTTAAGATCATAAAGCCTTGTCAAGTTTCTTCCAAACAGAAGATTCTCCATAACCAGCACATCCATTTTTGATTGCTTTCCTCCTTTGAGATGCTTTGAAGTAACCTTTAAAAAGGCAAATAGCAAACAAAATGAAGATTAATGTACAAGCCAAGAATGTAAATACATAATTACCCCATATATTATGAGCTAATTAACTCGTAAAATTCATCCTATATAATTACAGGGACCAAGGACTACTATTATATAGCTGCCAATGCAATCAATACAAAGTATATAGAATATTACTTCCTATTCAACAGTAGCCTATATTTAGGAGCTTAAAACTGCTTTTCATGCTGAAATCTTTATGCCGACAATAAGGTTTAGCAAATAACAAATTGAAAACGAGAATGTTGTTTAGAATATATATTTCATAATACCAATTGGTAATGAACTCCCTAGTCTTTACAATAATGATATACTTTAGATTATAAAATAACATAAATCAAGATCTCTCATATATATCATAGAACATTGTCACTTGCGCAGTTAGACGATTAACCAATGTGTAGGGTATCTATCACATTGATTGAAAAGAGAAAGTGTTATAAGTCTTATATAATTATTCTTACCAATATGCTCAGTCATGCCCAACTGCCTTGGTGTGAGATGAATCCTAGACAGTCAATGGTACCTAAATTGCAATGGGAATACAAGATTCACCACATGTACTGCTATACAAACAAAAATATAATAAAATTTCATAATTCATTAATTTCTTTGAACCACTCTTACAAAAGGAAACAGCCGTACAATGTTATGAAACAGACCTTGTAGTAACAAGTACTTCCACCATACCAGTTTAAAATGTCAAAGCAAGAAATCATGATTATGGTATGGATTTAATGACATTTTCAAAATAACATTTGAAAGCAATATTTTGTGATATAGTTTTTCTAATTCTTTTTTTCTGTTTTGGATAAGATATGTAAATTATTCTTTAATACTACAAATGCAATTATAAAAAAGAAATATTAAAAAAGATACAGTATATTAGATGTGTTAACTGTATGACTTGAACTTCGTGCCACAAACAAGGTTCCAGAGTCCAGACCATGACATTTGAAGTGGAATGGAGGGAGTAACTCTAATCTCAGGTAGTTATTATATTCCAGAAATGAATTATTAATTGACTAATATTGGGAAGTTATATGTGCACAGATATATACACACATGAAAATGACTTAAAACACAGAATAAGAGCTTTTCAACTTGAGCTCAAGAATGTAGCAAGATATCTGCTCAGTTTAAGTCGCTATGTTCAGCTAACTTCATTAGAATTTCAGTCACTTATTAATTACCTGATAAATCCCTAGAATCTTTGCCAGGCATGTTGGGCTTCCCGTGCCAATTGATTCAGATAGATACTTGAAATATCCTGGAGCAAACTTCATAAATGACTCCAACTCTGTCTTAGTAACCTGCTTGATTATGAACCGATCATCCAAGGTTTTTGCAAAGAAGACATTGCTCTTGCCACCTTGAGCCCCCCACTTCTTACAGCGACTTAGAGCCCTTACGTAATCAATTTCAGATGGGCAACATATTCTTCTCAAGGCTTCAAACGCTTTGCGTAATAACAAGTTACTGTATATTTTACCTTACCAACGGGCCCATCATCTGCAAAAGAAACTCTAGCAGGCAAGGCCTTCATATACGACGACGGATCCAAAACTAGAGAGCTACGAGACCCAGACAAAGATAAAATGCTCTCATCAGTAGATCCAAGACTTCTGAAAGATTCAAATGCCATTTCATCAACGGAATGGAAGGATTGGAAACTCCCCGAATCAAATGACTGCATTGGAAAAGCAAATTCTGTGCTATCTTTTGGTCTTTCAAATTCATCACACAGTTGGTCAGTATACTCAGGCGAAAGCAGAGCATAAGATATGATACTGGTGGGTTCATCATCGTATACTGGGACAACAGTGTCATTAACACCCACAGGCAGAAGCAATCTGGCCCCACCTTGAAGTTCCGACTCCCGAAACGATGAGATGTACACTGGATTATACTCAGTAAGCGTATCTAGTTTCTGATCACTCCCTAAAAAATTCTTGTTCAATGAGCGGTAGAAATTTAAAAATGACATTCCCAACCAGCTGACGGATTCTTCCGTATTATCAGAGCCTTTGGTGGAAAACACATGTGGTGAGCGGGATACCCTGGATCTGCTCTGATCTTCCACTTGGTCTTCCGAATCAAACATTTCTGCCATCGATGTAGTAATGGTTGAAGAATTTGTCACAGCTAACTCAGGAAGAGCAACATTATTCTTTGGTGTTCCAAATCCAGGGTGATTTTCACCAGTCCATGCTGCATCAAGAGTATCTGACAGACTTGGTATAATACGAACCTGCCCATCTGGCAGGGCCCTATGAACAGTTAAATTGGATTCCAGTGGATCAGATTCTCCACAGATGTTAGTTCCAGAAGAAAGATTGGCTTCGTTTTGTTTCTCATGCTTTGAACCTAGACCTGTGTCAATTGCTTGATGATCTAAGGTAGGCTCGCAAACATGGATTCCAAGTTCTCCATCCTGATCATAACTTTGATTGAATTTTGAGTCCACAAGGTTCGACACACAATTAACTGAACCTTTGTGTGGAGTAACAGGAATATTCATATCAATGAGCTTCTCATTAGCACATGGGGACCTCTCCACATGCTCTGGACTGAAGTCACTCGGATCATGCTCAAGGCTGTTGACATCTAAACTGGCTGCATAAACAAGGCGATGGTCCCACATATAAGATTGGAAGAGTAATTGTCTTCGCAGACGATTGATCTCTAAAATATCAACGACAGGTTGACCCTTTTTTGCCTCCTTGTTTGAAATTTTCTGAAGTAATTCCTGCAATAACGTCAACAAATCCATCAAAACCCACACATGAAAGAAAAAAGCTAGTACACTTTTAACAATATTTCTGATACTTAGATTATTTTCCAAAAAATTAGGGATCTTGAATCTAAAATTGACAAGTGCATTATAAAATTCATGACCCAATTGATTGCAGACATAACTGAATTAAAACAAAACATATTTGCAAAGTGAAATTTTCCCGATCAAAAAATTCACTATCTTATTGGGGGGAACGATAGTTTTTTCCCTAAAGTTATGATGAAAACGAAGCCCTTTATGGATAAACCTACCAGATCAAGTAAATTACTTAATTAAATCTTTCTTTTTAATATGTTCTTGGTCAAAACAATCTCGTAGATAGAGGTAAGGTTGCGTACATCTAACCTTCCCCAAACCTTGTTATTTGCGGGAGCCTTGTGCAGTTCGTATGACCTTTAATTTATTGACAAATCTGGCAAACCATTACTTGGTTCCATGCCACTCACACGAAAGATAGAGTGTAATTTCCAGCCAGACAAACTTTAGCTTCACTGATTGTGTAAAACTGAGAGAATCAATATTCGCACTCATGGAAAAGGAAAGGCAGTCGAAGTATGTAAATACAATATCAGAAGCATATCGCTATCCAACAGTTGATGATGATAGAAGACCAAATTTGATCCGTTCGCTATACTGTCAGATTACACAATAGAATAATTTATGTTTGCAGATTAGCTTTTACTAGCGTCTGCACTTAATTATAATGTGTACTTACATGCACTAAGACTGCGTAAAGTACAGCATCTAGGACAGTAACATGTGTAAACAGACTGGACCAAGAAAATAGAACATGCACATCTGAAAGCCTCACCTCAAATTCAGACGTCTCCTTGTGCAGCATCCCTTCTAAATCTACTAACTGGTTTTGGTATCGGAGTTTTCATGCTGCTGTTGAGTGAACCTGTGCCAGATCTTTTCTCCACAACCTGGCGGATAGCATTTAGTACCTCTGAAAACAAAAGCTCCGCCCGACCAACCACCTGTTTAAAATATATAAAGTTACATAATCTTAGTGAGAGTAATACTGACACGCTAAGAAACCAAAACTGTGATCATTCACCTCATCAAGTTCCCTGTTTATCCACCCCTGATTTTCATAGTTGAAATCAAGTTTGGAAGGAGGAAGATAGACCGAGTGGACATCAATTGATGCATAATTGATGCATAACGAAAGCAAGCAACCATCTTCCCGAACCTGCATATGTAACAGGTAATAACTGTGTGAGTGAGTGAGAGACCTCCATACAAGCATGGAGAAACAAATAGCAGAAACAAACTTAATTGGTTATTCCAATATGTGCAAGAATGGATGCCGAATAATAGGCATTAATAAGTAACAACTATGTGAGAGAGACCTCCATGAAGGCATGGAGAAACAAATTGCAGAAACAAACTAAATTGGTTATTCCAACACGCACAACAATGAATGCCATATAATAGGCATTAAATGGACTATATAACAGATCAACATGACCACCCAAAAAAAGTTAAGCGGATGACTTGTATTAACCACATGGTTCTTCAACCAAAAGTGGTCTTTCTCAATTTAGAACAAGTCTTAATAAACAGCATAGACTAATCAAGCTGCACATATAATTCCAAGTTCACTTGATCAGTGATTATTTAGAGGGAACAAGATTTCATAGTACTCGAGAACATGATCACATTACATTCAGGAAATAAGCAAGAGAAGTACCCATAGAAACGAAGACAGTCTCGATGTAGAGAATGGCCACAGCTCGCTACCCTGCTAGCAGCTGCATGGTTTGAAAAACTAAGCTCCAAAAATTTTCCAAAGGACAAACCCCAAGCAGCATCAGACATTACTATTCTTCGAGTTGCCGGAGGGAAACCATTAGTCCTTGGACACCTCAGGCATCTGTGCCACATCCATATCTTTCCTTCCGTCTCACCTGGCAAGAGAAATTCTGGCAACTTCTTCACAGAAATGGTGAGAGTACCTTGTCTATGAGTATAACAATGAACATGTGCTTCTGACGGCATCTCGCATGAACGACATCTATAACTCTGACAAACAAGTAAGATTTCCTTAATTCCAATAGAAGGCAATAATGTCTCCGATAAAAATGAAAAAGTAATGCAAATACATGCACTCCCACACACACAAAAAAAAAGGGGGGGAGAGGAGAAAGAGGGATAACCTGATCAAACAAATTGTCTCGGAGAAAACGGCCCAGTGGTTTATCAAAGTTACCGCAGTATTTTATACGAAACAGATGAGACCTTTCACAGACAGTCCCCTTCCACACGCATCGAGATGATAAGGAAACCAAAATGCTTTGATGGTCCGAAGGTGAGGGTGGAAACTCTTCCTTTGAAGCTATTGGTTCCTCTAGAACATTTTTAACATCCAGTTGAAAAGATGATGGATCTGAATTATTTCGATTTGCACCTATACCACTGCTATCATTCTGTAAATTGTTGAGCACAACACCTTGTCTCGCTGCCTGCGGTGGCCCAAAACTATTAGCAGGGTGACAATCCCTTGTCATGTCTTGGTCATCATTGGCTGCGGAAGGTTTTGTCTCAGAAGACTCTGTAGGACGCATTATTTTCTTTTCCACATATGCATTATAAGGAGAAGGTTCACCACAAGTAGAATCCGTAACAACTTGTGTGCAAGAAGAGATGGATGAGAAAGAAATAGCAGAGTTGGTATAACTTGAAGTGAACTTTGTGTTTTGAGAGCTTGGAGCACTATATAAAATTGGCAACAACATTGTTTCTGTTTTGTGAATGGAAGTATTAGTGATCCTATAGACCAGATCTGAGGTTGGGAACTTGGGATACTATTTGACCTTTGTGGTTCACCACAGGACTGAGGACCCCGAGTTTTCTCATTAGCAGGCACAGAGAAACCAGGTATAGTTGAGATGGACCTGTCAATAGCTGATGTTTTATCTGGAAGTGCCACAGTTAATGGAGAGTTCAAAGGAAGTTCAGGCAAAGAGGCCCCTTCATCAGCAAGAAAAGATGTTTCCAAAGCCAAGTGATACGCTGCAAATACTCCATACTGAACCACATGTTTGACTTTCTTCAACTCGTCCCCATTGGCACCTCTAAGTAATATCTAAGGGGAAAAAAAGTAAAAACTAAAAATAGTTAGTCTGTTCAATCAAGCCTGAGGCACTCAACAATACTTACTAAGACGGTCCATATTGGCAGTTTTATTGATTTATATAATATTGAGGTACACATCAAGTCTTAAACACCCACCCACCCAAAACTCCGAAAAAAAAAGTAAAAAAAGCAGGGCGCGTTTGTGTTGATCTAGGATGGTCTTTTTGTTAGTCAATTTAACCGCATAATGTATTTAAAAAACTGTGCAACCTCAATTATCTGTAAAGAATCAAAGCGTCGACCATACCAAAATCAATGTAAGGGGTATTACATAGACACTGCCATACCATCAAAATTTAAAATTGTATGTGCATTAAACTACATCCAAATCACTTTTCTTGATCTGATTTTTGGTTGTTAGAAACTTACAGTGCAGCCTAAAGGCTTCGGACATCCTTCAAAATACATCAATGTCTTCACCAACTTTTTGCCACTCTGCCCAGCAGTACCATGCTCTTCTAGAAACTTATCAACATGGAACATCTCACAGTACCCCAACTTCTGCGACGAGACATGATCAATTGAAGGGACTATCTGACCTCCTGTGCAGCGGGCTATACGTTCTAAAAGCGGCCTTTTGACATTAAGAACAAGTGATGTCTTTTTCATTTTTCAAGAAGGTACTCTTGTGCATATCTTGAAACTGATTTCTCCACCAAAAGAACATCAGGATTTTGTGCATCTATCTTTGCAACAGCCATCTTTAGATGATCCATTTCCTAGATAGATATGTAAATCCACTATAATATAAGACTAATAAATAAAACTCAAGTGCACATCGAGAATTAAAGGTAACATTGCAGTTGCACATTAAGAAGTCAAAAGAACACTTCAAAGTTCAAAATCAATAATCCAACTAAGAAAAAAATTAGAGATCAGAACCTGCTGCAACAGAGTGTCAAAACTCGACAGAAGGTTAGAAACCCGCTGGTATTCTAGAGCACCACCAAGGATCAAAAATCGAGGTTTCTCTATTTTTGATGTCATTCGCCGATGAGCCACATTTTTCTTACAAACAACTCCTTTCAGGACCATACTATAACAAAAGGCAACCAAAACTGCATAAGAAAATCTCAAAAGAGCACAATAGAAAACAAGATGCAAATTTCTGGTTTCAAAGCACAATGCACAAAGAATACCAACATAAAGGCCATATGAGATTATGGGACTGGTAAATGGACTGATTTTGAAAATTAAGAATGCATAAAAAACAAATTATTCTTCCACTAAAGAAAAGATTGTGTATGATTCTTATATATTTAAAGGAAACAGTTATCAACAGCATTTGGGCAGAGCTTAAAAGACTTACTGCGACTGGTAGGGAAAGATGATGGTAGGGGTAATTTTACTACATGTTTAACTTATGTCCCTTAAATAAAATATCTCCCCGCAGATTTGTAATTCCGAAAAGGAACACCATACAAAAATAATACTAAATCTGTACATTAACATTTCTTTTTCACCAGATTTACTATATACCAGTTTCACCAAATTTTTAGCAAGATCAATTTTTCTATATAAATTAACTCTTTCTTATAGCTCATTCGAACCTATGATCAAAACATTCTAAATCTATAATAAACTAATAAAGTACACAAGTTGATAGAATATTTAATTTATGCAAGCGATATAAAAATCCAAAATAACTACCCAATCTTGTACGATAAATATTGCAGCTATCAAAGTTGCGGCTAGTTACTGAGAGAACAATATTGTTATGTGATTGAAAGAAAAAGAGGTACAGTAGCCTGAAACCAATAAATGTGTAATAATATAAGGTATTCTTGCCTTTACCTCTCACAGTGATGCCCAGAAGCTAAGCACTTTATCTTCACATACCCTCCTGGGTCCATTCCCCCACCTTTGCTCATGTCTGGCTTTAATATTGAGGCAGCCTCCCAGGACAGAGACGTAATAATCTCGAGCCAATTCTCCTTTTCATCTTCCTCACCCATGGTAAGGTTCTCAACCTGCAATAATTGAGCTACTACAGCCCCAAAGTTCCCATCAACCTCATTTTTCATGGCCTTTTTGTGCTCCTCATTTGATTTGTCCCTATTCCGATACTCCCCACTAACAAAACTGCTAGAAGAACATAAATAACCCCACTCTCCTGCAGCATCCCCATCATCATCATCATTGAACAGAAAAGCTTCCCTCTCATCTTCTTCATCTTCTGGTTCAGGGGGTAGCCACAGAACTCCATTGTTCTCAAAATCCACAGGTTCATATTCAACATTTTCAGAAGCATAAATAGAGGAAGCCACTTCACATTCATCACCAATATCATGTTCGACTTTTTTAACAAGCTGCTGCACTCCTTCAGAATCCTGGGAATCAAAACTATTGTGTAAGCTACTTGTACTTTTTGTTTCAGTAGCTTCTCCATCTGGATGAACTTTACGTGATCTATAGTCATTGTCAATCTCATCAAACTGAACTTGACCACAATATCCACTAATGTCTGGAAAATCCCCTGTTTTAGAATCTAGCTGATAAACTCCAAATTCATCATCATCACTCCTGATGCAAAACAAATATGCAAGCAACAACAAATTCATTGTAGTCACAAGCTGGTAAGTCCTTTTTAAAACTCTAGGAATATGATACTGTACAATGTACATCAACATATTTGAAAGGCATGGAAGATTTTTGGCAGCCACATGAATACAGAATATCTACCATGAAAAACATTCAAAGCTGTTTTTGAAGGTTACGCTGCTACTGTGACGACATCAATACAACAAACAATTTCATGAAGGCAAAAAACAAAAGCAAGAACAAAACAAAAATAAAGGAGGAAAAGGAAAAGAGTAGCAACTCTTTCAAGTGATACCACTAGGGCGGTAAATGAACCGGCTGTTCGCAAGCTTAGCTTGGCTTAGCTAGGCTCGAGTTTGTTTAGCAATTTGAGCTCGAATAAGCCAATTTGTCTATCTAAATAAATAAGCTAAGCTCGAATTATATCATGTCCAATTCGAGATGGGGTCGTTTAAGCCCGGCTCATTTAATGCAAAATTAATCTATTGATTCATTTTACGATTCATTTTACATTTACACAGATACCATTTATGATATAATGATATGATTAATTAGACATTTATTTGTTTTTCTATAATTTGGTCTGTCATAGAGAAGTGCTTAAGCACCAAATTAATATTAAAAACGAGCTCAACTAAGCTCAGCCCAGCTCAACTCAACTCGCTAAGCCCGTCTTGAGCTCGAATGAGCTCGTATATTAAACGAGCCGATTTCATAAAACAAAGTACAGACTCATTTAAAGCTCAACTCCACTTGTTTAACTTTTAGACGAGCTCAATCTCAGCTTGATTACAACTATAGATAACGTAACATCAGCAAAGTGAAATTAGAAAGATTAAGCAACTCCATTCTCAAGAGTAACAAAGGATTCACAAATAACAACAAATCTCTCGCATATACTCAAATAAAAACATGAAATAGATCACTTAAACTATTTATACACGCTTAATATACTTCCGACCGTACCTTACATCAAATAATAAAACTGTCTATGGCAGTATATCTAGTTGTCAAATAACTGTAATCCTTACATGTTCAAAAATATACGGAAGGAACATATAAACAAAAGAATAATTTGGCTGATGTTCATTTGTTTATTTGTTAAAAAAGAAGTAAACAATCGAACATAGCCAAATAGTTACTGTGGCTGATTTATCTTCATCAATGAAATTTCAATGCAATATCGCTTCCTAGAGACAAGGCCTCAAGATACATCTAAGCACTTGTTAGGTTTGGTCGTTATCAGCAAGTGTTCTTTTGAATGTGAGCACGTATGATAGAATGGAAAAGCTTAATTATAAGTGAATAAGTTAACTGATTGGCTTTGTCATTGTTGAATAATATAGCTTGATAAGTTTTTGACAAACGTGATAGTATGAGTGTTAATACATATCTTACCCTAAGGCCTAAACCCATACGAGGTTGATTCCGAGATAGGTGCTCAAGCAGGAGCACAGGGGCATATCCAGAGTTTTACTTCAAAGGCGCCAAAGTTTGATATCCTCGTGATATATGGTAAGGGGTATAGTTCTGGTTTATTCTATTTTCAAAATTAGCAGGGTTTAATTCTTAAATATCAATTGCAATTCACTTTGGAGCCATTCATGCTTTAAAATCTACCAAATAGTAAAGAGAATTGCAAGATATCATACATATGCTACTGACAAAATACCAATATAAAGTCCCAATACTGAATTACTTATTACAAGGTTTAAAGCAAATAAAATTATAGTGTGAAATGAGCATGAAGTAACTTATGAGATGAGATGGAACAAAACCTGTTCATGCAAAATGTTAAAGTGTTGGGAGACATTTCCATCACGTCTGTAGCATGATCCTTGCTCTTCCTTGATGTTACTACACCTTCCCTTTCTACAGTTGTCTCCAATTCTGCTGATTGGCGTGGGTTGATTTCAGAAGGATAAGGATTTTGTTGGTAAGAGCCACTTGAGTGTTGCATGGATGCAATAGTAGTGCTACAGTCAGCACTGTCACTAGATTTAGTGCTAATGAAACTGGTAGCTGTTGGTGAAGAGCTGAGATCCAAGGCTGGAGACCTCGATCCCATTATTAACAGAAGCAGCTAAGCCTTGTTCCCATTGATTGAAGCAGTAATTGCATACTCTAATCTTATCCCAGTCTTCACAGGTAGTTCTCGGCTCACTAGACGGTGCAGGAACACAATTTGAGGTACACCCGCCACAGAAAACCCGGCCTCAAAGTCGACAATGGTGCCTACGATTGAACAACGTGAATTGGGAATCGCAGTCGTAGCATACCCTGCAGCTATGATCGGGCATCCAAAAGTCCCTTGACACATTAGCCGACTCAGGTCGCCAAGGGATCCATGATTTCAAAATGCCTACAAGATCAGAGAAGGACTTGTCCAAGGCATCCATCGACAAACAATCTTCTTGCCTCACTCATTGTGAAATGCTCATTTAAACAGACGAGTTAAAAAAAAAAAATAAGATTTGAATCAAGTATGAGACATAGAGGGGGAGAAATACTAACTTGTCTCGTAGCGAGATGGAAATTCCAAACAACTAGACCCAAAGACGAGAAAGAGGGTCAAAGTTGCAAAGACTCCAATCAACTCTATGTATAGTTGTTGATGCCACTCACAACACTCCAAACACCAGAAGGCCAAATTGAACAATGAAACTATTACCAAATGAATACCAGCGTTACTGCAATTCTTAATTCTCCATATAAAGAATCCCAACTATGAAACTTTTTAATTCTTGAACTAGAATGGATACAATGTACAATTCATTCCTTGAATCTGCAACCGAACTATGGACCTTGATAGTTCAAATTCATCCATTGAACACCCTCATCTACAACAATCCAGAAAAACCCAACTGTGGTGTCTCATAATTTCAAAACAAGAATTTCAAAATTCCGAGATAATGAAACATTGACCTTTATTTGAACTCCGAAGAAAATATTAGGCAAACACGTTTTCTCGATAAACTCCAACCCCTTTCCGTCTTTCCTTGAATCACTCTCAAACCTGCGGAGCCTAGTAATTCAAATTCAAGGAACCCCTAGTAAAGATCAGTATCTAAACATACATTATACATACATAAATATTCAATCATCAATAAATGAGTTAACTAATATTGGTTATCGGAATTAATCTTATAGTAAGGGAAAGGGGCTGTCGATCAGTAAAATGTACCTTACAATAAAATCAATCTCATCTTCAGGTGAAGAACAAAAAATTAAAAAAAATTAGGGCACAGAAATACACACAATGATCCCTTTCTGTATATTCAACCGGTATTGTAATACATAAAAATGGATTAAAGAAATGTAATATATCTGAATATAAACCGGTGACGGTGATTTTTTCCCATCCGCCTACGTAATTGCCTCAGAACGCGGAACGAACACTACAGTGATCAAAATTGCTGTGTTTTCACGTCTCCGTTTTTAAATTTGTATCTTCGTACGGCTGTGCAATTTAAGATGAATCTTTTGCAAATAAAAAGAATACTAAAAGATTAATACATACTCTTTTGCAATTTAAGATAGATAATTATAGTGTTTTATAATCATTAAATTTACAACTACAGTTCGAGTTATTTTGAATACTTTTAAAAGTTAAACATTATATATCTTGTTAATTTTGATAAATGGCTTGGTTCGGATATTCATGAATCATATTGAGTTGTCTTATTTAACCCCGTGATCAAATTAATACTTGTTTATTACTAATAGGTGTAAAAATCGACACTCGTCCAAAATAAAGCGGGTTATGGATACTCGGCTCAATACGTTCATTTTTCAACAAAAAATAATTATTAAGTTACAAATCATAATTTTCATAATAAGTACGTATCAAACTATAACTCAAAAAGTAAAACCTTTTAAGTTATTAAAAAAAAGGATGGGCAAGAGACATGGTCGTTGCTAAAAAATCAATCATTATATTAATTTAAATAAAAAAAATTGTTTCGAATTATATATAAAATGTCTCAAAAATAGTGTCAAGAATATATAAAGTTCTCAAATAAGTTGCACTTGAATCTTTTTCCTTTTAAGTTACTTTTGTCAACACTGCTAAGGATATTTAATGCATATCAAATCATAAGGTTGCCCGGTTAATAATTAATGATTTATAATAATGAGAATTTGAAAATCACGAACCTGTTACTCGCTCATGACTTGTAATTATATTCTTTTACGCAACGATCACAGGGGTTATTAGCTGATTGAAAGCAACAACACTCACGGAATAGACTGAAATGTCAGCCTCGTGCAACTTAGAGGCAATTTCACTGTGTTATTCCTCTATTTTTCGGGTGTTAAGATCAATTTTATAAAAATTAATTGCTAGTGAGAGCGATCAACAATTGTGGTTTAGGCATAAGACTTAAATGGTTGAAAGATAGGCAAAATTGTTATCTCAAGATTCAGTATTCGAAAGTAGAATCATCAATCCAAAAAGCAGGGGCGAAGTCAGGATTTAATCTTGGGGGAGCCAAAATTTTTACCAAGTCATAAATAATTTGACGGGGGTTCGGGGGCAGCGCCCCGAGCCAATTTTTTTTTATACTTTTGTACTTTCAGGTCACACACACACATATATATATATATATATATATATATATGATATTATAGGGAGATATACATATATTGAGAGAATATGAGTCATATGGTTAAAATTTGACTGACAATTATAAATTTTTAATTTGAACCCGTATAATAGAAAATTTATAAAATTTTAGTAGAGTCAATTTATATATAATACTTAATTTTTTTTAAAATTTACCTTACATTATAAAGTAATTATTTTTTTTTAGTGCAGTACTATCCAAGTGTTTCTAGTGAGCTTCCATTTTATTTTTCATTTAGTATGGAGGTAGGAGTAGCCATTTTTTATTTGAGAATTTTATGGAGCAGGTTATAAGCAAGAAGGGCGGGTCTATAATCTATTTATAAGTGTATGAATTTGGCTAGTTAAGATCAGAATGAGACCGATGTGTAAACTTATATCTTGTTACAAAGAATGTGTTGTGGTCGTTAGTTTGGTAGTAAAGAAATTCATTTTTCTCTAAAGCATTGCATTTTTCTTGAGGGGGGGCAAAAATAATTTTTTTAAAACTTTAGGATGGAACTTACAAAATTTTCAAACCTTGGGGGAGCCATGGCCCCCTCCAGTCCTAAACTAGCTTCGTCCCTGCCAAAAAGGTCAGTATAACACCATCTTTTTTCGCAAGACGATAATGTCTAATGCAATGACTCAAATCATAAAATATTTTTATCTCTGAACATGGAAAGGAAAATTCAACAATATATAAATTTAAAATAGAAAAAAAAGATTTTCAATATTAAACAAAGTGTTATATTTTTACGCTTACTTATATAATTTATGTGTGTATGTATGAGTTTGGAGATTTATGAGTAGATATGAATTATGTAAAAATTTATTGGATAATTTTATTCATGTGTGAGAAATCTTACTAGCATCAACTAAAATTTTCTAATTGCTTAACGTGGATACTTAGAGATATGAGTTAATTATTATTTGGACGTGGAGATATTTATAATCACATGTTCGATCTTTCCCAAAGAGAACGTAAACTTTTTATTTCTATTTTAAGAGATTCGTTTATACAAGGTTGGTCATTATTATAAATTTATCGCTAACTATGTGAATTTATTTTCATGGACAATAAAATAACATTTGATTATGAAACTATATATAATTAAAATTTATAAAGGTAAATTTCAATAAATAAATACAAAATAATTTCTCAAGTCCTTACAACATTATTAGTGGGAAAAAACCCCTTTACTTTGCCTTTTGTTATTTCAAATACTTGTACATTACATATTGCATCTTATTGCTCAAAATACAATAATATTTAATGCACACCTTAAATATTGTTGACATAAAATGTCAATAATAAGGTTTGTGATCGGTAAAATTATGTGGCATATGCTTAACCAGTATAAAGAATTAAATCTTAAACTTTTGGATTCATTTAATTGGTCAAAATTATATATATATATTTGTTGATAAAATTTGAAAAGAAAAAAAAGTAACTTTCAAAACTTAAATAAATCAATATAATACAATAAAATTCAGCACTAACGGATAGTAGAATTAACATCATTAACAAAAATTTTGCTTAAATACGAATATCTTTTAACTTTAAATTATTTAGTTAATAGAATTTTAAGAGTCAGAATAATTGAATTATATTTTGATAATCAAAAAAAATATAGGTATATAATCAAACACGGTGATACTGCATTTAACAAAAGGGAGTAGTACCAATACCATTGGGATTTAGAAAGTCGAATAATTAAGCATCGGAATCTACCAAATCGTGCCGGAAATTCTTTATTAATATTACCTACTTTACATTGGCAAATAAATGTGGTGGAGATCAGCTTCCTTCATTCTCGACAAACACGAACACCAACATCTGGACGACGCCGTCTCTAAACCAGAGAGCCGTCTTCTCTCTTCAACTTCCCCCACTTCTTCCATGGCTGAAACCCTCCAAAACCCTAACCCTAACATCTCCGCCTATTACCAGACTAGGGCCGCTCACCACGGCGTCGTCACCAGCGACTGGCTTGCCCAGGCCCAGGCGGCCGTCGGCAGCGAACTCGACGACGTTTCGTCCGAAAATTCGTTAAGGTTGAGCGATTCTGGCAAGCCCTTCAGCGTGATTGACGAGTTCAATAACTGGCGAAAACAGCCTGATCTGGCCGAGGCTGTGGCGGCGATTAGGGCTTTGGCTTCGGTTATTAGGTCCAGTGAGGCTACCACCATGATGGAGCTCGAGATTGAGCTAAAAAAAGCTTCCGATTCTCTCAAGGTATCTCATGAATTTATATTAATTCCTGGTTTGAAATTAGTCAGGCAATTCTTTTGTTCAGAGGGCTTTAAAATTGGGGCTCGGCGAATAGTGGGTTAAAGTATAGCAGAGTTATTACCTCTATTGCAATCCCACGGGGGCATAGTTTCTCATTTTTTACTTCACAAATCTCAGATATGCGTAATATGAAGTCCATAAAAACATTATGTACTGAAGGTGAGAGTGAAACTTTGTTGACATAAATTGAAATTTATAGCCTCCTTATCAGTTGCTTAATAAACCTATATGTTTATGCTTGGCAATTGAGTAGATAAAAATATTCACTACTTGGTTTGCAAAGCAATATGAACAAATGAGTTTCACTTGTGCCTTAATAAATCAATTTCATTTGGAGTTTGTAGAAATTGCAAACTGATTCTGGTAGCTTTGTTGTGGATTCGCTGATTTATGTCTTCAATTTGTGCCAGTGAAATTTAAACATTAAAAGTTTATTCTTATTCTTGTATCTTTATAAGTTAGCCTTTTTCTTGCAACACACAAAATTCATAATCATATCATTTAAAATTTACTGCAAAACCTCAGTTTTTCTTAATTGATATTGTATGCCATTTTTTTTAGCAATAGTTAGTTGTTTATTTGTTCAGGTAATAGTAGACTTTCTGCTCAGATGGTCTGATATTACATGACCTAAACTACATCCCTTAATTATAGTTGATTAAGATAGACTTTGGTCTACTCATTTTTTTTGTTGGTCAGAATATGTTTTTAGGTGTGAAATAGGATGTGACATGGTTGAATGCTTAATGACCAATTATCAATGCTGGTGAGAGAGTAAATTGGATGTGGGTCTACCCTCTTGTACTTCTTTTTAAAATTTGTAATTTTGCGCCTGAATGTGCATTTTAACCCATGAATCATGTTGGTCCGAGATTCTGTTAGTCCACCCCATGCTTATCTACTCAGTTTTCCCAACTTGCTTCTCTCTTAGGTTTATACTTTCCTTCAATTGAGCATCCTATGTGCGTGAGCTAATTACTTCAGGTAATCGTTTTTGGAGATGCTAAAGATTAACAAGGAGTTTCTTGGTCGCCTGGTTAATAATTATCTACGTTATTCGCTCCATCTAGGATTTGAATCTTCGGTTTCCCTAGATATGGGATAAAAAAAAGGTTGGAATGTTCATCTTGTGTTTGAATAGTATTAGCAATGCGCTCACAGTTGTTGATTTTTAGGTAGCAGACTTTGGAGTTGATCTGTCGTTGCTCCTGGGAGCTAGTTTGGCTGATGGCTAGTATACCATTTATACCTTCCCTTTTCCTTTTTGCACTTTTATAGTTTGTTTAATGGTTGACTGTCTAGCATCTTATTTGCTTTAAACACAGAGATTGAGCTTCTTATAAATACAACGTATATAGTCACAATATATATATATATATATTATTTACAAATTTGTTAATGAATCAAACAATTTGAAAGGGATGGGAGAGGGACGGAAATATGGGGATCGACCAGTTGTTTTAAATTGGTATGAAGTCTTTTTTTCTTTTCCTGGTAAGTAATAAAAAAATCTTTATTAGGGTAGAATGAAGTTATAGGAAATGATTGCACGATGATGATGGTGTATAGTTCTGAATAAGATTGTCATCTATTGAACCAAGGAACAAGCCTTGCAGGGACGGAACCAAAAAATATTTGGTGGAGGGGCGGGGTTATGTATATTGTGGCTTAAATCATTAATCATCTTGAAGTCCTGAATTGCCAACGACAAATTCAGTCTTGTTTCCTTCATTTTTTTTCTGTTTTGTATATATGGGATTACAGATATTTTATGAGAATTGAGATAGGTAGATTATGTATATCCTAGCCGTTGCAATTACTCTTTTAGTTTTATGAATTCTTGCAATCATATATATATGTAGAATGTAGTTTGATGTTCTTTTATTATTATTATTGTTATTATTATTATTGTTGTTATTAATTTTTTTTTATTATTATTATAAATAGTTATAATGCGAAATTAGTTGACATCAATTGACCAGTATGTTGATCAACTGTAAAAGTGGTTGTAATGAGCTAATGTTTTGCGAATAACTCTGCTTATTCCAGTCTTGGGACAAAACCTCAATCTCTTTGACAGCTGGCTGTGATCTGTTCATGCGTTATGTAACAAGAACTTCAGCGTTGGAATACGAGGACTTCAATTCAGCCAAGTCTCGCCTCCTTGAACGTGCAGAGAAGTTTGGGGAGATATCTTATAAGGTCTTCAAACTAATTATTTCAAGGATCAAATTGTTGAATGACTGTGACAATTTGTACTTATCATCCACAAGGACATTATATATGCACACAAACTCTTAACTGAACTAAATGATGTTGCAGGCTCGCAGAATCATTGCAATGCTTAGTCAAGATTTTATTTTTGATGGCTGTACCATTTTGGTGCATGGTTTCTCTAGAGTGGTGCTAGAAGTTCTAAAGACAGCAGCACAAAATAGAAAACTCTTTCGCGTTCTCTGCACAGGTATGCATATTCAATTCAATTCATCAAAAGAAACAGTTTATCAAGCGGTTTTACACTTTCTGCACTAGAGGCATGGTTTTCAATATAATTGTCTTTAGTATATTTAAAAATTAATGATTTAAGGATTAAGATGTTAACAATTTCTCAAGTGGATACAAGCTTATGTTCTTTTTGGAATTAATAAGAGTCATGTGTTTGTAATTGTAAAGAAGACAGGATTCTTAACCAAAAAGAAGGGGTCAGGATTACCTGTAAAAAGGGGTCAGGATTACTTAGAAAAAAGGGGTCAGGATTCCCTCAGTATCACTTTTGACATCTTCTGAAGCTGTGAAGCACCTATGATACTGTATATTGTCATTTGAGTGGGTTTTCGATGTCTAGCAAATGATTTCCTACCTGCTTGCATTTGTTTAATTTTACTTTATTTTATATTAGTGAAACAGAATGTAGTGTGATAACAAGTTTAAAATATTTTTTTCTTCTAATCTAAAAAATAGTTTAAAAGCATGAATTTTCTCATGTTTTTCTTGTATTCTATTTACTTAACTGCCAAAAAAATAAATGACGTTGAATCAGTTATTTTGGTAAAGAAGGAAAAGGTTGCTAATCGAGTTATCAATAATAAATCTATACCTTCGGACAAATTGGTCCTTCAATTTTTTTACTAAATATTATTGTTTCTCGCTGAAGGGTCAATTATATAGAGGGTTTATATCTATCGTTTTGTTCATGGATTTTTTTGGAGGAATTCTTTTTGTCTTAAATGATTTTGTTTGGGTGCTCCTGTGTTTATATTGTATAGCTTATTGGTTTGGGTAGGGTGGTTTTTTGTTCTCTTTTGCTTTTTTGTATATGCTGTGTGTACATTGGCGTCACCTTTTTGGTGAATTGCAATACAAATCTTATGAACATCCACCGGTTTTGGTTTCATGAGAATGTTTTGTAGTGGTGGACCTGACCCTTTGCCCAGCATGTGTTCCTGTTAGGTTCAGGAACAATAACTAGGCTTTGCTAGAATAAACTTCACACTGATGCTCATATTTTATGTTTTTTTTTTCTTGGTTTCACTTGGTTTAAATTAAGAATTTGTTTACCAGTAAGTGCATTCAAGATTGCTTTAAAATGATGCAGAGGGAAGGCCAGACAGGACAGGATTAAGATTGTCCAATGAGCTAGCTAAGCTTGATGTCCCGGTAAAACTCCTAATAGACTCTGCTGTGGCATATAGTATGGATGAAATTGACATGGTATTTGTTGGGGCTGATGGAGTGGTTGAGAGTGGAGGTATAATTAATATGATGGGAACTTACCAAATTGGATTGGTGGCTAAAAGCATGAACAAACCAGTTTATGTGGCTGCTGAAAGCTACAAGGTAGGTTGTCGCAAATATGCTCTTTGTAAGAATGAAAAGCAGTCATCCATGATAGTAACTATCCGATTGAAGTATTAATGGATGTTTGCTTGGCATTTATAACATTTGTTTGGCAATTTAAAAACTCAAATAAGTTCATTTGTTTATTTAATTTGTTTATTTAATTGAACAAGTCATCATAAATTCTTGTTTGGCTTTGCAGTTTGCTCGGCTCTATCCGTTGGACCAGAAAGACATGGTCCCTGCCCTGCGACCGATTGATTTTGGGGTACCTATTCCATCCAAGGTTGAGGTTGAAACATCTGCACGGGATTATACACCTCCACAATATCTTACCTTGCTCTTTACTGATCTGGGTGTTTTAACACCGTCTGTTGTTAGCGACGAGCTCATTCAGCTATACTTGTAGAAATGGTCGAATCTATTCAGTTTGTTATTACAAGTAGAAATACATAGTGGTTATTTCCTTTTTACTTGGAACACTTTGTGTTGTCACAAAATTTTGCTCCAAATCCATTATGCACTTGTGCGAAGATGGTGCTCTTTTTTCCACCTTGCAAGTGCAGTTGCAAGAGACCGTGCATGATCATGTTTGATTTACGTGTCTCAAGTGTATGTGTTCTTTAACTTATTGGGTTGTTGAATTGGGAGTTTCTGCATGTTTGATTGTCTAGATAAACATGAGACGTGTAGAGGTCTTTGCCATGTATACATCTTACACGGGCCATTTCTCACTTGCAGTAGGGTTTCCATAGCTCTTTCCCCTATTTTCCGGAAGCAACAGCCTTTTTTCCTCTGGATGTTTATTGGGCAGGCTCAGAATATTATAGTTAAGACCATTATAGTTGTCTTGGTCCAAAGGGGTCAGTGTAAATGGGGAACATGGATTTTTCTGGGAGATTGGCAGCAAGAGTAAATTCTAAAATGTGAGGATCTAAACCTACTCGGTGGATGCAAGATTGGCTACGAGACAGACTATAGATGATTAAAAAAGAAGAAGGGTTGAATAGGAATCTATGATTCAAGCGAAGTCCATGGAAGAAAGAATAATATAGGTTTGCCCGCCTGTTTCTCTGGACGATTTGAGAAAGTTTATATTTCCATGGATGCATGCATAGGTAGGTACTAACCGTTTTAAAGTCGAATTGATAATGGCACTTGGCACTTGCTAACTCTCATAGATACTCGTGCTGTTGTCATGCAGAGTGAATTGTTTTTGATCTATCCTGCTGTTTCACAATGTTGTGAGGGTTAGCCCAAGGGGGTAGCTCATATCATCTAAACCTAGCTAACCCAAGCCCATATTATCTAATTACAAAATATTATCTAATTATTATAAAACAGAAGAAGAAGAGGAAGAAGAGGGGAGTACTGGAGAAGAGGAGGGGAGTACAACCCCCGAGGAAGAAGATGAAGTTGATGATTATTGTCGTCGTCAATTTGGTGCTAGGGATTTGTTATGATTCTTAAAACTCATTACTATCTGAAAGTTGCAATGGGAATTCACAATTATTTCAAAATAATTACTTGTTTATTTTACCTTTATGTAATGTTTTGGTTTGTTTAATTTACTTTTTATCAGTTTATGTAATGTTTTGGTTTGTGTGGTCTTATTATTTTCCATTACGTTTTCCTCATTATTGCGGAATCTCCATCCTCTGGATGAACTTGTCTGTTTCAGCTATTTTCTTCGCCCTAGGCAACTTTGGTTTTCACATCATTCTTTTGTTCATTTTTTCTTCATATTTTCTCAATATATTGGGATACAGTTATTATTATTATTATTATTATTATTATTATTATTATTATTATAGTGGAATAGAAGGCACTCTTACTCTAGCCCTTGTACAAGTTGATGTGTGTAATATCCGATCGTCGATTCGTCTAGCCAGCCGCCTCGCCTGCGAATTGAAAAACTTAATGCAATGCTCTATAAGTTAATGGATTAAGTTTGAAAAAAATTGGTTTCTATAAGTTAATGCATATAAGTTAATGAATTGAAAAAATTTGGATTCTATACAGGATATAAGAGACGGAAAAAGAAATAGAAAAAAACTTTTTAAGTTATTATAATTGATTTGTTTGGTCTCTACTCTATTTATATAGCAATTACAATATCCTATAATATGTTTAGTTGACTTTGTAATGAAATAAATTAAACAAATTATAATAGAAATGTCACATCTACTATGATTTTTATTGTTTTGTTTTGTTTTATGAGCTATTACATTATGTAATAAGCTATTATATTAAATAAATGGAGGTGTAAGAAAAGTCCCAAATGGATGTATTAGGATTACTTCCATATATATATATATATATATATATAGTAATTTAGTTATTATTAATGAATAAAAAAATAATATATGTCACATCAACATAATACTTTTTTTTACGGTATTATACAAGAGTTGAAGTACAAAACAATTTTATTCCATAAAAAATGTGTAATGTATACGACTTTTAAAAGTAAAATTTCATATATACTTTATTTTACTCCCAAAAATATTTAAGAAAGGATCCACTATTTTAAAAAAAATTCGTTTAATTATACATACTTACGTGAAAACTTATTAACATTCAAGACTAAAATATAACAAAAATTTATACATATAAAATGAGATCATTTGAAAATTTTATATATAATATATAGATAGATAGATAGATAGATAATCTGAGTCTGGAGGCAATTCGGAGGAGACTGTGTCACATACTCAACCATTTTATTTTATTTTATTTTATTTTTAAAAAAATGGGGTCCTCTTCAAGTCGGTTGTAATTAGTAGAAATTCTAGTATATGTTGTTCATCCTAATTAATGTTGAATAATCACTTTATCATCACCTTCACGAAGGGTATTGCAAAAGCTAATTATTATAATAATATATGAGAAATGAGAAGATTAGATTCAAGAACCTTCTCCACCATCCACAAACTCTAATCCATTTCGAGTACGTATAAATAAATATAATATTGGCCCAATTGCCTCAAAAGTTGAAACAATTAATTGAATGCTTTCTCTAATAAATATAATATAGCGAGTGATTCAAAAGCTAGCTTAAGGAGATAATAAGAACATGCAAAAAGGAAAAGGGTTTTTGCCACACAAATATGAATCGAATCAAATCAAATCAAAGCCTTGGGTTTGAATATTTTGAGCCAAAGCTAGAGAAAACCCCATGGCCCATACCCTCTCTCTTTCTCTCTCTCCCTCTGATCAGTTTTAATTTTTCATAATGACAAATCTCAATTATTGCAAATTTGAGGTACCCCCACCTCCTTCAATTCCTTAGGTGTTAGTCCACTACGTAGCTACTAATATCACCCACCGCTGTTTACTTTTGGACTTTTGAATCCCGGAAGGCTTATGTTTTTTCCCTCCCTCCGGTCCTATTGCTTTTTAACTACTTTCACTAGAATTAAACCTAACAGTGCAGTGCAGCTAGGGGTTCTGTTTCTTGAGTTTTTTCTTTGGATGAATGATGTTAGAAATTTTAAATTTTTGATCTTATAAATGTCTCAAATGTTGTGCTACCATAACGTTGTTGAGTAGATTTCGTGTGACTGACTATGCTATAAAGTATCATTAAAATATTTAATGTCATGTTATTTCAGACAAAAAAAAATTTGATATTCTTGACATTACTCTTTTTTCTTTTTACCGTGACTGACTTGTTTATTAGAAAAAGGTTACACTCCCTAACACTTAATTTGTTCTCTACAAATATGATATGACTATCTTAGAGCAAATTCAATGTAAGTTTCAAAATGGCTATAGTCATTGTTATATTTTGACACCAAAAAGTGTATTTTGGTGCTAAAATAGAACTCAGTCTCCAATGGTTAGTTCTACTTTAGAGCTATTGCTATTGTATTTGGTTTCAAAAAGTATTTTTTGTAGTTGGGATTATGAGAGCAAATAGGATAACTATAGTCATTCTTGGTTCTAAATATAGAACTAATTATAGCATTGTGCCATTTTAGAACCAGCTTTAGATCTGGGTTGGATTCCAAATTTTGCATTTGGTGCTATAATTTGGCTATAGAAGTAGATATAGAACCATCATTGAATTTACTCTTAGGACAAGACCAAATAAGCCTTCGGAATAAACCTTATAAAACTAATTGTACTACTAGATTTATTTATGTTAGTAAAGAAGTAATAGTAAATGAGTAAAAGGAACCAATCAATCAAGGTTCAGTTCATTGATTGTAATAGTAAAATCCGTTTTGGCATCGTTTGAATTGAAAATCTTAATAAAAGCTTAAACATTTCAGTTAACCCGGTTTAAGACAGAAGCTACTTGGTTAATAATAATCTATTTTTAATGCTACAATTAAAACATCCCATATAAGTGGAATTTTTTTTTTTTTTTATATTGTAATTTAGAAATTTGATTTCTAATATTAGCATAAGCATAAGCATAATTTGAGGGAAAGTATTTGTTGTTCCATCCCTGCATTGTGCATTGTTTTGAGTTGAATCTAACTGAGTATATGCAGATACTAGTACTCACCGTAAAACTGGAATAAGTTGTGCAAAAAGAATTCGCGTTTATAAATTTATGGGAGTTGGACAAAAAATGTTCCAGTGTTTGTGCTTTGTTATTTGTCTGAAGAATTCTTTTTTGTTTTTTCCTTCACATAACCCTAACTTTCAATTGTTTTACAATCTTTTTATCACCACATTCTTATTTTAATATAATTCTTGATTTAGTTAGTACTCATCCTTCATCCAATATTATTATATATTAGCTACATACGTTACGTGTGTAAATTATGTGAGATAAAATATAAATTTTAAGAACTAAATAGAAAGATAAAAAAATAATTTAAAAAAGATAAAATAAAAATTATCTTAAAAATTTAAAAATATTTTTGAAAGGCAAAAAAACTTAAGAAAATTGTTTCCTTCCGACTTTATATATTACTAAATGATACTACTCCCTTCATCAAGCATCTTGCCTGTTTATGTAGTCACTAGTCCAAAAATAACTCTCTTCATTAAGTATTTAGTTGGTTTTTTTTTTTTTGATATGCTAGGCTACCACTGAGTACTATCATGTTTAATTATAAATTTATAATAATAAACGACATAAACATAGACATTGAAGCACCGACCTGTCCTGTCCTGTCCTCTCTTCCTTTTTTACCAATTTAATACTATTACATTAATTTTTAACAGTAGTATTACTTGTCATGTTCACGTGCCCTATTAAAAAAAATAAAAATAAAATTGGAATTTTTATTTATTTATTTATTTATGATTTGACTGTATTCTATATACCATTAGTAGTATGTTTTTTTTTAATTTTTAAGAATAGAGAAATTTAGTTGGTAGAAATTAATAATACCGGTGGCTCCATACAAAATAGATATAGTAATAATTAATGTCATATCAACCATGGAGTACAGTTGGTGTAAAAACTTGAATATTTGTCGTCAGTCACGGAGGAAGCAAACAAAAGTTAAAAAGGAGAGGGCAGGGCAGGGCAAGGGGCAGCTGGGCAGCTGTGCAGAGTGCAGAAACAATAATTGGTGAGTGAGCATAACTCATCATTCATCGGCATAGCATAGGAATGTGAAGCAGTAAGGCAGTAATCAACCTACCTCCCTACCTATATATCTTTGTAATTTGGGTGTTCCACCCCAAAAACGAAACCAATATTTTGAGAATACATACATACATACAACTACTATTGAGGAGGGAGCACTCACCGGCAGCACAGCAGCACCCATGGCCATGGAAATTCTTGTACTAATAACAGTTAAAAAGGCCAAAACCTTTTGCAACCCATATTTTATCCCACTCATACTAGTAAATGCTAGTGGTTATAAATATTTTGATAATACTCTAACCGTCCAAAATTAATTGTTCAGTTTTAACTTTTTTAAGTCAAATTGACTATTTTTAGAATTAATAATTAAGCATATATAAATATATTTTTAAAATTATAAAAATTGGAGTTAGTAATAAATTGTTTATAATTTCTTTTGGTTATAATCTCTTCAACTATATTTTAGCAAAAATAGTAAAAAGATTAGTTTTAAAAATGATCAATTTGATTTTAAAAAATCAAAATTGAACAATTAATTTGAGACGGAGGTAGTTTACCTTATTCATTACTCCCTCCGTCCCAGGATAAAAGTCCTGGTTGACTTTTTGCGCATATTAAGAAAAGAGGATAAAATGACAAAATTGTCCATATTTAAATTCTCATTTAGTTACATAGTTTTTTGTACATGAGTAGTAATGCTCCATAAATATGCATAGGGAATAGAAATATGACAATTAATACTAAGGGTATTATGGACAAATTATTGTAAAAAATAGATTATTTAAGGTAAGTAGACTTTTAACATGGGACTACCTAAAATAGTAATAAAGACTTTTATCCTGGGACGGAGGGAGTATAAAATTTAGTGTCTAAAAGGTACTCCTACTTAATACTTACTTGGTGGAGTATATTTTTGTTAACAGAACAGGGTTAAGTATGTAAGCTTTGACTATCACTTGTAAGTAAACTAATCTAGTCTAGTCTAGTCTAGTCTAGGCATCTAATACTAGTATTTATTATGTTATCTCCACTACTCTCTCCCTCCATCCATCCAGCCTCCAGCTCAGCAGCAGCTTCTACTCTTGAACTTGTCACTCACTAGGACTGTACTAGTAGTGCGCGCACGCACGCACTATCCCAATTTACCATCTCTCTCTTCTCATTGCATTACATATACATATACATATATACTCCACATACTAGACTCTCCCGAGCAAATTAATTCAGCTCAGCTGGCAGCAGCAGCCACTCTCATGGCGGTTCCAACCCTCACTACTAGTCTCCTATTCCTCTCCCTTCACTTACTACTGCTCATTTCAGTCTCTTGTTCCGATGATGATGTTCAAACTTTCATCATTCGTGTCCACCACGACTCCAAGCCCTCCATTTTCCCCACCCACATTCACTGGTACCAATCCTCCCTCCAATCTCTTTCCCCCACTACTACTCAACTCATCATCCACACTTACGACACCGTTTTTCACGGTTTCTCAGCAAAGCTCTCGCCTTTACAGGCTCAGAAGCTCCGTTCCCTCTCTGGCATCCTTGCCGTTATCCCCGAGCAGGTTCGCCAGCTTCATACCACTCGATCCCCTCAGTTTCTGGGCCTAAAGACCACGGATAGTGCTGGCTTGCTCAAAGAGTCCGACTTCGGCTCCGATCTAGTCATTGGGGTCATTGATACCGGCATCTGGCCCGAGAGGCAGAGCTTCAACGATCGCGACCTGGGACCCGTGCCCCCCACCTGGAAAGGCTCCTGTGTTCCGGCCAAAGGATTCCCCGCAACTTCCTGTAACCGTAAATTGATAGGAGCTAGGTTTTTCTGCAACGGATACGAGGCTACCAACGGAAAAATGAATGAAACCACGGAGCACCGTTCTCCCAGAGATTCTGACGGCCACGGCACTCACACTGCCTCCATCGCCGCCGGCAGGTACGTATTTCCGGCGGCCACACTCGGCTATGCCCGCGGAGTTGCTGCCGGAATGGCTCCAAAAGCTCGCCTGGCTGCCTATAAAGTTTGCTGGAACGCCGGATGCTACGACTCCGACATCCTTGCCGCCTTTGACGCCGCCGTAGCCGATGGCGTTGATGTCATCTCTCTCAGTGTTGGCGGCGTGGTCGTTCCCTACCATCTCGATGCGATTGCCATCGGAGCATTTGGAGCCTCCAATGCGGGTATTTTCGTCTCTGCCTCCGCCGGAAACGGCGGTCCCGGTGGCTTAACGGTGACTAACGTCGCCCCCTGGGTCACAACCGTCGGCGCAGGGACGATTGATCGGGATTTTCCCGCGGACGTCAAATTAGGAAATGGAAAAACTATACCCGGAGTAAGTATCTACGGTGGGCCCACATTAGCACCGCATCGCCTCTACCCGCTAATATACGCCGGGAGCGAAGGAGGTGACGGTTATTCATCATCGCTGTGCCTGGAGGGATCATTAGACCCTAAATTTGTTAAGGGCAAAATAGTACTATGCGATAGGGGCGTTAACTCGAGGGCTGCTAAAGGTGTTGTAGTGAGAAAAGCAGGTGGAGTTGGGATGGTATTAGCTAATGGTGTATTTGACGGCGAAGGTTTAGTGGCCGATTGCCACGTGTTACCGGCAACCGCTGTCGGTGCATCGGGCGGGGACGAGATAAGAAGGTACATTGCAGCTGCTGCCAAGTCTCGGTCGACCGCCAAGGCCGGCATAATTTTTAAGGGAACTCGACTTGGAATAAGGCCTGCTCCTGTTGTGGCATCATTTTCAGCCAGAGGACCAAATCCAGAGTCCCCTGACATCTTAAAACCGGACGTGATAGCACCCGGGTTAAATATACTTGCAGCTTGGCCTGAAGGTGTCGGGCCATCTGGTATTCCGTCAGATGAGCGTCGGACGGAGTTTAATATATTGTCCGGCACTTCAATGGCATGTCCTCATGTTTCTGGATTGGCTGCATTGTTGAAGGCAGCCCACCCGGGATGGAGCCCCGCAGCTATAAGATCGGCTTTGACTACAACGGCCTATACGGTGGATAATAGGGGCGAAACAATGGTGGACGAGTCTACGGGTAATTCTTCCGGCGTGATGGATTTTGGGGCCGGACATGTTCATCCCCAAAAGGCCATGGATCCTGGCCTAGTGTACGACATAAATTCGTATGATTATGTTGATTTTCTTTGCAATTCGAATTACACCACCAAAAACATTCAAGTGATTACTAGAAAGAATGCAGATTGCAGTGGGGCTAGGAAGGCTGGCCACGTGGGGAACTTGAATTACCCATCTTTATCTGTTGTGTTCCAACAATACGGAAAGCATCAGATGTCGACTCACTTTATCAGGACTGTAACTAATGTTGGGGATTCGAATTCGGTTTACAAGGTAAAGATTAGGCCGCCCAGCGGAACGTTGGTGACGGTGCAGCCCGAGAAGCTTGGGTTTAGGAGGGTGGGGCAGAAGCTGAGCTTCTTAGTGAGGGTGGAAGCGATGGCAGTGAAGCTCTCAGCTGGGAGTTCAAGTATGAGGAGTGGTGCGATAGAATGGTCTGATGGCAAGCACATTGTCAGTAGTCCAGTGGTTGTGACGATGCAACAACCTCTCTAGACTAATTTTTTTTTTTTTTCAAAATTTTGAAGTTTATGTTTTTATGTTTTGATAGATAGATATATCATCTATCTCCCCCCTCCTTCCTTTCCCTTCATATAAATACATATTGTGAGAGGTTCAACCAGTGGGTTTTCTGTTCCTGGAAAACAAAAACAAGGAGAATCTTTGTTGTTGTTGTTGTTGTAAGATTAAGAATTAAATATGTTTGTAAAAAAAAAAAAAGTTGGTTGTTTAAAAATTAAGTAGTGGTAGTGGTATGAAAGAATTAAATATCTTTGTGCTTGTATGTATCTGTCTCTCCCTCTCTGTTCCTCCTTGTCCATTTTAATATTAATAACAGAGATACTGCTGCTGCTTAGAAAGCATTGAACCTTGTTGTTAAATGGAGCAAGTAATGTACATGTCAATATGTCATGTTCTCCCAAAAGAATGAATATTCATCTTTCTTTTTTAAATTAGGAGGGTATGTTCATAGTTCATACTATGTTGTGCCGGGTGCGATGCCTGTCAGAATTGCAAATCCAGATTCTATTATTATTATTATTATTATTATTACAAGCATGAGAATCCTTGCAGGCACGGGCAAACTTGTAAGGTTGTGTATATTATATTTATTTGTGAAATCTTAAAATAAAAAATTAATGTGAAATAATTTTATTTATTTTAATTAATAAAATAATAATATTACAAATTACTTAAAAAGGTATTAATAAGTGTAAAATTATTATTTCGAAAGTTAAAACAAATTCACATCATCAGGCTTATAAGAATTTCACAAATTTACTAGTAGCAAACACAAATAAAACTGTTTGTAGGACAGAGCGAGTATCTTGTAACACGCATGAAGGCATAACAAAACCAACTCCTTTTTCTCTTGGATTGGATCTGTATCTTTGACTTATTTGAATCATCTACAACTACAAGCCCGTGCTGGTGGGAAAGCCCTTTTAAGGTCTGGACTTTGAGATAATAGTGTAAGCCCGTTAGTAATAGTTGAAGATTTTTACTTGTATTTTATGATGTCACTATTGGGTCCTAAATTCATGGCTACTAATTAGTTATTTATGATGGGCTCAAATACATATTACGACATTATTACTATTGGGTCCTAAAATCTTGGCTACAAATTATACGGGCTCATCCTATCAAATTACAAAAATGACTACAGCTCCGTTAGTAATAATGTACTACTATTACACAAAATTATTATTAATTTTTTGTTTTTGTTTTTTGTTTCTACTTTTGACTAAGGAAACTCCGGTTATGTCCTCTTAAAAGAATCGGATGTTTACCAATTTTGACAACTAGTTGTTTTGGTCACATAATGACTTCAACATCTTTCTATAGTTGGACCTCAAGGCTCAAATACACACACACACAGACATACTTTTATGTTTATGTTGGCTGGACTCGAAACACTCAATATTGAACCACTTATTGCAATCTTTTTGTGGGTATGGTTTGAAGACTGGGCTGCTCTCTCTTCTATTTGAATTTTGAGAGAGAATCTTTTAGAGGCCAGAAGGTGAAAGGGCAGGTATTTATTCAGTTAAAAGATCTTTAGAAGTTTAAGAATATGGATGATTTGTGAGTGGCATATTTTTGTGAAACAACCTACAGAATTGAAATATATCAAGATCGTAAACTTGTACGGATAATAAAAAGATTACAAACGATATAAAGAATTACCGCAACAAGAAGATATTAATCATGTTACGAGTAATTATAGAAAAATAAAAAAATAAATCAATCTATTTACAAAAAATCCAGGTCTTAATTAGCCTAAGCATGCAGTCTATTATCTCCACATTAGAATGTTGTTCGGAGTAAATACCAATATGATTTTGACGAAAGGCCCCACACCAAGATTATGGAATTAATAACTGCTAGGAGACTGGTCAAGTTGCTTAATTGATCCGGCAGGAAAATAAAAGGGATTAAGGTAAGAGTTGAGATAATAATCTTGTGTTTATCCATTTCATCAATACAAATTTATAAACTTCCGTTTCACTGTTTGTTAATATATATATATATATATATATATATATATATATGGATAATGATTCATAACATGTATTTGTTATGGATCCTTATGGGATATATATCATTCATATCATTGAAAATAAGAAAGAACGGTTAGAATCAGTTTATCGACGTAGTGAACGATAAGAAAAAACACATACCATCTGTTACTAATAGTAGCCAACGTCGATCAGAATAAAAATTTGACTTTGTTCTACGGTTTAGGGTTTATAAACTAGGATTTAGGGTTTATTAATTAGAATTTAGAGTTTATTAGTTAGGGTTTAGGTTTATTAACTAGAGATTAATAAGGTTTACCCCTGATTAATAAATACTAAATCCTAGTTAATAAATTTTAAACATCTATTGATCAAACCAAACCCTTAATCTAATTAGCGTCTCCTACTAATAGTAACTGATGATATGTATTTTTTTTACTAGCCGTTACTAGTGGATGTCGATTTTCAGTTTCTAATGTTAGTTGTTCCTTCTTTTTTCAATGGTATAGACGGTGTATACCCTATAATTAAGGATCCATATCAAATACAGTGATACTTCATGTAGATTATCATAATAAGACTCACCACCCCTCTAGTTTTTCAAGTAACAGTCAGTACCTCTCTAGTCTACAATATGTAACATTCACTACCCCTAATGTGGTTGACCAACTAATATCCAAAAATATTTTTAATATAATGTCTAATACACTCTTCAAGTTATAATGTTTAATATATCCACTAAATATAAATTTGTATATTATAATTTTTACTTAACTTGATCTAATTAATTAAATTATGAACTTGTGCAATAAATAACATAAATGTCAAAAATAATAAATATTCATTTTATCAAGAAAATAAAGGCATACTTTTTACTAATTAAACTTCTCAAAGATTAAAATTTACGTAATATACATTCAAATATTTTTTTGCAATTAAAAAGTAAAATTTTAATACCCATAAAAAGTATAAATTAACGCAAAAAAATTATAGTTATTTTTCCCAAATATTAAAATTTATGTAAAACAAACTTATTATTACAAAACAAATCTTATTATTCATATAAAAGAGTATTAAAAATTATATTAATTATTTTTGTCAAATATTAAACTAAACATAAGTCACACTCAGTCATAATTATTTACAGTAAAAATGACAAATGTTGTTACGCAAAAAAAGAAAAAATCTTTTTACAAAATAGAGATAGTAATAAATATTATTATATTTTCTTTTATTCAACATTGCACAAAAACAACACCAACTGTGTTAATTAAACTAAATTAATTTTTTTTATAAGTTATCAACAATTTGAATGAGCTAATCTTAATTACAAATAAAACTATATTTAAAATGCATTGTATTAAAAAAGGATAATTAAACATATATGTATATATTGTTCAGGAATTAAAATTTGATAACATAGAAGAGTAAATATATAATTTTATCTATTTAGTCAACCTTAAAAACTTACAGGGGTACTAATTATTACTTAAAATACTAAAAGAGATGTGCGTATTATTATGATTATCTGGAGGGAATGTCAATGTATTTTATTTTATATATTATATTATATATATATATATATATATATATATATATATATATATATATATAGAAAAGATTATGACTGACCGACCGACCGATCGATCAGACCATCTAAGTATGTATTTAGTTTAGTTTAGTGATAGTCTGGTTCAGTAGATGTTGGACTTGTGTTAGCTAGCTTGTTTCAAGAAACATACGCAACTGGCTCAGATTTGGAGGCTTGTTTGGATAATCCAAAAAGAAATAGTGATGGTGACATCTTCTGTTATGGAATCCAAGGGCAGCTCAGCTGTCAAAATGTGATCTCCTCCAAACCAAACAAAACTCACCAACTTTGACTGGACGCAACAAAGTTACCTTTCTCTACCCCTACCTAACCTTCTTCTTTTCTTCCGAGATGGAATTTACTACATATTTTACCACGAGGTCAATCAAAAGGATACTAATGCAATCAACAAATCGGGGGTTATTGGTTACCAAAATGGAAATTTGGTTTTATTAATTCAAATAAATAAATAAGTAAATGCAAAAATAAAGTTATGTATGTTCTTGTGTTTGATGACCTTTATAAAAAAAAATAAACAAATTATTTTCGTTTAAAATATATAATAAAATTTAATAAAAAGTTAAATTATTTAAAAAGCCTATAATAATAATAATTCATGCAACATAAATAATACTAGAATACATATTTTAGTTAATAATTCATTTGTCTATATTTTCATCTATTCATGTAATAATAAAATTCTATTTAAAATCAATAATAATACTTATATAATTTAATAATAAAAATTACTCCATTCTACTATTAACTATTATTGTTAGTAAGAATATAAATTTTATAAAATACTATCTAACAAAAAAATATATGAGAATAAAATATAATAATAAGTAGATAATTATGATGTAAACATGGAGATGAAAAGATTTTAAAATCAAATAAAGAGTGAAAAAAAAATATTCCCCTCCCCCTCTTCCTTATTTCATAATCATCCTTATACTCTATGAAAAGAGGAAAAATTTAATGCATTTATTTATCGTGTTTTATTTGATGAGTTAACTGTATATGTGGATATAAATTTTGTAATGCAAATTTATTGTTCTATTAAAAATATATTTATTGTAAGAAATTAAATTAATTAATTCTAAGTGATGCATAGAAATTGAATACAATTAAAGAAAATTCAAAAACTTCTAGTAGAAAGTGGGATTGGGAAGTGAAATGGGCTTACGAAGATAGTATAAATTATAAAGGAATATATGACATATACACACATAAGTAAAAAAAAATAAAAAATTAATGTCTGACCTCGTTAGGTAATATATATATATATATATATATATATATATATATTTTAATAAATAGTCAAAATATTAGAATTTTATTAAGACAAAATGTCAAATATAATTAAAAAAATAATAATAAAATAAACTTCATCCATTCAAAAAATAAAGACTTAAAATTCTAAAAATTAATCCGTAAAACTATGAGCTACTCTATTTTGTGTCCAAACTCATCAAGTAACATATTAATCTTTGGTTCCAAATCCGAGCTCATCAGGTAATATTAATCTCTAGTTCCAATGATATTCGGGATGGAGAACAAATTTGGAGGCAATCAATAATATTTGTATCAATTTCTAAAAACTTATTTACACCTGTTGCAAAAAAAATTGAAATTGGATTCCAATTTTTTGTGTTAAGTTGTTATTTTTTAAGACATATTATTTATTTATTTATTATTATTGCCAATCAAAAAAAAATTGTAGAATAGTGACACAATTATAAAAATAAATATTGAGGATGTATGAATTAAATTAAAATTAAATAATAGATTTAACATTTTATTTTCTAAAATTTTTTATTCTCTCCGTGAAATTCTTATGAAATTGAGCACTTTAAGTAAGGATATTAATGTAAATCACAAAAGCAGAGACTACCTCGTTCCTGCCGATTTCGAGCTTATCACTTTTTGCTCAAAATTGTACCTGTACTACCATTATTATTATTATTACTATTACTATTATATAAACGCAACCTTCCTTCACCTCACCCCTTCCTTTCTTCCTTATTAATATAAAACCCTAACAAAAGCCTTCTAAACTCAAGAGTAATACCTTTCCTTACCAAAATTCAGTAGTAAATCTCATCAATCTTTCGATCTTCATTTTACAATCACACTCTGAAACCCTATAACATTTCTCTGGAAAATAATCGGACAAAGAGATGTGTGGCGGAGCTATCATCTCCGACCTATATCCACCGAGCCGGTCTTCTCGCTGTCTCACCGCCGATCTTCTCTGGAACACCGCTCTGAAGAAAAACCCGAACAATTACTACTCCAAGCCCTTGAGATCTGAGTTTGTCGACCTCGACGATGATTTCGAGGCCGATTTTCAAGGTTTCAAGGATTTCTCTGAATATGAAGCTGATGTGAAGCCTTTTGCTTTCTCTGCTTCCAAACAGTCTGGGATTACACGGGGTAAACCATTATACTGTTATGTTCCTAAGGTTTCATTTATTTATGAGGCTAAAATTTTGTTTTTTTCTTTGACTTCAGTTTGTTAGTACATGAGATTCGAGTAGCATATGATTTTTAAGTATTAATTTTTTTTTTGGGTTACTGATTATTGTTGTCCTAGATTTGGTTTCATTTCATTTCACTTCTGTTTTTTGTGATGGCTGCTTAGTTGGATCTATTAATAGTGTTTGAGGTGGGATTATCTGGATCTTTATTTTTTTTAGCTTGAATTTGTACGATTATGCGGCTTTATTGTTGTGTAAAGGAAAAATCAATCAAGTCTTCACAAGTTGTGCATGATTTTTTATCCTCGGATAATTTTCCTTGTGATAGTTCCACTTTAAAAGTACAAGACATACAAACCAGGTTCACTTTTAAAAAGAGTATTAACAAGAATAATAATTTCTTTCTACTTTTTTGTCAAGGAGTGTTCCTTTCCCTTAATTTTCCAAAGTTCTAAACATACCCTAATGAATCAGTTGAAATTAACTGTTACACTTGTTTTAATCATTGAATTTGGTACTAGTATCACCCAGTACGTTGTGATTCATTTAATTTAGTACCAGGGTATCACTTTTATATTTTGGTTTATCATAAGTTTAATTATTTTTATTCATCTTATGAAAGGTTCTGATGTTATAAAATCTGTGGAATCCAATGAGGAAATAGAGAAATCCTCGAAGAGAAAGAGGAAAAATCAATACAGAGGGATCAGGCAGCGGCCATGGGGTAAATGGGCTGCTGAGATCCGTGATCCACGGAAAGGTGTCAGAGTTTGGCTTGGAACGTACAACACTGCTGAAGAAGCTGCAAGAGCTTATGATTCTGAGGCAAGGAGGATTCGGGGGAAGAAAGCAAAAGTGAATTTCCCTGATGAGGCTGCCTCAACTACTGTGAAGTGCACCACTAAGACAAACCCTCGGGCAGTATTTCCCAAGGAAAAATTAAACTCTGTTCAGTCCAGTCTGAACCAGGATTTCAATTTAGTGAACCATCCAGATTGTGACTACTATACCTCTTTAGGTTTTGTGGAAGAAAAACCGATTCTTAAGCCTTGTGGTTATGCAGATGCATACCCTGCTATTGGAGAGGTGGTGCTCAAACCTATGACCTCATCAGATGGTGCTACTGTGCATTTTAATTCTGATCAAGGAAGTAACTCCTTTGATTACTCTGACTTCGGTTGGGGAGAGCATTCCTCAAAGACTCCAGAAATTACATCTGTTCTCTCGACTACTGTAGAAGGCAATGAAGCTCAATATGTGGAAGATGCTAACCCTGCAAAGAAACTGAAGTCAAACTCCGTGGATTCTGTTTCTGGTGAAGGAAATACTGAGAAGAAATCTGATGATCTCTCTGGTTTCGAGTCTCAGATGAAGTTCTTTCAGGTGTCATATATGGATGGCAACTGGGATACTTCGATGGATGCCTTCCTTGCTGGGGTCACAACTCAAGATGGAGAAAACCCGATGGATCTTTGGGCTTTTGACGATCTCCCTTCTATGGCTGGGGCAGTTTTCTGAGCAACCTTGTCCCCTGGCAGGCTTTGTAAATAAGGCTACATGTCAGTAAATTCATATATATTTAATCAGTTTTTTGTGATGCATTCTTCTAAGTAGGATTTTGTACTGGTTTTTCTTTCTTGGAAGCTATTTTGACTTGGTTTTTTCTTTGTTTGTTCAGGTGTGTTTGTTGTTGATGGAGCTGGAAGAATAAACAGCTAAGCATGAATATGCCCTAAATGCATTCTAAATTTGGCTTATGTTGTATGGATAGTACATAAGTATTAAGGTCTATTTTACTTTTGAGACTGAAATTAGGATTTGATTATGATGTTTGTATGGATGATGAGTACTGAAGCTTTATTATCTCAGTTTGTTTTTGATATTATTGTCGCTCTCCTTTCATGCCCTACTTATTTTATGGGATAGATCTTCATCAGTTTCTTATATTGCTACAATCTGGTATTTGAAGGTTCTGGTTTGGCCAGTCTTTGGGAGTTTTAACTGAAATACCGTGTGGTGAAAGTGAAAAATCTTGGAGAATTAGTCAAGTTTGCCAACTAATAACCTCAATTGTCTTTCAACTGTTCATGTCTTGATTAGCATCTACAGGGTTCTTAATTAACAATTTAACATCTAGAGGCCAATTGCACAGCTTGAATAATTTGGCGTGATCCATATTAGATGCTTGTTAATGGGTTTTTTTTTCTTTTATTTTTTTTAGGGGTAGGGGATATGACTATTGTCACAGCTTTTATATGCTACATATTTCTGAAGGATATTGAATTTCATTTTCATAGTTTATACAAAAGTATCCTAATATTCCCTCTATTCTTTTTTCTCTCTTTATACAGGGCGAAACTTTTCTTTTTTTTCATCAGAGGCTTGTAGATTTAAAGTAAATATTATAATAATTTAGTTTTTTATATTATCCTTGTATAAGTAATTTGTTTTTATTTCATCTTTCTAATAAATTTTAAAGTGGCAATATTGAAATTGTATATTCAATTAGATCAATCATATATATTACTTTTTTTATTTTTTATTTTTTATTTTATTTTATTTTATTTTTTATGTTGTCATCTAAAATTTCAATTGAAAAGGAATGGAGGGAGCAGAAAATTACAAGTATCCAGTTGATTGAGGTAGAACTCGGGAATTGTGCAGGGGTTTCCCATAATTATCATTTGTCAAGGGTCCCTTGACCAACACATGTCGTTTAACATGTGCCCTAAGGGCACATACTAAGCACACAATTTAAGAGTATATTCTCTTGAACTGTGTGCATATTCCTTTGGACTTAGTGCAAATGCAAAAATCAAGGGAATATGCACGCAATTCAGGAGAATATACCCTTGAACTGTGTGCTTAGTATGTGCCCTAAACATGTGCCTTTAGGGCACATGTTAAGAAATTCCTAATTATATATATATATATATATATATATATGTATATATATATATATGTATATATATAGAGCTTTTCTCCTATAAGGACCTAAAGTAAGGACCTAAAGTAAGGACCAATTTTTTTTTTTTTTTTTGCTTTTTTTTTTAGAACAACTAAAAATAAATAAATAAGTAATTATGAAACTGAAATTTTTACATAATACAGTGTTTTGGGCGTGATTTGGATACATATAACAAAACATAATTACTGTACATAACAAAACTGTACATACATGTTTTGTTATATGTATCCAAATCACGCCCAAAACACTGTATTATGTAAAAATTTCAGTTCCATAATTATTTATTTATTTATTTTTAGTTGTTCTAAAAAAAAAAGCAAAAAAAAAAAAAAAAAAATTGGTCCTTACTTTAGGTCCTTACTTTAGGTCCTTATAGGAGAAAAGCTCTATATATATATATATATATATATATATATATATATATGTATATATATGTATGTAACCACTATTTGCTGATATCTGAAGTCATTCGTTTCCCCAAAAAGTTGGTCGTTTAGAAAGGGTGAAGATAAAAATTTAGAAGTCACGCCAAGAAAGGAATAGAAGAAAGACGAGTGAAAAGAAAAACATCACATTCCTCTTCCTATTCCTCCTCCAAGTAGTACTATTTCTATCAATCAGCACATCACATTAACATAACAGTTGATTATAGTTGCTGAACTACAAAATGAAGAGCAGCATCAGCCATCAATGGATGTCCCCATACAAAATTCTTCATTTAGTCGGGAATTCTTCCTTGCATATTCTTTCAAGAGGGTTTGTTTCTTTCTCCTCGTATTTGCTATCACCGTAATTGCGGCATTGGGGACAGTTGCATTAATGGTAATCTTTGTGTTGAAGCCTCAAAAGCCCATTTTCTCTGTCCAAACACTAAACTTGGATTCATACAAATTAGACGTTTATTCAAACTCAACCCTGTTTGTTTCATCTGTTGTTTCTTTGAGCCTGAATGCCCAAAATCCAAACAAAGTAGGCATAAGGTATAGCAGATCAAGACTTCGCATTCTGAATGAAGGACTAGTGATTGGATTGATTCGAGTTCCTGAGTTCTTTCAACCTCCACACAGCACAAATGTAAGCGTGCCAACCCGAGTTTTGTTTCAATGCGTGAACGTTAGCCAAATCCTCTCTAGCGTTTCATTTTCATCACAAGACGACGACGACGACGACAATGATTCCACACATAGCATTGCTAAGATGAGAATATCAGGTGATATTAAGGCTTATGTCCGCCTCTTTCATATCACCTTGCCAAAGGTCAAGGTACGTACTATATGCATTCCAATATTTTGATAATTAATTCAGATTTAAAGTTTTGTTTTTTATTTTATTTATGCGGTTCTTACTTGCGATCATGATTAATTATGATTTTCTGGTAATATCTTGTAGGTTGCTTTGGACTGTGACATAAACATTGATAACAGGTATCTTACATTCAGTAATGCAATGCACAACATTGAAGCTGTTAAAACTCAATTAGTATGTCTTTCTTTCTCTCTCCTGCGTGCCACTTTTTATTTTTATTTTTAGATAATGGATCAATTAAACTTCAGATACAGAGATTTTTCTTATGATTGATATGATAACCTTTTGCAGACATCTATTCCTGCCAACTCCCAGACATTCTCCAATAACTGCTCAATTGCTTTTTACATATAGACAAAAGGTATTCATCCGAAATGCTTTCTGTACATAGGCACATACATATATATATATACATATGTATATATATATATATATATACACATGTATATACATGTGTATATATATATGTATGTATATACATATGTGTATATATATATATATATATATATATATATATATATATATATACACACACACACTAAAATTGGAACCTCATATTTCCTTTTAGTTTATTTGGTCCCAAACCAGAGCCACCTTGTGCAGAGAAACGTTGAGCTAAATAAGAGGTTGAATAGAAAATTGGTGACTTTCTTAGAATACAATTATAATTTTGGGATAGAGGGAACTTCAGTAGAGAGTATAATTAAAAATCATCATGGTTTCGCAGGTTGGAAGCATATTTTATGAATGGTGAAGACAAAAGAGTGTGTACAACTACGGCATATATGTTCTCATATCTTGGACTCCTATGGAAGCTCCCTGCTGCTGTTACAAAATTCGGCAAATATGTATCAGTAAAATGTAATTATATTGTTTTTGAGAATTGATATTTCATCACAAGACTCTTCTCACATAAATTAATAGTAAATGAGACCCGCATTCATGTGGATAAAATTGTAAGACCTTGTGAAAAAAACCATTTCCTATTTATTTATTTTTGGTTAAACTTCGTTGTGTTCAAGCTAGGTGTTTATATAAGCTTGGACATTTTTCGTTGACACAAGGTCATGTAACTACAGTACATTATCAAGTGTTACACTACTACTGTATATGTATATAAACATGTTTAAATTAAGTCTGTCGACTTGATTTAGAGGCAGCAGGGAGTTGCAAAAGATTCCAAGACTACTGTTATGTTTTACAAATTTTTTTTTGATATTTTCACTAATAGAAGCGATATTTCTACAAATTACTCCACACATAAATAGTAGGTGAGTTCCATATTTATTTTAAAAAATATTATATTTATTTGTAAAATTAATGATTCCCTTTACAAATGTGTCTATAGTTCTAAAAAGGGGAGAATATATATTATACACACATACGTACACATACTTATGGCAAGGTTAACTGAATATAGCATATGCATTATGCATACTAGTCGCAGTCGCAAACGCGTTGCGTGTGTAAATTATGTTGGAAATGAGTTAAGAATTGAATGAGAAAATTGACTCCAAACCTACCCACTTGAAATGTTGAAACTTGCAAAAGTCCCACATAGAGTATTAGAGGGAAAAATGAAGTATTTATATATGGAATGTTTGTTCAATGGGAAGGGCCCCAAGGGGCACCCCACTTTTGTGGAAGGGAGAGGACCTAGCCAACGCTTGGTTCGAACCCACACGCGCGCGCCGCCGCCGTCCGGGCGGGCCGGGCCAGGGTCGTGGGTTTTGTATATATAATTTTTTGGACAAAATTTTTGTTTAATTTATTATCATAACTACCACTGATACTGCGTCGTTTTGCATACGAACAGATGCGTCCCATCTGAACGGTCACGAAATTATCCTATAAATAAGAAGGAGGGCAGCCCATTTTCGATACTTCATTTTTCCTCCAGTCACTGCATTATTTCCTTTCATTCATTCATCGCATAGAAGTTTAAGTTCGAGTACAGTACATACTAAGTTCGAAGAATTCTTAATTTTGAAGTGCTTCTAATTAAGAATTGGAAATCCGTTTTATCTTGGGAAGTAATTATTCAGAAAACCTTTAGCACCGTGAGGGAATAAATTTGCTTCAAGATTGTAGTTCCTGTAATTGAAATGTTTTTTATTTAATAAATTGAAAACAACTTACTTGGAAATTGATGCATGGAAACATGCAGACTTTCTTTGCAGGAACTATGTGATGAATGGTTTAGATAATACATTATATAATGTATATTGTACAATTCAAACTGCAAAGGAACTTTGGGAATCTTTAGATAAAAAATATAAAACTGAAGATGCTGGCATGAAAAAATTCATTGTTGGTAGATTTCTTGATTATAAAATGGTAGATTCCAAAGCAGTTATTACTCAGGTTCAAGAATTACAAGTAATTCTACATGACATTCATTCTGAAGGAATGTCATTAAGTGACTCATTCCAAGTTGCTGCAATGATTGAGAAACTTCCACCATCATGGAAAGACTTCAAGAATTATCTAAAGCATAAACGCAAAGAGATGAATCTTGAAGAATTGATCGTGCGACTTAGGATTGAAGAGGACAATCGAGTATCTGAGAAGAAGACTGGGAAAAACTACATTGAAGCAAAGGCAAATGTGGTAGAACAAAGGCCAAACAACAACAAAAGAAAGCATGAAGGCAAAGATAACTTCAAGGCCAACAAGAAATTCAAAGGCAAATGCTTCAACTGTGGTATCCAAGGACATAAATCAAGTGAATGTCGCAAGCCAAAGAAGTTGAAGAAAGAACAAAGGCCTCAAGCACATGTGACAGAACTAGAAAAACTTTCTGAAAATGTTTCAGATATTAATCTTTCTGCAGTTGTATCTGAATGTAATTTGGTAGGAAACACTAAAGAGTGGTACGTGGACACTGGAGCAACTCGCCACATTTGTTCCAATAAATGGATGTTTTCTACTTACAAACCAGTAGAAAATGATGATCAACTCTTTATGGGAAACTCCTCAAGTTCAAAGGTTGAAGGACGTGGAAAGATCATACTGAAAATGACATCTGGCAAAGAACTGACTTTGAATGAAGTGCTTCATGTGCCTGATATACGCAAGAATCTAGTTTCTGGGTCACTACTTAGCAAGAATGGTTTTAAGTTGGTGTTTGTATCTGATAAGTTTGTACTTACTAAAAATGATATGTTTGTAGGAAAGGGCTACATGACTGATGGGCTCTTTAAGATGAATGTTATGACTGTTGTACCGAAGTCTATTAATAATAATAAAATTAATTCTTCTGCTTATTTATTGGAATCTTCAAACATATGGCATGCTAGATTAGGACATGTTAATTATAATACTTTGCGTAGATTAATTAATTTAGAGTTCTTGCCTAAATTTGATATTAATCTAAACCATAAATGTGAAATTTGTGTAGAATCAAAAATGACAAGATTACCCTTTCATTCTGTTGAAAGGAAAACTGAACCTCTAGATTTAATTCACACTGACATATGTGACTTAAAGTTTGTGCAAACTAGAGGTGGGAAAAAATATTTCATAACCTTTATTGATGACTGCACAAGATATTGTTATGTATATTTGCTAAGAAGCAAAGATGAGGCTATAGAAATGTTTCAACTTTATAAAAATGAAGTTGAAAATCAACTTAGCAAAAAGATTAAAGCAATAAGAAGCGATAGAGGTGGTGAATATGAATCACCATTTGAAGAGATTTGCTCTACACATAGTATTATTCACCAAACTACTGCTCCTTATTCACCTCAATCTAACGGTATTGCTGAACGCAAGAACCGAACATTGAAAGAAATGTTGAATGCTATGTTAAACAGTTTTGGAGCACCCCAGAATTTGTGGGGGGAAGCTTTGCTTTCTGCCAATTATATTCTTAACAAAGTGCCTCATAAGAAAACTCATAAAACACCTTATGAATTATGGAAAGGTCATAGACCTTGCTATAAATACTTAAGAGTGTGGGGGTGTTTAGCAAAGGTAATGGTTCCTAAACCTAAAAAGGTTAAGATAGGACCAAAAACAATTGACTGTGTTTTCATTGGTTATGCAAATAACAGCAGTGCTTATCGCTTTCTTGTTCATAAATCTGAAATTAACGATATTCATGTTAATACATTTATTGAATCAAGAGATGCATCATTTTTTGAGAATATTTTTCCATACAATGGAAATAATGATTCAAATTCAAACAAAAGACCTTTGGTTGCTACTAGTGATAATCCTGAAAATATAGACAAAGAATCTGTAGTGGATGAACCTAGACGTAGCAAACGGACAAGGACTTCTACTTCTTTTGGTCCGGATTTTCTAACATTTTTGTTAGAAAACGATCCTCAAACTTACAAGGAAGCAATATCCTCTCCTGATGCTTCTCATTGGAAAGAAGCAATTAATAGTGAAATTGAGTCCATTATGCAAAATCATACGTGGGAATTGGTGGACCTTCCACCTGGTTCCAAACCCTTAGGGTATAAGTGGATCTTCAAAAAGAAGATGAAAGCTGATGGATCAATTGATAAATACAAAGCAAGGCTTGTTGTTAAAGGTTATAGACAAAAGGAAGGATTAGATTATTTCGACACTTATTCACCTGTTACAAGAATTACATCTATTCGGATGCTAATAGCAATAGCATCTTTACATAGACTTGAAATACATCAGATGGATGTAAAGACTGCATTCTTAAATGGTGAATTAGATGAAGAAATATATATGGAACAACCCGAAGGTTTCATTGCTCCTGGACAAGAGAGGAAAGTATGCAAACTTGTTAAATCCCTATATGGATTAAAACAAGCACCAAAACAATGGCATGAGAAATTTGATAATGTTATGTTATCAAATGGTTTTAACATTAATGAGTGTGACAAATGTGTTTATGTCAAAAGCACTCAAAAGGAATATGTTATTGTTTGTCTTTATGTGGATGATATGTTAATCATGGGGAGCAACAATGAAGTTATCAACTCAACAAAACGTATGTTGTCAAATAAGTTTGACATGAAAGACTTGGGGATTGCTGATATAATTTTAGGAATTAAGATTTCTAGAACTTCTGATGGAATTATATTATCTCAATCTCATTACATTGAGAAAATACTTGAAAAATTTAACAAGTATAATATAATTCTAAATAAGACCCCAGTTGATATAAATCTTCATCTAGCTAAAAATGTAGGTGATGGCATATCTCAACTCGAATATTCTCGTATAATAGGCAGTTTAATGTATGTCATGAACTGTACTAGACCAGATATAGCTTATTCGGTAAGTAAGCTAAGTAGGTATACGAGCAATCCAGGGAAAGATCACTGGAAAGCAATTTTGAGAGTTTTAGGATATCTAAAACATACTCAAAAATATGGACTGCACTATACAAGATATCCAGCAGTATTGGAAGGATATAGCGATGCTAATTGGATATCTGACAATAAAGACTCGAAATCCACAAGTGGATATGTCTTTACACTTGGAGGTGCAGCAGTATCTTGGAAATCCTCAAAACAAACGTGCATTGCAAGGTCTACAATGGAATCAGAATTCATTGCTTTAGACAAAGCTGGAGAAGAAGCTGAGTGGCTTCGTAATTTCTTAGAGGATATTCCAAATTGGTCAAGACCTGTGCCAGCTATATGTATACACTGTGATAGCCAATCAGCAATTGGAAGAGCACAGAGTCATTTATATAACGGCAAGTCCCGTCATATACGACGAAGACATAATACCGTTCGCCAATTGCTCTCAAATGGAATTATCTCAATTGACTATGTAAAGTCAAAAGATAATATTGCGGATCCGCTTACAAAAGGTTTAACAAGAGAGCAAGTGGAAAAATCATCGAAGGGAATGGGTTTAAAGCCTACTGTTTAAATAAGAGTCGTCATAGTGGCAACCCAACCTAGCTGACTGGAGATCCCAAGATCTAGGTTCAATGGGCAAACCAAACTATGTAGTACTCAGTAAAGCACTGAGGAGATAAATACTCCTAACCATTCCTATTATGATTATGAGACAGTGCACATCTGCCGCGATAATCAGGGTAAGTTATGCTTTTAATGACTTTTATATCTTGAAATATGTTCAAGTGGGGTATTGCAGAATACTCTTAATAGCAGTCACCTACGTAAGTAAGAAGGGGGCCACTTCTGTGAGAATTTTAAAGGCTGAATTCTCTAATATACTTACGGAACCAAGAGGTGTTTCAAGGCCAAAATGAACACAAACGTGAGAACCAATTATGTCTGAAGAGATATTTTGTGAATTCTATTGTCTTGATTTACACATACAGCTGACAGTTCAAAGACATCAAGTTTACTGATTAGCCAAGTAAATCCGATAGACTTTACTAGGGCAAGTTCAAAGCCACTAGGCTACTTAACCCGATGAAGTATCTTTTCTTCTGTATTCGAACTAGTGTCTGCATATTCATTTTTTGCATATTGTAAAGCCAATTTTACATTCATGTGGGGGATTGTTGGAAATGGGTTAAGAATTGAATGAGAAAATTGACTCCAAACCTACCCACTTGAAATGTTGAAACTTGCAAAAGTCCCACATAGAGTATTAGAGGGAAAAATGAAGTATTTATATATGGAATGTTTGTTCAATGGGAAGGGCCCCAAGGGGCACCCCACTTTTGTGGAAGGGAGAGGACCTAGCCAACGCTTGGTTCGAACCCACACGCGCGCGCCGCCGCCGTCCGTCCGGGCGGGCCGGGCCAGGGTCGTGGGTTTTGTATATATAATTTTTTGGACAAAATTTTTGTTTAATTTATTATCATAACTACCACTGATACTGCGTCGTTTTGCATACGAACAGATGCGTCCCATCTGAACGGTCACGAAATTATCCTATAAATAAGAAGGAGGGCAGCCCATTTTCGATACTTCATTTTTCCTCCAGTCACTGCATTATTTCCTTTCATTCATTCATCGCATAGAAGTTTAAGTTCGAGTACAGTACATACTAAGTTCGAAGAATTCTTAATTTTGAAGTGCTTCTAATTAAGAATTGGAAATCCGTTTTATCTTGGGAAGTAATTATTCAGAAAACCTTTAGCACCGTGAGGGAATAAATTTGCTTCAAGGAGACTTTGTGAATTCAAAGGACTCGGATTTACTTTCTTCAAATTCTGATATTTCCAAGTAAGTTGTTTTCAATTTATTAAATAAAAAACATTTCAATTACAGGAACTACAAATTATGTAGGATAAAATAAAATTTTTATAAAATTTGGAGGAGTAAATAAAAATATATAAAAAATTAACATTAAGAAAGACATAAATAGTAATATAGCTAAAGTCGTAAGGGAAATAATAATAATAAAAAAAAAGTGTAATTTAATTACACTAAATTTGTTTGCGGAGGAAACAATATAAATAGATGGATGATGCGGATGCCAGGGCCAGGAATGACCCGGATTTTGTCCCCGACCGAGTATTCTCGTCTTATTTTGCTACTTGTATTTTATATACTTTAATTAGTAGGGACTAGGGAGAAGAAACAAAGGATGTACCGTATATCAAAAGAAATATTCCACGGGTTTGAAATGGATTAAAATCTTATCCTCCTCAACTAGCCATTAAACAAATAATAAATACTTGTATACTCTTGATCTGCTTATGGTGCAGGTTAATTCAACACGGCAATGGCAGCAGCAAGGTTTGAATTGTGTGCCTTACTAGCTCTGGTGGTCTGCGCAAGCCCTGTGGCTGTGATATTGAGTGTTCCCCTTTTAGAAAGCTGCAATACTAATAAAGCGGCCCTCTTCATCTTGGGCGATTCACTTTATGATCCTGGTAACAATAACTATATCAATACTACCACCGAGTTCCAGGCTAATTTTTGGCCGTACGGCAAATCCTTCTTCAACGCCCCAACGGGAAGATTCTCCGATGGCCGCCTCATCCCCGATTTTATCGGTACCTTACTATTATTAACACCCTAAACCAAGATAAGATTTATTTACTTTCTGTGTCATTTAATTACCTTTTAGACTTGCATACACTTCACTTTTAGTTCACAAATCTTTTACTATTATTGTAGCCGAGTACGCCAAGTTGCCACTAATCCCACCATATCTTCAACCTGGGAATCATCAATTTCTTTTTGGAGCAAACTTTGCCTCTGGGGGAGCTGGTGCTTTGGACCAAACTTATCCAGGCCTGGTTGGTATATATAACAAACAAATCTACAATTTAATTAGTACAAGAGTTTTTAATTTTTAATTTTTGGGGGTTGAATGTCATATATATACAAAAGCCTTTAGGCGATTGGAGATTAATTGTGATGATACCTATCATATTTATTGTCTTTAGTAATCTTTAATTTACTGCAGGTAGTAAACCTCAGAACCCAGTTGAGCCAATTCAAGAATGTGGCAAAGCAATTAAAGCAGCAGCTAGGAGATACAGAAGCTGCGGAACTGCTCTCCGACTCGGTGTATATGATGAGCATCGGGGGCAATGATTACTTGAGCCCATCTCGCGGAGATTCCGAGCAGCCATATACTACTCGGCAACAATTTGTGGACATGGTTATCGGCAACGTCACAACTGTCATCAAAGTACCGACAAAGCATTTAATCCATTTGTACCCCTTTTTTTTTCAAACATATTATTCCCTTTAATTTTTCTCTTCCAAAAAAAGTCAGATTGATATGTATATATATATTTTTTGGATAAATAACAGGAGATATATAAGACAGGGGGGAGGAAGTTTAGTTTTGTTACCTTACCACCTTTGGGTTGTTGGCCAAGCATTAAGGCACAAAGAGCAGGGAAAAGTAGTAATACTAGCGGCGACCCCTGCGATGAAGATCTAGCAGCCCTGGTACAGCAACACATCAAGGCATTTTCCAAAAACCTCAATAAGTTGGAGAAGCAGTTAAAAGGACTTGGGTATTCCTATTTCGATCTCCACACTTCCTTTAGTGACAAAATGGCCAGTCCGTCAAAATATGGTAGACTTCTTCTTCTTCTTCGTCTCCTATGAATTAAGGTGAGATGTAGATGAATTATGGCTGGCATGTGCAGGTTTTAAGGATGGGAATAGCGCATGCTGTGGCAGCGGCCCTTATCGCGGAGTTTATAGCTGTGGTGGAATGAGAGGAGAGAAAGAGTATGAATTATGCGAGAATGCTAGTGATTATCTGTTCTTCGACTCTAATCATCCTACTCAAGCTGCTTATCAGCAATTGGCCAAGCTAATGTGGGAAGGAAGTCCCATTGTTACAGGGCCTAACAATTTGAAATCACTTTTTGAGGTTTCAAATAAATGAGCTACCCAGCCTTCCTGCCTGCCTGCCTGCCTGGTCCAAAAGTAGTTTAAGAATTCAGGCTGGTGAAATATATGAATATAACAAAATAATCAGCATATATATGCTTGTGTTCATCTTTAAATTTTATTTTGTCACATCAACTTTTGATTGCATAGTGTTTTTGGAATTGCACACATGAGAAAAATATTCTTTCCCTCCTCTTCACAAAAATGACAGAAATACAAACAAAAATAAAAAATAAATGAAAATTCTATAAATTATACAATTCAGATATGGAAATTTACTTATACTCTCTTCTATATGTATACAATATATATATATATATATATATATATATATATATATTGTTCTTGATAGTTTAGCCTCTATTTTCCCCTATACTAAAGCTGAACTTACGTAGTTAAGGGTATAACCGGAAGCACAAAACATCGTGTGATAATGAGATTTAACTCTTATAGAAGTTCCAACTTTTCTTCTGTCATATCAGATAAAATAACCCGTACATAAGAAATAATTTATCTTGTATTTTTTTTTCTCAAAACACTACGAACATACCATTTTTTACTAATTTTTCTTGAATTACTTTTTCTAATTGGACTTTAGTGTGAATTCTGTGTGATTGGAATGAAGTAAAACATTTTTAATGCATATGAGTAATGTTGATATTTGAAAAAAAAATATATCTACAACTTGAGAAATAAATGAATAGATTGAAAAAAAAATACATACCTTTTCATCCGATATGATAGCATTGGTGTTAACGATCTTGTTTGTTTTTGTATTTATTCCATTTTAAACTCAAGTGACTCTCATTTTGATAATAAAATCTTTTTTTTTTAATATAGTTGATTCAAAAGAATTTGTTCATGTATAGTAAACTTGTGGGATTTGTGTGTGTAGGTAGAGTGTTATTTATAGTGAATTAAATTGAGCTGATTGAGATATGTTTTACTAATTAGATTCATGAATTATAAAATATCAAGAGTTATAAAAATTATATCAATCATTAATTGAATACATTGTATTTTTAGTAAAAAAATATGTGTTAACAAAAAGACTTTTTAGACTATCGGGTCATCAAAGTTAGGCTGCTGAGTTGACTTAAGATCAATCAAAACGTTTCGGTATTTGTCTGTTATATTTTGGTAAAAAAAAAAAAAACTTTTTGAACTATCGAATCATCAAAGTTATACTTGACTGGGAATCAACTAAAACGATTCGATATTTGTCTTATTATATTTTGGTATTGATATGTCAAATTATTTTTTTAAAATGATCATCTTGAATAAATTTCAAGAAGAAGACCAGTTTTATTATCCACGAGAAGCCCTATCTAATCTTTGATCAAATGGAGAGAGATCGAGTATAAAAATTATATAATTATTCAATTTTGTGTAAAATTATATTATTACTTTGACAATTGTAATTGTAATTATTAGTAATTGAGTATAATAAAATCTTATTATTACGAAGATCATAATCCTAAAATACTAGTAATACTTAACTTAACTGTTAGTATTAAAACATGAATCAATTACGGAAATTCTGATGGTAATGATTTGTTTAAATTCTGACAGTTGACCTAGACAGGTCACCTAGGTAATGAAAGAATCCATATTTAATAACAAGTAAATATCAAATTCTGGCGGTTGACCTAGTTAATTTGGACAGCTTGGTTATCCTTTTGCTCTGTTATCTTCTTCTTCTTGTGTGGATGGATGTAGTCGCCGGAGCTGTGTTTCTCTTTAAGTCTATTCACTGAACCCCTTCCGTCACAAAGCATCCTCTTTTGCGAGTGGTTTGATCTCTCTCTCTCCTCTCTCTATATATGTTTATACCAAATATTTATATCCCGGTCTCTGTGTATACAATGTTCTTCCTCAATATTCTCCAAGTTATTATTGTTGTTAATTTAATTTATTTATTTTTTTAAAAATTTTGATGACTTTTTTTTTTATACATATTTTTATTTATTTATTTATTTTACTTTAAGATCTAGATTTAAGTTCATGCACCAATCCCGTTATTTTTTTATCTATCTGATGAAGCTAGCTTTAGCAACGGACTTGTCAGTATCCAGAAGAAGAATAGGGTTTCAGGGTTGAGTTTGCCGGTGATCTCTTGTCTTCCATACTATAAACACTCGGATTCGAACTATGGCATCAGAGATGCAACCAACTTGGTTTAGAGAAGAGCCTAACCAGAACACAACGTATTTGCAAAAGTTCATGCTTTACGAGACTCGCGCGGTACATTCTCAACCTTCTTCCGCAGCATCTTTTAATTAAGTTGAATTGTTGGTCCTTTTAACATAATTTGTTTGTCTGTTAGGTAAAAATTTATCTTTTCTGGTTGTTTGTGGTTCTAACTGAAGTTGATATTGTTTTCATTTGGGCTCCAATTGTGTAGTTATTGCTTGTATATAAAAACATTTGCATTGGTTTTGCACTTTGCTGAAGCAAGTGCTTATTGATTTACCAAAATTATGGGTTTTTATTTAGGAAATCTTTATATGACATATAATGGTTGAGTTGCAGGATAGAAGTTTGAAATTTATGTAGTCACATACTACTGTAAGTGTGAGATAAGCATGCACATGTTATCAAGTTCTGCTCAATAAGGAAATTTTTTAATTGTTCACGTAAGGTTATGATTGGTGAATATGTTCAATGCTATTGGCCACCGAAGCTCTCATAACTCTCAACTGTGGAGGCGCACATTCTTATATTGCTTGAATGAAACATGATTATGTCATTATTAAACGCCGTTTCTGCTGTATATTTTTTCCTTATTGGAAGTGCAATCATTTTAAAATCTGGTATTTAGATGCTTTCTGCTTCCCCTTCATATACACATACGGATATGTGAAAGTCAAGACATTGTTACATAAATTTCTTCATACAGTTCATCTAACTTTGATGTATATGAAGCTAAGTTATTTCTCCTTGCAAACCTATGATTTATAAGATTTGGAAAAATACTGAAAAAAAATAGTTTTTTTTTTTTTTTTATGTATTTTGGTTTCGCGATTTAGTTTTTGACATTTCCAGCGAGTTACCGCTGGAAGTTATTGCTTAAAGCCTTTAAGGTCTCAAACCTTGAATCTCTGCGTGTGTTGGCACAAAACGCTTGCAGCTACACTTGCACATTGCACTCTAATCAATGAGAGATTTTATTTTAGTAAGTTTTGTGCAGCAGAATTATCAGATGCATCTATCCTGCGAGGCTGCGACATTAACGAAACCATGTGCTCAAAATTCCATTTTCTATAATTATACGATGTCTGTTGTTTTGGAGTCTGTAATTAAATATGCTTCTTAGATAGAACAGATTTGTAAAAGTATTACAAGGAAAAGATCCCATCGTTCAGTACAAGAAGGTTAAAGAGCCCAGGCATAGAGTTATTATAGCATGTTGAGAGGTGATTTTGCGAGTGTTAGAACCTATTTTACTTGGATTGTGATTCGATATGATACGTGGAACGAAAAAAGGATTGGAATACATCAATTTGTGTAGTACGGTATAACTTTCTTAAAGATGTAGTTAAAACTAGTGGATACATAATTAAAATTGGTTGATATTTTGATTATAGTGGTCTCTCTATTTATAATGGTGGAATATTGAAATTCTTTTAGTTATTTGAACCATTAGTTATCAAGTTCAGACCTTCATCAATCAATTGAAAAATATCTTCCACATTTAGATGTATTTTACATTTTAACTATGTCTTTTAGGATTTTATGTTATCTAGATCCTCTACTACTTTGACACTAAAGTTTCCTCTATGTCTCTGTTTTTTCTTTTTATCTTTTTTTTCTTCCCTTGGTAATATCAATTAAATTGCTGTAGTATTATTTTATTTCCTCATAATTTAAAATTCTAGTTATGAATATGTTTAAATTCCAATTTCATTCTAGTCTTGAAATTTCAGTGGACCTAAGCACTTTTTTATAGAAGAACATCTTGATTTAAGTGGCTACCACCTATAGTACCATCACATCTAATTTATTAGCAGTAAATTGATCAATTACTGTCTGACCAATAGTTTCCCTTGGGTATATTTATGAACTATTGTTTAGATATATATTATTTAGCATTTTGCAAATCAAAAAAATTATTTATGTGATTGTACTAAGAGTATGTTTTAAAAAAGTAGTTTGTGTTTGGCAAATAAAAAGTACTTAAATTAGTAATAAGTGAAAAATATTCAGTATAAAAAAATTTGTTAATCACTTATTTCAAGTGTAAATTACTAAAAAGAATATTTTGAAAAATAAATATGGGTAATTATTGGAATTATTAAAATAAATAGGGATAGATTAGTAATATACTCGGTCAAACCTGATAAGAGTTGGCAAATAATCAGAAGTTCCAAATTGGAGCTTCTGATTATTTCTATAAAAAATGATTATAAGCAGTTTTAAAATCAGTTTATCAAACACTTTTTCCATCTTGAAATTGATTATAAGCAGGTTTGATTGCTCATTTATAAGCGATCCCAAACACGCTCTAAGTTGATGTAAATAAATACCACTAACCATCTCCTTTGGGATATGACTCCGTTTTTGTGTCATTATCATTTTCCTATTATATTCACTTAAATTCTTTGTTCTAATTCTATACAGTAGTTTCCACGGTGGTCGATACAAATTTTTTCTCTTCAGTTTTACTGAATACTTCAGAAATTTAATACACATTTGACAATGCAACAGAACTTTTATATGATTGGACGGGACAAGAGTAGAACAGTCTGGAGAGTTTTAAAGATTGACAGATTAGAGCCTTCTGAGCTAAATATTCTTGAAGATTCTACAACATATTCGGAAATCGAGTGCTGCGATCTGCTAAGAAGGATAAATGATGGAAACAAGTCTACTGGGGGGCTTAAATTTGTGACTACTTGTTATGGAATTGTTGGTATGTTATGTTTAACATATATATATATATATATATTTGTTTTTTTACTTCTTCTTTGTCCTTTTAAAAAAACTGTTATGTTGTTTGATACAGAACTATAAGTCTCTTCTCTGATTTCAGGGTTTGTAAAGTTTTTGGGACCTCATTACATGCTGCTTATTACAAACAGAAGGAAGATCGGTGTCATATGTGGTCATGCAGTATATGCAATTACTAAAAGCAAGATGATTCCAATTCCCAATTCAACTGTGCAGTCCAATATGGTTTATTCTAAGAATGAGAACAGGTCTTTTGTCAATTCTGCATGTAAATGTAATATGTCATTTGTACTTCTAAGCAGACAGAAGGGGTTTAGAATCTTGTCCCTTTGTATCTTAATAAGCACCATCTTTCGATGTGTTTGTTTTGATTCTTATTTTAAGTTAATTCACTATGGGCAACTTGTTTGCCTTTTTGCATCTTTCAGTGTTATAGGTGTTGTGGGTGTGTTTACTTCATACTAAACTCATGTTCATATTATGTTTGTATTACGTTTAAAAGATTTGATGTAGAATATAATTTGTCAAAGATATAATTGTAAATATAAATATGCTAAATGGTGCCATCAATATGTCCTTGATTGTTATAAATGTTTATAGAGGTTCTTGCCTGTTTATATCCTGTGACTTACAGGTAAACTTCATTGGTGTTGTGATGTTAATTTATGATGTTGAATGAGGACAAGGTACCATCTGGGTTTGGGGGGGAATTTTTATTTTTATTTTTTTGGTTTATTATTATTTTTGCCTTGTTGACTTAATAAGTTAACAGCTCTGTCTTTTCAATCTTTTAGCTTTTACTGGACGTTGATGTATTCTTTTCCTTTGTCCTTTTTCTGTTGATGACATAGATATAAGAAGCTCCTATGCACAGTGGATCTCACAAAGGACTTCTTTTTTAGCTACTCCTACCATGTCATGCTTAGTTTTCAAAAGAACATGTATAATCATGAGGCAGGACAACTCATTTATGAAACAATGTTTGTTTGGAATGAGTTCATGACCCGTGGAATTCGCTATCACCTTAAGAGTACTCTCTGGACAGTCGCACTAGTGTACGGATTCTTTAAACAGGTACTCAATTCATGGGCTCTAAGCTACTTCATTATTCTGAAACTTCGTATAAAACTATTGCTTCTATGATTTTTCCCCTTCTGCTTAGCGGCATAATACTGTATCATCTTTTAATGCTGAAACTTAGTTATTGTTCTCACTTCCTAGTTCATTTCTTTTTGCTTTTGGTGGTATTTGTTGTTACTATCAACTCCGTTCTCCTGAAATCTAAAATTTTCAGGAGTTTTGAAGGGACTTCATTCATCAGGAATTTCAAGAAACTTCGTGGCACATCAAATTTTATCTTGTCTTTTGTAGTATTAGTTAACTAAATTGGTAAATCTTCCTGTTTTTGTCAAACCAGATGATCTGGAAGATAACTTATGCAAATGACTGAAATCTTCTCTGCATGGTTACAATGTTTGGTGTCAAATTAGTTGTTCCATGCTCTGCAATCGTACTGCATCAACGAAATAGTATTCTGATATTTATGCTTTCATAAATTGTTATATCAGGTCAAACTTTCAACATCTGGAAGGGACTTCAAGTTGACCATTATTGCGAGACGATCTCGGCATTATGCAGGAACCAGGTTTGGACAAATGAATAAAAAACGAAGAAGTTCAAATTGTATTCTCTTACTAAGATGATTCATAAACATGCATGTTCTTTCACTATACTTGGGGCAAAGTTCAATTCTCATCTCCATGACCTATTCTAGAGTATTTACCTAAAAAAATTCCACATATTGAATAAGGGGAAAAACAGTACAAGGTCTCTGTATAGTAAATATGTATGAACTGCACATATGCAGAGTGCATCTAAAATGATAGATCAATATCTTAAAAAATCTTTTTTGTTCCTTACCTACGTGCAATGATTCTTCTCTCTGTCTGGTGTAGATATTTGAAACGAGGGGTAAATGAGAAGGGTCGTGTGGCCAATGATGTTGAGACAGAACAGATTGTGTTTGAAGATGTTCCTGAAGGATGCACAACTCAAATAAGTTCTGTTGTACAGAACAGGGGTTCAATACCCCTTTTCTGGTCACAGGAAACTTCTCGATTGAATATTAAACCTGACATCATATGTATGTTAAATACTTTGAATAGTTGTTTTCAAGTTTACAATTTCCCCTTATATTATGCTGAGACTCCTTCTGTTTTCAGTGTCGAAGAAGGACCAAAACTATGAAGCCACTAGACTTCACTTCAAGAATCTTGCAAAGAGATATGGAAATCCAATTATAATATTGAATTTGATTAAGGTAACGCTTTCACATTAACTAATGGATCAATTGATTTTGCATTGTTGTTTCAACATATTCTTGTACTTTTATCTAAGCAATCCTCCGATGGTTATCTTTCCTTTATATCTGCTTGTCATAATGGTTTGTGGTTAGCAGACTCGTGAAAAGAGGCCTCGGGAATCTATTCTACGTACAGAGTTTAGCAATGCTATTGATTTAATGAATAAAGAATTATCTGAGGAAAATCGCTTGAAGTTCCTTCACTGGGATCTAAACAAGTTCTCCAGAAAGTACACCAAAATTTCCTTTTCCTTGTCCTTTTTTTCTTTCTTCCCTCCTAGCATTTGTTTCCTTCTTTTATTTTGTCTTATAACTTTTGAAGTACAATTAATGTGAATATTTCTCGATTCCTTTTCAGCAAAGCAACTAATGTCTTGGCACTTTTAACCAAAATGGCTGCTTATGCGTTGAACTTGACTGGTTTCTTTTATTGTCAAGTAAGGACAAGGAAAATGCTGAACTGTTCCAATTTCGAGTAAGTTTAAGGGTTTTCATTTTGCAGTGCTTTTATAATGTTGCAATTAAGAATTAATATTCCTGACAAAGCACTTGTCGTTGTTAAGTCCCTCATTTTCTATAGATCAGTTTACAATGTTTGATTTGACCTGACTCTTGGATTAAAATCTCCAGATCTTTGTTTTGGAGTTTAAATTCTTTGAAAGCTAATCTATAATGGGATTTGCCATTATCAAAGCCTTTGTATGCAAGTAGCAAGCCTGATTGTTGATATTATGCATACCATTAATCATGGGCTAAAATATCTTGATCAGGGCTTTTTGGCAGCTTGTCCTAGTTTAAAGTCTTAACAGCATGCCTTTTTAATCTTGTTGAATTTGAATATTTTTGAAATTGTACAGCTGGTGCAAGTCTGTTTTGATATATGGAATTATTATTAAAATTAAACCATGACTTGTTTAGACTCTCTCTCTTAATTGGCACTGTGGTGTTTCCATTAGCTATTAAATATTGGCTATCAAATATGATGCATGATTAGTGATGGTGATGATTGCAGACTACAGAAGAAAGACTCTGATGACTTAAAAAATGAAGTTTGCAACGGCATGGGAGATGCAAGTGGGAATCATCTTCTCAAACCGACATTTCAGAAAGGAGTTCTACGAACAAATTGCATAGACTGTTTGGACCGCACAAATGTTGCGCAATATGCCTATGGTTTGGTTGCTCTTGGGCATCAGCTCCATGCTTTAGGATTTACAAATACCTCAAACATAGATCTTGATTCCCCTTTGGCAGACAAGTTAATGAATACGTATGAGACGATGGGCGACACGCTTGCATTACAATATGGTGGATCTGCAGCACACAATAAGGTAATTCTTTTGAATGGCACTGCTTGGTGTTATTAATGTTTACGGTACATGTGGGGCGGAAAATGGAAGGAGGGTCAAAAGTCTAGGAAATCTGTTGTAAAAGTGTCATTGATTGGTTTCCAATACTGTAATCATGTTGTTAATATCTGAAACTATGTTAAAAATGGTAGGAAACTGGAATGTGGCAGTCACGATCTATACGGAAGGGCTTACATGTTGTATATGCAAATGTGGCATATAATTTGTTCAGTGGGTCTGATAGGGGATGGATGACGCCTTAATGTGTTTATTAATTACTACTACTCATTTAATGTTTTTCGTATACTTTAGTACAATCGAACAAGCCAATTATCTAAGCTTCTAATCCTTCTGTACTGATTGACTAATTTGTATGTTGGATTTTATGCTCATAGGTCACCATTATTAGTATGTTAGGCTTTATGCTTGTGCCACAGTTCTCCTTCATTGGAAGCTAATATGATCAACCAAGGCCAGGAGTCTTCAGAAAACGGAATAAACTGACCAAACTGGCCGAATGGTACTGAACCAGAAAAGTTTGGCCAGTTCTCCAAGCAAAATATTCGGTCATGGTTCCTGAAATTAAAACCGAGTAAATCTCAGTTGGCTAGCAGTTTGTAGCAAATTAATCTGTTTTAAAGCCGAAGCAATCGAACTTTGTATGACTATCATTTGTACAGAACTGTATATACCGTAGTAGTGAAAGGCAAAGCTTTGGGCCTTTGGCAATTAATATTATGTTATTTCAAATTTCAACATTTGACTCTTAGGGCTCCTCTCTAAATCTAACTTAAATCCTTTCGAATCCTGCAAATCCTCTCATCTCTCTCTCTCTCTCTTATGGGCCCAAGGCTATCTTCTGAAGAACCTCTACATCTTAAATTGTGCCATCATTATCTTCCACCCTTTCCTCTTTTACCGGGTATGTGTGCGTATAGATATGTATTCATATTTCTACATCTCTTTCCTCTTATGCCAGTTTCTTTCTCTCAACATTCAGACTATATGAGTAGATGTTGTAGTTGATTCGGGTAAATTTGTTATTTGATGAAAGAAATTTTAGGATTATTAATGATTTGATATGAATTTGTATTTAATTTGTTTTAAATGTCTTCAATTTAGCCGGGAAACCGATAACTGACTATTATCTGCCAAGTACAATAAAACTGTCTGCTTCAGTCAATTTCAGTAAGAGGAATATGAAAACCAAGCATTTCAGTTTAGGTGTATAATTCTCCTAATAACAGGCCGAAGCTGACCGTGTATGCTTTTAAAGAGTCCATCTAAATTTTGTTATTCATTGTTTCCCTTAAAATGATATTGTGAATCTTCATCACCAAGCTACGATTAGAGGAACAGGTCTAATAGCTGATAGCTCTATTTGTCTGCTCTATAGTATTGTGTGGTCATGAATTGATTATTGTATATTAACAGTTGATATCAGCCTCAAACTAAAATGTATATGTCCATAATTAGAAACAGGTTAGTTTAGAAATACTAAATTGTAACAAATCGGGCCCAAAATCGAGTCCACAATAAGGCTTAATTCACGGCCCAAGAGCACCAGTTGGGTCATCTTGTCCCATGACAGGTCCACCCAAAAGTCATTACTACTTATTGGTACTCTAGGAAGTAGAGTTGAGACCTCGTAAATAGTACAGTCCATCCTACATATTCCGATGTGGGACTGGGGTATCACATAAATATGCCTTAAATGTATTTTTAAATGGACATAGAATTTTGGAATTGTGCTATTGCCTTGTCAATACCAATAGACTCTGAACACATTGGAGCTGAACATATTCTCACCATTAGTAATTAGTTCAATTTGCCCTTGGAACTATATGAAAAAATGATTCTAATGAGTTCTAACTTTTAGGCACTGCAAGATCTTCATTTTGTTGCATCTGGGACTTGTGAAAGTTCCTTTGCAGCTTTAATGAGTTTTGTTATATTTTGTTGTAAACTTATCTTGATTAGTTATCTGCTGTTCTGCCTAGCAGCCCATAGTATACAACTCAGTCCATCAGTCATGTTGCATGTATGTCTTCCTAATCATGTTTTTAAAGTTTAAACTTTTTTGAGTTCGTATTCATTTCTCTCCTAGAGCAATTGCTTATATACATTTATCCAAGTTCGTAATTGTAAACAGATATTCTCTCAGAGAAGAGGTCAATGGAAAGCAGCAACCCAATCTCAGGAGTTCTTAAGAATTCTACACCGATATTATAGCAATGCCTACATGGATGCTGAAAAGCAAGATGCAATTAATGTGTAAGTCAAACCATTTATCCCTCTTAAAAAAGTTCTATAGTTGTTTTGTGATACCAGATCCTTCACCTGCAAATTGCATATCCATGAACATAGACTTGAGTTGGGCCTCTTCTGGTTAGATTATTATTATTATTATGTGATACTTCTATCTGTATAGAGGTGATTGTGTGAAATGACATTTTTTAGTTTGATGGAACTTAATCCATGTATCATCTGAAGCTGTATATCACTTTAATTGGTCTGGATTTCTTTTAATCAGGTTCTTAGGGCATTTTCAGCCACATCAGGGTAAACCAGAACTATGGGAATTGGATTCAGACCAGCATCACAATGTTGGAATCCGAGGTTCTAATTTTGTAGATGAAAATGCTAGGTATAATTTTCATCTTTTTGTGTTATGATACTTGATGATTTTACCTTCAAGTTAAATTGACTAGGTATCCTATACTTTGAATTGGAAGAATGAAGTGACTAAATTGACTAGGTATCCTATACCAGGACATCTACAGAAAATTTCAACATTTTCATCACAAAGCTGTTTTTTTCCCAATCATTGCTCAAATTTCCAATTGTAGTTGAAGATATTGCCCCTGTAAAATTTCTTTCATTGTTTTCTTGATTCTTCTATGCTCGTACTTGATTCTTTCCGTTATCATGCACTTTTGCCTTGCACAAATACGAACTTTGCTTCAGTATGTCTGCTTAACTAAACAAACCGCCCACTATACTTGAAATGTTCGTATGGAGATTACTGTGAGGAAAATACATAGATAGCAAGTAGAGTTCATTTTTTGAAGTAGAATATACAGATTCAGTGTCCACTTTGAAGAAAGTTATCTCAAATTTGAAATAAATCTTCAACAAACATTTAAGCATTAAACATGCCTGCCTGAATCTTGTTACCATTAGTCGTACCATCTTTGCTGCATATACTTAAATGGTCAAGACTCTGGAACACTATTCTCAAAATGTTGCTTTGTCTATATATATATATGTCCATGCGGACTTGAGAGAGAACACATTTGATGCCTAATTATACTCCTGCTCCAAAATTATAAGATCATTATCAATTTGAGACATTTTTAAACTCAAAATTGTTAGGATTTCTTAAAAATTATGAAGCAATAAATCTTATACTTAGTAATACTTTTTTGTACATGGTTTATAATTTTTTATTTTTGCTAGTTTGAGAAATAATTTATACACACACCAAACCTTAGTCACTGCCAAGGTTTGAAACCCCACCCTTTTGGTACACTAGGGATGGCGTTAACCACTGGGGCAGGACCCTATAGTTGATAGTTTACAATATTCAATTAACTAAAATTAAATGAATCTATATCAGTTTTGAGTTAGAAAATGTCTCAAATTGAATTATGATCTTATATTTTGGAACGGAGAGAGTATTATATTCAAAACATGTGGTTTTGGTTGTTTTTTGCTTGTGCAGGTCATCTTTTAAAAGGTCACTATCTGATGGAAACATTATATGTGAGCGCAATTCACCCATTGAAAATGGAAATCTTGATAAGAACGAAAATTTTAACCAGACATTAACTGACAAGATGCAAGGTGGTAACAGGGGTCTTTCAGAGTCTACACCAGAAATCTTAACTTGCGATACCAATGCATCTTATTCCAGGTGAGTGTACATGGCCCTTCCCACATCTTTTTCATAATTCTAGATTTTTGTACCATGGGATTTGGATTTTTTCAATAAGTAGGCCCCACCATTTCATTTCGCCTTCCATCCCATAAAATATGTCTTAAGTACATCTTTCACACAAATTAAGAACAATCAAAGTGAAAGAGAGTATTAATAAGTTCCAACCCACATTGAACCCCACGTAAGTACATAATGATTCTTTGATTTTTCTAAATGGAGTGGACACTATTCAGTACTTTTGAGGGTTAAATAGTCTTTATAACATTTTGGATTTGAATTGTGTACTTTAGACATAATTTAGGGGACAATTTTTTTGGTACTTTAGACATCTTTTGTGGGACGGAGGGAGTATTTCGTTGTGGGACAAGAAAATGTTAGGTAGGGCTTTGTAACTGTATAATTCTTGATAACAATCTAGAAAAAACTAGTGTGAAGGAAGTGAGATTGGTTGCACGGTAACAATGTTGTGATTATTCTGTTAGCTACATGGTGATTTTCTTTTAACTATTGATTGTTCAAAAAGAGGGCTTTGTATAGGCCAAACAAACTTACAATGGTAGCTGGTGCATGAGACAGTAAAATATACCTATTTTGACGTCGTTCAACCGTGTCCTTTTTTTTTTTAGGTAAAAATGCCTCTAGAATTTAGTCACTCCTATACCAACTTCTTGCTTAGTGAAAACCACTCTGACTCATCTTTATTCTATCACAATTCAGGATATTAATAACTTCTAGTGAATTCATTGCCATTTAGAGCATTTTGAAGCATTTTGTTTCTCATGTTTTGATCAAAGTAAAAGAATGGGAAGAGTAATAATAATTTTAGGGTGCATAGTATATTATATGTGAAGTACTAATACATTTGTTATCTGGACTTTATCAATGAGTTTCTATCAGGCAGATATTGTGTTCCCTATTGTGGCATAAGTTGAGGCTTCATGCTGCATGGGTGATTGTGTTCTAGTTATTATAAGACTATTTGATGTACTTCCACTGTATCTGTCGTTCTTAGTTGTCACATTATAAAGCAAAACTAAGTTACTCTGTGATCTTTTTCCACTATGTAGGTGAAATGCTGTTCTAGTTGTTCATGTTTGCAAGGTTGTTTTTATTAAATTTTGGCTCTCTGCTGCAGGTATACCCCTGCGACGTCTATTAAGCAGTTTTTCCCAGATATGCATCCTGGACAATCTTACAAAAGTGATAGCTTAGGTCTTAGTGAACATTGGGATTCCTTCAATTGTTCAAATTTTCTTGAAGCGGATTGGCATTCTTCGTCTGGAAATTCATGTGAAGAAGAGACATACGAAAGGTTATCATTCGGGCTCTGTTAACTAATGCTTCTTTGATTATTAATCAAATTACACCAGCTCTCACCATCCTGTGTTAGTCATCACCACCATGTCCAAATTATACTGTCACTCCTTTGTTAAGCATCAACTCAATACCGATGATGCTCTCTTTCTTTATTTTTCTACTTTAAATATTTTTTCGTCCACCATATAAGACCTTAAGATCTTCATCTCAATTCTCAGGTAAAGAAACTTATAACTAGATCCAAAACAGGGACAAAACTTTTTGTATATAACATAATGGTGTATTTTGCTGCTTTATTTTCCAAGTGATTATGGTGCACAGATATTTTATGATGTTACACAATATGTGGGATATACCGAGGCATTTGAAATTGTATTTGCTTCCCCAGTTATCTAGACTTTCCTCCTGAAATGACTGGAAGCATCAACACTTATTTGGCAATAACCCCTTATTTCTTTCAATGGTTTTTATTTTAGTCATCTAATTTTTACAGTTCAAAAAGTGAGTTTTGTTTTCCTTTCAGTTTTTGGTTCTTTTCTATTAGCATTTCAGTTATTAAGATTGGATCAGTTTTTAGTTTAGTCAATTATACTTGAATTATTTGAGAATTTCACACTGATGAGCCTATATTGGATTTCCTGCATGCAGATCTTCACTTATAAGCAATCCTATTGCTAGTCTATCATCTGATAGTGTTGCAAATGAACTTAAAGTGGATACAAGCGCAAGTGAATCTGGATCTAGCATGAAGGTCAGTTCAATTTGTAAATTACAGTTCTTGAACAATGAATTCAACATATTCTCTCTTACTAGACAAGTGCAGGTTGGAAGAATAGAAATGTAGATAATTTTGAAGAGCTACAAATTACAATTGTATCGTTTGAAAATACTAATATAGTCGTTAGTTGTTTGCATTCATATTATATCTCATGTCAGTTCGTTGATAGTCGTCATTCTTAAGTTTGCCATACTCCAATGAATTGATCCGCATCGCCTCTGAATTTCTCTTAGTTTTAGAAAATGGAGACTCCTATTATATATTACAAACGTAGAATGGATGAAGAGAAAACAGGGGTAGAATTGGTCATATTGCAGTCAATCATCACATCCATTTGGAATGCATTAAATCTTAATTGTTTCTTTTTAGCTTACTGAGTACTCTCAGACTCCATGGCTCTATTTTAGTCTTTGCTTAAGTGGTATACTTCTGCTAGGGATGGGTTTTAATACATAGACTATATTATAGCAAAAGAAAATTCAATATGTCGGGCAGCATATTAGTGAACCATTCTGTCTTCTTAAAATTTTCAGTTCGTTGATTTGTCAATTGGATTTGAATTGATGTGTATTTCTTATTCTTTTATATAAATTATCTTTCTTCATTTTCTTAAAACTCATGCAGGGAAGCGAGCTGAGTGTTACAGACCTCAATTTTGATGCTGCCCGTAGTTCTGACATTCTTGCCGAGTTCTCTGATAACTTTGTGAACTGGGTGGAGAGATGCTGTTCCCTTGATTTTCGGCACTAGGTTTTAGCTCATGCAGTACACAATATCGTCATTTAATTATATCATCCGAAGGATGTCATTAGCCAACAGAAATAATCACTTGGAGATCAACATATGATAAATTAAAAAAGAAAGGTCTGACTATCAGTAGGGATAAATGCATCTAAATAAAGGTATTACCTGGTTATCTAAATTTGATGCATTTGTTGGTCGATGGTATATACCCAACTGAAATTGGAGAGGTATAAAGAGTAGATAGCATTACCTAATTTCTTTTGGAGCTTTTAGATGCTCCTCGCTAAAGTTGAATGCTTGATTTTTTTGTAAATACTTATAAAATTTCTAGTTAGATGGAGTTCCGGGTTGCAGTTCGAAGTGTACTACTTTTAATAGTTCCAATCATTTCCACGATGTGCCAGAAGATGCGTGCTGACCAACACTATGAAGAAGTTTCCTCGATTCACCGAAGGTGGGTGATAATTTAGTGATAAAAGTTTTCTGTATGTTGAGTCTACTAGAAAATAGACTAAAGTTAGAATCGTAATAATAATATATCATCAAAAACACATGAGCACAAGCTTTTTAAAATTTTATTGGAAGAAATTGAGGCTGGATCCATAAGTTAGGATCCATGTCTTGGTACACCACACCAAGCGTAGGATCTTAAAAATTGATTGATATGATTTCAGCAATAGATATTTTAATTAGTTAAAATAATTATTGATGTTTGTTGTAAACTCAAAATAAACTTTGGATTTTAGAAGAAGTTGTCCGTTGACTTGAAAATACAAAATACATCTCTAATCATGTTTTTTGCTTCACTATCTAAAGTTTGCCACTAATCCCATTTGCACCAGAGAGAGAGGGAGAGAGAGAACACAAACAAAATTAAGAACTGCCGCAGACGACAACACTATAACAAAGATATATTCAACAGCTGAAAGTCGGACAACTAACAACGTACGCTAAAAATGAAAACTAAAACTGATTACGCTACCTTCAATCCAAATCTAGTCATTAACTAAACTTGCTAATACAAAAACATAAATAAATACGAATCAGTACTAGAATCATATAATAAGCTGTAATTAGGAAATAGTAACAGACACTCTGTTGGACTTTGGTGGAGGCAACTTGTGAACCACCACCGTGAGGACTCCATTTTCACAGTTGGCAGTGATCTCTGACAGGTTGCAGTTCTCCGGCAGCTTGAACTTCCTCACCAACTTTTGAGGTGCCCTCCTCTCCAGCCTTATGTACTTGCACGCATCTCCCTCCTCCCCATCTCCCCGCTTCCTCTTCCCCCTGCTTTGAATTACCAGTGTGTTCTCATCTTCGATGGTTACCTACAAAAGTATTCAATCAATCAATCAACAAATTAAAACAACTTCAGCTACCCCTACTAAAGTCTAAATGTGCATAATAATAATATAATAATAACAGAATAAGTTTGTTGGGAAACACATTTTTATAAAGGAAGAGAGAAGGAAATGTTTGTTACCTGTATATCAGATTTGGATAAGCCCGGAAGATCCATGTAGAATATGTATTCCTTGGAGGTATCAAGGATGTCCACAGGAGGAATTTTGGAGTCGTGAGATCTTGAAGGGGATACAATAATTTTCTCAATTGCTTCGGGTAAATTGAAGAGGTGGCCCACAGCAGCAATATCACCATTCAAATAATCCGCCATTCGATCTGCCTAAACTTGGACAGAGTTGAGTTGAGTTGAGTTGAGGTGGAGGAGCTTATCAGAAACTGCAGCTTGCGATGATAAAAATTAATGCGTTGATTCCAAATTTGAAGGATTTAAAAAGGCCTCGCTGCGAATGTTCCAGAACATAGTTTCTGCATCCTTTCTTTTCTCTCTCGGAAGATCTAGAAGGGTCAGCTAGCAGCTGGTGATACGGTGCTTCCACGTGTATACGTGAATGATGAACGTGGAAAATTATCTTTTTCTTTCTCTTTTTTTCTTTTTCTTTTTCGTCTTTTACTTTTGAGAGAGTAATATAAATATTCCCTCTTCTGAAAAATAATAAAAAGAAAAAGAAAAATTCACATCAAAATGACATTACAGTTTATAATCATAATTTTATTATCATACAATTATTAATAAAAACGAGCAATATTTATTTTTTTAGAGATAAACATGTAGTGAAATATAATTTTTTAAACGAATTTTTTTTCGCGGAACGAAAAAATATTTTCTACGCAACTCTTTTTTTTTATTTTTATCATATTCAGTATAAAGCATAACTTTAACCATTTTTAATACAAGATATAACTTTTCAGTAAACATAATATATTTATCTAATAAATTGTTTGTGAAAAAGATAAAAGTAGCATGGGAAATATTATTTTTCTCACCTTTTCTCCTTGAGTGTGTTATTTTCTGATTTTATTTTACAAGAAAGATTGCCATATTCATTCATTTTTGTAAATAAAAACGTAAAACTATGTGAGCAAAATATGAACACAACATAAAGAAATAAATTATAAGCATATATATATATATAGGATCCGGATCAGGGACATACCCTGTTAAGTAACATTCCATCTTAAGTAACATACCTATATAGTCTTCGTCTATTTTTTTTTAAAATTAGCTCTCTCCTTCGGTCTGAAAACTCCTCTCACACTTCGTATTCATCACTCCTCTCATAACCTCCGCTCAGACCAAAACTTCGTCCGATCTCTCGATTTCAGACCAAATCAACCTAGGTCTCGACTTCCTAGATGCAACCTAGGTCTCGACTCCCTTGATTCAACAGCGATCTCGACTTCATTGACAGCTAATCAACATCTACCTCTTTGATTTCGACTTCGATTCGGTAAGGGTTTAACTATTTTCCTCCATTACAACTATATTGGTTGAAGATTTGCTGCAATTTATCCCTTTACCCTTTCTGAGTTTTGTTTTGGTCTGATTTCTAGGTTTTATTTGAACCCTTTAAGTCTCTATGTTCGTATTTGGGTTTTTTTCATTGGGTTTGTTCTCAAGATAGCTAATAAGAAAGAAACCTAGGTCAAATCCCCTTAGTTTACCAAGGCTTTGTTGAATCCAGTCGAGCTATTTGGCCTTGTTTAACTTAGAAAAGAGGCTGAAGTTCTTGCTTTATTTCTTGTGTTGGCAGGCTAATCACTGGGATACTTTCTATAAGTTCTACAGGAACACGACCAATAACAAGTTTGGTGCACCTGCCATTCACTATAAGTTCAAGGGGCTTTTTTTGTTTGTTTGTTTGTTGTTGTTGTTGTTGTTGTTGTTGTTGCAGGTGCCATACCATCTGGTTGACATATTGCACCCGTCTGTAGGTATATTGTTTGCTTGACTGGAATGTATGCTTTTTTTTATTGTGCTTTAGATTGTCATAATTCTTATTTTTTTCACATATCGCGTTGGGATAATTTTTCAATCTATTGAGACACACTGGATAACCATGCTTCAATGATATTGGGATGTATGTTACTTTGTCAATCTGTTGGGAGCCACAACAGATTGACAACCATGTATTGTTCTGATAACCGTGTATGTTCGGATTTTTGCAGTTTGTCAATCTATTAATATCTTTCTAAATTTGTTCTAAACTTCTGCTCCACCTTCCTTGGTATTTGGGTTAAAACGTATACAGTACCTCTGTGGTCTTTTGTTAGGCTTCTTTATTACATTTGGCTCGTTTCTGGGGTCAATGGGGCATCCATTGTTTGAATCATTTTCCTCGTCTAAAGATCCGATTAATGTACTTCAAGATACAATTTTGAAATGAGATTGATGAATTGTTACTTTGTTTGACAGTTAACTAACCTATATAAGGATAGTTCTTCATGTTCTTCTCATTTTAGTTTTATAGCATGCTTCTCTTTAATAATGATCCAAGTACTTTTTGCAGTTCAGTGCTTCACAAGCTTCACTGGGATGGAGCTAGATGTTACAGTTGGAATGCTCAGACATGTATAATCTGGGGACATTCAGAAGCGGGAAGTAGGGGCATCGCATGTATGTCGTTTGGAAGATGAGAAACATCTTCATCTTTTACCCATTGAACCAGAAAAAGTCGGATTAAAGAATGAGCATAGATAGATGGCATATAAGTATAGTTGTGTTTAATTTTCTAGGTAGTTTCTTCAGGTTCATGTATATTTATTAGTCATGTGTAACACTATAAAACTCTTAATAGTTCTCTTAAATGGAGGACATTTTTTATGTAGACTATTTTGTGTAGAATAATTTTGTAAGTTTATCAATTTAAGATCCAATCTTCAATTTGTGACATTTTCTGCAATCCCACTTGGTTCAAGTTAAACACTGACCTTAATTTTCTGAAGGGTGCCCAGTTTAGTTTTACCACAGATCAAAATTTTCTCTTAATAAATTATTTTCTTTCAAAAACGTGGACAGACATAGACTAAGAACAAAAAAATGTGTTAAAAAACAAAACTTAACAATTACTGCACGGGCAAATATTGCTAATCTACATGAATAGATCATTGGCAACAGAATATTATAAATCTTCTAACCCAATCTGCAAAAGGATATAAAGAGAGTATCCTAACTTCTAATAAGCCAATAGCAGCCATAAACATCTCTATAGATAATATTCTGCAGAGTTATTTTGTATTACAGAATGATAAGAAATGTTTGGGTAAGGCCACACACGCTAGCGAACACCCAGCTTGGAGCACCCAGTAGCAAGAGGTAGATCTAAGTTCTCTACAGTCCTAAATGTTCTTGGGACCATCTTGTCAACGTAAAGAGTTCCGTCTAAGTGATCACATTCATCTTGTAAAATTTGGGCATGCCAGCGTGAGGCATCAAACTTGATGGGCGGCATAACGATCAAGACCTGTAACCTCGACTTCCAAGTGTCGTTCCCTTTCTGCTCTAAATCCATCAACACTGAAAAAAAATCAGAGGAAAACATCACTAACCTTTGATAATTCACATATTGTCAACAGCTTCATCAAGATGTAACCAAGCTTATCAATGTCTTAAAAGTATAGCCAGTTATAGCCAAACCCAAATCTTATGTTTCCAGGGCACAAGTAAATTGTAATTAAGGATTCGGTGTTAGTTTGTTGGCCTAATCGAGGATTCTGTGTTATAAGAAAACTAAATGCATTACAATAACAAATCAAACTTTAATCACAATAAACCAACCATTCCCAATACATCACAAACAAATCCCACCCCCCACCCAAAAAAAAAAACAAAATCAATTCTTGAAAACGGTAATAAACCCAGAATGCCCAAAATCCAAATCACTCCAAATTAATTCCAAGATTCAATAACCCTATAAAAGAACAAATAAAAATTCAATCTTTTAGCATATCAACATTCACTGTTTGAAACTTATACCACAACAAAAGAACCAGCTCTTTACATCACAAACACCCCCAAAATAAAAATCTGAAACTGCAACAAAACCAGCCTACCCAAAATCCAAATCAGTCGGAATTAATTCCAAAATTCAATGACCATGTAAAAAACTAACCCTGTATTTTTTGAATTTAGGCAAATAACAGAACAACACCCAACATAAACCCATTACATGTATAAATATCTCTAATCTGTGTAAAAAAATAGCACAAATAAAGACAGGAAGATCGATACCTTGTAAGGGTCAAGTTTTCTTGTTATCGGTCGTGTTCCTGTAGAACTTATAGAAAGTATCCCAGTGACTAGCCTACCAACACAAGAAATAAAGCAAGAACTTCAGCCTCTTTTCTAAGTTAAACAAGGCCAAATAGCTCGACTGGATTCAACAAAGCCTTGGTAAACTAAGGGGATTTGACCTAGGTTTCTTTCTTATTTGCTATCTTGAGAACAAACCCAATGAAAAAAACCCAAATACGAACATAGAGACTTAAAGGGTTCAAATAAAACCTAGAAATCAGACCAAAACAAAACTCAAAAAGGGTAAAGGGATAAAATACAGCAAATCTTCAACCAATATAGTTGTAACGGAGGAAAATAGTTAAACCCTTACCGAATCGAAGTCGAAATCAAAGAGATAGATGCTGATTCGTTGTCAATGAAGTCGAGATCGCTGTTGAATCAAGGAAGTCGAGACCAAGGTTGCATCAAGGAAGTCGAGACCTAGGTTGCTTTGGTCTGAAATCGAGAGATCGGACGAAGTTTTGGTCTGAGCGGATGTTATGAGAGGAGCGATGAACACGAAGTGAGAGAGAGTTTTCAGACCAAAGGACAAAGCTAATTAAAAAAAATAGACGGATACTATATAGGTATGTTACTTAAGATGGAATGTTACTTAACAGGGTATGTCCCTGATCCGGATCCTATATATATATATATATATATCCGGGTACCACAATTTTGTTGGATGAAGGTCTATAAACTATTGACTTGGGATACCAGATGATCTACATTCCATAACTATAACTATAACTATACTAGGCTAGGCTCGGTCAAACCAACCCTTAACATCTTTGGCTTTGTTGCTGCTCACCCAATATTCCCTTGCTTGCTCCATAGGGGATGCGAAGAATGCCTTGATTAGAGAAGCCATATTCCTCCGCTGATCTGCCCAGAAACGTAACTCCAAGAATTCTGAAACCAACCTTCTTTTCATGCTTCATACCAACCGAAATTAGAACATAACCTCGACGACGAGGAGGAGGAGGAGAATTAACCACCCCAAGCCTCTAATTATTAATCTATGCTTAATTAAGCTGCCGCTGCTGCTGCCGCCTGTTCCAATCATTCTGATATACTTACTACCTCTTACCCCCATATATATATATTTATATATGTGTGTGACTTTTATACTCACTTAGCTAGCTATTTCTATATATGTCCACGCTATCTCAGTACGTACTGCTACTAGATGGCGATTAACCATGCATTTTTTAATTTTGCTTGCTGTGAATTGTGATGGTGATGCATTAATTAAATAAATACTTTATGAAATTTGTCAAATATGTTCATCATCACTTGGGGACGGGGGAGCTAGGAGCCTAGCTGACATGCAGTGACTACCAATTAAGTTGATTGGGGATGAATTATTATTATCAAATAAATAAATAAATGCTACTCTCTAGTACGTTACGTTACGTTGTGTATATATTTAATCATCGGAATTAATACTTCATGTGATGCCCACTAATTCGATACGTACAAAGTAATTTATCTCAAGTGATTAACTTTGCCCAACCCTACCACAACAATATATAGTTTTATAGCTTCTTTGGGCTGCCCATATAGTTTAATACAGACTTTGCCGTATGTCGATGGACTCATGTCTATGTATAATAAGGAAAATTACACTATTGCTTCTTCCTTTGTGTTCACATTGGCAACAGGCAACAGCTCTCTCCATCCCAAATGTTTGTACAGAACATGTACTGGTGGTATGAACCCTTTCGTGTGTGTGATGGTGCGTGCAAACAAAATAGATAGATAGATAGATAGATATCGTGATTAATTAGTAACTGCATATTTTTTTTTCATAAATTAATAATACCTTGCTCTTCTTTATTCATGTTCACATTAACTTAGCGATTCTAGTTATAACTTCCAATGGTTGTACAAACAACTGAAACAAGGTACTGTACAAAATACTTTTTGTGCTTCGTCTGTCTTTGTTTTGTTACGTATGACTGACTAAATGATCGGGTCCTTGTTTAATTTAGTTAATTATTAATTTAGTTTAATGCATTACCGTGAAGGCTGAAGACATTATTTGTTACTGACTTTACATTTTGCGTCTCAAAATACAAAACTATTTTTTTACTTTTATATCAATGTAATTTATATAAATCTTGTAAACAGTAGAATAATTTAATTAACAGTATCATTTAGAAAATTTATAATTTTCACAATTATCAATTTTTTTAAATAAAGAAATATCTCAAATTAATTGTAAATATCAAATTGTTCTTATAATTTGGTAGTATAACTATACTCCAATAAAGTTGTCTCAAATAAAAAGACAGTCTGTATATGCGCGCATACAAAAAGGAAGAGGAAAAGCTTATTACTTTTAAATGGATGGGCTCGGTCATATCGTAGGTGGCCCAGCCCAACACCCTAATTCAAGGGAAAGACGAATAGGGCCCAAGACATATCAGAGACTACATAACAGCCTACCAGTTACTTTTTAACGGTTAGATAAGTGAAACGGCAGCGTTTGTCTTCTCAGTCGTCATTTTCTTCCACTCTCCTCCTCTATTCACTATTCAGTCGCTTCTCTCCATCCCGGTGAATTAAACGGCGTCGTTCGTTCCGCTGCGCAAACATCGCCCTAGTACTTTGACGGCAACTGCGATTAAAGGTGTCTCTCTACTTTAGTCTTTGGTCTTAGGGTTTATACAAGCTATGATCAATTTTAAATCAGGTTACTCAATTTTAGTTATTGGTACTGGTGTCAATTTCAGATTTGATATTAAAATTTACAAGTTCCCATTATATGCTTTGTGAGAACTCCTAGGAAGCAGGAGAGATGTCTAGGTTTCGTGCAGTATGGCAAGCTTCTCTCAGTGCAACAAAAAAAGGTACCATCTAATTCCTATATTTTCTTTTCTTTTCTTTTTTTAGTAGTAATTAACTACCTTCTACTTCATTTGTTGGATGAATTTTCTTACCTTGATTGTAAAATTTGGACTTTATTTTCTTCTTTCCTAATGAGTGTTCTTATACGTATGTACATACTACATTTGCGCCAAATGAGAGCCTACATTTTAAAGTAACATAAAGTATGGTCTGTTGGGGGTTTACCTTCATCCTGGTATCTAAATTGAACCTGACTTCCATTGTCTAATATTTATAATATGATGAGTTTGGTCAATCTTCTATCCAAAGGATGCTTCAAAAGTACCAGAAGTAGTTCACTTTTCATTATGTGCCCACCGGCATTAACAAAATAACTTGTAATTATACTTGACATTTATCTTTCCAAACCATCAGAAGGTGACATGAATATCCAAAGATCTAATCATTGTCTTGGTTGGTATGTCTGCAGTAGGGCAAAATTGATGATCATAAGGTTACAGGTTAAAGCAGTTGATTTTCTGGTTATATTTATGTCCTCTGTCAACTATCAAACATTCAAAACAAGGTTCCAAGTTTTGTGATGATATGAAGGAAGCTGTCCAATAAGTATTTTCCAGAAGGGTGTTGAATGTTGATTTTTGACAGACATTTATGCTCTCTATCTACAGTACTGATCTGGATACTGTCTGATCAATAGTTCGATATATAGTACTTCTAGAACTGGGACAACTGTTGCACACTTATTTTTGAACTGCAATTGGAGTTCAATGTATCATTAACGTTAGGTTTCTATATTGTATGATTATTTATTTATCAAATAATATTCAGTGTGTATTTGTATCTGCTGAGTACACTTCAGATGCATACATCCTTATGAGCCTTGTCTGAACAGAAAAGACCTGGAGCTTGGTACCCTTCTTTTAATTTATGTGTATATGATGACGTTCAGTCTATCAATTTTCCTATGTTGTTCCCTTGCAGCTCTCACATGGAATGTTGAAGACTTGATTCCTCCAAGTGAACGGTATATTTTCAGTTTCAATTCAAAGGAAGAGCTTAAAAAATGGCATCTGTATTCAGATTCTGAATATGGAGGTATGTATATGTTGAACTTTAATGTTTCTGTTGCATAGACTTATGAATTATATGCGCATCTGACCACTCACAGGCCAGAAAATTCTGGTAATCATGGTATACACCTCATGCTATGTCTTTCTTATCTATCTATATTATAAAGCGGGAGAAAATTGGACAGTTATTTTTAGTGTTAACACCAAAAAAGCCTTTTTGGTTTCCATTTTTACCCTTTTATCACTATTTATTTTCTTACACGGACAGTTATTTTTTAAATCCTATTTTCTCTCTTCCAAAGTTCCACTCTCTTATCCCTTTTATTCTCACACTCTCTCCCATTCTCTTATTCCTTTTATTCTCCCACTCTCTTATCTCTTTTACATTAAATCACACATGTAGTGTGTGCAGGTAACTAGTGTATATAATTTGCTTTTTCCCTATTACGCATAGATGAACAATAATCGATCATTATGCGTACAATTAAAGAGCTAAACCAGTCAAACCTCGTACCAAATTTATCAAACACCACATGTTCTATATTATTTGTAAAATATGGGGTTATAAACTACAATACATGTAATAATATTTATTGAAGATTGATCAATTTCAGTGATTGGTTATTTTGTAGGTTTGTCCTCAGCGTCTTTAGAGATTACAGATGCTGGAAATGGATTAAGTGGTAACCTTCAATATAAATTATACATCCTTCTTATGCTGTTGCTAGATTGAATATTCCAAATGCTTCTCTCTTAAAATTTCATCTGAAAAGAGGTAGAAACTCTTTTAAGAAACTTTTGTAGTTTTCTTAATGATTCATTTGTATGGTGGTACGAAACTTGTGATTTGAAATGTATACGACTAGTAAAATTTTTTGCCTTCTATGAAAATATTTAATTTTCATATTGTTCTATGATCGAGTGTCCAAGTGTTCTATGCTTAAAATAAGCCAGACTTCAACTAATACTGCATATATATGTGTGCGCACACACAGAGACAGATAGATAGATAGATAGATAGAACTTACCTTTTGGTCGTATTGTATTCAGTATTTGACTAGAACTTACCTTTTGGTCCTTAATTGTTTCTAACAATTCCAAATGCCTTTTGGGTGTATATTGTAATTCATTATAATCTTCTTATGAATATAACTATTTGGCTATTTGCCAAGCTTCCTTCTCTCGGATTTCATACATTGTTTGGTAGCTTGAGTTAATTCAAATCATTTAACAGAAAAACATGGGACTTTGCTTCTACAATTTTATTCACTGACACGGGATAGCTCTGGTCCCTTCAGCTTTAACAATAAATAAGCACACCTAGAGACGCGAGTGTTGGTCAAAAGACTACTTCAACTTCCTCTTTCTATAGTCTATACAAGTGATTTCATTATTCCCATGCCCTTTAATCATCCTATGTGAATCTGCCTTAAAACTAAATAACTTGGATCATGTTTTCTATGCCGCCTAGATAAAGATAAAAAAAAAATCTGTAAAACCAAGGAAAGAATCAAAATTATGGCATTATATATTACTACCCGAAAGTTCAGAGAAAAGCATCTGAGGCAGCTTACATTAGGAATAATATTTCCAAGGAAAAAAAATGCCGTTTATATAAGTGTAAATAACTGGCTTACTTCTGAAAGGATGATAGCAAGAAAGATTGGAACGAAATCTTATGTTTTGACAAACATGTTTTGGGGAGACTACTTACTGCTCTACTTATCTTCTACTAGAGGTGGAAACTGAGATGCATTATTGCAGAAATAAGAAACAATATTTGACTCCTAAACTGATTGTTTGACCAAACTCTTAAGAATCCCCACCCCTACAAAAAAAAAATAGAAAAAAAAAAAGCTCCATTTAAGTTTGCGGATGCAGGTCATTGTTGTTTTACATTTCTTTGCATTGAAAAAATGTCTAGACAATGCAATTGAGAGTGATTCCCTTAATTGACTTATCCCAGAAAATAGGTTACTCAATTGTAGCTCATGGTTCATACCTACATTTATGGCTTTATTTGCAATTTACCTTGTTATGCCTACCACTACTATATATTGCTGATTATTTTCATCTGGATATAGTGATACATTAAGTACTCCTGAAGATAGGCTTATGGATCCAAAATTGTTGTATCACATCAATTGTAGCTCTGTTCCTGGAATTTGATTTTGTAATTAATCCCTTTTGTTATATCTGATAGGGATATTCTCTGGGAACCTCTCTCGGGATGTTACCGAGGGTTCAAAATGGAATATTTCTCGAAGTGGCTTTTGTGGAATGCGGTCTAAGAAGGTGAACAATGTTTCCAACTTCCCTAAGAATTTACAGATCAAGAGTCAGAAGCAACTAATAGACGTGTTTTTTCCTGTTTGACACCTGCTATTAGCTTCTGTGATATCTGTATTTTTCAGGTCCTGGTTGCTATGTGGGTTAAAGTTTGCACTTATCGGAGAGAAGTGAAAAAATAAAAAAATAAAAAAGAAAAAGGAATGAAGGTTTATTTTTTTGAATTATTTCAACTTGTTTCTGCAATGCCTCACAATATCAGTGGTAGCACTAAGTTCTCTGATTGTTCCATATTTCGTTTCTAATATAAATTAATGATGATGACTTGCGTCTTGGATGCTTAAAATATATTGCTATTTTGTTGAGTCCTCAACAAATGTTACAGTAAGAAAATAAACCAGATTTTACTTTTTGGTGTAAGAAAATTCTCTTTATTGTGGTATACTGGCATCTCTGTAATTATAAAGTGGAAACTACAATATTGATTCCTCTTTTAGGGAGGCACTCGAAGCTTTGTCGATGCTGCTTGTGACACTGACTAAAGTTTTCCAGAGATATCAATGGTTTAATAAATGATGCTAAGTCAGTCAGTCAGGGGGAGGTGCTCCACTAGGCACCTCGGGTTGGAGGATGGTCAAGGATTTTGGTTGGATTCATGTTTTTCTACCATATATATGCACACATTGAAGGGTAGATAGAATTTTTAGTTCAGTTCAGTTAGGAGTTCTTGCCTGCCCTTGTTAACTTTGGAGTAAAATATGTGTTTAAGGAAACTGAACTATTGAACCTATTTCCTACCATTTAACACTTAACGGTATGTAGTTTGTTCATCAGTAACAGATTTTGATAAATTATGTCCACTGGTGATATTTCTCTTTCATGTTGGATGCATATTTATTCTTGATGCAAAAGAAAACTTCTCCTTTCCTTATCTCTTCCGTCTCTTGTGACGCCATTGGGGACTCGGGCAACATTTTCCATTAGCTCCATGATTTTTTGCAGTTTGATGGCTTCATTGATTTGGATCCATATGATACAATAGCACTAAAGCTTAAGGGAGATGGTAGATGTTATATATCTACGGTGAGTTTTCTATCTTCTGTCATTGTAAGCAAGAAAATTTGAAAAAGCTTGTAGCCTTGATGCTGTAGTGCTTCATTTACATAATTAATTGGCAGTAAGCTTCAAATTTGTTGGTAAACTTTCATTAAACTTTGATGCAGATTTACACAGAGAATTGGGTAAATTCACCTGGACAACAAGAAGATAATTCATGGCAAGCTTTTGTTTTTGTGCCTAAAGACGACTGGTATATTGCGAAGGCAAGTTCTTTCCATCTTTACCTCATTTACATTAAGCAAGGTTATCGCAAATTGAGCCGTTTGAATTGGCAGTAAATCATTTTTAGTTAGTCACAGTGACATAGACTAGAACACTTGGGAGGGGGGGGGGGGGGAGTGATTTGCTCTTTTGGTAAATTGTTGGATATCTGACCCTTGTTTTCATTCAAAGCACCATGTCTTCAAAACAAAGTGACTACTTGTTTTTCCTATGAAAACTTCAACTGACGGGCTTTGCAGATACCTCTTGCTCGATACCTACCAACATGGAGAGGGAATGTCATAGACGCACAGCTGGAAATGAATCCATCTAGAGTTCTTGGCATGTCTCTATCTGTCAATGCTGAGGGTGGAGTCCCAGGTGCTAAATCCGGGCCAGGTGACTTTCGTGTTGAAATTGATTGGATCAAAGCCTTGAGAACACAGTGAGTTATTGTAAAGTAATATTGGAAAGAGTTGAAATAATTGTATTAAATTATTGAACCTGAGGGGAGGGGGGATGTTTTTATGCACTCTCCAGTGTGCTATTGTCAAACGAAAAATCAAGAAAAATGTGTGTTTTGGTTAGTGTAACGACCTACTTTCCCCACTTGAAGATGAGAAACTTTGTGCTAAGATTATAATAAAAGACCATTTGCAATTTTATTTTAGTGTCCAATAACCTGAGCACCTGAATTTGATTTCATTAGGTTCATGAGTTGTGGCTTGGATGAGATTGAGTCATACTAGGGGGTATTATTATGTTGAAAAGTTTGAGTGGTTCTAATGGAAAGGAGGGGCATGTGGTGATTCCGACCAATGAACATCATTTGGAAAGAAGAAATGTTAGATGGCTTCAAGTTGGAATTATTGAGACTCAAATGGAGACCAATAGACGGGGCAGTATAGTAATAGTAATAGATACTGCTGGAGAAAGAAAACTCTGATAAGGACATTCCCTACTTGCAGCAGGACAGTTGATGTCCGGTGTCCAGCTTGGTACTTTGGAAAACTGGAAAGTGTGATGATGGTGGAGATGGTCGTGTGTTAAGGTTTTAGATAATAAACATTTCCCTCGTTTTAACAAAAAAGTCTCCTTCTTTTTTAATAAATTAAAATAATTACGATTATAAATTTTACAAATTAATTTTAGGATCGAAAATAATTACGACGAATCTGAAAGGATATTATATTTTATGTATCAGCTTGCTTGCTTGCTCGTCTCTCTAGATTGATAGCAGGGGGATACAAGATAGGGGTGGGGCCGTGGGGATGAGAATCCTAGAAAAAGTTGAACCGAACCAAACCAAACCAAACAATCCCTCCCTCCCCCATTCTTGTTTGTAGCACCACTTGTAGAAGAACATTCAACTTTGAACCAACTCGCTTACTACTACTGTGTCTGTATGTAAGCTTTTGATTATAAATTGGAGGCGGTGGTAATAATGGTAATGGGTCTACCACCACCACCACCCACCACCCACCATTATTTTGTATTTTATACTCCAACATCTCTCATTCTTTTTAATTGTTTTCTCTTTGTAACTACTTTTTCAAATTATTTGTTAAGTACTATAAATAAAAATAATAATTTAAAAAAATAATAATTGATCTTATGTTTTAAAATAAAAGGAGTATTTTCTATTCGTAACATAATTACGTAAGAATAACTATACGAATAGATTGCCAGATAGCTGAACCCGTTCCGTTTGACTAATCAACTCATAACGTAAAACGATCAAGTCATTTTGTGATAACTTTTAATTCTCACGCACAAAGGAATGAATTTTTTTAATTTATAATAGAAAATCAGCAAGTTTTCTTTCATATTGTTATTAAATTTATAAAGAAAAAGAAAAAAAACTTAAATTCTATGTGTAAGTTACTAACTTACCCTTAAATTAGTTTTATTATGTTTATAAATTAGAGGGTGTAATAGGAATTATAAAAATTAAATTTTTGTTATTTAGTTTTTCGTCCAAATTCGTCTATTTTTGGACAAAAAAGTTTAGCAAAAAAAAATGGTCAAGTTTTTCGCTATTTCTTTTCTATTCATCAAAAAAGTTGGTAACAAAAAAATTGAAAAAAAAAAACCCTTAAATTTTTTGTCTATTTCTTTTTTTCTTTTTTCTTTTTTTCGTTCATTCTAAAACTTAGTAACTAACTAGCGTAAGGAGACACATTTCCGACAATTAATGGGTCTCAAAACTTTTTGAACACTCCCTCGTTTTCAAAATAACAAATAACTAATACGAAAATTTTAATAAAATAATTAGGGTTGGTATAAAGCTAATTAAAGTTATTATACATGTTATTTTCAGAATTTATATTAATTTTAATTTGTAAAATTTAATAAATTAAGTTTATAAAGTTAAAATATAGTGTAGTATGTCCAAGGTAATGGAGTGCTACTAGTATAGATAGTCTCACATCATCCCATCTCATCTCATCTCACGCAGACGAGGGTCTGTGAAAAACAAAGATGCCAATAGTAGCTGTTATAGAAGTTTCTGGAGAAATGGACCATTACGCACAAAAATATCTCCCTTCCTTGGTTTCATCGGAACCATCCATTATTATTATTATACACTATGAAACATACTAGTAAGAATAATTACTAGTAATCAAACAACCCAGAAAATAAAATAAAATAATAATAATAATTTAGGAAAAATCTGTCTCTAGTCTCCTTATAAATTAAAAGACCCTGTTTCTGGAGTCTTCTTCTTTGAGCCTCGGCGATTATGGGGGAGAGGAGAGCTAGCTAACTAGTTGAGTTGTTTTTCTTCTCCCACCAGCCACCGTACCGTAACATGCTAAGGTTCCGTATTCTGATTGGTCATTCTTTCTTTCTTATCTTCTTCTTGTTATTATAAAAATAAAACAAACAGGAGGGGAGGGGCTTTGGGGGTTCTTAGATTTGGTCGTCTCCGTTAATTAATTAAGAAGCTTTGTTCTGTTTCTGTCTCTGTCTCTGAGCAATGGCTGCCGAGGAAGATAAGATCTATGATTTCTATTCTGTTTTAGGGTTGAACAAACAATGCTCTGAGGTGGAACTCAAGACTGCTTACAAGAAGCTAGCACTGGTCAGCAAAATTTTTGATTTATTTTATTTTTCTTAGAAGAAAGCAACCATCTTTGTCAGTTTTTCTGATGATTAATTCCATGGCTATAAAACAAATTCCTTTTGAGATTCTCTTCCGGGAATCAAAACCAAAAGTGGTACACAATTAATATACTACTTTTTCTGCTGATAATTTTTTGGGTGGGAATATTTGCATAGAGATGGCACCCTGATCGCTGTTCGGCTTCTGGGAATTCCAAGTACGTGGAAGAGGCGAAAAAGAAATTTCAGGCCATTCAAGAAGCTTATTCAGGTCATTTGCTCTCTCATTTACTCTTTTTTTTTTTCCCTTAATTGTTTCAATTCAATTGACCTATAAAATTTTGTGGGATTTCTTTTGGCAGTGCTGTCAGACACGAACAAAAGGTTTATGTACGACGTTGGAGTTTACGATCGTGATGATGACGATAACGTAAGTCTATTGATTCCCTTTTCTTTTTTTCCTTCTGAATTTTGTTTGATCAAATGTGAATAGGCAGCGGGCACAATGAAGCATTACCTCTTTGTTCTTAAACTAATTCAATGAATTCATGTTCGATCCACTAAGGAATAGCAGAATTATTATGGTGGCACGTGAAAAAAAAAATAGTAACCGACAAAAATGAGATTAGTGCATCCCCCCCCCCCCCCCTTTTTTGCAAAATCATTTCAAAATTACTACAGGCACGCTAGAAAATTAAGTGCCTTTTGTAACTTTTAGATGTTGACAGTGTCACTCTAGACTTGACTGCTTATTAAAAACAAAATGAAGATTTTATCATACTTCTTAAATTTTGGAGAATCTTGTCTAGCTTTGTATTAATTCATGTATTTATATGCGCAGGGAATGGGTGATTTTCTGAATGAAATGGCAGCTATGATGAGCCAAAACAAATCTAATGTAAGTCTCTGCTCTCTGTTGTGTTACCATAGTTTCCACTCCTGACCACTTGCCAACCATATAGCATGCAATTACATGTGCACAAATATATTGTTGCCATGTATAACAACCTTCGAATTAGTCCTAGATATCTTTATGTACAAGAAATTGTTTGACACGGAAAAATCTAAGTCTAATTTATTCCGTAATGTGGAAATGAGAGAGATACAACTGGAGACAAATGATGACCTACTTTTATATATATATATATATATATATATATATATATAAACTTTGTTATTTGGTTAAATTGCTTTCAGGCCTACAGCTCTCTGATTATGTTTGCCTTCAACTGCTACAGAATTTGTATCTTGGGAAGAGGGGGGCCTTTTCGGGGGATAATTATAAATTAGGTGGACTGCTACACCAAGTCGTCATGCTTCAATCATTTCTAAGCAGGTCTATGTTTTGATACTCACATTTGTGCATCAACATGACATGGCTTCCTTATGGGTTTAAATTTGGGGTAAATTTGGATATTAGTAAAGATATGGTTACCTTGTTATGCTGATTGGTGTGAGAGTCAATAAGCAAAACATAATTTTGTGTAGACTTGAATAGGTAAGGAGTAGAAGAATCCTTTTCCATTTCTGGGAACATCTTTAGGTCCAGTGGTTCCTTTAATGCTGGTGATTGATGTTGCACCGATAGTTGGAGGCTCATTATGCTTATCAATGACAAGTCCTAGAATATTAACCCAAATAACTTTTTAAAAATGAAAAACTAGAGCAAGCATGCACTCATTTCTCTGTTGTGGGCCCATATTAAAATCAAAACCTTCTTTTTGACAAGTAGTAATCAAAGGTCCAAGTCCCTCTACTATGTGGTGAGATAATTTTATGGTGCCATGTTGGTACATGATATTATTGTAGCTCAATTTCTGCTCCACTAAAATAGGTTGGACTGGTGTTTAATATTACTAGCAATTTCCTAGCACAATTTGGAAAATTACAAGCTTTCGTTATCTTTATTTCCTTTTATTTTCATTAATATAAGTTTCTTGGAGCTATGAATCTTTGGGCTGTAATGAATTGGTTGAATTACCTGATATCATGTTCCTATCTTGGGCAACTCCGGATTCTCAAGATGGTAGGCAAACTCATTCAATTAGGTAGTTATCTTTGAGAATATAATCTTCATTTTATCCCACATCTCTGTTGTCTTAGTAATGAAGCTAAGACAATAGTGTGGTGGATTTACATTATACTTCAAGGCACCTATTTAATGCAGTTGTGACAGTAGCGTGGTGCATTTTCTTACATACTTCTCTTGAAGAGGCACCTAGTTGTTGTCTTAGAATTGAAGCTAAGCAATAGCATGGTATTCAATTGTAGTGTGTGAATTTGTCAGGAAAATGTGGAGGAGAGCTTCGAGGAATTGAAGGCATTGTTTGAGGATATGTTTCAAAGTGACATAGAAGCTGTTGGTTCCTCTTCCCACAGTGGAAGTGCAACATCATGTTCTTCTATGTTCGAGACCTATGGGGAGAGCCCCAGTGTGTCCAACAAAAGGAACTTTGAGATGAACTCGAGAAAGTCTGAGGTTGATAACTCCTCTAAATTTGACACTCACTTTCAAGGGTTTTGCTTTGGGGTTAGTGCTATCTCCACCTCTCTTTCCCCCCTTCCCCAAACAATCTGAACATTTTTCACTTTGTTCTCTTATTTATGGGGTTCCTTTTTTTTTCCTTTTTTTACTCGTCTCATTTCTGATTTTTGAAGGCAGGTGGAGCACCAAGAAAGTCACCAGGGAGGAGGATGTGTTCCAGGAGAGGGCAAAAGTAGGAGGAGCGGTAGTAAGCAGAAGGTTTCATCTGGCCATGATGTTTCCTCCAGCAACAATGCTGACATATTTGCTTGATTGTGTCAGAGATCTCTGATCAATGTCAATTAGTCCAAGCATTGTGCACAGTTTCTTAGACTTCATAATCTTGGTAGAGATAATCTAGATATAGATAGTTTGTCCTATTTAGTTGAACTAAGCTTGTCAGTGTCAATTAGTCTGAGCATTGTGGACAGTTTCTTCGACTTCATAATCTTGGTAGAGAGAATCTAGATATAGATAGTTTGTCCTATATTTAGTTGAACTAAGCTTATCAATCTCTAGGAGGATGGAGTGGCATGAAGAGGCTTCTCAGTTTGTTCGTTGTTGTTCAATTCAAATTGTTGAGTTTTCCCACCAAAAATTGGTTTTCTATGATTAATGTTGATATATTTGGCTTTAATTGGTGGCGGTTTAATTCTAGTTTAGAATTAATTCTCTATTTTCCTGATCTCTGAGTAAAAAAAAAAAAAAAAAATCTCTCCACACCCCCTTCCCCCCACCCAATCCAGCCCGAGATTTTTACCGGTTCGGGTACAGGTGGCAAATTATCAACAGTTATATTCAGTTCAGAATTATTTATTCTCTTCCCCAGTTATTCTTGGAAACTCAAGTGTGTACACAATAGAGGTAGTGCACTTATTATTTAGTATGGAGAAGATAAATGGAGAATGCAACTTGCCAAAAGTAGAAATGCAATATTATGGTTCAATGGTTGTAGGGTTATTGGGACCTGCAAATTAGACTAGTATTTGTCAAAATCCGTAGTAGTACAGGTACAGCTGTTGTTTTCCTATGTTTGGTGATTGGATTTGTCAAATCCAAAATAATTTGGTCCACAATTTGTTAATGCGCCAATTAAAAATAAATTTTGTTACGCATCTATCTGCATAATAAAGCTTGATATGATTATTGATTGATTTATTTATTTATTTAATATAATAAAGTAGAAATTAAGTACAGTTAGGTTATGATGACTAATGTGAGTTAATAATGTATGCAAGTGGATAAACAAATAATATTTGGTGGTAACAACAACGTTATCTATCTATATTATAAAGTTTTATGGAGGTTTTATTTTTTTATAAATTTGGTGTAATTAGGTTATATCTTTTATTATTTTTTGTTTTTTATAATTTTAGATATATTACTATTTTATTCTTTTTAATGTTAATTTTTTATAATTTTTATTTTTTTAAAAAAATTTTATTTTATCTAATATAATTTACACACGAATTGCGGTTCCCGCAATGCTTGTATTGCGGGTACCGGTTGATATAATAATCATAGATTAGATTATGATGCGAACAAGTTGTGAAAAGTGAGTAATAAAAAGGGAGGGGTACAGGGTACAGGTTGACAAAAGAAAAAAGAAAAGATGAAGCAAAGCTTACAAGTTGATCAACAGGCGGAAGAATATTCAAACTAGGCATAATATATTATTGGCTATTGGAAGTGCAAGGGTTAGTATTAGTATTACGTACCCCACCACCTATCAAGTAAGTACAAAAACAGGCCATTGAATCTATATATACTACAAATAGTGTCTTATCACCCACCTCACCTGACTGACTGGATATGGGCCCTAAAACCGAATGAACGATTCAACTGCACTTGTAATTTATACCCTACGGCCGACATGTAAATCAACAATCACTATTACTAAGTAGTAGTATTTTTAGAAATAATGACTCTGGCCAAACCATTCCCCATCCACCCATATACGGAGGACGGAGGGAGGGAGGACAGGACGGACCAAGTCAAAACTGTTTGATAAGTGGAGTAAAATTTTGTCTCTTCCTTTGGTTATTTTTTTACCCTTTGGATATATATATATTAGTCTTATTTCAACCTTAACTTGTTTGTGATTGAACGCTAATTTCTCATCATGTCTATAAACCCTAGCCGATATTTGGCGGAAGCTAATTTTAATTAGCCAATATTCTCAATGGACCAGAGCTTGTTTTACTGATTCAGAGCTTAAACTTGGCTGTATTCCCCCCCTCTTTCTTCTCACAAGATATGTTGAGATTAAATTGTATATTTGTTATTATTATGATGGGTGTAAAAAAATTAGTGTTGAGTGAATTGATATAAGTAGGTACTCATTTATATATTATTGTATTAAGTTAAAATAGTCTTGAGTAAAGCTCATCATGTACGTAAGTAATTATACTGTAGTTAACCAAGCACTATATATAAATTTCAAATTAACTTTACCACACCCTCTCCCTCTCTCTCCATTGCTCCCAATTCCCTGCTGTATTGCATATATTAATTGGAGAAAAATTATTTTTAAATAAGTTAATATGGGAAATTAAGTAATTCATGATTTTCTTTAAAATTTACAAATGATAGATAAAAAAAATGAACAAACATTTTTTTGAAAAAAAAAAGACAATTAAAAAGTAATAATAATAATAATCTTATATACATTAAAAAAAATAAAAATAATGGTCAAGTAGTATGAATCTATTTATTTGTTATTAATGTATGAATCGATCTTTTTATTGTCCACGTTAGTCAGTTTTATCCAAAAATATGTTTATGGCTCCAAACAAATCCATATTAGCCGGAGCCAGTAATTAAATCTCTTTGTTTGGATCTCTTCTTCTCCTGGTGGTGGTGGTGGTGGTGGTGTATAAGAATGAACAAGTTCCCAAGCCTTGAAGAGAAAATTAATAAAATCTGTTGGGAGGATAAAAAATAGAGACATATTTATTTCTAACGTTTCGATCCCCCTTCCCTCTTGGTAGCAGTCGGTATCAGGTGGTGTTGTCTATTAATACCAAATAATAATACATTAACAATTAATTGAGAAAACCACCACCACCACCACCACCTTATTTCGGTTGTTACAAAAGAAGAAGAAGAAGAAAGCATATATATATTTGGTATATATAACAATGGGTTTCCTTCACAAGCTTTGGGACGAAACGCTTGCTGGGCCGGCACCTGAGTCGGGCCTCAGCAAACTCCGCAAGTTCAACTCTTTCTCTTCAGTATCCCACCAACAATATTCTTCTTCTCACCATCAGCAACATGATGATGATGATTTTCCAGTTTCTCGCAGCATCACCATCCTCCGTACAAATTCCAACTCCGCCGCCGCTCTCCCTAACCTTAACGTCTCCACTGAATCGGGTTCTGTGCCGTCTTCTCCCTCCTCCTCCTCCTCCTCAACCACCCCCGCTTCGCCCTTCTCACGTAAGCAATTCATCAATACTCCCAATTATGGATGCATACATTTTCTTCTTTAACTAATGCATTTATACATACATACATTATACATTTTTTTTATTTTCAAATTATAAGGTGATATCATATATATATATATATATATTCATATACATTATCCACTGCCTTTTTTACTATCATTTCTAGTATATATCAAGCCATTATTATTAAATTCTTAACTAATTTTAGGGATACGTTGTGATAAAAAAAATGTATATGAATATATATATATATATGAATGGTGTTTTGGATTTTATAGCTTTAATTTGGGTCTTAATTTTTAGGGTTATGCTTCTTATTATATATGTATAGAAGTTGTGTTTAATGAGGGTGTGATTTGTGTGTTGTTGATCAGCTACCACACCTCGTGGGGATTTCAAGAAACTGACGAGGAGAAAATCGACATCGGAAGCCTTACAACGAAGGGAGCCTAGAAGTCCAACTGGCTACGATTGGTGCGCCTCCTCCATCTAGATCTCTTTAATTAATTCTTAATTACATTCCACAAATTAACAATTAGTACGGAAAAGTTGATCATTTTTCTTAACCAAGTGATCCATTGATGAATTAATTTGATTTGAAAACTAAATAAATCTTTAATATTTCTAAGTGCTTTAATTTGAATATATTATGTTGTATATATGCAGGATTGTTCTAAGTGCTTTGGATCGTTGAGAGAGAAAGTGACTATTTTGTGTGAAGTAATAATATCAACGACAAATGTCTTAATTTCTGTACATATATAGACAACCAACCTTAATTAATAAATGAATACTACACTACTATGTGTATATAAAGTACAATATATATATATATATATATATATATATATTCTATCAAAGTTGTTGCGCATGATCTTCTAAGTGAGTGCAACATGCATGATGGATCTACCAAATTAAAGTAACGCCTGACAAGAATATTATGCATGCATGGTTCAGATGAAGAAAAAATGGTTCGTCACTGCAGGAACCCTGCATTATATATATACTGCTGCTTAGCTTGAGTTTATTGAAGAGGAAAAGTACGAAGAACAACCGACTTTTGGGCCTAATTGTTTCCTCCATTTTGTTAATGGAGTACTGCTGCTGATGCCTTTTCTTAATTTCTTATTTTTCATCTTTTTTTATCTTTCTGTACATATATATTTGTTGCTTGGCCCTGGCCCCTGTATATACTTGGTGTATGTATTATTGTGACTCTTTCAATGAGCTTCATTAATTATTAACGTACAAGTAGCAGTAATTTAATATAGTATATTATACTGTTATGATGCCTGCCTTTCATGAGTAGTAGTAACCTACAAAATAGTAGTAATTATTTGGGAGTATTGAAAGAGAGGAGTTGACAATTAAGGGTAATAAAATGGTCTCATTCATATATGCATCATATATAAATTAATGTAGAACATAGGATTTACAAGATAATTTTGGCTGTCTTATTAAATCATGAAAAATTAGGGATAGAGGTAAATGTATGCCATTCACCAGCTGGGTGAGATTGATCATGAAATCATAAAAAATAGGGATATGAATTTCTGACTTGATAAGGTAAATTGAAATGCATTTATTTATTATCGTACTATAATCTTTAGAAAAAGGAACATTTGAAGACATACATACATACATATATATATATATATATATATATATATGTGTGTGTGTGTGTGTGTATATGTATATGAGTGACAATCTTAATCTATATGAATTAATTAAAAACCAAATTAAGAAGGGGAAAAAAATGTGTAGAATGATTGAGGTAGACCACCATACAGTGTCAAGGGAATCAACACCCAGATCAGCAAATTTGGTTTGTGGGGCAACACTAGTTTCATCAATAGACAGTTGCTTGGCAGTTGTGATTTGAGCAGAGGAGTTTCTGGTTGAGCCTGCGGCGTGCACAAAACGTATACAGTAGGTTAAGTTACGTACAGTGGAACACGATATTATACTTAGTAGTTTTGAAGCAATTAAGAGATCTAATTGCAGATGTTCTCATAATTAATTGTTTCAAGGCTACTAGTAGAATTATTTTTTTTACTAGTAAAAAAAAAATTGTATTGCATGTAATTTTTTTTAACACCAAGTAATAAAATTAATTTTTGTCCAAGTGTGCCTATGCATATTTTAGTATCCATAAAAAAGTAGCCAATAAAAAAACATGTAAGACCAACTAGAAAGAAAAGAAAGAGAGAATATATATAGTTATTGTCTCCGGATGGATTTGGCTTTTTTCACATTACCACTGTTTAATGAAGTATTATTATAAATATCTTGGTAGAATTTAGCGTGGGGATGTAGCTCAAATGGTAGAGCGCTCGCTTTGCATGCGAGAGGTACAGGGTTCGATACCCTGCATCTCCATCAACTATTTTTATGAATTGCTTACCTGCTTATTTCTAGATCAACTATTTTTATGAATTGCTTACCTGCTTATTTCTAAGCATGACACACCTTCAGCACGACGTCGTCTCAAGATTTATAGTAGGATCTCCATCAACTATTTTTATGAATTGCTTACCTGCTTATTTCTAAGCATGACACACCTTCAGCACGACGTCGTCTCAAGATTTATAGTAGGATCTCCATAAACCTCGAATATATATATATAAGCCATATAGGTATGATTTTTGGTTATTATATTTTTTAAGCAATAATTTTGCTTATTTTCTAGCTTCTTCCATTGATAAAAATATGATTGAATTGTTTGAGGTAGTATATGTTGTATTCATTGGAGCGTATATTTTCTTTGCGGGTAGTTTTTGTTTTAGATTCCGGCTGGGTTTGCATGTTCGTGTTTTATTTTCTGTTTCTTTCTCTCATCTGCCAATTGTTTGTGTAAATGCCTAACTAGGCCAAGGAAAAGGAAAAAAAAAAAAAAGGTTAGTCTTCGGCTGCCCAGTTTTGCATATAACGTTGGGAGTAAGTAATTATTAGTAACTACATAAGCCCTACGCATTTCAAGAAGTTGGATTATATTAGTTTTTCATGACCAGAATTGGCAATTTACTTTTCTTTTTTTTCAGTTTTGCTAGCTCATAATTGCCTTAGTTTGCCCGATTACGTTCATTTCTAAGTTTTTCTCGGCTTGGAGCTTGGGTGATCAAGGATCTAACTTCAGGTCTTTTCATTTAACTATGTTTTTTTCTTTTGGTTTTGTTTTGTACTAATAGTTGCCAACATATTGCTGCATATATAATTTTATATTAAACTAACTTGTTTGATGTTCTTTCCTTGCAATCATCAATTAGCTATACAAAATCACATTTTGGTTTTGATTGAGTTGCGTTTGACTTATGCAAGACCTTGCATACGGATTATGTTACTTAAGAGTGCATTCTTATATCATTTTGCGATAGAAAAAATATGCTCAATAAATTCCCTTGCCGAAGGCATATATTGTAATAGGTCCCACTCTCCTGCATGGGTTTATGATAGCCCAAGTAACATTATTTTGAATTACTAGATAAGCATTATTGAAGTTAAAAGTAATAGTTCTTGCTGTACTATGACGCACAAAAATGGAAGTTTGTTTGTGCTATTTATTCTTGCACAAAACTAGTAGTGTAGCATGGTTAGTTGGTTACTGATTTTGGCTATTATAAATAGTTGAATAAATCCAATAATGTTCCTACAGGCTAATTTTTATTCACCACCGAAAAGTGTTATCAAGCTTTTTACTAATCCAAAAAAAATGTCCATCAAGCTTTTTCTGATTCATATTGTTTATATATTTATTACAGTGAATTCCTGTCAGTCACTTGCTATTATAATCTAGCTCTATGATTCATTTTGTCAGAGGCATGAACGGTTTTCTAGTTTCTACTACAACTGATAGAGCTCAGGAGGAAGGGAGCGGAGAAAATCAAAAGTAAGTTATTGGTTCTACACAAACTATGGTCTCAAAAAGAAAAAAGAAAACGAAAAAAAAGAAAAAAGAAAGTAGTATGATTTGATAAAAAATAAAAATAAAAAACAATAGATTAAACTATTAGGGAAGATATATATTTAGAAATATATTTGCAACTTAGAAATGATAAGAAAACTGAGTATATATATAAACTTATCTGATGAAAATCAAACTTGCAAACGCAGGAAATTAATATGTCAAGACTAATATACTTGGTACTATGTCCTTAAGACAATAAAAGACTTGAATGAATTGAATGAATGAAAATGATTGACTTCACCATGTATTTATAGGGTAAAATATGTGATCCTTCATGATGGACATAACACTTTGAAAAAGTTTGGATGCCTTTGAAAAAACATGGGATTACGCCCAAATCCACGAGCAATCTAATTGTATAATACCCATTAATTGTTTAGCTCATATTCAATGTGGGACTCACTTCCCACAAGCATTTATTTATCATCTTCACGGGTGATCTTTGGAAGTAAATTTCTCATTCATTACCCCATAGATTTGAACTTCCTGATACTTGACTTTTATCTACTCATGGAGTAGAACACATTGATATGTGAATCCATCTCAAATGATTAATTGAACCCACTTAAATTATAATTTCAAAACCCACGTTTAAAGCTTTATTCAAGCTCAAATTCTAACATAAACATAGGTGGAGGAATCTGAAGAAGGGAAAATGAGCAGAACAACCAAAATTTAAAAAAATAAAGCAAAATGAAACAATTCAAGGAAGTGTTCTCTACCGAGAATGTATAAATGAGTTGCATTTTGACACAAAATAAATGCCGTCAAATTCTCTGTTTGATGGACACAAGCGGGATGCTGGCTCGTCGAAGATCTCTTAAACTGAAGACATAGATGGTGTACCGGTGAATCTAGAAATGAAACTAGTAACACTGAAATGCCGGCTTCACACCTTCACTTAGGAACCCTGGATATGCCTTCTTTTAGATAAACAAACACCTATGATCTGGGGCATACATCAAATGGCTTTAGCTTCTTTGGGTAACTCATTCACTTGTGGCCCTTGTGGGTATTTTCAAGCATCAAAGTAGAACGGTGGCCATGTAGTTATGCATGATCATGATCACATACCATTTACTGTATTTAGGTGCTTTACCATCCATCCTCAATCTGGGGCAACCAAAATTATTACACACGCATGGCAACAAACCGGGTCAAATTCCGAATCCGGAACAAATCTTGGGTCAAATCTAGTCTGAATCGAATCAAATCCATCTAAACAAGGCCTTAAACCACTAGCCTAGTGGTATTTTCTTCAGTTATCTTAACCCATCACAGGCTCACCTAAAAGGTCATGACTGAAAGTACTATTATTAATAACTCAATTCCTTTTATATACAGACAAATTTTTTTCATATCTTTCGATGTGAGACTAGGGTCTTACACGCATCGCTGCAGTTACTTTGTTTACCGACATTTTGTGCCTTCTTGTTTGATTCTGCAGAATCTCTGTGACGTTTGTCGGCAAAGATGGAGAGGAGACAAATATCAAGGTCCCTGTTGGCATGTCTATGTTAGAAGCTGCCCATGAAAATGACATAGAGCTTGAAGGTAAGCACTTCTAGACGCATCATTCTGCATGACTACATAATGATGAATTAAAATAACCTCTTTATAATCTTTTAAGTTGATCAATCTAGTTTTGAGGGGTTTAAAGATATATAATATAGCATTAACCGGTCCAATTTGTTCGAGTTGATAATGTATTGGCTGCGTTTGAGATATTACACAACCTGACAATCTTAAATTTGCAATTTAATTACTGCTCAACGTAAGTAGCGTTCTGTGCTCTACAGATAGAAGCTAAATAACTTGAGCTTAATTACAGGGAGTTTTTATTAGGAGGTTCAGGTATTCCAACTAGGAAAAAGACCTTTCATTATATTTTTAACACGTGTACAATAATTTCCTTTTTAACCAATAGCACATAACATGTGGGGGCCAATTTGTATTAATTATGTATGACTATTACACGTGTCGAAAATGTAATGGAAGGTCCTAGGAAGACCTGAACCTCCTAATAAAAATTCAATTACAGGAGCTTGTGAAGGATCGCTGGCCTGTTCCACTTGTCAATACGTAATTACTACTGGACTATCAATACGTAATTAATTATTAAGTTTACAAATATTTTCAGCTGAGTAGAAAACTTAATATGGAAGATACTATGTGCAGCCTGCTCCGAATTCCCAATATCAAATGTATGACGAAAGAAAGTAGGACGAAAGAAAGTAGGTAGCTTGTCCATCAAGGGTTTAGTCTTTAGGATAGTACAATAATTTATATAGTTTAAATCATAGACCCATCTAGATAAGATTATATTTTTAGTCTTAAAATAAAAGTTATAATTATTAAATACTAAATTAACAAGGTAATATATAAAGTAAACTAGTATACATAAATATCTCACTATATTCTTTACAATTTAAAGCAGTCTAATTTTTTCCCAAAATTAAAAAAAAATAAAAATAAAAAATAGCCCAAGTGCTGCTAAATGCAAATTTTAATATTCCATAAAAGAGTGAAATAATATTCTCATTTTTGAGACAGATGTCATACAATAGAGGGGACGATATTATATTGTGAGACTGACATTGGTAACAAGTGTGTGTGTGTGTGTGTATATATATATATATAAAATCTGTACCTTAATTCTGAAACACAAAAGTCAATAATATCCAACAAGTGAGCCACCGACTATTAAAGTGCGTAGGCCAGCCTAGAATTCAAATCCAAGCTTAAATAACGTTGAGAGGGAAAAAAAGGAAAGAGAAAATAGTCCCATTAAAAGTGTACCCAGTGGCAGCATCATCATTCAAGTTATATCCAGATCTATCTATCTCATCTCATCTGGCCGAGAGCTGAATGAATCATCATCATCATCAATGTCCCAACTATATAATCGATTATGCTGGTGACCTAACCACCTGTGTGTTTCAACTAACGTGGCCCGGCCCAGCCCAGCCCAGCCCAAAATGGGCTCAAAGTGTGAGTGAACCCACACACCACCCCCTCCTACCCGTCGCCCGCCGTGTCAATAATGTACAATTCACAACCCTAAAAACAAAAGTATTGGTGGCTAATACAAATTCAAACGTGAATATATATATATATATATATATATATATATATATATATATCCCATTAACTCTATGAGGTGGAGAAGATTTATAAGTAACTAGTTAAACATGAAAAAATAATTGTCTTAAGAGAATTAATAAGATGAAAATGATAGAAAGGGAAAAATAATTTTTTTTTTTTTATAGAATTGTTAATATCAATAAGCAGTTATTTTTTTCTCCCACTTTATAATATAGATAGTTAAATAAATAAATAAATAAATAAATAAATAGATAAACAGACAGATAGATATAAATAGATAGATAATAATCAGTTGGAAAACTTGATATATGTGTATTCATTAAGTTATAAATTTTATATAAAAAAAATTATTTGCCATATCAGTAAGTGAACAATAAATAGTCCCAAACAATTGTTAGTTTTTTAAATATAGGAGTAGTTATAAGGTTGTAAAGCATTTTATAATCAACTTTAGAATTGTCAGAAACCTTTAAAGATGTGGGCAAATTTGAGAATTTCATCCCACCATATACATACATATATATATGTGTGTGTGTGTGACCGATTTATAGTCAACGTTATAAATTTAAGTTTATCCTTACAACAAATCCTGGTCGTCTAATTGCAAATCTAACGGTGAAAATTTTTCATTAAATATATTCTTATAATATATTAAATTATTAAATACATTATTCTCCGTCCGCACAACTAAAGTGTGAACGGTCAAATGCCTTGAACAAAGTGCTCGAGTAATTTAGTCCTCAAAACAATCGATAAGGAGTTAAAGGTGTTTCAAATCCAAAGCCTCGAGTACAAATTAAAGATGTTTTCGTTTGGGTTTTCCAAGGTTCAATGGAGTTATCCATGGGAATGGATAAAGATGAGCAACAACTTTATTGCTAGCTTAAGGATGAAGATTGGAACGTAATTTTTTCTTCTATCCATTTAGATGTCAAGGCTAATGTATGTCATCAACATATTTTTTCCCTCTTAAGCATGAATGTATGTCATCAATCTTATTCTTATGTAAATAGGTAAATTAAATGGTAAAAGTTTACTAATGATATTTTCTTTTGCAGAATACTTGTATGAGAATTTTTTTAAGGCACTTGACCATCCGCACTTTAGTTGTGCGAACGGGGAATAATGTATTTAATAATTTAATATTTTAAAACTGACCATCTGCACTATTAAAGTGCGGTTCCTGGAGGGCGTTTTGGTCAATTTTGAATTCGCACTTTAATAGTGCGTATATCCCCAAATTAAAGTGTGGGCGGAGGATAATTTTCACCATTAGATTTGCAATTAGACGACCACAATTTGTTATAAGGATAAAATTAAATTTATAATATTGATTGTGGATCGGTCCTCTATATATATATATATATACACACACACTGGTCACTCAACTTTGTGAGTTGAGGTCTAATATTTCAACCCACCATACATGAAATCACATGGGGTTGAAAGTGAAAGATCTGGAGCTAGCATGCCATGCCATAAACAAGTTGAATTTTTTTGTTTTCAGAAATTTGCGTACATACTACTTGTTTCACTAGCTACGTGTAGGATCAAACTTCACAGATTTGGCTGCGATAAAATAAAGGGAGCATTCATTTTTAATTCCCAATTAATTATAATGAATTGAATTATATAACTAACTGGAGTACTCTTGAATTGTACACCTAATTACCCTACACTACAAAATGAAGAACGGGTCATCTAAATCACCAAATCAATTACCCCAAGCCCCTATATATCTATATCATTCAAGAACTGCAAGCTGCTAATCATACATGTCATTATATAAAGAAAGAAATTAACTATGACAATTTCAAACTGTGTACCAGCTAGCTTAATCCAATCCCCCAATCGCAATCCACCGCAAATTTGGATTACGTTCTGTACCTTTGAATCTTAAATTAAGCTAAGAGAACGTAAAAAAGAAAAGAAATATGTTAATATTTTCATAAAATTTACTCCCGTAAATAGTACTGAGATTTATACTCATGTAAGAGAGTTTCAAGTCGAAATATCACATTTTTATATAAAATAGTCCTTTTAAACTTAGGAAAAAAACTAAATTTCTAAAATATAAGCAACTTTATAATTGCATTGCCGAACGAATCGTGTAATCGTGTTGAACTGTTAATATATTAAGTACACTAAAATAATAGTTGCACTTGCGCCTAAGTTATGCAAACAAAATCTTAGTATTTATAGTTTAAATTAATGAGTAATGCCAGGGACATAAATTATATATAAAAATTGTCTACAAATAATATTAAAAAAAAGGAGAAAAAATAGGAAGTAAGACCTATAATTAAATGTTTTACATATTTTCATTGATAATTGTTAAGCAATATATGAATCTTATTTTTTGTGACAGTTTGTATACATAACATTATTCTTAAATTAATAATGTATCATGCGGATCGATTTCTATTTCCATATCATGCACTTCTTTCTTCTAAAAAAAAGGTCTTCTTTTGGTCATTGTTTTCTTGTTTAAATCATTATTTAATCGGAATTAATATAATATAATAATTTTATCATCATATTACATTATTAATCAAAATGCTCATTTTGTTTTAAAATGTAAGGTCATTATTGGTTTTTAAAAGTCAACTTGAGTTATTTTCAATTTTAAAATTGACATAAATTTATTTAATTTTAATTAATATAATAAAAAAAATTATAAATTATCTAACAAGTACAACTAATTATAATATTATTGTTTCTTAATTTCAATGAATTTTATCATTTTTAGTAGATAAATATTTTAAATTAACTTTTAAAAGTTAATAATAATCTTGTAATTTAAAACGGATGAAACATATTTTAAGTTTCACAAAGTTTTCAAACGGTCCTCTTTGTTGAAATAGAGATAATAGTGCCTCATTGTTTTAAATCTATATATTCATTGCATACCATGTGGTATTTCTTTGATAAATTGCAGATAATTAAACTGTTTGATTACGTTTTATGCTTTGAAACGCCTACCCTAAAAAACATAATTTATCTGTTATCTAAAATTAAAATAACTCTTATTTTTTATCAACTTAATTTCTTACTTTCATTATAACGAATATCAAAGAAATTGTTTCATTCTCCATATATTTTAAAATAATGCTATGAAGATAAAATATGAATATAATAAAGTGGATATCAAATAATGTGCAAATTATAATTTGGAGTCTTACTACATATAACGACAAATTTGTATCGATATTAAATGTCGACGTATATAGATACATGTGCGCATCTAAGTTCACACTCAAATATACACACAAGGGTAAAAATAGGATATGGAGAGGAGAGAAAAAATATTGTAAAAATATTGTCTTATCTTTACCTTTGAGTATATTTTTGGGTGTGAAATTGAATGTATACATAAACATACTTGTTCTTACCTACATCTCCTGGAATGTAAAATGCATTTAGATTCTTTTTTCTTTTTGGATAGTCATTAATTGTTTTTCTTTGTTGTTTGTTAATTTTCAAGTTTTTATAATTATTTTCAGTTAATAAGGTAACCGTAAATTCATTATTATCTTTGGCTATATTCTACTACTCCCTCATTCCATAAATACATGCTGAATTAGATTTTTCACACATATTTCAAAGATTAAATTTATAGCTTTTGAACTAAAATACCTGTTTTTATGTTTTATTTGAACGACCTTATATTTATATTTAATTTGAACGCGCTTTTATTTATGTTTTATTTAGTTGAACTCACTGCGTAGCATATTATTATAAGAGTACATATTTTTAAAAATAATATATTTAGTAATTTTGATTTTCACTTGACAATTAATTTAATTGTACTAATAAAAAGATAATTCTCTCTCTCTCTCTCTATCTCTCTCTCTATATATATATAGAGAGAGTTAAGATCAGGTCCGGGAGTCTAGACCTGATAAAATGCGGACCAATTTTTTTTTTTCATTTTTTTTCAAAATAATTAATAAAAAAATATATAATAATTTTTGGTATTGAAAAAAATTATTAAAACAGTGTTGCAACACTGTTTGTTATATGTATCTAAATCACACCCAAAACACTGTTTTAATAATTTTTTTCAATACCAAAAATTATTATATATTTTTTATTAACTATTTTGAAAAAAATACGAAAAAAAAAAAAAATTGGTCCGCATTTTAATCAGGTCCGGGAGTCCGGACCTGATCCTCAGCCTATATATATATATATATATTTTTTTTTTTTTTGTTTTTTTGTTTTTACTTATTAGAAACGTCTATCCTTCTCTACTAGTTGGGCCGTTCGATCTGTCCATATCCAAGTTTCGCTTTCAAACTTTAATTTCATGGAACCGTTAAAAATCGTAATCTATTTCTTTCTTTTGAAAATGGTTATTCTACTCTATCGTGATCTTTTTTTAAAAAAATATTAAGTCCGTTGGGGCTAATTTTTAGATGGATTAATTAAAAAAATTAAATTAAATATATTTACAATATTTACAAATAGTAAAATAGGACTCTTTTTTATGTAATGGAAAGAGTATATAATAGTAATAATTCCAATTTCTTAATTGAAACTTATTCTACCATTATACTTTGTTCTATGCATAATTTGGTTTTATTTTGGCGAAATTGTGAGGTATAATGTGATAAGATTAATAACTTTTAAGTTTTAGATATATAGATTTTGGCAAAAGTATTTTTTTAATATGTTAATGCTAAATTTAAAACAATTATGTGCAAAAGTATTTTTTTAACAATTTAACAATAATTTTGTGTTTTGCACTTTAAAACCTAAATCTCTAATCTTTAAAAGTATTTTTGGAGATAACTGATGATAATTGTAGGATTTTTGCGTCATTATATTTACTAAAAAGTTACTCCCTCTTATTCTAGAATATATATTTTTTTGATAAATATGATCTTTTTTGTAGAACAAAGAAAGTATTATTATTATTATTATTATTTTGAAATAATTAGTTTTGGCCCTATTTGTCGCAACGTATTTGAAACATTTTAAGGTTATTTTTATAAATAAGCAAAAAAAGTAGAGTTTTTTTCCCATATTAATTAAAAATAAGTTATAAACTGCGTACAACTCGTTCAATGCATAACTCAAAAAGTTGGTATCTAAGTGCTTATTTTACAACTTATAATTAATTGGACATTTAGGTATATAGTTCTAACTTATTTGTTAAATATAACAACTTAATCCTATAATAAATTGTTTTCATAAAATAACGTCAAACAAAATAATACAGCTTATTAAATAAGGTGGTGTTTGTTTATATTTCTCTTGATACCTCTTAACAACTCCACATCTGATTCAGTAAGAGAGTAAAATTATTTGGTAAAATTTTATTTGCCTCATATCGTCTCTTAATTGGTAAGAGAAAAATATAAATATAAATCATTAAGAGTTGTCTCTTAATGAAAAATTTAAATCTATGGAGCCTTTATAAATATTGTACTACTTCCATTCCAAATTTTAAGATCATTATTGATTTTTGAAAAGTCAATTTGAGATATTTTTAAATTTAAAAGTCATTCAGATGTTTTATACTTTTTAGTTACCAAACAACTTTTTAAGTTCACATGTTATTTTCATTCAAATGATTTAATTTATTAATATATACTAACCATTCATATCTTAATTACTCGATTTTATTAAACATTACTTAAGTTACTTAAAATAAACTAATAAACAAATTATAAATTATTTTATTATAAGGTGCGACAAACATGGCCTTATTGTATCAAGAATTAATTACTTTTGATCCTCAACACCTTTAACTTTAACTACCTATTGGCTTGTTACAATGTCTCACATAAAAAGTAAGAGAAAAAAAAAACATATCTATAGCACAAGAAAAAAAAAGGCTACTCAACTTTGCTATGAATATATTTAGATTTGTATTGTATTGTTACTAAACTAAAATTATTTTTATTAGGACATAATTTACTAGAGTTGGTGGAAAAGGGAAAGTACAAAGAAAGAAATAGTTTGCACGGTGTCCATTAACTAGGTCCCACCATTTTTAGATTGTATATATTAAAGAATAATGTTAAAGACACCAACTATACATAAAAAGTTAAAGTTTTTTTATGCGAACATGATAATTGGACATGAGTTCTTTACAATTTTATTTATTCGTATTTTGACCCCCCATTTTTTATAATGGAAGGTCAAAATACAAATATGTGAAATTATAAAGGGTTCGTGTCCAATTATCATGTTCAATTATCATGTCCGCATAGAGTTTTTGAAAAAGTTATCTACACACGGTATAAAAAATAGAGAAAATAAGAAGCAACACTTACAATTAAATATTTTAAATATTTTTATTAATAAATAATATATGAGTCCTACTCTTAGTGCATAAATTTTTGTGTACAGTTGAATAAGATATTATCCTAGATCAATTTTAATTACCGTTTATTTTATTTTATTCATTTCATTATTCTGTTACTTGCTTAGTTAAGCATAATGAATTAAGAATTGACTTCAATCTCGTATTGTAGAATTGTTTGTCCCATCTTTCATTCCAAATATTCACACCCTGGATGTTGAGAAATTATTTATTTTTCGTACTTTCTATTATAAATATATTTATTGAAGAAAATAATTAATTTTTATTTTTAGAGCTATGTAATTGATTGATATCAATATTTATATATGAATATCAACAACATATTAATATTTAGTAAGATAATTGTTATAAAGAAAATTAGTTTCTCTTAAAACTAAATTTGTTGTATTGAACAATCTATCAATATTTTGTTTCAATAAATTATATAATTTTTATGTACTTACTATCTTAAAACTTTATTAGGTGTACTGTAATATCAAATACCAATATTTTGTCTCGGCAGATTATAAAGATTTTATGTGGTTATCAATCTTTTTTTTTTTCAGTTGAATGATAAAAATATTTTGGGATCAGCATACGCATCAATTAAAAGTAATTTTTTTTCCGGCTGTTTACTGACTATTTTTCACCAAATTAAAAAATAAAATGGGCATTTTGGTAACTTGGAAGGCAAACAATTGTGAAGTTATTCGTAAAATTCGAAAATATAAACAACTCAACAACAAGAGTCGTTTGTCTTTCACTCTAGTTAAGATTGGTAGCAATAAAAATATTTTTGTCTGAAGCACAGAGCACTCAAGCCTCTCGCCTCGCCCGAGTCTCTGACTCCCTCTCTACAATATCTCTAATATATATATAAACTCTGAGAGAAAAGATATTAGAGAGAGAAAGAGGAGAAGAGAAGAGATGAGAAGAGAAGAGATGATGTTTAGAAAGAAGTAAAGCGAAGAAACCCATTGACGACAGCTAGGTGTGTGTGTGTGTGTGTGTGTGTGAGAGAGAGAGAGAGAGTCAGTTCATTGTAGGGTTTTCCAACAAAATAAAACAAAGCCCCTCCCCTCCCCTCCTCTCCTTCAAAGATCAAAAAACTATCTATTCTCTTTAACACACATTTTACTAAAAGAAGAATGCGTTGCCGTAATTCAAACTCAAATGTTGGTTCACATTTGAACTCGATTTTTTACGATCTGTTTCGGTAGCTGAAGATCTTCACATTGATTTTTCCAAGGTAAGTTTTGATTGATTCGATCATTTCACATTTCTGCCCAATTGTTGCCTCAAAAATTTTTGTTAGGGGTTTTTCGTCTGTACTATTTTTAGCAATTCTTCTTTTGCTTGGTATTAGCTGACTTCAAACTTCGCATTCCAATTCTGATATATGTACAATCAGATCTGACGCAATTTTGATTTTATGTTCTTTGATAAGTAGTTCTATTTACTGAAACAGTACACTTTAGGTGCATTTCGACTACAAGTTAGTTTTGTTAATATTGAGATCTATAATATCTTTCTGCTACTGTATTCTACAGTTTAATTTAGTAAAGTGTTAATTTCTATTTTTAGATTTGCTTTATGAATGCTTACTGGGTATGTATTCAGCTTCACTATCATCTGAAACTAATTGGTATTTTCTTAATAGTTTTATTTGCAGAAAATACACTTTGGTAGATTGAGTTCTAAGGCTTGACTAACTACAATCCTATTAGGATCTTCCTGTCAAGGATTGTTCTCGTTTATTTGAAATAACTTAGTAACTCTTTTGTCGAAGAGAAATGAAATCAGACACGCCTCTTGATTATGCATTATTCCAGCTGTCCCCAAAGCGGTCACGGTGAGGACATTTGTTGCTTGGATGTTTTGTTGTTTTCTTGGTTAATTTGTCGTGCGTTGCATTAAAATATTTTTTTTTCCTTTGGTAGATGCGAATTGTTTGTTTCTCGTGATGGAAACTCTGAGAAGCTGGCATCAGGGTTAGTGAAGCCATTTGTGACACATTTGAAGATTGCAGAGGAACAAGTTGCTTTGTCTAATCAGTCAATTAAACTTGAAGTTGAGCAACGTAAAAATGGTGAAATGTGGTTCACCAAGGGAACACTTGAGAGGTAATGCAGCTTATCGATGAGATTGTGCTTTGCATATGGGCTTTGATGTAATTGTTGTTCTTGTTTCTAGGTTTGTGCGGTTTGTTAGTACACCAGAAGTTTTGGAAATGGTTAATACCTTTGATGCAGAGATGTCTCAACTGGAATCAGCACGGGTAATCTATTCACAGGTAGAAATTCCTCACATTTATGACCATTCATTGCCGATTATGGGGATTGTATTATTGGAATTTTATGCTTATTAGGTTGCATTAATTGCAGGGAGTGGAAGATCAGCCTTCACGTGAATTGGGTATGTTTTGAGCTCCCATCTAATTATGTAGTGTATTCTCTTTGTTACAATTGAATTACTCTGTCATCTGGATCACCCAAAGATAACAGTTTAACACCAACAAAACTTTTCAATATCCACTGGAATACCTACTATATCACTGCTTGTTGGCTTGTAAGTGTTTAGAATAGAAAAACACTAATGGTGTTTCTATTTTGAGTTACCTTTCTTAACAATTAATTTCTAGTTCCTTCATTTCAACAAGATTTGGTGTGAGGGGCCATACACATATAGTATGTCAAAATTTATTAGTTATTAAGTCATCAAGTTGTCTACATTGGTACTCTATTGCTTCGACAATTTTAATGTGATTTGGTATAATGTATCTTTTAGACGAGTTTTTTTATTTGTTATTTTTTTGCTGTAATGTATCTTTATATAGTTGTAGTCATTTTACAAGCGACCACACACGTCATCAGATATAAGTAATCTTATCTGTCACCGTCACCCATCTAAGTGCATTTTCCTGCTTTTGATATTATGCCAAGAAATTAAAATTTTTGAGTGGAATATAAAAATAATACACTAAGTTGTTTAATATTTTTTATTTATATATTGAAGCTCTGATGATGCTCTGGATCTTTAGTATTTTGTTATTTTGAAGACTGCCACCTTTGCACTTGCACTGTCATAGCGAGTGAGTCACTCACTCGCTTCAGATATATCTTTACAACCCCCCTGGTGCGCGGTTGATCATCCACAAGATTTACTTGCGTGCCACAACTTTCCCTTCTTTTGGCATGGAACCAACCAGGCAAAATATATGAGACTAGGAAGTCTTACGTAGATGGAGTTAAACAGTCACTGCATATTTATTATCCTGTATTTAGTAAAAATGCATTTATGAATGTTGACTTGAATGTAAAGAAAACATTTAATTATTTCATATGCAATTGAGGCATGAGCTGCAAATTAGGGCGCCGTGAAATGAAGTCTTTTATGCCCAACTAAATATGGGAGCATTATCAAACACAACAGCAAAACCATAAATATGGCTAATATTGACGATAAATCTTTACAAAATACGAGAATACATAACTGTACTAAATTAAAACAATGGCACAATGGCTTGTTTTGAAGAGTGCTAAACATTATAAAACCCGGCAAAATATTATTGGTTGTGTCAGAGTAAGGTGGTACCTTAGGCAACAGGAGACTCTAGACTCCATTGTTGTATTTATGAATTGATTTAATAGGCAATTGATTCATATCAGAGAAAATAAACATAGTGCAAAGAAGGAAAATAAACTCCCTTTAACTTTCTAACTTTCTACAAGAAAGATGTATAAGCTTGTGACATGGAAATAATACTTCATTTTAATGCTTTAAGCTGTCCCCATAATTCACCCAAATCTGAACCACAAGATTGGGAAAAAAAAAACTAGATGCTCAGTTTTTCTAGGAGCCCTTAATAAAGTATTAGATAGCTATTTTGTAAGTATGAGATATTAAAGAAGATATTAAAAATGAGGTTTCAACTTTCAATAGGAACTTCATATGCTATCCATATTGGTTTCAAGTTGTAAACACTGATGTGAATGGTGTACGCTGATACTATTCATTCTTTTCTTCTTGCATCAACAAGTATCAAAAGATGCAATTACTTATTAAATAATCTAGATACTCAACATGACGTTTTTGAACTATTATTAGTTTTTATTTTCTCTTTGTAATACCAAGCATGTAAGTATGGTAATTTGATACTTTGTACTGCTAAGTGTTATCCAGCAACCATTTGGTTCATTTGTGTGGTTTCATTTATTATTTGATCTCTATCAATGAAAGGATTGGATTACTTTTTGAGCCACCTAGTACTAATCATGCTTTATTGTTACTCAAAAGAGTGTTTTTACTTTCACAAACAAAGAGTAAGTTTCAAGAATTAAAACATTGGACGAAAACTTTTATATAGCATCTTCACACTGTTAGATGGGAATTGTTTTGTCTGCTCTGAGTAATGAGTAGTGACCCTCGTTAATTAACATGTTTCCTTTTCTTCTTTTTTTTAATAAAAAATTTTTATTAGAAGGTTTATAAAGATCACACTGTAAATAAGATAGGCTGGATATTATTGGTTTTTTATCTGATCCTAGATAAGATATATCAGGTTTAACATTGTTGATTTGCACATTTTATTGGTGTGACTTCTGGTGTTCCATGGATGGAATACAGCTTTTTTTTGAATAGTTGTTAATTTAAGTACTGGGCCTAAGTAGCTCTTAAGAATAGTAATTACACTTTTATAGCAGTTTCTTTTTCTTTTGATGGGCAGGAGAGGGGGGGGGGGGGTTGTGCAACTTTCAAGTATCACTCCTACTACTTGAATATTATTCACCAAAGTTGCATATCGATATGGGATCTCTTTAAAATATCTGGGCGTGATTATATCTCTTGTTGGTATCTTCCTCTACATCTGGGTAATACTTTATGTAGAGAAGATGAGTATGTTCTTGAGAATTCAATATGCCTATTCTATTTTGCACAGTAGTTTCATATTGATCTTTCCTTACTTCGGGAAATATTTTACCCTTGAAGGTCAGATAGTGCTTAAAGATTGGCCCTATCTTCATTTGTCATGAAATATGCAGCCGGCTTCCTTCTTTTAGGCCATTACACACCTAGACACAAAAGTTAAATCTAAGCTGGAATTACCTTTTCAGACCCAGATTTTTATGAAATTGGCTGTTACTAGTTCTCTGACACTGTATTGCATCTATAATCTTCAGGTGGGGGTGGTACCGGCACCACAGCAGCAGCAGATGCAACAAAGTAATACTTCTCTCTATCTGTTTGTGTCCGTATATTTGCATCTAATGCTTCATATTCTTATTATTGGTGTAAGCTAGTATAACAAATAGCTGTAATTTGAAGCCATGACAATTCTTCATTGTTGACTGCTTATTTTAATCGCGGTGTTTCACTACTTAAACGGATTTCACTTTCAAAGGAATATGGTTAAAATGCTACATGGCGCTCTAATGTGCTCGACTGCTCGGTTAAGATCTGATACCATTTGTCGTGCTCAAAATTGGTTTGAGTGCTCGTCATAAGTAGTACTGTAATTCATTTTTAACTAATCAATACTAGTGTTTTGACATGCTATATGGTCATCTATTGTGCTCTGGTTATCTGCAAATAGGTCTCCCAATGCTCTCTCTCTCTCTCTCTCTCTGAGCCTTTTAACAACCACTTAAGTTTCATATTTTATGTTATACAGGAAGGAACTTCTGAGAGCCATTGATGTTAGGCTTGCTGCAGTTAAGCAGGACTTGACCACAGCTTGTGCTCGTGCTGCTGCTGCTGGTTTTAACCCTGGGGCGGTCTCAGAACTTCAAATGTTTGCAGATCAGTTTGGTGCCTATCGCCTTAAGTAAGATTTCTAAAACTACCCATCTTTCTTTCATGTCATACCCCACCATCATCCCACCCCAACAAGTTTGTGTGTGTGTTCCCGTCAATTTGTGCATGTTTTCTGTGTGTTGCACCTTTCATAAATGATACTCATAACCACAAAAATATTTACAAAAAAAAAAGAGTAAAACAATCAAAAGGGAGAGAGAAAAATGAGGAATGACTTGGATAAAAAACACAGAGGAAAGGAATGAAGGCAACCTGAAGCTATTTTTGGGTGCTGTGCTCAGACTATCCTAATGACTGTAAATAGGGTAGGCCTATGGGCGTGACTTAAGTCTCTCTATTACTGCATCGTACTGTAAAAGGGGTCAATTAGAGGGTAACCTCTTTTGTAGCAGCGAAACACTTGAATGCCATAGCAAGAAAAGTGGATCAAATCACTCAGATGAAAGAATACTTCCATATCTTTTATTTGTTCACTAGTACCATTCCAGTGGTAAGATAGTATCTGATGCCAATGAAGTATTAGGGGAAAAAATAAATAAAAATACTTTGTCTGTTTCAATTTATAAGGTCATTATTGACTTTGAGTCTTTGATAGTCAATTTGACATATTTTTAAACTCAAAATTGATATGCTTCACCAACAATTACGAAACAATAACTCTTAAAATTAATAGGTTTTTTTTTTTGGTTATATAGTTTACAATATGCCTCATTGTATTGATTAAAATCAAATGAACTTGTATCAATTTTGAGTCTAAATGTCTCAAATTGATTTTAAAAAATCAATAATGGTTTTAGTTTTTGAATGCTGGGTCTTAATTCTGCTGCAAGATCATCTTTTCATTTAGTCTGGGGTATAAGTTATTTTCTTATCCTTTGTACCCTCTTGGTACTTGGTAGTTCGTCTAGTATCATGTTATTCTTATAGCACAATTTGTGTATTAAACTGGTTGATATGTTTAATACGACTCATAAATATGCTAGAGTTAGTGTTGATCTGTATTAATTTAATACTTATGACTTAACACCACATGAACATGCTAAACATGACATGATTGCCAGCAATACCCACCCCTTGGTAAAACCTCAATTGAGATAGGAAAGGACACTTGAATTATAATTGCTACGTTAGATCAATTAACAGAAAAGGAGCGTGTTCGGTTTTTTTCAATGTTAGGGAACACACATACTTATTATTGTTAGCTTTCCTACCAAAATAACTAGATACGGAGGGCCAAATTGGACTAAAGATAATTGTTCCAGACTTGAGAAGATGTTATTCTATGGGCCAAATCTGCTAGGAATTAGTTATACTTCTCATATTAATATTGGTATTGAAATCTTGCAAACCTTTTCTGTTCCTGATTGCTTACGTATAATTTAATTTAACATGGGGATGAAATGCAAAGAAAAGAAAATGATATTTGATCAAACTCGAGAGCCATTTTTTTCTATTTGCACATCCCCGTCTTTGAATGAGTTGCACCACATACCTAAAATTTATCTGGTGAAATAGTTGAATTAATGAACCGACTTAACTTTGCACGAAAAGATAAGAATAAATAACCACTTTTTCTTCTCATACACCAATTTTTTTCTCTGTTCTGAGACGCACCAAAATTCAATATAAGTTTCCAAATGCAAATAGAAAAAACAAAATGGGTGGAGGGTTGGTTAACTCCTCTTCTTCTTAAATTTGTGTGTGGCTTGGCACTGCACAAATATGGTATTTTGTTCTGGTTACTGCTTTATTACCAAAAAAGAAATCTCCCTAGGTGGATTTTTTTCCTATTAAAATTAGTACTTTCAACGTTCTAACTTAAGTGATCATTGATGTCTTTTGTAAGTGAATTCAAAATTGATATAATTTATTAACAATTATAAAACAATGAATCTTATAGTTAGTCGTATTTTTTAGATAATTTATAATATTTATCATTTTATTAACCAAAATTAATGAATCCAAGTAAATTTTGATTTTGAAAATTTTTCAAATTGACTTTAAAAAAATGGCCTTATATTTTGGAACATATAAGAATATTTAATAATGCATTTTATGTATTGTAATTTTAATTTTGTTATTTTTTTTTTATAAAAATACTAGAATTTATAGGACATGTTGAAGTGGAGGACAATATTGAGGTAGCAAATAAGTAAGTATTAATCTGGAGATGGGTGGTGTGATTTGTGTTATTCCCAATCATCCCGAATTGAAAAAATTGGCTGCAGCATTACGGCTCTAGGCTTTTGAATGAAAAAAAATTTAATTTAATTTTTTTTTTTATGCAAAATTTTTTGTTACAGAAGGAGGTTGGGACTATACTAAATATTAAAAATAATAGTAAGAGTATTCTGGGATAATCTAAACTGGGCCTTATTGAATCAGTGTTTTGGCCGTAATAATGTGAAGAAACCTGGATTGTTTCGTCCACGTCACTGTATTTGTGCCACGTCATAAAAATGTCCTTAAGGATCTTACTGAAATTACGAAAACCTAAAAATCAAAAATAAATAGACTGTGGGCATATGGCAGGCGCAGCTATGTTGGTTGCACCGGCGTTTTCTTCTACCACGAGTAATATTTTCATTTTTCAGAGGGTGCTCAATCAACTTTATTTAAAAAAAAATTCAGAATTTCTATTTATTTATTTAAAACAAAATTAGGTCCCCGTTAATGATTGTACTTGTTTTGTTTTCTTGTGCAGCGAAGCTTGCAGCAAATTCATATCACTATGTGGGAGACGGCCGGACCTGATCAACCCATGGAAATCCGGAGTAGACGACCGAACTGTACGATCTTCGTACGGGTCCGACATGTCCATTGACGATGACCCAAGCACCGAACAACCTGGTAGGCCCCACCAACCCCATATATCTTCAGCCGGCCAACAATCCATCTCTTCTTCTGTCACCTTCCCTTTACGACGTACTAGTAGAGAGTCGAGCATTGAGAAAGACGACACCAGTAGTGCGAGAGAAAAGAAAGAAGAGGATGGTAGTGGTGGCAGTGAGGCTGTGCTGCCGGCAACTCAGCCCGGTGCCCCTGCGAGGCGGTTCAGTGTGCAGGATCGGATTAGCTTGTTCGAGAATAAACAAAAGGAGACTTCTTCTGGCAGTGGTGGGAAGCCCATTGTTGCCAAGTCTGCAGAGCTTCGGAGACTGTCGTCTGATGTTTCTTCGGGTTCTGCCGCTGCTGAGAAGGCCGTGTTGAGGAGGTGGAGTGGTGTCAGTGACATGAGTATTAGTCTTGATTTGAGTGGTGAAAAGAAGGATGTTGATAGCCCATTATGCACACCCTCTGTTTACCCTGCTCCTCAGGCCAAATCCGACGATCCAAAGAGATTGAACACCACTTCGGATAAGCCTGAGTTCAGGAGTATTCCGGGTATATCTGGTGATAGTTGGTCGAAAGATCAAGTTGATTCTTCTGTTGGCGAAGAGATGGGAACCACTAAGGCTGGGGCAAATTCTGGAACGGTTTCTTCTGGTAGGTCAGGGGATGCATATGAGACTTCCATCACTGGAACAGTTGGAACTCAAGGTAAGACTCAATCGGGTTCGTCTCTTACTCTGGCTGGGGTTAAGAACCAAGCAACTTCCCAAAGCCATTACAGATCTTCGTCTCTAGATAGGGCCGATCGGTTTGGTTTTAAGGATCAAGGAAGGCCTAAGGGGTCTTATGGTAATGATGAGCAAACTGGGACTATAGAACAAGTGACTTCTGAGACGCATATTGCTAGACCGAAAGAAGGGGGTGGTCCTCAGATGAAACCTGGAGCCTTTGCAAGCAAGAGTGGTGATGTTAGATCTGTCAAAGAATCGTATCAACCTCCTGAAGGGGAAGATTTTGAGCTGAGGAATCAATCAGTTTCACAACCACGATTAATGGCCCCTCTAAAGGCAGTAGTGGACTCTGGCCAATTAGACTCTGGATCGAAAATTCGAGAAGCCTTTGCAGCTCAATATAAAGGGCCGGAGGGTATGCTGTTGGGTTCTCAGTCCAGCTGGAAGTCCTTGAGAGAAATTGAGGAAATTGAGCAATCTGACAGTTCTATAACCAAGGTTGAAGATTCTGGGATCCCAAGAATGAAGGTACAGAAGCAAATCCCTGTCCGCCAACATATCCAGAAGCCTCAAAGCAGGAGGAATGAAAGCAATTCTGTATATGGAAATAATAGCACTCTTTTCTCTCATAAGATGGTTACTGAGGACGAGGAAGATTTTGCCACAACTCCAGTGACACCTGCTGAGCAAGTTCAGAGGATTAGGCAGTCGAAAGGAAACCAGGAACTCAATGATGAGCTGAAGATGAAAGCAAATGAGCTTGAAAAGCTTTTCGCAGAGCATAAGCTTCGAGCTCCTGGAGATCAGTCTAATTCTGCACGGAGGAACAAGCCTGCTGACGTGCAAATTGAACAGGCATCAAGCTTGCCAGACAGAAAACACGTTGCTGATATTACTCCTCCACAATTTCTGGACAATAATACAGCGACTGACACTTTGGGTAGTTCAAGTAATGTGGTAAAGCTTACTGATGGTTCAGTTGTGAAATTGGTTGAGAGCCAGGATTACGGTGACACTCTAAAGTGTAATATCTCTGATCTTGTCTTATCGGATGATTCAAGAGGGAAATTCTATGATACATATATGCAGAAAAGAGATGCAAAACTAAGGGAAGAATGGGGTTCTAGAAGAACAGAGAAGGAAGCCAAATTGAAGGCCATGCAGGATAGCTTTGAACGCAGTAGAACCGAAATGAGGGTGAAACTTTCAGGGTCTGCAGATAGACAAGATCCAACATATAGTGTTCGTCGACGTGCAGAGAGACTCAGATCATTTAATACTCGTTCAACTTTGAAGATGGAGCAGGTATTTAGCATTTAACTCGTTATCTCAGCACGACTAGTTAATGGTGGAACTGGATGTTTGTTTTGATTTGAAAGTTACAGTTGCCATATAGAAATAACTAATAGTAAAAAGGTTTTCTTTTTGAAAGCAGCCATTGGACTTGTTGCAAAGTGAAGATGATGGAGATCCATTTGAGCTTCTGGAACAGAAACCTTTTGGTCAAGATAGGTCTTTCAGTGATGTATCGTTAGGGAATGGTGTTTCTAGGAGTTCTCAAACTAAGAGGCTCTTACCAAACAGAAATTTGTCTTCATCCACACCTCGCAACTCGGCAGCACCAGTTCCAAGGTCAGCCACAAAAGCTTCCAATTCTGGTTCAGTAAGGAGAAGAATGCAATCTGATAATCCTCTTATGCAGTCGGTTCCCAACTTCTCTGAGTTGAGAAAAGAAAACACCAAGCCTTATTCAGCCGGTAGCAAAATTGTACGCCCACAATTGAGAAATTACACTCGCAGCAGAAGCACTAGTGAAGAGATACCTCATGTCAAGGAAGAGAAGGCGAGGCGGTCACAGTCCCTCAGAAAAAGCACTGCAAGTCCTGCTGAATTTAAGGACGTGTCTTCTTTGAACTCAGAGGGTGTTGTTTTGACACCACTAAAATTTGACGTAGAACAGGCAGAAGAGGGTCGTTATGACAAATTTTCAAAATGTATGGAGTCAAAGCCTTTCTTTCAGAAGAACAATAGTATAGGACGTGGTGCTGGAGCTGGTGATGCGAAGCTGAAGGCTTCAATGTTGTCTGAGTCTTTCAGTAATGATGAAGAATCTGATGAGTTGACCTTTGATCCAGAGGATTCAGCAGATATTGGCAAAGATGAAGATGAGGAGGAATCTCTAACCAGAACATCTGAAGATCATGTCAACATGGATCACAGAGAACCAAGCCTCAGTCAAGAATCTGCCAAGTTAATTAATTCTGGGTCAGAAAATGGGGATGCCTTGCAGTCATTTTCTCAAGACCCATCTTTATTGCCTTCCTCCATGCCTTCTACCTTCCTCCCTGTTGGGTCTGTGCTGGATTCACCGGGAGAAAGCCCTATGTCGTGGAATTCTCGTATTCATCATCCATTCGCTTATCATCACGAGGTCTCTGATATTGATGCCTCTGCAGACTCTCCCATAGGAAGCCCTGCATCTTGGAATTTGCACCCTCTGAATCAAACAGACTCTGATGCAGCTCGAATGAGAAAGAAATGGGGAAGTGCTCAGAAACCCATTATTGGAGCTAATTCTTCTAACAATCAATCACGTAAGGACATGACTAAAGGATTTAAGCGGTTACTAAAATTTGGGAGGAAAAGTCGGGGCACAGAGAGCTTGGTTGATTGGATTTCTGCTACAACTTCTGAGGGAGATGATGATATGGAAGATGGACGAGATCCTGCTAATCGATCATCAGAAGATCTGAGAAAGTCAAGAATGGGATTCTCGCAAGGTCATGCTTCTGAAGATAGCTTCAATGAAAGCGAGTATTTTAGTGAACAAGGTGAACTTTATGCTTTCTAATTTGTTATTACTCACTCAATTCTCATCTGATAAATTGATTGTCAAGTTTTAGGCTTTTAATATTTCCTGCTATAGAGGACTACCAAAGAACACATAAGAAAGAGAAGGAAGAAAACTTTCACATTTCATTTTTGGCTAAAAGTCTGATGTTTTGAGCTCCCCCTTCTCGGATAAGTTTTTTTACTTCGAGCTTTGATTTCTGTATATGAAAAGATTTGATGATCGATCAACTTACTGAATCCATATGCCTCTTAAGGATATGTTATTTATGAACTAAGTTGCAGCTGAAACTGATGACTTGTCGGAATTTATGGTTTAATCTTTTAGCAATGTATGATGTCTGTTATTGTATTTGTGGTTTTCCAGTATGTGTCAATTAAAGAGACCAAGTTCATGGCATGGAAACAATGTGTGTAAATACTTCCCCCCCCCCCCCCCCCCCCCCCCCCCCACCCCCCCCCCCCCCCCCCCCCCCCCCCCCCCCCTGCTTTAAGCATGAGTAGTTACCTCAGCTGAATTAGTAGCGATGATTTTGGTGCAGATCTAATCCATGCCATTTCCATGTTTTTGAGTCCTTTGAACTGATTTGAGGATACAGAAACCATAACTAGTGTAGTGCACTAATGCCTTCATAATGTATTATATTGTTGTTTTCCTGTATTTTCAAGTACAGTTATTTGAAATTTTCAACGTGTGCTTGTTTTTGGTTTATTGGCAAAAAATTAATAGTTGGTTCTCCGAAGATACCCGGTTCTTATTATATATTATATCATGAATGATTAGAAGTGCATGAATTAGCTAGGAATACAGTAGCAAATATTAATCCTTTGCCAACTTAGCAAGGAATAGGTTACCAAAATAAGGTAGAACGTCTTACTACGTAATAATTGATTAGAGGCGCATAAATTAGCAAGGAATAGGCTATCAAAATAATAGAGAACCTCTGTATACATAATAATTTTTTGTTTCATATTTTATCTAGTTTTATTTTGGTAGAGAAACATGCTTAAATATTTAAATTATTGTAATTGTGAGTATTATCGTCAGCACAATGACAAGGCTACTGGAATGTGCTTTCACACTCTTCTTGAAATAACACCTGATTATATCAAAAGTTAGAACCCAGAGAATTAAAAGTTTATATTTTTGAAATGTAGCATTGATACATGCAAATCTGCTGTCAGTAGAAGCTTGACTGAGAGAGAAGCAAAAGACTGGGATGAAGAACTCAGCTCGTCACTGCAGCAATTTAAAGGGATTACCTTTCTAGCTCAAATTAGAAGGACCACAACTATTTTCTATAAATAGCAGGAAAGAATTATGAGAATCTTACAACTTAAGAGCAAGAAGTGCGGTTTCGTTTTAAAGATTTAAACTCTCTTTTACAAGCTTAACTATTGACTTGGAAGAAAATTCCTAGAACTATAAGAAATGATTAATCTGTAAATACCGGGGATTTCTACTGAGGAATTTTGATGTAGAATTTATTTATGCAGAGAATTGCTTTCATTTTATATGTATGTGTTGATTTTTCAATACAAGCTGATATTTGAAAAGAAAAACAAAAGGAAACTGATATTTCCACAACACTTTTTAATATTTTCACATCAAATGTGTCGCTATAGAAAACCGTCGCTATAGGATCTATAGCAACACTTTTCATATGGAAATATCATTTTTTGTTGTGGAAATATCAGTTTCCAAACAGAATTCATGTACGTGTAAAATTGTGGGATGGTTGTTATACTTTAGTGTTAAGAATTGCTTCAGTTAATCAATACTTCCCATTTTATTTTTGCCCTTTTTCTCTAATATTTTTGGTAGAGGGAAAAGTAACTTGGAATTCAAGTCAATAAGTTGATGTTTATTTCTTTTTGCAGTCCAAGGCTTGAACAGTTCTATTCCAGCTCCTCCAGCTAACTTCAAACTGAGGGAGGATCATCTGTCTGGAAGCTCAATGAAAGGTCATTCTTAATCTTACTGATAAATTTAACATTTGATTTGATGCGTGCTTTCACAAGGCATAATTAACAAAAGAGATACATATTTAACATGGTGTCTCTGAAAGTAAGAGATATATATATATATATGCCCATATGAATACAACTTTGGGTGCCAGTCTATTATTGGCTTTGGTTATTCTGACGTTGAGCTATGTGAACTAAACAATCATTAATCTCAGGAGTAGTTAGAACATTTGTCATCATTAATGGATATATAAAGTTACCCAGAAGAATGTTAGTATTACTAACACTTTTTTTGTGGTGTTTATTTCCCTGTAAAATGGGCAAGCAAAAAATTTCTTTCTATGAAATAAGATCAAGAAGTTCAATATTGGTGCACTTAAGTTTGGTCTAAAATTTGCAGGACCCCGTTCATTCTTTTCTTTGTCATCATTTCGAAGCAAGGGAAGCGAGTCAAAGCTTAGATAACTACTCTGGAAGATATTACAAAAGCTCCAGTGTTTGGGATCATCTTCTCATGGGGGTGTAAAGGATGATACATATATAGAAAATGGTTGGCGTAGGCACCGCTCGATCATTTAATATTAAGTCTTCATTAGTATTATGTATATTTGGTGGATATGGGACCTTCTAGTCAGGTATCTCCCATAGTAGTTTGAAATATAATGTTGTACATTGTATTGACCAAAATGTCGCCAATTGGTGGATTGCTATTGTGATTTTGGTAGGAAAAGAGCAGCATTCTTTTTTCTCTTCTTCATCGGCACTTGACTTGTGTATTGTATATCAGAAATTGAATACTTATTAAATCAAATGTTCATTTTTTATTAAAAGCTATGTGGTTATATGGCTTGATGGCATGTTTTGGCTACTGTTAGTATGTATTCATTATTATTCCTCCTCCAGAAGCTGATACTATATTCCTTTTGTTGATTTGACATGGTGTGTTAGAGACAGTGTTATTCATTTGCATGCATTTTATTCAGGAGGCTAAAGAGATTAAATAATGACATTGTAACAGCATATGCAAAAAATGGGTTATGTGTGTATGCAACATGTCAATGGTTGGTGTCTTGGTTGTTCACGCAGAAACAGATGCACATACTTTTGCGTTCTTTACCAAGAACCCGAGCATCTAGCATCTGATATCTGAAGGCAGCCTCGCAAGGAATTTCTTGATGAGGGTCCAGTTTTGTTGTAGAGGCGTGAAGCTTTTTCATAATATAATTAAATCTTTGATTCAATGTAAATCACCCACAATTATTTTAGTGAATGAAAAAAGGTTCTTTTTTTTTTCTTGTTACAAGCACAAGATCAGAACATTGGAATACTACTGTTCTTACCTTTCCAACGGCTCCATCCCCTCTTCCTGGAAAGGGATATGCAACCCTGAAGACAGACACTCATAGCAGATTGACCAAATTACCCGCTGAACAAAGGTCAGGATTCCCCCAAGACATTATCTTAATATTGGAGTAGATAAGTAGTTTAAATCTAGGGAAAAGGGTTGTGGGGTTATTCAAATTCTCTCCATGTAAAGATGTCTCTTGGCTTAAAAGGCAAGGGAGGTTGGATGATGGTTACGTGCCTCTGCTGCAAAGTTAAAGAGGTTCGTCCCCCCATCCATAATGTTTGCTCTCAACACCATTTTGAGCCAACTTTTGCTTCTCTCTCTCTTGCCATCTTTCCATGCACAGAGACTTGTTCCTTTTGATTCTTTCTCCAGTGAGGAGTATTGTTCTCTTTGACGGCTCAGTGACAAATTAGTGCTTCAAACTGGTAATGCGGGGTGTGTATTTGTTGTGAACCAATAGAACCTGGTTTTGAAGACTAAATGGCATCTCTAACACCCGGGGTATTACTTAAGCTTCTTCAGAGTATTAATTCCAACATTAAGGTCCGCGGGGAATATCGGTCCATCCTTTTACAAGTTATCAGCATTGTCCCTGCTTTATCTGGATCAGAGTTGTGGCCTAACCATGGCTTTTTCATCAAAGTCTCGGATTCTTCTCATTCCACATATGTATCCCTGTCAAAGGAAGACAATGAGCTAATTCTGAACAATAAATTGCAGCTTGGTCAGTTCTTATATATTGACAGAATGGAGGCCGGAACTCCTGTTCCTATTCTAGTTGGGGTGCGGGCGGTTCCAGGACGACATCCATTTGTGGGGAACCCAAAGGATTTGATGCAAATGTTAGAGCCCTGTGAGGAAGGAGTTATTGGTTCAAAATTGAGTGATTTTGCAGAATCAAAACAGGAGAGTCCAATAAAGAAAATTGTAATAAAAGAGGAGAAAACAGCCGTGGCATCGAGGTACATGCAGGGCTTCACGACATCAAGCAGCAAGTTAGTAAATGGAACTGACTTAAATGGTGGTGCTGCAAAAATCAAGGAGTGCGAGAGTGGTGGGGCATGTAAGAAGGTTGGAACTCTAAAAGGCAAAGGGCAAGAGCTTAAAGATCAGGTTTGATTCATGATTTTTTTTTTATTCTTGGTGCATAGCCGCAGCATAGCCGCATAGGCATGAATTTATTGGCGTAACCTTTTACAATTATTGAGGATAAACACAATATCAGATACGAAAATATAGTTTGTGCACATTGCGATTACTTGTGTGTGATAATTGAAGTCAATGATAGTTATTAGTATTTGCATTACAGAATCGCACAACTCCTTTGCTCAGTCGCCTTGATTCACAAACTGCAAAGTTAAATGTTGCTGTATCTGAAACCAAGGAGACCTTGAGACCGAGAGAAGTCCTGACAACAAAACGTGCTACAAGTAAACAAGAAAACATCAACTTAAACTACATGTCAAGCAGAAGAGAGAAAAAGCAACCTGCCGGGGCAATGTCTATGTCCTGGTCCTCCCTGCCTGCTAACCTCTTGAAGCCTGGAAAGGTGCGTGTCTCGTCTCATCCATTCTTTATAATTGGGTAGTTTTTGCTACTACTTTTTTTCATCTTTTATTTTTGTTACTACGTGCTAGGAAATTCTTAGAAGGGCAAACACAGCTTCTTTGGTTGCAGCTGAAGCTCAAAAGGAATCATCAAGAGCAGCTAACCTTGTAATGTGCCTTAGGTAAAATTTGCTCCAGATATATTCTCCTCTTATTATTCTATTTCAATACTGATATCATACTCAAAAAGAAAAACTTTTACCTCCCTCGGCAATGAACTGATCTTTTCTTTCAGAATGTTTGACGATCTCTGCGCATCTGCCTCAACAGATACCCCCCACGTTTCTCTCACCAAATTCTTTGCACTTTACCAGCTCATTGAACATCCAAATGTTGCAGCACCAACTAAAAGTAGCTCACCTCATTTACCAATAAACTCATCTACACCATATACAGACAAATCCAGCAAAAAGGCAATTGTCAAACTTAAAAAAATGGCGAACTCTCCTAAGCCCTCAATGGAGCTAAGTGGGACTGATAAACTAGAGTGGGCAAAATCAAATGGTTTGAAAGAGATCGAAGAACTAAGACAGATCCTCCTTAGTGAAACACAATCTTGGTTTTTGATATTCTTGGAGGGAGCACTTGATGCTGGGTATCGGGTTAGCAGCCAGGAAAAGAAAGGGAAAGACAGCGTTGCACAACAAATGGAACCGAACAACCACATTGCTGTCACACTGTCACAGCTTAAGAATGCAAATGAATGGCTGGATAAACTAAGAACCAATCTGAGTTTAGATACAAATGGCTTGGTGGAGACTGTTAGTCGGTTGAAGCAAAAAGTTTATGCGTGTTTGCTTTTTCACGTGGATTCAGCTGCTTCAGCGCTAGAGAAGCAGCCCGATCGTGGTTGATTTAACCAAAACAAATCTGTCCAAATATTCAGTGTCTCTGAGTAACTTATGCTAAACAAGTCCTTTTGTAATTTCTAAAAATACCTTGGTTCTGGACAAAGATTACTTTATGCTTCACCAAACATGTTCAAATGCAAATTATTTATGATTTTGTGTTGTGTATAATAAAATCACAAGATTAGACGTAGCCCCAATTTGCATTATATACAATATGGTAGTGCAGCAGTTCATAGATTTAGATGGTAAATAGTTGATATGAAAATATATGAGACTGATAACATCAGATCAGAACACAAACTGATGTGGATCACCATACCTGATTGGCCTTAAAACATGCTTGATTTTTCATGGCTTTTGTATATATAGGAGAGGTCCCAAGCTGGAGAGTAAGAGCACATGCAACATTCTCAGATGGATTAGGGTCCGAGTCATCTAGCATGTGCCCTGCTTCTCCAGCACGAGCCGCCCTCTCCCAGTGTTTTGTTTCAGGCTTGTTCCAATCTCCAGAAACCATTGTTTCAACGTCTCTATGTACCCCTTCACATGATTAGTGAACCTAGCTACTACATGCTCATACTAATATAATGTGATTGATACACAAGTAGTTATAGTGTATAGTATATGTAGCAATTTGTATAAACTTATATTTGCTATGTGCTTTGTTGGTTGGCTAGGTGGTTGATCTTTGTTTTGTGGGATAGCTAATTAATTATTCAAGCATTTGTTTTTGTTCTTCAAGCAATTACAAGGTGGGTTAAAAAGTAAATGAGGTTTGGGGTTAGTGACTGTTGAAGTTTGGCTGCCAAAATCTAAAAAAAGTGGTGGAATAAGAACACTAGCTAGTAAATTCACATACCAATATTATATGAGGTCTACCAGATGGCAACCTAAAGTCTAACAAGGCAGGCCACCCACCAATACCACGGCTTGTTTTTAGTTTTAGGAGATCTTAAAACTAATAGTTATGACTTATGATCAGTCGGCCAGTTATAATTTTGTAGGTAGACTTACTTTTTTTTTGGTTTTTTGTTAATAATAATGTTTTTAGTACCTTTTTTGTTAGAACTCCTGCAGAACATAATAAGAAAGGAAAACTAGAACTAATATTGATTTATTTGGTAATAAAACTATGGTTCAAACAGCAAAAAAAAACCTGCCTTACAAAAATAAAATAAATAAAACTCTGCATAAAAACTAAATAATAAATTTAAACCACCAAATTCTTCGGTTCTAATTTAGGACGTATATTAATTGGTCTTATAATAATTTTCTTTCAAAATTATTTTCCAAGAATAGGAGATTTTTAAAGTTGTTTTTATGTGTTGGGATAAAAGGATTGATGCTTTTTAACTTATTTCAATAAGTACATTTTATCCATAAACAACGTTGGAGTGCCAAATAATTGTGGAGCCCGAGTCCCAAACGGTCAAAGGTAGAGGAGGGTGTTAATTGACTTCCAAAAATAAATTAAAAAAAATAAATACTAATACTGGTCTGTCTCGTAACGATTTTACTCGGGCCTCAATCTCATGTCCAACCCCACCACACCCCATCAAGGAATCCAGGTAATGTAAAAATAGAACATCCCCGATCCCTGCAGAACCCTAAATTACCGACTTTGTGACATTACGACAATTGTCGTAATCTCTGGTCAGATCGTTGAAATCAGCAGAAAATGGTCAAAGAGCTATATCTAATCGTCCAACAAACGGAGGAGAAGATCTGAGGTGAATACGTATTTTATCATCTAAAATTGTGTGAGCAAATTCATATTTTATCATCTAAATTTGTTTTTATTGGTCTATTATCCTACTTAAATTCAATTGAATAATGCATTTTGCGCTAAATTTGGAACCCAGAATTGATCGTTAAGTTGTATACATCATTTATTTGCTTTCCGCTGTTAATTTCATGTTACGAAATTTACCATCACAGATAGACTGACACGATGTGTTTTTACCATTAATTTGATTATTGTTTATATGGTTAGGGTTTCACTGTTTTTGATCAGTAAATATAAAACAACCTGTACAGCGTACACATACATTGATAGGATTAACTCAAATTTATCTGTATATGTTTTTCAGGGACAATCGTACAACCCTTTTTTTTTTGTGCAAGTCGGTCACATAATTTTACAACTCCCATATAATGATAATTAATGATATAACTGTATCAACATTTTTGGGGAGAGTTGTTGTGCATTGTGGAGCAAACTAGAGTGCAGGAGTAATTTATCATGTTAGGCTGGCAACTTTTGGCACTCATCTAGATTTTCTGATTTGGTGAAACTTATATGATACAAGGATCTGTGTGTTAGCTGTACCTTTATTAGAATATTGCATGATGACAAAAACGAAAGAAAAGACAATGCTATAACACTATCGTCTTCCTTAGATGAAAATATATAATACTAATATACTATCATTTGCATCAGAAAGCTCTTACACGGTTGCGTTTTATTGAATAGATAGTGCTCCAGACTACATACTGTTTAACTGGTTCCATAAAGTGCTTAAAACTCTGTTTTGCTGTATTTTTGAATCCTTTCGTGAAAATTTTGATTTTGAGTTTCCCATGGTTTTTTGTTGATAAACATAATTGATAGTCCAATACCATAATTTTAGTGTTTCTTTGAAAATCTTATACTTAAATTATGTTTTTTTTGGGAAGAAAAAGTTGCTTTAGAAATCGTTTTGAGTTCTGAGAATAGAATGTTCTGGACCAAAAGAAAGAATCCATTGATATCTATCCCCTTGATGTGGTTGGTGGCATAACCACCAAATCTACCTTATTGTCGTTGTGGTTTCCTATATTTGCAATATTATTACAGTTAACATCATAGCTAAATCTAAATCATCTCTCTCTCTCTCTCAGTTTCATACTATAAATAACAATCCCATTGCATTTACCCGTCCTTGATTGCATATAACTTGGGGCTTGTTCTCTCTTTTCGGGGATATAACTTTCTGAGTGGCTAATGCTTTTCAGCCATCTTTGAAACTGAGAGCTTTTGAAGTAAAGATGGTCAAGCTGACAATGATTGCTCGTGTCACTGATGGCCTTCCGCTAGTAGAGGGTCTGGATGATGGTCGTGATGTTCAAAATGTAGAGTTCTACAAACAACAAGTCAAGGCTTTGTTCAAAAACCTCTCAAGAGGCCACAATGAAGCTTCAAGAATGTCCGTTGAAACTGGCCCCTATATATTCCAGTATCCTTCTGCATTATTTTTATGATTTCTTTAGAATTCTACCTTCTCTCATCTCTTTTCTCCTCGAATAGAGTAGACTTCTTAGCTGTGATTTGTATTTCCAATTTTTTTGCAGCACGTGTAGGCTATTTAGATTTTCCCTTCACTTTTACTGATTATTTACAAGTTTATGAATCATGTTGATAACAATCAACTGCAGCATAAACACATAAATCTCTGAATTACATTTTTCACACAAATTAAGAAAAATCAAAATAGAGAGATAATAAACAAGTTTCAGATTTACCCACAATGCATGGACCCCACATGTTACAATATGATTCTTTCATTTTTTTTTAAAAGTAGTGGACCTACTCAAGTATTTTTAAGGGTAAACTAGTATTCATGCAACATTTTAAATTTGAATTGTTTACTTTATACATTCTTTGGGAGACAAATTCTTCTTGTACTTTAGACATCTTTAAACTGGTATATGCACGCTGCTTTGTGTAAATGTGTATACTTGTGACAGTTGATAAAATTAAGTTTCTTAAGTTCAAAGTCCTTTCTAGAAGGATTAATCCTTATTAGTATTATTATCGTAAGAAAACAGTGGGTTTCTTCTCATCACCCTTCCTTTCTCTTCCTTGTACCTAATGGTGCAAAATTTTGGCCGACTAGCCTTTAATGTTGAGATTTGTTTTTTGTTTTTTTGGGTATTGAAATTTGAAAAGGACATTTGTGGTTAGCTCTGGCAATCAAATAATTAACTGTTTCAACTAAGCCTTTTTGCTCATCACTTGTGAGTATGCAGCTTATTTGTTACATACCCCAAGTGTTATCAAGAAGCTCTAAGAGTGTGCAATTTCATAAGAAATAGAACAATGCTTAAAATAGTAAAGGAAGATGAGAAAAAAGTAGAAAGTATGTTACTCCTGAATATGTTAATTTTTTATTTTTTAAAGTAGGCATGTTAGTCATTATCACTACATGTACAAATAACAAATGTAATCGTCATATATCCATATACCCATTAAGCAAATGCATATATTTGTTCCTTCATATATCTTTCTTCACATAATATGGTTGCACAATAATTATGATTGACTTGCTACAACTTCTGCATCCTTACTATGGGATCATGGATGGATTTATTTTTCATGAAAAAAGTACATATGTTTCTTTTTGAATCTATAGAAATTTAATTCTTATTACTTAAAGATTGCATTCTATATGTCGTTGACTTACTCATTTTAGTTTTTGCAGTGTTGGCATGTTCTTGGTCATTGTATTTATGTTACATGTCCATCCTTTGAATTGTATAATATGGCATTAGTGATTGCTTTTGTATTAAATTTGGTAGCTTGCCTTTCTAAGTCTTATTTGCTCTATGCCGGAACTTGGAAGCATTGGATTATATTGTTTACCTAATATAAATTATGATGTCTGATTTTCCTTCTCTTTTCTTCCAAATGAAAATTGCATAATCTGTTGATTACAAATTTTCCTTAACCGGGTACTAGCTATATAATTGAAGGGCGTGTGTGTTATTTGACAATGTGTGATCGTGCTTATCCAAAGAAACTTGCCTTCCAATACCTGGAAGATCTTGCGAATGAATTTGAGCGTGTTAATGGAAGTCAAATTGAAACTGCTGCGAGACCTTATGCTTTCATAAAATTTGGTAGATCTTGATTTTGTTTATGTGATTTATATGTATTTCTTAATGGTCAATTTTTATACTTTTGCGGGTTTTAATTATTTTGTCTTTTCCCTTTTTTTTGTCGTTTAAAAGACACATTCATACAGAAAACAAAGAAATTGTACCAGGACACAAGAACTCAGCGAAATATTGCAAAGCTGAATGATGAACTCTATGAAGTTCACCAAATAATGACTCGCAATGTACAAGAAGTTCTTGGTGTCGGTGAAAAGTTAGACCGTGAGTTCATTCTCTCTGTATATTATGAATTTCTTCTTAGTTATTTTCTTATAATTCTTATACAAGACAAATGAGTTTCAGAATTCATTGTTGTGCTTGATATGCAAAACTTGATAGCATTATATTGGTGGAAATATATTTTTCTTTTAAGCTTGCTGAGTTATTTCAGGCAAGGAACTCTTACGTCAGGCCCTAGCTTGGTGGTCAGAGATTAAGAGAGAACTAGAAATAAAGAGATAGAATTAGGGAGAACCAGAGAATTTAGGAAGAAGGAGAAGAACTCAGTGTTTTACACTGAGTTCGTGAGAGAGGAAGAGAAAGAAATAGATAGAAAGGGAGGAGAAGCTGGTTGAAAGTTTCATTCCTCAATTCATTTCACAATGCATAAATTTCATACTTAGGGAATACTCTTCCCATTGCATCTGTATATAGATAACAAATGTTGAAAATAATTCTTCACTCACATACTAACTAACTCATGTGCTGATATGCACGTCTATCTTCTAGAATATAACTATCATATATGCCCAGTTTACCCTTTTGGGCTTGACATTCCCTCCCCCTTAAAATTTTTCATGTCCTCATGAATGAAGTATCAAGTCAAGATAGTTGAGTTTGTGAAGTTGTTAATCCTCCCATGAGCTTCTTCTATGTTGCAGTATTTTCATTGTACCAGATATTGACATACAGTTTTGCTTCCCATATAAATCTTCCTCTGTTTCAATGTTCTAAGAGGTCTTACATCAAAGTTTCCTTCTTGATCAACTTTAGATAGTTATGTGCTGATTTGCGTTGTTCCCAAATGCTTTTTAAGTTGTGACACATGAAAGGTTGGATGTATCCGAGAAGTGTTGGGTAGCTTTAGCTTGCAGACAACAATACCAAATTTTTCTAGAATTTTAAAAGGCCCATAATGTTGGAGCTAGTTTCATGTTTTTTCTCATTGATACTGAGCTCTATCTATATGGTTGTAGCTTCAAATACACCAAATTCCCAATCTCAAATTCTCTTTTAGTCCTTCCTTTATCAGCATGACTCTTTAGTCTTTGTTGTGCCTTAGCTAAATTTTCCTTGAGAACTTCCATTTGTTGTTGTTTTTCTATAAGGATATCCTCTACTGCTGCAATGTTGGTGCCAAATGTGGTTGAGAAGTTTAGATGTGTAGGTTCATGACCATAGAGAATTTTGTATGGTGTGGTGTAGAGATGTGTGGTAAGTTGTGTTAAACCACCATTCAGCCATAGGTAGCCAGGAGCTCCATTGTGAGTCGCTGAACATGCACCTCAGATACTGTTCTAAACATTAGTTTACCCTTTCAGTGCACATGCACCTCAGATACTGTTCTAAACATTGGTTTACCCTTTCGGTGCTCCTATCACCGAGGATGATAAAAGGTACTATCTTCTCCCAGTAAGTTTAAAGAGAGCTTGCCAAAAGTTATTTAAGAATATTGGGTTCCTATCACTTACAATGGAACTAGGAAGTCTATGTAGTTTAAAAAAGTTCTGAAGGAATAGTTGGGATTAGGGGAGGGTAGGAGCTCAGCTGAAACCGCACGCAAAACAGCACCAAAGAAACTGCACCAATGGTTTTGGTGGCATACTGTGGTTTTTTCAGTAGAAATTGCACCCTCGGTTGCGGTTGCGATTTTGGTACAGAAACCGCACATCTTAAGGAACCGCACCCTTTTAGAATTTCAAGTTCTTTAATATTTCTCATGTTTTTGCTTATCTTTTAGAGTTCTTTAAATTCTATTTAAATCATAGTTGTCACGGCGCCACGGCGAGTCATGGCGGTGGTCGACTGCCAGAACGCCTAGGCAACAAGGCGACCGCCATGGCGTCCGTATGGTGAGAAGTCGTTTACAATGTGTAATTTATATATTATTTATTTTACTTAACAAGTATATTGACATTTGACAATAAAATTTCATATACATTAAAACCCAAAACATAACACTATGGAATAACATTAAAAGCACAATTATGTAAATACTTAGCAATAACAATCCAAAAATAAAACACTTGATATTAAAAAATAAAAACTAATAATATCCAGTGCATTTTATCTATACATTGAAAAAAAAAACATCCAGTGCACTGCACAATTATGAAACTTAAATAATATCCCGTGCATTTTATCTATACATTGAAAAAAAAAATCCAACATTTTATCTATACGTTGAAAAAAAAAACATCCAGTGCACTGCACAATTATGACACTTAAATAATATCCAGTGCATTTTAACTATACATTGAAAAAAAAAACATCCAGCATTTTATCTATACAATTATACATTGAAAAAAAAACATCCAGTGCATTGTACATGTATAAAACATATATATATATATATAAATTTATATATATATATATTTATAATTGTGTATGTGGCAAATTGTGGAGTTACTGGGTAACTGGAGTAAAAAAAACGAAAGCACCAGACCAAGCACCAAGCACAGAAGCAGAGCATCATAATATATATATAGAGCAGAGCAGCCGACGACCAGAGAAGAAAACAAAAGAAATTAAAAAAAAAAAAGACAGACTCGGTCGTCGTCGCGAGTCGCGACCACCAGAGAAGACGAAAGAGAAGAATGAAGACCATACCTGACAAAGAAGAATCGATCGGAGTTGTGTCGTCCCCGCCTCGTCGTCGTTGGAGCTGGTACTAGGTAAGCTCTCTCTCCCCCTTTTACTCTTCTACTTCTGCTGATCTGCTCTTCGACCGCTGCAAATCGCTATTAGGGCCAGCCTCGAACGACGTCGTTTTGTTCCTCTTTTTTTTTTAACCCAATTGGCCACCAAGTCGCTCACTCAGCTCATCTAAGGCGTCGACTAGTCCATGGCGACGACTTGTTTTCCTAGGCGCCCAACTTGCAAGCCTCCACCAAGTCGCCCTTCCGCCTTGCCACTGTGGTGCCGACTGGATGCCTAGGCGACGCCTTAACAACTATGATTTAAATATGATTGTAAATTTAATTTTGGAATATGTAATTTTGCATGGTTTAAGACTTTAAGTTTGAAGTTGTATTATACGTAATGTATGCATCTTCAAAATTTGTACGGTACTAAATTGTAATTTTTTAATTTGAGGAGTTGATTTGTGATTAGTTTTCAAGAATAACTTTCTGTAGTTGAATATTATTTACAACAGCAAGCCAACAACGTTTGAGATTTATTTGAAATTTATAAAATACGACATGTTTATTTTTTCTTCCAATGGGTTTTCGAGCCAAAATCACACCATTTAAAACCGTAACGCATTCCTAGAAACTGCATCGCTCCAATCCAATTGGTTTCATGTTGCGGAATCTGATTTAGGCAACCGCATCAAAGCGGTTTTTGTTCGGAATCGCACCAAACCGCATCATGCTCACTCCTAGTTGGGACAGTATTTTGGCAGAAATGGGATGGCTAAGAGGTAAGAAGTGGAAGCTCCAAGTATAACTGTTTGTTATCACCCAGATCACTTCATAACCTTTAGAATTAGGAAGCCCACTGATGAAGTCCATAGCTATATCTTTCCAGGGTTGTTAAGGGATAGGTAGTGGCTGGTGAAGCCCTGGACTCTTCACATTTTCATGCTTAGAAAATTGACAAACAGGGCATTCAGCTACCCATTTGGCTACATCATTCTTCATCCTTATCTAGTAGAAGTATTGTTCTATCCCTTTTAGAGTAACTTTGGTACCAGAGTGGCCCCAAACTCCTTTTTCATGGAGTTCTTCAAATAATTGCTTCCTTAGCTCTCCTTGGAATCCTATCACCCACTTACCTCTGTACTTAGCAATCCATGGACTAACTCAAACTCATTAGGCCCCATTTTTGTAGCTGCTAACTCGGCTATAACTTGGGAAATATTATTATCCCCTTTATAACTTTCAACTATCTGAGACATCCAAGTTGGTTGAGCTACTGTTAAGTAGTTGCAAGCTGCGGAATTTGTAAATTTTGTGGGCTGCTGGTTCCTTATTCCTTGCAATTGTGTTTCTTTCCCATTATACAGAAATTCATGAGGAGTTTGTTATAGTTGAAATGAATTGCCCCAAGCTACTTCATCCGTGTAGTTCCCAGAATAGCATCATGCTGCTGCAATTTAATGATCCACATAGGTGTGCTGAAACTGTGATTATGAAAAGTCCATGTAAACTCATGGCACCATTCCTTACTTTGAAGTGAAGTTCCTCACCATTAGGAAGAGTGATAATAACAAGGTCAATAGGGTGTATAGGTCTCTAGGGCAGCCTAGCTTCCTTGCAACTCCTTCATCCAAGAAATTTAAAGTACTCCCACTATCTATCATCATCATCAGATGTTTCCCTTCTTTGTTTCCTTTAAGAACTAGTGTTTGATCCTCTCTGTTTGCTTCTTTAAGCTGCAGATTACACAGTGCAACCCTTAAGTTTATCACCATCCTCAATTTGGTTAGGCTCAGGTTCCTCATCAAACTGGGGAGGTCTAGAGTATTCCTCACATTCTTGAGCCTCTTCACAAGTGATCATAAAATTCTGAAGAACCTTGCGTTGGTGACCCATAGTGTACTTTTCATCACAGTAGAAAAAAAAGACCTTTTGCCTTCCTCTCTCTCATCTCTTTGGGCTGCATTAATAGGGTTGGGCTTATTAAAGTCTTTTTTAGGGTAGGTTAGCAGTGGTGTTTTAGTTGTAAGAGGTACAAGGAGGTCCTTTTTAGAGATGGGCTAAATGTTGGTGCAAGTGATTTGGGCTTTAGAGTAGCTGTTGGCAGATTTAGGAGTAGGACTTTCATAGAACTTTGCTTGTTTGAAGGCTTGGGAAAGAGTTTCTGGGTCAAGCAACTTCACAATCTTCTTAGTTTCATCCTTAAGCCCACCAATTAAATTCCCCACAAAGAAGTCCTCAGTTAAGTGAGGAAATTTCTCCAACAGTCCGCCTTTGTGTCTCTTAAACTCATCATAGTTTACTTGCTTCAACAGCTTAAACGGCTCATATATATTTTCTGCACCAGCCTTAGTACCTTGACAATGAAGTCATCTGCAAATTCTCTCCATGTAAGCCCATCCTTGCCATTCACATAAGATTTGTACCAATATTTTGGAGAGCTATGAAGGTGCATCCCAACTATGGCAATTCTTCTCTGGGACTGCATTCCATAAATGTTAAAATACTTCACAGTCTTGGATCCAACTTTTTGCATCTTTCCCGTGTAAATTAAGGAAACACCAATTTAAGTTGTTTCAGTTCTCTTCCTTCATCATTAGCTTCTTCATTTTGATTCATCCTCCTCCAATGATCATCATCTCTCCTAGCTCTTTCTTGTTCAGCATGTCTAGGGTCTCTAAAGAAACCCTTATCCCTTCTTTGCCCCATATGAATAGGCCTCTTGCCCCTCCATTTCCCCCAAAGGGATTCTCAAACCTGTCATCATTTTCTGGACTTTTTTGCCTTAACAACTCATTCATACCCTTTATGAATTGGTCCATTTTTTCATCAATGAGTTGTAGTTTTTCAGTGGTTTACTCCCTGTAACTTAGGAATTCTTGCTACAACAATTAGGAAGGACCATCCAGGTTTACCAACAATATCAATGAAAGGAATCACAGGACTATTGTGATTTTGAGTACAAAAAATAATTTCAAGTAGTAGCAATCCTACTTGAGTGAGAGTAAATGAGCTTGAGTGGTTTCTAAGTAAGAAATGGACCTCCTCAGTGAAACAAACTGAGTATCCCAACAAAACAAAATTTAAATTCAACTAGCGAAAGCTTAGTTGAATTTTAAATAGTAAATGAGAACACAAATAAACACAAGCACCAAAAGATCGACATTAATATTTTTACTAGTTACCAATTTTAAAGAGTAAATGAACACACAAATAAACACAAGCACCAAAAGATCGACACTAATATTATTACTAGTTACTAGAGATGTAACAAGTTCTAATACTAGCAGAATAGCAGAATTTGTTTAAATTTTGAGCTAAACACAACTGGAAATTAATAACTATGTTTTTGTGTTTTTTAATGATCAAAATTCAAAATTAAAGGTAGATATGCTAGACAAAGTGAATTAAATCACTGAATTACAACCAAAACATATCAAACCGAGTTAAGTCACAAATTTTAAAAAAAATTGCCGACAGAGCAGTAATAGAAAATTGTGGATTGAAACATGTTTGGGTGGTGTTGTTTTTGAGATATATAGTTTGGGCTATGTGAATAGTGACTAATCACTTAAATTTGCTGAGTTGCAGGTTTCAGCAAAAACAGAGCCTCCGTGATGGCTTTTTTTTGCTGGAGCTGTTGTTGATGATTCTGGCCTTGGATTAGAGAGTCTTAGAAGTATAGAAGAGGTTAGAAGAGACAGTTTGGTTTGAACTAATAGAAGAGAAGAATTCAAAGTAGAAGATAGAGGAAAAACAAAGGAATTAGAAGGAAGCAGATGATGGTTCTGGAACAACCTGGAGCTCTGATACCAATTTGTCAAACCCTAGCTTAGTACCTGACCAGAGATTAAGAGAGATAAAATTAGGGAGAACCATAGAATTTAGGGAGGAAAGAGACAAACTCTGTTTTACACTGAGTTTGTGAGAGTGGAAGTGAGAGAAATGGATAGAAAGGGAGGAGAAACTGGTTGAAAGCTTCATTCCTCAATTCATTTCACGATGCATAAATTTCATACTTGGGGAATATTCTTCCCATTACATCTATATATAGATAACAAAAGCTAAAAATAATTCTCCTAACCTACACCACTATCCTTATCCTTCACTCATATACTAACTAACCCATGTGCTCACGTGCACCTCTATCTTCTAGAATATAACTATCATATATGTCCCAGTTTTACCCTTTTGGGCCTGACATCTTACCACCATTCTGCGGACTCGGTACTACCGTTTCGAATCATGGTACGAGATCTAAGATACCCAGTGTTCTACTACTGTTTCGAATTGTGGTACGAGATCTAATTTGGCTGGGCACCTAGGCCCCCGCCTAAGCAAAACCAGACCTCGACTTGGAGCTCTACAATACTTGAAATGAATTTTTTAAGCATTAAAAAATTATATTTTGGGTAATTTGTCATGTAAAATTAAAAAGAATTACATCTACCATATGTTTTACATAGTATACCAAGTATGTATAGTGAAAAAATAAATAATTCAGACCGCGTAAGAAAACGCCTACGCGGGTGCCTAGGCGTTACCGCGCTAGGCGCCCCCTCTGCCATCTAGGTCCGCCTAGCGACTAAGATGTCTTTAGTATTCTACCATAGGTAGCGTTTCACGTACCCAATTTCGTTCTGCGCACCCAGTCGATTAGCGGTCCTTGTAACCTAGCTTGAAAGCTTCATCTTTGATTTTAGAACTTTCATATTCTCCCCGAGTTTTTCAGCCTAAATCTTGTTGGTTGTGTTGTGCAATACTTGTCTGCGGCCGAATCTTAGCTTGAATGATTGCTTCTTTCAAGTGAGACGAATTATTGATTTTTCCATTTAGTTGAAATGTTTTCAGGGTATTGCCAAGAAGTAAACTGCTAAATAGCCTGTTTTCTATCTAATTGCAAAGACACGAATTATAAAGCACTAAATATGGTAGTGTTGATGCATGGAAAACAGATAATGAGCATTACCTTATTGATGGCTTTCTACATTACAATTTATGCTGGATACAAACTTGTTCCTCAGAAATGAAAAGCTATTACAAAACCTTGAGCCTGCCATGATTAAATGCTACCAAATCATGAACATTAAGATAAGCTTAGACTAAGGGGCAACATGAAAAGAAATAACTTGGATCTGAATAAATCATAATATATATGACTTTGTTTTTTAATTTGTTATTGCAGTCTTTCTGTACTAAGCCAAATATTCCCTTAAATTAATAATTCAATGGGTGAGATGGCAGAACGAACCAGGGACCAATTCATTTATTCTGATAGGTCATGGGCGGTTCTACAACTGAAATATATATATTGAAAGAGTCAATATTCACCCACGAAAAGCTTTATTTTATTTGATTGCTAAATTGTTTTTTTTTTGGAGGGGGGGGGGGGGACATGGAGACATAAAAAAAGAGATCCTATCAACTTGTTCCAGCCTGGGATACTAAGCTCATGAGCTTGTTCTTACTTCACCATCGAGAAACGAAAGAAGACTTCTAAGTGCTCTTATTTTCTAAGCGAAATGGTTTTCAAACATTATCCTACATCTCTACTATTTTACGAGAAAATTATGGGTTCTTGAGTGATATTTTTCTACTCACAACTGTGTGGCTGCTAAGAAGTAGTAAGGTTACTTTAAAAGAAATGGGAAATGGTATATAGAAGTGGAGAACTATGTGAACAGTAAAAGTGATATTTTAAACTGAAGGTAATAATGCTGAAATGAGAAATCAGGAGCTGCTTATGCTAATGCCATTCCAGATACTAATTGCATGTTGCATAAAAATTAAAATGGCGGACAGATTGGTTTTTGGCCTTAAGCATACTATCAGTGGGTGATGGAGGAAAAGTATGGAGGAAGGAGTAGAGGGGATTAAAAGAAGATAATTTGGCTTAGAAGTGAGAAGAGATATTGAACAGGTGGGATTAAAATTCTTGCTATATTCAACCATATGTTTAATCACATGACTATTGATTATGTTAAAAGTTCATTTCTCTTTAGAAACTGACTTTCCAAAGTGGATTGTCATTTTGAGATGGAAGGGTGTATAATATGTACTTATTCCTGATGTATCTTTATCCCATTTTTCTATATATAAATGTTTTTTTATATTTCTGTTTCTTTGTTTGTGTCAGTTCATATGTATTTTTTTTCTTTCCCTCCTTTTAATTCTGTGCATTACCTTCTTTATTCATTCTACTATTTTTCTTCTTACATTCAAAGTCGCAATTTTTGTGATATTATTGACTTTTGCAGAGGTCAGTCAAATGTCTAGTCGCTTGACGTCAGAGTCTCGCATATATGCTGACAAGGCAAGAGATTTAAATCGACAGGTTAATTTTCTCAAATCCTGTTTTTTAATGGTATATGAGATTTTTGTTTAAGGAGAATTGAGAAATTTAGATCTATATTTAAGACATTTTAGTATATTTGATTAGTTTCTTTGGTGGTTCTACTTCATCTATGTATTTTGTGATGCTCAAACTGTCATCTTCAGATATGTTTTGAAATTTAGATAGCCTATGCTTGTAGAGCTATGTTTTTACATAGCCGCTACAACTTATGTAAAAACTATATAAATACTCCTTCCGCTCCACAAAAAGAGTTCCATGATTTGTTTTCCTAGTCAATTTGCAAAATCCTAAAATTTAAAATTGATGTGAATTTACTTGTTTTTTTTATTAAAGCCATAGTTAGTATTGTAAACTACTTAAAAGGTAATACTAAGTACAAAATTGATATTTTGAAAACTAAAACAAATTCATATCACAATTTGAGTTTTAGGATTTCGCAAATTAATTAGGATCAAACACAAATGGGAGTCTTTTTTGGAATGGAGGCGGTAACAGAAGTATATGCGAGTTGTTTGGAAATACGTCTCTTCCAATACTGTATAATTCACTGCAACAGTATAAATGATTAGAATATTTGCAAGTTGATTGGGCTTATATATAATCATGTATGCAACCTGATTGATATACTTGCTTTCTAGATTGATTAAGAATGGTTTTGAAAATAAACTAGCTTCCTTAAAATTGTGTGGATTTTGAGACTGTTTATAAGTCCTACTCCAAATCTACCAGGAGTCCCATGAAAACTTCTTTGTGATGCAATCATGTAACATGTTAAAATTTCATTATGGGTACTTGTTTTCCTCTATTTTTGAGGGATTTAGCAGTTGGAATACAAATAATTGAAACTGCACAATTTTTGTCTATCACAACTCAATAGCTAGATATTGAACTTACCTACCATTTTGAAGTCCAATCTAATACTCCCTCCATCCCACTAAGATTGGCTTAGTTTGACTTTTCAAGTCAAATTGATAGTTTTTAGAATTAAATAAATTAATAATTAAACATATTTACTCAAAATTTTGAAGTAATGAACAGTTGGAATTAGTAGTAAATTCGACGTAGTTTCTCATGGTTATAATTCCTCCCTTAATATTTGTTAGAAATTGTATAAATTTTGATTCTAAAAATGGTCAATTTGACTTAAAAAATAAACTAAGTCGGTCTTTATGGGAGAGAGGGAATATAAAACAATGCAGTTGTTTAATAAGCCTATAGATTGTCAAGTGTTGAGAGTTGGTTAGTTTACCTGCCTGAGTAAAGGTTTTTGTTCATCATTCATCAAAAAATAGTAGACTAATAATAATTCTTCTTTAAACTTATGTCTGGTTTATATGCCTGTGTAAGTATAGATGGAACGTAGTATTATTTCTTCATTGTTTCATTCGAGTCCAACAGTGCGAGTGAGCTTTCAAGAGCAGAAATTTAATTGCTAGTGATAACTGATAATAGTATAGATATTTTAAATTGCCATTTTTTGAAAGTAATATAGGATATTTTCAACTTTGACCCTTAACCAGTAATGTTCTGTAGAAATTTGTAATTTACTCCCACCTTCGTCCTGTATTGTTTGCCCACATTTGTATTTTAGGATGTTCGAAATGTTGTGTCTATCGTCAATCAATCAACCATATGTCATAAAATTGTAGACAGACCAAAATGCCCTCATTTTAGTATATTCCTAATGGTTGGAAAAAAAGAACACTCTTTAATAATGATGAATACACAATAATTCATACACACACATATATAGGTCATATTCATTGCACAAGACACCTGCTAGTTCTAGGAGGGTCAGATTTGTGCAGACTTCCTTTTTATGGATAGTCTGTTCCAAGACTTGAACCCGTGCATTTACATATTTATATTATATTTTACATATTTTTTCTCTCAAACAAGGTTTCTTTTTCCCACTGCATACCTTTGTCTGTTTCACAGAACCCTATTTTATTTGTGATCATTCTCACAACCAAAATGATCTCCTTGATTTCAAGAACCAAATTTCTGACAAGTATTTGTGAATAATACATATTTATATTACATTTATTTACATTTTTTTTCTCTCATACAAGGATTCTTTTCCCCACTACATACCTTTGTCTGTTTCACAGAACCCTATTTGATTTGTGATCATTCTCACAACCAAAATGATCTCCTTGATTTCAAGAACCAAATTTCTGACAAGTATTTGTGAATATATCATTCTTTCCTATGTCTTACTGTCTCAGTCTCTCTTTCTCTCCCTCTCTGTCTTGCAATATCTCGTTCTCTCCTTCCCTATCGATCTGCTCTATCATTTTACATTTTGATCAAAACCAAAATGAAGTTGGTACAGGTATAGTTTCGATGTGCTGAGAGTTGGAGTGTGAGATAGCGAATGAGTAAAATGAATAACATTTTGTTGCCAAAATACCAGAGACAATTTACGACATTTTGTCTTGCAATATCTCGTTCTCTCCTTCCCTATCGATCTGCTCTATCATTTTACATTTTGATCAAAACCAAAATGAAGTTGGTACAGGTATAGTTTCGATGTGCTGAGAGTTGGAGTGTGAGTTAGTGAATGAGTAAAATGAATAACATTTTGTTGCCAAAATACCAGAGACAATTTAGGCATCTTGCATTCTGAGTTCACCAGCTCCTTCGAGTCACGATTCTAATACATAACGGGGTCTATTGTAATGTTTTTTATGTTTTGGGGCACTAGAGAAAGAGCATTGCTATGGACCTACAGTTACAAAAGCATGGGTACTAAAAGTATTTACTAAATGATGTATCAAGATGTTAGTGGGTATAGTTGTTGGGCCCATACATACATGGTGAATCATCAACCACTCATGTTTAGCAACATCATTTTGTATCCACTTTTAGTATCAATGTTTTTGTAAGCATAGTTCTACTCTTGGGGAAAAGTCTAACACCGTAGGGGGTCCAAACCTCCAAAATCCAAATGTGATTAACCCTTAGTATAACAGATTGCCGAACGGATCATCAAATGAGGGGTGGTATTGGTTTCGAACTTGGTTCAATCCTTGTACTAACACAAAGGGGAAGGTTTGCTTTCATAGTTGAATCAAATTTAGCCATCTTATAATTTTATGCTTAGACTAGTATTAGGTGGGATATATGCATTACGGCATGTGAGGCAACGTTGTCGCACGTCGGCGTAATCAGAACTGAGCTCAGATTTAATAAAGTCAACTTTGGTTTCAATAACTAGTTCTCAGACCTGTGTATATTTTCACAATTTTTTACACCTGGATCACAGGCGTAATCTGAATATACTGGTCATAATTGTTTTTGAATAGATGCAATTAATGGGTTTCTTTTCAAGTTATATTACTGCAGGCCTATTCTGAGATTTGCATATTGATGAAAGGATAAACTATGGGCACCTGATGGAAATCAGGGATAGGAACAGGGTGCAACTTTCTTTCTTTTTTTTTTCTTTCTATACATGTTGTATAGAAAAAGTTGCATATGGGGTATTATATACAAAAAAATGAATCTTGTACTCCATGTATAAAAAAAAGTTGCATCCGTATTTATTTCCATGTTTTCCATCCAATGCCCGTATCTTTATTGTTGATGAAAATATAGTGGAACATGCTATTATCGTTTTGTACTATGAATAATTGTTTCCATTGAGTTTTTCATGAATTGATTGATTTTGAACTCGACCTGCTCATTGCTGTACTTATGCTATAAATTTTCATGTGTTCTTTTAATCTTTAGGCTTTGATTCGGAAATGGGCCCCCGTTGCAATTGTCATTGGAGTTGTTATCCTCCTCTTTTGGGTCAGGAAGAAGATTTGGTGATGTTCTGTATTTGCACACTTCAGATGAAAGCTCTTACTGATTTTTGACCTGCTCTCCCGAATGCCTGTTTCATATTTCCAGAAATTAGAGTTTCATATCGGTGTGACCCACACGAACCCTTAATATCAAATAGACTTGGAAATTTTATTTTTTTTTCTTTTGGTCACAATTCAATTCAAGAATGGGCTTTAGTGTGGGACCAAGGCAAATCAATCTTTGTGAAAGTTTGAACCTTATCTTTTGCAATTAGACAAGATTGAAGGTCCCATACTAATGCATATCAAATTATTATCAACTATTATGAGAAGCTCCTCAGCTCATTGTGCTTATTTAAAAGATGATCTACATTTTTAGTAATGCTCAATATTGTACCCACTGTTTGTTGACTTTTATGTCAGAGATATAGCTTGAATGGATCCGGTTAACATGAAGTTGTCCCGCCAAGACCTTGGGTCAATTGATAGCTTCGGGTGCCGACACGTCATCGGGCGGAGAAATCAAGGTCTTGGCGGGACAACTTCATGCTAACCGGATCCTGAATGGATGGGTAATGCAGGTCATCATATCTTTTACATGAGAACAACCTGAGCAACAATGCACGGACCAAAACCCCTTCATTAATACTGTACTCCCTTTGTTTTGAAGTTGAGAGTCCTTTTCGGCAATTTTACATCCACACGCACAAACAAAAAGGTCAAATGGGAGTCCCCAGTAGTATTACAGAGAATAATTATTAGTTAAGTAATTTATTGTAATTGAAAAGGCAGGCCAAGGAGGGTTTGATTAATATTTTAATGTCGGATTTGCGAAGATACTGCATTATTTTATTAGCATAGAATTTTAATGATTCTTGGAATGTAGCTGCAGTCTCTTTTCTAACTCAAGCATGTGATTTGTTAATCAAAACAATTATCTATACCCTGCCGTTCCAAATATGAATTTAATAATGATATTCAAAACAATTTTAAATATTATAAATTATGTTTGAAAAAAATATTACTCCAATAACCTTGATTTTAATTTATTTATTTATTTAAAGTCAAACTAGATCAGATGCTCAAGAAAACTAAACCAAACCTATAAGATTGGTTCGGAGTATATATCATTTACTTTCAATGAATAAATATGAATCCCTCCGTTCCAAATTATAACATTTATTCTTTGAAAATAAATTAGACGCGACACTTATTTTGAGATAATTAAATTGCCAATTTTCAATATAAAGTATCAATCGGATCATCATCTATCAATACGTTGCAAACTGAAAAAATAAATTTAAATTCCTTTTATAAGTTACGTAAGTCGTATAATAAAAATGGGCCAGGCTCGTGTTGGTTGGGTCAATAAGCTTAAAATAATGGACCTAGGTATTATTTTAGCACGGCCCACGAACATTCGGCAATATTTCCAATTCTTGTGACCGTTTCCCTTGATTCTGCTGCAACTGTTACATTCAAATTTCAAAATTAAAAACCCTTAAAAATACCTGTCAACATACGAATAACAATACCCAAAAATTCTGGCGACAAGATTATCTAGATAGAGTTTATTGATAGTTTTAGGTTGAAAGAGATCTTCAAAATGGTGACTTCTGAGCAAAAAGACCGCGGCGAAAATGATGAATCTGACACTGATACATACGATTCCTATGATTCAGAAGAAGACCCAAGCTTTGATATTCTTGAGGAGACTCGAGCAAGCTTGTCTAAGCTGTCAATCAAGAAGACAGCCAAGTCTCGGTGGTTATTTATCTAAAAGTTATGCGTATTGTTGATTTATTGCCTTGAGAAACTCATTTTAAATGTTGGGTTATATGGGTTTACTTTCCAGATACTGTATCTCCAAGGAAATGGAGGAAGAAACCGAGGAAGGCCCAGAACTGATTGTGCCAGAGCTTGATAAAAAAGACCAAAAATGTTATGAAGTTGTTCAACAGATCATTCAAGGTTATTCAAATTTTGTTAATGTCTAGAGCCTAGAATGTGTTTGTGTTTTTGTCTATTAGATATTCTTTTACTTTAACTAGCTGCTGAAGATGCCTGGTTTTACTTTTATCTTACACCCTTGTCATTGTTTTTTTATTCATTACAAAGGACCAATTGGTACAAAATGTAAATAGTTAACTTTCTCCCACTTTTCTCATAATGAGCTACTTACTCATTATGATCAAAAAAAAAAAACCTTTTCATAACTATTACTATGGTCAAAGTAGAAATAAATTCTCCCTCCATTCCGACATGTAAGATCATTATTGACTTTTTGAAGTAAGTTACGACATTTTTTAACTCAAAATCTACAGAGATTTTTTTAGTTTTAAGTCAATACAACGATGAATATTGTCAACTATCTAAAAAGTATTACAAAGTATAAGATTTATTGTTTCATAATTTCTAATGAATCTTCTCGATTTTGAATTTAAAAATGTCTCAAATTGACTTTCGAAAGCCAATAGCGATCTTATAATTTGGAGATACTATTATAACCGAGATACATTTTTTGTATGTTTATGTTTATGCTCTGATTTATTAGTGATTTCCTTGTGGCAGTTGGTCAGATAGATAAACTAAAAGTTGATCAATGTAAGCTTTATTTGAGGAAAAATGGACTACGATTAACAGGCAACAAGGATACTCTCATTGGGCGCATAAAGGAGCATCTTGAGTAATTCCTTTCTTTGTGCAGTGCTTAATTGTTTTATAGGCATATGTTTCTTTCTGGAATCTATGAGTTTTTCCTTTAATTCTATTGCTAAAACTCTTTACTATTCTATCTCAGTATTGCCAATGGCGGTGGAGAAAAGAAGTACCCAACATCAAGTTTTATAGTGAACTGTAAAGGTATATTGAACTTTCTAACGTTGATGTCTTATAGCGTAAAAGTTCACAAGTCATGCATTTATAGATGTGGTTTTGATCATGTCATCCAATTAGAGGGTTTAATCTTGAATTTTACTTATATATGACAGTTGGACCTAAAGCTCATGCATTTATACTTCATGAAATTTTATGCTCTGAAATTTCCACTTCCCACAACATATGGTCATTGATTAGGTGTATTTTAGTATATTGTCTTTTAAATTATAGTTGATTATTTGCAGGTGATGCATGCACGGGGGATGTTGTTATGTTTGAACAAAATGTTTATGAAATGTAAGTCTGCAACTGAGCTTCATACCATTACAGATCAGAACAATCTAACACATAGCTTTTCCACTATACCATACACACTTGGGAAGTAGGAGCTGTTTGACATCAATAGCACAAACTTTCTGGAAATAATGTTGGATTTTTACCCTGTCCCGCTGTCCTTGTAGGTTTTGGTTACTAAACCAATGCAATTTATCCACTTGTTTAGTTGCAAAACTTGGAATATTTACAGCTTAGATGATCAAACTTTAATCATCTGGATAATACATGTGGGAAACTGCAGCAAATCCTGGGTGATTTCTTATCTTATGATTTTCTCAGGTTCAACATTGCATCGAGGAGCGCCAATGGTCCTCCATGTGGTACAAGGATTGTAGCAGGGCGCATTGTGAAAGAAAGCTATGGTGCTGCCAAGCAACAACATACATTTACAGTATCCAACTTAGACCACAAACATGCATAAACATGTAAAATTGCTAAGCTGTGTACCATTAGTAGAAAGTACTCCTGGTGCTACTCTGTTTTATTTTGCTGAAACTGTGAATTGGTTCGTGTATCAGTTTCATGGGATCTTTATTTCCATTTCAAAAAATTTAATCTCAGATTATCCTAACACTGCCATATTGTTCTATTAAGTGTAAAAACTGAGCGCATTAGGCAGATTTTACCGTTAACTTAGTAGAACTTTCTTCCAATTGCCCAGAATTTATGTAAACTATCTAAGTATGCTCATTTTTGCCATTCACAGAACAAATTAGACTGAAGCAAGTGGATATAATTGAACAAATGAGGAAATGTGACTGAAGTCGCAGAAGTTCAGGCTTCAGCATTCTTATTGTGAACTTTCTTATATGTCATAAGGATTAGATGATGTGTTTTACACTTTCTTATGATGTGTGCCAAACACTTTCTTTCTTTGACAATTCTAATTAGATTGAAGTTTTATGGAGCAAAGGTGAGAAACCACTCCCATCCCTTCATCCCCTTCTCATCAAGGGCAGAAACCTTTACAAGTTAAAGACAATGAGACAGGTCTGTTCCACATGTATATGTATTAATTCTCATACAGATATTTACCATAGATTTATACAACATTACTTTGGCTATAATCTAACTGTCAATTACAGAGGTGGCAAGATGAAGGTGAGAGGCAGAAGATTTTGTTAGAAAAGCATACTAGAGGTTCTGTTGCCCGATTGAATAGGGACTCGCGAATTCAAGAAAAGGAAATGAGAAAGATGCTAAAAGCAAATAGGTAGCAAGATTGCGTGGAACATAAGTTGCTTGCACATGATTTGTAGTTTTGTACCATATGAACTTTTTATGCTCGACATTGTATCATGTTATACTTGTAATGGAGCTGTATAATTTTTTCTCAGGGTAAAAACGGAATATCAGAGCCAAGAAATGAGAGAGAATACATCAAAGACATTACCATCTCTACCAATTATTTCAGGACAGCCCAGGCGACAACCAAATGAGCAGCAGGATTTGCATCCAACATTTCAATTTCTAGCCATTAATTTAGGAAAAGAGAGATCGCAACCGGATATGCAGAAGACCAGTCAAGTGAAAAATGTTCAGCAGAAGGAATTCTGGCACTCTAAAGCTCCATCAGAAGCTCAATATGGAGGGACCTCTTTCTTTTCAAATGCAAATGTGCCACCACAGCGGGTTTGTCAGAGGCAGCCTTTGACTACCATGAATTATAATTTTCATGGTTACCAACAAAACTTCAACTCTAATCTTTCCAGGAGCCCATTGAAAACACTCTCTCAAGAACAAAATATGAACTCCAATCAATTCGGAGTGCAATTTCACCAAGAAAGCACAATCTTCAATCGTTTGATGAAGGGTCCAGCAAGAAACCATGGCAACCAAGAAAGCACAAGCAGTAGTTTAACAAGGAGCCTTTTCCGAAGACAGATGAATGAACAAAGGCAGCTGTGCCGATACTATGCTCTAGGAAGGTGTTACTATGGAGATCAATGCAAATATTTGCATGAAAATGGTAGTAATGGGCAAAGGAAAAACTGAGAGGTAGAGGTGGCCGGTCATATGGTCCAAGTTATTATTACCAACACAATTTGATTTGGTTGACAATAGCCTTCTAAGCACTGGTTCAAACCGCCTTTTGTTCAAAAACAACTTTAAATCTATTTGAAAACGGAGGACTGGGATTTTTATTTTATTTTTTGGATTATGAGGGATATATATTGGCTGCCCTGATCAGCTTTAAAACTGTGAAAGAAGAATGAGGTCAACTTGTATTTAGGTTGCCAAAAATCATCCGGCAACTTCTTTTTTAAACAACATGTAATGGTGTTGTCATATATTACGATAAATTTATAATAATATTAAATATCATATAAATAAGTCATACACGTGAGATAGGAAAGTGTTATAAGATCTACATATCTCATTATTCTATTTTCGTATTGCAATTTACATTGGATATATTAGTCAACATATAAATAATTTTCTTTTATATATTGTGAAAATTAAAAAGTTACAAGAAAAAAAAGGTTAGATAGTTGCTTGCATATTGACTATAATATTGTAATTTTAGTTAATGAAATTGATAAAATGACAAAATCAATATTATAAATTTTTTAAGCATAATTTAGAGTCTTCGTTGTAGTGAACTAATTATAACAATTTGTCATGTTTACCTTTTATGTACTATCCCTTGCTAAGAATCATATGCATTAAAAAAAAAAACTTTTTCTTATATTTTGTGGAATAATCTTTTACACATGATCAACATAATCCTATACTATGAAATTGTGGGAGTAATTTAATTTGTTCAATTCAAGTGTAGCTATAAATTTCTTAAATTTGAAGCGGAAAAATAATAAGCAAATTTCCACCCTAGTACATAGGTAGATCAACTTGCATACATACGAATATTTTTAGGCGGGTTGGCCTGGCCTGGTCTGGTCATAGTCTTGGGCCTACTTTATATTTAATTAATGTCAGATTTTGTCATTGTCGTAAAATATCATTGTTGGGTCGGCCAAAACAGTCATGTCTATAAGGCCCATGGCCTCTGCTGAAAGTAACAGATTTCCAAACCGAAAGTCAGGTTCTGCACTCGTCTCTCTTATCTCTTTCCCTTATTTTAGATCATTTATTGTACCTACTTTCAATGTCTTCTTGTATGTGCTGAAGTTTTCTTTCCTGATAGATCCCTTATTCAATTCTTATTTCAGTTGTACCAAAGTTGCTCAGGTACAATTTTACACACAGTATGCATGTGTGTTTTAGCTGTAATCTAGTCAAAGAACTGAATGAATTCTATTTTCATGTTCAAAATATATTGATTTGGATATTGTAATTGACTAATTTCTCTCGTGATACTCTGTTGCTCATCCTTGAAATTTATTTCCCTGCAAGATGATTTCATTGATACTCTTGTGGATCATTGATGGATTTTGTGTTATTCTTTTTTATTAAGTTAACTAAATGCAATGTGGAGTTCTCTAGTAATCTGTATGTGTTGGACAAACATTTAAATAAGGGTTATGCTTCTACTATTTTTTTGATTCCATTTTTCATTCTTCTAACTTTTAAGGAATTGTTTGAATAATCACGCCTCTGAATGTATTTAGGAATACGTTTGATCAGTTAGTTAGTAGTTGTTGTTTGTTTGGCAATTTTATTCTTTAGGAAGGGAGCTTTTCAAATTAGTGAGGTGGAAGCAGTCATGCAGAATTGGACCTGAAAGCAAATTTTTGTATGAACATCTAGCAAGAGAAGTTTGCTTAGTTAGCTAAATAGATTTCACGGTGATGATTACAAGCTAATTATCTAACATTTCAATGAAATAGCTTTTATTAGATACTAGTTCTTCAACCGAATAAAATGTAGTTGAATAATGAATTGGAGCGGCAGGCTAGCCACCTGGGTAAGCACAAAATAACATAGATAGATCTGGAGGGAAGCTACTCGATTATTTTGAATCATTCAATCGCACTATGATGGTATTTTGACATTGAATTCTTTCATATCAAGCTCATGCTTATGCTACTTTATTCAAATTCTTGTAGTTACACTTAACACAACTTGTAGATACCAGAAAGTCAACATGGCCATCAGTATTCATTAACTTGTCATGTTTGCAGGTTAAATGGCAGCTGATCCGGTCAATGTGAATGAGTTTCAAGAAATGGCAAAGCAACTCCTCCCAAAGATGTATTATGACTTTTACTCTGGGGGTGCTGAGGACCAGCACACACTAAAAGAGAATGTGGAAGCTTTCCGTAGAATCACGTAAGGTTACACCTGTTATTGTTACAAATAATTAGTGTACGCTATTTTAACATCACTTTTCTATACCTTCAGAATTCGGCCAAGAGTTCTTGTAGACGTGAGCAGAATAGATATGTCATCTACCATATTGGGTTATAGTAGTTCAGCTCCCATAATGATTGCTCCAACTGCTATGCATCAGTTAGCACACCCTGAAGGTCTAACTCCTTATTAGAGCTTAATACAGTGTATTGTATAGTTCTGACTTCATTTACGGCATATACTTTTTACCAGGAGAAGTTGCGACAGCTAGAGCAGCAGCTTCATGTAACACCATAATGGTAATTTCTTAAAAACTCAAGCTCATTTCTAACTTTAGGCGCTTGAATACTGATTCTTCTTCATTTTAGGCATTATCGTTCATGTCTACCTGCACCGTGGAGGAGGTTGCTTCCAGCAGCAATGCTGTTCGCTTCTTTCAGTTATATGTATTTCCATTTCTCTTGAACTCTTGTAAAGTTAAACTTTTCTTTATTAATTTGTAATTTCTTATCTTTCAGAAGGAGCATTGATTAATACTCGTTGTTTAGAAGGAAAATTACTTGGCAAGACTTAAATTTGCTTCCTATTATACCATTATAGTAATGCATTCATACCGTGGAATGGGATCCACAAAGTTTTAAAATCTCTCTTTTTTTTTCCTTTGTTTTTATATTTTTCAATCCCAAGGTTAATATAGTCAAATTTAGCTATTTGTGCATTGGTAAGTGGAATAAGGCCACTTAATTTAAGACGCCCCAATATAGAAAGGTCTCTTAAACTGGGATGGAGGGAGTATTTTTTTTCTTTTTCTCTTGTGATGAATTTATGGAGCATGACTCTTAATTTGTTATCCCATCCGTTAGTAGGTATACAAGAGACGGGACATAACAACTCTGATGGTGCGAAGAGCTGAAAGAAATGGATTCAAGGCTATTGTTCTGACTGCTGATGTTCCTAGACTTGGTCGAAGGGAGGCAGACATAAAGAATAAGTGAAATTTCATATTCTTTCTTCTATATTGTCCTCACAATTATGACACTCAGTGTTACTAGCCATTGAAACTTTCCTCAATTAAATAAGTGAAAAACAGCTGTATTTAGTACCTACTGTAAGATCTCCTATCATTCATTCCTTCTCATATTGATACCCCTGCATCAGCTATGAGATAACTAAGATAATTTTTGCAGAATGATTTCACCTCAGCTAAAGAATTTTGAGGGTCTCTTGTCAACTGAAATTCACACTGTGAGTGGAAATTATTCTATTGTCAATGTTAGAATTCAAATATGCTTAGAAACACATAAAATGATCCTATGCATAAATCGGAAAAGCTCGATGCATACCTCCACTATCTGTTCTGACCAGTAAGGAAGGGGGTCTGCTTTCTTAGTTCTTATACCATATTAAGTATAAGTATTTCAACTTTCTGGTTATCACAGATTCACTACCTAGGGAGGCATCTTTACCCTTGCCTACTTTGAAACACTAGAAGTTTCAAATCAAACTTAAAACCATCTGATATCAATAACTAGACTTCTTCACTGACAACGACTTCCCAAATACTCTAATAATTTCTGGAACCAATAACTGAAGAACAGGAAATTGTTTGATTCCAATTGTATTTTAAGATTACCTATAGAGCTTAAGGGAGGGGAACTTTTTCCGGAATATCTTTATTTTTTCGTGCCATCCTATTTGATTATACTGTTTCAAGTAGTATCATACTACTTGAGTTTGTTTTGATATAGTTCCCAAAATTGCACGCAATGCAGGAAATATTTACATTTCAATAGTTTGGAGTATGGAAATATATATGTATAGATTATAAAACCTTTACTACTTCTCTTTCTCGTGAGTGAACAATGTTGTTCTTTTGTTTTATTACTCATAATGATTAATGACATATAATTACACCATATACATATATAATAGTGAGAGACGAGACATAAATGCACCTTCCTAGCATGTGATGTAGTTCTGTGCAGGTGTAAATATGGACAGGTATACATGTCCATGCATATCTACCTGTGTATTAAATGGTGTGCATGTGCAGATAGATATATTCCCTACTGAAAAATGTAGATTAGCTTGAAATTATTAAATTTGGATTATTAATATATTAAGCAATTGTGTTTGCAGGATAAGGGTTCAAATCTTGAATCATTTGCATCAGAGACTTTCGATGCTTCTTTATCTTGGAAGGTATAAATATAAGATTTCAACAACCTTGTAATATGGCTTTGAGGAAATCTGTAACATGTTACTCTTGGACAAACATATCACATGCTTAGAAATTGGAAGCATCTCATAGAAGGATTTCTGAAGTATATTGCTATATACATAAGAACCTTTCTAGGAGTTGTGCGTATTAGTAGGCTTTTGTGTTTAACAACATTGTACAGTTACTTGGGCAGAAAATATAATCAAAATTGCTCAGCTTTCAGACTTTCTAAAATTCCTTAATTAATATGTAATGAATCATCAAGGTCTCAAGGTGATTGATTGAACCGTCCTATTGGTTTACTTAGCAGTTAAAGTAATTTGCAGGATGTAGAGTGGTTAAGATCCATTACAAACTTGCCAATTCTGATTAAGGGGGTGCTCACTCGTGAAGATGGTAAGGTCATATCTTGAAACTTGAAAGCATCTCATTCTATTCCTTACCAGTATCGAAGAATCTTGCAGTTAAATTTGACAAGTCTGCTAATGGATATTGATACTATATTAGTATATTTTTGGCAGCAATAAAAGCATTGGAAGTAGGAGTTGCAGGGATAATTGTCTCCAATCATGGTGCTCGGCAGCTAGATTATTCTCCTGCCAGTATTACTGTTCTGGAAGAGGTGTTTCCTAATTTCTGCTAGTCTATGTGATGATTTCTTTTGAATTTTGTATGTTTTCAGTTTGTATTCAGAAAGCAGAATATATATCTGTATATTCCTCAATTCATTTTGTGATTGTTCTATTTTGATTTCTCTGCTTCTCCTCCGTTAACTTTAGTGGTGTTGAGCATGTTATTTTACAATATGTACGACAAAGATAAATGTGAGGCCTCTTAGGCAGGAAGAATTTTCTCACTAGAATAGACACTTGGATTTTGTATTTCATGGAGAGGACACTAGTCCCTTCAAACAACTTTATTTGAAACTGAAGATGCCAACGAGTTCATCAGGTAACATATTTCCGTAATTATACACATGCTTAGTTCAAACCTCTAATCCTGCCTACATAGCATATGTGCTTAGATATACACAAAAGCCTCTCTTCCGGCTCAATGTTCTTGAAATACACTCAAAAAAATTACTTTTTATCTATAAACCTCAATGGCCAATGCCTAAGGAAGTAAACCATCTGAAACCCCAATTCAAACAGAAAGCTGAAGACAGAAGTAGAACTCTGACTTGGCACTGCTTCAACTCCAAACGCCGCATAAAGTTTATTGGGCGAGGAAACCTTACAGAGCTTTGAGCTTCTCCTGAATTAAATACTTAACACATGTACAAGTTGTATAGTCACCACAAATGGTTTCTGACAATCTGGGAAGACAAGTTGTTCCTGCTAAATGCATTTTCCATGGACCAATTGGAAAAAGTTTAGTTGCATATTTGTGAAAATAACTTGGTTGTGCAATATATAAGCTTATTTGTAAAATCATGATGGTGCAGGTTGTTCTTGCTGTTGGAGGTAAAATCCCAGTTCTCTTTGACGGAGGAGTGAGGCGGGGAACAGATATATTCAAGGCCTTGGCACTTGGCGCGCAAGCTGTTCTGGTAACATTAAGAATTCTGTTAATTATCTTCAGTCTGCCTCCTGATATTTTCCTGGTGCTCATGTTTTGTCATGATTATTGAAGATTGGACGGCCAGTCATTTATGGGTTGGCAGTGAAGGGAGCATATGGTGTGAGACGAGTCATTGAGATGCTGAAAGATGAGCTTGAGCTCACCATGGCCCTTTCTGGTTGCCCGACTTTAAAGGATATTACTAGAAGCCATGTGAGGATGCCACATGAGAGGCTACAATGCAAATTTTAGTTTTATTGCAAGGCATTGATTATGCTGTTTAGTCAGATGATACCTAAATTACTTGTTATGGAATCTCCAACGCTATCATGATTGTGACACTGTCATTTATATAGAAATTATGATGGAGTTGATGTATTTTGGCAATGTAATTTTCTCTTTCAATCCGGAAGGAATTTGGATTTGCTGCAGCTTTCTTGCTTTCCACCATATGTACACTACCTTACAAAATTATAGTGTAAATTATAATGGAGTAACAAAATTCTCCAACTTTATGTTAAAAAAGAAATTTAAATGTCATGTTCTTCTTTTACACTTTTGCCCTTTTTCCCCTGTTTAAAAATAGAATAAAATAAAATAAAATAAATAAAATCCACCCCAAATCGAGGAGTACTTATATTTGGTTTCTCGTATAGCACTTGGTGTAGTGTATAGTTTAAAAAAAAAAAAAAAAAAAAACTGTGAAGACTCCTTTGGCTAAGATGGAGAATGCAAATCCACGTCGAGGGTTTTACCTGTCCGACTGCTTACTCCTTTGGTATTGGTAAACTCGTATATGATTTGGAACTTCCCTATATTGATTATAAGAAACTATGATCGCTCTCTTCTCTCACGTGAATCTATCTATATAAGCTAGTTACGTAATTTATTTTGATTTTTAGGTAGGTCATATACAGGGATATTGCGGAAAGAGGGGTTTTTTTTTTTTAATTTTTTTTATGTGAATCAAAAGCAAAATAAATGTACGAGAATAAGGATGAGGTTGGCACTGATAGGATCTCAGGCTTACCAGAATTTATTATTCATCATATCTTTCTTTTCTTGGATCCCCCAGTTGATGTTGTTAAAGCTAGTGTATTGTCCAAGACATGGTATAGCATGTGGGCTTCATTTCCCATCTTGGATTTTAACGATAATGCTAGGTTACGGTATCTATACCCTGTTGATTATGTTGGTGATTTTCATCAGGTGGAGAAAAGTAGGGACAAGTTTCTAAAATTTGTTGATGACTCGCTTATAAGATTTTGCAAGCACAATTTTAGGATAAAGGAGTTCGAGGTTGGCTTCTCTTGTTGAGAAATGGATTGGATTGGTTGTCGAGAACAATGTCCAAGTGCTAGTGTTAGATAAAATATTTTTATGAGTGATATAACTGAAAATGGTAGATAAAATGACTTCAAGGCACGACTAGGTTGTTGTGCTTAAGGCCTAGTTCGTTTCACTAATTGATGCAAAATGGTTCTAGTGAATTTCCTCTAAGATACAATGAAGTCTGCAATATTATTCAATTTGCACTATTGAAAAATATCCTACAGACAATTTTATAAATTTCTGGATTGTTGTTTACTAAGTATTGTATTCTGCAGTAATACAATAAGTTAAAAGATCTACAGAAGAAGAAGAAAGAATAAGGAAATGAATGTTTTCAATATTTTCTAGAATGTTACATGTGCTCCTTATTTATAGTGTTTGAATAGGTATCATTTGGAAAGTTACAACTTTCCAAAATCAGGAAAAAACTTCTAGTAACCGATGCAAGTTTAGTTATTGCAACGGTTACAAACAGTTGCAACTTTTGGCCTATAACCAACACCAACCACTGTTCCAGAAAATAACTACTATTGTTGTTGTTGTATCCAATGTTCGAAAAAGCGATCAAGGCGTGCGCCTCGAGGCGCGCCTCGTGGCGAGGCGGGAGCCTTCTGTAGCGAGGCCTAGGCCTTACCGAGTAATTCCAGAGCTTGGGCTATAATCGACTGAGGCGTGCGCCTTGTAGCCTTGCGCCTCGAGGCGTACCAAGGCCTAAGCCTTGATTTGAAACCAAAAAACCTAAGTACACAGTGTGCACTTTGCGACTAACTTCGGAGTCGGAGAAGAGAAGAGAAGAAGAGAAGAAGAGAAGAAGAGAGAGGAAAATAAGAGCGTGAGTCAGATCTGATGATCTGATCTCAGATCTGTCAAATAAAATATCCCTGCAAAATTACAGTTAGGTATCCCATAGTTTATATAATTTTTTAATTTAGTCCCCCATGTTTTTTGAAAGTTCAAAATAACCCCTGGAAAATTACATATAAGTCCTTATAGTTTTGTTTTCTTCCATTTCAGCCCCTGAAGTTTCAGTTCTGCCCCTGTTTCTTCAAATTAAGTTAATAAATTAATTTGTAAATCAAAATCTTTTTGTAGATATGATTAATAATTTTTTTGGGGGGACTTTTAGGTCTTCAAATCGAGGCTTCCGCCTCGCTCCGCCTCGAAGCTTACGCCTCGCCTCGTTTGGAGAAAAACGCTTCGTACCGCTTTTAGCTTTTTCGAACCTTGGTTGTATCTATTATTACAACAATAATTTTGCTGGTTTATTACAGCAATATATAGGCCATTTCTATAGCATTTAATATGTATTTCTTTTTCTCTTTTCAACTTCATATATAAAATAAACCCACCCAAAATTTAATTAGAAATTTTGAAAATCAGTAACAATCCCCCACCATTTTCAAAATATTTTAACTCTAAGAAATAAATTAATCCAGATCTTAACTAGTCCAGTGAAGTCAATGCATAGATGAAGATGTCATTTTAGACTTGAATCTTCAATTAGTGAAAACAAGTCCAAGTTAAACAGAAAATGTGGTAGTATAAACTTTGAGCCACAAATCTTATATGGTTAACTGGACATGTATCACACACTGAACTTCTCTTCATAGAACTGTCTAATTGTTTGACGACACATTTAATGGCATTGTGCCTCGTATCTTATGTCATGTGTGCTCTAGAGTTAAGCCTTTGAACTCGACAAAAGCGACCTCACTTCGCACTCATTAGGCAAACTTATCGAGTATGTCCCGTAATTAACATACCAAAGATATATCTTTTATAAGTCTGTTAAAAGCTTTTGGTGCTTGCCCTCTCCATATCATTACGGCTACCAAGTACCATCTACCTTGGGATGGCTATTTTTATTTTTATGGTGCTTGCAGTCACAAACTAATGATGTACTTTAACTCATTGAACTCAAGACTGAGGGTTAGTAAGAGTTGAGTTAAGGTTCCATCGTGGGTATTTTTTGTAATAGGCTTGAGACTCATCCCTTGTGACATTTTAACCACTAGCTCTCGAGAAAGTCCTTTGGTTAAAGGATGTGCCAAGTTTTCAGCAGATCTAACAAATTCTATTGTGATTATACCATCACCAATTAACTGCCTCACATGGCCATGTATTAATTTAATATGTCTTGATTTCTCGTTGTAGACTTTGATTTAGGCTTTAGCAAGTGTTGCCTTGCTATCACACCTAATTGATATAAGGGCCATAGGCTTAGGCCATAAATGTATTTTTAATAATAGATTCCTTAGCCGTTCCGCTTCTTGAACCCCGGAAGCTAATGCTACAAACTCAGATGTCATAGTTGAATTCGCAATACATGTTTGTTTTTTAGATCCCCAAGAAATAACACCCCACCAAGAGTGAATATCCAACCACTAGTAGACGAATAATCTTCGTCTAGATTTGTTATCCAACTCGCATCTGTGTATCCTTCCAAAACTGTTGGTGCCGTAGTTTATAGTCTTTTTCAAATATCTAAAAACTCGATGTACAGCATTCTAATGCTCATTACTAAGACAACTAGTAAATCTACTAAGCTTACCAACCGCAAATGCAATGTCGGGTTTAGTACAAGTCGTGGCATACATTAAACATCCAGTTGCTCTAGCATATTCTAATTGAGCAATAGATCTACCATCTTTTTTAGACAACTTGATACTATTATCAAATGGTGTGCTTACAGGTGTGCTTTCTAAATGTCTAAACTTTTTCAACACTTTCTCAATGTAGTGAGATTGTGTTAAGGTTAGACTCTCATCGTCTCTTATAATTTTAATTCCTAAAATTACATCAGCAACACCCGTATCTTTTATGTCGAAATTCGCAAAAAGAAATGTTGTAGGATTCTGCACTTGTTCTAGGTTAGTGTCAAAGATCAACATGTCATCCACATATAAGCATATGATGACACCTTTTCCATTAACGAATTGTGTACACACACACTTGTTTGATTTATTAATTTTAAATCCATTTGAAAGAATAGTTCCGTCAAACTTTTCATGTCATTGCTTTAGAGCTTGTTTAAGCCCATACAATGATTTCACCAATTTGCAAACTTTATTCTCTTGTCCTTTGACTACGAAGCCTTCAGGTTGTTTCATGTAAACCTCTTTATCTAATTCTCCATTTTAGAAGGTTGTTTTTACATCCATTTGATGGATTGCAAGCTTATGTATTGAAGCTAAAGCTATAAGTAATCTAATTGTGGCTATTCTTACAACCAGTGCATATATGTTAAAGTAATCAACACCTTCCTTTTGGAAAAATCCTTTATCCACCAATCTTGCCTTAAATTTATCAATTGTTCCATCAACTCTCAACTTTATTTTTTGAAGATCCATTTGCAACCAATAAGTTTGTTACCTGGAGGTAAATCTACCAATTTTCAAGTTTTATTTCCCATAATAGAGTCTATCTCGTCACTGATTGCTTCTTTCCAAAAAGAAGCATCTTGAGATTTCATTGCTTTTTCAAAAGTATGAGGGTCAGATTCTATATTAAAGGCAATTGGAATTGAATTACTTATACTTTCTCTAGTTCCTTCTACTAGGTACATATGAAAATCTGGTCCATATGTTTTTGTAATCCTAGCTCTTTTGCTCCTTCTTAAGTTTGGTTCATCTACCTCCACTTTTGTAGTTGAACCTTTTGGTTCATTTTCAATTGCAATGGTTTTAGGTAGTGAATTGAAGCTGCTTTCATCAAATAATGGTATTTATAGAATAGTAACTATTTGGTTCAACCACCAAGAATCTATATGCTTTACTTTGATGCACATAATCAAGGAATATATACTCTATTCCTCATTCACCTAGGCCCTTCCTTTTAGGTTCAGGAACTCTTAAAATAGCTCTACATCTCCAAACTTTGAGATAACTCAAATTTGGTTTTCTTTTCTTCCATAATTCATAAGGTGTAACCTTATTTCCTTTTGTAGGAATTTAGTTTAACATGTGGCGTGCTGTTAGTAGTGCTTCACCCTAAAATTCTTGTCCAAGATCAGAATTGGATAGCGCATTCAGCATTTCTTTCAATGTTCGATTTTTTCTTTCTGCTATCCCATTTTGTTGTGGAGTATAAGGGGCTGTAAGTTGATGTATTATTCCATTTGATTCGAAAAATGATGGATCATAATACTCCCCACCCCTATTAGTTCTTAGACATTTAATTTTAGAATTGCATTGAAGTTCCACTTCATTTTTATAGATAAAGAAATAATGCATTGCTTCATCTTTAGAATTTAGAAGATAAACATAGCAATATCTACTATAATCATCGATAAAAGTCAAAAAATATTTCTTTCCTCCTAAAGATGGTGTAGCGTGAAAATCACATAAATTAGCATGTATCAACTCTAATATATTTGAATTTCTTTCAACACTAGCAAAAGGTTTTCTAGTAATCTTAGTTAGCATGCAAGTTCTACATTTATTCATATAATTATCAATTTTAGGAAGTAAATCTAATTTTACCATATCATGCATTCTTCTAGAATTAACATGTCCTAAACGATTATGCCAAAGTGAAGAAGAAGACTCAACAATATAAGCAGAATTATTTATTTTATTAATAATATTAAGTTTGAACATCCCCTCGTACAAATAACCCTTTTCAACAAATGCACCTCCCTTTGACAATACAAATTTATCAACCGCAAATACAAGTTTGAATCCATTTTTGTTTAGAAGACTGCCAAAAATCAAGTTCTTCCGAATTTCAGGAACATGATATACATTAATGAGAGTAAGAACTTTTCCATATGTGAATTCTATTTACACATTTCCTTTTCCTTGGGCTGGAGCAGTAGATGAATTTCCCATGTATAGGACAACACCGTTTGATTTTGGTTCATAGGTTTTGAAAAACTTTTTGTCTTTGCATACATGTTTTGTAGCACCAAAATCTATTCACTAGACATCATTATTTTCAAGCACATTTGCCTCTAAGATAACAGCAACCAAAATTTCTGGTTGTTCATCTTTTTTCTTAAGGAAACGACAATCTCTCTTTAGATGTCCCAATTTGCCACAATTGAAACAGGGACCTATCTTCTTTTTCTTGTTCTTATTGTTGTGTTTAACTTCCTTGTCATGTTGGGTCGAAGACCTCTTTCTCTTGCGAGAATCCAAAGACATGGCCATATCTTCCTCCACAACATTAATTTTGGACATTTCTTCCTTGCTTTTTTTTCGCAAGTCCTCCTCAATACGTAGATGATTTCCTAACTCCTCAAGAGTAAGGCTCTCTTTTTTGTGTTTGAGATTATTCTTGAAATTTTTCCAAGTGGGTGTCAATTTGTCTATAATGGATGTGACTATTATTTCCTCATCCATGTGTAATTTGTGTTGAGTGTATTAATCAAGAATAGTTTTTATTTCACTAAACTGATCCATAACAGTATGAGAGTCAACCATTCGATAATTATTAAATTTGAAAACAATAAATCTCTTACTTGTTGCATCCTCCTTCATGTACCTCTCATGCACTTGTGTCCATAACTCTTTGGCAGTTGGCACATTGTGGTATGCATCAAAAAGGGTATTAGACATTGTATTTAATATGTGTCGTCGATATATATCATCATCTTGATTCCATTTTTGCCTTTCACAAGTTCGGGCCAATGGTTCGTCGCCTGCGATATTTGTCCTTGGTGTGTGATGACATAATAGACTTTTAAAGATGTTAATAAGAAAACCATCTTTTTCTGCCAACGATAAAATTTCCTCCATCAAAGCGCTTCAAGCGGTTGAAATCCATAGCCATATCCCTTAAGGATGAAAGTGTTGAAGCCATTGAAATGAATACGCAAATAGTTAAGCCTTAAGATTGTTAGATAAAATATTTTTATGAGTGATAGAACTGAAAATGGTAGATAAAATGACTTTAAGACACGAGCAGGTCGTTGTCCTTAAGGCTTAATTCGCTCCACTAATTGAAGCAAATGGTTCTAGCGAATTTCTTCAATTTGCACTATTGAAGAATATCCTACGGACAACTCTATGAATTTCTAGATTGTTGTTTACTAAGTATTGTATTCTATAGTAATACAATAAGTTAGAAGATCTACAAAAGAAGAAGAAAGAATAAGGAAATGAAAGTTGTCGATATTTTCTGGAATGCTACATGTGCCCCTTATTTATAGTGTTTGAATAGGTGTCATTTGGAAAGTTACAACTTTCCAAAATCAGGAAAAAAACTTCCACTAATCGCTGCAGATTTAGTTATTGTAGCGGTTATAAACAATTGCAACTTTTAGCTTGTAATCAACACCAACCACCGTTCCAGAAAACAACTACCATTGTTGCTGTTGTATCTATTATTACAACAGACAGCAATATATAGGCCATTTCTATGACACTTAATATATATTTTCTTTTCTCTTGTCAACTTCATATATAAAATAAACCCACCCAAAATTTAATTAAATTTTTTGAAAATCATTAACAGCTAGAGCTTCATATGCGTGAACCAGTTACTTTTACCGGTAGGGGGACTAAGGGACTAATAATTTATTGTATAGCTTGCCTCAAACAATGTCCTCTGCTAAATCGTTGACAAGTCTGAGTTTTCATTCATGTAAGATAGAACCCTTCATTATAAACGGTGTAAAGTTCAGATCTTTGCATAAGTTGTCTCTCGAATTTCTCATGATATATGAGCATACGGTGAAATGTCTGATATCTAGCTGCCATTCAATTGAGGAGCTTCTTTTCCAACAGTGTTGGGGATTGAAAAAATTACAAATCTCTGGTCTTCATAGGCTCAAGACTCTTGAGGTCCGCCTTAAAGAAAGTGAACTTGAGACCATTGACATTCCAGCTTCAAGTCTTCATGTGTTTGAGTTAGCTAATTTACTAGACAGCAAATGTCATGTATCAAAATGGATGCTTGTCAGAATCTAAGAACATTAAGTTTATTATATTCTGCTGTTGAAAGCAAATGGTTTCATGACTTCATATCCAATTTCCCCTCCTTGAGGACTTGGAATTATATTCTTGCTGTATGTTAGAAAGGTTTGAGATTTTGAGTTGTCCGTTATGGAGACTTACCATACATCATTGTAGAAGCCTCATGGAAATCAGTATTGATGCCCCAAATTTACTTTCATTCAGCTATAAGGGTGAGCTAAATTCCCACTTACTTTCAACAAGTTTATCAGGTAAATCAAAATCTCGTATTGGAGTTTCTCATTCTGATGATGTCGATGCATATTGGTTCCATAACCTGTGGAAATTCCTTTCTAGGATAAATCATTTGGAAATTTTGGAGTTACAAATTATGTTTGGGAAGGTATGTATACAAAATTATGTTTCGGAACTTTATAGAACTATTTATGATTTTTATTCATACATTCATGGTAAATGAGACATTCTATAATACTGCATCTCTCTCTTGCCATGATTTCTGTAGTATCCAGTGGACACAGAAGAATTGAGACAAGTTCCACTTTCTCCATCACATAAAGTTGACCACTTGAAGTTAAGAATTGACTCGTTGATATCATATTATCCAGCACTTACAGATAGCTTGTCATCAAATTATCCCGCTCTTATAGATGGCTTGTTATGGTGCTGTCAGCCTCTAACTGTTTCCCTGGAATTAAATTCCACTTTACTCGATTTCAAGCACAAGAATGATTTTATCAAGGTACAAGTCGTGCTTATTTGCTAATCTTCTCTCTTGCATACTGTGAATCAGTTTAATATAGAAAAATAGCAAGTTTATTGTTTGACAAGGGAGATGTACTTTGTGTATGCTAACGATTTACTGTTTTACTTATTAAACTGAAGTACCTCTACCAAAAGCTAATGCACCAAGAAGATCTTCATGGTTGTGGTGCTAATCATGCCAAACATTTTTGCCATTAGGTAAAAGATGTGACAATTGAGATATGTAAACGAATGGAAGGCACAAGTAGGCCAGTGCATAGACCTGGCGAACGGGCCGGGCCAGCCCAAACGGGTCGGGCTTTAGACAGAGGAAAATAAATAATAACAAATATTGTTATATATACACGTTAATAATATATATATATATAACAATTTTTTAAAAACTTTTGGAAATCTTGAGAAAGGAGAAGGTAACTTAGAGAGAGGAAAATAAATAATAACAAATTTTATTATATATATATATATATATATAACGTTAATAATATATATACATTAATAATATATATTGTTATATATATATATATGTTAATAATATATATACACATATATATGTAACATATACATAACAATAACTATTGTAGCTCAGTTGGTCTAAATTCTTGTTATGAAGTTGGAGAGGTCTTGAGTTCGAGTCTTCTTGGAAGCATTGGCATTGGATTTTTGCAAAAAATATGTGGACGGGTCGGGCCATCCGCGGGCCGGGCCATCACGGGCCGGGCTAAAACCGGGCCGGTCCAAAACGGCCCAATTTTCCCTAGGCTAAAATTCTTGAGCCCGTAGCCCAATTTTACGGGCCAAGCCCGCCCGGCCCGCGGGCCCGGGCCTTAATTGCCAGGTCTACCAGTGCATTTGGATTCTTTGCTGGATGCACTGCCAACTCTTTCAACAAGCGTAAGAGATTATCTTTAAGTCAAACACATGGTATGTTATTTCTATAAATACATAACAGTCATGTTCATTTTAACAAATAATATCTTGACTTTTAGATCATATTGTCTTCGCTTACAGTTTTAAAAACCAAAGAAGTGGCGATAGTGGAAATCCTCTGGAACTTTCATGCCATTATTTCGAAGCTAATACAACTGAGATATGTAAAAGGCGTAAATCAAAAGAAAAGGAGAAGTATGAAAGAATGGAAGGCAAAATGAGGCCGATTCACTTGGATTCTTTGTTTGATGCACTGCCAGCAGCGCTTTCGACAAGCCAAGAAATCCATATCTAAGACAAGGTAGGTGCTTGATGTTAGTACATCATATCAATTATGCAGCATCAACCCCTAAAACTTGTTGACTATATTAGATCATGATGTCATTGCTTCCAGGTTTCAAATGACATGAGAAAATGTTCAAAGGGGAACGGAAGAAGTAGCAATACCAAATTAAGATACAAAGAACTTAAAGCCTGCAAGGCGGCACTGAACACTGGATGTTTTTCTCCTACAAGAACAAAATATTTATCTGCATATTAAAGTTGTGATTTTAGCACCTTGACAATAAAGCTTAAAAGGTTTCGGGTACCAGCCAAAAGTATTATTGATGGTAGAAATTTGATTGGTTGTAATTGTTGAGTATATTAGTTAATTTATTTTTAGAAACTACATTTATTGGTATTCTATTCATAGTAAAGTTTTGACATTTGGCTGTAACTGAATAAATTAGTACTTTTTATTAATAAATTATATACCGGTTGGTGTTAATTTTATTGAATTCAGATAGACACAGTGGTGGTCTTTTTTCTTCTTTTTTTGCTAAACACTAGGAACTTTTATTGTACATGGGAACAAATATGTTAAATTAGAGAATGACAAATGGTCAAAATACCCATGGAAATGATTTATTTTTGAGAGTTAAAAGTTAGAAGAGATGAAAATTTTTAAGAAAAGAAGAGAGAGAGAGATATATTTTAGAAAGAGGACAAAAAGGTCGGGAGAGAAGAAAAAAATAACAAAAACATCTTAAGAGTTAAAGTATATATTCTATAGTTTTATTATGTCCCTAACTAAAAATATCAAAACATCATGGGAATAATATGTCAATATTGAGAAGTAGTGATCCTAGCGGATGAGGCCATTCCAGTTTAGCTCAAAACCTGGTGCCGGACAGCAATAGCCTCAATGACAAACACGCCCTTAACATTTTCCTCACATATAATAAAAATCCAATGAAAAATGAGCACCTTATCCAAAATGGCGGCCGTCGTCCGTTGCTATATACTTCCCTGCCCTAATTCCGGCAGCTTTTCCCGGCGAACTGACCAACTTTCCAGAGATACTCGTGCCTCTAGTCAGGGTGTGTCCTTCTCTCTTACTGTGTCAAATCTTGGTATAGTTCAAGTTAATTTTTGTCATTGCTTACTTTAATTTATGATAAATAGAGCTGCTTTAACCTCTGTTTTCTTATTTTAGTAGTATCTGTTAATTAAATTTTTCGAGCTTATTTTCTTTAAATTCTTTTAAGTTAATCTATATAGTTTGTGTTTGTTGGCCCATAACGCAGAGGAAACTTTAAAATTCTCTAACATTTTTATTCTAATTAAACAAACACTCTGATCTGGAATGTTAATGTGTAGCTGATCTGTAATGTGTTGTTGTTTCACTGAAGCTAGTGTTTAAAATGCAAATTTAGTTTATTTGCGCTGGTTAAGTCTAAAGTTTCAAAAGTTTGATTTTCATATCCCAAGTAAGGGTTAATTGCAAATTATACCCCGAAGTATACACCTTTTTACCATTCGTACTCTGATGTTTAAACGCTCTCATCCCGCTACCCTAAGTACACATAAGTTAGCATAAGTGACCCTTTTGTAATTTCCGGCCAAAAAAGTGATCGGAACTGCCATGTGTTCCGGTAGAAGGAGTATAAGTACGGTTTGACCGTATATTTTTACATTTGACCGTATAAAATCAACTTAAAAATAATTTTATATTAATCTTATTCAAATAAAATACCAATCATCTTCAAATACCCAAAAATAATGTAATTTCTTTTTTCCCTTCTTCATCATCTTCCCCATCTACCATTAAACTCAAAAATTTCAAAATCCAAAATACCCAAATCATTCATGAAACCCAAATCTGAAACACAAATTGAGGAAAAAATCTAAATCTGAAGCATGTTCTCTCTCTAAAATATGAAACCCAAATCTGAAAACTATGTTCTATCAAAACTCCCAAAACCCAAATCATTCTTGAAACCCAAATCTGAAACACAAATTGGGGAAGAAATCTAAATTTGAAGCATGTTCTCTCTCTAAAACATGAAACCCAAATCTGAAAACTATGTTCTATCAAAACTCTCAAACCCAACAATTTTCTATTCAATCCCTATAAACTCATAAATCTCTAATTCTGTGTAATTTTTTCTGGGTATTCACTCATTCATTCAAAATCAAATCAAAAAACCCAAATCCATTTATTTTTAATATCATATAATCATGGGTTTGAAATCTCTGTTTAATCAGAAAAAGAAACGGAGCATTCTGTCTCTGAATCCAACGCCAATGGTATCGCGAACCCCTTCCCTAAACTCACGCGCCCAAATCGCGAAAGAACTGGAACAAGTCTTCAAGAAATTCGACGTTAATGGCGACAACAAGATCTCTGCCGCCGAGCTGGGGTCCATAATGGGCAGCCTCGGTCACTCCGCCACCGAGGAGGAGCTACAGAGCATGATCAAAGAGGTGGATTCCGATGGCGATGGGTTCATCGACCTCCGTGAATTCATTGAATTGAACACGAAAGACATCGGTTACGACAAGGTATTGGAGAATTTGAGGGATGCTTTTAAGGTGTTTGATATTGACAAGAACGGGTCGATTTGGGCAGAGGAATTGCAGAACGTGATGGAGACTTTGGGAGAGGAGAGTTCAATGGCCGAATGTAAAAAGATGATTAGTGGGGAGGATTCTATAAGCAATAAAAGTTAATTACTTTATTTTGATTAATTAGTAGAATTAATTATTTAATTTTGATTAATTAGTGGAATTAATTATTTAATTCTTCTTAATCAATGGGTTAATTGTTTATTTGAAATAATTGAGTTAATTAATTGAATAAATAATTTGGGTTAGATATATATGCATTTATACAAATTTAAAACACCAAATACGAGTCAAGTACGATATTTATACAATAAATAATATTTAAATATTAAATTGTGACACGTGGCCATTTTTCGGCGAACAAATTGACCGGATTGTTCCACTAGGGTCCATCGTGGTTACTTATGTGTACTTTGGGTAGCGAGATGAGAGCGTTTAAATATCGGGGTACGAATGGTAAAAGGGTGTATACTTCGGGGTTTAATTTGCAATTAACCCCCCAAGTAATGAGCATCGAGCAGTAGATCAACTAAGATAGCCGTTTATATGCCAAATTTTTTAGGTCAGAAATGAGAAGAGGTTTAACGCTAAATCTTCAACGAATGGCCTGGCACTTAATGCGGGTCGAAGCATATGGTTACCCGGTTGGTTAAATATTGTTAATGAGAATAGTAATTCACTATTATTAACAATAGGCCCGGGAGATTTTTTTAGTGCATCATGCTATTGCTCTGGGTTTACATATGACTACATTGATCTTAGTAAAGGGTGCTTTAGATGCACGTGGTTCCAAATTAATGTCAGATAAAAAGGATTTTGGTTATAGTTTTCAGTGTGACGGCCCAGGACGGGGCGGCACTTGTGATATTTCGGCCTAAAACTTTCAATGCTCTTGTCATATAATTACTCATTCTCTCTGGGATGCAGGGGGTGTGCTGCTTCAGTGATGTAGCCCTCTAGATATAATAGCTAAAAATTAAATGAGGATCCAATTTAAACTTGTATCAACAGTTGGTGTTATATCTGTAGACTCTAGTATGTATTTATAATTATTGGTATGTTCTATTGTGTAATTTATTTAAACTAGTCTACATGGTTCACACCTATGTGTGTGTTTATTTATCACAAATATTTAAAATTAAAAGGAATGAGATATAAAAAAAAAGGTTGAAATAATTGTAATAGTTATGAATTAGTTATAAAGTTAGAACAAATAACATTCATTTCTTTATAAAGGTGAGAAGATGTGAGCTCTAGAAAAAGGAAGTGAACAGGGAAGAAAAAATAAAAAATAAAATGAGAGAAAGTAAGGGAGAATAGTAGAGATGTGGACGCTTTTAATTTTTTAACAATTAAGAAGTGGACCAAAGTTGTTGCTCTAGCTTTGTACTATAGATCATTAGTTAAAACTAAAAAGTGTCGTATATTAAGGGGGTAGTGGTTTCAAAATTAGGGAGTGGTTTAGTGGTTATGTCCTAATTTGTAGGAATTTAGTTGTGGCAGGTTTCTTGTTGTATTTTTTATATTCTAGTCACCGGGGCACATGCATTGCTTGACAAAAACATCCATGTCTTAAAACAAAGAATGATTGGAATAAAAAAGTAAAACATAAACTTTGGTTGAAAAATCTAACTAAAAGTTGCCCATAAACAGCCTTAAAATTCAATATTTGACAACATTATGATCATATAGACAATACTGTCCTAATATTTTCCATTTTCCATTTCTAAAAAAGGGAAGAAAGGTTACCTAGATAATAATTGAAAGAATGTTGTATACAAAGAGATCCTTAGCGACATGTTTCACTGCAAAAAATAGTAGATCTGTCTTTGAGATCTAAGCCAGGCAAAAGGGAAACTGCCAAGTCAACTAAGTGGGCACTACACATGACAAAATAGAGTTGCATAGAAGGTTCTGCAAGTTTAGTGAATCTGCACATTTGACACAAATTTGAACTGATTGAAGTAATAAAGCTATTAAAAAGAAATACCCAAAACAGCGACCAAGAAGTAATTGTGACAATGTAATTAACTAAAGATCAACTCAAATGGGTGTCATTATTTTCATCAATGGTCAGAGTCTATTCCTTAGTATTGATCTTGACATTGCAAGGAAATCCTTTTTCCTTCTGACAAAAATTAGTAAAAGATATTAAGAAATAAGAGAGAAAGAGATGATTACCTTCCAAGGATGGTTGCAATGCGACCCTATTTTGCATCGGATTATGTACAGTTATGTTCTTTCCCTGAGAAGTTAATCAAATGAAAATTTTAAAACTTACGTTAGTTGGAGAATATGAAATTGTGGATATGGATAAAGGAGATACCTGGTAACTGATATGGTGAAACACCTACCATCATTTATGAAGAGAATGTAAAAAGCAGCAAAACATGGAGAAAAAGAAGGGATGAGAGAGAAGTTTGTAATCAGATCTTGTCTCATTTGTTCCATATTTGTTTCGAGTGTAATAGGTAAAGAGTATAAGTACGGTTTTTCATTTTACTATATGGGTAAAGAGTAAGAGTAAATATATTTTTTTGAGTGTAATAGGGTACAGAGTAAGAGTATAATTTTTCATTTTACTATATGGGCAAAGACTACGAGTAAATATATATTTTTGAGTGTAATAGGGTAAAGAATAAAAGTATATATATATATATATTTAATTACCTGCGTGCAAACTGGTAGAAAACGTATTGGAGAAATTCATGCTTAACAAAAGGCAAGCTAAAGTTAATGAAGGATACTGATATAAGATAATATTGAATGCTGAAGAAAGTGTTGGATTTTTATATTGCTACAAAGACATGAAGTTGGATGGCCTCCATCATTAAAACCTTATAAGCAAATTTTAAAGATAATGTATGTTTCGAAGGAGGATAAAAATATTTTTATGTGTAGATCTTATTATATTTTTGTAATTTATTTAAATCACTTGTTGGAAGAGCCCTAACCTTAAGGGAATAGTGGTTTCAATACTGGCGGAGTGATTTAGTGGGACTTTTATAATTTGTAGGAAGTTAACCTAAAATATAGAAACCTGAATTGACAAGTCTGACTTGCTCAGTGTAACTTAAAATGCGGATCAATACGCCATGTAATATATAATGTGGTGCGTCAGGCATAGCCTATATAGTTGTACCATAGTAAATTGTCTTTAAATGTAAACATAGTTTTACATTTAGAATACAAATGAAGACAATAGAACAACGGGTAACTTTATTTATTTATTTTAACTTTTCTTATGTTGGAAACAAGCTTACAAAACCATGTTGGATTATAGCATCCTTATATTCCTATATTAAATTAAGCCATTGATTTTGAAATTTACTTTCCTCAATCCTCACTCAAAGGATTTGTGTTTTTTTTTTCTCATCTTTATTTGTGTGTGTGTGAATTTATCTGTATATTATGTTTTATCATGTGAATTAGAAACTAGAAAGTAATTTATGAATTAATCTTTATTTATGTGTGTGTGTTCCATGTTTTCAATCTTTTGTACTAAAGCTTAATATGCTGCATATGTCATCTGGTAACTCTTGCCTTACCGAAACTACGAACAACAATCAAGGCAAGTCACAGACTATAGAAAACTAAAATTATGCTAATACTGTAGTAACACGCTCGTTGAATAGATTCTAATGCACATCTAAAAACGATTCCTTTTGGCTGAGATTCAGGGGAACCGACTCATTAGAACCTCTATTCTTTAAGCTTGTTTGTTTATTGTTGGCATTTGAAAGTTCTTGTTCGCATTAGGTATCATAGCATGCCTCTTATATGAAGCACTTTGTTAATTTCAGGTAAGGTGGGTTCTCTTCTGTTAAAAGTAAAAAAGTTCGTACTGCCTTCTGGAAGTACTTCCAATAGACAATTTGACTCTAATGGAGCATGGCTAGGCAACGAACATAAGAATCTGCAACCAGATTATGTTGACCCCTCTGCCCTGGAACCAACTTGTTTGGTTGGTCAAATGCAGCAACATCAGGACGTTGTTATTGAACACTTTTCCCCACATCAGGTATGATGGTGAGTCATCCCATATCAATTGTGGAAGATTCTAATACTGATGTGTTATATAGGTTCTTGTTGAATTGCTTAAGAATGCACAATAAGTGAGTTTCATATTAAATTGAATAACACTTTCTCAATGTAATATAGCCAAGTTTTTTCTCTTCAAACAAAACATTTTCCTGTAGACATGCGTCAACATAGAAACAGTTGCAAAAATCTACTCTGTCTTAAGCCTAATAAGCATGACCTCTGTTGAATTTTCCAAGTTTTAAGATTTTGTTGTTGTCTCAGCTTGTTCATTCTTCCAATCATCTTAAAATTTGTTGAGTGTATTAAGAATTGTAAGTTTCTGTTATTTCAATTGGATGAGATTATCTGCTAAATAATGAGATTGTAGGATTCTGACTGAACAGTTGGACACTTTGATTATCTGTGGACACACATGTTTCAAATTATTCATCTATGTTCAGATTTTGGAATATTTATGATCATTCAAAGACTATTTTGGTGCTGATTTGAAATTTCACCATTATCACTTTGGCAGATAAAATCCTTGTCATTGGCACTTATTGTCTCTAATGCATTGATGTTAAATTCTCCCCTGGAAGCCCTGGCCGAAACATGTGAGACTACTAAATCAGTTTTTGACATGCCGTTACTGCTATTTGTAGCCCTTGTAGGTGCCACTGTTGGAGGTAAGGTACTATTAATCCATGCTGACCTTTTGTTTTGTTTGTTACTTGTTGCCTAAAGGTATTGCTTCTTGATGTAGAAGATTTAATCTAGTGTTTGGACGTTCACTCTAAAATCTTTTTATTTAAAAAGTTGACTACTAGTGAAAGACATTCTATTTTATTTGGAGTGAGCTTTTTGGGAATGGTTTGAAATGCAAGTTTCAAGTTTCATCTTTAAATTTTGATGTGAGGTTTGAGAACTGTATCAAACTACAGCTTGTGGGGCTTAAATCATCTCTAGTAGATGTGCAATCCTAGTCATAGCTTTATCAAAAAACATTATTAGATTTGAAAGTGAATTCTTGAAAATTTCTCTTTGCTTAGTCCATGACACAATATCAAAAATGGTAATCAAATTTGTGGGAGAAGAAAATCCTCAGACTTGCTTGCCTGTCATTTTATTTGTTTTTCACGATCACCTATTAGAGGAGTCATGTTACAACAACTTGGGTCTGATCCGATACCAGAATAAGGGTCAGTCCACTTTCCAAGAAAACTGATTGGCTGATTTGGTCATGTTGGCCCATTATACGCCTATCTAAAAGGTCATAAGAAATTGGTACCCTTGGTAGTACTGTTGATGCCTCGTATACAAATCAGTCTAACCCAAATGTTTCGATGTGGAACTGGGGTATTACAAGTCATACAGACCCATATTATTTTTATGATATGAACACTTTTCCCCCATGTTCTAGCTTATATTGAACTAGTTTCACTTATAAAACTAATAATTGTAATAATAATTAATATGGTATTTTGGTGCATTGCAGGATTGCTTGCACGACAAAGGAAAGGAGAACTGAAGAGGGTTAACGAACAGCTGCGCCAGATTAATGCAGCTCTAAGAAGGCAAGCTAAAATCGAGTCTTACGCACCTGCTTTGAGTTATGCTCCGATTGGTGCTAGGATACCAGAGAATGAAGTTATTGTGGATCCAAGGAAGCATGACTTAACTTTTCACCTGAAAAATGGAAAGAATTATTTAAGAAACCAAGACCCGGAGAAGGCATTTGTGGAGTTTAAGACAGCTCTTGAGCTTGCTCAGAATCTAAAGGACCCAATAGAGGAGAAGAAGGCTGCTAGAGGCTTAGGTTTGTCTTATGTTTGTTTCACTTTCTTTATCTGTACATCTGTTGTTTATGCCTAGATGTTATTGTTTTTCCTATGAAAACTACATTTGTGCTTTTAGGAGCATCACTGCAAAGGCAAGGGAAATACCGGGAAGCCATTAAATACCACTCTATGGTTCTAACGATTTCAGAAAGAGAAAAAGAGGATTCTGGAAACACAGAAGCTTATGGAGCAATAGCCGATTGTTATACTGAACTTGGGGACTTGGAGCGAGCTGGTGTGTACTATGACCAGTATATTGCAAGGTTAGAAACGGACTGACATCTCCTTTTTGCCAGAAGTCATCTTTTTAGTACCGATTTGCGATTTTTGAGAATATAAGTAGAGGTCTGCTCTGTGGGCGGTCACTGACCACCATTTCACCACAATCCTTTGTGACTCCTTTGCAAGTGATCATTCACAAATCAGTCTGAAATTTTCCTTGTTTGTGTAACCTTAAGTCATTCAGTAATCATGATATGGTCCCAAACTGAAGGGAAACTTTCGATGGTCCATTTGATCTGTGTTTGTGTGGGGTATTTATGATCTTGCACAAAAAGGATAATAACATCCAAATTCGAGGGGCTAGTGTCATCAGGACAAGTACATTGGCTCACCCTCAATTTGCAGCAACACTTTAATAGAAGACATACAGTTGATTTGCTATCTATATAAGATTTCAACTACCAAACAAAAAAGAGAAGGTTTCAATAACTTGTTATGCTCTCTGGCCTCTGCTCCGGAGACAATTGAGGTGTAAATGGATTCGGAATATATTGCTATTTTCATTTCTTCATTTATTTTTTATTTTTTATTTTTTTTTGTTTTTCTGTTATGTTATTTAGCGATAGCTGAATCTAATTAGTAGACTTTGGGAAATTGCAAACTGTGTTATGCATATGGAAGGACAATGAGGCCTTAACGTGATGGTCAAGACTGAGGCCGTAGAAGGCTAGAACCTCTATGTAACACTCCGAATTCGCTGTAGTCTCGAAATGTTAAGCTCAAAGGCTTGCACGGTACTAAAATTTAAATGCGCAGCTCGAAACAATTATAAAACCAAATAAATAATGTAACTATCAAAAAATCTTAGTAAAATTTACATTGAATGAGCAAAAGTATTGATCCTAAAACAATATCAACGAAGGGATTCTAAATCAATATCTTAACAAAAATTAAAACCACAATATTATACTGAAACTTAAATTAATCATTTCATATTTTTCCTTGATTTAACACATAGCGTCCCAACTTTTGAAATAAGGTATCATGTAATATTATAAGGGGTGAGCGATAAAACTCAGCAAGTGACAATCTTTACTATTTAGGTGGATCAAGTATAATATATAAAATACTTTTTCAAAGTAACTTTTGTTCGATAACAATAGTAAGTATGCTTTCAAAATTAAAACAAATAATAACAAAGCAAATTCATATTTAAAAACGATTTCAATGTATTCGATATATCTTTTAATCCACAACTTTAGCGACTAAGGTTACAATAATCCTGTAACACGGCCTAAAAGTTCGATAATGTCAATGATCACGCACCTTACTAAAATATCTATAAAGTGCACGCTCCTCGAAGAACATCTAAAAAATGTGCGCCTTAGTGGGCCTTATATTAGTTCCGGAACTAAGCGTAAACACTAACAGGTTTTATATATAGTCGGACTGAGAATTTCAAAAGTATTTTTTCAATATTATCGATGTTCTAAATTATACTTTTTTTACAATTCAAAATCATATAATCTCATTTTCTAAATCAAAATTCTATTTCGATACTTGATCCAAATTTTAAAATAAAAGAGTAACATGTTCATTTAAATGAAAGTCTTAAATAAAACATGAAAATTTTTGAAACAGTACATTTAGGCATCCGAGTAATTAGTAAGACATACATAAAAGTAAACGATAATTTAGAAAAACACTAAATAGTTCGAAAAATCACTTACAATACATAATTTCAAAATACTAAGTAGTTCAGAGAGCCACTTACAATATATAATTTTAAAATACTAAAAAGTTCAAAGAGTCACTTATAATACATAATTTCAAAATACTAAATAATTCAGAGAGCCACTTACAATATACAATTACCCAAAAGATCAATCCCATGATACAAAATGTCGTCTCAACCAAATAATCAATTACCACTTCAACTCGTAGCACTCCTCTGCATAATTAAAGTTTTAATAATTAATCATAAATCATAAATTTTCAATCCCCAAATCTGTCCAAATGTCATAAAGACCTCAGGCCACTATTTTTGTCAAAACTCTCTCATATTGAACTTATTTTTTAAATTCAAAATCAGAAACAGAAACTAGACTTCAAGGGCTCCAATTTAGCCTTAAGAATCACCCAAGTCGGACATAAAGCCAGCAAATTATTAATTTTTGAACATTAGTATAAATTGTAGTGAAAAATTCAGATCAGCAATCTCTTAAATTTCATAACAAATAAAATATTTAACTTCAACAGTTCAAAATTGGTGGGCATGTTCCCAACTTATATAACTTTAACATATCCAAAATTGAGAACGATCCAACAGTCGGATTAAGAGTTATTGACCACGCAACGGACCGCCAAAACAATAGAAAACATATTTTTAGATTTAACTTTCTTACCTTCAATGGAGTTATTTTCCTTTGCTAATTTACATTGATTTTCACTTTCAAATCTCTCAAGAAAATCTCCAAATATTCAAAATACCAAATCAATATTTATCAATTAAAATCAAAATTAAAGAAGAATATGAAGAAATATTACCAAATTTCAAGTTTTCATCTTCAAATCATTCTCCACCCGTCTTTCTTTATTCTCTCTTCTTCTTTCTCTCAACATAATTAGTCTAGAGTAATTTTAATCTTTTTTACGTTTTAATTGTGTTTTTTTTATTTATTATAACAAGAACTCTTTTTTTAATACTAACTAGTTGCTAACTAGTTGTTACGATAAAAATTCTTTTCAAATTCAAAAAGATCAATATTACACTAATTAGTTATCTTATATTATAATTATCCATACATAAGTAATTACTCAATTAATTTTATTATTGTATTAATTATTATTGTTATTAACCACCAAGTACTTCATTTTTTTTTAAAAAAAAGACTTTAATTATATTAGTATTAAAATTCCGAGATATTACACTCTAGATGGTCCCAGGTCTGATTCTTGCTGTTATTGGTTGGTTATATTTCTTTGTGAGGCTAGTACTTCTTGCTATTGATGCTGATTATAAAATTATTTGCTACTTAAAACAAAGTGCATATGGAAGAATATAGTGTACCCTTTGATAAAAGATAAAGATTACACAGCCATTATATGAATTATGAATTATAACGTGCTGAGTGTATAAGTCATGTGAAATAAAATAAAAATTTTATAAAATTTAAAAAAATAAATAAAAAATATAAAAAGTTAACATTAAAAATTAAAAAATAGTGATATATCTAAAGTTGTAAGTACGAACGAAAAAAAAAACTGTAACCCAGTTACACTACACTTGTGGAGGAAGCCTCTATAGAGTCATTATAATATAGATATAGCCTCCATAAAGGCTTTATAATATAGATATAGATATAGATGAGAGCTACTCTAATAGGAAAATTTTCTGGATTCTGTGGACTGCACCCTGTTAAGACTTCACCAGCAAAAATTACGAATACATAAATTTAGGCTCTTTATAAATTATAATACTTCTTGATGCTAGATTGGTTTCTCTTTTTGACAAATGGATTGCACTCAGTGGCACACGTGTGTAATTAATATTCTCTCGTTTTCAAAAAGATGTTTAAAGTACAAATTTTATGTAAATTAAGAAAATTAAAGGAAAGTATAAAATAAGTATCAATTTTGTCGATAGCAAATCCCATGCAAGTAACCTTAGTAAACTCCACTTTAGTATGGAAAATACTACTGTGCCCGGGAGTTGGCGACCGGCTTGGAGCCCGGTCCAAAAAATTTAAAAAAATAAAAATAAAAATTTTTGGACCGGGCTCCAAGCCGGTCGCCAACTCCCGGGCACAGTAGAAGGACTCCTTTAGTATACCTTTAAAAGTAAACTAGTCATTAAGTTTATTTATAGCGTACTTCTAGATATCGTTCCGACAAAATATTTTATATTTGAGGACATACTTTTGAAGATGGAGTGCAAGGATAAAATAAGAATTTTATACAATTTAGAGGATTAAATAAGAAGTTTTAAATTAAAAAGGACAACAGTGATATTACTAAACTTGCCGGTAAAAGAGGAGAGAAATTTTGTGACCCAACTACACCAACACTAACATCAGCAGCTCATGGAGCTGCTTTATTGGTAGAGATAAAAATATCAATCATAAGCTGTCTACCTTGTAGCTAGCATGTATGCACAGTAGTATCCGGCCAAAAAAATAACATAAGAAAACCCAAAAAAAAAAACCAACAAACACGAGCACAAAAAAGAAGAAAAAAGAATAAAAAATAAAATAAAAGGCCCACGCATCTTTCAAAATTGGTTGCACCCCGGAGGTAATAATACCAACCAAACTTAGCTTTATAAACAACACTTCTAACAATTGTTAAGTTTTTGATCATCCACAAATAATAGTTATAAAAATATCAATCATAAGCTGTCTACCTTGTAGCTAGCATGTACGCACAGTAGTATCCACCCAAAAACAAAAAAAAACACAAAAAATCCCGCATCTTTCAAAAATGGTTGCACCTTGAGCTAATACCAACCAAATACTAATGGATGGACTTGAAAGGGAACTCCTAAAACCAGTGCACTCTTGTATCAAAATATAGATCTACTCTTGTATACAAAATATAGATTTACTTGACTGGTACTACTCAAACAACATCAGCATAGTCATCACCTAACATAAAAGGTCATGATACGTATCAATACACACGGCAGACATTCAGAGGATGGGCAACAGTCCATCATAATCACAAAAAGAGAAAAACATCAAAAAGTCCCCTAAAAGTTTTACAGCTCAAACAAGCCCTGCAAGGCAGGAAGGACACAATTAAAGCACATAACCTCTCACTGGTAATACATGAGCTGCTGGGCAGCAGCGACATTCTGGAAACCACCATCATATATGGCCTGGCTTGCTCCTGCCGCACCCATTCCCATAGATCCTTGTTTAATAGGAAGCTGCACTTGAGGGTGCATCAAGGCATGAACGCCACCCATCTTGCTCATTGCTAGTTGTCGTTCATATGCCAAAAGATCAGTGGATGAAAGGCCTTGCATAGGTGCAGGTGCAGGCGGGGGAAGTGGGTTTGAGCTTGTCCCAGGCGGAGTGGGCTTGCTACCCCACGAGCACTATAAAAGCAACCACACATTGAACAAAGAAAGTCGAGCCAAGATTTGTAGCTCATCACAACATCAATACTTTAGAAATATAGAAATGATGTATTTAATAGGAAGCACATATATAGCAATATTTAGCAATTCCACACACTACTGGACCCATATATCAATACACAGTTCTAGACTATATGTACTTATTTTGTAAGGTACCAAATGCCATTTTACAATTAAGAAAATCATGGAATCCAAGTCTGTAACTGCATTTTGACATCCTATCCTGCACATTCCTCAAGTCTGGTAGAAAATGTAGAAGGAAATATCAAGATCAATAGCCCCGGCCCCCCCCCCCCCCCCCGGGTGTGAATTGCACTAACCCATCCAGAAATGCCCAAAAACATGTAAAGTAAATGAGGGGATGGATTGGAAGGGGTATGAAGACCAACTAATAGGCTTGAACAGATGGAATAGTTGTATGAGCTCTTCGGTTCCTGCATTGATACCTCTCTAAATCTGCTGAGAGAACGAAGCAACTTCCCATATCATTCAGATGATCGCCTGTTCCACTTTGGCATGGTTGAAAACCGTGTTTGAGGCATGATGTTTAAGACCTACTGTTGATATTTGCAGATACAATAATTTTTTTTATTTTAATATCAATACAGAATATAACAATAATATTAATTAATGGAGCTTAAAAGCATGTATGGAGGTGACTATGTCAGTTATCCCTATTCGTTTTCTACAAATTCAAATACGTATAATATCTGCTTACGGTTATTGAATATTTCAGACGAACTCCTTATACAGCCAGCCCTAGTCATTCTGATGATCACAATTTTCGAATAATTCATGGATCACAAAGCATCCATGTATACATTAAAGAAATATGACCCGATCTAGGTTGCCTATCGAAAGTAACACAAGAAAAGCACATAATCAAACAAATAACTACTTCAATGCACTTTGACAGTAAAACTAAAATTCAACTTAAAAGTATATACTTGATAGAAAACCTACAAACAACTGCTGCTAGCAATAACAAAAAGCACACCTTGATTTGTTTGCCATAAAGAATCGACTGGGTATTTCCCATCTGAATAGCCAGCGCTGCCTCGGAATGGTTACTGTATCTAACAAAACCAAAACCTTTATCACGCTGGACACGAACTTCCTCAATTACTCCAGCACTAAGAGCATGGAAGAGGCGGTGCAAGTCAATCTGAGTTACCTGAAAATTCAGCATATAGTTTCATGAGTTATGGTAAGCTTAAATCTAGCAGCTCTCATAAAGGTTTTGAAAAAGTCATTTTTTATACTAAAATATGTTATAAATGACATCACGCGGAAAGCAGTTTCCAATACAGACTTCCCTGTCACTTACGCTCTTCTTCCATTTTTAATGTTATTTTTAATAGGTTAAGCAAGCTCTACTTGCAAGAGATTTTATTTGCTATTTTAGTAATGAGGGGACTGGCTGTGGTGCCTGTGAGTGGAAGATCTTTCTGACTTCCGTACCCAAGACAGCCTTGTAAAATTAGATTCAGAACCATGAATAGAATAGGGAGTAAAACATCTACAAAGAGTTGTAAAATTTTCTTGCCTCTGGAGCAAGGTTGCCGACATAAACAGTTGTGTACTGAGGGTTGTTCTCAGGAGCATCACTATTTGCCACCTCTTTACCATCTTCTGCAATAGAGAAGTAAACAAGATGTAAGTACCAGAGTGCGCATCCAGATCCACCACCTCAGTGGGACTCTGCTTGTCATCATTAGTATCAACAGTTCAGCACCTTCTGGCATACGTACTCACCTGAAGAACCATTTGTTAATTCTACAAAACTTTTGACGTCTGAACTCTGTTTGTCATCATTAGCACCAGCACCTTTTGTCGCCCAGTTACATCGTATCTGTTTACTGCCAAGCCATTTTCCTGAGCAAAAAACAAAAATAGAGAAGTAAAGGGCATTTTGTCTCCAATAGACCAGAAGTAGGAAAGACTAAAGCAAAGTGCAGGTAAAAATTGATAAGAATAGGAATCGACAGTAGCAAAATGCTAAACTTCTAAGATGTTTGGGACAATGTGGAAGCTTTCTAAAGATTCATCACCCCAAATTTGTGAGATGTTATGCAAAAGATTAAACCATAAAGCAAGTAACATCAGTCTTACCAGTTAGATCATTAATTGCACTCTGAGCATCCTGTATAAAATAGTAAGAGGGATAACTATAAGAATAATACATAACAAAATAAACACAAGTGGTCATTAAATTTTCGGATAAGAACACAATACATGTTGATTCCTAAAGGAAACAAATCCAAACCCTCTTGAACGCCCAGTCTTCTGATCCCACATAACCCTTGCATCACTACAAGCAGCAGAATAGGTCAAATTATTATCCATAATTCAATACACAGTAAAAGCTTAGAGAAACCGTATGTAATGAAGCTGACATTCTTTAGAGAGAGAGAGAAGCTTACGAGCAACTCTGATAAACAGAGAAACATGCGAACAACATAGCGTCAGTAACTTCAGAACTGAGATCACCAACAAAAATATTGTAATGACCTAAGTACAAAGATGGCATTATCAATACTATCGCATTGTTAAAACATAATGCATAACATCCCAAACACTAAATGCAGCTATTAAGAATCTTCAATATGCAAAGAACCATGTAAGGACAAACCTGAAGTGTCCTCCCTCTGACCGCTGACATACGCCCAATTCACTTTAATAGGCTGCCCAAACCTGCAATTTAAAGAATGAGATATGAATACAGAATCAAGCAATAAAAGTGCAGGATGTACCAAAATTCTACTTACAGATGTCTTCCATTGAGTGACATTATAGCAAGTGCAGCAGATCTACGATCAAAGTAGTGAATAAATCCATAGGATGACTACAAACATAAGAAGAAATAAAAATCCCAATAAATAAGTCAACAGAAACTTAGAAAGTAAAGCAATATATAACCCATCACTTCCACCTATTACACCTTTTTTGCACAGATACAATAATATACAATCATGACGTGAGACAAACCTATGCATAAAAAGATGATATACCTTCTCCTTCCTAATTAGCTTGCAACCTTCAATTGGGCCAGTACTCGAGAACACCTCTTGAAGGAGTGGTTCTGTCACTTGTGTATGAATGTTTCCAATGTAACTGCATTTTCTCAAAAATAAAGAAACTACAAGTTTTAAAAAAAAAGAAAAAGAAAAAAAAATAGATTTAGCTATAAGGATTTTCCCAATTTATCAAAAGCGGGCATAACTGACAACGAAATGCCACATATTTAACGGAATATGATATGATCTATGTGAAGTGAAATACGAGGTCGAAATCGGCAAAATGAAAAGAGAAATTTAGAGCCAAAGCTATATAAAGATGCATGCAGATTTTAAAATCTACAATCCATAGGTCTTGAATGCAAGACATGCACATTGCACAGATGTGAGTTAAAAAACAGTGTAACATGCAACAAAAAGAAAAATAACAAAACCTAATACAAAGTTAACTGAAAAACACTCACACACTGCGGCATGTACTTGGATCAAACCCAGGAGGCAGATTTCCACTTGGGATTGGCTCTATCTGAAAAATAGAAAAAAGAGGGGAGGGGTAGAAAAAAGTAAATTAAAGGGGAAAATGTTCTGCTATATTTACCCACAACAAAGATATCCGACTCCCAAATAGAAATGAAGAGAAGAGAAAATAATATTAGTAATTTCAGAAGCTATCCACAACTATAATACCAACCCCACAACTAACTGGCGAGCACAAAACAGACAAGACCAAAAGATAAAGTACATAAATAAGGGAAATGTTCTGGTGCTACAGAAAAAACTAGAATAAGTTCTGATATTGGTAGGAATGGCTATCTGCCACAGTTATCTGTTGCAACTTTACCAACTTGCTTAGCCAAAACACGTGAAATCATCAATAAAATTCAAACTTACAGGCTTAAAAACCCCATAAAATGTTAAATGTGCTTCGGCCACCAAATAAAATTCCTTCCAATGTTCATGTTGGTAATGTTATAGGAACAATGTTAATAACATAAAGAAGCCATTAGAAGATATCAAAGTTTCACTAGGGAAAGTTTCTCTTTCTGAACTTCTGCTGGTTGAAAATAATTTTTAATAAGTTTTATAATGCAAATAGCAAATTAAAGAAATATAAAATACATGCACTACAATGGATTCCCAAATTTTATTATGTGTGTGAAACTACACCACAAATTGTCTCACATGTCCACTTTGTATGCTTAGCAGAACATGCTCGTGAAAAAAAATGTTTGCCCGAGTATTAATGAGCTAGTTATAGGCATAACAACAGAGGGAAGGCATGTTTAAAAATGCTACTTTATTATTTTTTAAAAAAAAAAACTACTGAAAATAAAAAATCACTAGTTGGAAAAAATTGTAAGTAAAAGTTTCCTCTATTTGAAAAACCCATTCATATGTTTCCAAACGTTAAAAAACAATACAAAAAAGTTTTCGGATAATAACTCAATGATCAGCCAAGAAAATAATAAAAAAAGGTAGAACTACCATCAAATTAATCCCCCACAACAAAAAAAGTTTGGGCTAGCATAACATGATATTTGTGACGCATACAAGAAAAAACAAAAATATTCACAAACCCTGATGATGCTCTTACCCTAATACTATTCTTAAGAGGAAAAAAAAAATTTAAACCCCTAAACCTTCAGATAGCTTAGCATTACAGTAATAGCAGCTCTATTATCAACCCAGCAAATATTGGAAAACCCTATAATTTTATTCAAATCAATCGGGACACCATATGACATGAATTAGCGCATATAATTGAGAGTAGATGTAAGAATAAACAAAATAATCGAACCTGGGGAGGAGCTAAGAGGCCAGGATGATAGAGAGATTGCTGCTGAAGGAGAGCTTGCTGCATTAAGGCCTGCTGCTGCTGTTGTTGCTTCAGCCTCTGATGCTGATGCTGCATTCTTTCCTGGTCGAAGAATTGCTGGAGACCGAATCAATTTTTTTCCTAGGGCTAAAAAAAAGTTAGGGTTTCGAGCAGGTAGTGAGGGAGAGAAAGGAAGGGCCCCGAAAGTAGGCCAAACTAACAATGATGGTTAACGACAGAATTATTTGGTCAAAGGTTATTTATAGACATGTGTACCTTCTTGCCGACTCTAAAACACAACAGTAATTTATCGGGGGAAAAGGTTCAAAAATGCCCCTGTGTTTACCCCGAAGTCCCACTTCCACCCTAAACTTTATTTTTTTTCAAAAGTACGCTTAACGTTTCAAATTTGTTGTCAAATGTGCCCCTGGCCCTAACGGGCATGCCACTTAGTCTAACTCCGCTTACACGTGGACATTTTTTTGCTGAGTAGGCTTGAAGACACAACAAAAGCTTTTCCAGACTTCAAAAGGGGCAAAAAAGCCCTAATCAGTGTTCTTCAAAGAAAAGGGACGAACGAAAGCGAGGAGAAGAAGATCAAGGGACGAACGAACGAAGGCCATTGTTCTGCAATTAGTTCGTCGAGGAAGCCATTGCTCTGTATTGAGGAAGCCATTGCTCTGCAATCAGTTCGTCGAACGAACTTGAGTCTAATCGAAGGCATAAAGTCGAAGGAAGCTTTTAAGAAGAAGAAAAGGAATCTCTCAGCTTTTCACAGGTACTTTCATCTCTGCTTTTGATTAATAAAGTGCATCATGTTATATGGTTTAATAAGTAAAAGATGGTCATTGCATGTGGTCCATGTTTAGGTTGGGTGTTCACTGGTAGGAGACATGTGGTCCCCCATATTATTGGTCTTTTGAGTTTTTAATACTTTGGAGTTGGCATTTGTCTTATAATTGATTTTAATACTTTTAGAGTTGGCATTTGTCTTGTGGAAAATTATTGTGTACTGAGTTTTTTGTTGACTGGCAGAATGACTGGTCGTGTAGATATTCATTTACATCATGGGGGCACATGGGTGAAGGATCCTGTGTGGAGATATGTGGGGGGGTGATGTATATATATGTAAGAAATTTGATGCAGATTACCTGTCTATTATGTGCATTAAGAATACATATAAAGAGGAATTGAAATATGCCAATGTAGACCAAGTCTATTACTTGGAACCTGGACTGAGTATTGAAGAAGGACTTTTTGTACTTGAGGATGACCATGGGATTTAGGAGAATTCTGGGTAAAATAAATCAGACACAGATGTGCTAGAGTGTTCTTTGCAAAACATGACATAGATGAACCTATACTTAATGATAAATCACCTCCAGTTGTTCCACCTGAGCCCATAATTAATTCACCTCCTTCTGTTCCACCTGAGCCCCTAATAAATTCACTTGAAGAGGTGAGTGGGGATAGTGATGGCACTTTTATGGAAAATGTTGAAGTACAGGGTAGCAGGGTTGGTGAGGAAGATAGTAGTGAGGAGGAGAGTGAGGAGGTGAGGAAGGTGAGGTAGGTGATGATAGTGATGACAGTGATGATAGTGAGGAAGATGATGATAATGATGATAGTGAGAGGACTGATGAGGGTCAGGTGCCATGTGAGAGAAGACATCCTGTCCGTTTTTTAATGTAAATGATCAGACACCCTATTTTAGCTTGGGAATGACATTTGCTAGTGCAGCTGAAGTTAGGGAATCCATATCAAAGTATGCTATATCTAGGGGAGTGTCATTGAGATATGTGAAAAGTGAACCATATAGAATAAGGGGTTCCAGTGTGAGGAGGCTGGCTGGTTGTCCTTTTTTCCTTGTATGTGTCAAAGGACGGTTGTAACCCTGGGTTGGCAGTCAAGACATTAAATGAAGACCACAAGTGTTATAGGATTTTTAGTAAACCCTAGGGTTTCAGCAAAGTTCTTGGCCAAGCTTTACAAACAAAAAAATTCTTTGAGCAGCATGACTACAAGATCAAAGACCTCAAAAAGGATGTGGAGACAGAATGGAGAGTGAATGTTGGATTTTCCAAGTGCAAGAGAGCCAGAAGGATGGTTATGGATGAATTCGCAGGTAGCTTTACTACTGAGTATTCTGAGTTAGAGGCTTATGCAAGCAGAAACTATTGAGGAGTAATCCAGGGTCTAAAGTGCAAGTGGAGTTGTCCACAGATGAATTAAGGGAAAGGGAGAAGAGTATTTAAAAGAATGTTTGTTTGTTTAGATGCTTGCAAAAGAGGTTGGAAGGAAGGATGTAGGCCTATTATTGGTCTTGATGGGTGTTTTTTGAAGACACAGTATAAGGGGGAATTGCTTGTAGCTCTAGGAAGAGATGGGGATGAAACACAATTTTTCCCATAGCTTGGGCATGTGTGAAGAGATGTGAAACTAAGGTCAACTGGACTTGGTTTCTGACTTTGTTGCAAGAACAACTTGATTTGGGAGATGGTAGTCAGTACACCTTCTATCTGATATGCAAAAGGTATGAATGTTTTTAATGTTTCATGAATTTTAATGTTTTTGAATTTTAATGTTTTTGACTTTAATGTTTTGTGTAACTTTGAATGTAACTTTTTGTAATCAATACACCTTCATAGCTTTGTGTAACTTTTAATGTTTTACTTGTAGGGTTTAATACAAGCTGTTATTGATGTACTGCCTGAGGCTGAGCACAGATGGTGTGCTCGCCATATATATGCAAATTGGTGTAAGAAACACAGGGGTGGAGAGTTGAAGAAGTGTTTTTGGAATGCAGCTTGGTCTACCTTTGAGGAAGAGTTAAAGGACAATATGAAGTTGCTTGGTAACATGAGTTCAAAGGGAGCAGAGGATCTCATCAACTATCCACCTCATACATGGTGCAGAGCCTACTTTAGTAGTAGAAGCAAATCATGGACAGTAGATAACAACATGTTAGAAAGTTTCAATTCCTGGATTCTTGAAGGTAGGCACAAGCCAATTAGGACTATGATGGAATACATTAGGCAAAAAACCATGGATAGGTTGGGAACTCTTGGGTCAGCATGTGAGCAGTGGATCAATTGTTTTAGTCCTTACTGCAATGAGATTTTTCAGACAAATAAGAGCATAGCAGTTGGTTGTACTGTGCTCTATAATGGAGACACAGGTTATGAAATCAGGGAGGGTGAGGATACCCACACTGTGTTCTTGGACAAAAACTCTTGCACATGTAGGGCATGGGATCTCACTGGAATCCCTTGCCAACATGCTATTATGTGCACTAGTTCGCAACAAGCAGGACCAATGAACCATATTTCAAAGTGGTATCACAAAGATGTATACCAAAGCTGCTTATAAGTAACAAGATTAATGCCAGTGAGAGGGAAGAGATTCTATGAACTAGACAAGTATCAACCTATTTGAGACCACCAAAGGTTGAAAAGAACAGGGGAGGAAAAGCCTAAGATTAAGAGAAGAAGAGAGGAAACTGAGGCATGCCTATAAATAAAGTTACAAAGCTATCCAAGAAAGGCAAAACAGTCACATGCAGTTCTGTGTAAGCAGCAAGGACACAACAAAGCTAGCTGCTCGAAGGTAATGTAATGAGTTAATTATGTGTCTAGGTTAATTATAGTTAATAACTACATTTGAGTTAATTATGTGTAATCATGTGAGTTAATTATGTTGTGTAATTATGTGACATTTGGACTATATCAGAAACAAAGCCAATCAGAAGGAGGAAGTTCAGTCCCAGCTCAATCTCAAACAGGGACAAGGCAATCTAAACCTAACAATGTAAGCCAATCACAAACAGGAAGTTCAGGTAATTACATTTTCAATTACATTAGTTGTAAAACATTTACTTGATTATCAATACATTAGTGACAATATTAAATATCCTTCTTCTTATCAGCCAGGAGAGTGCACCTCGTACTTCAAGGCCAAGGCCTTCAAAATTACAAGTTCGATCTGCTGCAAGAGCTCATTCCAGGAAGCAATCCATTCATGGTGAAGGTTTTGGGCTGGTTATATGATGACAACACTGGTTTCAGTAACATACAATGGTATTGATTGATATTTCATTATGATTGATATAATATGACGTGTAAGCTTTTAATTGCAAAGCATGATGTACATGCAGAGTGGCACATCATCATCAATTCTCAATGAAGGAAGTCAGACACATACACCTATAGTTGACCCTAAACACCAGATTTTCAATCCCTAATGAAGCTCAACTTAGAGGAGACAAGGCTACAAACAAAGCATCATTCTTCAGCTGGCAGTAGAGAATAAACCACAGAGGTGATGGTGGCCCTGTAAAACATGTCCAATATGCCTTTCAAACCTCTGGGAATGCAATGGAGAGGTAGAAAGCTGCATCACTACCACACAACTTATGATGGAGAGGATGAAAGGATTGGTAGGAGCAGCAATGCAAACAAGTCACAAGGAAATTCCTCCTAATGGTAGTGGGGATAACTGAACTTCTAACTGTTGTGGATGTTTGGGAAATTGACCATTAGATTTATTTTGTAATTACTGCCTACTTTGTTTAAACTTCTTCCAGTTATGTTTTTGGTACTGAGCAATATATTTTGGGAATATATTTTGGACAATGTTGAAGTGTTTATGCTCAGTTTAAAAGAAATGTAATGAACATACTTCTACAGCCTATATTTGGCAATATAATTTGGCACTATCTTTTGGCTATATATTTGTTCAATATAATTAAAACTTGCTCAACACATTGACAACCAAATTGAGTTAACAAAAACATTACAGGTCACAAAGCAGCCTCAGAAAAGGTGTTCAATTGTTGTCTTTGCTTGTTATGTACAATTTACACATATGTCACATGCACTTAACTCATTCACAATGATAATGACTTCCATAAACCAAGTTGATTCAACAATTCTTTGACATTGAGTTAAAAGAAACATTACAAGTCACAAAGCAACCTCACAACACATTAAAATTGCACAACCAAACAAGGACTTTTCATTAACCAGTAGTAACATACAATGAGTTAACTGCATATTTCAAACAACAGTACTTTACAATTCATAACACTACCAATTCATCTAACCATTTTTCTACCTAAGTAGCATAAAGAAATGCAGATGAATATAACTAAAAATAACACAACAATGCACTTCCTATTCAAAATTAATCTACTTCTTTAATTTGTTTCACAGATACTTCATCTCCATTTGACTTCAACTTCTTTAACTCATGAACTAATTCTTTTAATTCAGATGCCCCTTCAACCTGAGAAAATTTATTCAGCTCCTTATTCAGCAAAATCTTGTTCTCCCTCTTCAGATCATTTATGACAACCTTTGCCCTCTCACACATCTGTGGGTCATGCCATACAAAGAACCCACATCCCCTTTCCTGAATCCAAAAAAATTAAAAAATTATTCAATTGCTGTAGGTAAAAACCATTTCAAAATACTAAATCAAACTAAATTATAAGAACTTACTCTGAATTTTCGAGCATGAGAAAAACCTCCTGCCAGGATTTTTTTTTCGCTCCATGAGGTCCACATAGGAGCTCTTAACCCACAATAACACAACGGCATAGCTTCGTAAATCAACATCAATGGCGCGTTTTTCGAGCAGAGGATGAAGATGACGACGAACAGTAAGCCATGCGCCTTCGTTCGTCCCTTGATCTTCTTCTCCTCGCTTTCGTTCGTCCCTTTTCTTTGAAGAACACTGATTAGGGCTTTTTTGCCCCTTTTGAAGTCTGGAAAAGCTTTTGTTGTGTCTTCAAGCCTACTCAGCAAAAAAATGTCCACGTGTAAGCGGAGTTAGACTAAGTGGCATGCCCGTTAGGGCCAGGGGCACATTTGACAACAAATTTGAAACGTTAAGCGTACTTTTGGAAAAAAATAAAGTTTAGGGTGGAAGTGGGACTTCGGGGTAAACCACAGGGGCATTTTTGCACCTTTGCCCAATTTATCGGAGAAAATTAAGGGCTTGTTTGGCAAGGCTGTAGATTGATTAGAAAGGGAAAAATGCAAATAATCAATCATAAATATTATTCCCTCAGTATCAAAATTAAAGATATACATATATATTTTGATTTTATAAACAAATTGTAAACTTTTAAAATTCAAAATCAATAAGATTTTTTTAGATTTTAGTATATATAAGTTTAATTGCTATATAAACTAACTAAAAGATATATTAATTGTTTCGTATTTCTTATTTTCAAGATTTAAAGGGATTATTAATTTTAATATATCATAAATTAACTTCTAAATATCAAAATATTTTCTAATTTTCAGAAATAAAGTAGAAAAACTTATATATGAAATATATAATGTTATATCTATATTATAATATAATGTTACATCTGTAATGTTAATATATATATGTGTGTGTGTGTGTGTATATATATATATATATATATATATATGTATATATATATATATATGTATATATATATATACATACATATATATGTGTGTGTGTGTGTGTATTAAATAGACTAAGATTGCAACTTTCTTGTGAGTTGGAATCAACAAGGTAAAAAATACAATACTCATATCATTTGGATTTAAATATTTAAAATTTTGTTTGTTGGGGTAAAATCCTTTTGAAATCCATTAAAGTTCAAACGAGAACATGGATATTAAAAATACTTTTGCTTTATTTAGCGGCAAATGTATGAATTTCCGTTAATTAAAATATCAATACTACCAATGGCGGAACGAGGGGGGGCGGGAGGGGGCATATGCCCCCCCAAGGCTGGGGGTTAGGGGTAGGTATATCATATTCATAATTCATCATGCAGCAGTGATGGGTTTGGCACTACTGTTGGCAGGCATGCTGTTGATATTAATTAAATTAGTAAACACCAAGAAAGCAACAACAGAACTAGTTTTGTGCTACCAAATTGAAATGGCCACAACGGATATAATAATAGTACTATGTACCAACTGGCATTATTATTTTAAACATTAACTACCACTGTCTATTACACTAATTTAATATACCTTATTTATTTATGGAAAGTCCCGAGCCGAGACAATTGACTTCTACTCATAATTATCGTACCCGACACACACCGACGCGCGAATAAACTTAAACCTTACACTACTTGATTCTTTAAATCTAGTATAATATCATAATAATATTTATCTTGAGAGAATAAATATAAATTTAATCACATTTCTACACTTGTTTTAATTACATTTTAAAATTTTAACGACATTTATTGATCTGACAATATAATTATTATTCTTTCATTATCAATAATTTAGAAGATGAATGACAGCCTGGTAAGTTATATTGAGAAAGATATTTTTTCAACAATTGAAAACGAACAAATTTTGAAACGTTTTCAAACTATGCAGACTCGCATGATACAATTGTTTTCTCTCAATTGTACAACCGAAAGAAGCAATTCAAGCATCAATAAATAATTTTTTTTTATTGATGTATTTTGCCCCCCCTTCTAAAGCGTCCTGGTTCCGCCACTGAATACTACTATTTCTATTCTAAACTTGGGTATGCATTGTGTAACTTGCATCGTCACTGTAGGATATTTTTTTAAGTATGACAAGGTAATGGGTAAAAAAAGTCGGATGAAATTTTAGCTTAATAGTCAAAATGAGTAATTGAGATCTTTAGCTTTGAGGTTCGCAGTTGGGTTAATTAATGTTTTGATCATTGTATTAAGGATTAATTTTCATTATAGTTATCGAATTTTTTTTTGTTACAAATACATTATTATATTCAAAAAAAAATTACAAAATGGTTATTGCTTAACATTCCGTCCAAAAAAATGAACGAAAGTACTGACTAGACTAACGGTTAACATGTGTTAATTATATGATAGATGACGTAAATCAGGTTAATTGATATTTTGGTCATTGTATTAGGGGTCAATTTTTATTTTAATTACTGAAACTTTTTTTGTTATATTCTCGTTATCGAAATATTAAAGATATTACAAATCAGTAATTTTATTACAAAATATTACAACATGTATGAAGAGAAAGTACATCATAGCTAATTTAAATCTATAAATTTTTTAAAATTATATTTAATTTGGAACCTTCTAAACACCAAACAAAACTAAAAAATAAAGGAGAAAATTGGCAATTTAGCAAAAAAAATAAAAAAAAATAAAAAATTGGTCTAATAAATCCTCTCAGATCTGTCGACTACTGTAAAAATCGGTTTAATAGAAATTATTTTACTCTCATTTTCAAAGTGAAACAAGTAGTTTTAGACGCCACCATCGTCAATTTGTCACTTTTCTTTTCTCTGTTTTTTTTCCTTTTCCGACGAGTATATAGAGGTATTAGAGGGACCTATTTTCTAAACTAGATTTTCGACGAGAGACTGTAGTTCTGACTTAGTCCACGGTGAGAGAAAGAGTTGATGTACATAAGGTGTAGAACACCATTTTTGCCGATAAGTCCGCCGTTCGTGGTTAGAAGAGTAAAATGAACTTTGATTTTTAATTATGTTCCTTTTTTCTTAAAACTTTAATTATCTTCTTATAATATCGTGGAGTATTAAAATAATTAGTCGGACTTTTTTTTTCTTCTATTCTTCTAGTTGAGCATTTTATTTTATTTCTACAAGTTGACTCACACATGCTACCTCATTAGAATATTCCACATCTATATGTCAAATGTTTGTCAAGTAAGTTTTTCCGTTAATATTTTGGACGAAAAATTATAAATCACTAATTTGTAATATTTTTGGTACTTCAATAACGAGAATGTAACAAAAAAATTTCAATAACTAAAATAAAAATTGACCCTAGTACAATGACCAAAATATCAATTAGCCCGATTCACGTCACCTGTCAAGTGTAGTAATGTATTTGTAACAAAAAAAGATTCGATAATCATAATGAAAATCGACTCCTAGTACAGCGACCAATGCATCAATTAACTCTATGCAGTTAGATTATTATATGTTACGATATTATATTTCAGTTTCTAATTTCTTCTTTATACAATGTTAATTAATGGTTATTATAAATGTCTCATAGACAATATGAGTTTATTGTAATTATGAATCAAAATATTAATCTTAATTATAAAGCGTTATATACTTGAAATTTCTCACAATACTGAATTTTAAGAAAAAATGTAAAAGAACCTCATATTCTTTTCCCATTTATTTATTTTTATGTGGGTTTGTAAAGAGCCTCGTATTCTTTCCTTTCGTTCCTTTTGTTAGTATGTGGGTTTGTACACAATTAATAAATATTTTAAGTGTCGATAATGTCATAATCTAGTGGTTAAGACTGAAATATTTTGGATTCAATCTTCACGGTAGGTGAGTTTATTTTCTTTTTTATGAAAGTTTGTTTCCTCTTATTTTACCGTACAATTCAATCCTTTCACCACACAATGTCCCGATCAAATGTAAAATATGGAATTTCTGTCAAGTTCTATTTAAGATATTTCGAGCTGTAAAACACGAACATCGGGGGACTTCAAAAATTGAAGTCTAAACTTAAAAGCTGATACATATCTTTGAAGTTAATAAGCCGAAAAGACTTTGGAGAAGCACTTTATTGCAAGTTTTTTTTAATTTGCATGAAATTTGAGTGAAAATGATATCAAATGAATTTAGGCAAAGATACTAAATGGAGGACTCTTCAAAGTGTACAAAAGTTGGTAACTTCATTAATTAATAAATGTATAAAATTTAATATAAACGGTCACAAGCATGTAACCCAGAAAAAAATCGGCACAAGCAAATCTTAATAAGAGTTGAGCGGTTAAATTGGGGAAGCCAGAGAACCAGGCCAAAAAGCAAAGAAAAATAATGAGGAATCATGAATTCATCCTAGTACTAGTACGTAGGTAGCTAGCCAGCCCAGCATTATTATAAGTTGAGATCAAACTGTTCCTTGGTTGATGCTGCAGATGGATTGTGTAATTGATATGGCGCTCTTGCACCAGCCCTGAAACAAGAAATATAAATACAATCAGATCGATCATTTTAATCATGTCACGTCGCGCGCAGGATATATATATATATATATATATATACACACACACACACACACACACACACACCCCTTAACTAATTACCTGTCTTTTCTTTTTTCCAAGAACCTATGAAGTGATGCTCTTCTTGCAATTGGAAGATCTGAACCAATTGGTTGTGTTTCTTTTTGCCACGTTTCATCAAGTAGAGAAGAAGGAAAGTTTGAGGCAGAGGGCATGGAAGAGGATTCCACGTCCATTTTGTCTAGACTGGAGGAGGTCCCAACAAATCCAGTGCTTCCTTTGCTTGCTAATAGCATCACCTCCTTAGCTTTGTCTGCCGAAAAATCATCAAACACCAAAACTTGTCCAGCGTAAAATATGGTCATTGGGGCAGTTTTAGGCTCCACTGCTGCTGCTTCACTGACACGGGCCATCAAAACAAAATTAAGTCATTAGTAATTAATTAATTAATGCATACATAAACAACTTGATACAGACAGAGACGGACAGACATAAATTATGAGCCATGTAAAATTAAACTCTCTCTCTCTCTCTCTCCCTCTCTCTCTCTCTCTCTCTATATATATATATATATATATATAAATGTCACAAAAAAGGGAGCTACGGAAATATATATATATATATATATACACACACACACACACACACATACATGAAGATCGATAATTTTACAAAGGAAACAAACCTGGAAGTAGTAGTGTTGTTTATGCCATCTTCTTGTATAGAACAAGTGTAGGAACCCATACGGGCAGATTTCGGAACGAGATTCACATGCTGTGCTGATATTTGGCCCGACTTGTCGGTGTCTGTTAAGGGTAATGTTGTACCAGTAGATGTTTCTGGTCTCCCTAAACACATTATAAATTCAACCATCCATAAACATTTAGATCCCCAAATCAAATTTGTCAATTTGTGCAAGCAATAAGTATAGCTAAAAACATAAGAATCTGGTCATTGGTATGATGAAACAATGATCAGATTGAAGAAGCGAGAAGTGGAGATCTAATTTTTATTTTTGGTTGTTGAAGAAATTATAAAGAAGAAATTAAATACTAAGAAACTGGAGTTGAGGAAAAGCAAACTGAAGAAGAAATTATTAAAGTATACCTGAAGCTTCAAGTTTTCCATTGATTCCAAGATTGAGATCTCTTAGACTGCCCTTTTCTTTGAGGTACTGGCTCAAGAGATTGCAAGTCTGCGCAAAATTGGACTTCTCCGGCAGTGATTTCCGGCTGTCCAAGAAATTTCTCGGCATGTTTACTCAAAGAAAATAATTATTAATTGATTATTAGTTGATAAAGAGAAGAAGAGAAATGTTGTCTTGTTTGTTTGTTCTTGTGGTAAAGAGGAAGAGGTGGTGGGAGGAGGAATCTGTATTAAGTAGTACTAGTATTCCCTTCCTTTTCCTTCCCTTCCCTTCGAATTGTATTGTATTTTGTGGGCCGGCTTGCTTGCGTGCCTTCCTCGCTTATTTCTTTTTCTTATACTACTACTACTGACCAGAGAAGTCCAGTACTAATAAATAATAGTAATACTAATAAATGTTTTGAAGCACGTGTTAATTGCCTTCGCAGACTTGGAAAGTTCAAAGTGGACGAACATGAATTTCAAATACAAGTGGACGTGGTAGTCAATTTGAAATATATATGTTCTTACGTTTCTGCAGATTTACGAGATTGCCCTGTTGAACTAGTCAAAATACACAACTTTTAATTAATTAATTAATTAATTAATACTATAATATATGAAGAAATTAATTAAATCCTCTATTATTATCACGTCTCACACAACCAGCTTCTCTTGCCAACGAGACCTGCTAACTATGTCAAATGTGATTTTAAGGTCTTAATTAATGAGTAGGCTGGCACTCTACGTACCGACTGCTACTAACTTTAGTTTTTACTCCTTCAAAACACTACTATTCCTACTACTACTATTACTGGCTCCACACGCTAACTCCAAGAATGCATTTTTAGTTTCTTCCTACATGACGGCTCATATCAATTTGAAAAATGGAAATGAAGTGGCTTGAATATAATTACCTATCTTCACTATCTTCTTCTATTAATTAGTAAATATTGTTGATAATATTATGTTTAAGTGTACGTTCCCAACCTCAAATACTTAAATTTTGGTTAAAGAAGAGAATATAATATATATATATATATATATATATATATATATATTAAATTGGCATTTAGATTTACAAGTTAATTGTGTAACATTTTTGACCCTGTCAAGTCGAGATTACACTCATGTATTTAGATAAAGGGAGAGTCAAATTAAAATAATGAAAATTAAAACAAGATATCATTTAATTGCAATTAATGTCACACACACACACATATATTATTTTAATTAAATAATAGAAATGTCATGCATGCTTAACGAGTTTAATTTTTTTAATATATATCAATTGGTGGTAAGTGGAGAAATTTTTTAAAGATATAACGAGTACTTGGTCATAAATATATTTGCATACGATGAGCGAAACATCGAATATTAAATCTCTGCAAGTTACAAAAGTAATACGGTTTATGTGAGTTTAAACATATCTGTACATGATGAATGAGCGAAACATCCAACTTTGAATCTCACCAAATCTCATGACCATTAGATATCAAAGATTAACACCCTTGGATATATATCTGGGCTGTTATTAGTACTATAACCTAGCACTCCATAAATATAATACTGACCACTACTTTTCTCGAGTGGCTGATTGCCACCGGTTGGGGATTGGGTGGTAAACAATGTAAATATGTAGATTAAGGTGTCTGCTTCCACTCTTGAAAGTTGAACGTGATAAATGTTTTGTTGGAAATTTTTAGCTTTTACTTTTTGCATACATACCGACACGGCGAGCTTTTGGTGGGTAGGCGGAGAACGCAGGTCCATGTTACCCCTCATTCAAGCACAAGCAAAAGCAAAAGAAGAAAAGAGGCAAATTGGTGAATTATTCTTGGCACAGACAGACAGACAGGTGTCTACCATTATAATAGGAGTACTCCATGCTCCATTGCACACGTGAAACATTACCCCTGTAAATGTTTTGATTCACTCCCTCATGCTGAATATATATATATATATATATGGGAAAAGAATTCTAATGCTACGTATTTTGGAAAATAAATCATTTTAATATAATGAAAATTCATTTCATCATTTTGTTTTTTTATTTCATGTGGAGAAGATAGAATAAAATTCATTTCAATAAAATGAATATATGTAATAATTTTGCCATTATATGACAACACCAACCAGTGGCGGAACCAGGACATTTTTAGAGGGGGTCAAAATACATCAGTAAAAAAAATTTATTTATTGACGCTTGAAGTGCTTCTTTCGGTTGTATGACTGAGAGGAGACAACTGTATAGTTTGAAAACGTCTCAAAATTTGTTCGTTTTCAATTGTTGAAAAAAATATCATTCTCAATATAAACTATCAGACTATCATTCATCCACTCGTCTCCCATTTTATTACGCAAGTCAGTCTTGACAATTTTCATCACAGAGAATATTCTTTCAACAGTAGCAGTCGTCAAATGATGTGACACCATTATATTAATTAGTTGGATACATATCTTACGATTGGTTATGTCATAACATATCACTTGTCTTATGCAATGTCATATCATTTGACACACATTGGAGAAATTTTTTGAATTATTGTCGATTGTTGTATAGAACGTACAAATAAGATATAACCATAAAATTTTTACTTATTAGATAAACATGTGTGGGACAACAAAATACAATTTATGAATGGACTTGGTGCCTCTCTCTCTCTCTCTCTATATATATATATATGTATGTGGACTGATCCATAATTCGCGTTAGCTATGGACACTATTTCAGCTAACTCATCTCTTGTCGTCCAATGGAAGATCTAAGGGCTGGCTGGGGCTTGGCCGCTACTCTCTCCTACAACCAGTCAAATTCTTTTATGTTGGCCGCTACTCCCTCTAGTGGCCAACATAAAAGGTCGTAGAAATATTTGGCCTTCTACTCAGGACAAAAGTCTAAAATACCCTCACCTTAGTTAGATTTAAATAGTTTAATGTATAAAATATTTGGAGTTTAAATTTTAAACAATCAAATTATCATAATAATTCACAATGTTAAATTATATTAAATAAGAAATTATATTACAAATATTTTATATAAATAAATACATTGAATATATTTGACAATTTATACAAATAAATACGTTAATATTTGTATAAATTGTCAAATATATTCAATGTATTTATTTATATAAAATATTTGTAATATAATTTCTTATTTAATATAATTTAATATTGTGAATTATTGTGATAATTTGATTGTATAAAATTTAAACTCCAAATATTTTATACATTAAACTATTTAAATCTAACTAAGGTGAGGGTATTTTAGACTTTTGTCCTAAGCAGAAGGCCAAATATTTATACGACCTTTTATGTTGGCCGCTACTCCCTCTAGCGGCCAGTCAAAACGCGGTTGTTTTGACTGGCCGCTAGCTAGAGGGAGTAGCGGTCAGCATAAAAGAATTTGGCTGACCGTAGGAGAGAGTAGCGGTCAAGCCCCAGCCAACCCTTAGATCTTCCATTGGACGGCAGGAGATGAGTTAGCTGAAATAGTGTCCATAGGTAACGCGAGCTATAGATCAGTCCCCTATATATATATATAATTTATTCTGAATTTATTTAGTACTACATAATTTTTTATATTATTCCCAATATTATCTGAGTTGAAACTAATTTGGTACTTTGGCTGCGGACTTGGCGTGAAAAGTCCAAAATGTTTCTCAACCTCATTCCCAGCCTTCTTGTCTTCATCAAACATAGCAAACAGATAAGTCTCCATTGACTTTTCTAGGCCTCTTTGGTGTCCCATTCCCTCCTCCAACATGATTAATCAAATTCTGATAATAAGTTTAATTGTGCATTCTCCACGCTTGCATCTATCCCTCCCGCAGAAGGCCATCCACTCTCCGACACAACAACCTCCACAAATCTATAGGGTACACTTGGGGGAGTCACCGGAATACCAGGGTCATATGCGGGGACCCCCCTGGTTCTGCCTCTGATACCAACTATTACTAACAACCAAACATATACTTAAAATATTTTAAAATTATTCTATTCCATCTTTCATTTTATTCTTTCAATCTAAACGTAATATAAGCTTTTACTATTACTACTACTACTTATCTCTAAAAATGTGTAGAAGCTTATATGCACGCAAATCATTCTCTAAAAATGTGTAGAAGCTTGTATGCACGCAAATCACGAGGATGGATTATCATGGGCCCCTGGCATTGGTAAATAATTCTAGGCCCCTAGATGCACGCCTTGGCTTTACTATCTAAAGTTTGGCGAGAGTTTTTCACATTTTTAAAACTATTCAGCTACAAATAATATAGGGCTCATGACAAAACTGTTCCCCCAAGTTTGGATGAAAATCAATTTGATACTCAAAGTTTGAGAATGTACAATCAATACCTCTAACTATTTTAAAACAACAAAAGTGTCCCTTTTGGCCGGAAAACCCAATTTTTTGCCGAAAATTGCCATGTGTCACGAGAGTGGAAAGAGAAAATAATTAAAAAATAAATTTCTTTTTTTTTATCAAATTTCTCTCTCTTCATCCTCTTTCTCTCTCCTCTTTCCTTCTCCTTTTCTCTCTCATCTCTCATTTCCCCTCCCTATTTCTTCCCTCCTCTCTTTCTCTCTCATCCTCTCCTCTTTTTCTTTCTCTCTCCTCCCTCCTCTTTCTCTCACCTCTTGGTTAATCTCTTTTACTCTCTTCCTTTATTTACTTAATTTATTGGTATTTTAATATTTTATTTTAAATTATAATAATTTTTTGGAGTATATATTTTTGTATAAAACCATAATACATGTATGCATACATTTAAAATGTATAATATATTAAAAAACATCAACAATAAGAAAATAAAATTAACAACAAGATCATAACTTATAAAAAAAATAATTACAAAATTTAAAAATTAAATAGATTCTTTTTCTTTTTTTCTTTATCAAATAGAACAAATTTGATAATACTTTCCCAAAATGGAGTTGATAAAGAAAAAAATAAGAAAAAAAGAAAAAAATAGAAATTTTAATTTAATTAAATGAAATCTAATTTTTTAAATAAAAATAAGAAAAAAAATTTACTATTTGTATTTTTTTATGTATTATATATTTTAAATGTATGCATGCATGTATTATGATTTTATACAAATATATATAACCCAAAAAATTATTACAATTTAAAATAAAATATTAAAATACCAATTAATTAAGTAAAATGGAGGAAGAGAGTGAGAGAGAGACTAGCGAAGAGGAGAGAGGAGAGAGGAGGCGGAAGAAATAAGGAGGAGAGAGGAGAGAGAAAAGAAGAAGGAAATAGGAGAGAGAAAGAGGAGGAAAAGAGAGAAATTTGATTAAAAAAAGAAAATTTTTTTTGATTATTTTCTCTCTCCTCTCTCCTGACACGTGGCAATTTCCGGCAAAAAATTGGGTTTTTCGGCCAAAAGAGACACTTTTATTGTTTTAAAATACTTAGAGGTATTGATTGCACATTCCCAAACTTTGAGTATCAAATTGATTTTCATCCAAACTTGGGGGACACTTTTGTCATTAGCCCAATAATATAAGATCAATTGACCTAAAATTTAACATATTTTTAAAACTATTCAGCTACAAATAATATAAGATAAATTAATTTGACATATTTTTAAATTAAAATTTGACTTAATTCATTTAGGTTATAATAACAATAAAATTTATTATTATTATTATTATTATTGTTATTATTATTACTACTAGTGCTACTTTAAATCATTTAGATCAATTTAAATTTAAAACTCTTGCAAGTTTTGTAAAATTAATATTAATTTTAAATTTTGCAAACGTCGAAGTACTTAATCATATGTGCGCGTGTATGTTAGTTAGGTCCTTTAGTCTCTCTCCTTCCTAACTTGAGTGCGATGTGGCACTATAGTTTTTCTCTCATTGTACGGATAAATTAATTCAATGTTGTCTTAATATTTCAGTTTCTACTACTATATACTACTACTAGCGTAAAGAAAGAGTTTCGAAATGAGTTTTTTAGATTCAAATTTAACAAATGTGTCATGATTGGTTTACTTGCTTAAATCATGATGGTTGTCTCGGAGAAAAAACTAATTAGGGTAATGATTGATTTGTGTAGTTGCATGTCGTAGGCACTGCTGTAATAATCTGAATTTTTATTAATAATTAAATATTAATTATATTTTTTTAAAAAGTATAATTGAATTTAAAAAGATAAGTTATTTTTTTTATTTTGCTTGAAAAGTTAAATTCTTTTAGTAGATAATTTAATAATTGATTTCATTCAAATTATAGAGTCCATTAAGATTTTGGTAACTCATATTATTTCCTTGTTATATTTAAGGAGTAGAGATATAACACTAATCTTATTCTAATTTGATCAGTTGAATTTTCGATTAGAATTCTTATATGCACTCATTAGAAAAAAAACATAATTAATTCATCCGATATCGGAATTGAGTGAATTCAAAGTCTGTTTCTTCAGTTTTCGTTCTCTACGATTATGAGAAGGAAGAGAAATTATTTGACGTTATATTCATGCCTTAAATTGTTGAAAACTGCAACTTATCCTGATTCTCGTCACTATTTTCAACTCTGATTTTGAAAATTCGTAACTCAGTTATATTAATTTCGAATCAAATGATTTTTGAGTTTATTTCGTGTATATCTTTTGAGAGCTATAATTTTTGTTAAGACATAAAAAGATTTTGAAGACTCTAGAAGACCCAAAAGTCAAATTCTTTACTACTGTGTATTGAATAAAAACGAACAAAGAAGGTAAATATTATTTTATATTTTAATTTTCAGTTTAGTTATGATAGTTTTTAAATTAGAGATTATTTTTAAATATAATATTGGCATAAAATTAGATATCATGATAATCGAAAAGAGGAGATAAATTTATATTAAACAATATAATTTGATTGAATGTAAACGTTAAAATCTGAAAATCAGTTTCTATATTTTAAGGTCTATTGCGCGAGTTATATCTCTTAATCTGACTGTTAGATCGTTATAATTTTTAGATATGTTACACATATATAAGCTGACAATATGTTCACCAATTTTGAACCATTAAAGATTAACGTATCATTTGTTATGAATATTAAGAAGTGACTGGTCTGGAAATTTTCAAACAGATTTTCAGCAGTGAGTTTTAATATTTAAAAATTTATAACTTAATGATTTTAAATTCGATTTGGGTGATTCTTGATGCTAAATTAGAGTATTTGAAGTCTAGTTTTTATTAAAATTAATTAATTTGACAAATAAATTTTAATTAATGGTGATAAGACTAGAATAATGGACTGACATCTTAAGAATAATTTGTCATATTAGAGTTTAAAGATTTCTTAAGTTTCGTTCTTGACTTTTAAGTTTTGGAGTATTAATAGTGATCTAAGACGATAATTAAAGGTACCTTGAATGGATTACAAATTATTTTGGAATTATTAGTTTAGATTATATTTAATTTGAGATGAATATGTTTAGGTGGTGAAAAATATTTCGTATTTGATATAGTTGACATTTGAGAGTAAGATTTTGTAAAGTGTGCTATAAGTGGTTTTGAGTATTAGGTACAGATTTCGTACTCCACTCCTTTGATTATTGTTGTATTCTATGTATCTCGTGATATCTCGTCATTCGTTACATTTTCTTATATTTCCGTTGGCACTCTTGAATAGAAGTTTGATATTTGATATATTGACTTTATTATGTAATTTGAACTCTTTTCCTTCTATAATAATTTGAATATAGTTCATATTTCTTCAGCGATACTATCATTATGTTGATTTGTTTGTACTGTTAATCGTTCTAAATTTGGGTACTCGCTTAATTGTTTCGTTTCTAATCAAATCCTTATTTTGCTTTGATTTGGTCTAGATGTTTCGAACTTCATATTTTGTAATCTTTTGAATTTTTCTTCACACATATAACTTTATTGATATTTGTAGAGCAGTACATATTGACATATTGTTACATTACTTTGGAGGTATTTTGTCTATAATTTGATTTGGTTCAACATGTACATTTAGAACCATTTTGTTGGTATTATCTCGCATATGTTATAACATTATATATTTGTAAAATAAGTGATAGAGTATACTGAGCTACAATCACATGTGGGGGTACCACAGACATGCCCTCTTAGTACCAAGACATGACACTTTTCGTGGCGGTGTGCTCAGTCCACCGCGTATCCTTTTGTATGTTGCTTTGGGTGTGAATTTTGGCCATTTGATATGTTTATTCAGGATGCGTATAGGTCGACCCTAGTTTTTATTCTGTTTTGCAAATTGGTGATGTTTGTGCTAGACATACCTTTCGATTTGCATACATTTGGATTCGCGGTCCGAAATATGATTTGTCTGTGCGACATTATTTTGACTTGTCTGTGTGACAAGGGTTCTATTTTGTTTTGAGCTCGATATGAAATGACCACTTAGCCACTTTGATTCGGTCTTTTGTTTGTTTCGTTAATTCTGTTGAGTCAGATATATTATATTTAGACTTTGGAGATTATATTATCGTCTGTATTTATGCATGAGGCATTGTTCAGTATTTTGTTATTTAATTCTGTATTTCAGTTGTGCATCTTTTGTACTCCTTCCGTCCGAGGATAAAAGTCATTCATTGACTTTTATGGTCAAATTGACCATTTTTCAAATCAAATTCTTATATATATATATATATATGTAAAAAGCCTATAAATATTATAAACTACATACAATTTAGTACTAATCTCAATGTTTGTTTTTTTGAAAATCTAAATATATATGTTTAATTGTTAATTTTAAAAATGGTCAATTTGACCACAAAAGTCAATGAAGGATTTTTATCTTGGGACGGAGGGAGTATATCTTTATTCGTACTGGGCATTTGACTCATGCTGTATTTTTTTTCCAGCAAGTTTGCAGGGACGATTTAGGGTTTCGTGTGAAGAGATCCCCTTTTTTACGTCCCCATGCCCCCCCGTGTGGCGACATGGGGGCGAAAAAAGGAAAGAGAGGGATGGGTTTCTCTCGCTTTTGGCATAGCGGGCCCCCAGTGGGGGGCTCGCACGAAGGGCTATTAGCTCAGTGGTAGAGCGCGCCCCTGATAATTGCGTCGTTGTGCCTGGGCTGTGAGGGCTACCTTTGGCCAACTAGGTTGATTTGATTTTAGATTTTGATAAATTGTGATTATTCTGTAGATATTTGGAGAATTGTATTTAATTCGACATTTATGAATTATCAATTATAAAATATCTTGAAGTTATTAGTGCTTTGTTAATTATTTTGAGATTTGTTGTGTTTTGCACGTGACCTCTCTTTCCTATTTAGAAATAAGGTGTTACAACTATTAGTGTAGTTTTAGTAATTAAAATTTAGATCAACAAACACATGCCAGAATGCATCTATTCAACACATTAATTTTGAGTTAGCTACTTGTTCCAAATTTTCTTGAGGGGTTTAATATTCTAGAAGGGTTACAATCCAAGTTGACTTATGATTCCCTTATCCAATTTGACTTTGTATTTCTGAGAAAGTCAAATCATATTCTAATTCGGGGACGAGCGTGATAAATCGAGGCGGTGTGTTCAAGTTATAAATACAGTCATAATCCAAGTTTTTAAGGTTCACAAACACACACTTTATTATTCTTATTCACTAGAGCAATTACGTATTTCTATTGTTGACGTTTTTGACTTGTACTTATTTTCATACCGGAGCTATCCTTCGGCGACCCTGACCATTAAGCTTATTGATGTGTTTTACTTGTTCACTACGCAGATTTAAGCTTGTTATTTGGTAATTTAGTGAACGGACAGATTTTGACGTTAACACATACTTTTCGTAAATAATGCGGTATTCAGCCAAATCTTTAAAAGAAAAAGGAATGATATCCCAAAAATTATATTCAGCTATATAAAATATATATATATATGTATATATACACACACACACACACTTATTTGCGTGAAAAATCAAAGTTAATTAAACTCTCACTTCCACATTTTCTCAAAAATTATTTATTTTTCCTTTCCAACTTGGATGTATTTTTTACCTATGACACTCACATTTCTAAAAAATGTGGACGTACCTAACAGTTCATGTTTGCAACTTACAACAGTAGATAGTGACGGTTTTTCATTTGACTTGGTCAAGCCTTAAAACAATTCATTCACATATCTCTCTCCCTAATTCTGAGCCTCTATTACCCATTGTGTCACTTGAACGATACAAGTCCCTCAAAAATAGCACAACCATAAAAATACCAAAACAAGAAGTTTGGCAGTTTTTTTCCCTCTAACCTGCATTTATGGTTAGTTATTATGGCCATTTTCATTGTGTTTTTCTTCTTATACATGATTATTCTCTCTCCTATGACATCTTCATTAAAATCAGATTCTGAGGCCTTGTTGCAACTGAAGAAGTCTTTTACCAACACCCAAGCTCTTGATTCTTGGCAGCCTGGCTCTGAGCCTTGCGGCGTCGGTAGGCATTGGGTCGGTCTTGTTTGTTATAATGGCATGGTCACTGGTCTTCATCTCAAGAAAATGGGACTTTCAGGTAAAATAGATGTGGATGCCCTATTACAAATACACAACCTCAGAAGCCTTAGTATTACCAGCAATTCTTTCTCAGGCCCAATCCCACAACTCAACAGGATGGGTGGTGTTTTGCATCTCAAGGGACTTTACTTATCAGCCAATCAGTTTTCAGGTGAAATTCCATTCGATTACTTTAAGGAAATGGCGTCCTTGAGGAAAATATGGCTCTCTGAGAATAATTTTACCGGTGATATTCCCTCGTCATTGGCCCAAATTTCCCACATGATTTCGTTACACTTGGAAAATAATCAATTTTCTGGCCCAATACCAGAATTCCGGCAACAAACTTTGATCTCACTTAACTTGTCCAACAATAACCTCCAAGGGGAAATTCCATCAAGTTTATCAAAATTCAGTGCGAGCTCATTTGCGGGCAATGTTGGGCTTTGCGGAAAGCAATTAAGTAAACCCTGCAATCAAATTCAAACAGAATCACCCCCGACAACAGTTGCAAATAACAGTTCATCATCAGTAGTAGAGTCAAGTACTAATTATAAAGGAATAGCTTACGGGCTCATGGCATTTTCTGGGTTTATTTTTGGGCTCATGGGGTTGGGAATCATTGTGCTGATTCGTAAGCAGGACAAAAAGGGTGAGCTTGAAAAAGAATATATTGATGAGTCCATGGCATCAGTTGGATGGGGCGTGCCGAGCCCGAGTAAAAAGGATACGGTAGACCAGCCGGAGTCTGTTTCAATCCGGAAAAGCTTGTCGAGTCGAAGGGGGTCGAATCGCGGTGGCAAGAGCATTGGGGATAATCTAGTGATAGTAAATGATAAGAATGGTATGTTTGTGTTGGCAGATTTGATGAAGGCCGCTGCTGAGGTGCTTGGAAACGGTTCTGTGGGATCGTCATACAAGACCACGATGCCTAACGGAATTACAGTGGTGGTCAAGAGAATTAGAGGTATGAATAAGATTGGAAATGATGGATTTGATGCACAGATTACCCGAATGGCTGGACTAAGACATCCCAATATCTTGACACCTCTAGCTTACCATTGTAGAAATGAAGAGAAGTTAATAATTTATGACTACATTTCTAAAGGCAGTTTACTCAATGTCTTGCACGGTACGTTTAAATCACCTCGATCGTCATATTAATCTAAGTTCTTCGAAGCTCCTATATATATATAATCTTATGGAATCTGTCACCCACTAGTTAAAACAATGTCTGATTATGTATTTTTTGGCATATAATCTAGATCTGAACATTAATTCTAGCTAGCACGCACATCTACTTTTTCCTTAAAAATAAGTTGTGATTCGCATTTCATTTGTATTAACATTCTTAATTTTTATACTCATGCACTAGCTTGTTTAGGTGATCGCGAACCCTTCCTCAATTGGCCAGCGCGTCTAAAGATAGTTAAAGGGATTGCTCAAGGATTGAATTACCTTCAAAACGAATATGCTAATTCCTCGAATTTGCCTCATGGTAACCTCAAATCAAGCAATGTTCTTATCGCCTCTAACTATGAACCGTTACTAGTAGATTACGGACTCAATTCCTTGATCTCTAGCAATCAAGTCACACAACTATTCGCTTATAAGTCTCCAGAGGTTTCACAAGGCTGCCAAGTCTCTCCTAAATGTGACGTGTATTGTCTAGGAATCCTCATTTTGGAGGTCATCGTAAGAAAATTTTCTTCGCAATATCTCAACCATGGCAATGGAGGCAATGATGTAATTGAATGGGTAAAATCCGCAGTTATTGAGGGGAGAGAAGTTGAATTGCTTGATCCAGAGATTGCCAATGCTAAGAATGCACTTAAGGAGATGCAACGACTCCTCCAAATTGGAGCTGCTTGCGCTGAAAGTAATCCTGAGCAACGGTTAGACATTAGAGAGGCAACCAGAAGAATAGAAGAGATACAGATAGATTGAAGGAGCTAGCTAGCTAGCTAGCAGCTCAAGATGATATATAGAACATTAATTAATTCAAAGTAACGCCATATATCACTACGATCGAGATGGATATGCTAGCTGATACAACGCATGCAATGCATGCATTGCATTCCCATGCATGGATCACCTAATTAATGTACATGCAAAATGATATATAATTATCAGGTACCAGCTAGAAATTAAAATAGTAGAGATCAATTCAAATGTCGCAATAATTTTTACTTTCATGTGTCTTAATTAGTAGTGTGGTGAGTCTGTGAATAGTATTTTGAGTAGAGATGTAAGTATAAACTTACAACTTCTAGGGAGAATATATGTAGATTGAACATACTACGTATCAATGTTTTGAAAAATTAACCTCACTGTTCGTCAAATCTTAAATCTTATTAATTAGAGGCAATATATTCGCCCATTTCAAAATATAGAATCAATGTAATTTTTAAAGTCAATTTAAGATATTTTTAATTAATATGAATTTTATAACAAAAAGAATTTTTTTTATTTATTTATGAAATCACGACTTCTATAACGACCATTAGTTGAAATCCATCCACGTAATAACTTTTTCGATTCAATCACGAGGAAACTTTTTTTTTATATGTTTTATTTTTATCAAACAGGGCAAAATCTTTGGGCACGAGAATAAACATTAGGTTAAAAAGGCTTATTTGAGGAGTAAATTAGGCAAAAGATTGAGAAATTGCTACAGACATCCTCTGGAATGTTTTGAAATTTATTTGACATTATTAGAAAAAGTTGTTCGTTACCTTGGGCCGAAAATATAGGCCTTAACAGTTATATATAGTCCTCCTTAACATCATGAAGCCCAATAGGGAACTCGTTGAAAGATTTTATATATTAATTTTTTTTAAAAAAAAAATTCACGCCTACATGAGATTTCCAAGTTCTTCCAACTCATATCATCCATCTAAAAGTCTAACAGAGTTTGGTCAACTCATCTTTCTGTCCCAAATACACACAGTAGTACTACGTCATTACAGCTGGAGAAGAAATGATTAATTTAAAACGGCCCACCACATAATATTAGTCTATTAGTGTAGGCTCCTCCTAATCTCACAATTTACTAAACACTACGCTAATCTATGATTTGCCACATAAAAATGCATCCTCCGCTGGCTTGACTTTTTAATCAATCAAATGATTATTTACTTTGAGGGAAAAAAAAAAATCCCTTTTTACTCTATTCTTGTACTCCTCTCCCTCAAAATAGTCCTAATAGACGATTTTATGCAAATTAATATATTAGTTTTATAAAATTAAAATACTACAATATTAATATATTATGAATTACCAATATAATATTCTTGCGCATATGACACTAGAATGTTATCACAATAAATATATATATATATATATATTAGTAATTGCCTTTGCTTCCGGGCACTGCGAAATCTTCTCTCTCTCTCCGTTTTAATAATCTGAAAAAGTGCTTCTATGCCGACCGGAATATTGGACCCAAAAATTGGACAGTGGATCCTATAGCATTTAAAAAAAAGCAATCATTTCTCATTCTTAACTTAACTTAATATTTTACCCAACTCTTAAAAGGTGAATAACATTTATTTAATTTAACATTTCACTCTATTGTTTCCCAAAAACACATGGGAGGATACTATAATTATTCAATATTTTTTTATGTTCCGAAATAAAGAATTAAAATTAAGAAATAAACTGTATATAAACTTTATATTTTTCTATGGATCCATTTATTTTTTTTCTTCTATATAAAGTTTATTTCTTATTTTGTAATATTTGAAAATATTCTATATAAACTTATAACTTGTATGATTTTTTAAAGCATGTTAATTTTTATGTCAAGTTGTGTTGCTTTTATTATTTTATAATTTATGTATACACTTTATCGTTTACAAATTATATATATTATACTAGGCTATTGTATTACTAATAGTAATTACATTAGCTTATCCTCGTGTCTGGACCCTCCAATTCCCAAATAGCACAGTAAAAAAACCTACAATATATATATTATTATATTAATGTCAAATTTATGAACTATGAAATATCACATTAATAATTTTATAAAATAAGAAGGCACGACACAGGAGGAAAAACTAGGAAGGAAACACAATAATTTTATTTTTGGTAATATATATAGTATCAATACAGTACAAAAAATAAATCGAACTATCGTTATCCAAAATGTACCGAACAAATAATTCGTATCGGTTCTTGATTTTTAAGAAATTCGGTATTAATACCTATTTGATATTTTCCGTACCCAATATTTAAGGGTATAAACGAGTCGAATTGAACGGAACAAAAAGTTGTTCAGATTCGATTTGAAAAGTTAAATTGATATTCAAATTCGATTCGGATTCAAATTGTATTTGAAAAAACTCTACTCAAATTCTACTCGGTTCGAATATTCATTACTTGTATTTGATTCGACTCGAATCAAATTATATTCAAATTACTCGTGAGCTTCGAACACAGTGACTAGTTTTATAATACATATAATTATAAATTGAACTTATTATTTTACTTAAAAATGAGAAAATAAATTTACAATTACACTTTATAAATATAAAATCACAATAAAAATTAAATAAAAAATATTAACTAATTATCCTAACTTTATTTAACTTTGTACATATTATAGGAGAATATCTCGAATATTTATTTGAATATGTATGGAGTCACAGTCAAAAATTCAAATAGTTTAAATTTTAAACGAGTGGAATATAAGGGTTAAATGATTTTTTGGTCACTGTACTTTAGGTCAACTTACAAATGAATAACTAAACTTTTTTTCTTACAGTCAACTCACTGTACTCTATTTTTCTTACAAACCGTTAAAAAAATGTCTAGACCGTTAATTGACTAACAGAGTAATGATGTGGCAGTGGTGACATGGTGCTCATTTCTGATGTGGTCATTCTTAAATGAAAATGAAGGAAATCTAGGAGTTGGTAGTATAAAAATTAAAATAATTCATGAACTTTAGAAAAAGAAAAAAATTAAAATAAATCATGAAATTTAGGAGTTGGCCACCATCATCATCATCATTATTATTATTATTATTATTATCATTATTGTTATTGTTGTTATTATTATTATTATTATTATTATCATTGTTATTATTATTATGATTATTATTATTATTATTATTATTATTATTATTATTATTATTATTATGATTATTATTATTATTATGATTATTATTATTATTATTTTATGTTGGATCATTATTGTCACATCAGCATTTTTTTTACAACTCAGCGTCATATGTGTCAGATTCCGTTTAAAGTCAAAGTACTTAACGATTTTTGTAACGATTTGTAAGAAAAATAGAGTACAGTGAGTTGACTATAAAAAAAATCAGTTATTTATTTATAAGTTGACCTAAAGCACAGTGACCAAAAAAACATTTAAGTCGTGGAATATAACTTAACTATCTTTTATGCTGATATTTACGCTCTGTTTCTGAGTTTTAAAATGGCCAGAAAAGAAAAGAAATGGACGAAAAATTTAAGTTTTCTTTCTAATTCCTATGTTTCTGAGTTTTTTAATAAACGGAAAAAAAAAGAAATGGATAGAAAACTTGGTCACTTTTCCTGCCAAAGTTTTCCGTCCAAAATTGGCATGATTTGGACGGAAAAGAAATTGGAATAAGTAATATTTTTATAATTCCCATATTATCCTCAACTTTCAATATAATAAATTTTAAATTACAATCCATGTCCCCAATTTATTTTTATCTACTAAACCTAACGTCTTTTTTTCTTTCTCTCTCCCCTGTAGAAGCAAATCAGATTCATTAGTGGATCAATTACCTTTATCTTTTCTAGTAAAGAACTAAGTACTTTACATGCAACTATGTAAGGGTTCTTCACAGTGGAATATAGATTTTAATTTTCTTCATTAGTGAATCTTCGTTAAAAAAAATTTGACAGACTACTACTATGAAAAGAAATGAGATTTTATTGGAATTTTTTTTCCTAGTAAATGAGATTCTCCAGAGAATATTATTTTAGGCCCTGTTACATACTAATTCTAAAATAGTAAACTCTTTTTATTTTATTTTATTTGTTAATTGTTAAATAAGATACTAAACAATCATTTTTTCTAGATTTTCCCAATAAAATAGCTGCAATTTATTCCTTGCTAGCATGAAGACTTTAAAGTCTTGTTCAATCAACTCAGATATTTTCTTCGATCTCTAGACTCCAAAATTTATTAGTCAAATTTTAAATTGTAAATTGTTATTGATCGATGTTTAAGCAAGTAAAGCACATGTTTTCTCTTTTAGCTTTAGTTAATAGTATCTCTTCCATTTTTTTATATAAAAAAGTCTTATTTTCATAATTTAGAAAATTTAATAATATATATATATTTTTAATTTTATGTTCGTTGATAAACGTGAATGAATTGTTATTTTATATTTCTATAAAAATAAATAAAACTTTTTTTCTCTCGAAACAAAGAAAAAGAAATTAAATTAAATTCTCTTTATGGAACAAAGGTGGTATCTTCTTTTTTTTTTTTTTTGCTAATTGTGTTTGTATATAGAAGAATCAAATAGTACAATGGCTAAGGGGCATACCCCAGTCTATAGCAAATGCATCTGTTGACAATCCCAACAGATGAAGAGGCTATAAGAGGAATGAAATCACATCAAATAGGAACAAACCTCAGCAATTACAATAGCCAATTGCAGTAATATTGACAAAAATTAGTAGTCTTAATGAAAGATTTACAAGTAGCAAGCCTAGATTTAATAATGTTAATAACATCCTTGGTCAGTCTATCAGATGGGGTTAGACTGTTCTTGTGAATTTTTGAGTTCCTTGCTTCCCAAACCTTATAGAAGGAAACAGCAACCGAGAGACATAAGATATTTCTAGATAGCTTAGTGCCCTGGAAAGAGGTAATGGACTCCATAAGATCTGCCCAATTAAGTGGAAGACTATGCCATTGACCCACAGTGAGGACAGCTTTGAGGATAACAGCAGAGTAGGCACAATTGAAGAAAAGATGATCAAAAGTTTCTGGTTGTTGTTGGCAAAGTGGACAGTCCAGCATCCTACCTGTGTACTGCATGGTGCGATCATTCGTGGGAAGCTTCTTCAGAATACCAAGCCACAAGATGAAGGAATAACGAGGCACATGGAGTTTATTCCAAAGAATGAAATCCCATGTGACAGAGTGCCGTCGAGCTCTAATGCAATCCCATAAGTGTCTGGCTTTAACAGTGTTAATATCCCAAATGTCCCACAACACATAATCATTCGAAGAAGCAGGCATATATAGGGATTCTAATTGTCGGCGAAGCATGATGACATCATGATGATTACGATTACGATGATTATTATGGGGCAAGTTCCCATTTAATACAGATTATGTTTGATGACTTTTGGATATGATATGACAATGACTTTGTAGAAGTAGTTTTTGTTTAACATTTATTTGGATATTTGTGTTTGATTATGGAATTTTTTTTTTGGTTAAATTTATCTTGCATATTTTTATTCATGGTTCAATGGTTATAATTAATAGAAGGGTAAATTTATAAAAGTGATATTTTTCTTTTCTTTTCATTGGAACTCAAAAACGCAAGAAAAGAAATTTTTTAAATTTTCTATTCTTTTCTATTAAAAACTCATAAACAACACAAAGGAAAACTTTAAGTTTTCTATTCTTTTCTTTTCTGTTCTAATTTAAGTTTTTTATTCTTTTCTTTTTCGTCCAAAACTCAGAAACAGAGCGTTAAATTAAATCTTATTATTAATGAATCCAAACGTCATTTCATGTTTAGCTCCGAAGTTTCGGTCGATGTACAGCCTTACCAGCACCTGACATGGACAGGACTACAGGAACCAGGAGATTATCCAATCCGGTAGCTGGGTGGGCATGGATATGTTACCAATTCTTCTTATTATAATCAACCTTCAACCTATACTATAGGATGTATGTATAGTATAGATTTATCCTCTTGGTCGCCTCGTCGGAATATTCAAAGATTTTGCCGGCGCATTATGAAGTCAAATTAGTCCCTTACTATTTCTGATTATATTTATTTATCCAGCCTACTTTTTCTGACAAAGAAATCGCTTTAACCTTCTAAGACCCGAAAAAACCCTCTAAAAATCATTTTTATACTTTCTTCTTGCTCTATCTTTTTAAGCACTTCGCAAAAATAATCCAGCTTATTCTGTTCATGGAACCTCCAGAGAGTGACATCCCCGTTTTCGAATCCGCCGAGAAAATCATCCTACGGTGGGATTCCACGGTGTCGGAGGAGGCCAGAGAGAGAATGATATTTGACGGCGATCGTCACGAAATCGATAGCTACTTACAGGCCGTCGATGAAGTCCAACGGTCAATGGAATCAACCACAGTATCCGACGACCAGAACAAAGCCAACAGCGCCATCCAGATCGCCATGGCCCGCCTCGAGGACGAGTTTCGCAACATATTGATTGCGCACACTAGTCCTATTGAGACCGACTCGCTAGTCGATCCGAACTCGTCGACGCACTCTTCGGTCCGAACAGATAGTATCACCGGCGCCGACTTACCGGACGATGATTACACAGACGACGATTCGATCAGCAAAGATGCCGAACTCCAAGAATTTGGTGCAATACAAAGCAGTAGAAGTAGCGGGAGCTACAGATCTACAAACAGTATACGAGAGCTCGATCTTGTACCATTCGAAACTGTTACTGACCTTCGTAGCATAGCAGAGAGAATGATAGCTGCAGGATATATACGGGAGTGCGTGCAGGTGTACGGAAGTGTACGGAAGTCTGTATTAGACTCGAGTTTCCGGAGACTAGGAGTTGAGAAATTGAGTATTGGTGATATCCAGAGGCTGGAATGGGAAGCTTTGGAGACGAAGATTAGGCGATGGATACGAGCTGCAAAAGTATGCGTTAGAATTTTATTTGCCAGTGAGAAAAGGTTATCGGAACAGATATTTGAAGGTTTAGGATCGGCGACAGATGATGCCTGTTTTGTGGAGACAGTTAAAGGCCCTGCAATTCAATTGTTCAATTTCGCGGAAGCAATTAGTATTAGTAGGAGGTCACCGGAAAAGTTGTTTAAGATCTTGGACCTTCACGATGCTTTGTCTGATTTATTGCCAGATGTTGATATTATTTTCTCATCCAAATCATCGGAGTCAATTAGGGTTCAGGCAGAGGAGATTTTGTCGAGGCTGGCGGAGGCGGCTAGAGGGATATTATCTGAATTTGAGAATGCTGTTCTTCGGGAGCCTTCAAAAGTACCCGTTCCTGGAGGTACAATTCACCCCTTGACTAGATATGTGATGAATTATACAAGTTTGATATCTGATTATAAGAAGACTTTAATTGAACTGATTGTGTCCAAGCCGGCAACCGGGTCGAGATACTCGGAAGATTTAGCTATGCCGGATATGGATTTTGGGGAACTCGAGGGGCAAACTCCGTTGGCCCTTCATTTGATATGGATCATTGTTATTTTGCAATTCAATTTGGAGGGTAAATCCAAGCACTATAAGGATACATCTTTGGCTCATTTGTTCATTATGAATAATGTTCACTATATTGTTCAAAAGATAAAAGGGTCTCCTGAATTGAGAGAGATGATTGGAGATTATTATTTGAAGAAGTTGACTGGGAAGTATAGGCAGGCTGCAACTAGCTACCAGAGAGCTACTTGGGTAAGGGTCTTGCATTGTTTGAGAGATGAGGGGTTACATGTGAGTGGTAGTTTTTCCTCTGGGGTGTCCAAGAGTGTGTTGAGAGAGCGTTTTAAGACCTTCAATGCTATGTTTGAGGAAGTTCATAGGACTCAAGCTACATGGTTGGTGCCAGATACACAACTTCGTGAGGAGCTTCGCATATCCATATCTGAGAAATTGATCCCCGCTTACAGGTCATTTCTTGGCCGTTTCAGGACCCATATAGAGAGTGGGAGGCACCCAGAGAATTACATCAAGTACTCGGTTGAGGATCTTGAAACTTCTGTCCTGGATTTCTTTGAGGGATACCCAGTGTCCCAACACCTAAGGAGAAGATCTGGGTGAAAAGGTAAACTGAGTTTACCTGTTAAATCTAGGACAAAATTCTTTAATTTTTTTCGTGGAGTGTTTGGGTGATTGGTTCTAGGTATGCTGGGATTTCCTGAGCTCTCAAACTCTTTGAGAAGATCACCATGAAAATTTGTGAGAACAATGAGAGAGATCAATTTACTATGAATGATCAGTTTTAAGTTCTCCAGAGTAGCAGAGTCCTCTCTGCCTGAATACTTCTGGCCCTGTAAGCATGTCATTGTTTGCTATATCATTAATAAGTTTAATTATAATTGTGTTTTGTTTCATTTGCTCATATGGGAATTGATACACGTGTTTTACTCTGATGTATTTACATGAAATTATGATTTTTAGAACACATAATCTAGCTAAGCGTTGGAAACCTCCAAAAAGTTAGGAAATTTTGTGGCATTGGGTAACTGATTAGGTGTTAGGAGGTCTAAGCATCTGATAACAGCTATGATGATGTGAACTGCCTTAGAAGGTGATAGAACAAAGAACTGAGGGAATAATGAAACCGCAATTCTGATTTAGCATGAGGATTTGTTTGGTAATGCAGCTTTTAGAGGTTTGCCTTAACAAAGGATCTCATATGGAGTATATAATTGGAATTTCATGAAATTACTCCATTATTCAGCAAAGAGAAAAGGCCTGGGAATTGTAATTTCAGATATGTATTGTCGTAAGATGAAAGGCCGATATCAAAGTGAAAATTTGATAGATGTCAGCTGTCTTGAAATTTTTGGGGACTGGTAGGATCTAGTTGAAAACTAATTGAAACTTAAGCTGCTCTAGCAATATCTTTCCCACCCTTGGAGAACTCAGCGTTCTAATTACTAAATGGCTTCTGGTGTTGATGATTGCATAAGGCTCCAATTTATGGGTTTGGATGTGGGACGACATGAGAGTCATTCCATCTAAATTAGTACTGCAGCCTCTACTTTTGCTAGAAAGTGGACCTGTTACTGTTACTTTCATTCACAAACTTTCCGGTATTCAGTGCAAGTTTTCCTCCTTTGGGTGAAGAACCGGATACTTTGAGCAAAATAAGCTAGAAATTAATCTGTATAGATGAACTGCATTTTCTGATCATGGAGCCATCTCAAGTAAAGTCTTCACCTTGCCTTATGACTCTACTTCCTCGGTCACTTGTACAAGTTTAAGTTTGAAGTATTTGGTGAAAGTTGTCCTTTTCAGGGACTGAACTTCAGTGGTGCCATTCTATAGCAGCTGCCAGCTGTTTGCGTGATTGAACACATTGAAAAATTAGATCTAGTCAGATGTACATATTTCAATTCGTTTGTTTTGTCCAGTTTCAAGTGTATCTGAATAAGACACCTCTTTGCTTCAATGGTGTATAGTCCTGGGCATTTTAGCAGATGTTGGTACCTCGAACACGTTACTTACGGAGGTTTTAAAGCTGAGACAGTGAGACTCTCCTCTCCTCTCCTCTCATTTAGCCAACTTTCACATGATGTAATATATTTCTCGATTCTCATATTTTTCTTTTAGAACATGAGAAAAAATTTCTCATTGATATTTCCATATAAGTTATGGGGCATGGCATGTAGTCATGTTTTATCTCATTCTCAGGATAAATGTTTGAGTTCGAGTTTTATGGCCAAATTGGTTGTTTTTTAAATTAATAATTAAGCATGCAGATCTAATATCACTCCGTCCCAAATTAATTGCTCAATTTTAACCATTTTAAGTCAAATTGACTATTTTTAGAATTAATAATTAAGTATATATAAATATATTTCTAAAATTATAAAAATTGGAGTTAGTAATAAATTGTATATACTTTCTTTTGGTTATAATCTCTTCACCTATATTTTAGCAAAAATAGTAAAAAGATTAGTTCTAAAAATAGTCAATTTGACTTAAAATGGTCAAAATTGAGCAATTAATTTGGGACGGAGAGAGTACTTATTATTTTTAGAAATCACAAAACCTGGAGTTAGTATTAAATCCTACATATAATGTGGTCATGATCTCTGTACAATTCTAATTTTGGTCAATTTAAGCGTAAATCAAATATTTCTCGTTTATTCCGAGACAAAAGGAATATTAAATAAACTTTTACAAATGATAAAGTTGGCACATTGAAGGAATTAGATAAAAAGGCAACATGGAAGATCTAATTTCATATATGTCTGAGGTTAGTATATACTACTTCAATCTTTAGGCCCAAAAACAAGTTAAAAGAAAGATGAATTGGAATAGAGAGAAAAGAAAAGAGGATTAAGTACGGTGATTTGTGCATCACCACTAATTTAGTTAAATGAAAAAAGGAAATAAATTCAGTGACAAAATATCTATCCAATAATACTACCATTAAAAAAAAAAAACGGTTAAGGTTGATTGATAATTTGTTGAATGGACAAATCAAAGTTACGTATACAGAATAATAATATAATAAATCGAAATAGCGACGTTGACGTGATGGAGGGGGATCCTTATCCTATGATACGTGGGAGCAGTTTCCTAAAGACAATCCAATAGCACTCAAGTTTCAAAGGAGCCAATCCAATTAGCACTCAAGTTTCAAAGGTTTATGTGTAGAAAATGGATTTGGTATTAAGGGGAGTAGAATAAATAATTGTTATCTCTTACGTGGTATTGTAGTTAACAATTAGCACATGACTCGCAAGTTATGGCGTCTCTGTCAAGTTGGTCAACCACTCTAAACTTTCCACGCCTTCAAAAGTATGTGTTAGCCTCCAAAGACTTTTCACCTTCCATAAATTTTTTTTTCTTATTTTTATTTTTTAAAGAAAAAAAAGAGGCTTGCTTTATACTCTGAAATGACTTGGGTTCAAAAAGTACCAGGCTCTTCCAATCGAATTAATCAATTTGTAGATTGGGAGATGCACAAAGAAAGGCAAGAATCATCATTTAAATTGCCCTTTCAAAACAAATAGATAACAGCAGAAGGTATAAGCAGCTACTGATACATTTTCAAAAACAAATACCAAATTACATGATGGAAACAATAAGCTATACTTTCTGTAAAACAAGACGCTGTTCTATCCCGTGTAGCAGTATCTACCAGTGGACACTAAAAAATCCAATTACACAAACTTATATACTTATATACATATATATATATATATATATATATATATATATATATATACACGCGCGCGCACACATATAAGATTGATAAAAAAGGAACAACATACAACGAAAAGCCAACCTCTTATGCTATTTTCTGCAGATGTACTTGTCCTTGTTCCACCTTAATAAATCCTACCCAGGCTGACAAGCAACTATATATGATCCTAACAATGACCATTTAGGCCGCAGAGCTTTACAATGTTAAACATGTCCGAAATCACTCTGTCTTGTCTTCTTCCAAGTCACCATTGGACAATCCATTCCCGGCATGCACTTGTCTGACTTCAGGACTCCGGGCATCCACTGAAGGCATAGGGAATGGTTTTATGAGCGTCAAAGTATCATCCTTGTCAAACTCTTCACTTGCATCTTCAGAGTAGGCATATCTGTCAAATGTACAACTATCAAAATATATGCGGTTCAAATAGCAGAAATTTTGTAATAATAAAATCTGTACTGCATAAGAGAACCTGAGAGGAATTTTTCTTATTATTGTTTTATAATTATTGGAAAAAGAACCTCCATTGCTTTACCAAAAGTAGCACTAAAATTAGTAATATAAACTCAAACTCCAATGTGCCCTATATGACTCCTTTACCTCAACTAATGTCATAATGGTGATTTAGAGTGCCAATACCTTTTCCCTTTGTATGAGAAAATAAATGTAGAAATCACAAGGCTGTGCCACCAATGTACGACAACAATTGTGTAATATGAAAAGGTTACCATCCTTATTTTTTTTTGTTAACCCTTCAATCCTTTATGAACAGGTTTGACCTGATCCCAACTGAGTAGTAGTCACTACTGCTGCAGTCCATAGTTTTAAGTGGTAGGCTGCAACAATCCTGTTATTATGTGCTCTGGTAGATACACACATTTTACGAGTAGAAGCTAGATTATATTACCTCATTGATGTCTGTGATGGTGCCCAAAGAGCAGAGATGACGCAGAGGATTGAGAAGGATAGGACTTGCCAGAAGGCAGGGATGATCCAAGCATTCTTCCATTGCTCATTGTACACATCAGTAGACTTAAAATAAAGCTGCAAAGAGAAAAAAACAAAAAACAAAACACAGCAATACGTTAGACATAAATTACTTGTGTCATAATACTACTTATAAAACAATACTTTTATCATAATATGTGGCAGGATAAATAAGCTTTTATAACATGATTTGTTAAATTTCTTTCTTGACAGGTATCATAAACTAGCATTCCAGTGGCATGCTAACATCCATAAATTTAAATAATTTGATCAGATTTGACCTCACAATGCAGAGCTTGCAAAGATGATGTTAGTCACCATTCCAGAAGAAAGAGATGATGATGATAGTCAGTCTACCAGTTTTAACAAGGAAGTTAGTGATAGCAAGTTTTTGTCTATTTTACGTGTTCTGCTTTATACAAGTCTGCTATCTACTATCTCACTCTTTTCCTCATTTTAAGGATTTAATGTTAAGAATCTAGCTTAGAAAGCCAGAGATGATGCAAAAAGAACTTTAGCATGACCCACATTTGTACTTTCTCCATGTTCTTTAGTGGTTTATTGTTAAAACACTTCATAATTCTTATATGTAGAAAAGTATGCACAATGTAAGACAAAACTGTACAATCAGTCTTGTCTATTTTACAAACTAATTACCTCATAGCATATCCATCCCACAGACACGATGACAGCTACAGCCAAAGCATTTGTGAACTTCCTGTAGATATCTAGTTTGGCCATCATTCGTCTAGCCTGTCACATCACATCAATAACAAAACAAAATGGGATTGATTATGGTTAGAATCTCCCTGGTCCCTAGCACCGGTTGACATTTATGACTCAGATAATAGATATCATTTTAAAATGCACAAGCATAATTTAGGGTAGTTAAGCACCAGTTGACATTGATAACACAGATAATAGATGCAACTTCAAAATGCACAAGAATAATTTGTGGTATTAAAACCCACTCACACTCGACTTCCTCCTCTCATTGCCACAAATGATTACAAGGGGACCCAATTTGAATCCAACTACAAATCCAGTTCCAACTACAACAACAATAATAGGAAATATGTTATAGAATAAATTTTAGGAGCTACTGTTGTTGACTGCATTATAAGTTTCAAAGATTTGAGAAATTACCGTGCTTAAATAAAAGAAAATACCACCAAGTAGGAAGCAAGAAGGGTTGCATTATCCATAATAGAAGTTACAGGCTATCTTATGCGCTCTTGTGGCAATTACAAAAATAATAATAATAGTAAATTCTAATATAGTACAGAAACAAGGTCCAATGTCACTTCAGTCTCACTATAAATTAGTCACTCAAGTTAAGGAAATCACTAGCCAGATGAGAACAACATTGAACCCATAAGCATATAAAACTTTGTGTGTATAAAGCATTTTTTCTATCCTTATTTGGGCTTGATCCTCAAAGGTCCAACTTAAGATCTAAGTCTAAATGAAATGTGAAGAAAATATTCATGAGAGGGGGATCAAGTACCTGAAGCTTATTCAATGTCGCAGAGAGGGAGGTGAATATCCAAAGAATGAAGAAAGCATCCAAGATTGCCACAGGAATAACGAAGAATAGTCTTGCCTTTCCTGAAAGGTCACTGATAGCACCAACATTTTCTACCAGTTCAAGCACTTCAGATGCGGTGAAGAAGGTTGCTCCAAGTATGATAACCTTCCTAGTGAGACCGCCTAAGGTAGGTCTAACTACACCATAGCCCATAGAAACCATCAGGATGATCAAACGTGAAACGGTGCGTTTCACAGTGCCGAATGTAACAGCCCATGCTGTTATCCCAGTTGGTCGCACTCCAGTTTCACTGAATTCAGCATAATCGAAATACCATAAGGCCATCTCAAACATGCCCAGCGTAATAACCAGTGTTATACAATTCTGCAAATGAAGAACCTCTCTCCAGAATCTCACATACTGAGAGAACCAAAAGATGCCTAGTAAAATGAAGGCAAGAGACATGAACCAATAAAAGTTCATAAGTGGTGCCATTCTACCTGGTAGGTAACCAGTAGGATTTTTCCATATAGATTTTCCCTCAACAACCAGTTCCTTAAGAATCGGATCACAATGAATGAAATACAAATTATACATCCCAGTTCTTGTAATATGAATTGATCTTGGTTGCAACATTGATGTTTCATCATCCACACCGAATGAGACACCGAACACATGCGGCCAACCAGGATTTTTGGTAGATTGGCGGTGGATGATTTCACCCTGTCTACACACACCCAGTTTTGCAAGATCTGCTGTGCAGCACACAGCTCGTTGCCCCCCGTAGGCTGAGCCCCCAATTGTCTCTCGGTCGTCTACCTCAAAAACAACAGCATTAATAAACCCTGTGCTGAAGTTTGAGAGTTCTTTCGGCCTTCGAAATGTAACTTTTTCAAAACTGATTACCAAGAAAATAAAGAGCGGGAGTCAGAGTTTAAGTTAAAAGGGATAAAATTTTGTATATGTTTATATAAGCAAAAGGTGCAAGAAATTGGATAAGAATAATTCACCAAAACATCATAGAGCTTAAAAAATAAAAATAAAAAAATAGGTGCAGCTCAACAAAAAAAAAAAGTACTGGACTCTCAGTAATATCCTTGTGTGGAATAATATGACCAAGGAGTTGGTTTGATTTATTTGTGTAGGATGAGAGGCTTATGAAACTGTAAGCTAATGAGTAAGAGGCTCATTCAATCTTTTCGTTTAGGTATGTAGAGTTTAATGTGCCCTAAAAATGAAACCATTTTGCTTGAGCTTAGACAATGAACCACATATTTTTTAGACTTGTCACAGCAATTAGGTCATTTAGTAGCAAACCACAATCATGATCGGTCAAAATTGGTCGTATCTTCACAACTAACAATTGATTAACCAGAAGTAAGAAAGCACAACTAGTGTCTGAGAGATATTTGTAAAATTGACCGTATGAAAGAATCTCCATTTGCATTTGCATTTGCATTTGCATTTGCAGAAGGGGAAGAAGAGTGATTGGGACGAGAGGCGTAAATTCCCTCGGAGCCGCCATGAAGTACAAAAGCATTCCCTTTTCTGACGAATTTATTTCTACTGTACTCATGTACTGAACCTTCACCAATTCTCACCAACCAAACAACACTCAATAGAATCAGCGCCGCCGTAAAGGAATCCACCGCCGGCGACGACATTGCTGCCTCCGAATTGAAGTCTACTGTACTAGTAAACTTGTCCGTGGAATATATACCATGCGGATAGAGAGTAAGAGAGATCTGGAGAGAGGAAAGTCTACTGTATTTCGTATGTGCTCTTCCAACTTCACGAGACCTAACAAGTAAAGTAAAATCTGAAATTCTACAATAAAATAATACCGATAAAGTAAGAAAATAATCGAAGTTAAAAGAAAATATAAGAGACTTGAGGAGAGTGACAACTGAAAACCCAAAAGAAGAAAGAAGGATATAAATAAATAAATAAATAAATTATTATTATTTTTCTTCATTTCTTTTAATATTTTAAACGTAACATTTCTTATAGGAGTAATGTTTTTTTTTAGAAAAGCGAGGGTGTAAATGTAATGTAATTGACGAACAACCGACAGCACCGACTGACTGACTTGTTTTGGTAGATCCCGCAACGCGCCCATGCACTGGCCTCCTCCTAAACTCCACCTTCCCTTACTCTACTCCCGCATTTAGTTTATTAAATTTTAATTTTTATATAATAAAATAATATCAAGAGTCTTAAATTTTTTATTATATTAAATATTTTAATAATAATTTATGCCATAACTAATTACATGAGATCTATCCAACTAATACTATGCTGACGCATTATTTGAGACTCTCAGTATCACCTATTTTTATATAGCCTGTATTTTTAAAAAGAGTACCGTTAGGGGTCTCAAATTTTTGCTATCAAATGAGTCTTAAATGACATAACATTAAATATTTTAATAATTATTTATGGCATAGTCAATCACATAAAATCTATCATATCAATATTATAATTATTATTTGAGATATTTTGTAAGACTAACAAATTTAAAGCCCCTGACATCCTTTTTTAAAAACTATATCTCTAAGTATGAAAATTCTCAAACTATAACTGTTTGACACCATTTAAATACTACTTTAAAATTTAAATATTTAATATTACACCTCAGTACACATTATGACTTCTAAGTTATATCTCAAACCCAAAAGAAACGTGAAGTCACTCAAATTTTGAAAGCATAATTTAGTATGTAATGTTTATACTTAAATTATTAAATTTAAATTTGTAAATTGATTTTAAAAAATTAATATATTTTTTTTACTTTTGAAATAGAGGGAACATAACAATATTAAAATAGTTTTATCATTTAATTTCTTCAATGTGGAAAATTTTATTTCTTCACTACAAATTTTACTTTTCATATTAATTTATTAGAAACATCATCTTGGTTATAGAGAGTCATGCATTAGTTTTTAAAAAAAATGACGTTTGGCAACTGAGAGAGTGCTTATAAGCTAGGACAGTAAATGGAGTTTGAAATGTCTGATATTCATTTTATGAATTTATATTTGTATTCGTGTCAAAATAGATATTAGTTATATTTATGTTAGAACAAATATTATTCATATTCGTATATGTCCAAAGCAGATACAGATATGGAAATATGCATATTTGTATCTATTAATATCCGTATCCGTAATATATATATATATATATATATATATATATATATTACCATAAATCATATTAATAATTATATATATTACCATGCGGTATAACCGAAAATCGAACCGAAAAAACCGGTACCAATTTTGTACCTAAACTAGTAATTCGGTACGGGTATCGGTTCTTGCTTTTCCGGTACTTTCGGATCGGTACCGATTCGGTATTTTCGGTATCGGTTCGGCTTTTTACCGATGAGCACCCCCTAGTGAAGGCTAAGGGGGTATTTGATAAAAACTGAATAAATCTGAATCTGAATCTGAATGAAAAAAGCTGTTTGATAATTGACATGTCTGAAACATCTGAATGAAAATTTTTTATTATTTTACCCCTCTGAAAAAATTTAAAATTGTTGTAAATTTATTTAATATTACTTAATATAATAGTTAATATTTTTTTTAATTTTTTATTTTTTTAAATATTTTTTTTACTCATTCAGCTGCTCATTCAGCCATTCAGCTAAAAAAATCTGACTTAGCCATTCAGCTCCATTCAGCTCTAAACAAACACTCCCTAAGTCACTCTACTATCGTAGAGTGTAGTACTCAAAGCGAACTTTTCGATCGTTAGATGAAAGATCTATTTGTTGGAATAGTGTCTATAGCAAATGATTGTTATGAAGCATTCTCTCTATATATATATATATTGCTAAATATATGTACATATATACATATACATGTATAAATCTCTTATTTAATATTGGTATATAATATATGAAAATATTAACACCAATTGATTATACATCTTTTATGACTATTTTATATAAAAGTAAATAAATTTAGATATTATATTTAGTTTTATTATTTTATTTACTTGATTATACATCATTTCAATTATTAGTTAATTAAGTGAATTTTTTTTGTTATTAATTTAACATTGTGCAAGAATTTTTTAAAAAAAATTGAACTTTTTAAAATTTTATTTTGAAAAGACACATATACAAATACAGGTATATAGATGTGATATATTTATCCATATTATATAGTATAAAACAAATACGGATAATATTCGTATTCAAATATTATTATCGGATACAAATACGAATATTTTATAGTGCATATTCGTCGAATACAAATATAAATATTAAAATTTATTTTTTTAAAAATATCCGTTTACATCCCTCGTCTAAGGGGTAATTCAAAACATTAGTTTAAAAAAAATGACGTTTGGAAATAGAGTAATTCAAAGTAGGTATTACGTTTAGAATGAAAAGATAAACGTGGGAACTCTTAATTTAAGACGGACAGACTGAGTAAGATAGTGCCATTAAATATGAATTATTCTCCACGGAGTTTATTTAGCATGCAAAATTATAAATAATACTCCCTCCGTCGCAAATTAATTACTCAATTTTGACCATTTTAAATCAAATTGACTATTTTTAGAACTAATCTTTTTATTATTTTTGCTAAAATATAAGTGAAGAGATTATAACCTGAAAAAAATATATACAATTTATTACTAACTCCAATTTTTATAATTTTAAAAATATATTTATATATGCTTAATTATTAATTCTAAAAATAGTCAATTTGACTTAAATTAGTCAAAATTGAGTAATTAATTTAGAATGGAGTGATAATAATAATAATAATAATAATAACAATAAAAATCTATATGGAGTTGAACGCTCCGAGCTCTGCAGACTGCGGTACAGAAATCTATATGGAGTTGAACGCGTATTCATTTCCCCTTTACTGAAACGAGATGTAATTAAGCTCAAGAGTTAAAAAGAGAAAAATACCAGAGTGCCCCAATTTTTGCGGCAAAATCAACAAGTAGGAAAACAGAATACAAGGGAACGGTTCCATAAATTTGCATTAGTGCAATACACTATCTATAAAGAGACCTCAAACAACATTGCAGAAAGATCCATGAGTATGCATGCGGAGGATATCAATGACTGGGAAAAAAAACAAAGATGGTAGTAGTACTTCTAAAGGATTAAACTGCTAATTTCACCTTAATATCATAGCAAATGATTTGAGGAAGAGGAATAATCCCCAAAACTGTAAAAGATTCTGGAATATCAAGTTCCTATTGCCAATAACACATTCCCAGCTTTACCCTTTTCATATGCCAGTAAAATGAGGCTGTTCTGCAATTGAAAAAGAACTTGAACATAATCTTCCCAACCTTGTGAAATAAATGTATTGTGAATGTGAATGTTACAGAGAACTATGCATGTTGACGATCAGAGAAAAGAAGGCAGACAGTATCAAAATGACAATCCAACCCTAGTTAAATTTCCCAGGGTCCATCATCCGCGATAATATGTGCAGAAGACATGGCATGAGCTCAATGCACAGTAGAGAGGACTGGATGTCATCAAAATACACATCAGTCCATATCAAGGAACTCCATCCTCTTTCTCATGGTACCCTTCAAATCTGTAGCCTCCCTTTCTGCCTTCTGTGCCTGTTGAAAGATAACATGGTATATCAGTAAATGTAGAAACAGAAGCCAGAAAACACATCTCAAATAAAACCAGAAAAGGAAAAAGTAATGACTGGATAAGTATATTGCACAAGAAAGTTTTTACATATGTTTTTCATTCCTAAATATAAAAACCAAGACTCTGACAGAAGCTTAATTGCTTCTGGCTCAAATAATGGAGGGAAAAAATCATGCAAGACTTTTTCCAAACAGGCATCCCTACCCACAAATAGAAAGAAAAGAAAAAAAAAATACCTTAACTGAAACCACTTACAGTTAATCACTTGAGCAAATCTAAGAATAAACAAAAGGCAAAGGATGGTAGAAGTGAAATTTTATGCATATACCATGTTGTGCACACATGACAAGTACAAAGGAGCTTTACACCATAGGCCTAGTCAAGTGTAACTTTTGAAGTTAAGTAGAAGGATATGTTCCACTACCATTTAACACAATCTTACAATATATAAGTTTGAGATCTATACTTAAGTATCATGCTATGTGACTTCACTATGATTTATGAGAAATGTAGGATTATTTCTACAAATCATGTTTTAATATTATTAAAAATGAAGGAGAATATAGGTATAAATATTTACAGAGGTCGGCAACTCGGCAAGTTAAGTAAAAAAAAAAAAACAGGACATGCCAAAATATTTTTAAAAAATAGATTATAAGAGTAGTGCTATACTGCTATTATTATTAATCAATAGTAAATATTCATCAAAAAAATTGTTAATTCAATAAATGATGTCTATAGCTCAGTATTTTTCAAGGGCCTCATGGTTTTGATCTGTCAGATGATTGCTTTTCATCATATGTTTGATAAGGATCACTAAAAGAGTACATTGAGGTTACGAAGACACTTATATTTCTAATTAGTCTATAATGCTTTGTCTCCTTGAAAAACAACAGGAGGAAATCAGAGAATATTATTCCATAACATGGACATTCTGATAAAGAAACCATGGCTAAGATATATAGATATTACTGAAATTACACAACCACTGCAAGGAGGGACTCCACACAAGGAAATGACAAGATCGAGCTGAGCAATTGGCCAGTAAAAAAGAGGCCGTCACAGCTTATCATGTTATAGTTTTATCTTCACAAAAGTACACAATAACAGTATAATCACAACACTTGCCCTTTTTATCTCCGCAGATGAAACACGAGTCATGTGTGGGGGAAGTTCCTCCTTCTCCAAGTCCTAAACAATCAGGTGCACAAGCACAACTTAGGAAATGAGAACTTAAATATCAATACATCTATTTACAGAACAGAAGCAGTAAGATTTTGTACCAGTTCGCCAATTAAAACAACATTCTCCCCACGAATTACATAAAGACCTAACGGAATGTCACAATAAAGTTCACCAACAATCACTCGTTCACATGCACCTTCAAGAACAGCATTGGCTACAGTAACATACCAATCATTGTCAGTTAACTAAACTTTGAAATATTAGGATGCAAAACTTAATTAAATACAAGGAGAAATTGCTACCAAATTGATCAAAAGAACGAAGTATTCCCAACAGTTTTCGACCATCTCGCAGCAAAACAAGAAGTTTCTCTGCACAAAATATGAGTTTAAATTATAGAACTGTAAACCAGTTGGTTTCATCCACTAATTAAAAAGAACTGCGCCTTATATGGCATAAAAATGGGGCTGACAAACTATCATCTATCTCATTATCGAAGTATATACTCATCTGTTAAGAATGTCCTTGATTATTATGTACATAATCAATTTCTAATATTGGTAATCTGACAATGAATTTTTCATCATAATAATATGGTTTTGAGAACAAGTTAAACGTGCATTAAACTATATTTTTAACCCTTGGATGTTTTGTATCCATTCATATGGCAATATTATAGTCAGATGTATCCTATTAAGCCAAGCTTACCTGGTCTTTCCCCATATACAATAAGGTTGGACTGCTAGAGGCTAAACATGGTAGGATAAATTGGTCACTAAGGTATCTTCCTCGAAAGTTTGTTTTTTTTTGGATTCATCCTCACAGTTTTGCTTCATCATGACTGCAACTAGTCTTCATACTTCATTTGGTAAACAAATCAAGAACACATAATTTGAGACCAAGAACTGGTCCTCCAATAATCAGTATATCTATCATTAATTTCAATACTTCACATTAAAAAAGACCAACATTGAAAATTTATAATACTCCTTTTCTCTATTTCATAATTACATACTAGAAGTAAAAGAAAGAACCATGGAAGATTTAAGTAACAAGATGATAGTCAACCACCAACCTTTCCCCAATGGGAAAATGAAAAAAAAAGAAAGAAAGAAAGAAAAGAAGAAGAAGAAGAAGAAAATTAATAAGAGACAATTCAAACTAATCCCTTGACCTAAATAATACCACCATTTCAACTACTTCATAAGTTGATGAACAGAAATTACCAATGCACTCAACTTCTTCACAAGAAATTTCAGAATCACTAAGAATTTCAAATCTCATGCGCCCACTCAAAAGAAAATTCACAGAGTACATAAAACTTAATGAAACCTCTACAACACGGACCCACAAAAGAAAGATTACAATTTGGAGACCAATTCTATCGTAACATAACAACTTTCAAATGGAAGCTATATATATAGAGGAAGGAGAGAGAGAGCACTTACTGTCAAGATAACTAGCAAGGGAAGTAGAGAGATAGATATCCTCCGGACCCGCCCAAGACATTGAGCTCAAATTCTTTCGGTATCAGAAAAAATCACCGAAAAATCCTTCGAATTCGAAACAAAATGCATTGGCAGAAAAAGCTTCACGCTTTTTGCCCCCAACCGAACGCTCCCCTAAATCTTTATTTCTTCTTGAAACGAGGAAAAAAAAACCCCTAAAAATTCAAAGTCAAAAAAGGAACTTACTTTTCTGAACTAAACTACCAACAAGGTAAGCCTAATTGAAACAGAGGAGTTGTTTCAGATCTATGAAACTAAAAATATTAAACCCTAAAACCTAACTCGGCTCGGACTATCCCCAAATCTGGGGAGGCACATTTAACGTGGGGAGGGAAGGGTCATTCATTATTCCTAAATCCCAAGCTTCATAGTTTACCTTTCGTACTTAAAAGGCCGTTTGTCAAAGTTTGCTTTTATTGACCCTTCAAGTTTTTTTTTATTCTACAAGTGGCCACACTATTTAATAATTCCTACAACTACATCCCCAAACATCACACACTTTAGTTTACAGTTCATGATCATCTGTTCTAAACTTCTAAGAAGTATGATAATTGGGTATACACCAGTATCCCCCTACGCTTGTTTTTGGCCCCGTCTGTCGCAATTTATTTTAAAACAGATTTACTTTTATTTGTTGACTTATTTTAATTACTTTATCTAATAAGCTAGTAAGTTAGAATATTACGTTAGGTACATCTTTTCAAACTAGCTTATTAGGCAAATAAGTTGAAAATATATACTTAAAATGTCCAATAAACTATAAGCTACTTTCTCTGTCTTCAAAAAAATGAACAAAATACAAATTTAACACATATTAAGAAAAGTAAAAATAGAAAAAAGAAAGTAAAAAAAGTTTCAAATTTATTCTTAGTGGTCCCACATGGATTCATAATTAATGAGTAATTTTATTTTTTTATATATTAATAGACTCCACTAAATAACATAATTACCCTTAACTTTATGTACTTTCATCTCATCAGTTTAGGGACAAAAATAATTGTATTTTTGTTCATCTTTTTGAACTTATTTATTTATTCTATTAAAGGTATTGTACTCAACTTATACTTTAATTTACTCAAGTTGAAACAAGCACTATTTTTGAATTTAGTTTTAAAAAAAAAATTATTAGTTGCTTCAAATAAAATGCAAGAAACATAGCCTATGCTCTATGATGCGCATGAGGTTGTTTTAAAACACTAGAATATATTTGTATTACAATCAGGAAAACATATAAATGGACTTGAAGTGGAAGAGAGGGAGTAGTATCCGCTCCAAAAAAGAAATTCATTTGATTTTGATGTTAGTTAATTTATAAAAAAAAAAAATTTAATTTTGTGATGTGAACTTTGTGGAAGAGAGGGAGTAGTATTTGGAGACTATCACCGAGAAAAAAAGGCATAATAATCCAGTGCACAGTTGCACACCATAACGGGCTAACATATAGTGGGTGGGCTTCGCCATGAACAAAAGGTTAATAAAAAGATAGAATAATAATAAACCAAGACAGGTAAGTCCAACTATTCTGATACAAACTGCAGAAATCTCTCGAACAGTACTAGTAAACATGTTTTGTATCAATTACAGATACAAACCATGAAAAAAAAAAAAAAAAACCTGGGAGAAGAGAGCCTGTTTGCAAAAGAAAGAAACCTGCTTTAGTTGTACAATATACGATCGCTTCTTTATTTTTTGATTTATTTAAACTGATACCCATGTCTTTAGAATTTTCCCAACTTTTTGGTACCCTGATCCCAGCTATGACTTCCTGAACCTCTCTCTTTATTTTGATCCGCTGCAGCTGAAAAAGGGTCTTGGGTTTAACCTTTGAATCTAAAAAGCTAAGGAAGAAAGAGGTAGTATCTAAATCTCTAGAACAATATCTGCAAAAAATCAGAGATTAGATCCTGTCAGTGCTTGAGGTTTTCAAAATATGCAGCTAAGGATACAAATGTTTTTAGAAACCCAAAGGGATGGCAAATCAAATTTAACTTACATTCAGAATCAGTTTTGACCCATTTACTCCCCTGATCATTTGATTTATCCTCCTCTATGCATTTCTTCATCGATGCTGCTCGAGATGTATTTCGAGGGTAAATTTTTTTGGAAAGCATTGTCCTCAAAAGCTGCACTCGAATATATAATATATTCATGATCAAAAAGCAAAAATTATTATTAATAGGAAAAGATATGGATACATATTCAGATATGTGATACACATTCTGCAAGCACATCTATTTACAATCTACGTCTGCCAACTTACCTTCTCCATTCTCGATTCTGGAAGTGTGTCTCTCAAATTGGGAGCTGGTGCAAATCCACTTGTGCAGACAAACATTTTCTTTAAGAGGAAGGAAATTGATTTCTTTCCGATTGCCTTCTTGTTACTTTCCATGCAGGCATCTCTGCATCGACCAAGGATCACTCTAATTGTTCGGTCAATATCTTCTTCTTCATCATCATTCAAGTCACTGCATAATGTGCTAGAAATTCTTCGATCAACCTCCAAGCTTGATGGGCAATTAAGGAATCTATCCAACGGGAGATTAGCAATTTCCCCTTCAACTTTAGAAGCTGGTTTTCGTGATAACAGCTTTGTCAACTCCTTTTGCAGCTTTCCAACTTCTTCAGTTGTAAATTCTGCTAATTCTTGAGAGAGAGATGGATCATCATCCTGAAGATCCCCTGTCTCTGGATTTTCTTTAAGATCATTGTTACCAAAAGTTCCAATTGTCAGCAGTCCATGAGGCCAGTCACTGAATTCTTCTTTACTAGGTTCTTGAATTGAACGATCTGCATCAAGGAAATAAAAAAGACATCAAACAAGGGGGAAAAGGAAGACCTGTACTTCTAGTTTTGTGTTGCTTATAAAAAAAATCAAAAGTAATAGTTCCATATTCCAATCAAGGCTTGTGTGAGTGTCATGGAAAAGGGGAACTATTTGATACATAATTCTTAAGACAAATTTAGCAAAAATAAATAAATTCTTAAGACAAATCCTAGATACCCTTTTCTGGAGAGGATGTATCCCATTAAAAAAACTAACAAATCAAGGAAGCTAATAAGTTTTGCCATATGACAAATAGTTATATATATATATATATATATTAATTTGCCACAATAAAAAAAATAAAAAAATTAAGGTTATGTAATATATTTCACACTACTTGTTGTCCACCATTGATCTGTTTTTTGACTTCTTAGGTGATTCACTACTCCTATTTAAAATTAGTAATACGTCATTGAGATACTTAAAAAAATTGGTTTCATAGTAGAATCTCTTTTATACATAAGCACGAAAGGGTGTCAACCTTTATTTTATTCCATCATTTACATACTGAATCAGAGTCAACTTTTGGTTCTGGTAGATCGGATCTATTTTCATATTAAGATAATGGGATGCAGATCAGGTCAGATTCAGATAAGATAGTCAAACAATATGGGACCGTCACATATTGAGTTTACTCAGAGACATCCTTATATATTCCTAGGTTAATTTCTCAAACTCACACAAAACACACAAAAAAAGACATGCATTCAAAAAGACTCGAACTTTAGCATGGCAACAACAAGATTTACTCAAATGATGTGAAAAATGGATTTCAAGAATAAGAATTCTTAAAAGAAAATATCTCTCAAAAAGGATGTGAACTTCAATAGTCCAGCAGTGGAATCCTACTAAGGTACATTAATCACAGTTTTGTTTAAACTTACGACTAGTAGAAGCGGCATTTGATTTTGTGTTGTCTTTCCCCCCTTGAAACTTATTTTGCATCCAACTGAAGAGCTGCAACAACACGAAACAAAATTAATTTGTAGCCTTTTACATATGTTGTACAATAACTAAAAACAGAGGAAAACATCTCTCTTGCCTTCATTTGTGTTTATGCACGAACGACTGTTGAACAAGTATGGAAGGAAAATGGCTTGTGATGTTGAACACTTGCTTGCTTGCTGAGGATACTGAGGGGGAATTATGGTTGGAAAAGTGAGGTGCTCTAAATTAAGCAGATCCTAGAAGCCAATGAGAGTCGAGCTTTGGGAATAATAAATAAAAGATAGATATGTGAGGAAAACCATGGCCAAGCCCAGCAGCTTCTTATTGGTTCAAGTCCCTAAATTAAATACTGTCTTTCTTGACAACCCAATTCACCCTCTGCACTCCTTCGTGTCTACATCCATCATCCCAACCATTCCTCAATACTAACACACACACACACACACCCCACTGAGATGCATACAAACATTCCTTCTTAGTATATTATATCTTTCTACATACATATATGAGAAAAAAATTAAAAAAAAATCTATAGTTACAGCTGTCTGTACTCAACCGTCTTCTAAATTGTTCGGATGACGGCAAACTCCGTTTGCGAAACAATTCAGAAGACGGATGAATTTAGTCAATTGTAATTATGAATCATTATATATATATATATGTGTGTGTATGTATTTAATGTTTTGACTAAAAAAATACATGGGTGCATTCATCCTGACTCCGTTTGAATAATGGATAGTACAAAGGTTGAAAGAGAGCACGTGGCAACTTAAATTAAGTACAAAAGTTGAAATTAATATAAAAATATTTGTTACCCAATGGCAAAGGAGGTTTCACATATGGTCATCAGTGAAGCACGATAGCTTCAAATCACCACTCATATTGAAAAATAATGCTTCTGTGTCCTTAATGGTTGTGGTCCTTCTGGATTGAAGTCCAATTAGTTTTTCCAACTTCCGACCTTATTCATGGGAAAGAGTGGACTAGCTATTATATGGCAGAATATGCAATGAATTCATTGGCACTTTATATTTCTTGAATAAATCTGATTTCCGAAGCAGCTTGGCATGCTAAAGTTATCATAATAAGCCATTTAGCTTTGTTGCCTGCCTCTCAAAAGAAAATGTTCCTTAACACCATTGTTGCTCAACAGAAGCTAAGCACATAAAGATGTAATTTAATTAAATGACTCAAAAAATATATTTGATTAAGGAAATCTTGAATTTCTAATTAAAAAACAAAAAGTATTAATTGAAGGGTTGCATTTCATTTTATTTTATTGGCAATCTTCAAGGAAAAAGGTTAATCACTAACCACGGAATTTCATTTGATATATAATCCATCCTTAATGTCAATAAATTAAAGTTACAAATTATTACGATGTAAATAATCATGGATTAAATTAACGTGGAAGATGTAACTTGAAAGTGAACCTTAAACCAAGCAAATTCCTAATAATGGTACAAGTTGTAATAAGGCATGAGAATCTATTAATCTATAAAAGTAAATGATGTTGTACTACTCACATATTATTTTTTGTTAATCTACATGAACATGCATTTAAACAATTCAAAATAACCGTGCATATTCATAAGAAACCTATCCAAGGAGATGGACATAAGAAATAATAGGATACAGATCTCTTGTCGAAGATTACTCAGACCAAAGTATCTCATTCGATTTGAAGGATTTTGTAATCCTTAATTCTCATCCACACAATCTACAAACACAAGCAAGAGTTTGGCTGAAACGAATTGGACATTTTCCCTTTGGATGATGCTCCAATTAAGAAGGGGAATAAAAGGAAACAAAGAGATAAAGACGAAGAAATAAAGAAAACAAGTTGAAAAGAAGCTGAGAGACTACTTGCATAACAAATCTGTAATTCCTAACCAATGCTTTAAAACAACCAAGCATGACATAATAATAGGAAGGATAACATTTTCCGTGGGGAAAATTTAAAAAAGCAACACAAAAATCAACTGTATCGTAACAAGACTTGTAGATTACATCTCATGGTGCTTCTTCTAGTTCCCTAACCATTTCATAAAGTATTTTAGCAAAAAAAAGTTCTTAACCTTTTGGTATCATCATGCCATGTTCACTTTTTCAAGTCATCTGTTTATTCAATAGCAAGTAGACAGCCATAGGGTTCGCACTCCATACCCAGAACCAGAAACATATCCCCTCAGCTTTGTCCCCCTGCTCCTGCTGCGCATGACAGGTACGTACTATAACAACCATACCACCTTTGTACCTCATCCCAACCCCACAATCTAGGTGGGCCATTGATATAAAATAAATTTCCATATAGAATTGTCTCTGCTAACTCTAATATCATGGCACAAGTTCAAGTCTTAAAGCAAACAAACACAAAATTAATATAAACTAAAAATCCATTTAGAAGATGAGAGTTAACGGGTCCATAATTTCCATCCTCGTATGCTAACACCTCAAATTAAGTTCCAAGCGGAAAGTAGACACAGCTTGTTTCTTGGAAAAGTAAATATTAAATCAACAAACATTTTTTTTAAGCATATATATCTATTTAGAACTAGTAGTAATTAGCACAATAGGGGATGCTCAACACGTCAACAAATTAAAAATAGTTCCATCATACAATGTATAACAGGCCTGGTTTACTTTTCTTAATTGATGTGTCAAATCCCAACTTGTCTAATGCTACACTAAGATAATACTACTAGAATATCTCTTTGATTTCAGTAAAATTTTCTTCAGTTACAAGATTAATCAATTTACTATAATAGTTGTTGATTCTAAGATCTCTTCCCCTCCATCAAGTATGCAAGTCTTAACTTTAATATGATTGGATCATACAATTATATGGACTGACTTACACTAAGCATGATAATTGTAATGCATAAAACTAAAAGGTCAGTGTTCTGTCACTCTAACACTGGCACAGGATTATATATATATATATATATATATATAAAATTACTTCCCATACAGTGTTTAATTGTTCAAGACCATTTTATTGGAGGACAAAGCTCCTGCTTAGACCTTTTAAACAATAAGCACGTGACCATATGCCATCTCCGTGCAAGGTGCATACTATTAAACAGTGTCCATCTATTGAAGGGTTGTCAATTTCAGAGACTCGAACATTTTTTAAAGAACTCCATGAGGTAGCTATGCGTAAGATGTTATTTGGCCAAATAATTAAACAAGTTGTATTTTGTCTCTGGCTAAACAATCTTACTCTTCAACCAAAAATATAAAGATCAACAATAGTACAACCAACAAAAGGTAATTAAATTGTATCGACTTCAATTTATGCAAATGAAATATCATGCTCAAAGAACGACACCGGTAAGAGATCATGTTTGTTTGTTAACCAGATATATACTAAGAAATGAAAACATGTACCATCAGCAACTTGCTTTAAAATTTCTGTAAGCTTCTACATTCCTCGAGATGCATGTAAAAGGCCAGTAAAAATGGAGTTTAGGTGAATTGCTCCAACCAAGAAACGAAAAGGAGCCATGTGGGTATAACTACTAGATATCTAGGGTTTAGGACACCAACCTATATTTGGCAATGGTGGACAAAACTTTCCAAATCTGGAAGGTTATACAACTTGCTTAATATAAAAAAACAGAATAAATTATGTGGATCACTATCCTCCATAAAGTTGCAACCCTTATAGTTTGACTAGCTCGTATTTCATTGGATCTAAGATATATTATAACTAATGATTTAGAAAGTTTATAATCTTGTAGGATAGACCCCATTTCCCAAAATTAGATGAATGTGTTTAGTATCTTATTATAACAATAGTAAGCCCACTCTGTAAGGACTATTATATTAATGAAAAGGAGACTATAATAATCACCAAGCCAAATGCATAGATGTAAAGGCAAGATCCCACCTTCAAGGAAGCCAAAAAGAACAACAACGAATTGCTTTGGGTACAGAACTTCTACAGATTTCTCAGCATTAATTCTTGCTCATCTTTTCAACTTCAGCTTTGTCATCAACTACTCGTAACTCTTGGATCATCTCTTCAAGGTGCCAAATTTCTTTCGCTAATTCATTTGCTACAACCTTAAAAAGGAGTATTGAAAGGCACAAATGACATCAAATGGCTACCAAATGAAGGGGGGGGCAACTTGTTTCAGCTTCTAATTTTGAATATGGAGGTTGAAGCTTTGTCATGTTGCGGACAAAGCTCCGCAATAGCAATAGTGCATATGGGTGAGAAGGACTTCATTGTTGCATCTGGTGAGTCCACTTTTATCCCAAAGCATCTATTCTTGAACAAAGCTCCGCAATAGCAATAGTGCATATGGGTGAAAAGAGCTGGAAACAAGATCTATGGAAGGACTTGATTGTTGCATCTAGTGAGTCCACTTTTATCCCAAGGATATTCTTGAACAAAGCTCCGCGGACTTGATTGTTGCCTAGTGAGTCCACTTTTATCCCAAAGCATCTATTCTTGAAGAAAGCTCCACAATAGCAATAGTGCATATGGGTGAAAAGAGCTGGAAACAAGATCTAACCGCGAAGCATTGTTGCATCTAGTGAGTCCACTTTTATCCCAAAGCATCTATTCTTGAACAAAGCTCCGCAATAGCAATAGCAATAGTGCATATGGGTGAAAAGAGCTGGAAACAAGATCTAACCGCAAAGCATTATTGCATCTAGTGAGTCCACTTTTATCCCAAAGCATCTATTCTTGAACAAAGCTCCACAATAGCAATAGCAATAGTGCATATGGGTGAAAAGAGCTGGAAACAAGATCTAACCGTGAAGCATAGAAGAAGAGGGAAAAAAATTAGTTCAATCTAAAGTAGTTGACAAAATCGTCAATTTAGGCTTTAGCTCTAGTAACAATTCTGAGGTAGAACAAGAGTGTTTCGCCCTTGTAGGAATCCGCAATGCTTGCAAGCAATAAAAGCTAAAAAGCACATACCTTTATTCTCAAACAAACTCTCTTCAATTTATGGGAATTCCAATAATAATTATAAAGAAAAGTTTTAAGACTAGGGGATGAGTCACAACTTGAGGACCAAGCAACCAAGTCGACTTAATAATGTATGGACTTCCCTTTGGACTTACAAGGCCCATAAGAATAGCCTAAAAGCTCAAGCTAAAGTCTATTCTAGCATACTACTTCTACAACCAAAAGACATGATTACTGAAATACCCCATATACCTAATAATTCCTTATAATTTTAAATTATAACAACTGAACATAAGTGCTTAGCCATACCACATCGTAAACTTAGAGCTATTGAGAGATAGATAAAGAGGCTCTTCTTCTAATTCTAAAGATTTGGAAAAATATCAACAAGAAAATATCTTCTAACCGCGCGCACACAAATACAAACTAAAAAAATTGGTAGAAAACAGAAATATAACAAAACTCCTTAACATGTGAAAAAAAAATAGTTGTTTAGTATACAACCTGTGAAATATGTAGGCATGCAAGCTACAAGATTAAAAATATATATAAATATGGAATTTCTAACCCTTGTCTCATATGCCCACATTTCTTCAAATCCGCGGAAGCTTCCTAATTTGTACCACCTCATGATCCCAGCAATAAACCATGCTACAATCTCAGAGAGACAAGCATGATTAGTATATCCACCGTCCATATAGCTTTGATTTCCAAGTTTTTATGGGAGCACTTTAATGGCGGCATGCTTTAGTAAAAGGCGAAAGAATATTCGCTTTGGGCTCACCACATGGCTGCGTAATGGCAGCATGCTTATACGTATATAAAATTTTCTGTAAGGTTAGGTTTTTCAGATTGTGTTGATGTCTTCAAATATCTACGGTCAGTATAAAATCTGACTTAGCTCATAATCCCACTGACAACTACCAACACTACTAACCACTGTTGTAGGTTATCCAAGTTGTTAGTTAAGAGACTAAGTCAACCAAAACCAGGTCATACTCTCCATGGGCGCCCCAGTTGGGTCAACCTGACCCAATGTCCATGTACACTCCACCCCTCCAAAGGGCTTGGATTGCAAAGATCACTAGGGATAATATGGTCCTAATTTCTTTCATTTTCCTTTTCTTTAGATAAATAGTAAAAATTAGAGGGGTGTGGGAAGTATAAATGCGAATATCTTCAAGAATACTATCTGATATGCCAGTATAGCTGGCCAGTTTTACATATTTTAACACAAAGTTAAGCAGACTTTGAATTGAATTGACAGCTTTACTGTAAAGTAAAAAAATATGTGAAGTGAAAAAGAAAAATAATTAACAAAAATTAAGAATAAATAAAATTTGTTGTATATGCTTGTTAAGAAGCAGAAATTCATTCAACTTATTCGAATATCACAAAAAACAATAATTAAACAACTTTATGCAAGAATTACAAGATTTCATAATATATATATATATATAATTTTCAAGGGGAGGATCTTCTGAAAAAAGTAAAGGGAAGAATTAAGAATAGCATCATATGATTATTAAGATATTTGACAAGACTTGAGCAGAAGCTCTTTGAGGAGTGCTCTGCATAAAAACCTTTAGCACTATCCTCATCCAGTTGAACCATCATTTCCCTATGGATGCTAGCTGAACTAGACTCCAGAATAGTTTACTTATCAAACTTGTATGCTTGCCAAACAATCCATCTGGTTTATCATCGCTAAGTTGCTCTCTTCTTTTGAACTACTATGTCCAGAAGATCTATATTTAACGTAGCAGAGTGGTAAGAAACTACAGCCAGCACATAGAGTAATAAAAAGTTATCACAAAAAATAAAATTTGTGCTGATGAAAACCTAAATTTAGCAATTGTTGATAATACAAACAAAATCTTAACAGCATTAGATTACGTGGATCGGATAACTCGCCCAAGTCCAACGAATCAATGATTTCATCGGCAGAAAGCACCATCTACTAAAACAATTTCAATGTAACCAAATGAACGAAAGTCTCAGTTGCACCCTGCTTGCTTATACAATATACAAAATATCCAGCTTGGACTTGCTACATAATGTCATCAAATACATATTCAAATTCTAATAAGCACACACACAATATATATATATATATATATATATATATATATATGCTGAATTTAATCGTTGGCCATAATATCTAACTAGTAAATCATGAGTCATGACCCTCTCAAAATAACATTATAATTTCCACGTACCATTACACTGCCAATTAAGAGGGTAAGATCCATAATCGATTGAAGAATTCTCAGAAACCCCTCCATACTGTCCACAAGCACAATGGGAACAGTTAATAAAGGCAATACACAAATTATTATTACAATAATCAACAATATGATAAACCCTAGCTTTGCATTTGCTTACCAACAAGGAAGAGAGGAAGCATATATTAAAGAAAACTAGAAATCTTCCTAAGGATGGAATCAAATTGAGAGCCATCTCCGCATCAAACTGAAAAAGAATCAGTAATATACTATCGTCACAATCAATAAAAATGGCGGGAACAATATATAATGAATTTGTATTGTGTGTATTATTAAGATTAAATAAATAAATAAATAAATAAATATATATATATATATATATACACACACACACACACACACTGGCGTTAACATCTGGTTCGGGCACTGTTGTGTCGGAGAGATGTGTGAAGAAATTCGCGGTGACGCCGGAGAAATAGGTGTCGGGTTTTCTAGTCTCCAACAGGAGAAATGGGAACCGCGGTAAGATAGTTTGGGAATTGGGAAAATTAAAGAAATATAAAAGAGTAAATAATAAACAGTGTCAAATTTTGAATGACTCAAATGATTTATTAGATGAGCGAAAAATTTAAAATCATCTGAGTTTTGTTATATATATATACTAGCGGCAACCCGTGTCTTCGACACTAAAATTTTTTTTTGGAGAGGAAGAAGAAGGTATTGGGGATAGAGTTTGGAGAGGAAGAAAAAGGTAGAAGAAGAGAGGAAATAAAGAAGAGAAATAATGAACGGTCAGATTTATGCCAAACTTTGGACGGCTCAGATGATTTATTAGATGAGCGGGAAATTTAAAATTATTTGTATTTTATTATATAGATATATATATATAGAGTCCGGATCTTAAGCATACCCTCTTAAATGACATACCAAGCATACCCTCTTTAGCGACGGACCGGGCGACGGTTTGGTCCGTCGCCATAGGTTCGGTCCGTCGCCAAAGCCTTTAGCGACGGGTCCGTCGCTAAAGGCTTTGGCCACAGACCGGTCCTATGGCGACGGACCAAACCGTCGCCCGGTACGACGATAAAGTGGGTATGCTTGGTATGCCATTTAAGAAGGTATTCTGTGTATATATATATATATATATATATATATATATATATATATATAGATATATATATATATATATATATAGTCCATTACTTAGGCTCACCCTTAAAAAGCCCACCCCCCTTTTGCGCCGGACCCGACGACGGTTTGGGTGTACAACCGTCGTCTATACTTTTAGCGACGGACAATATATAGCGTCGCTAAAAGTATAGACGACGGTTGTACACTCAAACCGTCGCCGGGTCCGTCGCAAAAGGGAGGTGAGCTTGGGGTGAGATTTTTAAGGATGAGCCTAAGATCCTTACTATGTATATATATATATATATATATATATATATATATATATATATATATATATATATAGGTATAGAGAGAGTATTAAAAATATATTAACGCCAATTCCACCCACGTTTCCCTTTTGCCACCGCAAGGTTAGTTATTTAATAATTTTGTCCCTCCCTTTTTTCTCTATTAAATATTTAATAAAATTATTAGTATATTCTTACAATAATTGCGTTGTGGGTCGGAAAGACTAGTCATCAATTATCATCAATTATATAATTAAAAGTATAAATTTAATTTAAAATTTTTAGTTCAACTTTTTTCTTTCTTATCTAAATTAATACAATGCTGTGTTTAGGTTGAACAAATAGAACAAAGGATGGAATAAAATAAATTTAAAGTATTTTAAGTGTATATTTAGTTGTTGGTGATGATGAGTGTTATCATATAATGATAAAATTATTACATATATCTATTGCATTAGAATGGATTTTATTTTACATTCTTCACATGAAATAAAAAAATAAATTGATGAAATTAATTTTCATTCTATTAGAATGATTTATCCTCCAAAATGATCATCAAATATATTATTTTTATTTCATTCTTTCCTTTATTCCATTTTTTCATTACAAACATCGCATAAGTATTATCTAAATTTATAAGAATTAAATACTATTCAAATTTATGAAGTATTCAAAAAGAAACCTTAATCAACTAGGGAAAAAGGAAGTTGTTTTTGTATTTATATCTCTAATAAGAAAAAGAACTTCTAAAATAATTTTTATTTGGTTCTACCAATTTTATTACAAGTTTTTTTTTATCAAAGTTTTATGTAAGATAATATATATTTAATAAATTATATGTAGGGTAATTTCATAAAGATATTAAGATATCCAAAATATCTCTTAATAAATCACATGAGTTAATGATATTAGCATTAATCTTGAAATTATTCATTGTTAAATTAATATATTAACTAAATTAAATTTATTAAAACTTAAATTTTATAAAATCACATGATTAGGTGTAGTAATAATATTTGTGATTTTTTTTGAAACACAATAACTATAAAAATTAGTTAAAAATTCTAATGAATTAATTACTAACTAATTGTCATAACTAAATTAGAATTTATTAAAACTTAAGTTTCATATTTTTATTCAAATTAGAAATTTAGGCAAATGTTCTTAATATAAACACTAATATAGAATTTCCTCACAAACTTAAATAAAATACAAATAATTATTTTTTTATAATTATAACTAAATAAATCTACATATACTCTATTCAAGTGTTTACCTTGATAATTGATCGAAGGAACCTACAAAATATAATTCAATAATTTATTATTTAAATAAATATTTAACAATTTAATAAGTACAATTACCTTTTTAAAAATCTAATTAAATATTTATTTTATATTTAATTCATATATAACAAAACTATTATACATGACACATGTACTTCGCACGGGGTTGATGAGCTTGTTTCATATAAGGAAAATGATATATATTATAAATGTTTATATTGATTTTTTGATTGTCAATTAGGTACATAAGTATTATTGATTATATTTTTAGAGATATGTGTAATAAATGAAGTCTTTTTATAATTTTTTTTTAAAAAATGTATATTAAGTAAAACTCTTTTATAATTTCATATATTAATAAGTCTAGGACTCTTTTATATAAAATGGTAACTGCGGCACTTTTTTTATTTTACCCCAAACCGGAGTATATTTATGTTGTTTTGGACATTTATTATAGATTTATATAAAAAAAATATATACGGATATAATAATTGTAAAGAATTCATGTTCAATTATTATATCAGCATAAAAATTGTTTGTGGGCTAAATCTTGAAGGTGGGCTAAATGTATCTTATCTTGAAATCGATTTTTACTTCGAATTATTGTATTCCCTATTGTTGGGAAAAAAAGGTCCAACTTTTTCCTTTTCTCTTAAGGTTATACTCTGTATTTGAATTTTAAAAATGTGTATTTTTGAAAATTAATTTTTTAAAGAAAAATTGTGTATAAAGATGTTCTGCGCAAAACGTAAAAATTCGAAATTTTTTTTCAACAATAATCTACCTCCAACACTTTCTCACTTATATGATTTATATTAAGTTTTGCACAATTAACTAATTGGACATAATATTTTAAATAATAAATTTTAGCTAAAATTTAATATTTCAAAAAAAAAAGAACTAGTTTTTTACATCCAAAAGCCCGTTAAGCCAACTCAGCTACAGATCATGTGTGGGTTGGGGAGGGGGGGGGGGGGGGGACAAATTATTAAAAAAACAACAAATATCTCAAAATAATTAAACTATGACCATAAATGATTTGTATTAGGGTCAGAAGAAAAAGATAGAAAACATAACTTTTTTTATATATAATAATATAGACTAAATTCCACTCCTACATTAAAAAACCATAATCTGGTATTTGTATAGCACTTATTTTCCTATATATCAGCAGCATTGATCACATGAATCACAGAGCTCACAACAACACTTAAGGCACTCGAAACATGCAAGGGCAGTGCAGAGCTGTGTGAAAGCAACTGCACACCGATCATTCAGCTGTGAACAAGCCTGGATGCAGCACAAGCAGCAAAAGCGGTCCTGCAGCTCCACACAACAATTTGATGCGGCCTTCATCATGAAATCTTCATATTCGTGCATCTTTGGTTCTCCGCTTTCCGGAGGAAGATTCTCAGCTGTGGCAATCAAATCACCAAAGCCAACACCCATATTTTGAAGGAAAATAATTTTCCGTCCATTCAGCCCAACCATCTGCGGCAGAATAATTGCACACCAGTTCTTAAACCAAGTAATTTGTCAACAAGAATTTACTGAAATATAAATATGTCTCATATTATAGGTTGCTGGTATTAAAATAACTTCAAATGCTTATTGTAAACCTATGATATGGAATTCTGGATAGAGAAAGACAATCTTGAGATACTGTAGTATACTAATCTGACATTGAGATGAAGTTTAATTTAAACATCAAAAATAATGTTTGTTAAAGTCAACTAAAAAAATTATATTCATGAAATACTAGTGACTCGGTCCTTGCCAGACATAAACAACAGAAGTATCCAAATTTAACAAAGCAACTGACTTGGTAGAGCTAGCTAGCAATATGTGTTAGTAGAATTAGAATAGGCAAAAGCATACCTCTTGTTCAAGACCTGGTCCAGATGATTGCTTCCCTTTATCAGTTTGAACTAAAATCATGCAGGTATACTCTGATGGAATACCTGTCTGTATGCTCATTTTTGCAACCTACAAGTATGGGAACAACTGAAGCAAATCAGAAGATGATCACATATACCAGGTTTTCAGAAAGGCAAAACATACCCCTTTCACGGTGTAAATAAACAGGCAAACAATTCTTCCACTGAAGAACCCCATGATTGGTCCATAGATAACAGAAAAATCATTAAAGAAGAAGTATGCAAACCATAAACAAAACAAAATATGCACTATGCCAGAATCTATGTATTTAAATTTGCAACAATGGTTCATGTGAAAACTATCAATTATCACAAAATGCTGGATGTTTTTCAAAAGGAGAAAAATCATTCTCCTACTGTATATGCACTAATCCTTTCTGAGCAAATTAGAATACATTCTTCGCCGAGAATGAAATGTTAGTGAAATCATAAAAGTGAAAGCCAACCTTATCTTCTAATTGTTTGCTCCCTGAAAACCAAGCCTGAGATGTGAGTGTTTCAATATGCCTTCTTGCAAGTACCTGCCACAGAAAATCAAAATTAGAAAAGGAAAATGAGCATTGCTTCCAAATATTTGTTTGTACACCATTGTAAAGTATGAGACCCTGTCTGGGAAATGGGGCTAAATGTATAGAAATGACAACATCTACTGCAATGACTCCATCCTATTAGATTGATGTGTCTTCAAGTTAACTCAACTGCATGATTTCATTTCCTCGAAAGTTTTGACGTATTCAGTGTTATAAGCTAAGCTAATTAAGTTGGAGAAGTTTAGGACGAACCACGAATGCACCATAAAAAAAAAGATATTATGACGGGAAAATTGCAAGTGGCTTGGTATACTTCTGCACATTAAAATATATCTCCCTCCCCCTCCTCAGGAGGTTGGTGATTGAAAAGATAACGAACTCAGACTGGGCAACTATAAAATGATTTGATATGAAAGGGAAGCCGGCATCTAGCATGCCAGTGTTTCTTCTCATGTAGAACATCGATTGACTAGGAGAACTTGTTTAGAGAAAATTGAAGGAAGAGCTGTGCTGTATTACTCCAATGGGCCTGGTAATTTGATCTAAAAAAAGTAACTTAGTTTTCTATCCGTATATCTTTTGACAAGTCGTCAAATATACATTAAACATAGCTACAAATTCTTTTTCTTTGCCGTCATAATAATCCCTAATCATCATTAAATCAGAAGAAAGATATAAAATATGTCATATAGTCAGCATTGATCAGATATATAATAAGTTGAAAAAGAATTAGTTTTAGAACTTGAGAAATTACCCTGTCTAGAGGAAAGTCCTTTGCTTTCTGCACTTTCACATCTACCACAAAACTACTCAAATCTGCCAAATTGCCGCTAACTTTAACCGAGTCAGGAAAATTCCCGTGATATCTGCCTGAAACGATCAATGGACATCCGGTCGAAAGGTCTGGAATATGAAATGGGTATAACTGCAATGAGGACATATGAAAAGAGTGTCCCAGTGAAGAAAATGTCAAACAAATGAAATCAAACAAGTGCAGTAAAATTCACATCACAGAAGTTTCAAAATGGAAACTCCTCCAAAAACTCCCATCACAGAAGCCCACAACAGTGTACCTCTAGTTTATCAAGACGTTCCAAAGCGTCAATTGTAATATTTGTAAGAATGATTGACGAAGCATTGTTAAATAGCCTTTGCATTTTGAAGATGATAGAATCTGGGAAAATGAACATTGACATATAGAAGTAAGAAATTTGAAACTATCATGCAAGAATACTTAGAAACTTGAGATTAAGAAAATGCTTGTAAAGACGCATAAAAAAATCACGGTTCCAATGCAAACAAATAATCTTAAAGGATCTGACTGTCAAAGCTCAACTCAACTAAATGACGCCTTTTAACCCAAACTAGTTGGGGTAGGCAGCTGATTTTCACAACTATGATCCAAATTTATACTACTCCGTTTGCCGTCATGAAATTAATATTGTAATTATAGTCTGCAGTGTAAACTAGAATGGAATATATTGTTACTGTAAAGAAGATATAATTGACTGACGCAATTATATAAAGCAACTGACCAGTGTCATATGCAGCATCATGATAGCCCCTACCAATTTGTGCAAGCATATGAAGGAAGTAATGATTACAATATGAACCTGAAAAAGATGTACACAAAATAAAATTTCTGAAAACAAAAATAAATGCAGAGAAAATAATTGCATCAATGACTAGGGCTGAAACACTGAGGTTCAGATGGACAAATGTCAAACAGTCGAATAAACTTATTGATATAAATACCACTTGAGAACTAAGAGATGAATAAAAAAGACAAGATGTGAAAACATCACTTGCTTTGACAGGTTCATGAAGGAGGCAGTAATGACACCAGTCAAACCACTGAAAAGGAGTAACCTGGTTTAGTTTGGATGTGCATATAAGAACATTGGGAAGGCCAAAACCGGTATGAGTTTGACACAGTGAGGAACCGTGTGTTGACAATTGAATTGACACAGTTTATGGCCTACAACAGTGCATAAGGAATAAACAGGTTGTGCAATTATCTCAAATGGTCAGCAACAAGATCATGCAAGTTTAATTATACAAAAAGTATCTCCCATAAATCTTCTAGATATAAAAGAAGTCGCCTCATATACCAAAAGAAAACAGTTGATAGATGTTTCTGCTAAAACTTGAGGTGGAAAAAGAAAAAAAGGCTAACCTATGCCAAATGTGCAAATACGAGGACAACTCAGTCCTCCATTTGCAAGGCGACTTTTCATGACATTACAAATGTCTCTTTCATTTTCAACGGCCCCGTCCGTAATGAGAAAAATGAATGGAACTGAATCACCAGTTTCTGCTACCATCTCTATTGCCTGAAATAAGCAGAGCATCAGCAAGAACTAATTTAATCCTCAGATAGATAAAACTGGTATAGATGAGAATAGAAGTATAAATTTTATATAAGTTTTAATTGTTCAACAAGCACATAAACAAGGATTTGCTAGTTAAGCAAGATCTCAGCCTATTATTAAAGCCATCCAATTCCTGAAGAATATCTTGGTTGAGTAATGATTATGACATCTGTAGACCAATCAAACAGAATAAAATCGGAATGACCCAAAGATGTTGTGTGTCTATGCTTGTGTCAAAATCCCAACCTGGCATGCATTAACACTGAGCCAAGACTGAGATGGTATTCAGTGTCCCAGTTTCTAGTATTCACTTTGTCATTTAGGTGAAGAGAGTAGTCAAATACTAGCATATGTGAATTTGCTTATTCTTTATGATAATCAGCTAGCAATCATCTTTCTTGTGTAGAGAAGGCCACTAGAAAGTAGATTACTCTTTGTCAGAAGCCAGTAGTAAGTAGTACCAAATCACAATTGCAAATATATGTGGGACTTTTAAGAAAAATATCGAGGATTTGGACATACTTGATTTAGGGGAAGAGAAATGTTTGTGCCTCCCTCTGAAATTAAACTTGTGTTAATCCATTCAGTAGCATTTTCAATTGCTTCATTTGTTGCCAGCTCAATGGATGGTGAGAATAATTCAGTGTTCTCATTGAAGGCAATAATGTTGAAAGAATCTATGGATTTGAGTTTGGAGAGGGCTTCTAGTAGTGCAGTTTTTGCAGCCTCAATAGGGCCTCCACGCATGCTTGCACTTACGTCCACTACAAAAAGAACTACCTTTCTGAAAACCTATCAGATTCATTAAAATGGCATGAGTATAAACGCACTATGACATAAAAACAATAGAAAAATAAAAACTATAAATTAGTAAATCATGCAAACTATGAATGTAGGCTTAATATTGATGAGTAAATCAACATGACAGCAGTCTTTAGTAGTAACATTGTAAAGCAGGAAGTACTAAAATATTCAACTGCCACCTCAAAGTAAAAGAAAAAAAGCTATATCAGTAAACTTGTTGAACAGATCAAGGGCTAAGGTCAAGTCTATTATAATCCAATGCCTCAGAGCTTTGCAGCCAGGGAGGTCATAAGTTACCGTGCCATATGAAAATATATCAAGTTGCAGACAGAAGAGAGTTGCTCTATGACTAGCCCAAATTTGATACATAGTACCAAGATTGTCTTATCCAGTTTTCAGTCTTAACAGTCCTGCAGCTCAAATTTCAAAGGCCTAGTTTGATCCTAGGCTAGTTAAGGAATCAACAGATCCAAAACTTAAAAATTGCATGCTTCTAAATGTAATTTATAGAATCTAATCTCAAATGTTATACTGTTGGAACACATTCACCCAGAAACAGGACCTAACATATTCTTAAAAGACACTATAGAATCAGATAAGAATGACAAAGGTCATATAATTTTCCAACTGACCTTCCTACTATTGTCACTCCCTGGGAATAGATAAAGGCAAAACATCTCTCGCTGGTCAACATCATGAAGAGATGGAGACTGCAAGAGTATACCACCAGATACATCACATGAGCAAACCTGAAAACGTAGTGGCCAAGCAAAAGATCTATTATAACACGTCAAATAGATGAATTACTTGCCTAAAGCAGGTCCTTGAATCCCTACAGTTATCAGATTATGATCATTAACATCTAAAAGTAGGGTCTACACAAAGTCAAATTGAAAGGTATACAGTTCAAACAAGATAATTAGACGAAGGTCCAAAGCCTTACAGAAAAAGAAAAGAAGAAGTCACTAATGGACCACGACAAAACTTCTGCTTCATATGAGAAGCCCATCCACCCAGCCTCACGTCTTAGTTCCTGGAATAGAAGAAGAAGATAAAAGATTAAAAAAAAAATCATATGATCACATTCATGACTCAACTGGAAGTTCAAACACTGACATAGTCACGTACCTTTAGAGGATGACTAGTAGTTTTGCATAGGACCTGTGTCCCAATACCAGCATTCAAATTCAGTAGTATCTTTTCCCTTTTTGTGATATTCTTCACAACAGGTATAACATATGCTGGAAAACTAAACGGTATATTGAGGCAGAACTGACCATCTTGATACAGCAACTTTTGAGACCATCTAACTTTAACAGAGAGAATGGACCCACCATCAACCTATAAAGATTAAAACATATAAATTACATTTACGTTTCAAATGTATAAATAATACTTCTATCTGGCTCAGTAGTAACCTGGGAAACTTTTAGTGTATATATTTGACGTTTCAACAAGCATCCATCCTTCCCGCTGTCTACCTTTTCTGTATCTCTTGTATCTCCGATTGTGATCAATTGGGTATAGAATGATCTTCTACTATTATTGACCTCAACACCTAGAACTGAACCCTGTTAGCCAAGTCATATATCTTTTGAGAACTAAGAATTAGAACATCAAAAATGAACAAAGAAAATACTTAGCAGCTGAATAGCACAAATCTGATGTGCAATGGTGATATGTAGCCATTAGGCCACGAAAGATGCAAGACTATGCTACACAGTGGCACAAATAAAATTATTGCGATTCACTGTTGTAGGCGGTCTGAAGAACTTTGCAAGGGTGCACTATGTACGCAGCCCAAAAAGTACCAGGTTCCACATGAAGAGTAAAGCTTTCTACAAAATTACGAGGTAACAAAAGGTTTTTATAAACTGAACTTTTTCTTAAATTACATTGGAAATGTGGGGCATGATTTCATTCCGCTAAAATGATGCATAAGGCCAGCCTTACAAACATGTGAGACTTGAGCTGATGCCAACTTTGCAATATACAGCTCAAAAATGTGCTGGAGATGGCAACCTGAGAGCTAAAGTTGGCATGATTCCCATATTTTACTAACAGCCTTAAAGGGTCCATCAAGATTATATTGAGGAGCTGATATTAAGTCGGCATCATATACATGTTGTTTGCCTAGTATTTTAAATAATAAAAATTTTTAAAAAATATAGATAAAAGTAAATTTTATTCGCTAACGAGAGTCTGACATTCTGGGTGATTTGCAAGTTTTCGAGGGCTCCTCCAACCCCTCCCCATGGGCAGAAAATGGTGATTCTGTAACATTGAATTTTTACCATATGCATTCACGCACAGATGCTACTTGGTGAAAATAACAATTACCAGAAAAGTATTTTGTTGCCAAAAAAGAAGAAGAATAACAATGTTAATTTTAGCAATTACTCCAAATTAGAACTTAGTCTTTCTATAGTTTGATGAGTCTAATTTCTATATGTTCCATCAATCCAAAAATGAAAGTCTTATTTGACTTATTGACTTATATTTATTTATTTTTTGATATATTAAGGTCGAAGGTACTAAAGCATATGAATAATTTTCTTCAGCAAGTTTTTTTCTTCAAAATTTTATTAATTGTGGAAAATTATTAAAACTTATACTTAGATGTGTACTTAAGCATATCAAAGAAACTCAAAGCAGAAAATGAAAAGAGAATCATAAGTCCAACTTTTGGAGTGAGGGAGTATAGCATAAGTCCTTAATTGTATCCAAAGAGGGGAGGACTTTAAAAGGAAAATGAAAAGAGAACCATAGGCAATATTTGCGGGCGGCTAGCGAGTATGACAAATTGAGTTAATGATCATATTTTAAGCACAAGAAAACTGATTCTCTGTACAGTGATTCAACTAATAACCTACACCTTTTCACATGATCTTAGGGGGAAAATAAAGAACGAAGAACCAAAAACAAAAACAGTCGGTTATAGTTACCTGTTCACCCATTGGTATGGCAATGCGACAATCACAGCTTTTGCTAGCAATAACACAATGAACACGCCACGTGCCGGTCACCGTAACAAACGCAGTGTCCAAATAACACTCCACCTCCATTTCAATCCCATGCATGTGCAACGGAATTAACGCCGGCGGCTCACACCGTCCGTGCACATACGGCTGGTAGCTTGAAATGTCCGGATTATCCACAATCGCCGGTTCCGATATCTCGGCGTAAACCATCGGAGCCGTTGGCAAACACGTCTCCGACTTGTCCATGAGCGATGGCTTTGGGGCAGACATGGACTCATCTTTTCCGTAATAAATACGCTTTGATAGCTTGAGACCCAACTCAACTGAATTTGATAACTGGTCGGCCATGTAAAGAAAAGAAATTCGATTTTCCGGTGAGAATGTTGTTGTTTATGACATTGGATTCCAGACGTGAAGTTTGGGATTGAAAGTGAAAAGCGAAAGCGTACGTGATATGAAATGAATACGAAAGAGAGTTGAGTTGAGTTGAGTTGAGTTGATGTAGAGGGGAGTTGTACAGGATTGGTGATATGAAATGAATACGAAGGAGAGTTGAGTTGAGTTGATGTAGAGGGGAGTTGTACAGGATTGGGTTTTGATTTGAATGCCATTTATTACTGTTGTGTCCTTTTTGGAAAGATTCCGGTACATTTCGATCAACTATTCACTCTAATTCTTCATTTTTTTAATTTTTTTTTTAACCGCAGTAACGAATGAACAGGTTTTTATTTCTTTTTTCGGTGATTGAAAGTCCCTTTAATAATTAATGACATTACCTGATGATGAGATTTGTGTCATAATTTTTTTTTATTTTTTTTTTTGTAGAATTTCACTTATTTTGGTAGATATAATCTTCTATCAAACGATTGAAATTAACAAGTTTAGAAATGCGGTCAAGCTTAGTGTAAGTTATATTTTGAACACTGAATTATTCTTTTATCTTTTATTTAAACCCCAATTAAGGATACACATATCTATTAATAAATAAAATATTTATTTATGGGTTTTCTTAATATGTGCCTTTAGGGCACATATTAAGTATCAACATCGAGACGTTATATATGTATTGAAAATAACATTGTTGATCACAAGACATTTGTATTTGTGCATTGTTGATACCAATGTATAAACAAATAATATAACGCCTCGATGTTGACGCTTAAAATGTGTCCTTAAAAAATTCTTTTATTTATTTATTTATTATTATTTATTTATTTATTTATATCTTTTAAACATATGGAGTCAAGATAACTGATAATTTCCTTTTAATCTCTTAAAGAATCCATTTAATATGTATTGGTTTGGTATACAAAAGCTTCTCATTTCATTACTCGTGATATTTCTATGTTTACTCCAATGGAGAACATCTTATCTGGTAATAATACTAGTATTATAACCAAGAGAGTTAAAAGTGGACCACGATATTGGACCACCGACCATAAATGGTTCAGTGGGGGGCTAAGAAATTGGTCGTCACCTAATCATTCTGCACGCTGCCCACCTCCACCGCACACTCTTATCCCTCCCATCTACTCCTGAATGATAAACCAATATATTATACTATATGTATATGCATGCAGAGATCATAATAAGTAATAACAACAAAATAAGCATATTCACAAATATTTAATTTAATGCGTCCACTAACTAGTCCTTATCCTTGGTATACCAAAGACCCAAGTTCTTGGATGCATGTTATCCCTTTGTCTGTTGCACGAAATTTAGAGTTTATATAATTAACTCTAGAGGGACCCGTTCAATTGGACATTTTTATTAGATATTTTTTTATTTATTTTGTGTTTTTTTGAGTATAGATTCTAAACATTTTTATATTATGAATTTTAATTTTAATTTATAAAAAATGGAAAAAAATGATGTGTAATTTAGATATATATTAAAAAAATGTGTATGAGACCATGTAGGGAACCATACACATTTTTTTTTGATATATATCTAAATTATACCTATTTTTTCCTATTCTTTATAAATTGAAATTAAAATCCACAATATAAAAATGTTTAAAATATATATCAAAAAAAACACACAAAACAAATAGAAAATATCTAATAAAAATGTTCAAGTAGACCGGTCCCCCTAGGAGTACTCCTCTCTCTAAAGTTCAACTACCCTTTTTGATGAAGGTGGTGGTGGATGAGGAAAAAAAAATGGAAATTGATAGTGCGGTGCCTGTGATTGGTGGTGACTTTTTCAGAATGCATGGTATAAACAAATGGTGTACAATAAATTAATTAATCAAGCTTTATGGTTTGTGTCTCTTCTTACTTTCGGTTTTTAACTTTCTGAATTCGAACAATTGGACATTATAATGAGATCGGATGAAATGATGTCCAGCAGGTCATCATTCCATGTCCCCCTATAATAAATTATAAATCATTTAGTCGTATCAATGTTTCTTTAGGCCTGAAAGCACCTCTTTTTTTTCTTTTCTTTTTTAGTTCCAAGGGCTTGGTTGATGGCTAACTCCTTCCCGTTGATATATATGTCCCGCATGAGATGAAACAAGTGTAAGTATAGTACATTTATATCAAACATAATTAAACACTCAAAGAATATATTTTTATTTCATATTTACCTCCTAAAATTTATCAAGTAGTACTTAGTTAAGTAATAATGGTATAATATAAAATGAAGATGTTAAACTTGAGGATATTTTTTCAGTTTTACATTATCATTAATAAAAATGAGATTTTTTATGAAAAAAAAAGATAAATAAATAATTTTATAAGACGGAGGGAGTAAATAGAAGTAGTACTCCCTCCCCGTCTTATGCCTTAGTTCCTTAGCAAATACAAAATAAAAAAAAAAAAGACAAGAAGAGTATAAGCTAAATGAATTTTTACAATTAACCATGAGTTTATTGTCACTTGTAATTAGATTAAAACCCAACAAAGTTGGCACTTTTGAAGTCCGAAAGCACCATTTGGACCACCAATGTGAAACAGAAACACCAATTGCGTTAAAATCTTGACTAATTGGCATTGCCTCACAGAAAGCCAGAAAATGTAGTGTCACAAGGACTAAAAATGTTGTATGTTTTCCAACTCACCTCCAATGCATACATGCCAAGTTGCCAACCCAGTGAGAACAAATGCTAAAACAAAAAGGTATGTCAACATAACAATCCAGATCAACTTTTTGGTGAAGAAATATATTGTCAAAGGCGGGACCGTGGTTTTTCATTTATTTCACTTAACTATTTGATATAATGGTAATTGAAATTGATGAACGCTATTTATGATCAGACATTACCATCACAATGTAAGACCCTACCAGTACCAAACAATTAATTTGATTAGATGCAAATAACTGATATGCGATTTATGGACCACCCAACCATGATAAGAAGTACTTCCCGGGCTATTTTTTTCTTTAATGGTTCCGATCAAGGCAAGTGGATTGGTTGGTTTCCTCGTATTTAGATGGACTGTTTTTTATTCAATGGTTCCGATCAACACAAATAATGAGTTGGTTCATTTCCTCCTCCTATGTATGTAATTTGTTGTCTTCGTTCGACCTATAATAGTGGTAAAAGTGAAGCCTAGAACCTCTAAAAACAACTATTTTATTTTTGGGCTTCTCCACAAAATAGAACATCTGTTCTCTATGATTTGATTCGCAGAACATAGGTCAAAAAAACTTACTTACACTAAACAAATGTAATAATACAAAAAATAACTTAGTAATTATGTAACTTCTCAAAATTGTAAGTTGTCAAGAAAAAGTTGAAACAAATGAGACTTACGCAAACTGTAAATCACCACCAAGAATAGATTACTAAATTGATTTAACATATTTTCAATAGAACAAAGCCTTAAACTGAATTTGATCCTAAAATATGAATTCAACAATATCGGAACTACACATTTCAGAGAAAAATCAATGTCTCCAACTTGTATATACAAAAGCATATTATTAATACTCAAATCAGACAATCAGAAACCTTATAGGATACAGAGATAATAATAGCTAGGATGCCCTCAAACAAACTAATATGCCATCTATTCCAAAGATGCGAGTTCCAAATGTTGGAGTGACTCATTCTTCTTCAAACGTACGGTCAAACAGCAGCTGGCTCTGAGATATGATCGCGAACGCTACTCTGTAACGAAATCCTAGTTTTTGCACTTACCCCATTCTCCTTCCGGGATAAATATTTAGTGCTCGAGTACATGCTAATTGCTATACAAGCATAGGTTACAGTCCTTAGTCATTTTCAAAAAAGAAAAAAAATGTCTTGAGAAGGTAAAATAAATTTTATTAATCCAATTTAAGTTAGCGGATTCTCATCCTCATCCGTGTGAATTTATATTTTTGTTGAAGTGAAGTGTATTTTTTTATTCAAATATTAATTATTGATATTATAATAATAATTATGTATATAATTATAAAATTATATTGTACTCTACAAAATAGATTGAACTTGTTCGGTGGACATTGAAAAAAATCTTGGCAGCATTAGATTAGGTTGGGATTCAAATTTGATCGAATCAGGTCTATTTAGATCAGACCTTATGCCCAAAAAGAGGGACTCTACAAATTTCGGCATGTACATACTTTATTTCAAGCGGGGGCACAGCGAGATTCGAAAAAATAGTACTCGAGTTGGGCTTAATTCACACTTATAATATCGTATGTTTTGGCTTTAAAGCACTTTAAAAAAAGTATAGAATTTGTGTTCTTAAGATTAAGATTATGATGTACAAGTGTATCAAGAAATTGCTGGACAAACTTAAATTCTTAGCGAACATGTCTCTATAAATTTGCTTCTAAATTTTTAAAAAACAATAATAAAAATAATTTGCTCCTAAAATAATGGATTATAGAAGTTCTTTTAATCTGGTCAGACCCCCTACATCGCACTGCTCCGCCGAGGGCACAGTACTTTTATGCTTTTTATCCGGGTGTTCGTTTTATGTTGGGTTCACCGGCCCAATTTATAAATTACTAGGGGTATTTGATGGGCCCAAGTCGTGTTGCTCAGCCCAGGGTTAGACCTCTGATTAATTGTTTCAACGGTGTCGTTTGAGTTAGATAAATTAGTCAAAACAGTGTTTCTGTATCTTGGGAACAAAGAAAAGATTGATTCTATTTCTTGTGAGAGGAAAAATTTACTAGTAGTATTTCTTTTTTAAAAAAGCCCTAAGTTGACAGAGAGATCGAACAAGAAGAAGCGAAGTAATGAGTCGTGGAAGTGGAGGTGGTTACGATCGTCACATTACGATCTTCTCTCCTGAAGGCCGTCTCTTCCAAGTGGGTACGTGAATTTTTAGCCACTCTACATTCGCCTAATTCTCCGATTTGGTTTTCCTTAGAAACTTATTATAAAATCGACAAGGACTTGTTGAAATAAAGAAATTTCAGCTCTATCAAACTATTTATCAGTTATTTGACCAAATAATGAAACATATACTTTCCATTTTCACTTTTTATTTTGGAATGATTTGAACAGAATATGCATTTAAAGCCGTTAAGGCTGCTGGGGTAACATCGATTGGTGTCCGAGGCAAAGACTCGGTCTGTGTTGTAACTCAGAAGAAGGTTCCGGTGAGTATACTTTGAGGATAGATGGAATATGCATTCGTTCCTTGTTAAAGTTCCTAAAGTTCCGAATTTGAATACAGGACAAGCTTTTGGATCCAACTAGTGTCACACATCTTTTCCCCATTACTAAGTACCTCGGCTTGCTAGCTACTGGCACAACAGGTTAACTTCTGTTGATTTTCTTTTTATGATAGTTCACTTGATCATTTGTTAATGGATAACTTTTAATTGTTTAAATTTAGCTTAAATTTTTGTGTTAATAAAGATCGGTTTGGTTTCATACCCTAACATAAACTGCTCTTAGATTTTATTAGTGATGTATTATTTGGCACAAAATAAGACTAATAATTGTATTTTCATTAATATATTGAAAAGAGATACACATAAAATTATTGTATTCTGATGGAACTTCAATAGTCGTATGTTCAATGTTGTCACATTTATCACCAGTATGTTGTACTTAGTGAAGTAAAGAAAAGAACAGAAATGAGATGTCACATAAGTGGGACTGCTGCTTTTGTCCTCCTGGATTGAGGAATATTTATACATGAAGTTGTAGTTGAGACAATAACCTATCATTGATACGATGAAAAAAGTTGGTTGTCAGCATGCTGTTCGTAAAATGTTGCCTAGGGATTTACTCACATTGACTGAGCTGTTCACTGTCAATGTTTAGCGTTTGTTATTTATTTTCTTGGTTATGCATTTCAAGTTCAGTCCTTTTTTATTTTTAAATAATTTATGCTTCAATATTGTTTGAAATATTTTCAGCTGATGCAAGGACCTTGGTTCAACAAGCAAGAAATGAAGCAGCTGAATTTCGCCACAAATATGGATATGAGATGCCTGTTGATGCACTTGCTAGATGGTATACCAATATTGTCTTACTCTTGAAATCGAATTTGCGCCCTACTTGATTGCTTGGGAGTTGGGATGTCATATTTTCTTCACTGAAATGGTAGTTTAGTTAACGCTATAGAATAGTGTGATGCTATGAGGTTTTTGGGGAAACTTTCATGCTTTTATTAATTTTTTACTGCGTGTTGATAATATTGCTTTCCTTTATGCCCTTTCTTTTTTTTTTTTGGAGAAGGGACTAGTATGTAACATGTATCTCTTAGTGGTATATGAGAAATGGTAGTTCAGTGAACACTATCGAATAATGTGATGCTTTGAGGTTTTTGGTGGAACTTTCGTGTTTTTTCATTTAATTTTTGTTGTTGGTATGTTGATAATATTCCTTTCTTTTTTGGCCCTTCTTTTGCAAGAAGTGACTACTACTAGTATGTATTCATGTATCTGTGATTGGTATGTGAGAACGATATTTGGTATACTGCCTGGTTGATATTTTCTGTTCTCTAGGTTTGGTGTGGTTCAAACCAATACCATTTAGGTTGTGTGCCACCACTTATATGCTATTGTTTCTTAGCAGATATTGCTTCTATAATTTTCCCAGCTGTACACTGGAGCTTTTCCTTAGCAATCATCCCTGCATCTCAACATTGCTTCTTAAATATTGCCAAAATCTATAACTGCACACCAAGAATATTTCATTGTTAATTTGGCATGCATTACAGTGGACTCGTTTATGTATGTGCAGGATTGCAGATAAATCACAAGTTTATACGCAGCATGCTTATATGAGACCTCTTGGAGTAGGTATATTTCAGGCATTTTTAGTTATCAAGTTTTCCTTTCTGCAGTTTGCCTTTCAATTGATACCGCAACGTTAGACGTTATTTATTTATTTATTTATTTATTTTTATATGGATCCTATTGTGATGCAATCACATATCAGACTCTGCATCTCTCTCTTAGTTTGCAAGTTCCATTAGCTTTTACTGGCATAATTCACTTTTTTTACATTGTCTTTTAATTGTTTGGCAGTTGCTATGGTTTTGGGTATTGATGACGAGTTTGGACCTCGACTATTTAAGTGTGATCCTGCTGGCCATTTCTTTGGTCATAAGGTATTTAGAAACCTCTTATTCTAAGTCATATGTTGAAAAATACGGTCTCTTTTCCTTTTCTTTTGTTTTTGCCTTTGTCTTTAAATTTCTTGTTGTTTCTTAACATGATAAAAGAACAGTTCTGCCAGGAAAATTGGATTATATGTTGTTGATTTTTATTTATCAAGAAAAATTATATGATCTTACTTATTCAAACCAAACCTTCTTTGAACGTGTAGCCATATAATCAACCCATATGATTTTACTTCACATCCTTGTTCAGATAATCATGTCGTGCAACCTTGAAAAATCGTACTATTTATTAGCAAAATTACCAGTCTCTCTCTCTCTCTACTTTGACTTAAACCAACACCAGTGCCCAAGTTCAGTTAAGTTTTCAAAAATTAGCTTTCTCTCTCTGCCCCTATCCAAGGTTAAATTTTTTGAGACGGGTATGTATTTTACTCTATCATGGTTATAGTTCTTGGTTCATTAGGAAAAACCGATTTCGTACAACTTTTTATGTTTGGTTATTTCTTCTGTGTCACATAATTTGATCTGAAAAATCTTGGGTGGGAGCTGATATTGTTGTGTTTTAGGCTACAAGTGCTGGATTGAAAGAGCAAGAAGCAATAAATTTCCTTGAGAAGAAAATGAAAAATGATCCAGCCTTTACATATGAGGAGACTGTACAGGTAAATATATCCTTACAGACCTTACCATTGATGGATGTTTAGGCAAGTGATAAATCCAAACTTGAAAATAAGTATTGAATTGGCGATGGTGCTCTCCTGTGATTTATTATTGTATTCCTTACTTTTTTTTTACTATTCCCTTTTTCCCTTTCTTTCAAGTGGTTCCTTATCAATGATAAATGATATATATCTGGATGCTTTACTTAGTAGTAACAATGTGATTATTCTGTTGTGTAGACTGCCATTTCAGCCCTGCAATCTGTTTTACAAGAGGACTTCAAGGCTAACGAGATTGAGGTACTATAAATCTCTGTCCTTCGTATGATCATATGTTTATATTAGTATTCTAAAAGTTGTTAGGCAGACCTAGGCGGCGGAGGGGGCGCCTAGGCGGTGCCTAGGCATTTTCCTAGGCGGACAAGGCGTTTTCGTTGGCGGTCTCATTTATTTATTTATTTATTATACATACTTGTTATACTATACAAAGCATAAATGAGATGTAATTTTCTAAAATTTTACATGTAAATTATTAAAAAAACAATATTTAAGATGTAAAAATTCATTTGAAATATTGTAGAGCTTTGAAGTAGAGGTCTAGTTCTGCCTGGGGGGCGTAGGCGTCCAGCCAAATCTAGGCGGTAGAGTACCGCTTAGCGCCTAGGCGGGGATTAATCGGACCTAGGCGGGATTTTTAGAACACTAGTTTATATGTAAGGAAACTTCTTCATGCATTATTGTGTACACCAATGGCTAACTGCTGTCGAACCTCAAAGTTACATGAGGTGACTGCAATAGTTTTATTTTGTAACTTGGCTATGCATACTAGTGAATGGAAAGTCTCGCACCGTGCTGATATACAGAGTTATATTTTGGTATACCAGTTATATAGATAACATTGACACTTTTATATTAGTGTATGAATATGCTTGTACCGTCGTCACATAATATCTTGGTGCTATGAACTTATTTCAACATCTCTTCACCAACTAATACTTTTAGTCTTTTGCTGGCATCACATATAATATCTTGGTGCTACGAATTTAATCCAACATCTTCACTAACTAATGCTTCGTATAAGCTCAGCTTGCTATTGTTCTTCTGTTTAAAGTTCATGTCAAACATTTCTATTCCATGACTGCATTCATATTATTTCACCATTTTTATGTTTCTCTTTCTTCTTCTTTTGTATGTTCTCCGTTGCTTCCTTTCACGTGGGTGGTGGGAGTTTTATCTTTTGGGTTGGGCTGCTCCTTACATATTATCAATCCCCACCCGATGTCAACTTTGACTGAATTGTCAGAAGTCTAACACTGCAACTTCTGACAAAGAATGGAGCACGAATTACCACCGTAATTTAGAGAGCATAATAAGGCCATACTATGGTATTACATATAGTGATAACTTGTGTACAATTGAAATGAATCAGTAGGAGTTTTCCCCTCAAATGGTCTTTCGATTGAACTGTGTAGCTGATCTTACTGTCTGAATTTCATTATGTATTGGTCAAAAGACAAAGGAGCTGAAGGGGGTATTGGTACCTCTAGTGCTCCGGAAATTGATCCTCACTTCCTTTTCAATTGATATGTTGTTTAATTTTGGCTGCAAAAATAAAAAACATTGCTGTAACCATATCTCAAGTAATTATCCAATCTAATTACAAATGGCCTAAATTGGGCTGAATAGCTAATAAAAAGCAGTTGGGAAGAGGGTTCATGAACTCTTTTGGGTTCACGGTGTTGTCAACTTTTGTTAGTATTGAAATTATACGTTTTTTGGCAGGTTGGAGTTGTGAGGAAGGAGAATCCTGTCTTCCGAGTGTTGTCCACTGAGGAGATAGATGAGCACTTGACTGCAATAAGCGAGCGTGATTAAGCATCAAGTAGCATTAAAATTGCCTGGGGGGAGAAGTAATCCAAATTGTTTATCATTAAGAATCAAGAAAAATGTATTTCTGATTTTATATCCACAATCCCTCTTCAGTTGTTTTATTTGATCAATGAACATTTGTTTGAAGTAGGATTGCTTGATAATTTATTTATTGTCTGAATGTTTTCCTTTTCTTTTTGCATCTCAATATCATGTCTTCTTGCTCTTGTGACTTTATTTTCTGAAATTAATTTAAAACAAAATTATCATATTTGGGCCGAGTGAAATTATTGGTTTTAGATGAACATTATTGACGACTACTCCAAGTTGGAGTACACTGGTTATTGGAGATTGGCTATAGCACAAAAGTTTTTTTTTTCAAGTCATCAACTTTTCTCATGTCAAGTAAGATGGTAATCGTGTAGTACATGGGTTAGCTGACTTGTCTCATTCTCTTGATTTTTGCGTGTTCTACTATTTGGGTGTAAAGGTATTCTTTAACTAATGTTGATGGATGCTCAGTGTCAATCTTTGTGCTGTTTCAAAAAAAAATAAAAATAAATAAAAGTTGGAGTGCAAGATATTTTACTCCAGTCAGCTGCTTCGCGGTCTATCTAGTTTTGCACTGGTGGTTAGGAAGATTTTGTGTTGGGTGGTGTTGTTTCATGCACTAAATGTCACGCTTGATTTTGGATAAATTGATTATAAATAACTACTTTCTTTTTTCAAGTATAGGATTAGTTTTAAAAAAAAATTAATTTGAGATCCTTTTTAATTCAAAAATAGAATTTATTTATTGAACAATAAAATTATGAAAGTTATAAATTATCTATCTGGAGAGTACTATTAGACTATTAGTTATAAAAAAAAAATTTAAAAAAATAAATGTATAATAATAATATTAAATTTGAATTTAAAAGTATGACATATTGACCACAAAAAGTAAGACCGACTCATATTTTGGAAACGGGGAGAGTAAGAAATACTGGAACAAGGACTCATCTAGAAACAAAACTGATCCGCCTCACTCCCATTCTAAATTTGAACTTCTCTCCAATTCTCCCTCCATTCGTCACGGTATCATACAAAATGTATTACTGAAATGATTATCATATTTTACCAAATACTAGTAATCTCAATATAGCTTTTAAACAATCTAAAAGAGATTCATATATATATATATATATATATATATATATATATATATATATATATATTTGTAGGGTTTGCGGGAGGGGGTACCCTCTAGTTTTTAACTTATTTTTTAACAAAATTTAATCGTATAAATGGAAAGATCATACAACAATAATATGAGATATTATAAATTTTTATTTACTTTGAAGTTGTGTAGCATCATTATCATAATATTGTAAAACAATTATATTTTTTGACAACTTTTATTTAATGAACTTTAATTAATACTCCTATAAAATTATTGATAGACATCACAAATTATTTAAAAATTTATGTGTTCAAATATTTAAGAAAAACTAACAAAATAAATACAATAATATTGTTTTCGGTAGCAATTTAATTTATCTGTTCGTTTAAATGATACTAACAGGAATATAGGATACAATTTAATGCTTCATTCGTGCCTAAAAATGAAATTCTTATTTTGCCTTTGCTCTTAGTTTTTTGTACAAGGGAATAAAGTTTAACGTTATTTTTTTTTAATAATAAGGATAGAAATTAACTCTTACTAATAAGGATAAAAATTAAAAAGACTTTCAGCCTATGAAATGGTGAATAAATTTATAAAATCAGTTAACGAAAAGTTTTATTCTATAACCAAAATTAGATGGGGGAGACAGCGGTCAAAGTCCGGCATCGCTTCTAAATATTGACCCAGGCCCAGCTCACTTTTGGTTGAAAATTTTAATCCGTCTAACCGACACCTGTCCTTCTAACTACAACGCCTAAATTGAAGTGTTTACACCAAACCAAATATATTGACCTCAAATCGGTCTCATTTTCTTCTTCTTCTTCTTCTTTCAGTTCAATTTTAATGCCTTAGACTCGAAGTTTTATCCTCAATTTTCTCTCACCGTCTACCTCTTCAGGTTTGTTTTCGGATCAAATAAAACATCTCCAAAAACCTGGGGTTTTTAGGGTTTATCCTTTTTCTTTTTTTAATAATTACATATCTTGTTAAGAGTTTGATTATTGCTTTATCCCTTTACAATTTTCGCGATCCCTTCCTTTTTTTTTTTTTTTTTAGGCTTTGTATACCTTTTTAGTTTGTTTTTTTATCTTGCACTTTGATTATTGCGGGAAGCGGAAGAGGATAAGGAAGCAGTTTTTATTTATTTGTTTTTTTATTATTGCTTTTGATACAAATTTATAAATTTCACTTGCTTTCATATTACTTGATTTTCTGGCAACCAAATTGAGGCTCACTGATTAAGAGGCTTAGTTTTGGATTCTATTGAGTCAATAAATAGAAATAGAATTCTTGTTTGTATAGAAGTTTGAATTTAGGGGTTTTCTAGTTCAGATATTAATATGTTCAGGTCAAATTTGTTTACTGTTCATATGGGTCTTTTCATTATTCCATGGTTCCAAGGTATAAATATCTAGAATTTTTGTTGCTTCTTCTACTTGGTTTTCTTTTCAACCAAAATGAGTGTTACTGTTTGGTTGATGCTGTATATTCCCAAAGGATTGATTTTTATTGCATGTTTTTTGGTTTGAAAATTCATATATTAATGGTATTACATTATTTTAGATTTCAAGCATAATTTTTGGTAGAGATTATTGAGTGCCATCAAATGTTGTAAGACAGCTATTTGTTTGTTTTTTTATCCAGCGTTAGAGAGCGCTAGGTCATGGCAACTGCTACCATGGCCACAGCAGCTGGTGCAGCTGCTCTTTTATATTATACTTTAAACAAGAAATTACAATCGACTACAGCAACAGAAGATGATGATGAGAACAGGAGCCATGGGCAAAACAATGTACGAGTAGGGATTGATAGAGTTTCCAACAGACTTATTCAAGCACCAGCGACATGGTTGGAGACGATTTCAACATTGTCAGAGACTCTTAGATTTACTTACTCTGAGACCTTGGGGAAGTGGCCCATTGGGGATTTGGCTTTTGGCATCAGCTTTCTTTTAAAGAGACAGGTAAGCGTTGTTTGTAATATTGACTTGATAGTGCTGTATGTAGTTTTAGTGTAAATAGTTTGTCTCTTTTAATTGCAAAATTGAGAACCTGCAGTTTCTCTTTAACTCTTTTTGTTTATTCAATTTTATGCATGAACTTACAGCTACGATCTATTCTAAAGAATGTGCTCTACAGCAGGACGAGATAGAATTTTATAAGAATTTATCACAGATAGAACTTGCTCATCTATCCAAATAATAAATATCTAAGATCAAACTTGAGTTGCAACAATTACACAACTAGATATTAGAGGAAGTGCTTATTCTTGTACGGATCCTATTTCAGAGTGAAACTTTCTCTTATGTTGGGTAAACTGTCCACTTTATGAAAATAAAAGAAAGTACAAAAAACATAATAAGAAATGGGCATATCCCTGAGCCCATCATATACAACCCACAAGGGCCACAGTAACCCTCTCTACCCCCTTACCCTTAGAAGCCTACAATATAGATCCCCTTACCCTTAGAAGCCTACAATATAGCTACATTAATATTCTATCACTGTAAATTATCATAAAATAAAAAATAAAAAAATTATCGGTGGAACTTTTACTTGTTCAAATCGGTTTCCAGTTGCTTGATATAATGTACATACGAAATATATTACCTTGTGATTAGAGATATTGATATTACATTATTCTACCATAAGATATTTAACTTTCGAGTCGTAGTATCATATATATTGATAGTTTACTTATCCAAAAACAGAAAAAGAATGTTGATAGTATACTGTTGGGAATTAAGTTAACGCAACCCACACAATAAAATAAAGAGAGATAAAACAACACGATATTTAACGTGGAAAATCTTTAAAAGGAAAACCATCGGCCAAACTCCGAATCTCCATTATATCAATATAATGTACTTATAGTAATCCTCTCAAGTTTTATGTCTTAAAACTTGATGTTCCACAATACCATGACATAACTTTTTGTACGGGCTAAAAGTTGCAAAATCCTCCCAACCACAATACAACTTTTTTGCATGCATATAAAAGCTGCAAAAACCCTCTTCCTCTCACAAACACAAAACCCATTCATACCCTCTCTCAACTCTTAGAATACTACATGATTTTTTATTGTGTTATATTTCAACAACTAAACATAATACTTTATAAAGTACCCACAACTCTCCTCTTTCTATTCAATATGGGACACTTTCAAAATAAAGCTCTTACTGTAAATAGATTCCTTCTCATAATAGGACTCCAACATATAATAAATATCCTATTAAAAATAGGACACCTTCCTTTCCATAATACTAATCATTTTCTGAATAGGATTTGAGGAGTATCCCAACAATTCTTCCCTCAACTCGAATACATGAATACTTCAACTTCATGTTTGAATAGAATTCGAGGAGTATTCTAACAATTTCTCCCACGACTCGATACTTAAGCTTCATCATTGTCACCATTGTCGTAGGCTCGTAGCTGCCATCATCTACACCATCCGCATCATCTACATTATTTGCATCATTTGCATATGATGCGTCATCCGCAACATGCACACTATGCGGGTCAATCGCGTCGTCCGCAACATCTGCATAATTTGTATCATAGTCACCATCATTATCTCTTCTTCTTTAATTGGATCACCATCATCATTATCTTTATCTTCGTCAGCATCTCCATCATCTTCATCTAGCGACTACAACAATGATCCTCCATAAGCGTAAAATTTCTTGTTCATCAATATCACGATTAACACCAACTCTTTCAATCTTTACTCTTTTTTTTGTCACATCAGTGCGATTAATTCCCCTCTACCTTGATCCAATCAACTTAGCTCTTGATACCACTTATTGGGAATTAAGCCAACGCAACCCCCACACAATAAAATAAAGAGAGATAAAACAACACGATACTTAACGTGGAATATCCTTAAAAGGAAAAACCACCGGCCAAATTCCGAATCTTCACTATATCAATATAATGGACTTACAATAATCCTCTCAAGTTTTACGCATTAAAACTTGAGGTTCCACAATACCACGACACAATTTTTTGCACGGACTAAAAGCTGAAAAACCCTTACCCACAATGCAACTTTTTTTTTTTTGTGCACAGAATATAAAAGTTGCAAAAACTCCCTCCCTCACACAAACACAAAACCCACTCACACCCTCTCTCAACTCTTAGGATGGTACATAACTTTTGATTGTGCTGCACTTCAACAACTAAACATAATAATCTATTTATAGAGTACTAACAACTCTCCTCTTTTTATTCAATATAGGACACTTCCAAAATAAAACTCCTACTGCAAATAGATTCCTTCTCACAATAGGATTCTAGTATATAATAAATATCCTATTAAAAATAGGACACCTTCCTTTCCATGATACTAATCCTTTTCTGAATAGGATTCGAGAAGTATCCTAATATATACATCCACATGATTGCAAGGACTCACTGCTTATGACAAGCTGTGATGATTATGACTATTATATTGTCTTTAAGGTTAATTTTTATTGTAAATGCTTCTCAGCAGATTAATACTTTGCAGGGAAATCTACAAGTTTACAGTGTGTTCGGTGGTAAAGACAGCATGCAGCTTAAAGGAGCTGAAATAACCTCTGAGCTTAGACGTCTCTTGAACTTGCTGACTCTTTGTTGGCATTTCTCAAAGAAACCTTTCCCGTTATTTTTGGAAGAAACTGGCTATTCGCAAGATGATGTTCTCCTTCAGGAACCTAAAGCTGGAGTAAGTAGTTCTTCAACATCCATGCTTCTTGTTATGCTCTCTTCTGTCTTGATTTATTACTATTACTTCCCCCTCCTCTCTCTCTGCTTCATGTTCTTTTGCTTTCTGCTTTGGAAAAGAGTTGGACAATAAATAAAGGGAACATTAATACCTGTGATGCTCCCCTAGGAGATGAAAGTTTTATTGGTGAGGAACTTGGATTGACAAACGGCACTAAATATAATTGTAATGTAGCGTCAGTGGAGTCTATGTGGGGGTGGAGGTTCTTTTGTTTTGTGTGACTATTCATCTATTAATTAATTTTGCAGATTCTGAAGCCAGCTTTTACAATACTAGTAGATCATAAAACCAAATCCTTCCTCTTAGTGATTCGTGGAACTCACAGTATTAAGGATACTTTGACAGTCGCTACAGGAGCAGTTGTCCCATTCCATCACACAGTTGTGAACGAAGGAGGAGTAAGTAATTTAGTTCTAGGTTATGCACACGGCGGAATGGTTGCGGCTGCTCGATGGATTGCAAAACTTGCAACTCCATGTCTTATTGAAAAACTCAGCAAATATCATGATTATAAACTTCAGGTATTGACATCTTGGCTTTACCACTTCTTCGTGGATTAAATTTGGTTTTGATGAAAGTCCAGTCCTTTCTCAGAGATTCCTATTTTTGGAACTTTTAGTGTTTCCAGGAAGGTTGAATATTTGATTGACATGTAATTATTTTTTCCCCATAATCAAGCCTTACTTCAGAAACCTTTTGATTAAAAGCTCAGAGATAAAGTATATTGATTTTCTATGTTGCTTCCTCGATATCTTTTGTCCTGTATTAATTTCATGTGTCTAATAAAATTTGAAACATTTGCCATAGGAAAAATTTCTTGTGACTTGCTTGCGATAAAGTATAGAAATATTTATTGATAATACATATTGAATCATATGACCACTTGCTGTTATATTCTAGAATGTTGAACATAGGAGTTCGCTCAAATAGCTCCACATGATATTTATTATGGGGTTTTCTTGATTCCATTTGCTGTTATTTGACAATACTGGTTGTTCTATATAACTTATATAAGCTAGTCAGTTATATAGAGATAGAGCAGTATTAATTACCTGGTTGGGTGCAGATTGTAGGGCACTCTTTGGGTGGAGGTACTGCAGCACTTTTAACTTATGTATTGCGGGAGCAGAACGAATTGTCTACAGCATCTTGTGTCACATTTGCTCCAGGTTTGAGTTTTATTTTTGCACAGCCTGAAGTTGTTTCTTTGTTAGCCACCGAGTTCTGACACCTATCTAAAGCCCATGTTATATATTATTTATTTGTAGTGCACTAATATTTCCTCTTGATTTTGGTTGTTGAGCACTGGTCAAGTTCTGACTGAATATTTGATGCAGCTGCTTGTATGACATGGGAATTAGCAGACTCGGGCAATGAATTCATTACATCTGTTATTAATGGAGCTGATTTAGTCCCTACATTCTCAGCTGCTTCTGTGGATGACTTGCGTGCTGAGGTTCAAATCCTGGACTGTTGAAAAGTCTTCTATTTAATTGCCTTGCCAAAAAAAAAAGCTTAAATTTCTTCTTTGCTTCCTTTTGAAATAAAGTATGATCTCATTACCTTCTCCATTAGAGAGATTTATATACTTGGTTTTTAAATATAAAAAAGATTGTTATAAGGAAGTGTATCTAGAATTGCACACAATATTTGCATTTCTTTCTGCTTTGTCCTTTAGTTATTCTTTCCTTAATTGACATTGATGCTTCGTCTGGATGATAAATCTTTTTTTTGTGTCCTTGACAACTTCATCTATGATGACCTCTTGTTGACCATCTGCAAAGTGGTTCACTGTATCACTATGTTGCATGGTCACATGAATTTGAGTGCCCTCACCTGGAATGGAAATATATTGCAATCTGATTCCCTGATATCCGACAGAACTTGTATGCTTGGCCTGGACAATTTTTTAAAGCAATTATTTTGTTTTAGCATATGCTTCCATATTATATTCTACACAATGAAGAGTGAATAAATATCTACTTTTGTAGGTGACAGCATCTGCTTGGGTTAATGACCTGAGGAATCAGATTGAGCATACCAGAATTCTTAGTACTGTCTATCGTTCTGCATCAGCATTGGGTTCTCGACTTCCATCCATGGCTAGTGCTAGAGCAAAAGTTACTGGCGCTGGTGCAATATTGCGTCCAGTTTCCAGTGGCACTCAGGTATATTTCCTTTACTGGGATATGAAGTTACTTAGTGGCTTTTAACAATACATATTACGCCTCTTTGATAAAACTAGTCATGCAATTTATGGTAATGATGTGACCATTTCTTATTTTTTCTGCGTCGTACTTCTTCACCTAGTTTATGATACGGGGGTATGTAAGCTGTGCGATCTGTTTTATGCAAGGTGAAGAAACTATAATTTCTTGAAGCCTGGCCTTATCTTCTTAGCTGAATCAATAGTAGACATGTAGATTGTCAATTCAGTTTGTTGTTCATAGTCTATGATCCTAGGTGCTCGGATGAGCCACCTGCTCCCGATGATATAGAAGTAAAGTTACAGTTGGTAACATTTTCTGGTGGTGTTTCTGATGACCGTAGGTTGTGATGAAGAGAGCCCAAAGCATGGCTCAGGCAGCATGGTCACGTCCTTCCCTCCAGTTATCCTCATGGTCATGTATGGGTCCCCGTCGTCGGCCCGCCGCTACTCATACAAACTTGAACATAAGAAAAGATTCCTCAGAATCTTCCTCTAGCAGAACAGAAACTTCTGAGCCTCTTATTACGTCCCCCCGGAAGACCGTAACAACCATTGAAGCCATAGAACTTCCTGTATCGTCTGAGGGGATGGTTTGGAATTCAGAAATTGAATATTCTCGTTCAGATAAATCAGGTTTGAATGGTGAAGTGGATGTTAATGGTGATGACCTTGTGGGTCACAATACACATGAAGACCGTATGACTGAAGTTGAGCTATGGCAACAACTTGAGCATGAACTCTATGATCAGGCAGAAGGTGAGGAAGCTGATGTAGCAAAGGAAATAAGGGAAGAAGAGGCGGAAGCTATTGCAGAGGTACGTGAGAGTGAGCTACAGAGCTCTGTGCCAGAGACAAAGGAGGTGCACAGATTTTTCCCACCGGGGAAAATCATGCATATTGTTAAGCTACTCTCTGATGAGCTGGAGGAAACTGATAGCAGAACCCCTTCTGACTTGGATAATAGCCCGCTGCCAGAGTCGAAGGTTGGCATTTTTCTTACCTCTAGATCATTGTATAGTAAACTTAGGCTGTCAAAAACAATGATTGCTGATCACTTCATGCCCGTTTATAGAAGACAGATTGAAAGATTGATTGGGGAACTTGAAAAGGAAGATACATGTGTAAACCATGATTGTAGGGAGAAAGCAGAGGTATTGTTATAGGGCAAGGGGTTTAACGCTATAGTTTTGAAGAACAACATACCAAAGGGGTCTTTGATACAATCTCAAGATTTTCAGAGATGAGGACTGTAGTCCACTCCCACAGTTAAATTGGAACACATTCTTTTCTTAGTGTTAATTGTTCAGATCTGGAGTGCATTTATCAGTTCCCAGTGTAAACTGGGATGTAGCATTGCCTACCTGCATAGTGGGTGGGAAGCCCTTTGAAATAACACCATCTGCAGAAATTGTTGATAGGTTGTTCTTTACCTTGAATGTAACAATTCATATTTCTAATCCCTGTATATAACTTTAAGGCGGCTGAGGTCTTTATTTTTTTTGTTCTTTTAACAAATGAGGCCAGTGTATACATTGTTATTTTGACAGAGAACTGCTATCGAACTCTATTATGTTTCACTCAGAAAAAATGGTACACTTCATTATGTAACCAGCCATATCTCAGAGATTATTATTGCACCGCTGAAGAGAGTAGGACCATATAACTAGACAAATGATATAAAAAAAAGAAAAGAAAAAAAAAGAGAGAGTAGAGGACCAGAATCTTGTAAATATGTGGGTTCATTCTGAGAGCTTGACGAATTCCTGCTCGCAAATTCCGCCGTGAGCCGGTGTGGCCAGTGGAGAAAATATCAAGAAGCAGCTTCAGGGGTAAAAAAACTAAGAAGCATCATAATAAGGTTTTTCCAATTTTAAGAAAGTTCCCATATGACTAAACACGGTTTGAAAATCTTGATAGTTCTCATTTAGGTTCATATTGTTTGGGTTATGGTATTTTAGAGATTAAGAAATTATAAACCGAAATTTACGAGTAATCTATCAATGGATATTGTGGGGAAATGTAAATCAACTTCAGCGAGCTTACTTGAATATGGTAAGGAGTACACCGTCACCGGAGATAGAGTTTGTGATTTTGAGCAAATGGGGGCAAATTAGACATAAAAGAAATTAGTTTGGTTTGAGGGTGGGGGCCACTGTAAAAATATCAAATGACCCTGCGAAAATATTAATTTCCTCTAATTAATGGGCAGTGATTCACAGCATATGATTGTTATGGATAGTATTTCAGCAAATGCGCTACGAGATTAATGGAAATTAAAAGAGTAGCGGCAGACAAAATGAGATTAAACCTCTATCGCTACTTAGTTAGATTTAAATAGTTTTAATGTATTTATTTGCAACGTAATTTATATTAATTAAATTAAATTGTATTACAATATGAAGTTTAAATTTTAAATAATCAAATTGTCACAATAATTTGATAACGTTAAATTTTATTTCTTAAGAAATTATTTATACAAACAAATATATTGAATATAATTGATAACATTAAATTTTATTATTTAATAAATTATTTATACAAATAATACATTGAAAATTAATAATTTAAAATTTTATTACCTAAAAAATTATTTATGAAAATAAATATATTGAATATAATTAATAATGTTAAATTTTATTATTTAAAAAATTATATATACAAATAAATATATTTAAATTATTTTAAAACATTCTTCCATGTCTCTGCTCTGTTAAGAGTAGAGATCGGTAATAAAAAAAAATTGCACTAATCCGTGGAAGTTGTGTTTACGGGATTGTCTGGTTGCTGTAGGCTGTTCAGGTCTTGTACTTTCACTTGAAAAAGAAGCCGCGTGCGTTGACGGAGAAACATGGTGAGCCGGTGACAACGGAAAGTCAACTCCGCCAGTCATTCTCCCTCATTTCCAGGTAATTTCTTCTTAATTTCATCCCCGTAATTTCTAAGACATGGTGCCCATATCTTCTGAGATTAGAATTGATTTGATTTTCTTCAAGTTAATAAATCATCCTAAAAATCTAGATTTTCTGTAACAGCAGAAAATCTGGATTATACTATTGCGGCATCTTCTTCTTCTTCTTGTTTGTAGAGAGAGACAGAGAGTCCTTTAGCATCTCGAATCCAATTCAATCCAATCCGATCCAATCATGACTGATGCTCTTATCACCCAAGTGATTGAACAGCTGACTTTGCTAATGACACAACAGATACAAAAAGAGTACAAATTAGTTGTGGGTGTCAGCAAAGAAGTCCGAAAGCTCGAGAGCACACTGAAGTCCGTCCAAGCTGTGCTCGTTGATGCCGAGAAAAGACAAGTAAAAGAGGCCGAGACGGTCAAGGTCTGGCTCGGCAAGCTCAAAGACATATCCTATGACATGGACGATGTCTTGTCCGAGTGGAGCACAGCAATCCTCAAACTGCAAATCAAAAGAGTTGATGATCAAACTACCAACAACAAGAAGAAGAAGCAGGTCTGCTTCTTCATCTCTTTGCCTTTGCCTTGCTTTTCTTTCAATCGAGTTGTTCAACGCCGCGATATTGCTCTCAAAATTAAAGTCATAACTGAAAGACTAGATTTGATTGCTATCGAGAAAGAGAGATACAATTTTAGCACAACCGATGTTATTGGTAATGGTGAAGAAGCAGTGCGGCCCAAGTCTATCTCTTACCTTGATGTGTCTGAGGTAAGCGGTCGAAATAAGGATATGAATACTCTTGTAAGCAAGTTGTGTTCCGAGAGTACTAGTACTAGTACTAGTATAGCAGCTGTGAAAAACATCCTCCAAATCATCTCCATAGTGGGTTTAGGAGGAATTGGAAAGACTACTCTCGCCCAAAAAGCTTATCATTGCGACGAGGTGAAAGCCTATTTCGAGATAAGAATGTGGGTGTGCGTATCCGAGCCTTTTGATCAGGTACGGGTTGGCAAGGCAATTGTTGAAGAAGTAGAACGCAAGTCTCCCAATGTAGTTGAACTTGAAACTACACTAAGTTTTGTCAAGAACTGTGTTGAGGGGAAGAAGTTCCTGCTTGTGCTAGATGATGTGTGGACTGAGGACTCCAGATTGTGGGAACCATTCAAATGCATTCTCAAGTCTGGCGCATCCGGGAGTAAAGTTTTGGTGACCACACGCAATGAGAGAGTTGCAAAGATGATGGAAACGACCTACATCCTTCGGTTGTGGCAGTTATCTGACCAAGACTGCTGGTCTTTGTTCAGTCGCATTGCATTGTTTGAGAAAAGTACGGAGGAATATCAAGATATTGGCAGGAAGATATCAGACAAGTGCAAGGGGTTACCTCTTGCTGCCAAGACTATTGCGTGTCTCATGCGCGACAAAACTACGGTAGAAGATTGGCGGATTGTTTTAAACAGTGAAATTTGGGAACTGGAAGGGGCAGAGATAGGCCGTTTCCCTCCATTACTGTTGAGCTACTACGAGCTGCCCCCAAGAATTAAGCAGTGCTTCATATATTGTGCCAACTTTCCGAAAGATTACAGTATAGAGGCAGACAATCTGATCAAACTCTGGATGGCACAAGGTTATCTCAACTCAAGGACAAGTGTGGATATGGAAGTAACTGGTCGGGAGTACTTGGATACTTTGATCGCGCGGTCTTTCTTCCAGGATTTGGAAAAAGATAAGGATCGTGATAATGTTATAAGATTTAAGATGCATGACATGGTTCATGATTTTGCGCAATCTGTCACAAAGAATGAATGCTCTATTGTCAAGGCAGATAGCAGAAAACAACGGAGAATGTCCTCAGATTGTGAAAATCCCCGTCATCTAACACTGATTCGCGGAGATGATTCCTCTTTTCCAGAACGCCTTGACGGTACAGAAAGACTACATACATTTTGGGTTCAGTCCTTCTACGATTCTCCACCTATTGTGAGTCAAGTTGATACAGTTCCATCTGATTTATTTCATCGAATGAGATGTCTCAAGGCACTAGATTTGAGCAGGAACCGGCTGCGTAAACTTCCAAATGAGGTTGGGGAAGTGATGAACCTGCGGTATCTCAACTTATCCTTTAATCCATTAGAAGAATTGCCCGAAGCAGTTTGTGATTTATGTAATTTGCAAACCTTGAAGCTTTTGTTCTGTAATCATCTGATAAAACTACCACGAGGGATTGGAAGATTAATAAACTTGAGGCACCTTGAGATTGATGGCACTAATAAGCTAACAAGACTGCCAGAAGGAATTAGGGGATTGAGGGCTCTTAGGACATTGAGCAAATTTGTAATAGGAGGTGGTGGTGCTGATACTGAAGAAGCAGCTTGTAAACTTGGAGATTTGAAAAACTTGAACGATCTCCGAGGGTATCTTCCTATAGAAGGTTTGGGCTATGTGGCAGATGAAGGTGAGGCTGAAGAAGCTGAGTTGAAGAAAAAGGAACACCTCTTAAAGTTGTCGATGAATTTCAACCCTCTAGCTCAAGCTGAGCAAATGACTCGTGTGGCTGAAGCTCTTCAACCTCATACGAGCTTGATGTGGTTAGAAATGAAGTTATACGGAGGCACTCAGTTCCCCAGTTGGATGATTTCATTGATCCATTTAAAGAAACTTCGACTCCTGAAGTGCCAAAACTGTGTTTGTTTACCACCTTTAGGGACACTGCCATACCTTGAGACACTTCATTTAGAGGGTATGCATAACCTGAAATGCATCGGTCATACATTTTTGGGATCAGATGGCAGAGTAGGGGAATCATCACCAGCGATTGTATCATTTCCAAAATTGAAGAAGCTCAAGATTGCCTCCCTGACAAATTGGGAAGAGTGGGATGTGATCAGCACAGGGAGCGGAGTAGATGACAACAATAATTCAAGGATTATGCCATGTCTCCATTACTTGAAACTTTCTCAGTGTGACAAGCTAAAGACACTGCCGGACACCCTCCTTCGGATGGCACCTCTAAGGAGATTGCGCATCAGTAACTGCTGTATTCTGAAGCAGCGATTCCAAAAAGGAGGAGAGGAGTGGACCAAGGTATCTCACATCCCCAAAATACACATTCAATAGGAGTGGAAATATTTTCTACTGTCGCGAAGAATTGCGTTCGCTGGTTGTTCACAAGTACTACTCTGCTCCATGTGCATCTCAATATCCATCTCCTGGATATATCTCCATTCCCAATTAAAATTGCCCTGATTTATTACTTGATGTAGTTTGTTTGTTGTCAATGCGTCCAGTCCTTTGTGTACACATGCGCATTGTTTTGGTATCTAAGACTCTTATATTTGTGTGCAAAGATTAGAATGTTTCACTTGGATTCATCATATAGGCATAAACTGTCATGTCATTCCTCCTTCCGTGTAAGACTTTCCACTTAGGAATTTCCCAATCCCTTCATTTTAAAAGTTTGAGCTACTAGATGTTCTGATGTCTACATTTTACTAATAAAGTTTCATACCCTATTTAAGGCTTTCTTTTCTGGAGTTTTTAGAACTAGATCTTCTGATGTCATAAAGGTAGTATGTTTTTATTATGTTAGTAGTAATACAATCTAGCTAGCATCCTGTATCTTTAAAAGGTAAGAAGAAAATCTACCTCTACGGAAACTGGCTGCAGGCAGGCAGACCCCGTCTGCAATGACAACTTTGTGCCAGAAGACGAATACAAAAAGCTCGTTAAAGGACTTTCAGAAACTATCAATTCCGAAACCTGGTGACGGAAAAATATAAGTTAGAAAACTTGCACTTAGAAAAATATAAGTTAAAAAAAAAAATCTCCTTCAAACTGGAATTTGTTTTAAGAGGGGAAAGCGGTCAATGAACCACAACTTAAATAAGTGAATCTTGGTTCCAACTTTATTAGCTTCAGAATATCGACTCCTTCCATGCCTCCATTTGTATCGAGGAAAATTCCCCTTCTTATATTTTTTTTTTCTATTAAATAATGTCGAGAATTTTGTATCCAGAACTTGACTTGATGGTGTATGCTGTTTGGTTGAAATTACGATCATTTTCAATGAAATGAGGTCTGATTATCTTCCTGTATCCATTTTATTTGGTCAAACTTTGAATTTGTTTTATGTCTAATTTGATTCTTGAAGAGTTCTTTATTCATATTTTTTCCCCAAGGTTTTTAAATTACTCCTATTAGGACAACTAAATTTTACATTTGGCTAATGACAAAACTATCCCCCAAGTTTGGACGAAAATCAATTTGACCCTCAAAATTTGAGAATTTTCAATCAATACCTCTAATTATTTAAAAACAGTAATTTTGTTTCTTTTTGGCCAATTAAATCGCCGAAAATACTGGTTGACTACGAATTGCTATCTTGACCATATGTTGACTGTATTTTGACCGTATAGCTTCAATTATGCTATTATTTCCCTCCAAAATAGTTGCATCATTTCCTTCCAAAATAATAAACTTATTTCCCTCCAATATGTGTGTGTGTGTGTGTGTATATATATATATATATATATATATATATATATGAATTGCTCAGCTACTTTTATTTTATCGATTGCCCAGATATCTTCATTACACTGGCTACAAGTGAGTGACGAAACAACAGATAGAGAAGCAACGGGTTGATTTAAATTCATCGCCTTAGACTGATTTAAATTCTGGTCGTCGATTTTATGGATGCAGCACTGCAAGAGTAGTCATTTTTCCTTCGGTTTTAAAAATTTTCCGCCAATTAAGTTTGTCCTAAAAAATTTTCCTTTTTTGCCAGCCCTATGGTTGTGGGTATTTCATGTGGTATGATCCTCCGATGTAGCCAAGAGTCATTCAAGTGATACCTAGTCTGTTAAGGAGGCTGAAGGCTCTTGAAAAAATTTCAAACGCAAATAGAGGATTTACTTGATAATTATATGGGTTTCCCTGATTTTGCTAATTTCGAATTTCTTTAGAACCATCTCTATTTATGGAGATGCCCACACGGGTAAAATTTGTAATTAGAATTTGAGAAATGGAATAGTTAGGATTTGTGAAGTCCCTATTTTTTAATGATTTGATGGTAATGAAGCTCTGTTGTACTATATTTTGAAACTTTACTTGATAATGCTCTGTTTTTTGCCTTTGCAATGGTTTGGTTTGTTTTTAAATTTCACCTTTGCCCGAAAAAAAGAAGAAAAAAAAAGCAAAAAAGAAGAAGATACAAGACAAGACAACTACACCATACCATACTAACAATATCATATTAGAACAATTAAAAACCTGATACAATCTCATGTATCATAACAATTAAAAACATGATAACTATATCATACCATAATTAGATGGATTAATCCCAGTTTCAAAGCATCTATGGACTACATATTCATCCACCACACACAAGACAACATAAACTTTGTACTTAGACACAAGACATTCACAAACACCATAACGTTTGTTGACATAAGACAACATCAAAACATCCTAAAGTTTGGTGAATTACAAACATGAACAAAAATAGGTTTTAACATAAATTAAAAATATTGCTTCTATTTTTATTTCTCCTTCTCTGTGTGTTTCTCCTGCTTTTTCTTCTCCTTTTGTTTTCCAGTTGCAGCATCTACATTGGTTTCCTTAGCAATTTTCATTGTTTTGTCTAAGTTGCTAAGACTAACAAACTTCTTGTCACCTTTTACAATCAATGAAGTACCTTTGAATGAAGTTGTGGTCTCTGAGTAGCTCCAGTTGCTAGTTACCCTCTTAAATTTGGTGAACTAAAAGATGTATGCAATTTTGGTGGGGCTCTGATATTGACACCATGCACATTTGAAGGATTGGAGTTATTATGCACCTACAACATCATAACACTTACATGAATAAACCACAACAATTGATACATAAATGCTATGAAAAATAAATGTCTTAATATGTAGCTCCCACTGTCCTTAGTGTTATAAATGGCCCAACTGGTGTAGTTCCACCCTAAAATTAATTTAAAAACCACACCATAAATGACCCAATTGCTAAGAAAATTTTCAAACATAAATGCACAAATATTAACATGACTTACTCAACTGATGACCTGCTAACCACAAAAGTAGTCTTTCTATGTACCTGTGACATAAATTAAAAAACACAAATCATTAAATTTATTAGTCATTGTTGAAAATAATGAAGGATGAAAATTTTCCACATTTATATTCAATTTTTGCCTTTTTTACACAGATTGGACTGAGATGATGAGCTCACAAATGGTTGGGTGATTGATTCACCGGTGGGGTTGACTCAAAGTCTTAAGTCTGAACTTCTGGTTGGGGCTGAACTTCACGCTGAACCATATTATCATTCTTATGTTTCCTAGCATTATGACCAACTTGTTTACATTTGCTGCATCTTAAGGATACCTGATGCCTCTCAAGCACCCAACTGGAACAGGTTTGGGGTTCATTCTTATTTTTTTTTTCTACACTTCTTGGGTCTGCCAGGAAGCTTATGGTAATGTTGAGGAAACAAAACTGAATTTGGTATATGATCCTAATAATCTGAGTTTGTCATTGGAGCTATGAAATATTTATAAATTTTGTCATAGGTTTCAATCTTATACAAACCATTCACATAGGTTTCATATTTTTGGTACATGAAAAATATACATGATATAGCATGATGGCATGGAATCCGAGTTATGTCCCATCTTCTACAACTACAACCCAATGCATCAAGGTCCATTGTGCATTGATCCCCCCCACATAGTCTTCCCTTGAAATTCAGTATCAGTTGAGGCATACACAATGCATTCTCCTACCTTTTCTCCCTTTTTTCAGTTTTTTTAAAGTATTAGGGCATAAATTTTCCCACATTTTTTCCCTCAATATTCTATTCCTCACTATTCTGGTCATTAGAAATTCTTTTATATCTTCTAGCACTGACAAAATTGACATCTCCCTAACTTTGTTGATCAAACCATTGAAACTTTGACAAAGGTTATTGCAGACCAAGTCACACTTAAGATAGGGACTGAAGTGACTTTTGGACCACTAATTTGGTAGTTTATCATTTAACCAGTTTGAAGCTTCTTGATCAATATTCTTTAATATTTGCATATACTGCTTAAATCTCCTCATATTAGTTGCCCTTGCACAGTTCCATAACAATTCTCTCAATTGCATATCCCTGTGTCCTGCATTATTAAAATTTAAGTGCATATGTTAGAAGTAAAATCTAAACTTTACACTAGGAATCACATCCTCAAATGTTGTAGTAACTCATTTTATTTGTCACTAATAAATGTCCACCTTGTCTCATTCACAATCTCCACATCATCTCTTAACAGTTCTAAAAACCATGTCCATCTATCTTTGTTTTCACTTTTCACTACAACATATGTTAAAGGATACATGTTATTGTTTGAATCAATCCCCACAGCTGTAAGTAGCACCCCACCGTTTACACCCTTTAAATGTGTCTCATCAACACATATTATGGGCCTACAGTGTTTAAACCCCTCTTTCACTCCACCTAAACATATATAAATTCTCTTAAAAACTAGAGCAACGCTTGCAAAGTCCCAGATTCAGTCATAATTTCAACTGTTGTACCAGGATTTTTTACTTTCAACTTCAACACATAATACCAGAGCATGGAATATTGTTCTAGCAATGAAGCCTGAATCATCTTCATAGCCCTCTGTTAAGCTCTAAGTGCTTGAGATTTAGAAATCTTTAGCACTAAAGTATTCCAAACTAGGTCCACAAATGTTTTACTAGGAATATCAGGTTATCTCTTAAACTCTTGCAAAACCTTGTGGCTAACCAATCTGACTTAACATGTTTGTTCATAGGTTCCCTAACACATGCATGTATATCAATAAACCTCTTCACCTGCAAAGTATTATCATTCTGCATTTTCTTAGCTGTAATTTTTTAAGGCCATCCCTCTGCACACTTAAACCTTACACTTAGAGCCTCATTTTTTGCCAAATAAATTAATTCCCTACCATTTTTGACTGCATAGTTTAAAATTGCCTCTTTAAAAACCTTATTGTTGGTAAAAAAGTATTCCTACTTTGAATATTTGATCGTTCATATTTGTCTTTGGGTTAAACTCTAGCCAAATTGATGCATCATCTCCCCCAACCCTAGCTCTTGGCATTTTATCAGACATTACATTAACATCTAAATCTTCATTCACCCTAACTTGAGGTTCAGGTTCATTCTTGCTGATTTTAGGTTTTGTTGCTTTCTTATGTTGTTCGTTATTAACCGCAGACCTATCTTCCACATTCTCTTCAAAAATCTAGTTATCATCCCCATAGGCATTATCATTGAATGTCTCTGCAAAAGTTGAATCCTGACTATCACCATAAGTTTCACCTCTGTAATTTTCGAAGTCATTGTCATTTAGTTAACTATAGTACATAGCCTCATTCACATTTTCCTCTTCATCAAAACCATGATCATCGCCATCTAAATTTATCTCAACCTGAGACCATTTAGGAAGAGGAGGAACAACTGACATAGGTTCCATATGAAGAAGGATGATTGTTACTATTTTATGAATGGGCAACTAAGGACCTATGTTTTTAATGTCATCATCAGTTATGATTTCCCTTTGATGAAAGGTTAATGCTCCATGGAAACTCATTTCCATAGCCATATCCCCAAAGTCTGACATAGTTAGAAGGTCTATTCTACAAAAATCTACATATTCACGTATCTCGCCTACATATCCCTTGTCTTTAAATCCCCCCAATAACACATTTTTACAATAAATAAAGTATTCAAAGGATCACCACCTGCATGAATTGCAACCACAAAAGAGTGTAATTTTTTAAAAAATAGATGATTACAACACAACAAAGAGGGACCACATTATTACAAACAAATATTATCCTAAAATAACAAAGCTTTACAGTAAAACAAAATGAGCAAAAGTAGAGGGTCCACTATTAACACGTGTGTGTGTGTGTGTGTGTATATATATATATATATATATATATATATAACTACAAAGAAGCATCATTTATTACCATCAATAAAGCATTCCCAGATTTCATAAGTATATTCACCATCAAATCACAATAAACAAGGCAAACATATATTAAAGTATACATATATGCATACAATGATTATCTTACCCGAATATTATGGCATGTCATGGTCGAGAGGTCTCAAACACTATTTACTTGAGTCCATTTTCTAAATCAGAAGTGTAAATATACCCAAATCATTTTCAATCTTTGTAGAACCATAGATTGCTATGAAAAATCGCCTCAAGCCCTAGTCGATGCTCCTCACTCGTTTGGAATTCCAAGTATAAATGCGTTAACTGGTTTTGATTTTATATATGCATATAAAATACAATATACATATGCATCCGTATTAAATTCGTAGAAATTAGCTAATTTGTTGACACGTGTCTATCTCCGACGATTTAATGGGTCAGAATGACAAAAAGGAACAAAATTTTTGTTTTTAAATATTTCGATGTATTGAATGACAATTCCCAAATTTTGAGGGTTAAATTGATTTTCGTCAAAACTTGAAGGACAATTTTGTCATTAGCCCTTTTATATTTGTACTATTTCTTTTTGGTTGGCAAGAGAATGCAACAAATTATATTACCGAAAAAGTTCATTCGAGTAAAAATCAATAGATACCTCAAAAGTTGTAACTCTTGAATGTAGTTTAAAAAAAGAGATTCTTGTTTTATACTCCCTTTATCTTAAATTATCTGTACTTTTGACTATTTGCACATTTATTAAAAATACAATTATTATGTCAATTTTATCTCTAAAAATATAATTAATCTATAATTTTCCAATTTAGGGATTATACACTTAGGAGTAGAAGGAGTAAATAAAAAGGGTAAATTTGTACTATAACTATTTTAATTATCTAAAAAAAAAATAGATGCACTTAATTTAGTACAACAACAACAATTCTCTAAAATTGCAATTAATTTAAGATGGATAGAATATATAGAAGTATCATGATACACTCGTTGCATGTGAACAAATATATACTCATTTTATTATCACTGAACAAGTTATCACAAAAATTCTATTTATCCTACTCTTCTATTTTATCTTCTCAATTTTTTTTATTAATTTTACATCACGTTCAATTCCTAGTACTCTTCTCTTATAACTAATTTTAACTTTAAAGGGTAAGGAAAAAAAATAAAAAAGACTTCACTTCGGTGTTTACACCTAAATAATCTTTAATACCTTCCTTCCGTTTTATAATATATTTTTTTTTCTTTAAAAGGATGACTGAATGTATAAATATTTTTGTTTCTAAAAAGATGAGATAAAATATATAAAATAAAAAGTAACTAAGTCATTTGGTTAGATCTATTAGTATAAAAAAATAAAAGTATTCATTAAATTTAATTTAAATTTTTTGTAATATGTTGGCAAATCGTCTCAACTTTTGGGGGCGGAGACAGCAAAAGATGTAAATAGATGTGTAATTTTAAAAATTTTGAAATTAAAAAAAGAGTTGGAAATATCTTCTTTAGCTTGCAGCCGCCAACTACTCGTCCGACTTTCTCTCTCCGTACTTTTACTAGTGAATTGCTAATGAACTTCTTACAATCTTCAAAATATTTATATTTATAAACTAATTTTCAAAGCGTGCTGTTCAGAGATGATTTCCAGTTTTCAATTTTTAGGCAGATATTTCTTATGTATTGTCTTTCAGTAGAAGAATGGAATTGTTAGAACACACAATCTTAGGGCGGAATTATTAAATTCATCATCTTCGACGGAGACCACCAGAAGATTGATTAGTACTTTTGACGAGCTTCAGACGATCGGGAATGATCTCAGATCCCCAAACTGAAAGCATCAAAATATGATCTAAACGGGCATGGAAACCCTCCGGTCAGAGTTTCGGGCCATATTGACCCGACAAACCAACAGAGTCCATACTGCTTTGTTCGCTGATAGGAGTTCTACCGCTTTTTCAAGTACAATAACCGATACTTTTAGCTATGAATTACAGGATGATGAACATATTGACGAAGTTTATGATCTCAGGAGAATCATTGAACGATTGAACTCAGCCGGTAATGTTGGCGACTGTATTGAATTCTACAGGTCTTCAAGGAAGTTGATTGTGGATGCAAAATTTCGACACCTCGGCGTCGGTGACTTCCGGAGTTTGGAGTGGGAAATGTTGGCACCAAAGATCAAATTGTGGATACGAGCAGCTCGTGTTTGTTTTGAAGCTCTCTTCATAAAGGAGAAGAAACTCTGTGAACAAATCTTTAGTGGACTTGGTAACTCCACATCTGATGAGTGTTTTATAGGTATAGTTAAAGAATCTGCCTTGCAGTTAATTAACTTTGCAGAAGGCGTTAGTAGTACTCGTCCATCGTTTCTCAAGTTGTTTGAAATTTTAGATCTCTACCTCGCTCTATTCAATGTCTTGCCTGGTCTTAATTCTATTTTCCATTCCAAGTTATCCGAATCTGTTTGTGTTCGTATTGAGGCTGCTCGGACAGTTGATCTGCTTGCGGAATTGGTAAGGAATATGCTTTCACTTTTTGAGAATTCTGTGCTTCATGAGCAATTAAACAGTCCTGTTTCTGGAGGCACAATTCATCCCTTAACAAAGTATGCCGTGTCCTACATTAGACGCATTGCGGATTACAAGGAAGCGCTTACCCAACTTATCACATCTAAGCCAACATCAAGTGTAGGAAATTATGATGATATGGAATTTTTGGAAGTTCCTGGGAAATCTCCGTTGGTACTCCATTTGATCTGGATTATCATAAGCTTGAAATTCAATTTGGAGGCTAAATCCAAACACTACCAAGACGTGTCTCTAGGTCATTTGTTCTTGATGAACAATGTTCGCTATATTATCCAGAGAGTTGAAGGGTCTTCAGTACTGCAAGAGATGATTGGAAGAGATTACATCAGGAAACTAGGTGAATATATCTTACAGGAGGCAGATAGCTATAATAGATCAACTTGGGACAGGGTTCTGTATTGTTTGAGAGGTGAAGGACTATATTCTGGGTTTTTTTGTAGTTTAAAATTATCAAAGGCTACATTGAAAGACAGGTTCAAGAGTTTCAATGCTACGTTTGACGAGGTCTGTCAGACTCAATCCACATGGTTAGTTCTGGATTCACAGCTCCGTGGGCAACTTCATCAATTAATACTGAAGAAGCTAACCCCGGCTTATATGTCCTTTCTAGACCAGTTCAGGAGCCATATTGAGACTGAGAAGCACCCGGAGAGATACATCAAGTACTCGGTCCAGGGCCTTGAAAATGCTGTTTGTGGTCTTTTTGTGGAACATTAGCTTTCCCACAGAGGTAAAAATCTTGTTTAACGAGCAAATTGACTTTATTTTTTATTTTTTTTAAATAGTTATTCCAGAAGTGACTTGGGTGAATAAATTCGCATGTTATGATCAGTTTAAAAGGTTTAATGTTTGGTAGTCTATGCTTCATTAGCACAATGTTGTATGATATATCATCTGTTATTTCTTACAGAATGCCGAGTGAATTACAGTAGTTGTTAATACATGGTTTCAATTATGCTACACATCTCTCTTATGCTTTTGAATTCTCGTCCATTAATTTTAGTCAGGTGCCTCCATGATGGACACCAATACTTCTTGTTTGGAAACTTCCATCTTCCTGCTGCTCTTTATTTTCTCGACCCCATCCCACCCACATACATCTCAAACATATTTTTTGAAGAAAGCATTCTATATAAACTAATTGACTGCGTTTCAAGTTATTTTATGGAGTTAATTACTAAAGAAAAATGAACTTGCACTTGGCTCTTCTTGTTTTGACAAGGAAGATGAAAATTTTGTATTGTGGTACTGCTAAGATAATGGTCATTGAGAAGCAGAGAGTACAACAAAGTACTAGTTTCTTCCATATCTTTTTCCCTTCTCGTGAGTGAAAAATGTAGGAATAACACATTAATAGCAAATTCTTTGTAGACCATGTCAAAGTTCTCGTATCAATCCAAATATTTTTGGTTAAAAGTGTGTTCTTCCATTATATGCGTCAATCTACAATTTTTGGCTTAAAGTTTGATAGCCTTAAGCATTATTCCCGAGTCACTGCAGCAATTGTTTGATGTTTTAGATTCTCTATGATGTTGTATTGGATATCTTGCTAGGCATTAATGACATCTTCTATTCAGAATCATCAAAAAAATTCGTAGTCAAATTGATAGGACTGTCCAGCAGACTCCAGAGGCTTGCAAGGCTGGTGAGGAAAATCCTCACCCCTTTTGAGGATACTGTGCTTTTCATGGATGAGCACACCAGTTTCTGGAAATTGAGACTCTAGCAATTAGAAACTGCAGCAATTGTTTGTTGTTTTAGATTCTCTTTGTGTTTTTTGCTATTACTTATTCTAAGTAAATTGAGACTATTACATGCAAGTTAACGTTAGAAATCTATTTAGAAAGTCGTCGTTCTATAAATCTGTCACTAATTTTAAAAATAATTGGATAAGAATATATAATTAATAATAAGCCCCACATCAAAAATTAAATAATTACTACTCTCTTTATTCCACAAAAAGAATTTTTAAAGTCAAACAACGGTATTTAAAACTTTAAAATTGACATGAATTTCATTAATTTTAGTTGACAAAAGTATTATAATTGCATACTTTGTTAAAAGTACTATTAATCACGAAATTTGTTATTTTCTAATTAAACTTTCATGCATGACATCAATTTTAAAGGTTAATATGCTGTCAATTGACTTTTAAAAATTAAAATGAGATTCTTTTTATGGAATGAAGGAAGTATCATTTAGCCCTCACTATAAGAAAATTCTGAGTCTGTCACTGCTCGCAGTCTAAAATTGTGGTATCTATGCCACAAATAAAAATGGAAATTTCAGATGATACGGATTTCCTAGTTGAGAGGCAAACTACTCCGGGCGTTACAGGGAAAACAGTGTCTAAAATTGTGAATTGTGTTAGTTGCATGACGGAAGTTACAGATTCTGATTCGTAATTCAAGAGAAGACACTAATAAAAGGATTCTGTAAGACCGATGATTGTATCTCTAATTCTTTCCTTTTTTCCCTCTAAGGATATGATAAACTAAGAACTCATTTTCATGGAAAGAAAATTGTTCAGTTAGTCAATTGGAAAAATCAACTGTGTTAGTAATTTTTGGCCCGTGTAAAAATTACTCAAGCAAGTAACTAACTACTTTGTTTATGATTTAGACAACGTCTCTAATTTTAGTTAAAATCATTTTATCGATATTTTTAAGAGTTCTTGCATCCAAATTATAAGTGTTTGTTTTTATTTCATTCCCCCCCCCCCCCCCCAATTAATCACAAGTTGAGCGACTTGAATCACATCAATTTTTGGCATTGGAACCTTACAAATATTTTCTTACAAAAGATTGTCAATGATCAGTTGTGAAATCAAGAATTAAGCAATATGACAGAATGGACCATGCTCCCTTAACCCTATCGGCGGAACCCCTGTTTCATTAGTGATTAGCGAATGCAATCTATAGGCAAGTCTAGCAGCCTTAATTCGTTCTGGTTAAGTTCCAAGCTCCATGAACGAATAAACTAATTATATTCGTGTTGGGAGAAATAAATCATTTGAGTAACACACACCTCAAAGTTAATCTGTGGTGTAATTTTTATTTATTTAGTTATTTTTGTTGATTTTTCCTTAGACATCAAATTTTGTACATGACATACTTCAAAATAATTTTTTCAATAATTTTTTTGAAAATAAAATTTAATTCTAAAGTTAGATATTGAGAAAATTACAAAAACACTTGTATTACTCCCAATGCAAACTCTAATATTTAACAGATACACAAAAAAAAAAGTACAGTAAAAACAAAAGTCTAGTAAATCTAGAAATATGGACGGAGGGGAAAGTAGAGCAACTTCTATGGCTAGTATTATGTAGCTCTTCCTATTACGTAATTGAAAATTGGGGCAACGCTTAACCATCGAGTGTTCTTCAGCTTGATTAGGTAAAACCCTAAATGGTGATCAAGTATGATGTCATGTCCAGCTTTCCTCAACCTAATTCATAACTACAAGTTTAAATAACGAACAACTACTTACAGATGTCTGTACTCTCACAGTTTTAAAGATAAAAGTTTCTGTTTCGAGTTGGGGAAATATATAATTGGACTCTTTTGAGTCTGAAAAATGTAAATATGACAAGGAGAAGAAAATGCTAATGATTTCCAGAACCCGTCTTACATATATATTTATACGGGGGACATGCATATAAGGTTGCTTAATTAGATACATGCAAACCAAACCGAACCAAACCAAATTGAGAATGCAAAGTTTCTCAATTATATATGAAACAAAGTAAGATATATATATATATATATATATATATATATATGTATATCCCTTCTCTCCCTATAAAAAAAAAATATTGAGTGATAATAACATAATATACTAAAGTTTACTATCATATTTTGATTATTGTACCACGCTATAAAACTAACAATTTATTATTTTAAAGTGTATATGAAACAGAAATATATTGCTAACCTCTGTAAATAGTAGAAATAAGATTTTTGTGAATAGAGAGGGAGATCTGTGTGTACTATAATAATGCAAGAATATAATTTATTATGAATTATATTGATGAAATAAATATTAATTAAACGGTGGGTATGTTGGTAATTAGCTGCTAGTTGAACTTTACTGCTCTCAATATCTCTCATCTCTATCTGGATTCTGGAGATAGTGATGATAGGGATGGGGGGAGACAGAGCATGCGAAACATGCATGAGTATGAAATATTGGAAATTAATGCGAAGGGTGGGCACGCCAACAAACTTGATCTTTCCATGTTCACAGGCAACCGTTAAATCTAATTAATTAATTAATTAAAAAGAAGAAAATATATAAATATTGCATTTTGTGTGTGAACAAGAAGCAAGCAATTATGTAAGGCCACTATATAATATACATACTGACACGTATTCTAGAACTTAATTGTTGTGCTGTCCTTTTTCTATTCCAAAAGAGGTTTCAATTGTGTTCATTGACTATTCAATATTGTGATCACTTTCGCAATGATACATTAATTGATATATATTACTACTAACAATATTTTTTCCAACTGAATTATAAATGTATCTACGCAAATGTAAGAATTACAAAAAATCTCACTTTAATTTATTCTATTTTATTATATATATTTTTACGTTAATTATAATTTAATTTCGTCAAATATTTATTCACATGTATATTATTTTATCTTAAAAAATGGATACAGGGACCATTAGTCCATTTATTTGTTGGATCGGCAATTCCAACAATTATGCAGCAAAGCCCCATATTAAAGAATGAATGGGACCGACTGATCTGTCTTTTTTCTAAGAAAGCCGGGTCGTTACTAGCGAGTACTGTATTATTCCCTACTACTAATAAACTATTTATTTGATTTTTGCGCTTTAAAATTATGATACTCAACTTACACAATTAATGTCAACATCTAATTCATAGAAGATGAGTAACTAGGGGTGGGCAAAATTTTCAGTTTTTTCGGTTTTTAAGGTAAACCGGACCGGTCCGAACCGGCCGGTTCGGGACAAATGAGTACCGGTTCGGGAACGGTACAAAAAACCGGTATATACCGAATATTCGGGACCGGGTTCGGGAAGTGATTTGGATAGTTCGGTATAAACCGGACCGAGCCGGTTGTACCGGTTAAACATAAAGTATAATCTGCAGCATCAAGATTTAAGTAAAGAGAGTTTCTTTAATTCTTGGGCAGAGTAACGGGCACAAAACAGATCACAACAACAACAAAAAAAGACATAATTTTGAACAAAGTAAGCAAATGGATTTTGAGTATTAGATCCAGATCTACCAAAGAACTACAAAATAAGTAGAGCAAAACGGTGGGGGGGGGGGGAACAGAGCCTCAAATCTTAGAGAAAGAGAGGCAGAGTAACACTAAAATTTGAACCTCAAATCTATAGAAAATAAGAGAAGAGGAAGAGTTTTTGGCGATTAGGGAGGGTTTGATTTTATAGAAAGAAAAGGTGGGCGAGAAAGTGAAAATGAAAGTAGGAAAAAAGTGATGGCTTTGGAATGTCGTCTGGGAGCCAAGTTAGGAATTGTTAGGGGAGAGAGAATAAGAGAAGTGATTGAGCATGTGAGGGGTGGAGACGAAAACAAAACAACTCCAGTTGTTTTACAAAAAGACAATCACCAAGTAAACAATTAGTACTTGATTTTTCTAGAGATAAAACCAGGTGAGAGAAAGTGCAAAACCAGGTGCAATGGACCTTGTTTTGGATTTTTCTAGAAAGAGAAAGTGACCCACTGGGCACTGGCCACTATTTTTGTTTTGAGCAATACTGTGACCGGTACAAAATGAGATAAAATCGGTACCGGACCGGTACCGGACCGGTTAACCGGTTCGGTATACCGGTCCAACCGGTATCGGTATCGGTATTCAATTTTAAGTATATTCAGTAACCGGTCCGGTCCGGTTCAGTACGGTTCGGTCCGGTTATTTACCGATGAACAAGCCTATGAGTAACTAATATATATTGGGATGGTCATGTTGACAATTGTTAATATATGTATATTTTATTATTTTTTTAATCGTTTAATTGTATCTCAAGCTTCTTTTTATGTTGTTGTTATAATTGATATCCTTTTTTCATATCAAATATGTTATTATTTAAAAGTTGGGCAGGGAAGAAATTAAGCTTATCATCGTAATATTTTCAATCATTGTGTAACATATTATAATATTAATATATTTCAATATTATAAGCTGTTTTTTCTTTTAAAAAATGCAAGTTACTTTGTTTTCACTCTTTTAATTCGTACGACTTCATATATATATATTATCCCACAATTCGAAGGAATAATTTAAGAACAGGGCTTGACGCAACGGAATATGGTTAGATTCTAACACTCTAACACAAACGTGATTTGAAAGTTTAAACGTATTAATAAGAACGTAAAATAAACTCTTGAATCCATAAGAAATAATAAACTCACAAAAAGAACAAAGAGATAATAATATTGTTGATTAAAATGTAACTGTTAACAAACCCTAATATGAGTATTTATAGTCCTAAACAACTGCCCAACATTAGTTAGGATTAAGAGAATTAAAATAACGAAAATTAAAAAGAACAATTCAAGTTTGACCAAATTTTGACTAACGATAAAACAGTTTAAAATATGTTTTCTAGTTTAAAAACTAATTTATAATTGTTAAGAGTTTCGATTCAATATATTATGGATCTCGTAACTCTAAACGGACCAAAAGTTATGTCACTTTAAAAGTTTACCGATCCGAACGCACTCAAACACCTAATCCTTCTTCAAATTTGACTCTTTCATCGCATCAAGGCTTGAGTTGAATTAGTCGAAAGTAATTTATTGAGGTAATCAATTCCAGTTTTGAATAAAATCTAAAAATTTGTACCCTTAATGAGGGATTGACAATTTATTTGGTATAGAAAATTCTAAATTAAATTTCAAATTGCACCATAAATTCCATGTTTGTATCAAAATAAAGACTCTTTTAACGTGAGATATAGTAGTGTACTGTCTTTTTCTGGTTAGTCTTCTTCTTATTATGTGTGAACTGAGAGTGTCTGGGAAGGGAGAGAATATTGCTTTTTTCGCATGCCCCCCGCTTTAGCTAGACTAGACTGGTACCCTGGCGCCGCACTTTCAACAAAACAAAACATAGATTATTTACCAAGTGCAAATGTAACAATATTAGTACACCGGAAGAAGATACATGCCAAGACCATGCATATGAATTTGGAATTGGAATGATATATTTTTTTGCTAAATATTATTTAAAACCCCATTAATAAATATTATCCTAGTCATTATTAAAAAAAAAGAAAAGAAACTTCTAAAAGAGTCAAGACTTATTATTACAATGCCTAATATAGTACCAAAATTGAACGGTACTTTTAATATTCTTATACTTTTTTTTAGAAGTTATACTATTACAATACAATTTTAGAAATACATTTAAATTTTAAAAGTCAAGAGGAAAAATTTTACTTTCAATATGTATGTATAGCTGCTAATGTTGACTTAAATTATACGGTAAAATAGAGATTTTATGCGTTATAACTAAATTATCACATTTAATCTCAACAAATCAATTAAATTGTTATGTATAATTCCATGCGAGTAGCTCATGGAAAATGTGCATCCCCTCCCACATTTAAAGCACAAGAAAAACGGGAAGGAAAAAAAAAGAAAAAGAAAAAGAAAAATCCGAATTCAAAACTATTTAAATCATTAAAGAAACGTGCAGGAGAAGACAAAACAGGCAAGTGTGAAATGTTTATTTAGGAAAAACCATATTCCAGCAAATTTTAAGCAAAGATTTTACTATTAAAGATGCGACAGCTGAGCACAGCGATTAATTTTGAGACTACAACAAATAAAAAACTGAGCAGGTCGGCGACTTACACCTGGCAATCACAGATTGGAGAACAGCGCACAAAAGAGAGCAAGTGTTTCCAAACAGCACATTTTTTGGTTAAGACAAGCGATAAAGTACAGCTGGCATTCCAATAATTTAAGGCCTCAATTCAACTCAACTCTGCTGAAAGCGTAAATTACTGACTGACTGACGTGGATTCTCTATCTCTACTATTTCCTTCATCCCAAATTAATTGTATTTCTAGGACTTTTTAAAGTCAAATTGACTATTTTTAAAACTAATCTTTTTACTATTTTTCTAACATATAGGTGAAGATATTATAACCAAAAGAAAGTATATACAATTTATTACTAATTTCAATTTTTATAATTTTAAAAATATATTTATATATGCTTAATTATTAATTTTAAAAATAGTTAATTTGACTTAAAAAAGTCCTAGAAAAGCAATTAATTTGGGACGGAAGGAGTACTTACTAATAATACATAGACAGAGTCCCCCAATCATTGAAACTCCTTTTCTTTTCCTTCACCCCTTACCATTTGTTAAAAAGTGTGTCTGATAATTTTTGTGGTGAGAAAGGGAAAGAGCAATCAATCCAGCTCCTCCATTCCATTTTGTGTTGACTATCGATATTATTATGATTAATGCTATTTGATCATCTGTAGAGTTTTTGGTTAAATATATATAGCTACTGATACTATTTTCTCTCTCTCTTTCTTCAGCTAGCTATTACTGAAAAATGTCTTTTATGTATAAATTTTTCATTCCTGAAGAAACAAAGGTTGGAGAAGAACGCGAGTGGGAGAAAGAGAGATAAAAACAGAGATCATCGCATCCAAATCATATATTTATCATCTATATATTTTATTGATTGAATTTCATTCTGCTTCTACTGTAGGTAATTCTTATTTATATATAGCGATGCTTCTTAATTTCCTGGAATTTCTATTCAATTACTTTTTATTTAATTTGTTTCTGATTGTATTGTTTTTGCTTTTTTCAGGATGTCTGCAAGCGAAGCAATGGTGATGAACCCTAATAATGTCACAACAACAGAATCAACGGCAAAACTCACCGTTCAAAACGACGTCGAGTTCGCCAAATGCGATTGCTGTGGATTGACGGAGGAGTGCACGCCGGCGTACATAGAGAGAATTCGCCAACGGTTCCAAGGAAAATGGATATGCGGACTGTGCGCCGAGGCGGTGAATTACGAAATGAGGCTGCTCAGCACAGAAGAGGCGTTGATTCAGCACATGAGCTTTTGCAACCAGTTTAAGTCCTCCATTCCGCCTCCGAATCCGGTTGTTCATCTGATATCAGCGATGAGGCAGATTTTAAGACGGAGTCTGGATTCGCCGAGATCGTTGCGATCCATGCCGAGTAGTCCGACCGAACGTCAAGGATTGAGTCGGTCCGAGAGTTGTATTCCGGCTCTATCTCTAGTTGATCAGGATGAATTGTATCCCACCAGTAACCAAAAACATACTAGTTGTGAATGACAAAAGGCCCCCCAAAAAAATAAAAATAAATAAAATGTAAGTTTTATTTTAGTTCGTCCAAAGGGTTCGATATTGAATAATCATTTACCCGAGTAAATGCTTTTTGAGTGAATATATTAGTGCTAAATAAGAAATATAGCGAATTAACTAATTAAATGATCAACCCCAGGGTTTAAAAGTTGCGATTTGAAAATGATCTTTTGATCCTTTTTTTGTATGGTGACTTGGGGTGGTGAAAGGGAAAAGAAGAAGAATGAATATCAAGTTTTAAGTTTCGATTCAACTCCGTCCTAGATAGAAAAAGGGGGTGCGGAGAAGGATGATTTAGTTTCCAACTTTAGTATTCAACCATTATTCATGGAGATTATTATGTTTCTTATTGTCATTCTTTTTTTTTTAACCATATGAAAGAATATTATGATGCTAATGGATATGTAGATGTTAAGATATTAATTCTTCTATTGTTACATTTTCAAAATATTGGCCATTAGCATTACGTGATTGTAAACAATTATGGTTGTTAAGTTTTTGCATGATATTCAAAAGGTTTAATAATGTGTATATATTAGACCTTATAAAGAAATTATAGATTCTGGAAGACAGTTTTGATTGGTTAATAAAAATCGATTACAATGCTATTTTTTTTTATTTAGTTTAATCAATTTCTCATGAAAAGTAAAAGGGAGTAAAGAACTATATGTTGATTGTCGACTAAATATAGGTATGTAACAGTTAGGATTAGCGCCTCAGAATGATGAGTGAAAACTGAGCGAGTGATATTGACTAAAAGGTGCTCAAGGATTGAAAGATGGAACCTCATGGGCCATGAAATAATGACATGTACCAAGTGGACCTTCACTTGTGCTTCGCCCACTAATTTGATACTGGTAAGACTTTGGATCCATGGCCCGACATCATCATCATCTACTATAATTATAGTTAATTAATTATGTGCACCTATTAAATATTGGGTGGCGTTTTCATAGAGTAATAATATTTTCTTCTATCTTTTGCATAGGATTTTCTTTTGCAATTTTGACTAATACAGGAGTATAAACTTGATTGGTGCTAAAGATTATGGGTTTTTATATTTTCCTTTGGGATAAGTAATGATATTTCGATGAAACCAGGGGCATAAACTCATGACAATAAGAATAGATTCTTTAATGCACTTGCCCTCCAAAATATTCTCTATATTATTCCTTTTCTATTTCTAATATTCTTGGAATATAAATAGATATATGACCCTTAGTCTTCTATGTTAATTTAGTGACTCGTCATATTTTATTTTATTTTATTTTTTATTTTGCACTTAATTTGATAGGGTATAATATTGTGATCATTGTATACTTTGTTAGATAATAGAATAATTTTGATTTATCCAAGCTATTCGATCTCACTGTGGTCCATTTTATTTGTGTAACTATATTGAAGTGAAAAGTTGACAAAATGGGGTCAGAAAATATTAACTTCAAATATATTGGGCCTTTGTGGGAAAAATGGAATTATCGTACTCTAAATCTTCTAGAAGTGACGCCCTGCATATTGTTGAATTACATCATGTTTGCCTGCATTATTTGGAACGTGAGTCAATGCAATCATTGACTCTAGAAAACTAAGAGAGAGGACAAAATATGGAACCATGAATGTGAAAGGTTGTTAGTTAGGAGTACTAGTAGTTTATTATTGCTGGATTAGGTAAACAACTTTTTCAAGGAAAGTAGAGATTAGACATGGAAAGAAGAACACCACAATAATTGATTTACTCTTCTTGTGCTTGGACGATTCTTCTACACGGTTTGTTAGACCCAAAAAAAAAAAAAAAAAAGATTTATATTTTTTAAAAGTTAAAACGAATTATGTTAATTTTTGAATTCGAATTTGAAAAGTCAAACTTGATTATGTTGTGCGGGCAACATCAACACAAGAACAAGGCAACACTAGGACGAGAATAGCATACTCAGAAAAACACCATGAAAAACAAAACAAAGTTTATTTTGGAGCTTCATTTTGTAGTTTATCAGATATTACCTGCTAGAAGACGTTCATAATTGCAACTCTGCAGCTTTCTTGTATATTTTGGCTCCCAAAGAACGGAGATATATGGCGAAGGATTAGAAGAAAATAACATACTAGTTAACAAGTAAAAAAGGTAATGACCCTGAAAGTGTGATATCCTTCTCATCCCTGCTATTATGCATAATTCAGAGAATAAACCCAATCCCGTAGCAGCAGAACTACTCGGAATCTATGTTCCAGAGTCAACTTCATAAAGAACACGGGAGTTACAGGAATTGACTGAATCTTTCAATAAATTAAACTGCAACCCATAAAGGGGGTCATTTTCATTAAGATGTTAACCAAAAGACCATAAAAGTACAAATTATTCTTGGGTGGGAGTAACTATGGAACTTGTTATTTCAATTTTTCTGGGAACAAACATCATCAGTACAAACTCAGCCCACCAATTTAGTATGAATTTTGATTTCAGCGTTTTGCCTGAGGCTACTGACCCTGCACATGAGGCAGTAATAAGACAAGGAATACATCAGAAGAAAGCAGCTTAAGCAAGTATGTGTTGCTAACAAAGACTAAAATACCTCAACAAAAGGAAAATCTACTAGCCAAAGTTGATCCCTTGAGCCAGTGGTAATTCATTCCCATAATTTATTGTACTGCGAGGGAAATGAGATAATTCGTTAAGTCGGCTACGCTAGACTAAATGATAATTAAATAAGGAAAAATGGGTAACCAAATTTGAACCTCACTTAACACCAAAGAAAAGGAAAAGGAAAAAATAAAACCCAAACTGCCCAAAAAAAAGGCCAAGCCTGACCAGAACTCGTTAAAACTTCAAACTATTATGACAAGTTTTCAATTGTCCTAGATAAGTTAGTATCCTAAATATTATTTAAGAATCACAAACAGTATTTAAGGAGCTAAAATTAAGATACCAAGTTGAACGTCTCATGTACTGTTTCCAAGAGTCACTTCCAGCTTCGCGTCCTCCCCCTGTAGCCTTTTCACCACCAAAAGCACCACCAATTTCAGCACCATTTGTCGGTATGTTTACGTTAACAATACCGCAGTCACTTCCATGAGGCCTGCATCAAATCTGACCATGTGAGATTTGAGAACTAACAATAACAATGATAGCAGCAGTACTTCTCGAAACAACGAACCATCTTGAACAATTATTCTGTACAAACATAGTAAAAAAGATTTCGAATAAAAAAATTTGCTGCTCATATTGCAGTACTACATGAAATGTAGTTTTTAAATTGACAATATTTGAAATCCTAAAGTAGAGACCAATAAAAACATATTGATCCATAAGTCAATATTAGAGAAACTTTCATCTGTAGTCCTTTTTGAAAGCAAAAAAGAAATCAAAACATGAGAGTTTAGAACCACTCACCCAATCCATTTGAAAATAGTTTCAGGTTTACTGGTGAATATAGAACTACTCAACCCTTGAGGTACGGAGTTGTTTATGTCAATAGCTTCCTTTAGAGTCTGTCCAAATAGGTATTCAAATGTAAGAAAATAAACTTCTTTCAAATCTACTGTTCCAAGTATAAACTCCTTTTCAACGGGACTACCTGAAATTTCATTACATAAAGAACGGGGCCAAATAATTCTTCTCTTACAACATCAGCAGTTGGAGAAATTTCAACTATTGTGGGCTGCACAAAGTTTCCTTCAGACTCCAAAACTGAACCACCAGCGAGGATCTTCCCTCCCTGCAAAACATATGGTTTTGAAGCCAATCTTTACGTGGATAAAGATCAAGAAGACCAAAGCAACAAGCAAGAGGAAATACACTTTGCTTGGTTAAATCTTATTTAAAATATGCTTCAAGATTAAGGTTTCGAGAAGTTCAAGACTAATATAAACATAGTTGAACTTCAAGTTATATGACCAACACTAAGGACGGTGTCAAATATGTTGATGTTTTCCTAATGATATTGAAAAGGGTCAAGAACTTTAGTGACTAGTTTATATTGAGCATTTCTTAGAAATGTTAAATAAAAACCTTAAATTGATCCAACACCAAAAATAATTGTGAATCCCGGTTAAACTTTGTAAGCTATATCTACTAGATGATTGGGCACAGTGAAGTACTTTTGGCAAATAAAAAGAAAAATGAATTTCCTGCTTTTCAAGATTCTGCACATTTCATTAGGTATAGAATAATATAGTAATATAGTAGAAACATTGTTTTAGTTAAATTTATGTAAACCTTTTGTATAATATTGGTGCATCTAACTGTGGTGGTAGCACTGAGAGAAATTACTAAAGATAGTGGAATTCCTCGTAAAGATATTATCCTTTTGCTCTGACTTAGAAGGAAGTATTATCCTTCTTCCCTTGTTTTGACAATTTACCTTTCCTTCACATGCACTGAACAATCCCAAATAAGATTATTTTGAAAATAACATTAATATCTTGTGCCTTGGATTTTGGCCAATTGGCAACAATCTAGAGAGAATTCTTAGGTGCAAGAGTACGTGCCTGTGACTTGATGATATCCATTCCCTTCTTGAAAGCCTCCCTTGAAGCACGAGTATGCAGTGGCCCGAGCAAGGTACCATTCTCTAAAGGATCCCCTATTTTAACTTGTTTGTATAGCTCAAGTAATTGTTCAAGAACTCTCTGGTATATACTTTCATGAAGAATCTACATTCCAAGGGAGAAAGGAAACCAAGATAACATTTTATATTTTCAAGCTTAGGCTTCAAGAAAAAAAAGAATATGGCAGCAGAAATGATTAATGAATTATACCAATCTACGACATGTTGTGCAGCGCTGACCAGCTGTACCAACAGCAGCAAACAAAATAGAGCGAACAGCAAGTTGAATATTGGCATCATCCATGACTATTATAGCATTGTTCCCACTCAATTCAAGCAGACATTTACCATACCTCTGATTCACTGTTTGTTGAACCATAAGACCCACCTACAGTTAGACATGTGAGTAAACATTAAATTTCTATTGAAATAACTACAAAGTAAAAGTTATAGATGCAGAAATAGCTAACCATGCAAAACCAAATAGTTCATGTAAGGTCACTTCAGGTAAAAGTAAGATAATTTGTTAACCCCTGTTCATTGCCTCAGAGATCAATTAAAAACTGTCCTAAATCTTAATTTTTTTAAGCAACAGGATACTCAAACAAACCTAAAACAGAAATGGTCGTTAAGTTTGCGAAAGGCTAAACTATGTGCCTAAACAGAGAAATGGACAACTGGCAGAATATTCAGTGGATCCAATTTTGGCCAATAGCATCTCACACAAAACTTACATCAACAACTTTCCCAAACAGGACTGTTATGATAAAATCATCAGTGTGCCTCTTAATGGAAGCAGAGAAAGGCATATTTAGGTAAATGATTCTGAAGAACATAATTTTTAATGAATACAGTAGAGCTAAAAGAGCGATGTGACAGTAAGATTAAAACATGCTTTTGGGAGACACAAATAAAGAGAAATGACAGATGTTACCATCAAGTCCCTCCGCTATAAGAAAATAAAAACGAAAAATAAAGAAAAAGAGTCCTAAATATTTTACTAATATAACCTACACCATGTTATAACATAAGAAAATAAAAGAAGATTTTTATATTTGAAACTCATGAATCACGAAACAGATTATCATAAAACATACATAAGTTTAAAGAATTGTGGTATCATATGATTATGTTTATTTATCAGAAATAGAGACGTAAATAGCATATGGAAAAAGTACCTTTGAACTTCCTGTGAATGAAACCAGAGGTATGCGTGTATCTTTCGAAATAGCTTGACCAATTTCAGCACCACCACAGAAGGAGGTAAAAATTGCACTTGGTAAATTATTCTTCTCCAGAACCCCAGCCACTAGCTTGGTCATGGCAATAGTGATCAAAGGTGTTGTTGGAGCACCTTTCCTGTGAACATGATAGGAAGAAGCATTCAACTTCTGATTCATGAACAAGAAAAATCATATCTTGGCTATGAGAATTGCTATATTTTTTCTCCTGAGGTGGTTCTAAACTTACACAAGGGAAGAACTAAGAAAGAAAAATTTTGAGTAGTTATACTTGAAAATAGTATCTCAAGCTCGTGGTCAGAGCATGTTATGATGCAACTACCTACTTAAGAAGATGCACCGCTAAAGGTTTTCCCTTTCTTTAGGGTATATCTCATATCCGATATCTCTGGATATGTCAGTAGTTGTCTGATCTATTATGGAATTGATGATTGATCAAATAATGGCCACAACTCAATATCATACCAGAGTCAGATGCACATTGACTGATCAGACACAATAAAATATATTCTACAAAAACAGACAGTTCTTGAATCATTTTCATGGTAGCACCGGTGAGACAGTCAACTGTGCAACATATTTGTGCATTGTCTGAGTTCTTTATTTCAAATAGCCTATCTTCTAAAACTGAAAATTTTACCCCTCAGGTGCAACCAATGCAGAGAAGTACTTCAAAGATGTTCGAGAAAAAATAAAATAAAATAAAATAAAAAATAAAAAATCCTAGTCACCAGATTAAAAGACAGGATAATTATTAACTGTGCCCTATGTATAGCTGTACAACTTTTAAATCAACTCAAAATAAAAATTTTAACAACAAGAAAAGTTCGTGGTTACTTGTTGTCGTCAGAAGAACTTACCACACAACACAATTCCCACATACTAGTGCAATGCATGCATTCCACCCTGAAAAACCACATTACACAAAGTTAATGCCACGAAAGAGGAACTTTGATTGCTAAAGAATTCCAAGACAAGAACGTATAATAGGGATTTTTACAATTAAATATTGTTTTTCAAGTGTGTTGTATTACCAAATTAGAAAAGGAAAACAAACTATCCCTGCAGAACCACCCTGCATATAATGAAGCTTCCCAGATCTAAATTATGTCATTTTACAAATAGCAAGTGCTCACCGAGAACAGCACATGGGAAGTTGAAAGCCGTGATTACACCAACTATTCCAAGAGGATTCCACATCTGTGCAACAAAATAATTTGGGAAAAAGAAAATCAACAATAGAGATCGGCATGTAATGATTATTCCAAATTTAACAGCAAAACATTCAGCGCACCTCCAACATCATATGATTTGGACCTGTCAACAAAGTAACCATAGTTATTAAGGGCAAAAGCTTTCTCTAAGACTAGGAAAGAGAAGTTTTTTGTTTTTATTTTGATAGATAGGACTAGAAAGAAAAAAAATAAATAAATAAATCATGGTGATGTATTTTTGCAGTTTAAGTTGTACTTTCAGAAAAAACAACAGCTGTTTTTCATTCCAGAATTTGGCTGAACAATCACACTTGTAGAAAAACATAAAATGAACAATATATATTAAGAATATAACCACAAAGGTTGAGTTCTTTAACTTACGTTCTGAAGGTATGATTGATCCATTTAATTGTCGGCTTAACCCCACAGCAAAGTCACACATATCAATAATTTCCTGCAATGTGACTCTTCGGTAGTTAAGAGTATGTAACGGAAGCATGCTCTATGGGCATCATATCATATTCTAAACAAATTAGCCCTACATATAAGTAAGATTACTTACTTGAACCTCCCCTATTCCCTCAGGAAGTATCTTCCCCATCTCAAGTGAAACAAGTTGACCAAGTTGCTGTAGTTTGGCTCTCAATGCATCACCAATCTGTCTAACAATTTCACCCCTCTTTGGTGCAGGAATCTGAGACGAGGTGAAGCGTTTTTGAAAAAAAAAATAAACAAATAAAATATTAATAATACTAAACCATGTTCCTGTGTTTTTGCATTTGAAACTGAAGAACAATCTAAATGCTCTTCAGAAGAAGTAATGGCAAGTTATATGATACATAGATAGACAGACAGACAAACAGAGAAAGGTTTCAACCAGTTAACTCTATATTTGATCAAGGCAAGTTGTGACTCACTTCCATCCATACTTTTGCGGCTTCAGAGCAAGCCTGCATGCCTTCCTCATAATCTTGAACAGAAGCTTCTGAAACTTCAGCGATTGTCTGATTCAATAAAAGAGAGATGAATGTTAATTCTTTGAAACTTTTATAAGCTTCTGTAGATCACACGGATGGAATTTTGATAAGCTTGTGCAGAATCTACAGATGGCACTGTTTGACTCCTTTACTAATGTGAAATGTACTCCTTGTTCTTGTGAAAGAAAATTCAACATGTTTGGAAAATATTTACTACCCCATATATACAAAATTTAAATAAATAGAAAAACACATAGAACAAATATTACATTTTATATATTTCTTATTTCAAAAGGAAATTAAATGGATACTGAACCAAGAAAATTCATAAAAACTATAACTTACTGTATGTTTCTAATATGACAAGGAAATTTCAAATGAAGATTGTAGAGCTGATACATGATTCACCAGTCACCGCTAATATTTGTTAAAGTATAACTGTTGCAACCAAATATTAAAAATTGTGATACTGTATAGAGGGATAGAAGATCATCTCAAATTCAAATTTATCTACCAGATATAAGAACAACATTAAGAATGTGGTCACTTACATTACAAGGTCTGACTCGATTACAAATAAATGCCAGAGTCAATTAAGATTGGGCAGCTCAGTGAACAGCTGATTTATACCCCACCACACCACACACACAAAGCACAATATCTCAGCCTGACATACTACCACATTTGTGGGTACTGCTAATCGGGGTGAGAATGGAATCACTCATTCCTAATTTCGTATGGAATGAAAAAAAGGTGTGTTTGGTTGTGGGATGGAATGAGCCATTCCCATTCCTACAATTGAATTAGTCCTAATTAGAATTAGAAATATGGATGTCATAAATAGCAAAGACTCAATTGTATCCGTAACAAAAACAATTAAAATAAATCTCTTTGATGAAATGAAGCTAATAAAATTAGGTCAGTTTCAGTAAGATTCACACGGACAAAACTACAGGGAGCTTTAATTTCTGGATACAGTGGAATCAAAATAACAGAATAAGTAAATAGGATCATATATTCATAGGAGGTAGAGTAAGTAAAAGAGTTAAAACCTGATTGGTAGCAGGGTTAACAGAGGAAACTACGGGACCACTTCCTTTCCACACTCCGTTCGCAAAACAACCGGGATTGCTAGGGCCAAGACCAATCTCCGTCAAAAATCCGTACTCTTTATTAACAAAATCCATATCTGCATATACATCAACATTTTTATATCATGATGAGGTGGTTACTATTCATACAAATTGGATGGGTGTGACCGTGTAAATTTCATAAGTAGTACTCCGTATGAGATCGAATACACGAACCTCCAAGTGCAAGGAAGGAAGAGAGAGAGAAATATTGCTAAGAGACGACAGTGTTGATAGCTGAGGAGTGAGGAAGATTACTTAAGAAGGAAACAAGAGTTTAAAGAGACGTGTGGGGAATTAATTGGAAATATTGTCCTTTTTCCAAAAATCTTAAGATGAAGCTGAACATCGTGGGATGATTCAGCAAACAAGATAATGATAGCGAATTAATTAATTGCCTTATATAAGTGCATTTTTCCAGCTAGAGTTTCCCGGTTGATAATAAAAGAACCGAGCAGAATTAAATATTGAAATGTTTAAATTTAATTCATAAAATTTACTCTCTTCGTCCTAAATTAATTGCTCAATTTTAATTTTTTAAAATCAAATTGACCATTTTTAAAACTAATCTTTTTACTATTTTTGCTAAAATATAGGCGAAGAGATTATAACCAAAAAAAAGTATATACAATTTATTACTAATCCCAATTTTTATAATTTTAGAAATATATTTATATATGCTTAATTATTAATTCTAAAAATATTCAATTTGATTTAAAAAGTCAAAATTGAACAATTAATTTGGGACGGAGGGAGTATTGAATATGAAATAAGATTTGATTAAAATTAATTTGACTATCGAATTAAGTACAATTTAGAATCGAGCTCAAATAGTTTGAATTTTTTGAGCGAATATTAATCTAGCATTAATAGAAAATTATAATTTAAAAATGTTCGAATAATTTTATCAAACTTTAAAATTTATTCATATTTAAATTGTTTATATTTTGAGTCGAGCTCGAATCAACTTTTTAATGGAACAAATATAAATTAATTCTGAACCATTTAACTCATTTTACGGGGTTATTGGTACCCGTACGTAATTTGCTTTCTGCGATATAAGATGCGACATATTTTGTTTGTAAGGTTGTATTGAAATTATTGCAGCTGCTACTACTCTATCATTCTTCTCTTTAATTTTTCTTAATCTTGTTAGCAAATACTTTTTCTTATTAACAATTTCTATATATCAGTAAAAATGTCACAATGACGTGACGAATATGCAAGAAATTAGAATTATTAGAAAAAGGTCGGCGTTAAATATTGATTACAATACATTAAAATATAATACAAAAATTATAGTGAACTGTGAGTAGTGTTTATCATGAGTAATACTTAAATGGAATTCACTAATTTTAAGAGAGAGAAATATTTATGGTGTATTGTATGTATGGTTAAAAATAAAATTTATTTGTTATTGTTGTTTTTCCGTATTACAAATATAGTTCGAATGCATTATTTTTGTATTAGCTATAATTATTCTATATTTTGTTTTCCCTTTTAAAATACTTTAGAGAACAATACGTTGGATAACTTAAATTATTCTCTTTCCGTTCGTATTGATTGACATTTTAGGAGAAAGTATATTGATTGAAAAACTAATGAATAGCGGCCTAGCTAATTAAATTGGATACAAAATCTGAATATTATTATTTTAAAATTTATTAAAAAAATGAAAAGGAAATAAATTAATATTTAGAGACAATACAATAAATTAAATCATTAGTATTTTTTAAAAATTTATAAATGACAAATAAAAATAATAATAATCTTCAATAAAATAGATAGAATGGAATGGAGGAAGTGCATATGGATCCCCCGACCTCTTGGACTCAAGAGCCTTTTGAGTAGTTGTTTTACCACTTGAGCCAAGAAGCCTTGGTAAGTGCATAATTTTGTAATACAAAACATATTTATTAATTTTTTTCACTCCATAGCCCTTCCCATTCATTTTTCAGTTGAGTTATAGTGGAGTTTTATTTATATATTTTTTAGCAAGGTTAATAGATCTTCAATAAAATTTTAACATGATATTTTTGTCTTTTACTATTTCCTTCTTCTTCTTTTTTTTCCTTTCCAAACCTAGATTAAATAGAGAGAAAAAGAAATAAAGAAATCAATTTCAAAATCAGTCAATCTTACGCTGCCTACTAATAAAGGAAATTACATGTGTGTATGTATGTATAGTTTTTATTTATTTGGATGAAATGTACGCCTTCAAATAGGTCTAGCGTAGATTATGACCAAATTGGGAAAATCAATCTGCTTGGGATGCTTTTGGTTAATTCCGTTTAGGACAAGAAAGCAAGACATTCAAAGAAAAGATTGCCAACCAAGAAACTTCTCAGAAGCTCCAAAAAGCCAAGGATGCACCATAATATTAATTGGTAAGGGTTCATCTTCTCATCTGATTTTATTCCAACAAATTTAGGTTTTTTTGTTTTCATGAATCGAAACCCTAGACTTAAACATTTATTCTACCACGGTTCAATAATCAGCTCTGTGTTTAATTTATGAGCATCTAGGGCTGTAAATTTAAGACATGAGGCAGTTCAATGGTCTTAACAGCAGAAAAAGTCCCATAATTTCTGGAATTTTCAACGGATTATGTACCCTAGTCGTAGTTTTCTTGTTTTATAACCGGGCAGATGTATTGAGGAACCCATTGGTTAGGCAATCGAATCCAATTCCGGGCCTTAGATGGAGCTCAACTAGTGGGTGGAGTCAAACGTCAGTAATTCGCCGTCAGATTGCTGAAGTAATAAGTGTTAATTCATCGGATTCAGTCATTGGGTCTGATCCAAACAATTCAGATATCATAAATGCTGTAATTTGCACTGGCTTATACTCTCATAAAGGTTACCATACCAGTTGTGACTTCTTGAAAGCTCACCCTCATTGCTCGTCTGGCGGATTCTTTGATTACATAAAGTTCTATTATTGTGATTGCGAAGGAAGTCCATTGGCTTTTGCAGTTTTGGGTATTTGGCTTGCTGCATTGTTCTATCTTTTGGGCAACACTGCAGCTGATTACTTCTGTTGTTCTTTGGAGAAGCTTTCGAGCCTGTTGAAATTATCTCCAACAGTTGCTGGGGTTGCCTTACTTCCACTTGGAAATGGAGCTCCTGATGTGTTTGCAAGTATTGCCGCTTTTGTTGGGACTGATGCAGGCGATGTGGGTCTCAATAGTGTCTTGGGTGGGGCAGTGTTTGTTACTTGTGTTGTTGTTGGGGTAGTATCTCTTTGTGTAGCTGATCAGGGAGTTGACATTGATCGAAAATGCTTTATCAGGGATGTTATTTTTTTGATGGTTACACTTATGTCCCTTTTGTTGATTTTAATTGTTGGTGAGGTGAGTGCTTGGGCTGCCATTGCATTTCTATCAATTTATTTGGTTTATGCAGTTGCTGTTGCTGCTAATGAGATTTTAAAGAAGCATGTTCGGAGGTTGAAATTGGATGTAGTTAGACCATTGCTTCCGGTCAGAGGAAGTTTATTTTCTCAAGGAAGCCATGAGGATGACTATATATCCAGTTCGTTGTTAGACATTGACAATGAAAGTGATGGAAACCAGTCGCAAAGTTCCTTGCCCCAGTGGATGTGGGCTTCAAATGTAGCAATATATTCGAATCAGGCACTTAAGGTAGCAGATGGTGAGAGGCCTTTGTGGGGCTGGACTGATGAGAGTCTGGAAAGGGATAACCCATCGTTATCCTGTTCTAAACTATGTTATCCATTAGTACTGCCAAGACGGTTAACAATTCCCCTAGTTGAGGAGGAAACCTGGTCAAAGTTTTATGCCGTCAGCAGTGCTTCACTGGCTCCAGTGCTGCTTTCATTTCTGTGGAATACTCAAGATACTGTGGGTTTCCAAAGTCAAATGATTGCATATGTTATTGGTGTTTCAGTTGGTTTTACACTTGGTTTCCTCGCGTATTGGAACACCAGGTCAGACTGTCCACCTCAGAAGTTTCTAATTTTGTGGGTTTTGGGGGGATTTTTGATGAGTATTGTTTGGTTCTACATGATTGCAAATGAGCTTGTTGCTCTGTTGGTGGCAGTAGGTGTAATTCTGGGGGTTAATCCATCAATCCTCGGCTTAACCGTATTGGCATGGGGAAACTCAATGGGTGATTTGGTGTCCAATGTTGCCTTGGCAATGAATGGTGGGGATGGCGTGCAGATTGCGTTATCTGGATGCTATGCAGGTCCGATGTTCAACACACTTGTTGGTTTGGGGATATCAATGTTGCTTAAGGCATGGGCACAAAAACCTGGTTCATACATAGTCCCACTAGATCGAAGCCTATTCTACACTATGGGATTTCTCATGTCAGGACTTATATGGGCTCTTGTTGTCCTACCAAGGAATGACATGAGGCCTAGCAGGATGCTTGGAGTAGGACTAATTACCATCTACTTGGTTTTTCTTTCAGTTAGAGTGAGCAGTGCAATGGGAATCATATCATTGGCTGGCTTAAGTTGACACTGTGTATTGTTCATATTTAGGAAGAGAGTGTAAAGTTTCAGTTTTACTGATAATAGAAGGTTAAGTTAGCTCCTGTAATCTCACATATCTGGACACAACACATGGACATGCATATCATCAAGTGCGTAACCTTGTGACATGTATATCAAGCGCATAATGATTGCAGATAAGTTTATTAAGGACTAATTCATCTATAAATTTCTTTTTGCTGATTTTTTTTCTGAAAACTTCTGTTGTCGTACTTATGTTTCAAGATTTTTTGCACTTTTATGAAGATTTTAGTTGTATTTACCTTCATCTTCCCCCTAATGTTATGTTAAATGAGCTTGTTGTTTGTAGAATTTACTACATTTTTATCACTCTAGGCTCTAGCTAGTCTTTGCATAAGATTACTGCAGGCTCATTATAATTGGTTGTGTGTGAATCTTTTTTTTTTTGTGTGAATCTTTTTTTTTTAAGCTGATATATTGGTATATGTTTATTTCACTTTTCCTCGTACAAGCTAGCAAGACTTTGAATTTATTTTTTGCTTATATGTTTTTACTTGTAGTAAGTTTACAAGTATGTCCCTCTTAAGGTTATAATTGTGCTCATATTAATTTCTCTTTTTTACATAACTCATGCAATGTTCGTAGAGACAATTCACGTGCTGCATTTGTATGCATGATTTTTTTATCAACTACACCTATTTGAGACTTCCCATGACAAAATGGCTCAAGCATCTCAAGGTTTACAATATTAATTACTTTTCCATTGTTTTGTATCTAATTATTTGTGTTAGGTTTGAATATACCCTTCAAACTTTTGTCAAATTTATCCTTTGTTTCTTTCTCTTGTTAATACCAACTCCAACATGCAAAGCTGCCTTAGCATCAATGGAGGATATATTCTTGGGATACATCTTCAGAATCCAAAAGGGCTACTCTTTGTGTAACTAAGTGAACTGTTACATTTTGACTAATCATTGAGTTTTGCACTTCATTAATTGTTTTGTTTATTTACGTTGATGGTTGATAAGATCTTATTAATTTTACAATAATCCCTTACAGCAGAGGAAGTTAAAACCAAACCTTTCAGAGAGTGGAGCAAAATGAAATCGTCTTTCCACATCTCACTGGCTTAGACCGATGTTTCTGATAATTCTAATATGACCATATTGTCGTCAGCTAATGATTCTTAAATTTCATTGGAATGTTGCATAATTTGTAGAATTCTTGTTTCATGTTCACAAGTTGCATGATTTGTAGAATTTACCACTTCATTGGTGAGGGAAGACATCGCCAAGATATGCAACTCAGATTGTTCATTCTTTCATTCGTGTCTTACACTTCAATGCAACAACAATCTGACTGTGAAACAGGTGAGATGGAAAGGATAAAGGCAATTGCTGATTTGCTGGTTACCCCTGGGATTCTTGCTCGAGATTTGTGATTTTTGAACTGAAGCATAAGAGATCTAAAGCAGTAATCAAATATTCAAATTCCTTAACATTTCTTCTGAGATTTATAATTCTGAGGATTTTTTTTAATCTTCTAAGTCGATCTTTGGCAAGATTCCTTGTGTTTATATTCTGTCTGTCACATGCGTGAAATTCTTAGGCTGTGTGTTATGCTCCAGTCAGTTGTTCTACATGTATTTGCATCTAATGCTATTATGATTTACTTCATGATCTAATTCTTGGGTTGATTGTGTCAGTTTATGACCACCCTGAATCTGAAATATGACTTAATTACAAATGTATTAATTTATGCCCCTGAATTTACCTTAATATGTTAGATCAGTATCATTTTGTAGCTATGACTATGAATGGGAAATATGTTCAAGAAGCTTCATTTTTGCTCTGGGTTGGGAGGGGCTTTTGTCATGGGTTGCTACAAGCGAGCAGCAATGCATTTGAATAGTGAATAAACCTGATCCATCTTGGTGTTTATGATTTGAATGGTGAATGAACCTGATCATCTTCTGTCTTGCAGGTAATCCGACTCTTCAAGGCTGAATGGCGGCAGCAAAAACTGATGTTAAAGTTTGTATATTAACTTTCAAACCTTGCTGCTTTAACTTCGGAAATTGCCGTATAAAAAATTCTAGCTTGCTCTTCTAGGTTGCCATTATCAAAAAAATCTTGTGACCTGTAACATGTATAGGCTCCCGCTTTATTATTGCTTGTCTGCCTTTCTCAACAATTATCTTCTTTTTTTCTGGACAAGTTTCTCTACACTATTATCTTTCCATAAACAGATATTCATACTAATTTACTTTAGAAATCTACCGACTCCCTGACCTATTTGACCTATACTTGTTCTTACTTCGCAAATCACTTTTAGACACATCCCTTGTTAAGAGTATGATTGTAATTATAAAATGAAACAAAAAAGGAAAAGAAAAAAAAGAGAGGATGATTTAGCGCCTAAAAATAAATAAAAAAATAACCCTCTACATGTGTGGTAAATTTGGCCATATTTTTACCAAAATTTGTATTTAAAATCGAATTTAGTGGCTCCATTGTTTTGACACATTAATAAGATTAGCCAATATGCATGTAATAGTAAATAAAAAATAAATCCTGGCACAAGCCTCATTGTCATAAATAACACTTCTTCAATTCTAAATTATAAGATCATTATTAGTTTTTTTTTTTAAACATTTTCAAACTCAAAATTGATAAGATTCATTAAAAATTACGAAACAATAAATGTTTTAATTAGTAATTTTTAGATAGTTTATAATATTCATTTATTATATTGACAAAATTAAATGAATTTAAGTTAATTTTGAGTTAAAATATGTTTCAAATTAACTTCAGAAAGTCAATAGCGATCTTCTATTTTGTAACTGAGAGAGTAATTTAATGGTTTCCTCCTCTGCTGCCACGTGTAGTATTGGGTACAAGCGTGCTTATATCTGTGTTTAGGAGTACATCATAATCTCTCGATTTCAAAATATAAAATCATTATTGACTTTTTGATGTCAATTTAAGACATTTTTTAAATTTAAAATTGACATGAATTTCTTAAATTTTAGTCAGTAAAATGATAAATATTATACACTATCTAAAAAGTGTTACTCGTTATAAAATTTATTGTTTCATAATTTTTAATAAATTATGTCAATTTTATATTTAAAAAAGTCTCAGATTAACTTTTAATGTTATAATTTGGGATATATGCTACTACATACATAAAAATGTTGGTCAGTTTTTACTAGTGAGCCTGTGGAATGAATCCATTATTAATCAGTTGTCCTTTCCTGGTTGAGTTGCTGGTATCTCTTATTCTCTTACTACACTCTTGGCTTTGTCTAGTGCAAGTAAAGTGAAATCGGGGTGATATTGGGTAAAATGAACAATTTATTGAGTTAATCTGAGGGAGGAAGAGGAGGTGAGGGTAGCTGCCTGCCAGGGGTTATATATTCTCTTTCCTAACAAGATATTCATTCACGTGGCTTTTCTCATCCTCTCTCTCTCTGTCTGTACAAAGGCTGCAATGATTTCGCGGATCCTCTATAAATATTTTGGTATACTCCTTTCCCCTCCCCTCCCCAAACATCTCCATTTGATTCCATTATATATATATATATATATATATATATATATATCTGACACGCTCATTCTTCTGCTTAATTGAATCAGTTCAGTGGATCAGGAGACTAATACTAATAATTTATACTCTCCCCTTCTCATATACATGGTTTTTTATGTTTTATTATTATTATTATTGTTATTTATTTCAGATCATGATTGTAGAGTGGTATAGTTAGTTTGTCCTTGTTAACAATGTAGTTTCTCTCCTCCCTCTCCCTCTCTCAAAGTCTCATCTCATCTGTATAGGCACACTATATTTTATTTGAATAAAGGAGTGTAGGTGTTTGGATGTTGGCTGATTATTTTAATGGACATTTCATCGCCCTCCACAAAATTCCCGCAGGGTACTCCTCTGATTTCTATGGAAAGCAGCGACAACTGGACTGACCAAGCTTCAGGTTCTGGCGAGGCAAGTTAGCATTCTGGAGGTCAGCTTTCTTTCTTTCTTTGGATTTACTTTATTAATATACTCAACTATTGTTTTAGTTATTTATTTCCTCCTCTTCTTTATTCTTCATACCAATAATTCTATGAAAGCTCACTTACTGTCTCTTTAATTCTTTAATTGAAGAAGGCGATCACATTTGATAGTACAAATTTGCTTAATATATGACTACTTGATTTATTTAGCTAATGCACTCAGAAGTCTTCTATAGCGTTGATTATGGTTTATATACAATGTTCTAAAAATCGTTAGGCGGACCTAGGCGGAGGGGGCGCCTAGCCGCCTAGTGCCTAGGCATTTTCCTAGGCGGACTAGGCTTTCCTTAAACGGTCTCATTTATTTATTTTTCTTACTGTACCTACATGTTATACTATACTAATCAAATATTACATGAAATATTACCAAAAAAAAATTCTTTTAAGGCATAACAAAATCATTTTAAGTGTTGTAGAGCTTCAAAGTAGATGTCTAATTCTGCCTAGGCGGGGGCCTAGGTGCCCAACCAAATTGAGGCGGTAAAGGACCGCCTAGCGCCTAGGCGGGGATTTTTCGACCACTGTTTATATATAGTGGTTCATTAGTTCCCTCCTCCACCACCACCCCCCCCCTCCTTCCTTTTTATTTCTTATTGCTACATTTGATCTTTCTTGTAACTTTTGTGGAATTGAGAAAGGGAGGTGAGTAATTTTTTCTGTAAATTCTTCTGATTTCTGGAAATGGGAAAAATGGTTCACTTCCTCTCATGAGCTCAATTGTATCTAGGAAAATTAATATACAACTACATCCTCCAAGTCCTTAACATCTGTGTGCCTCATATTTTATAATAATGAAATGCTGTTATGCATGATACAGTTCTTGGAGATAGTAATTTCAAATGTTGAAGAATATGTGGAGATCTATAATAAAGGTGGTTGTTTGTGTTTAAAGGACTACTACGTACGTACAATTCGTATATAAATTAACGAGCTTAATCAGAATGGAACCCCCGCCATGGATCCCACACAAATCCACCAAGCATATTGCGTCAACACTTTTCAATAATACATTAGTACTCAATAACCCAATCCCATGCTAGTTATATGGCTTTATGAAAGGGTAAATCCTACAAAAGCTGATTGCTTCAAGTCAGAAAAATTGAGAAAAGAAGGCATATATAAAATACATACATGATAACCGATCAGGTTGATGACGGAAACATGTTTTCCTCACTCCTGGATCTGCAGGTGTTACATTGAACAAATTACTTGGGTATCGTTCCTTCCTATGATGATTGTCATTTTCTTCTTAGTATGTATTCATTCACTATTTCTATGATTCATTACCTATTGCTTTATGCTAGGTGTTCATTTGATGAATCAGGTCCAACTATTCCCCACAATTCCTTTCTTGTGAACAAGTCTTTTATAGAGTAATGACGTTTAATTTGGTACTATATTCAATAACATCCGAATGTCACTAACATATGCTTATTATCATGGTTTGAGCAGGATGAGTTAAAATCACTTGAAGATCTTCAACTTGCTTCTAGTTGTTGCAAAGAGTATGTGGTGCTTCATTTATCAGTTACCCCCTTACATAGGTGTTGTTTGGTCAAGCCAAAATGATATATTTATACTTGTGAAGCCTCTTTGCAAGTCTTAGTACTAATGTGATTTTCCATTTGTATTGTTACAGGCTCGATGACTTTATAGAGACTCGACAAGATCCTTTTATAACTATGTATGGACCCTCGTAATTCTTTAATAGTAGTAGTAATCATGAGTTCATCACATAGTCACACTATCGTGTCTTTTCTTTTTCTTATTTTAATTGATTTGTGAACGGAAATCAGAAAGTGGATCCAATTACTTTTGGAAGCGGCTATGGTACTTTTTCTATGTCATCTCTTCTTGTTAATAGCTTATATCTTTTACTTTTTTTCAGTTTAGGTAATTCTTGTGATTTAAAATGCATACCTAGAATAACTTTTAAAATTCTTGATTTAGATTAGTATACAAGAACATGACCGTTAATTAAAATAAAAAGTAGTTAAAAAGCTGCTGACCTTAATTATGGATCTTTAAATGTTGAGCCGTTTGTATTGTCTGTTCCAAACTTGGTTAGTTATTTTTATCAATTTTACATTGGTCCTGGAGTTTATTCTTAGTGAACAACAATAACAATGTTAAATATAATATCTGGTTTCCAGTTCTTATTTCCACTTTTTGTTAAGTTTATGATCTAAAAGTCTTTGATCCTCCCAATTTGAAATAAACTTCTAGATTTGAGACCTGAACTTTCTGGATGCTTCAAAGGCACTTGGCAAAGCGTTATAGACTTGAAGTCCATAGGAAGTTCATTTAGTTTTATGATCAATCAAGAGTTTGCGGTATCCACTATATATAGAACATGTCGTGGTATGCATGTGCTTTTCAGAGTTGTTATGTTAGACAATTGACACAAGTAAACAAATTGTTATGAGAGAGAGAGAGCTTAACATACTAGCCGGCCGGTAGCCATTGTTGTATATACACTTGCCTGTGTAGCAACTCTACTTTAAATCTGCAGAACACTTATCGTTTAGCCAGCCAGCTATATGATCAGAAGCAAAAATCCTTCGTCTATTTTCCTGATAATAAGGTTATAGCCTATTGGCCACATCCCTTTTCAAGATTTCATGATTCAAGTATGAACCATGAAAGAACATAGCACATTCTTGTTAAAATTTGTTTCTTCTAACGTCGTCTTAATTGCTTTTACTATTTTATGCATAGCAGCTATATATGATAATTTAGACCCAAGCCTATTTGGAAGATAGAGAATTTCATGAAATTCAGTAGGCTTATATATAACTTGTGGTAAACAGGGGCAAGTTTGGAGTGAAAGGTTCATGGACTTGGTGCTGCTTTTGTGGATATTGGCACCAAATTTGGGTCCTGTTCTAGATCTACAGAGGTGAAGCAATGTTCCAACTGTGCCAGAGCTTCTTGTCTATAATTTGGGACTTTGTTTTTTGGCCATCCGTTCAACAAATGTATAATAATACCAGTATAACTTTTTTCTAAAGATTTAGTGATTAGTGCAATTTGCATATCATGGTTCCACCGGCGGTAGATGAAAAAGAAAAGTTGGTCCTTTTTTCTTCCGTAAAAGTTATCGCCTTCAGTTACTATTTAATGCGGTGAAAAGTATGATGGAGGCTCGAGTCATTCTGACAATCGAGTAGCGTAGCCTTTAATATTTACAAGCTTTTATCATCCATGTGAAGTAGAGGAAATTGATTTATATGTATACTAATTTTATCATGTGAAATGTAAATTGAAACTTGAATTTGTTAGGAACATTCTAAGTAGACTATTTACAAACTTTTATTATCCGCGTGAAGTAGATGAAATTGATTTATAACGATATTAGTTTGATTTTTTTTTATCAAATTTTTTAAACTTATGAAAATTAAAAGTGATAATAAATTCGATATAATTTTTTATATTAAATATCACTTGAATCGAAGGTTCTCGATATATATATATATATATGTTTATAGGTTTTCTATTTATATTAACAAAAAAATATTAAATTAAACTAATTTAATACGGGAAGAGTATTAGTATATAAAAGAGTCTCGTTACGTTCACCATCTTCTTCTAAACTATTTAAAATTTGCTATACCATACCGTATCAAATTTAATTTTTCATCTCATCTCATGTAGCACAAACCCATGTAGTACTAAATTCTCCCTTGCAAGAACACGACGAGCTGGTATATTATTGGTCCAGTTAATGCCGGTAGAGGGGTACTGGTAGGTAACTAGTAGTGTAAAATTTGAAAATTATTGGAATACGGGATATTTTTTATAAAAAAAATCCTCTCCGATTATGATGGGCAACGTGGTCAAACAAGGCCCAAAGAAGTAGATTTATTTATCATATTCATAGTCATATCATATCATAATATCATATCATCGGCGGCAGCTAGGCTAGGGTAGGCAGTCAGGCAGACTGAATGAAAAATATTTACCCTCACCATCTCCAATTTCTCCGGAAGGAAAAGACTCAAAAAAAAATGTTGATTCCTTCACTATTCTCCTCCTTTCTCTTCTTCCTCTGTCTCGTCTCTCCAGTATTCTCCTCCGATGCATCTGAACATCCACAAACCTTTATCATCCACGTGTCAAAATCTCATAAGCCATCCATATACACCACCCACCACCACTGGTACTCCTCCATCATCTCCTCCTCCTCCAAAATCCTATACACCTACGATCGCGCCGCCACCGGCTTCTCCGCCGTAATCACCGCTGCTCAGGCTGCCCATCTTCGCGGCGTCCCTGGAGTACTCGCCGTCCTCCCCGACCGCGTTCGCCACCTCCACACCACTCACACTCCTCAGTTCCTCGGCCTTGCAGACTCCTTCGGCCTTTGGCCCAACTCTGATTACGCCGATGACGTTATCGTCGGAGTTCTCGATACTGGAATTTGGCCCGAACGCCCGAGCTTCTCCGACGATGGTCTCTCTCCGGTCCCATCCGGTTGGAAAGGTATTTGCCAAACCGCGCCGGATTTTCCTTCATCCGCATGTAATAAGAAAATAATCGGTGCCAGAGCTTATTACAGTGGCTATATAGCTAAATTAGGAAGCAAAATAGATGAAACTATAGAATCGCTTTCACCGAGAGATACAGAAGGTCATGGAACTCATACGGCTTCTACAGCCGCTGGATCTGTCGTTGCAAACGCTAGCTTCTTTCAATATGCCAAAGGTGAAGCTAGAGGTATGGCGATCAAGGCGAGAATTGCTGTTTACAAGATCTGTTGGACTTTAGGCTGTTACGACTCCGATATTTTGGCTGCGATGGATCAAGCTGTTGCCGACGGTGTTCACGTAATATCTCTCTCCGTCGGCGCCAGCGGTTACGCTCCTCAATACGATCACGATTCCATCGCCATAGGTGCTTTTGGCGCAGCGCAGCACGGTGTTGTTGTGTCGTGTTCCGCTGGAAATTCCGGTCCCGATCCGTACACCGCCGTGAACATTGCACCGTGGATTATCACTGTTGGTGCTTCGACGATTGATAGGGAGTTCCCTGCGGATGTGACTCTAGGCGACGGAAGAATATTCGATGGCGTATCGCTGTACTCTGGAGATTCTCTTGGAGGATCGAAGTATCCATTAGTTTATGCCGACGACTGCGGAAGCAGATATTGCTACACCCAAAAGCTCGATCCTTCTAAAGTCACCGGTAAAATTGTTATTTGTGATCGTGGGGGCAATGCGAGGGTGGAGAAAGGAAATGCCGTTAAAATTGCTGGCGGTATCGGAATGATCCACGCCAACACGGATGACAATGGCGAAGAGCTTCTCGCCGATTCGCATCTAATTCCGGCGACTATGGTTGGCGCGAAAGCCGGAGATAAGATCAGAGAATACGCGAGTTCGGACTCATCACCAACTGCAACGATTAGTTTCCAAGGAACGGTGATCGGACGGTCTCCATCAGCACCTCGCGTGGCGTCGTTCTCCAGCCGCGGTCCAAACCATCTCACGGCGGAGATTCTCAAACCAGATGTGATCGGACCGGGCGTCAACATTTTAGCCGGTTGGACCGGATACACCAGCCCAACGAGTCTGGATATTGACCCGAGAAGAGTGCTGTTCAATATTATATCAGGCACATCCATGTCATGCCCTCACGTGAGCGGATTGGCTGCTTTGCTTCGTGGGGCCTACCCAAACTGGACCCCAGCCGCTATAAAATCAGCGCTCATGACAACCGCTTACAATATAGACAACATCGGTAGCAATATTACGGACCTTGCCACCGGAAAACAATCGACACCGTTCGTTCACGGTGCAGGACACGTGGACCCAAACAGAGCTCTTGATCCGGGGTTGGTTTACGACATTGATGTGAGCAATTACGTGGCATTCCTTTGCGCCGTTGGATATACTCCCCAGAGAATAGCTGTGGTTACGGGAGATGTTAAGGTGGATTGCAGTGCACAAAAGTTGGGTAGTCCCGGTAATTTGAATTACCCAGCCTTTGCGGTGGTGTTTAAAGGTGATATTGGGGAGGTGAAATACAAGCGAGTTGTGAAAAATGTTGGGAGTAATGTGGATGCAGTTTACGAGGTGAAGGTGAGGGCTCCTCCATCGGTTGAGGTCAGTGTGTCGCCTGGTAAGCTTGTGTTCGGTGCAGATATCGAAACGCTGTCGTATGAGGTTACATTCACCAGCAGCACTGCATTGGAGTCTAGGGTTGGAGGTAGTGGTAGTAGTACTGAGGCATTTGGGTCGATCGAGTGGACCGATGGTATTCACCTTGTGAGGAGCCCAATTGCTGTTTCGTGGACCAAGAATTCTGCCGCATCTTCAACATGATCAACTGTCTGTCTGTCTGTTTCTTGGTTGGTTGGTTGGTTGGTTGGTTAGGGTTTTCAAAATGGACCGGGTGACGCTGCTTAATTTCTTGTTGCTTTGACTTTGGTAGTGTAGTATTGTATTGATGGGCTTTTTAGCCTGCTTGCTGCTGCTCATGGATCGGATTGGATTGGGAATTGGAGGCAATCTACTTGTTAGATAGAAGGAAGGCAAAATAGAATAATTGAATTAGGAAGGAGATATTACTGCGGGTTGTTTGTTTGTTTGTTTTATTATTATTATGTAACCTTAGTTTTACTTTTCTTAATAATACTAATCTACATGAAAATAAGGGAAGAAAGGGAATATTTAAACTAACTTTGCTCGTTGATTCTATTTTTCATATAACTTTTGCTTGCAATAGAAGACAGACTTGTAATGAATTATATCCAAAATTATAAAAATACTAAAATTATACTAGGTGGGAGAATAACTCTAATCAGCTTATACCTTCTTCCCATACAAGGCTGTGTGTGTACCTGTCCCGTATGTACCAACACATGAATAGGTTCAGATGGCTTGTATCAAAGGGGGATTTTTTTTCTTTAAAAAAAAAAAAAGATACGTGTTGTCATCAAATATTTTGGTATTTGATCGCAATCACAGTCATATTTCTCGATGTTGAAGTTGCTAAAAAATAAATAATAAATACTGTGTGCATAAATTATGCATAAAACATGTGCACCAAAAGAAACTTGAAACTTGGTCGTTCGTTTGTGCAGGCAGAGAGAACAAAACAATTGGAATTGGTAAGAAATTGCGGGCTTGTTTGGCTGGATCCTTCCCCAAGTACAAAATGATAAATTATTGTTGATATTTATTGAAAATAAAACTATATTTTACCGCGAGATTCGAATCTCTCAGGCGTCGATCTTTTTTAATTTATTAATTGCCTTCGGAATATTTTTATGACACTAAAGTCAAGAGTCCAAAATATATTACGATTAAAGTTATTTTTTTTGTCAGATAAAAACCAAAAAGTCATTTTCAAGAAACAGCGCAAGTCATTATCTTTCCACCAAAAAATAGTAGTACTTGGGTATTCTATAGCGTCTAGATTCATCAACCATCCATCTATATAGCGTCTAGATTCATCAACCAAGCCTGAGAGAGAGAGAGAGGCTGTGAGTCAACTATTTACATGAATAACGCATTGAAATAAATGTTACCCAATTTCTTATCATAACACAAATGAGATGTTTTGGCAGTCTTAACTCTTGATGCTACACTTATACATACTAAACAATTTATGCTAATATCAATCATGCATTACGCCCACCATCAAAATATTGGTAAGTTCCTCTTATCAATCAGAAAATCCTGTACATAGGAAAAAAGGCACCGGCCCACTACTTGGATCCAACAACGCTCGACCAAAATATTCCTGTCTCAAAACACATGAAGCGAACCATATACTACCGGCAAATCTAAATGAAAAATGATATATTACGACTTTTTACGTCAGACTTTTTTATTGTCAGTTAAATAAATAATTATTAATGATACTCCTTTTAAGAAGAGATGAAATAAAAAAAATCCTCTTATAATTTTATACAATCTCATGTATTGATAATATGTTTCACAATTATAATTTGACACAAATTTATCGCCATAAATAATAAAACTCATCCTATAATAACAGCAATTATATTTTTTTTTAAAATATCAAAAAATAAAGCAATTTATCTGCAGTCGGGAATCGATGAATGTAGAACATTCTAATTTCACGGTTTTCATGATCAGGTTCAGATATGAACAAACAATCAACACTTGGCAATTCAGTAAATACCACAAACTGAGTTTATGAGCACATTTTGTTTTAAATTGCTGCCCCAAAAAACTCGGTCTGAAAATTTCAGTAGCACTACAAGATAGCACCAGAGCCAAGGAGATGTCTCTTGTTTAAGGATTCCCAACTTCCATAAATGAGGGGTGTGGTTCCACTGCCTGCTATTGCACTCTCTAGTGTCCATACTTCTGAAACTCCCACTCGCTATTATCTTTAAAAGACAGAATACATAAAAACAGAATTTAGCCATGCCGTTAGAAGCAATGAACATAAATAGATAGATTAAAGTGGGTGAAATTAAATACCAAGTGGGCACACTTGGCGGGTTTTGAGCCATCGGCTGATGCAGTGGAAATGGAATGCATGATTGCACACACCTGTGGGAACATAGATTAAGATTACTAAAGGACATAAAGATATAGGAGTTAATTACAGGGAGAACAGATCCAATTAAAAAAAAGATCAAAACAGATTATGTAGAAGCCCACGTGAATCAAAAGGGAGCAAGTCTTAAGCTAAAGAAATTGTTGTTTTTTTACAATTAAAACTACTTAACACCCTACAGTTACAATGTTAATTTTAGTGCTTGCCCAGTAACTGCACTAAACAGGTGTAACCAACTAAAACCTGTCCTTTGTAGGATCCTAGACTTTGAAAAAAAATAGGTTGATAAACTGTACAGAACTTTTCAGTGTGGTCAAAAGTGACTTTGAAAAACACAATGGGAAAAGAGGAAAAAGAGGGGGGGGTGGGGGGGGGGGGAGGGGGGGGGGGGGTTGGAAGCGCAAACGCTCAGTGATAAAATCTGTCTGAGGATACACATTATAATGTAGAAGCTTGCAAAAAACTGCACCATAAAACAACGCCAAACCTTCATTCATAGTAAACTACATCTCATTAAACTACATCTCATTAAAAAAACTGATCCAAATATAAGGTGGAGCGAAGAGCCGAAGACAATAGGAATCTTATCAGTGTCGTCAAAGTGATAAAAGTATGACCAACAACAATAACAAACTGGAATACGAATCAAGGCAGTGTAGTAAAGATCCAAACTCATCCACATAGCAATAGCAGCAGAGTTTCAATTTTTTAGGGTAAGTAAATAAACCATTAGAAGCTCCAAAAAAGGGTGAACCCAAATACCCAAGCAGTATGCAAAAGATACCTACATTAGGTTCTTGAAGTGAGCTATCCCCAAAAATCTACAAAATGCACTACAGAATCCAGATACTACTCAAAGTAAAAAAGAAAGGAGGTTTGAAAAAGAAAACGAACATTTTAAAAAACCAACAAAATGCACACAAGTTGCATGTTTTTGCGATACCAAACATCACCACTGGAAGAATAAAGCATGTAACAGCATATACACAATTAATTCGAAAATATCAAGTGCCTAAGAACAAAACATACAAGCATCTCATTTAACCCACGGGCCCCAGGGGTGGGGGGAAGAGAGAGAGAGAGAGAGGTGGAGGGAGAAAATGGTAAGGATGGAAGGAGAAAGCCAGGAGAAAAGATGTACGAGGAAATATTTAATAACCAAAAAACCAACACCTTAGAAAATTTCAGTCATGGATTACATACAGATACTTCCCAACACCTTTGAAAATTTGAAATAAAATATAGGATAATTATTCATCACTTGGGAAACATTGTCCAAACAATTCTGCTATTCATAAAATAAATTATGCACAATTCTAGCGAAAGTGTCAGATAAAGATTACACAGATAATTTGCCAATCTATTTTATTTTTCGTGTAATAGGGGATCTTTACTGGGGGAGAGGTAAAGAAGGTCACATTCTACACTTTAAATTTAATTTTAAAAAAGGGGAGGGGAGGGGTGGGGGCATTACTTAGAACAATAAACAGTAAGTCTACACAGCTGTTGACAATTGCAACATAGCCTATGTAGCACAAAGACTCTAAACACATCAGAAAGACAACAATGCAAAAGTTTGAAGTTTCTAATAGGGGGCAAGAAAAAGAAGCCGAGATTTGACATAGCCTATGTTAGCGCTTTTATGTTACTATATGCATATTTATAATCATTATAACCTATACAGAAGCCCTCTACACGTAATATCAAAGAAAAAACTTAATAAATTACTAATATAATGTCAGCATGACCAGATCTTCTCTGTCGATGAATAAGTTATCACTTAAAAAATGGAAGTCGGAGATTATTAAAACTTTGTTAATCATAACAAGACACGTATATTCGAAAAATCAAATTGTATCAATAATAGATATGCAGAAAATCAGTAAATACCCACACCCTATTAGATCAAACAAAATGGAAAATCCATAAACCAGTCATATTATGGAGAAAGCATGCGAAAAGATCACATTCAATTGCCCTGCGAGACGTACTTTAAACAAGAAAATTACAATTTGAGGCCTTCCTTAGTAAACCAGAGTTGGATAATCATAACCAGATTAACAAATATAACTACAAAAACATGACTATGACCCTACTCTGCAAACATTTTGAAGTGTTAAGTTGCTATGAAAATTACAAGTAGATATCAAGGTCTATAACAACCTACAAAAGAATAAACCGGTAGTAGTAGCCACTCTTGGAATATGTCACATTCTTTTCTTTTTTATTGAACTAATATATGCACATAAAATGGTAGCTTGAAGAATTCTTCTTGTCTCATTAATGATATTACAGTGAATTGAGATTAGAATTGATATATATAAAGTTTTGGTCCTATTCCCCACATCATTACTTTTTCCCAACAGACTATTGGAATCATTCGGACAATAATGAAAATATAACACAAGACTCACTTAAACATAAGACGGGTTAGGGTTTGAGGGAAAAGTGCATACCCCAAGCAACTGTGCACTCCTCGCTGGTAGCACTAGCCTGGTTAGCTTGACATTCAATGCCTAATTAAACCAAAAATACACAAATTGAGAATACAATAATTTCCTTTTGATGAGTAAGAATACAACAATAATAGTGGAGAATACATAGCAATAAAAAAATAAAAAATAAAAACTATCAAAAGCACTCACAGAGATCCATAATATGATTCCTGCAAATCGCACAATTGTCAACAACGATGTCTGCACGAAAAGATCCAACAAATATAATTAAATTCATTTTACAAACACAATAACTAAAGAAAATAATTACGACTCGTTCAACCGTAAATTTAGGGTTAAGATTAGAACTACGGACCCCAAGCCCAGAGAGCGACGGCGTTCCACTTCTTGATTTCGAAGCGCTTAGGTTTCTTCGTTGAAGAAGAAGAAGAAGCAGCAGCAGCCGAGGTTGACGACGGTCCGGCGACACTAGATCCTTCTACGGCAGGTACCATCGTCACGTCGGAGTCCATTGGCTGTTAATCGAAAATTTTATACAGAGGATCAGTATTTATCCAGATTCCAGAGAAGAAGAAAAAACGAGTATCAGAGAAGCAGGACTGACTACTCGCTGGGCGTGATATTTATGCTAATACGATTTAATTTTGCTTTCTCCATTTAATTGGTATTGAAGTAATTAAAATTATATTTTTTGAAAAAAATTAATCCTATATTTTTTATAAAAATAAATGATTCAACAATATACTCATTTTGTCCCGCAAAGTACTTCTATTTGAACCAAAAAAAGAAATAGTCTTACTTTCTTTAGTGATAATAATAATAATAATAATGAAAACAATAATTTTAAATTTTTCATCTTAATTTTATTAGTATGTCATCATTATTACTTAAATAGAGTAAATGCGATAACTTAGTAACGAGGTCTTCACATTTATTGTGCAAGTTCATGAGTTTTAAAAAATATTTCAAAATTAATTAAGTGTTAGGTGAAGAAGGCCAACGAACTAAATAAAAAATATTTTCTTTTTTTGGTGAATAGGACAATCAAAAAAGTAAATTAAAATACCATTAGTTATATATTAGGTAGATTAAATACTATATTGCCCAAATCCCCCCTCCTGATATTTTTCATAAGTTTTTTTTAGACTTTAGAATGAAATGTATCATTAAATTAAGTTATAATAGTATATGTATTAAAAAAAGGTATTATTATATCATTATTATTATATTTCTATCAAATGTTAGGGTTAATAATATATTGAAATAGAAAAAGAAAAAAATCATCCTCTTAAATTTTTTTAAAATATATGGAATAAGATATACATTATATTTTTGTGCAGAAGGCAGGAGTTCAGCGATAACCGATAAAAATAAATGCGGCAATCTCATTTTTAAGAATTGTACTTTACTTTCTTTTATTAAAAATTACTATTATATTTTTATGCACGATTCTTGACATGAGACATACAAGCTTAATAGTCTGTGTAAAACATAGATAAATTTAAAAGCGATTTAGTGTGTGTGTTTTTTTTTTGCGAAAAACATTACGTAGACATTATTTTTCTATGAATTTTTTTTTGAGCCAAAAGCATTTATGAATTTTGAGTGATTGGAATGAAATAATCAGTACCATTTTTAATACATATGTGTTATGTTGGCATTTGAAACAAAAAATATTTACATCTTGAGAAATTGATTAATAAATTGGAAAAAAAAATACACACCTCTTCATCCAATAGGATAACATTTGTGTTGTCAATGTTGTTTGCTATTGTATTTATTCCATTCCAAATTCAAGTGTCTTTCACTTTGATAGTAAAATCATCTTTTTTGGAATATAGTTGATTTAAAAGAACATGTTATTCCATAGTGAACTTGTGAGATTTTTATGTGTAATTAGGTGTGTAGGTAGAATGCTATTTATAATGAATTAGAATGAGTTGAATGAGATAAATTCTACTAGTTAAATTCATTAGAATAAGTTGAATGAGGTAGGTTCTACTAATTAGATTCCTGAATTATGAAATAGCAAAAGTCATTAGTTAAATACATTGTATCTTTAGTAGAAAATATGTACTAAAATTTATGAAAATTTTCCTCTTTTTTTAAAGACCCGTTCATGCACATGTTTGAGATAATTTCTAAACTTTATATATATATTATTTAATTTTTATTCATTTGACATAAATGTTATTTATAAATTATCACATTACTTGAATTAAAACTCTAATTATTTTCGTAGTTATATATATATGAGAATGATCCATAACATGTATTTGCGATGGATCATTGTAAAGCATACACCATCCATATAATTAAAAAAAAGAAGGAATGATCAGGATTAGAAGTAGAAAATCGACATCCGCTACTATTAGTAGCGGACAGTAAAAAAAAACATATATCATCGGCTACTAATACTAGCGAACATCGATCCGAATAATTGTTTGACTTTATTCTAGGGTTTATTCACTAGAATTTATAACCAGTGTTTAGGATTTATTAACCATTTTTAATTATGTTTAGGGTTTATTAACCTTATTAATTTATAGTTAATAATCCTTAAACTCTAGTTAATAAATCATAAACTCTAGTTTATAAACCATAAACCCTATAATAAAACAAAATCATTATTCTGATCGACATTTGTTATTATTAGTAGTGGATGATATATGTTTTTTTTTACTGTTCATTACTATCAGTAGCGGATGTCGATTTTCAATTTTTAAACTTGGTCATTTCTTCTTATTTTTAATGGTATAGATGGTATATGTACTATAAGGATCCATAACAAATACATGTTATGGATCATTACTCATATATATATATATATATATATATATATATATATGCTTATATATATTATATGGAGTAAAAGTGAGATATTTTATGGGATTCTTTTAATGACGATTGAGTTGGCTAAATAGGAGAATTAAAAAAACTTTTTGAAAAAATATTCACGACTCTCCGTTTGTTTTATTTTTTAAAAAAGTGAGTTAAGTGAAATTTAGAAAATATAAATAAAATATAATTATGCATAGAGAAGCAAATTAGTGAGAGGGTCAAATTATGAGAAAGAAAGGAAGAAAAGGTGACAATATGGGCCATGATAGATTGGCCCACTTAGCGATGTGGCGCTGCCAAGTTGTGGTCGACATGAAATCTAGAAAAGCCCATCTCGTATCTGTTCTTTTAACTCGCGGACTCCAATCCAGCCTCCAAACGATTTGTATTTGTATCATTACTCGGTCATTCATATATTACCCATCCATCCATCCATCCATCCATCCATCCATCCATCCATCCTCAAACCCAATAAAGTATTAGTCAACTCAACTCAACTCAACTCAACTCCTATTAAACAACCCCAACCCAACCCAACCATGTAGCACCGCACCACTACTTCTACTTGTGTAAAAAATCACAACCACTTGAGAGATGTAATTATGACTCACTTTTATGCTTCTTGTGGTGGAGGTATTGTTAGTTAAAGGTGAATTCGAGTTACATAATGGGATGTGATGGGATGAATCGTTAAGATTTATACTTCATTCGTTTCAAATTATATAAGTATTTTTTTTTGAATATTATTTTACTTTATATTCATGTATTTAATTAGAATTATAAATTAAAGATAAAGAGAATATTAAAGCTTCATTCGTTTGAAATTATACAAGTAATTTTTGTTGAATATTATTTTTCTTTATATTTATGTATTTAATTAGAATTATAAATTAAAGAGAAAGAGAATAGGAAATAAACAACCTAATAATAGTGAAAAGTAATAATGAGACGGCGCAAGAAATAAATAAAAAGTTGGTTTAATAGTGTAAATGACATAAGATATTTGTATGTATACGCTAGACAAGCACCATGTGGAGCTTTTAAATCAAAAGAAATCGAATATGATCTGTATATCTCCATCTCCCTTGATTTAGTCAACCCACTCATCTTCATGACCGCTCTATATATATACACATGTATAAACTCAAAAAAAAAGGAAAAAAGATATAAAAAAAATAAAATTGAAAATATATACACACACATATATACTACTTGTAATAAAGAACACTCTACTCTCTTCACTTCTCCCTTATCTCTTATATATCTATATAGATCATCAATCTCTCTCTCTCTCTCTCTCTCTATATATATATATATATATATATATATCTGATGGCTTCTTCTAGTAGTACTACCGATCCCATTACCTCCAACATGCAAGACGTTAAACCGAAAAAGAGCGGTGTCTTCCGGTGGGCTAGTCAGCCGAGAATCTCACTACGTCGGCGGCGGAGAGTACTGCCGACGGTGCGGCTCGGAGGGAAGAAGACGGGAAGAAAGTTGTTCTGGATGCAAATATTTCGGCGGGTAAAGCTACGATGGCTAAAGCTAAAACTGAAGAAGCTAAAGGATTACTATCAGTGTTTGGTGAAAGACGTAATCGAAGGCGGGGGTAGCATAGAGACCTTCCAACAAAGGCTTCTTATGGAGACTTCTTTTGCAATTCCAGTCATGGGCCTTTCCTTCAATACTTTCCCTACTCGCCCATAATTTTATTAATTATTCTTTTCTACATGATCTACATTTCAATATTATCTCGATCCTTCGGTGTATTTTGTTTTTATTTTATCAAAATGTATGAACTAAAACCAATTCAGCTTAGTTTGTTTTATATAGAACCCTTATTTCTCTCTTTATATACTCTCCTTGTTCCGAGATTAGAGATTTTTTTTTAACTTTGTTTTAAAAGTAGATATATATTTTAATTTTAAGATTATATATAAAATAACATAATATTCTTAATTTGTTATTATTCTTTTACTATTATTTTTAATAACAAATTATCACAACTGAATTTTTAATCAATATTAAAGTTATATTTAAAAATATAAAATTATCTTTAAAACTTAAAAATCGTTATTTTATAATTAAATTTTTAATTTTAAAACGAAAAGTAGGAGTATTATATATATGTGTAGTCCCTTTGGACATGAGCTGTGTATTATATGCTTTGCAAGGATCCGTTTTTGTCCATATATAGAATTTATTATACGTAGGGGGGAAATAAAAAGGAAACCATTTTAAGCAAAAAATAAAAAATAAAAGGGTTGTAGACGATACATTTACTCTCAAGTGGAGGCAATAATGCAAATCCAAGCTTGACGTAACTTGGCGCATGGAAAGATTGAAGTGAGCCGTCCAAAGTTTGTTTTTTGTTTTTTTATAATTTAGTTCTATGAACTTAAGGGATTTTAATTAATTTTGCTACTATTTTTTAATTAGGGATTTTTTTTGCTTATTAGGTACTATTAAACATTGTTTAAAGTTACATTTTAGTTAACTTCATTATTATTTTCTTAATATAATTTAGCTATTCTATAATTTTTCTCGTACCTGTTTTACTGATTCAATGCATGTAATTCTTTAGATATTTGCGTGTCTTTTCTTTAGATTTTTGCGACTTTGGCTTCATTAACATTTATCTGCCTACTTTTTTTGTTGTCATGTTCGTGTAAATAAGCATGGTAGCAATCCTATATCTCCTATTAATAATTAGATATGAATCTGTTTTCTCCATGCAGATTAATATCAGGCGAATTTTATTTTGTGAAATAACAAATGAAAAACTGGCAATGAAAGATACTAAATACATTACACATACATGTTCAAATATATATAGACAATTGATATTAACAACGCAAAAAATGGACCCAAAGTAATTTTTATTTTTTTGATAACTTTGCTCTTATTTCTCTTTTGAAAGATTCACGCTTATCAAATAGAAAAAGTGCTCCCTTTTTCGTTCTCCAATAAAAAAATTAATACAAACCTTAATTTTTTTGTCCCACCTTAAAAAAACTAGCTACTAAAGCTGTAAATCGAACCAAATAATTCGAGCTTAATTAGAAAAAATGCGAGCGAGACTCGCATTCGTTAATAATATGATCCAAATTTGAGTAGAAAAAATAGTTCAAATAAAAATACGAGTAAAATTTTAGCAAGACTATACTCACTCGTTTACAAATCAAACTGCTAGAATTCTCAACTCGATACATACTCAGTTGATACATATTCGAGTAGATATTCGATACATTCTCTTATAATATGTACGAAGTTTAATAAAATTAGGATAATTAGATATTATTTTTTTATTTTGTTTTTAATTTTTATTGTGATTTTATATTTGTAAAGTTTAATTATAAATTTATTTTTCTCATTTCTAAGTAAACTATAAGTTTAATTTATAATTATATGTATTATAAAGCTAGTAACTATGTGGAAACTCGAATTTAAGCTTAAATTTGAAGCTCGCGAGTAATTTGAATATAATTCGATCCGGGTCAGATCGAATTCGAGTAATGAATATTCAAGTAGAGTCGAATCTGAGTAGAGTTTCTTCAAATGCAATTCGAATCGGAGTCAAATCTAAGTAGAGTTTCTTCAGATGCAATTTGAATTGGAGTCGAATTGAATTCGAGTATGGATTTAACTTTTCGAGTCGAATCCGAGTAGTTCTCTGTTCGGTTCATTCAATTCGTTTACACCCCTACTAGCTACTAACTCTGATAAATTTTTTTTATAAAACTTTAACCTATTTGTCCCACCTTGAAAAACTAACTACTAAAGGGGAGAAGCTAAAATCTATATCAATCCATACCAAGTTATATTTGTAATTGATGTTGGACTATTTCTTATATTCTAGTATGAAGTCAGAAGTTCATGTTATATCCAATTTATTTTGTTCTCATTGCTTCTTATTTATTACTTTGATTCAATGGGTTTGCTTGATTTAATTCAATCAAAAGGGATTTTGTTCTTTCATATTTTTTTATTCCTCCCTTGTATCGGTGTTAATCCAATGTTTTCGAAAAAGGTTTTTGATTACAACCTTGAGAATTTCTCTCTACTGATGATTTGTTTCGATATTATTAGGTACAATTAAGATTAAGGATTGGGTTTTATTCAATGTGGTTACTGGTTGTTTACATTGGGTACGGTCAGAGTAATTTGTGACAATGAAGGAGAGGAGAAAGAAGAAAAGACAAGGACTAAATTGTCATGAATTGCCTATATGTATGGCGATGGTCAATAAACATTATATGTATATTTTATTACGAGTTACGTGGATAAATTTAATTAATAATATTTTTATAATGTATTTGATATAATAGATTAATTTTAAAATCTTATCAAATTTTATGTATTAATATATGTCATTATCGATGAAATTTTTTTCACAATATTCAAGAGTACTCTATATATGTTTTATGTACAAACACAAATTCAGTTCAGATGGTATATACGTAATTAAGGTTGGCCAAAGTAATATATGTATAAACCTCCGGGAGTGTGCTAGTAAATATAATACTCGTTGCCAGTTACTCCTCCCGTCCTAAATTAATTTTAAAAATAGTCAATATGATTTTAAAAAGTCAAAATTAAATAGTTAATTTGGAATGGAAGGAATACAAAGAAATCTTGTCTTATGTTTATATGTGGCCAAAATATTGGATATAGAATCACGATGAGGATCTTCGTAATTAAGTCTATTAGACCGGTTTTAATTACTCATTCCGTTACAAAAAATAATTATGTTTAGGTTTGATCTTAATTAATTTATTTATAAAAAATTTAAAATTTATTATTTCAATTTTTGAAATAACAGTACTCTTGTACTTAATATTAGTTTTTCAGTAATTTACAATATTAACTTCTATCATTTTTATTAAAATTAAATAAGTTCAAACTTTGATATGGAACAAAGGGAATATTAATTACATTCTCAAAAGTCAAAACTCTAAGAATTAAGATTGTAAAGCCCAAAAATATTAGTATGAATGTTAATTAAGTCAATATATATATTCATATAAAAAAGTTTCTCTATTTATTTATTATGGATACATATTAATATTTTCAGTATCATTATTCATATATATGGAGCTGTTGATGTGAGAGCATATTATATTAGAGTTAAAACTCACGCAGTAGTTGGTTGAGTGCTGACAACTGACAGGACAAACACTAAAATAAAATCAATGCACGACGAAATCATATTTCTGGCCGGAGGCGATTGTACAGCGACCGGGGCCGGCCACTCTTTTTGACGACCAGCCGATTTTTTATTTTTTATTTTTTTATTTTTATTTTCACTCATGATTTATTCGAACTAATTTTTTTTTTTTTAAAAAAGTGATTTAGGTGTAATTTAGATACATTTACAAAATAGTGTTGTACAGTCTGTACAACACTGTTTTGTATATATATATCCAAATTACACCTAAATTATTTTTTTTGTAAAAATTTTAATTCCAATAAATCATATAAATTATTTGAGAATGAAAACAAAAAAATAAAATAAGCCGATCGCCAAGGGAGTCTCCCAAATGGTTCGCCCAAGCATTACCGGAAAATACGGGCGCGATTGATTAACGGAGAAGCATACTTTCCCATGTATCTGACTAGGACTAGGAGGTAGCTTAGAAAATACTTTACACGTACAGCTCATTATATTCCAGGTTTTAATGTGTATCAATATAAATTCCTCACTCTCTTGTAAAAAATTTCTTCCCTCCTAAAATAGAAGATATATATATTTTTTATATATCATTTTTCAGATTACTTTTTTTTATTATTAATTGATTGAGTACCACTACATTTTTTTTGTTGAAGTTAGATTACTATTGTAAAATATGTTTGTTCGTAAAATCGTGGCTTGTTTAGTAAGAATATTTGTAATTTTAGAGGGAATAAAGTGTCTTGTTTAATAAGAATATTTCTAATTTTAGAGGGAATGAAGTAATGTAAGAAAGAAATCCACATCCAAAGATACATATATATATATATATAGAAAAAATAAAAATGTAGAATAAAAAATGGCAAGCTTGAATAATTAATAAAACAATACCGCCATACACAATACGTAAATGTAATCACGGCATTCGTCACCGTGCCTGGAGTCGGTAGTAATTTGGTGTTCACAAAAGATGCTCATTTTTACCACTAGGCGTTTGGTACGCCTAATAACTTGAGAATAATTTCCTCTAAATCTGTTTACGATGGTAAAGTTAATAATAACTTTAAAGATATTTTAAGATTCTGAGAGAGAATGTGTAAAAAAAAATACATACCAGAGGTCCCTTGTAATTTATAATAAAATTATTTAGGACACGTGTTCGCGTGGTTAGCGGATATGATAAGTCCAAATATAACTGAATATTTATGGATAAAAGTCCATTTTCGCTACGATTTTTGTCCAAATGTTTGTATAATTGTGCAGAGTGTCTCGTACACTACGACTCGGCATCACACCTGATTCAGATAGCAAGTCATATAAAAGACCTGGGCATGTCACAGCCGGGTTGAGGTCGGGAACCACCTACGTGCCATGCATGGCATGAACTTGAATTCGGGCAACTCACCACCTTGGTGTCATAGAGGCACGGGCATATATAAGGGCTCGGGCAATTTACCACCTACGTTCCAATCCTTAACAGTCATACTCCGTAATACTTGAGCTCAATCGATGTAAGGCAAACGGGAACCAGACTGACAATTTTTTTAAAAATATTCTTACTGGCTACTGCATGCTAATGGACCCATTTTGGGAGGAGTGTGCGATGTTATGAACATTGTCGACTTGTTTATCCTTTTTATTTTTTTATTGTTAATAAAATATACTACAGATTAAATTAAAATTTATCTGTAGAGTTATTCGAGAATTATAGCAAATGAATCTTAGACATGATGCGCTATATCCGAAAGTGCATGAGTAAGTAATTTTAATAATTAAAATTTTAACTTCAACGCAAAATAAAAATATTATTAAATTTAACGGGGAATATAAATATTATAAAACTTGCGAGCTTAGTTAGGGAAAAAAAATTTGGTGAGCAGGTAAGCTTCGTCACGCATTATATATACCGGTTACCATGGCACACACTATTTGTGTGTTTTAAATTTTTATCATAATATTATAAGTCATCTTAATTTTTCAAAAAATATAAAAATTTAAAGATAAAATTGAGAGATAATAAAAAAACCTTTCATCATAATATTTTTGAGGCACAAAATTATTAAAGACAGTTAATAAAGTCTCTCACGCTTTATTAATAGAGATATTAGTACCTGTACGTTATTCGGTTATTGCCTTATTGGCTACTGAGGCATGCATTATGCTAGTTTCACTACTTTCAGGTTTTAGCAAATTTGATACTAATATTTTCGATTCATTAAGCATTTACAAGAGGCATTTAGTAAAAATGCACTAAGCATGTAATAAATATGCAGTATGATGTAAATATATATGCAATAAATATCTACAAAATATGAGAAAAAAAATATAAATTATTTTTTTTTGGCAAATATCTGCCTCGGTCAGGCCGAACTCAATAGTATCTATCTTAGCTCACCACAGACTTATTCAAAATGTCATTACTGAAGGTATTAATGATAGCAACTTAAGTCTTTATATACACATTCAAATGTTTCATATGTTACGATGTGAGATCGAGGTGTTACACCATAGATCTCTCAGCCCGCTAACACGTGGATCTTTCAATCTCTATTTTTTTTTTTTTGCATTTCTCTCTTATTATTGTCAATAATTATAATAGACTGACCTTTTTATCATTATTAAAGATAAAATACATTGATACACCTTAAACAATCCACTCATATATTAATGCTTTAAAGATGCCCAGTTTAGCTTTTTCTCAATTTCAGTAAAAAAGAAAACAAAAAACATTAAAGTGACAAACCTCCAATTTAAGCCCACCAAACGATATTAACGCTTTTTTCATAATGATTTATACTGGGCTTCAAAGCCCAGATCAAGTCTAATGCACAAACCAAAATTTGTTTATTTTAGAGATTTTCAAATTTAAAATAATAAATTTTATAATTAATAGTACGTTTTAGATTGTTTAAAATATATATTATTTTATTAACTAAAATTAAAAAAATATAGTTGGAGGACAATTTTAAATTTAAAAATATTTTAATTTGACTTTAAAAATTACTCCTTCCGTCCCAAATTAATTGCTTTTCTAGGACTTTTTAAAGTCAAATTGACTATTTTTAAAATTAATAATTAAACATATATAAATATATTTCTAAAATTATAAAAATTGAAATTAGTAATAAATTATATATACTTTCTTTTGGTTATAATATCTTTACCTATATGTTAGCAAAAATAGTAAAAAAATTAGTTTTAAAAATAGTCAATTTGACTTTAAAAAGTCTTAGAAATGCAATTAATTTGGGACGGAGGGAATAATAATTTGAAGCGGATGGAGTACAAGAAATCCAAAGGTATGCAAGTACATATAGGTGTTATGGATTTTATATTTGTCATCTACATATCTCCAAGCACATCCCACGGGTTGCTGATCCACTTATACATGTCAGTTTTTCCACAAATTTAGGTAAAGGATTTGAATCCTAAAGTGTCTGTCTGTCTTTATAATCTTCTACAATTTCCAGTCTATTTTTCCTATATATGCTAGGCCTATTTTCGACAAATGATATCGGAAATGAGGACAAACTTCAGTGATAAATGGCTGGGAATATTTCATAAAAAATCAAAGCACAAAATCACTTTACCTAAAATACAAAAAGGGAAAAATGTTTCAAAACGCATGGTAAAATGTTCAAGTACGGTACTATATGCATATGACCATAGTATGATTTGCATATAACATGCTTAGGAATGATTTTTGTTAATAATTTTTTTTATAAAAAAATGTTATAATCTTCTTTAATATAAAAACATTATGTTTGAGTAGGCATACTAATACATTAAAAAAAAGTAAATTAAATAATAGGACTATTATTTTTAGGATTGTGGAAGTATATATAAGTGAGAAACAATATTCTATCCTGGTTTACTAAGAATAAGATATATAGTGATCTTATCTATTTTTTGTTAGACAACAAATAAGACATTATTTAGGACAGTCAACCCGAACTCGAGGCTATAGAGAATTTATTAATTTATGCTTTTGATTGATTTTAGTTAGCTACTATAAATCTTTAGGAACACTTGATCGAATTAAGGGAGTACTTGCATGTGTTGATCAAGTTGATAGTATCCATCGCTCAAGCTAGTTTAGTTTTTATTTTTCCAACTAATAAAAGTAGCCTTAATATTGTGTTTAGTTACTAATAGAGATAATCAAACATAACAAGTGATAAAGTGAAGACTTGTTAACAAGTAAATGTGGCAGTTTAACAAAGGATCGATCTAATAAGGTCTTTAACAATTAACCTTACACACCACGATGAAAACAAGTTTCATTAATGTCGACCCACAGGAATAATTGGGACATTAGACAGCAAATAGACAAGAGCTGCTGCGTCACTATTGCACTATGGAATATGGATCCTTTCCGGTTAATTTCCACCCATTACGAACAAAATGGGACAATAATACCCCTGATTGATTGCTAGTCCATATATATATATATATATATATTATATATATTTATATATATATATATATATATATATATATATGAGTGTGTGACAATATGACATGTCCAATTCTCTCATTTATATATGGATTTTCTTAATGTGTGCCCTAAGGACACACACTATACATAGGTATCGAGAGAATATTCTCTTGATTTCTGTACATATTCCCTTGATCTGTGTGTAAACGCAAAAATCAAAGGAATATGCACAGTAATCAAGTGAATATTCTCTCGATTCCTGTGTATAGTGTGTGTCCTTAGGGCACACATTAGAAGGACCCTTTATATATTTAGTTGATTGCAGAGTGTGCTATCTATCAATCACATTTCAATACTCTATTCTATAGTGGGTGGGGACCGGGGAGTTGTCTCTTTTTCCTCCATTTAAACATAGTTTTGGTCCACCAACCAGAAGCCTAAAAATTTACTCAAAACCTGCGTGTCCACAAAACTTTAATATCTCTACATACCTTACCCTAATAAACAAACACAACTCAAATCTTATGGTATTATTCATGGTTATTAAATCCGACCGGATGGGTGGTTAAATCGGTAAAAATTAAAATCGGTTGGTATTTCGGTTTAATTTAACTCGGTTTTATTGATTTGTTCAAAACCGATGATCTGGTTGAACCGGTGATTTCACTAAGTGACACAATTTTTTATTTTTTATTTTTTTTAATATCAATTTTTTTAATATTAAAATTAACTATTTTTAGTAATATTGTAACTCAATTTTATTATGTTTTTGTTCATAAAAACGAGATTTTTTAAAATTTTATTAATTAATAATAATGTATATTTTTATATATTAATGACGACGTCACTGAGTCAATAACGATTCGACTATTGATTGAATCAGTGACCCATTTATCCGGTATCTTTTTTGGTTTCATAACCGATCCGAGTCAATATTCATTACTTAAGCTATATGTAATTAATGAATTTTTCCCATCTGAATTTTAAGCGCCACCTATGCGATTATTTTTTGGGTGATTTTGTTTAAACAATAAATTTAATATAACAAATTAAACTGCAGTTACGTTCTTCTGTAATTTTATTAAAGGTCTTATTAACATGTGTCCAGCACACAGTTTAAGAGAATATTTTTTTGAACTGTATGCATATTCCTTTAATTTCTGTATTTGTACTAAATTTAAAGAAATATGCACACATTTCAAAAAAATATGCGTTTGAACTGTGTGTTTTAAAAATTCTTTTTATTAATTCCAATTATAAAAATTCCAATTAAGAATCTCAACGTTCACAAGGATGAAGGCTTCTTATTCCCTTTTATTCTTTTGGTTCATTGCTTAATTATTTGTTCCCAAGGCAAGAAGAAAGGGACAAACGTATTGTCTATTTGTTCGATACTTTTAGCTACAGGTCTGAATCACATGGGACTCAACTCGAGTCACATACTAATATATTAATACATTCATGAAAAAACAAATCAGTCCAAAGAAAAATTAATTATACTAGTTGCCTAGTTGGAGAAGTAGATATAGTATGATTTTGCAATGCCCATATATTTAGCTTCATCTTTTTAACTTTTTCCAATGTTTATTTATTGAGCTTATTTTAATCTCATGTGACCAAAAAGCAGAACCGATCGAGACACACGGCCTCCCGCTAAAATGACAAATTTGTAATTAATTGCTATGCTTCATATTATATATTTGTACTTTTTACGTTAGAAACTATAAAATCAAATTTAACTATTAAAATCAATATAAAACAATTTAAAAATAAATAAATTGATATGTATTTTATATAATTTTATGATTATGAAAATTACATTACTTTTTTTTTTAAAACATAATATTTTAAAATTTAAATTAATTTTAAATTTAAAAATATTTCATATAATTTTAAAATCCTAATTAATGTTATATTTCTGAATGGAAGGAGTATTTGTAATTTATAAAATTCACAATATTCTTGATAAATATGTTTTCTAAACACAACTGGTACTTATTCTCGAAAAAAGGATCCAGAACCTCGATCAAGAAATCATTGTTAAATAAATGCACTGTAATTAATATAATTTACTCACAAAAGCCAAAAGAATAAATAAAGTATAATTTACGTATGTATTAAGAAAAATAAAAGTAAAAAGGTAAAAAAAATTTAAATTTATCTTTATATAGTGGTTCCATAATATTATTTAAAGTGATAAATACTTTTAATTTTTTAATACTAATGGACTCCACTAAATGACATATTTATCGTTTACTTTATATATTTTATTTCATCCTTTTGGGAATAATTTTTTTTTATAACTTTGGTCATCATTTGGGGACGGTGAGAGTACTTTTTAGTAGTTCAAATTAGAGGCGTAAATGAATCGAGTCGAGCCGAGTATTAAGTTGTTTAGATTTTGTTCATAAAATTTATCAAATATGAAATAAGGTATAATTGAGACTCGTTTAGCTACCCAGTCGAGCACGATCTGTATCAATAAAAAATTATAATTTAAAAAAGTTCAAGTAATTTATTAAATTTTAAAATTTACTCATATTTGATTCATTTATATTTTAAATTAAACGATTACGAATCAAGCTCAAACTATTTAATTTATTTTACTACCTTAGTTTTAATATACTTATATTTGATATTAGCCGATGTCAATCTTATTTTTATATTAGGACAACTGTAATTATTGTACGTTTGAGTATCAATTATATTAGGACAACTGTAATTATGGTACACTGTTTTAGATTGCTTGTCGTGACCACATGACTTGACTTGCATTAGTACATGCTTAATCAAAAATAAAGAAAAATTTAGAATCCTCAAAGAAAAGATGGGTGTAGTTTCTTGGAGAGGACGGTGCTATTGGTATTGAATTTATAGAGTTTAGAATATAGACTAATTTAATTTGTGATAACAAGTTAAGCTGAAAAGTCTTTGGTCAGAGGGTCAATAATAATAATCTAATCTAATATTTGGTCAGTTATTTTCAAGTGACACAGTTACACCTCCATCCCATCAGTACTAGTTTTTCAAAACCATTACTAGTAGTCGTAGGAAACATCTCTGAAATTAAATTCTTCCTCAGTTTCACAAAAAGCCTGGATTTTTACAAATTAAAAAATTATTTCTCAAAAAGGGTTCTTTTTTTATTAAAAGTAATATAAAAAGTCATTAAAATTTGATATCATAATTTAATTATAATGTCACTGCTGCTTAACTAATAACTTTTATTTTAAAAATTAAACATGTAACAATTCCCAAATACATGTTTAATAATATTTGTAAAAATTTTAAATGGAACTGTTTTTATAAAATTGAGGGAATAAAGAAATCATGTTCTCAACGCTTTCCTTTGCTGGAGATATATTATTTTCTAAAATAGTAGAAACATGATCCTAGAATTTTTTTAGGATTCCAGTTTATCACAAGATTATATACAAAGTATATTTGATTTGATTTGATTTGATTTGATGACTAGACGTATTAACCCGCCCTTTATGATCAAGGGGAATAATAGGCTGCCAAACTACACTGGCGGCAAAGTGAGAACAGTTGGTTAGTCATATACGACATGTTTTTAGTCTAGCGCAGTGCTACATGATGACGTTATTTCTATTTCAAAATATAAATATTGTTGATCTAGCGCTATGTGTTCATTTGTTTATTACGTAAGTTTTGGTTTTTGAGAAGTGTAGTTGTATGTTTCTTTCATTGTAATTCTATCAACTTCTATCCTTGCCCTTTGGATATAAAGTTTTATTCCTTTAGCAGAAATAAAGTATGTTTTTTTTTTGTCAAAAAAAAATGCAAAAATACTTATCTTTTAATATTAATGATTCCTTTTTATATAAAACATTTTTTTTAATTTTAAAATATAATATTCCCTCCGTCCCAAATTAATTGCATTTCTAAGACTTTTTAAAGTCAAATTGACTATTTTTAAAACTAATTTTTTTACTATTTTTGCTAACATATAGGTAAAGATATTATAACCAAAAGAAAGTATATACAATTTATTACTAATTTCAGTTTTTATAATTTTAGAAATATATTTATATATGTTTAATTATTAATTTTAAAAATAGTCAATTTGACTTTAAAAAGTCCTAGAAAAGCAATTAATTTGGGACGGAGGGAGTATTATTATCAATTTTTTAAAAATTAATTTAAAATTAACACGAGGAGAGAGAGAAATAGAGGAGCACATTTTTCATGCCATGGCTGTCATTGGCCATGAAATGGGTGGGTTTGTGGGCACAACAAATTTAGTCAAAGTATAGGACGGACAAACACCGACAACTCATTCGGCACACATTAAGAGCTCCAATAATTCTACGGAGTTCTAGGTTGGCGATCATGTCTAGCGATCGGGCAAATTATATTTTATTTTATTTTATTTTTGTTTTGAGTCCCAAATAATTTATATGATTTATTGGAATTAAAATTTTTATAAAAAAAAGTGATTTAAGTGTGATTTGGATACATATACAAAACAATGTTGTATAGTCTGTACAACAATATTTTGTATATGTATCCAAATCACACCTAAATCACTTTTTTTTTAAAAAATTTAGTTCCAATAAATCATATATATTATTTGGGACTCAAAACAAAAAACAAAAAATAAAAAATAAAAATTTGCCCGGTCGCCAACCCCGAGCTCCCTATAAGGACTCTAAGAGCTCAACTTATGGGATCGGATCGGATCTCCATTGGGATTATCTTTTTTAATTATAAACGGTACATAAAAACGTGTACATACATAATAAAATTCATGTAATAGAAATGTATAAAATATTTAATAGTAAGTTTTCTTTCTTATTTTCTCTCATTTTTTTATACTGTTTGTGCACAATTTTTGTGTATAGTTTGTGTCTCTTTCGTAAGTACGTATGTAGGTGAATATTAAATTTTCTTAGGCAAAATTAATGAATTACCCACTATAGTTGGCATGTTTTACTAATTACACCATTGAACTTTTAATTTCTCAATTTATCCAAGTAAACTAATTATTATTTTAAAATTGGGTCATTCCGTTAAAAAAATTAAATGGACGTTAATTTTTTTATCAGCAAAACTAATGAATTACCCACTGCAGTTAGCACGTTTTGTGACGCCCCCAAAATAGGTCCATACAACCCATTTTGAGTCGCCAATAACATTCCACAAAATACAAATACAAATAAGAATTTTTCCATTTACAACTAATAAGTGTTGTGCAAAATACGACAACACATTACAAATACATCTTAAATTCTCAATACACTTATTGTCACACTAATAGTAAGGTATTGAGACACTTCTAATATCTCGGACCATCACTCCATTCCCCGGCTAGTCCCCGCTACACTCTCTTTTCCTGAGGAGAACAATGGAACAAAAAGGAAAAGGGTGAGCACAAATAGCCCAGTAAGAAATATCATGACTAAGATAATGAAGAATAAAAATTATCTTTAGTCTTCAACAGAATTAAATCAGAGATTTAAAGATATTTTAATTGTTTAACAACAACAATTGCAGCGGAAACCACAATCCATTAGAAGAGTCAAGTAGATTATAATATCTACCATCTTCTATAAATTAAAGGATCACCACCAATATTTTATCCCTGTAACACCAATCAACAATTTCTGTTTATGAACATCCAAATCAACAGTTTTTATTCAACAGCCTCTCTTTGCACTACGTGCCAAAGATATTTATTTGTAACATCACCGGTCATGATCATGCCAAACGCCAGTTCATCTTTGCACTACGGGCCAAAGAGAACTTTCACCATACGCCTTTGTTTGTAACACCAAAAGTCATGATAATACCAATACACAGTTTGGTCAAAATCATGTCACGCCAGTTCATCTTTGCACTACGGGCCAAAGAGAACTATCACCACAATTTAAATATGAGGATGAGGATGATGACAATGATACAGTGAGATCAAGGATAAGAAAAAGCTTTATAATTTAATCAGTATCAAAGATTGACCAAATTGCCAACACAATGACCAAATTGTGGAGTCAAATTCAAGAATGATATTCAAGAAATTGTTTCTTGCTTCAACTATAACGTATAAAAAGATTCAAGTGAGAAGATATTAGATGAAGCACAAACTATTAAAGATATTCTACTAATTTTCAGGGATTTTCTCCATTTAAAAAAAATAAGGTTTTGGAAACAAACAAAGATTTCTTATCTTAAATGGAGAAATGTGAAAGAAAAAGATATCCCTTAAAAGAGTACAAAAAGAAATGATACGTTATACGAGTATAACAGAATATATGAAACTGCAAATGGATTTTCACCCGTCATGCGATAATTCGCGTAGACAGATTATTTTCACAACAGATTAATAAGTAACGAATACAAAGGGTTATTCACCAGGCATGAGTCAATCCGCACGGACAGGTTATACCCATAGATTAATAAGGAATGAATACAGAAGGGTATTCACCAGGTACGACACTCGTACTTACAGGTTATTCCCATAGAATAATAAGGAATGAATACAGAAGGATATTCACCAGGCATGCGTCATACCGCACGGACAGGTTATCCCCACAAATTAATATAGAATGAATAACAACCTTTATGAGTATAATATCACTTACGAACATGAAAGCAAATGATATTATATAGAGTATGAAAGAAATGATATTCCCTACCTTCGTTAACTGGATGTTACTTTCTATGAAGTTTACTAACTTCGGATAATACTAGTATTCTCACAAATACTCACAATAGCCTAGCACACTAAGAGAACTCAAGAAATTTAGAGAGAGAGAGAAAGTATAAGCAATGAAGGTGTGAAATTTTCTTAAGCAAACCCTCCCTATTTATAGGAAAATCAAGGTGAGGGCATTTTAGTCTTTTTCCCAAATTTTCTTGGTTTATTACTCTTATACCCTTGACATATTCTTTTAATATACTTTATGCCATAGTATATTCTTAGAATATGCTTTTACTTAGGTTTTTAACCTTAAGGTAAAATAAAAACTGAATTAACTATTTACTGACGGTAATTACTATTTACTGACATGTGGGTCCCACAGAAAAATAAAATCTGAAGAAATTATTCTACAAAAATAATTTGTGGGTCCCACCGGTCAAATAGTTATGGGTCCCACGAAATAAAGTGTGGGTCCCACAGAAAAATAAGTTAACTTACAATAAACGCTTCACATATTTTTAATCAACACTATTTTAGACTTATAATATCGACAACCAGATCATTCCCAGGAAAAAGGGGGCCTTCCGTATAAACGGCGCGCAATTAAATAACCTTTTTCCTTGACAGAATTTCTAGACATTGTCAATAATGCTAAAATATCATATCAAATAATATAAGTTACAGTGTCATGACAAATAATAAAAAGTATTATGCAGATGCTACTGTAACAATTATTGAACAAAATACTATTGAATCAATAATATAAAATACTGTGCAACACCGTGTGCTTGTGAAATACCGCGTACTACTGTGGAATAACGCGTTTTACTGTTCTTTTTATTACCGGGTATTTCAACAGTTGCAGGTGATAATACTGTTGACAAATACTGTCGTTTTCAGTATCCGACAATGGGGCCCACTATCGTTGACAATATTGCCATTTCGGCGCCGTCGTACGATACCGAATATAATATTCTCCGACAAAAAGAATATTCCCCGACAAAAAGAATATTCCCCGACATGCACTGTTTATCAGATAATTTGCATATAACACCCTTAACTATCATTTATAACAATTAAGCACTTTACTATTTAGAAGAATAATCATAAAGAAAATAATAAACTTTTTATTTCATAAAGTCGGGATCTTACAATCTCCCCTCCTTATGAAATTTCGTCCTCGAAATTGACGTACGTACCTGGCGTTTCGAAGAGGTGAGGATACCTTGCTCTCATATCAGATTCTAACTCCCAGGTCATTTCCTCAATATCATGGTTTCTCCATAAAACTTTGACTTGAGGTATAACCTTTGATCGTAGAATCTGTTCCTTCTTATCCAAGATCTTGACAGGTACCTCTTCGTACGTCAAATCCTCTGCTATCTCGTCTGGTTCCAACTCAATAATGTGGTTTGGATCTTTCACATATTTACGTAGCATGGATATGTGAAAAACATTATGAACACGAGACATGCTTGGCGGTTAAAGCGAGTCTGTAGGCCACAGTTCCTACTCGGTCGAGGATTTCAAATGGACCGATAAATCGAGGGTTAAGCTTTCCTTTCTTTCCGAATCGCGTAACACCTTTCCACGGAGCAACACGTAAAAATACATGATCCCCAACGTTGAATTCTTCGTCTCTTCGATGAAGATCGGCATAACTCTTTTGTCGATCTTGAGCTGTTTGTATACGTTGCCGGATCATTTGGATCTTTTCCGTAGTCATACGTATCAACTCGGGTCCCAACAATTTTGCCTCACCTACTTCATCCCAACATGCTGGAGATCGACACCTTCGTCCATACAACGCCTCGAAGGGAGCCATGCCTATACTTGCTTGATAACTGTTATTGTAAGAGAATTCTACCAATGGCAAGTATTTGTCCCAACTTCCTTTGAAGTCTAGTACGCAGAGTCTTAATAGATCTTCAAGGGTTTGAATAGTCCTTTCTGATTGTCCGTCTGTTTGGGGATGATATGCAGAACTGAATCGTAATTCAGTGCCCATAGCTTTTTGCAAGCTGACCCAAAATCGTGAAGTGAACCTAGGATCTCGATCAGAAAGAAACGATGGATACTGGCATGCCATGCAATCTCATAATCTCGCTAATATACAAACTAGCAAGACGCTCGAGTGAATAGTTTTCTCGTATAGGCAGGAAATGAGCAGACTTGGTCAATCTATCTATAATGACCCAAATTGCGTCTAAGCCTTGAGAAACCTTGGGAAGACCTGTCACGAAATCCATGTTGATGTGTTCCCACTTCCATTCGGGAATCTCAAGTGGTTGCAATGGACCCCTTGGTACTTGAATGCTACTCCGTCTTGACACGTTGACAAGTTAAACATCTTGCAATAAACTCTGCAATCTCTCTCTTCATATTGTTCCACCAAATGTATGTCGAAGATCACGATACATTTTGGTACTTCCCGGGTGGATTGCAAATGGTGTGTTGTGTGCCTCCATCATGATTTTGTATTACAACTCAGGGTCGTTAGGAAACACACAGTCTAGAGTTGACTCGAAGTATTCCATCTTCGTCGACTCTTGCTTCTGGAATAGCACCTTCTTGTACCTTTTTCTTCATATTCATCAACTCCGGGTCTGTAACTTGAGCAGCTTTAATTTTGTCGATTAAAGCCGGTTCTACCTGTATATGTGCGACCTTCACGTGGGTTCCTGGAGTCTTTAACTCTATCTCCATCCTTTGTAAATCATCCAAGATGAGCTTTTGCGATGTCAGTAACGCACTCGTGCTTGCATATGATCTTCTACTCAATGCATCAGCTACTACGTTCGCCTTTCCAGGATGGTATTGGATGGTATGGTCGTAATCTTTTAACAGCTCAAGCCAACGCCGTTGTCGCATGTTGAGTTCCTTTTGGGTGAAGAAATATTTGAGACTTTTGTGTGGTCTGTATAGATCTCCACTTTCTCTCCATATAAATAATGTCTCCAAATCTTCAACGCGAAAACGACTGCTGCCAACTCTAGATCATGAGTAGGATAATTTCTCTCATATTCCTTGAGTTGCCGAGACGCATAGGCTATAACCTTCCCATGCTGCATGAGAACACAACCTAGTCCTTTGTTTGAAGCGTCGCTGTAGATGACAAAATCCTTCCGATCCTGATGGTATTGCCAATACAGGTGCTGAAATGAGCCTTCTTTTGAGTTCTTGAAAACTCTTCTCACATTCTTCGCTCCATTTGAATGTTGTGCTTTTCCGAGTCAGTTGAGTTAATGGAATGGCTATTCGAGAAAATCCTTCTACGAATCTCCGATAATAACCAGCTAGACCCAGAAAGCTTCGTACTTCGGTTACTGACTTGGGTTGTTCCCAATTTGATACTGCTTCAATCTTCGCCGGGTCAACCGAGATTCCTTCTTTAGAAACCAAGTGACCAAGGAATGCAACTTCCTCAAGCCAGAATTCACATTTCTTCAACTTAGCATATAACTTGTTTTCACGAAGTTTTTGGAGTATCAGCCTCAAGTGTTGCTCATGATCTTCACGACTTTTAGAATATATGAGAATGTCATCAATGAAGACAACCACGAAATGATCCAAATATTCCTTGAATATCCGGTTCATCATATCCATGAAAGCAACAGGAGCATTAGTCAATCCAAAAGACATGACTAAGAATTCATAATGTCCGTACCGAGTTCTGAAGGCAGTCTTTGGAATGTCATCAGCTTTAACTTTCAACTGATGATATCCAGAACGAAGATCGATCTTTGAAAAGAATTGAGCACCTTGTAACTGGTCGAACAGGTCATCAATGCGAGGTAACGGGTACCTATTTTTGATGGTGACATGGTTTAACTCCCGATAGTCAATGCAAAGTCTCATACTCCCGTCTTTCTTCTTTACGAATAAAACAGGAGCACCCCAAGGCGATGTACTCGGACGTATGAAACCGCTGTCTAACAACTCCTGTAGTTGGACTTTTAACTCTTGAAGTTCAATAGGGGCCATTCGATATGGGGTTTTGGAAATAGGTTTCGTACCGGGTTCAAGGTCGATACAAAATTCAATTTCACGGTCTGGGGGTAGGCCAGGAAGTTCTTCGGGAAATACGTCAGGGAACTCATCAACAACAGAAATATTTTTCAAATCTGACGTACTTTTATTTAAATCCGTTACATGGGCTAAGAAGGCTTGACATCCGTTTTTTAATAAACGAATGGCTTTGTGACTAGAAATGATGGTTATTGATTTCAATGGTTTGGTTGCTTGAATTCGCATAATAGGTTGATTAAGAATATGAAAACTAATAACCTTACGAAAGCAATCAATTTTAGCATGATGAGCAGTTAACCAATCAATTCCTAAAATCACATCAAATTCATGCATGTTCAAGGAGATAAGATCAACAGGTAATGTGAGGGTGCCGATTTGAACAAAGCAAGATTTATAGACCGTAGATGTAACGAATGTTTGCGCTAATGGTGTTTCGACAGATAAGTCAAAATCTAATTCTTCAGGAGTCAAATTCAAGCGTTGAGCACATGTTGGTGAAATAAAAGAGTGGGTAGAACCAGTATCTAATAAGGCATAGACTTCATAAGAGTTAATAAGTAGTTTACCCGTTATAACCTCGTTCGAATTCTGCGCTTTTTGTGACGTCACAACAAAAGCTCTCCCTGGACCACAGACTTTGACTTGTCCGTGACCGCCTTCGGTGTCATCATCGCAGCTGGACTTGACTTCGCTGCATGACAAAAGCGAGCTATATGGCCTTCCTTTCCACAATTGTAACATACTTGGGATGGCGATTGTGTACAATTGGGACTGATGTGTCCTTCTTTCCCACACCTGAAACATCTTACAGGTGGTCGTTCACCTTCCTTCGAAACTGGTACTGGGTGCTGGTGCTGACGTTGGTGTCTTTCCATGGTTGTTGTTGAATCTCCTCTTCTTGGAATTGTTGCCACTTGACTCACTCCTTCTATTATCTGGGCCAGGATTACCACCGAAGTGGGTTACCATTTCCGGTGTTGTGATTCCCTCCTCGCTGATTATCATTATTTCGATAATTGCTGCGCCACCATTACGATTATTACCGTGATTTTGCTCTCGTGGTTGGGTGTTGCTTCCTGGTTGTAGTAGTCCTCTTTCCTGCTCCACTACTTGAGCCCTATCCACGGCATCTGCGTATACACAAATTTTATGAGAAACGAGATATTGACGAATCTCTGGTTTCAAACCTCGGAGGAACATTCGTGTCATCCGTTTCTCAGTATCCACCAAATGGGATGCAAAACGCGGACAGCTCGGCAAACTTGGCTTCGTATTGTGACACCGTCATGTTGTTCTGTTCCAGTTTAATGAATTCTACCTCCTTCATATGACGAATACTTTCTGGGAAATACTTCTCGTTGAATAATTCCTGGAACTCGACCCAAGACATCTCAAGTGCCGAATGATGGGTACGTTTCACAGATTCCCACCAATGATCCGCTTCTCCTCGTAACATGAATGTAGCAAAAGGAACCTTTTGGTCGTACCGTGCAACGCAGTACATCAAATATCTTTGTTAACTGTTTAAGCCATGCCTCTGCCTTGAGTGGATCTGGCTTGCCGAAAAATTCAGGTGGTCCCAATTCTTTGAACTGCTTAGCAGTGACCATCCGTACATTATCAGCGTTTCTGCCAGTGTTGTAGACAGGAGCTCTTCTCGCCTGGTTCTGTAGGTATTGCATGAAGTTCCTAAAAAATTCATCATTCATCCGGTTGTTAGCATCATGATTAACATCATGATGTTCTGAATTTGCACCCGTATTATTTGTGGCTTCCTGGTTTTCAGCCACAATGGTCTCATAGTGAATCTCTTGGTTTTCAGATGCCATTCTGAAATGTGATCACAAAACAAAGATTAGTTAAAGAAATAGACATGCAACATCTTGTCCCTATAACCAAACCAATTACTTAAATAACCAAAAATAGCTTAGGTAGGACACACTAGCAAAGGATTTTACTCGTCTCTCCCCTCCTAGTTCTAATCCCAGATCTCTACCAGAGATCATATCCCTAAGCTCTGATACCAACTGTGACGCCCCCAAAATAGGTCCATACAACCCATTTTGAGTCGCCAATAACATTCCACAAAATACAAATACAATAAGAATTTTCCCATTTACAACTAATAAGTGTTGTGCAAAATACGACAACACATTACAAATACATCTTAAATTCTCAATACACTTATTGTCACACTAATAGTAAGGTATTGAGACACTTCTAATATCTCGGACCATCACTCCATTCCCCGGCTAGTCCCCGCTACACTCTCTTTTCCTGAGGAGAACAATGGAACAAAAAGAAAAAGGGTGAGCACAAATAGCCCAGTAAGAAATATCATGACTAAGATAATGAAGAATAAAAATTATCTTTAGTCTTCAACAGAATTAAATCAGAGATTTAAAGATATTTTAATTGTTTAACAACAACAATTGCAGCGGAACCAACAATCCATTAGAAGAGTCAAGTAGATTATAATATCTACCATCTTCTATAAATTAAAGGATCACCACCAATATTTTATCCCTGTAACACCAATCAACAATTTCTGTTTATGAACATCCAAATCAACAGTTTTTATTCAACAGCCTCTCTTTGCACTACGTGCCAAAGATATTTATTTGTAACATCACCGGTCATGATCATGCCAAACGCCAGTTCATCTTTGCACTACGGGCCAAAGAGAACTTTCACCATACGCCTTTGTTTGTAACACCAAAAGTCATGATAATACCAATACATAGTTTGGTCAAAATCATGTCACGCCAGTTCATCTTTGCACTACGGGCCAAAGAGAAACTATCACCACAATTTAAATATGAGGATGAGGATGATGACAATGATACAGTGAGATCAAGGATAAGAAAAAGCTTTATAATTTAATCAGTATCAAAGATTGACCAAATTGCCAACACAATGACCAAATTGTGGAGTCAAATTCAAGAATGATATTCAAGAAATTGTTTCTTGCTTCAACTATAACGTATAAAAAGATTCAAGTGAGAAGATATTAGATGAAGCACAAACTATTAAAGATATTCTACTAATTTTCAGGGATTTTCTCCATTTAAAAAAAATAAGGTTTTGGAAACAAACAAAGATTTCTTATCTTAAATGGAGAAATGTGAAAGAAAAAGATATCCCTTAAAGAGTACAAAAGAAATGATACGTTATACGAGTATAACAGAATATATGAAACTGCAAATGGATTTTCACCCGTCATGCGATAATTCGCGTAGACAGATTATTTTCACAACAGATTAATAAGTAACGAATACAAAGGGTTATTCACCAGGCATGCGTCAATCCGCACGGACAGGTTATACCCATAGATTAATAAGGAATGAATACAGAAGGGTATTCACCAGGTACGACACTCGTACTTACAGGTTATTCCCATAGAATAATAAGGAATGAATACAGAAGGATATTCACCAGGCATGCGTCATACCGCACGGACAGGTTATCCCCACAAATTAATATAGAATGAATAACAACCTTTATGAGTATAATATCACTTACGAACATGAAAGCAAATGATATTATATAGAGTATGAAAGAAATGATATTCCCTACCTTCGTTAACTGGATGTTACTTTCTATGAAGTTTACTAACTTCGGATAATACTACTAGTATTCTCACAAATACTCACAATAGCCTAGCACACTAAGAGAACTCAAGAAATTTAGAGAGAGAGAGAAAGTATAAGCAATGAAGGTGTGAAATTTTCTTAAGCAAACCCTCCCTATTTATAGGAAAATCAAGGTGAGGGCATTTTAGTCTTTTTCCCAAATTTTTCTTGGTTTATTACTCTTATACCCTTGACATATTCTTTTAATATACTTTATGCCATAGTATATTCTTAGAATATGCTTTTACTTAGGTTTTTAACCTTAAGGTAAAATAAAAACTGAATTAACTATTTACTGACGGTAATTACTATTTACTGACATGTGGGTCCCACAGAAAAATAAAATCTGAAGAAATTATTCTACAAAAATAATTTGTGGGTCCCACCGGTCAAATAGTTATGGGTCCCACGAAATAAAGTGTGGGTCCCACAGAAAAATAAGTTAACTTACAATAAACGCTTCACATATTTTTAATCAACACTATTTTAGACTTATAATATCGACAACCAGATCATTCCCAGGAAAAAGGGGGCCTTCCGTATAAACGGCGCGCAATTAAATAACCTTTTTCCTTGACAGAATTTCTAGACATTGTCAATAATGCTAAAATATCATATCAAATAATATAAGTTACAGTGTCATGACAAATAATAAAAAGTATTATGCAGATGCTACTGTAACAATTATTGAACAAAATACTATTGAATCAATAATATAAAATACTGTGCAACACCGTGTGCTTGTGAAATACCGCGTACTACTGTGGAATAACGCGTTTTACTGTTCTTTTTATTACCGGGTATTTCAACAGTTGCAGGTGATAATACTGTTGACAAATACTGTCGTTTTCAGTATCCGACAATGGGGCCCACTATCGTTGACAATATTGCCATTTCGGCGCCGTCGTACGATACCGAATATAATATTCTCCGACAAAAAGAATATTCTCCGACAAAAAGAATATTCCCCGACATGCACTGTTTATCAGATAATTTGCATATAACACCCTTAACTATCATTTATAACAATTAAGCACTTTACTATTTAGAAGAATAATCATAAAGAAAATAATAAACTTTTTATTTCATAAAGTCGGGATCTTACACGTTTTACTGATTATATCATTGAACTTTTAATTTTTTTTAAATTATCCCAATAAACTAATTATTATTTTGAAATTGGGTCATTCTGTTATCTATGTGTCACGGCTGTTAAATCGTTTCAGTTTTTATCCTACGTGGACGTGAAAAAGATAAAAGAAAAAATAAAAAAATAAATCTGATTTATTCACTCTCTTCCTTCCTCCCATGTCTCTCTTCTCCCCCTTCTTCCAGATCAAATAGATCTGTATATTTTCTCTCTCTAAAATTTATAAAAATTATGAGATCCGAGTACCCAAAACATTGAATTGAGCTTCAAAGTTTAACATTAGATATAACAATGGAGTCCAAATCCCCAACAACAACAGCAGATGAAATAAATGGTGTTGCAGTAGGTTTCCTCCTTCTCGCCTCCGACTCTGAGATGTCTCCGAACTCCTCTCCTTCACTCTCGATTGCCTCCACAAGGTCCACCGCTTCTGCAATCTCTCTTTATATCTATGTGTGTGTGTGTGTATATATATATATATATACATGTGATAGTAATATTTGGTTAAATTGATTTTGTTGGGATTGTATTTATAATTTGATAGGAGTTGAAGCTTTTACGGGTGGATGCGGAGAGGATTTAGATACAGATGCAAGATGTGACTGTTGTCAATTACCGCGCTTTCATTTCTGCTGCTAATGCATTGTTTTCCATTTGTGAGGAAGTTTCTTCTATTGATAAACATATGAGATCCGAGTACCCAACATATTTTAATCCTTTTGTTTTCACTTTTAAGTTTTTTATTATTTTTTTGTCACATAAGTAATATTTTTGTTTTTTGTATTTCTTTCCAAAGCCACGTAGATAAAAATTTAACGTCTGTTTAATTTTTTAATGGAATGATCCAATTTCAAAATAATAATTAGTTTACTGAGGTAATTTAAAAAATTAAAAATTCAATAGTGTAATCAGTAAAACGTGCCAATTATAGTAGGAAATTCATTAGTTTTGCCAATAAGAAATTAACGTTCGTTTAATTTTTTTAACGGAATGACCCAATTTCAAAATAATAATTAGTTTAGTGGGGTAATTTAAAAAATTAAAAGTTTAATGGTGTAATCAATAAAACGTGTTAACTACAATAGGTAATTCATTAGTTTTTCCAATTTTCTTCTGAGCTTAACATTTTCTTATTGTTTATGCTATATTTGGATTGAATGAATGGAATGTGTGAATGAATAGAATAAAGAAAAGAATAAACTTGAGAGTTGAATGATTCATTACATTCATGGTTGTAATTAGTCATTCCATATATTCATAAATTTGAGAAAAATAAAAATAATTCATTCAATTCTCATAAGTAACCAAACATAATTTTTTTATTCCATACAAATAAATTATTACATTTTCACCTTCATTCTTTTAATCTAAACATAACATTAACGATACTAGAAATACATACTTTCTTAAACATGGAAGTTGAAAAGGCCCGTAAATTTATTTGCAATCTTAAACTCATCATAGCAAAACTATACAAATTTGACTTGAGGATGATGAACTAATGTCACCCATGAGACCAGCTTAACATATCAAAATATTAGTTTGATTGACAAAACATATTCGTACGCTTAACTAATCCCTTCGTTTAATAAAAATAAATAAATTAGATTTAGGTAAGAGTCATGCTCTGCGTAGTAAATTGTTTTTTATCTAATTACAATTGAGATATATATTAATACATGTCATGACATATATTAATACATATAATTGAATAAAATTACAAGATTGACTCACTATATCAAATATATCATTTAAATTATTATTAATTATAATTATCAACGTAACTTGTAATAAAAAAATTAACGTATAAAATCATAAAATATATCATTTTCCTTTAGATAATGTATGATTTAGCTCTCATTTACACCAATAAAATTAGCTTTCGTCAGATAATGGCATATATGTAGAATGTGGTATCTTTTCTTTTAGGACATGAAATAGTATAACTTTTTACTAAGTACTCTTCCCTTTCCAAACTAAAAGATATTTTCTAAAACAATTACTTTTAATTATTTATTTTTTCAAACAAACCTCTAAACTTTGTTAGAAATGCAAGTAGACTAATAGTCATATCATATTAGTAGTGGATTTACTTAAGAATTATAATTTAAGACGAGTTTGTTATACATTACGAAAATTTTCAGTCGAATTATGATTGCGACGTGTGTGATAAGTAAAAATTAAGAAGATCCTACTTTAATTTATTGTATCTTATTGCATATTTTTCTATATTGGTTGTAATTCAACTTCGTCAAATATTTATCGACATGTATATTATTTTTCATTTAAGACCGAGTAAAACAAAAACAATTCAGCAAAGAAAAAAAAACATATATACCTACAAATAACAAATTAGCTGTTCTATTTTATTATGCTGAAAAAAGTAGCTATGCTGTCGGTCTTGTTAGTTAAATGGAGTAGTTACATGAAGGGAAAAAAAGAGGAAAAGGTCCAATCTTTAATATTCACGCCGTAGCTATTTTTACACCCTGTGTGTGAGTTGTAATTTGCAGAGAAAAGAAGATAAAAGAAAGTTGTAGAAAGAAAGGAGAGAGAGGGTATCTTGGAATTTTTTTTAGTAAAAAAAGAAACTAACATGGAGGTGTGTTTATAATTAAAGTTAGGAGAGAATAGAAAAAAAAAAGTTAAGCTTATTTTAGCATAATTTTATTTTATTTTATTTTTTTGAGAAGAAAGTTAAAAGAAAAGAAAAGAAAGTGAATTTTTATCTTCTCTTCCTTTCTCTTATTTTCTTCTCCCAAACACAGTGTTAGAACAGTCAGCACTGGGATGAGGTTGCCATTTTGGTAGAAGAAAAGGACATATAGGTCCATTAGGTGATTATATCTCACTTTCTATCTGACTTTCCCGTTACCGCGTGTTTACCCGGAAACCGGAAACTGGGTTTGACTCGAAATCCGGAAACAAAAAAGTTGGAATAAGAAAATTTTAAACGTGAGGCCACTCCCACTCCTAAGATCATAATTCGTCACCAACAATTTTATATGTACAGAAATAGAATAGAGCACTAGAACATCAATCTCCCACCTGCCCACTTCTTTATAGAGAGTATCAGTTTCCCTCCACAACCATAAACGCAGACCCAGTTTTGAAGGGAGAGGAGAGAGTTAGTTCATTAAGATGGCACTTGTTAAGGAAATCATGGGTTCCTCTGTGTTGGATAGATCTTCATCTGTCACTTTGAATAATCATTTCAATCAGAGAAATAGTGTCAACCCAGTTCTGATTCCTCTCGAAAAAAGGAGAATTCAAGTAAGGAAGGTTGTGAGAACAACTCCAGTAGCAGCTATTAGTGATAATTCTGTGAGATTTGTCCCCGAAGAGGCTGTCAAATTCAGGGTAAGAGCTGTGTTGACTGTTAGGAACAAGAATAAGGAGGATTTCAAGGAGACGATTGTGAAGCAATTAGATGCTTTTACCGACAAAATTGGAAGGAATGTTGTTCTACAACTTATTAGCACCGAAATTGATCCAAGTAAGCCATTCTCTCTCTCTGGGTTGGGTTTTCACTTATTTTTGCTGATCTTGCTTTTAAGCATTTGTTTTAGGCAATTATTTGGGTTTTCTCATATGGGTCTCTTATCAGTTTTGATAAATGCTACTTTTATTATGTTATGGTCATTTTTTTTAAATATAAAAAGTTGAAATTGTGATTGATTTGGCATTATATTTGAGTGTTGAAGAAACTAAAACTCCAAAGAAAAGCAAGGAGGCTGTGTTAAAGGATTGGTCAAAGAAATCGAATGTGAAAGCAGAGAGGGTCAATTACACCGCGGATTTCATGGTGGACTCAAATTTTGGGGTGCCAGGGGCGATCACTGTGAGCAACAAGCACCAGAAGGAGCTATTCCTGGAGAATATCACCCTCGAAGGATTTGCATGTGGTCCAGTTCATTTCCCCTGTAACTCATGGGTTCAATCTAAGAAAGATCATCCTTCCAAAAGAATCTTTTTCTCTAATCAGGTAATTAAACATAATAACTTTTAGGATAATGATATATCTCGTAATATTATACGTTAAATGTTTTAGTTACGAGTTATGTCAAAAAAATTATATATCTTAAATTTTTTAGTTGCGAGTTTTGTTAAAAAAATTATGCATTTGATATAATAAATTAATTTTATAATCTTATCATATATGTCGTAATTCGGCAGGAAGACTCAACTTTTATCACTTTGTTTCTTTCGTTTTCCTTTTTTTCTTTTCAACCTTGAAGACTTTTCAAACATTGCTAGTCAAAATTTCATCATCTTATTTTATTACTCTAGTGTTAGTAATCCATTCAATTAGTCAACCAAGATTTTGTACCGATTGAATCTGTAAAAGGTAAACACTTGTACTAAATGATGCCCACATATCTGCAACTTTCATATTTTTGAACCTTCTTATTGTAATATGTGTATTGTACATGCATGCATACATACATATATAATATAGAGGTAGATATAGATAGATCATGATCTTGATAGAGGGGTTTAATGATTCGAAAGATGAGCTCCAATACTAGATAGTATACTGTTTGGCCCTCAAGTAAATTACATCTCGGGAATAATATTATAGTCATTAGTGCATTTATTGAGATTCTCCATGGACCACTTGATGGATTACAAAATAAAAAATCCCAACAGGTACTTGGCTTCATAGGCCATGTATATACTACTATTTATCGCTAAACATATCAACATCTTATTACTTTAGACAATTGGTTGCCTATAAACCTGGACATGCACGAGAACTGTACCAAAACAATAAGCCACTAATAAAGGCCTTATTCTCTTAAGACTCACAATTAACAAATGCTAAATTTCTTTATATGAACAGCCATATCTACCCAGTGAGACGCCAGCGGGGCTGAAAGCATTGAGAGAGAAAGAGCTGAAAGATTTGAGGGGTGACAGCAAAGGCATAAGGAAGTTGTCAGATCGGGTATACGATTATGATGTGTACAATGATTTGGGCAACCCTGATAGGGGTATTGATTTTGTTAGGCCAACACTTGGAGGTGAAAAACGCCCATATCCAAGGCGCTGTCGCACTGGGCGTCTTCCTACTGATACTGGTAATATATGCCTTCTTTGTCCATTATTTTTGAACAAAATATTGATAGATAGACAGCCTGCAGGTCAGCATAAATGTGCTTAGCGGTACCTTATAAATTTATGAGAAAGATACTGCTTCCACTAAAGATATAAGCATATATTCTAGGTTTATTTGGTGCAGCAGTTTAGGTTTTAGAGGCATAATTCTTGTTACTACATCATTGGGCTTAAATTTTTGTTTCTGTTTTTCGCTGCAGATATGCATGCAGAGAGCAGAGTGGAAAAGCCATTGCCAATGTATGTTCCACGAGATGAGCAGTTTGAGGAGAGTAAGCAGAACACATTCTCGGCCAGTAGACTGAAAGCTGTACTCCATAATCTAGTTCCATCATTAATGGCGAGCATCTCATCGAATAACCATGATTTCAAGGGGTTTGGACACATTGACAGCCTCTACAGTGAAGGTCTACTCCTCAAGCTAGGGTTGCAGGATGAACTCTTGCAGAAGCTTCCTCTACCCAATGTGGTCAGCAGGATTCAGGGATCTAGCCAGGGTGACCTTCTCAAATATGACACCCCCAAGATAGCTTCTAGTAAGAATTACTCAACTTATAGTCTTTTTCTAAGTTACCATAGTTCTCTTGACAATTAATTGGATTGATTACACAATCTTCTCTGCATAAGTTTACCAAAAATCGAGTAATTTTAAAGGTTCACTTAAAGTGAATAAAATTACACTGAGTACATTTATTTTTTACTGCTTTCATTTATAACTTGTCAAGGTTGGCTTATTAGGACAAAAATAAAACAGTAATAGTAATAACAATAATAATACTAATAACAACAACAATAGTAAAATATTGTAATTGTAAGTAACTTATTATCTGCACATGCAGAGGACAAGTTTGCATGGTTAAGAGATGACGAGTTTGCTCGACAAGCAGTAGCAGGAGTTAACCCGGTTAGCATTGAAAAGCTTCAGGTTTTCCCACCAGTGAGCAACCTTGACCCGGAGATATATGGTCCACAAGAGTCGGCACTTAAAGAAGAACACATTGCTGGCAATCTCAACGGAATGACCATACAACAGGTAATGAACGATCACTAAGACCTTAAATATATCCAGAATTTGACTACAATTGTTTTCTTCTCTTGATCCCGAGTTAATTCCAATCATGTTAAAGAACCTAAGCCGCTATGGTCTCAATTTCTAATTAGATTATGGTAATTTTACACAGGCTTTGGAGGAAAATAAACTTTTTATCGTGGACTACCATGATATTTACCTACCATTTCTTGACCGAATTAATGCCCTTGATGGCCGCAAAGCATATGCAACACGCACCATCTTTTTCTTGACCCCATTAGGCACTCTCAAACCCATTGCCATTGAGCTTAGCCTCCCTGAGACTGGTCCTAGTTCCAGGTTAAAGCGTGTGGTCACACCTCCAGTTGATGCCACTGGCAATTGGTTGTGGCAGCTTGCCAAAGCCCATGTATGCTCCAATGATGCCGGTGTTCATCAACTTGCCAACCACTGGTAAGCAATATTCTAGTTTCCAAGTTGTCATGTTTTATTTTTTTGGGCCATATGTGAAATGATTTACTAAATTGGCCTTTCATCATACACAGGTTACGTACACATGCGTGCATGGAACCATTTATTCTTGCCGCGCATAGGCAATTGAGTGCGATGCACCCCATATATAAGCTTCTAGACCCGCACATGAGATACACCCTTGAGATAAATGCTCTAGCCCGCCAGAGTTTGATCAGCGCTGACGGCGTTATTGAGTCTTGCTTCACTCCTGGTCGCTACTGCATGGAGATCAGTGCGTCTGCCTATAAGAGTTGGCGCTTTGATTTAGAGGGCCTTCCAGCTGATCTCATCCGAAGGTAACTATCACAAAAAATTATGATTTTTGTTGAGAATTAGAGTAGATAATAATGCCTTCGCTCTCAAGGAGGTGTGCTGTGCAAGTTTTGAATGTACATTCTTGCACATGGTCAATGCACAAAGCTCATTCAACAACTTTGGGAGAAGTTTATGTTCAATACAAAATCTTATAATAATTCTTTGAGATTTTGGTAGCTAATAAGGAAAGCATCCTTTGCAGGGGTATGGCAGTAGCGGACCCAACACAGCCACACGGCTTGAAACTCCTAATTGAGGACTATCCATATGCCACTGACGGGCTTCTAATTTGGTCTGCTATTGAAAACTGGGTCCGCACATACGTGGATCGTTACTACCCTGACTCGAGGCTAATCTGCAATGACAGTGAGCTCCAAGCCTGGTATACGGAGTCCATCAACGTGGGCCATGCAGACCTGCGCCATGAAAGCTGGTGGCCCACATTAGCCACCAGTGAAGATCTCACTTCAATTCTCACCACCATCATCTGGCTTGCATCTGCCCAACATGCTGCACTGAACTTTGGTCAGTATCCTTATGGTGGTTACGTGCCGAACCGGCCACCACTCATGCGACGATTAATTCCGGATGAAAACAATCCTGAATATGTCAACTTCCTTGCGGATCCCCAGAAATATTTTCTCTCATCAATACCAAGTTTGTTGCAATCAACTAAGTACATGGCTGTGGTTGACACATTGTCCACTCACTCACCCGATGAGGAGTATATTGGAGAGAGAAGTCAACCCTCCATTTGGACTGGAGATGCAGAAATTGTTGATGCATTTTATGGGTTCTCAGCTGAAATTGGACGGATAGAGAAAGAAATCGATGAAAGAAACCGTGATCCTAAACTTAGGAATAGATGTGGTGCTGGTGTTTTACCTTACGAGCTTCTTGCACCAAATTCTGAGCCTGGGGTAACATGTAGAGGTGTTCCTAATAGTGTATCCATATGATTTGACCCCAATCTAATTTAGCTGCCCACTAAAATTTGGAGGTGGATGTCTCTGTAATTAGTGCTAGTCATCAATAAACACTTGGATATATCTGTATTTAGGTTATGTGATCCAAACAAGTGCTGGTTTAATCTAGAAGGGATCCATATCATGTATAGAGGGGGCCGCACATTGTTTGGGTAATACAGCTTGAGCCATGAATCGTACAAGCTCAGCCCGTTGCGGTTTACTCATAACATCGCGTCTATGTATATTTTCCTTTTTCACTCTCGGTTTCTCAAAATTGTATTCAATCTGATTTAAAATATAAGGCTAATTTTAACTTATAAAAATTCGATTCTAATATTTTTAAATTTAAAATTAATAAAAATTCATTAATTTGTGTCAATTTATGAAAACTTAAAATCACTCGTATCAATTCTAAATTTGAAATTTTTTTAAACTGACTTTTTTAAAAAATTAATATTAATCTTATACTTTTACAACGGATGGAACAATTGTCCATTTCACAAATAGAGTCCCATCTTAATTTTTTGAAGTTAATTTATTAACTAATGTGATTGTTTTTAAGTTATAAAAACAATAAATATTTTAATTAGTAATACTCCATCAGCTCTATAAAGAAAAATGATTTGTCAATATTTTTGATTCAAAATAAGATTGACATAACTTTTAATCAATAACTATATATAACACGACATTAAGTGCTCTTATCTAATAATTTTTTAATTTTATCAAGTTATTTTGGTTGGTCATGAGTAAGAACGATGACACATACCCCATTGAGTTATTTTTGTTTTGTTCTATAATATATGGCAAAATTTAAAATTTTTAGGTATTATATATAAATTGACCCTATTAAAATTTTATAAAATTCCTAATATACGGAGTTAAATTGAAAAGTTATAATTTTCTCACTCAAATCTCAATCTCATATCACTCCTACCTCCTCTATATATGTATATCTATATAATCTTCTTAAACTAATTAATAATCTATTTTACATAAAATTTTGAAATAATTAAGGAATTAATTATTTATAAACAATTTGTGATTAGAAAAATCTATTAGGGGTCAACAGGGTGTATATATACATGCGTATAAATATATATACAGTTATCAATTATTATATTATCATCATAATCAAATATATGTTTTATATATACAACCCGAAAATATAAAATTATTCAAAAATTTGGTTCGGGGTTACTGCCCCTGAACTCTCGTCAAATTATTTATAACCTCATAATAATTTTGTCCCCACCGAAAATAAATTCTAACTTCGTCACTCGTGATGAGCCAATATCGAGTCAATCATTCAACACTCTATATTTTTGAGATAATTTATAAACTCTTCATATCCCATAAAATATATACAATAATTGTATATATACCTCCATGCATGTATGACATAGTTTGAGAACTAATGGATATGAAAAGACAATTCCTAGATTCAAATTATTCAATATATGAAAATAAATCATGTCTTTGGTATATTATCGACGCGCGCACGTGCTTGTATATTGCACATGACTTTTATCAAAAACAACTCAAATTAAGAAGCTAATTATTTATCACAAAAATTGAATAAAAATGTACAATGAAGTAATTAATAACAACTCAAAATTAATATATATATATATATATATATATATATTATGGAATTTATTGGACAATACAAAGATGCATACTATACATTAAAATAAGAATTCAAAAAAATATGATATAATTCATTTATTTATATTGATTTTCATATAAAATATAGATTTTATATATAAAAAAAATCCGTGTCTTGGGTTATCAATCTAATAATAGTATAAAATGACAAAATATTTTTAAATTTAATATTACAATTTTACTATCATATTATCACTATTTTTTTTGAGTTGCATGCAATAGCTATTAAATTAAATACTTAATAATTTTACAAGTATGTTAAGTAAAAATTGTATCCTCAAAATTTGAAAATTTATAAATACGACTCTTTCTGGTGAAAAAAAAGTATATATATTTTTAAATCAAAGTACTCTTTTTTTTTCTCTTTTTTTTAAGACAAAAACTCTAGTCTTCTTCTTGGATCTCCCGAAGGCTCTCCTTATTTTGAAAAGACCCACCCATAAATCTCTCTTCTTGTACTCAAATAATTTCTTTCTTCTTGTGGAATTTATTTTTTTTCTTTTTTGAAACTTATTTTCTATGCTATGACTGATTTTTTTCTCTTTACATGTAAAATGATTTCATTATTATCTCTTGGGAGTTTGCTTTTTTCAACTAGATTTTTTTTTCATTTGTGAGATTTTTTCAAGTGCGTGAATTATTGACGATAGATTGTTTAAATTTGAGTGTAGCGTTATAACGGCTGATTTTTTCTTTGCTTATATTGAAGTCTCAGATTTGTATATTCTGTTATAATTTTCAATTATAACTATTTTTTAAGAGTATATATAGTGTCCATTAATTGTTACTTCGATTAACTCTTTTCTTGATTATCTGTTATTATATTTGAAAGAATTATCATTTTAATTTTTTGTATTATATTTTTTTATTATTTGTAAACGTTTACGATTTCAATATATTTTAGTTTATTAAACTGTTTGGTAAAAATAAAATATAAAAAAAAGTTGCAGTTTTTAAATAATTTATTCTAAACTAAAATTAAACTAAATTAAATTAGTAGTAAACACTGTCCTGTCCTAATAAGTAATTACCCAATCGTGGTTGCTGATGTATGGGTAAGATGTCAATTAGTTTCGTCAGTCCGGGTCCTCGTCATTAATTTAATCGATCGATTATTTTATCCTACATCTGACTATTCACTTTTATCGGTTAACACATGCGCATAAGGTGAAAAAGTCTTGTTAAATTATAGTCTTTAAGAATATTAAAGGAAAATTTCTTGCCTAAGTCGGCCCACGAGTAGGGGTGTTCATATAACTCGGTAAATTCGATTTTTTACCGGTATCGATCGGTGAGGTATAATTAAATCAGTTAAAATAAAGTAGATTTAGTACTAATATAAAAAATCGATATATACCGATTAATCAATATTGATTGATAGATGAATTTTGTCTATCAGTATTTACTGTACTGTATCGTTTATATTGAATATTTAATTTTATAATTATTTTCATATTTATGTATGTATAAATATATAATTGAGGTGTGAAAATATTATTAGTTGTAGTTAAAAAATTTCTCTTGGAACATTCATATTTATTCACAGTGAGACAAAGTATTAATTTTCTACTAACTGCTTGGAGTTGGGGAATGCAAAACTTATATTTCCTTTTGAAATTGAACACTTATATGGCGAACAAACTGCTGCATAAAACATCTATTAATACTTATTCTAAGTTACCTAGTCAGGAAGATAAGTAGCATGCATATATATACTTTAGTTGGATCAAGATTCTGATAAATACATTACAGCAAGCTAGTATGTATATATATAAATATAAATTCTTTTTATATTACTTTATTGAGTTCATTTTACTATCTTGTGATGTTTATTTCAGTTTCTCTTAAAAAACAATAGCCTAATTTAGCATTTATATGATTATATTAAATAAAATTTTTTGTAAAAAAGTAATAATTAAATGAGTAAAATTTGAACCGGTATTTACTGGTACTGTACCCATACTAAACCGGTATTATCGGTACGGTAATACCGATATTTTGGTACCACTATCGATATCATATTTTCATAAAATTCGGTAATCGATACGGTTCGATAATTTTAATTCGGTATGGTATATGTACCGATGCACACCCCAACCCACCAGCCTTCTGCACGCGATGCAATTGTGTTAAATTTTATTGTTATGCATAATACAAAATTGGAGCATATTATATAGAGAGTTATTACATCTCATGGCAATTTTATTTTGGTAGAATACATACGGTAAAAAAGAATAAAAAAGAAATTTATGTATTACAATTCTCTTTTATTGCTTATAAATTCACGCTAATCCCAATTCAAATTGGTAATAAATTGCTCAACATATAAATTATTTCCTCGTTATCTCTGCCTAAAAGTGGAGTTGATTGATGGCATAAATTGTTAAAATTAAAACGTTAGGGCACAAGTGAATGAACCCTACAATCTCAAGGGTAGGAAGTAAATGTAACGCTATAGTTATAGACTTATAGTTAGCACCACTAACTAAATTCACACGTGCCGCAGAAGAAACTCCAATATTTCATGTTCTTTCTCTGGCCTTATATTTCCGTATCTTTTTCTTTAAATTAAATTATTGGTAAGCTTCTTCTAAGTCTTTTTTTATTATTATTATTTCAATTTTCTTCGCTCGAACAATCTTCTCCAGCAGTCCTTTGAAAAGTAGTTTCATAGAGGCCTAATGCTATTTTACCCAACACTAAGAAAAATTATTAACTTATATTAATAGCTTAAAACAATGGTGCCTGCATGGAAATTTAGCATCCCTATTTTGTGTAAGTTCCTGATATACAAATATATGAAAGTGTGTTTGGCGAGTATAAAGGAAATTCTGTTAACTTGAATGGTGATAAATTTGGTTACATTAAAAATTAAAAAATAATATTTATCGAAATTAAATTCTGACTAATGCAAACGTGTATCCGATAAGATAAGATAAATTAAAGTGAGACTCTTCTTAATTCTTACTTATTATATATATATATATACACACATACATACATACAAATATACATACGTCACAATCAAAAAAAACTTTCACAATTTATAACAAAATACTTACAAATAATTGATGCGACTTTTCAACAAAATTTCAGGTAAAAACCTTAAACTTTGGATCCAACCATGTCTTGGGCCCACACTGAAATTACATAGGAAGTTTTGTGAAACAGGCACTCATTAATTAATTAGCCCAGGTAAAAACTATCTTATACCTCTTAACTCCAACTATAAATAACCCTTCCTACTTCAAATTTAATCACCAAACCATCACTCACTAGCTACTTAACACAGCCACAACCCCACCCAAAAACACCAACATCTATATATTTCCCGGGGTCAAATTAAATGGAAGCTCCAACTTGGGCTGCATATGCCGCAACATGGCTGGCAACTCTTTCTCTCTTCCTCCTCTCAAGATATTTCCATCGCTGCCAAAAGTACAGAAATCTTAACCCAGCACCAGGCCCAAAACCATGGCCTATTATAGGGAACCTTAACCTTATTGGTTCCCTCCCTCATCGTTCCGTCCACGAACTGTCCCAAAAATACGGTCCCATAATGCAACTCCAATTCGGCTCCTTCCCAGTAGTTGTGGCCTCCTCGGTGGAAATGGCCAAAACCTTCCTGAAAACCATGGACGTCACTTTTAGCGGCCGGCCCAAAACCGCCGCCGGCAAATACACAACATACAACTATTCCGACATCACGTGGTCCCCTTACGGCCCATACTGGCGCCAAGCAAGGAAAATGTGCGTAACCGAGTTGTTTAGCGCAAAGCGACTGGAATCATACGAATACATTAGGGTTGAAGAAATGAAGTCGCTGCTCACGGAACTTTACACAGTTTCGGGGAAGAATGTTACGGTGAAAGATCATCTTGCTACGGTTAGTTTGAACGTGATCAGCCGCATGGTTTTGGGGAAAAAGTATTTGGATGATGATAACGGAAATGGGATCGTGACGTCCGAGGAGTTTAAGAAAATGATCTTCGAGTTGTTTTTGCTGAATGGCGTGCTTAATATTGGGGATTCGATTCCGTGGATTGACTTTTTGGACTTGCAGGGTTATGTGAAGAGGATGAAAATAGTGAGCAAAAAGTTTGATAGGTTTCTGGAGCATGTGCTTGATGAACATAATGCGAGGAGAGAGAAAGAGGGGGTTAATTATGTGGCCAAGGATATGGTGGATGTGTTGCTGCAGCTGGCTGATGATCCTAATTTGGAGGTTAAACTTGAGAGGCATGGAGTTAAGGCATTTACTCAGGTATATATATTTTTAATAGGCCGGGTGATAATGCTACATTTTACTTTCAGAACAAATATGTATTTAGTAATATTTTTACATTTGTTTTAATAACACTTTGAACTTTTAGCGACATATAATGTTTTGATAGCAAAATTATTATTCTGATATTATCAATAGTCTTTTAATATTATATATATAGGAAAAAAGTAATTGACACTATTTAATAAAATCTTAGTCTAAGTAAAACAGACTTAATTTTATTTTTTAAGGTTAAGTTTTTTATTTTTAAGTTTTATATATATATAAAAAACTAATTATAATTTTTATATAAAATTACGTTATTTTACTAAAATTTTATTAAATAATTTAAATTAAACTTGACTAAGAGATACTTTAAATTACATTTCCCTCTATCGAATTTTATCCATCATTATTTGTTGACTAATAGCTTCAATTTCCATAATAATATATATAAATATCGGAGGGCGCATGATGGTCCTAAGCTTTAGAGAGTAGTTTATATTTTCTTAAGACTGAGTACGTTTTATGGAAAGTAGTTAGTTTATCTATATCTATATTATCTTTCTATATCTATATTATAAAAATTTTATAGAAGTTTCTTTCACAAGTTTAGTATAATTGAGTTATATATATATTTTTTTACTTTTATAATTTTAAATATATTATTATTTTATTTTTTTAATATTAATTTTTTATATCTTTTTATTTATTTTACTAAATTTTATTTTACTTTATATAATTTATACAACGTAACGCGTGTACAGTCAGAACTAGTTATGATAAAGAGAATCTAATAAATATCATAATACTTTATGGCCCTTACGTTGCAGAATTTACAAAGCTAATGTCTTTCTACATGTTGCACCCACTATAATATGCAAGTACTGATTATATAGATTTGACTCGACTTAGTTTAGTGGGAGACTTGCTGTACGTAGTTGCTTGAATTAATCAGACTTAAAAAAAATTAACTATTCCCTCCGATCAGAATAAAAAATAAAAAATAATTTATTTCATGAAAAGAGTCCTTTTTACAAAATTTATAAATTATATAAAATGTTTATGTTTAATATATACTTCTAAATGTATTAAGCGGTTAGTTTAATAATAATTACATATAAAGAATTGAAATTATATATATAATGCCACGTTATACTTAACTTTACCAAAAGAAATGAAAGCATGCTATACAATTTTTTTTTTTACAAATGAAACTTCTTCTTTTGTTTCTAAAACGGAGGAGTTATAACTTACCTTTTTTATTTATCTATTTTTGGTCTAATTAATCTATGCATTTATGTATTAATGTATGTATTAATTAATGAATTATTAGGATCTACTTGCGGGTGGAACTGAGAGCTCAGCAGTGACCGTAGAATGGGCCATCTCAGAACTGTTGAAGAAGCCTGAACTATTTGAAAAGGCAACAGAGGAAATGGACCGGGTGATTGGAAGGAAGAGGTGGGTAGAAGAGAAGGACATTCAAAATCTTCCTTATATTCAGGCCATTGTCAAGGAGACAATGAGGCTGCACCCTGTGGCACCAATGTTGGCCCCCAGAGAAGCTCGAGAAGACTGCAAAGTAGCCGGATACGACGTCGTCAAAGGAACCCGAATTCTTGTAAGTGTATGGACCATCGGGAGAGACCCTGAATTGTGGGACAGACCAAATGAATTTGTGCCCGAGAGGTTTATTGGGAAGGCTATGGATGTTAAAGGCCATGATTTTGAGCTATTGCCGTTTGGGGCAGGTAGGAGAATGTGCCCCGGCTATAGTTTGGGACTAAAGGTAATTGAATCCAGTTTGGCCAATCTTTTGCATGGATTCAATTGGAAATTGCCGGATTCGGTGACAACTCAAGATTTGAATATGGACGAAATATTTGGGCTTTCCACCCCTAAAAAGATCCCACTTGTCACCGTGCCTGAGCCCAGGCTTCCTCTACACCTTTATTCTCTTTAAAGTTATATTTAATTGCACCGGATATATATATATATATATATATATATATATATATATATTTTAAATAAGATTTGCTTGTTTTGTTTTTAGGAAATTAATGCTTTGCTTCTTTTGTCTGAGCATTTTACATAGTTAAATTTGAATCGTTTTGATATAAATATATATATATATATATATATATATATATATATATATATATATGTTCTACTTAATTGTGACAAATGTTTGATTGATCATCTTGCATCTGGCTTCTGTCCTGCCTTTTTATTTGTAGCCAAGCATTTGAAAAAGATTATACCCGTCCCGAGATGAATAAGTTGTTGAAATTTATTTACTTGAAGATGAAGTAGCTTTCTCATGTAATGTAATCGAGTAGTAAGGTTATGAAAATTTTTATTAGATAGATAATAAGAGTAATTTAAATTAAACTAGTGGTGAGGTTTCTAAATTAGATTCATGTGTTGTTTTCTTCTTTCTTTGTACGCAACTGTTAGAACAAATTTAGTGCACACAATAGTGTACGCACCTACATATATAACAATTAATGAAAAACATGCAATTATCAATGTGTGGACTGTGGAATTCTAGGCATGCATGGTTTATATATACTAGCCACGGGCTACATAATGCTCTAAAATAAAATAAAATTTAAAATATTAATTAAATTCTATTAATATTAGAATGAGAAAAATTCATGCTACACATGCATGTATTGACAAGGTAAAAGAAAATTATGAAACACTAAACTACTAATTAATTTTTTTTTAAAAAAAATACTGGATATACAATCAAGCAAATAATTGAAACACATGATTGAAAACTCAATATGTGGACGAGAATGAGCATGACAATTGACAGGCTGTTCCAACAGGAAAACAAAAGAAGTTGGTGGGAGAATAATGCAAGAAATCAAAAATAAAAAAATAAAAAATCCACCTTTGTCCTTCCCTTTATCTGCACCATTATGAAACCAAGGAACCTATATACAATAAGTCAAAAAATAAATAAAACCGTGGGCTGGACCATAAAGGTACGTACGTACTTATATTGGACTCTATTTGTATAAAATAAGACTCTTAATTTGGGAACGCAATAATATATAATAATTGCTCACAGCAGGCCCCAACACCTCACCTATTGTTACTCAACTTTTCGCCTATTTCCACACAAAAAAAAATAAAGAAAGAAAAAGACATACGATAAAAAGCTACACTTTTAATCAGTAAGAAAAAGTCTAAGGTATACCACGTGGGAGGGGGTCATCATGGCTGTCCATTAAAAAGCTATACTTTTAATAATTAAGAAAAAGACATTCAGTCTTCTGTATTGTTATTTCGGATGGTTCTTCCAAATTTATTTGATAATAATTCGTCATAAAATATAGAAATGAGCGAGCGAATGCGTGTTGGGGCAATCAATATTACAACTGATATACTAGAATTTTATTCCCTCCGTCCCAAATTAATTGCATTTCTAGAATTTTTTAAAGTCAAATTGACTATTTTTAAAACTATTTTTTTTACTATTTTTGCTAACATATAGTTAAAGATATTATAACCAAAAAAAAGTATATACAATTTATTACTAATTTCAATTTTTATAATTTTAGAAATATATTTATATATGTTTAATTATTAATTTTAAAAATAGTCAATTTGACTTTAAAAAGTCCTAGAAAAGCAATTAATTTGGGACGGAGAGAGTAATAATGTTAAATTACTAATGTACAAGACTATTATAAGTCAGTCATTTGTAATTAACTCACTCGAAATATATATATATATATATATATATATATATAAATGCTGAAATTCTCATTAAAAAAAAAAATCCTGAATGCACTAAAAAAACAACTGAAATTTAGAGAATTGCAAGTTGAATTTGACTATTATTATGTACATTATTAATTGTAATAATAATTGATAGCTCACCTCACCTCACCTCACCTAATTTCCATTGCATTGCTGAATGCTGATGGTGCCATGCCATTACCTAACCTGCCTAATTGTAACCATTCCTAAAAGTTGTATATAGATCGGTATCTGAATACACAGCTCGAGCTTTAGACGAGCCGAGTATTCGACGTTTATGCTTATGACCATTTTTGTGGCCGCCGCCGCCGCGTTTTCCCTCTTTCCTCTCTACCACCTTTTCCTCCTCGCAGTCATTTTTTGGTCGCTCCTTATTTTCTTGATTCCCATGAATTTCTCCTCCTCCTCCTACTCCTACTCCTATGATCTTCTGATAATTATCTTCCTTTTCCCCTTGTATTGGAACTGTATACACAAAGGAATCAATTGGGATGTCATTCAAGTCCAAAAGAGGCTCCAATGTCAAGACCACGTCAATCATTGTAGGCCTGGACTTTGAGTGGTGACTCAGGCAATGATAAGCCAATTTTGCTGCCTTGTGTGCCCCTTCTTTCGAGTACTGGCCTTGGAGTTTAGGGTCCATTATGTGGTCAAGCTTATGGGAGTCCTTTAGAAGTGGCCTTGCCCAATCCACCAGGTTCTTTTCTCTACTAGGTCGGCTCGTGTCCATGGCTCGTCTGCCTGTTAATAGTTCTAACAAAACCACGCCAAAACAAAATACATCGCACTTTGTTGTGACGTGACCTGAAAAAAAAAGTAGACAAAATAATGCAAGTTCATACTCCTTTCGTCCATCTGCCCTTTCAGTTTTTGGATGTCTCAAATTTTTCCTGCTAGTTTTCTACTTTTTCGGTCATTATTTTGAAATAAAAGAAGCATAAAGTGGATGAAGTTAAATACTTATTTTATACTCGGATACAACTTTCTACATGAACATTTCTTAAATTGCGGAAAAGTTTAATGGGGAGAACGAGCGCGTGTGTATATATATATATACCTGTCATAATGTATTCAGGAGCAGCATAGCCTTCCGTTCCCATTATACGCGTTGTGACATGTGTGTTATCTCCTTCTGGTCCATCCAACGCTAGCCCGAAATCAGAGAGCTTAGCAGTGTAATCCTGATTGACAAGTCTATGAGTATCAGTTCATATTTTCTTTGAACTTCCTCCTCCTATTGTATTGTGTTCTATGCATAACTTAGCATTAAAAGTAAAACAAAGAAATAGGGAGAAGAAATTACAGAGTCCAATAGGATGTTGGAAGCTTTGAAATCCCTATATATGACTGGTTGTTCTTCCCCATGGAGAAAAGCAAGGCCTTTTGCAGCACCAACTGCAATTTTTAACCTCGTCAACCATGGCAATGGAATAGAGTACCCTGCATTCATTAGAATCTTAATTTTTAATTAAAATTCCAAAACTTTCTACGTCAATAAAGTTGAGTCCATAATATACATACATACACACATACATACATACTTTTAAACAATTGATTTTCTAGATTGCCCCGTGGGATGTATTCATAAACAAGAAGCCTATGCTCATCCTCGCAACAATAACCAATCAACTTGACAAGATGGGGATGTCTCAATTGCCCAAGAAAGATCACTTCAGCCTATAAATCAAAATTCAAACAAGTATATAAGAAGCTGACATTAATTTTTATTTTTATTTTTGAAAAAAAAAAAGATAAGAAAAGAAAACATATCATTCATTCTAGTACCCAACATAAGATAAACAAAACGAAAAAAATGTTAAAAGGCTGAACTAGCCAACAAGATGTTAAGAAATCAAATATGCTCACCAGCCATTCTCTGTGGCCTTGTCTTCCATCCAAATCTAGTAATTTGACGGCCACCGGTTGAGCCTCCAGACCGGGCCTAATATTGTCATCTACGAACCCCTTGTACACGGGTCCAAAGCCACCTTTACCTAGATAATTACTCCAAGAGAAGTTGTGTGTGATAAGTTTGAGCTCTGTGAGAGTGAAGATATGAATGTTTCCCCCATTGAGAGAGTTTGAAAGGTCACTAAGCACCGAGAGTGATGAGCCAGGGTTGCTTAAATCCGAGACCAATAGCCTTTTTGAAGAGATCTGCTTAGAAACTTTATTTTTGGGCTCAAATGATTTGTTCTCAGATTTATAACAACTAGGCAGGATAGTTCTTAATATCATCTTAAGAGCCATTTTCTGTTGAAAGTATCTTGTGAGCTCAAGTAAGTGACAATGTGTGTGTGTGTGTGTTTTATTTTGAAACAAGTCTATGCACATGCCCTTGTACTAATAGTCTATTTTTCTCACACACATGATATTTTGCATCATGGCATGGGAATCTTCTAGGCATTGGAGAAAGATGACTTTTTTTCTGAGTCTATTTTCTTCAGTTTCTATGTTTCCGTTGAATCTAGGTGTGTATATAGGTCTGAAAGTAATAAAGTGAATGAGGCCTTTGCATTGATTGAAAATGATAATACATCAAGACACTCTTTCGTATCATATCTTCATAGGAAAAATAAAAAAAATACTCCCCCAACTCCATAATAATAAACTTTTTAAAGAAATTTTTTTGTTCTAATTCATTTATCGTTTATAAATAATTTAAATTCTTGTATCACCCTAACGTCTTTCATTATCCCAAAAATTCTCCCTCTTGTATTAGTAATTTTCAACTTCCTATAAAGGGGTATGGGTTAAATTTACTTTTCTCCACTGTACTCGACCTTGATTTACAAATGCATTTATGGACTGAAATTTTTAACGGTCAATTCATTGAACTGTTTATTTTTTACAAACCGTCATAAATTCCGTCTAAACAAATTAATTTTTCATGAAAAAATTAAAAATAATATTTTAAAGCTAGTTATCTACGTGGGCTTGTCAAATAATATCCACACATTAAAATTTTGTGAAAAATAAAAGTAAATTTGAAAGTTGAAATAAATTAAACAATTAAAATTAAATAAATGGAATCATGGAAGAAAAACATATATCTTAATAATTCTATTAACTTGAGAAAAACATTACAGAATTTTTATTTACAAAATAAAATATATCTCGCTCAATTAAAATAAAGAACAATATGTAATTATATAACAAATTATTTAAACAACTTAAATAATTTAATAAAATCCATTAAACCGGATGGGTTTGAATTTAAAGCGTTTAAGTTGTTTAATTAAGTTAATTTCTTCTATTATTGTATTTCATTTAATACTCCACGTTTTAATTTTTTTAATTTTCTAACTCTGTAATTTATTTACATAGTTTTGGATAGATTTTTAACATTTTATAAATTTTTAATTAATTTTAACATATAAGTTTTCTATTTTGATGGCCACATAGACAAATTTGTGGGACAAGATATTACTTGACTATTATTTGGTGTGTCAATGTGCACAATTGGATAAAAATAATATTTTTTTTTTATTTTTTCGTTAAAAGTCAACTTGTTTAGACAGAATATGTGACGGTTTGTGAAAAATAAGAAGTTCAATAAGTTGAGTACCATTAAAAATTTCAATCCAGTGATGCATTTGTAAATCGAGTACGATGAAAAAAAATAGATTTAACCCAAAGGGATAGTAATGAAATTTTACATAAATTTTAACTATTAAATGATAGTATTAAATAACTTTCTTAATCCATGTACACGAAGTTAAAATAACTATTATTATAGAATGAAGTGAGTAGTAAAAAATCTTTCTTTTTCAAGGTGTCATCATGTTCCTGAAACTCGGGCAAAACACAAGTTTATATATATAGAGAGAGAGAGAATGATCCATAACATATATTTGTTATGGATCAAAAATAGACATACTCTATATTTATCGTTCAATATAGAAATCAACGGTCGGGATTAGAATTAAAAATTTTACGTTCACTACTATTAGTAGCGCACAATAGCAGAGATGGTGTATCAAATAAATGTTATCATTACTAATGAGAATCCCAGGATTATAAACAACACATGTGATTGATCTTCAATTTGTACGTTATGATAAAAATTCAGAACATCATGTAGCTTTTGGCATTGTAATTCTGATTTTGGGACACAAAAAAGAAAAATGAAACTCTCAGTTTGGATTGTACCAAAAAAAAAAAAAAAAATTTAATTCAAATGAGAACGAGGAACTGATGATCATTTGATCTACTGATATGATTCACTTATATAAAGGTCAAATGTTCAATTCTTGTTAATAACTCCAGTAGGCAACAACAACTCATGATAAAATTAAAGACGATAAGTTATCTCCTCTCCTAAATTATGATAAATTATTCTAATAAATTAATTTAAGATATTCAAAAAAAAAAAGGATAGGAAGGAGGAGTGTTGGCTAATAAATTAAGATTTCATCAAGCACATTGTCCAGAAGCTCACGGAGTAAATAGTACCATAGCACATCCAACCATATTTACCATACTTGTTGCTGTCTGTAGATTTGTCTATAACCAGGGGCGGATCTATCCGTAGCTGGAATTTTAAATTTTATTTTCCTATATACGGTGTTATGTTATTTTGGAAAGTCTATATTAATGGTTCCTTGTAATAATTAAATACTCTGTGTTTTTGAAATCAATTTGAGATTATTTTTAAATTAATATAAAATCCACATGAATTTATTTAAATTTAGTCAATACAAAAATAATAGTATAAAATATTTAAAAGATATTACTAATTGTAAGAGTTATTGTTTCATAATTGTTAATAAATTATATTAATTTCAAGTTTTTATAAGTATTACAAATTGACTTTCAAAAGTCACCTTTTGAGAAGTTAACTAGCCAAAAATAAATTTTAAAATTGATATAATTTATTTAATTTTAATTAATAAAATTATTATAATTGTAAAGTATGCGAATGTATTAATAATCACAAAATTGTCATTCCATACAATTAAAACATCGGACATTATGTAACATTGTCAAGAAATGAATACCCCGAAAAGTGTTATTGTGAACGATATATTTTATTTTGAATATTGTTTAATCAATATAAGTATAATTCAAAAAATATGTGAGTCTATATTTTAATATAATCCTTGACAATTTTTTTTTAATTAGTAATATATTGCCATAGCCGGAGAGAATTTCTGGATCGGCCCTGTCTCTATGACTGTTGTTTGTATGTGTATATATATATTCACTTCAAATCTGGTTTTAGATACTACTTACTATTATGTACTAGCCACATTTCCGCCGCAAGTCAAGGCCTACCTGGTACATTACAGGATTAATATATATATATATATATATCTTTCATAAGAAGAAAAGTTTGAAACTAAAGGCCTCTCGTCTTAAACTTTTCTACAACTCTATTCCCATTAAATACTTCTTCTGTTCCAAATTAATTATTCAGTTTTGACTTTTTTTAAATTAAATTGACTATTTTTAGAATTAATAATTGAGTATATATAAATATATTTCTAAAATTATAAAAATTGGGGTTAGTAATAAATTGTATATACTTTCTTTTGGTTATAATCTTTTCACCTATATTTTAGCAAAAATTGTGACGCCCCCAAAATAGGTCCACACAACCCATTTTGAGTCGCCAATAACATTCTACAAAATACAAATACAAATACGAATTTTCCCATTTACAACTAATATTTGTCGTGCAAAATACGACCACACACATACTGTGACTTTCCATACAAATATCGTACCGTATGGTACCACAGTATCCAAACCCAAATTATTACAATGCCGTAAAAAGACGACAACACATGTTTTAAGTCTCTAGTACAATCATTATTAAACTATGTCATAACTTGATAAGGACAACCACTAACTCGGACCATCACTCCACTCCCCGGCTAGTCCCAGCTACATTTTCCTTTCCTGAGAAGAACAATGGAACAAAACTGAAAAGGGTGAGCTCAAATAGCCCAGTAAGAAATATCATGACTAAGATAATAAAGAATAAAATTTATCTTTAGTCTTCAACAAAATTAAATCAGAAATTTAAAGATATTTTAATTGTTCAACAACAACAATTGCAGCGGAACAAACAATCCATTAGAAGAGTCAAGTAGATTATAATATCTACCATCTTCTATAAATTAAAGGATCACCACCAATATTTTATCCCTGTAACACCAATCAACAATTCCTGTTTATGAACATCCAAATCAACAGTTTATATTCAACAACCTCTCTTTGCACTACGTGCCAAAGATATTTATTTGTAACATCACCGGTCATGATCATGCCAAACGCCAGTTCATCATCTTTGCACTACGGGCCAAGAGAACTTTCACCATACGCCTTTGTTTGTAACACCAAAAGTCATGATTATACCAATACACAGTTTTGGTCAAAATCATGTCACGCCAGTTCATCTTTGCACTACGGGCCAAAGAGAACTATCACCACAATTTAAATATGAGGATGAGGATGATGACAATGATACAGTGAGATTAAGGATAAGAAAAGCTTTATAATTTAATCAGTATCAAAGATTGACCAAATTGCCAACACGATAACCAAATTGTGGAGTCAAATTCAAGAATGATATTCAAGAAATTATTTCATGCTTCAACTATAACGTATAGAAAGATTCAAGTGAAAAGATATTAGATGAAGCACAAAACTATTAAGGATATTTCTACTAATATTCAGGGATTTTCTCCATTTAAAAATAAGGTTTTGGAAACAAACAAGGATTTCTTATCCTAAATGAAGAAATGTGAAAGAAAAAGATATCCCTTAACGAGTACAAAAGAAATGATACGTTATACGAGTATAACAGAATATATGAAACTGCAAATGGATTTTCACCTGTCATGCGATAATTCGCGTAGACAGATTATTTCCACAACAGATTAATAAGTAATGAATACAAAGGGTTATTCACCAGGTACGACACTCGTACATACAGGTTATTCCCACAGAATAATAAGGAATGAATACAAAGGATATTCACCAGGTACGACACTCGTACATACAGGTTATTCCCACAGAATAATAAGGAATGAATACAAAGGGTATTCGCCAGGTACGACACTCGTACATACAGGTTATTCTCACAGAATAATAAGGAATGAATACAAAGGGTATTCACCAGGTACGACACTCGTACATACAGGTTATTCCCACAGAATAATAAGGAATGAATATAAAAGGATATTCACCAGACATGCGTCATACCGCACGGACAGGTTATCCCCACAAATTAATACAGAATGAATAACAACCTTTATGACTATAATATCACTTACGAACATGAAAGAAAATGATATTATATATGAGTATGAAAGAAATGATATTCCCTACCTTCGTTAATAAAATACTGGATGTTGCTTTCTATGAAGTTTACTAACTTTGGACAATACTAGTATTCTCACAAATACTCACAATAGCCTAGCACACTAAGAGAACTTAAGAAATTTAGAGAGAGAGGAAGTATAGGTAATGAAGGTGTGAAAATTTCTTAAACAAACTCTCCCTATTTATAGGAAAATCAAGGTGAGGGCATTTTGGTCTTTTTCTCATATTCTTTTAATATCATCCATCCATTTTTTCTTCCATTAATATCATCCATCCATTTTTTCTTCCATTAATATCATCCGTCCATTTTTTCTTCCATTAATATCATCCATCCATTTTTCTTCCATTAATATCATCCATCCATTTATTCAAAAAGATTATTCCATTATCAAAAGATAATTCCATTATCAAAAGATAATTCCATTATCAAAAGATAAAACCATTAAAAAATAACTCCATTATCACAATAAATCTATTTTTCTGTATTATTGTGTTAAATGTATTAATATCACAGATAGCATATACTCGCAATACTGACAACCAGATTATTCCCAGGAAAGAGGGGGCCTTCCATAAAAATGGCGCGCAATTAAATAACCCTTTTCCTTGACAGAATTTCTAAACATTGTCAATAATGCTAAAATATCCTATCAAATGATATGAGTTACAGTGTCGTGACAAATAGTAAAATATATTATGCAGATGCTATTTATCAATTATTGAATCAAGATGTTGTGCAATTGCTACTTTATCAATTATTGAATCAATAATATAAAATACTGTGCAACATCGTGAGCTACTGTGGAATACCGTGTGTTACTGTGGAATAACGTGTGCTACTGTGGAATAACGCGTTTTACTGTTTTTTTTATCACCGGGTATTTTAACAGTTATCGGTTAAAGTTTTGCCGTCAATTTCTATCACTTTATATATCCGACAGTTAACCCGTTGTGAGGCCCACTATCATTGACAATATTGTCATTTCGGCGCCGTCGTACGGTACCGAATATAATATTTCCCGAGAGAAAGAATATTCCCCGACATACTATTTATCAGACAATTTGCATATAACACCCTTAACTATCATTTATAACAATTAAGCACTTCACTATTTAGAAAAATAATCATAAAGAAAATAATAAATTTTTATTTCATAAATTCGGGGTCTTACAAAAATAGTAAAAAGATTAGTTTTAAAAATGGTCAATTTGACTTTAAAAAGTCAAAACTGAGCAATTAATTTGGGACGGAGGGAGTAACATTTTTAAATCCTCCACCAAATATATATGTTTTTAATTTTTGAGTTCAATTTATTGTTGGCAGAGGCATACTTTGCTTTAGTATATTACTCTATCTGTTTCATATTATTTGGTTATTGTTGACTTTTTATTATTAATATAAGAGTTTTTTAAACTCAAAATTGATATAAATTCTTTTAATTTTGATCAATACAATGACAAATATTGTAAACTATCTAAAAAATATTACTCATTGTAATTTTTATTATTTCATAATTTTTAATAAATCATCTCAATTTTGTGTTTTATTATTTCACATTTGTTGACAACCAAAACTATTGTGATAAAAATAATCACCACGAAATGGAATGCAAAATTTTTAATATTCGAGGACAATACGATTATGCGTGCGTCATGTGTGAAATGTAAATTGGAAGAAAGCATATTAACACAATTTTGGTTTAGTTTTAGTTTCTTTTTTTAATATCATTATCATGTTATATGGGCATAATCAAGTTTCAAAACCCTATTAATAATATCTTAGTTTAGTAGTTAAGTCTGAAACTTTATAACTTTTAAGTTTGTTTCTAAGTTTTTATCTTTATTTACTATGCGTGAAACTTGATTAATTATTGATATTATAATAATGATGTAATTTAAGAAAAAAATATAAGTTTCAAAGACCCTATCATTAATAAGCTTTACAAAGATAGTATTAATTAAGAGGCCTAGTTAGGTAAGGAAATTGACAATGCCTGATACTGATGACCGACATGGGCTCATTCCGTAATCAAAAGTCAAGCATATTTGCATAAGTCAAGCATATAACCCAAATTGAAAGTTGGTAGAAAATGGCATTTTATCAACATTCAATCATAAAGCCGGAGGAGGAAATATAACAACAATTATATTTTGACGACAAAAGATTAGTTATAAAGAGAGGTTATTAAATGATGTAGATAATAATTATTAGTAATAATTATTGAATCCACTCATTTATAATAGAAAATTTATTAATTATAATCTCACATATCATTTCGTATTACTATAAGATAAAGACTTAATTTCGACGAAATAATTCTGTTGGAATTAACTTATTTCGGACGAAATATTTTGTCGAAATGAATACCTCAGAAATAAGTTAATTCCGACGAAATTCCGTCGAAAACAATATTACCCAAGCACGCCAATAAGTTAATTCCAAGAAAATATTTCATCAAAAAGTCTTTTTTCTCATAGAGATATTTATTTTTTTAGTTATTTTTTTATCATCGTAACATTACTCTCATTTAACTAACGATTGTATATCCAAATGAAATTCCATGCCGGAAACCCATTGAAAATGAATGAACAACTCCTTTCGAGATTAATTTTTAGCCTTTTAAATTTAATGAGATTTTATTTTAAATTCAAGATTGTTTATTTTAAATTCAATATTTATTTAACTTTTAAAAACAATAAACCTTATAAAATTATAATTAGTATTGTATTATCTAAAATTAAATAAATTTATTTTAATTTGAATTTGAATGCATCTCAAATTGAGATCATGAAAGTCAAAATGAAAATGTTGTTGATAGCTACTTCACATAACTAGTTGCTTTTAAACTAAAGATGAAAAGAAATTACTACTCTCTCTATTCTAAAATTAAAAATATATTTTCTTTTTTAATTCATTTTAAAATTAAAAATAAATTTCTTATTTACGACTATAAAATAATATAATATTCTTAATTTATCATTACTTTTTTACTAACATTTTCAATATCACACCACCACGACTGATTTCCTAACTAATACTAAGAGTATATTTGAGAATATAAAATTATCATTAAAAGTCATCATTTTACAAATGTATCTCTAATTTTGAAACGGAGGAAGTACTACATAATACCCACACCCCGCACGGCACGTGAAGCTGAAGTCGAATGAGTATAGCATTTAACACACTTAACCAGCAAAAAATGTAGACCCACTTTCAAATTTGTAATTGAAAATTTGCAAAGTATTCGGCGACGAGCGATCCCATGCATGCGACACACCAAAACCGTCATCTCCATACGGATCTCACTGATGGAAACCGTTTATTAGGGTCAAGTAACGTAATTATAACCTAAAAAAAATTAACCTAGTTTCTATTCACCTCTTTCACCTCTTTCTGTCGTGTGTCAATTTAAATGCTCAAAAAGAAACTAATTAAAATAAAAGAAGAATTACAGCTTCCCCTCCCAACCCCAGCAAAATAAGAAGAAGAAAAAACTGACGATATCACAAAGCCTCACCGCCATTGAAGGTTGGAAATCATTTAAACACAGGTGGGGGCAACAGCCACGGGGAAGATCAAAAAATTGATATAGACATCACTCTTGCTGAAAAAGTTAATATATGCTTGCTCAGAGCCAGAAAACCATTGGATATTGCGCGAAACTGCTACAGCAAATTTGCACCTGTTGAAACAATACAACATAAACAAATGAGCCGACAAAAAGGAAAGACCATACAAGGCACGCCAACTAAAGATAGATATTCATTTTTACCTCACTGCCATAGAATAGGATGGAAACACTATATACAGAGATACGAAACCTGCAATGTTCATGAGAATACGTTAATCTGTAAGAGAGATTCATGAATGGTGAAGTTCGAATAAGTTGCACAGAGCAAGCTAGCTACAGTACGCACCATTGGTGAACAAAACTGTATCAGCACAGCTGTCGATGCTATCTGATAACAAGGCTTCCATTTTGTTGGAGTCTCAAGCTTTCTATGAGTGACTGGTAGAATGACTTCAGTGCCTTGATATCATTATACTGACAACAAAATATCAGACGCACAGTTAGAGTCATATAGTTTAGCAGCCAACATAACAAAGATCATCCAGAGTCTGTCCTAAATGCTGGTTGACCAGCCAAGCTCAAGCTAATAATTAAAGCTGAACTCGAACAGGATCAGATAGCACCAGAAAGGGCAGAAGCCAAAAACAGGCCTTGGGTGTTTCAGTTACCAGCTGACCTTGGAGTTAGGGGTCCGAAACATAGCTGAGCACCAGCTGTCCTTAGGGCTGTCCATGGGCCAGGCTTTGGACTGGTTTAGAGTCACCAAGCCCAACCCCTATAGTTATAAGAAAACCCAACCCTGGCTAAGGGCCATGAAAAGCCCGCACCTAATCCAACTGCAGCCCATTTATTTTAACAGGTTGGTTGGGCTCGAATTCGTTAAGAAGCCACATAAAAAATATTATATCCACGCAATCTAAATGAATAAATTAATTAATTAATGTTTCCTAATTAAATATACAACTAATTTAAGTTGAGCAATTTAGTTGTTGTAAATTCTTAAAAGTTATATCATGTAATAATTATATCGACTATATCTGTATATTTATCTACATATAATTTTGCTGATAATAATTATTGCTTGATCCCATAAAGGGTTATTGCTAATATGTTACCTGCATCTGTTGACAATATTGCTCTGCCAAATCTCGAGGGCAATGTGCAGTTGGGAAACCTTTCGATACAAGATGAAGAAGAAAATCATTGCCAAATTTTTCATACATTAGCTTCTGAGCCAATACAATTTCTCCGAATAAAACAAGCTGCCGTGAACATCCAGAAAAAATAAGTGGAACATTAGTTCAGCACTAAAAAAAACAGCAAGTTTAGTACACTAATAAACTAGATCTAATGCGAGATACAAATCATTCTGCCAATAAATATCACAAATGATAAAACCATGGCAAGACCTCCTCTCTCCATTCCCTACAGTTCAAAACCATTCCCAATTTCACCAAAGGAGATTAATTTAAAAAATTAAATATATAAATAATTAAAAGATATTTAAATAAATGTTTCAAATTTTGAAATTTTGAAAAGTAAACATAAAAACCATTTTAAATTAATATAAAACTTAAAAATCAAAAAGCTTGACTAAATTTAAGAAGAAAAATCTTAAAACGATACAAAATAAAAATTTAACTAAAAATAAGAAATATTAAAAATTGCCATAATTCATTCATTAGTTGAGAGGGGCAAAATTATCGTTTTCGGCCACATTCCACAGCCCCTTATGGAATGGAAATCATTAATTTGGTTTTGGTAGGAACGGGACTGACTCATTCCACAAAAATGGAACTACCAGATGCGCTCTTCCATTCTACCGGAATGAGCCATACCATTCCCGACTGATTCCTGCAATCCAAATGCAGCAAGGTCTTGAGTATATCAGACGAGTTAAACTAACAATCAGGCATGCAACTAACCCCAGGTTGACCTTCGACTAAGCCTATTCTGACTTAACTCCTAATTCCTTTCTATCCATTACAGTTCTAAAACAAAGAACACTCTATACAGTTCTTTCAATACCTATTAAATATGGACTTACAGTATTTGCATCACGAAACTCAAAAGACTTGTCAAGCACACTGTACAAACAACAGTTCGTTGCGAAAGCCTCAATTACAAAACTTTGGAAACCAGGCACCTGCAATTTTCCCACTTTAGTACACTGCTGTAATTTTTAATGTTGTACAGAGCTTAAAAGGGTAGGATTACCTTTTCTTCTGCAAATGGCCTGGAGCACCAATCTTTAATTAGTCTTATAAATATTTGTACACATACCTAAGTAATCGAAAATAAAGCAGAGATTAGCTTCAGTTAGTAACAACGTATATATGCCCAAGCTTCCAAAAGCATTGGGAGTCGAGCTAAAAACCACAAATAGCATGAATATTTTAGAATTTATAGTCTCACACAGACCTTCCTAACGAGGGTATCTTTGTGATTACAGGACGTGTATAATAGCAACTGCATCGTCGGATCCAAGTATCCCCTACTTTTAGGGGAAAGGAAAACTGAAGACAGATCATGTGCCGTTATGACATGAAAAAAGGCGAATACTGTTCGCTGGAGCTCTTGTAGTTCACGAACTTCCTACAATAGAAAACATGCAATAATGAATGTAATGCAAGGTTAATCACAATACTACATGTTGAAAAGTAAATGTTCATTGAAACTTCAAAGGCAAAAAATAAAGTCTAAAGCAGGCCAAATCTATTGTCTATAACTGCTATAATGGTAAATTTTACATCAGTAGATATGGCACTACTATTCATGGCTATGAGTGCTGATGACTAGATCTTCTCTTTTCTTAGATTAAAATTAATAAGACAAACCATGGTTGTCCGACCATTACCAAGCATAAGCATCTTGTTATTAAATGTTAAACCTTCTAAAAAAATTCCCATCAGGATATTATTGTGGAAACTAGCTGATTTTTATTTTATTTACTTTTTTAGACTTTCTGGTCACTGATCACGATCAGTCATTCTCTCACTGCTACAAATCTTCTCCATCTTGTCTAAGTGCTGAGACACGCTCGTCCCCTCTTGCCTCTTTCCCTACTGATCTATGCTACCTCGTTAGAAGTTTTTCTCGCTGCGTGCTTTTCTACAGGGAGCACCCCAACCAGCAACTTAAGAAGGAATTCTGGTGCCAATTTCATACCCCGTCCACGGGCTTTGGCTCGCTAAAGCTCATGGGGGTGTATCCATATTTGGCGGAGTAGGTGAACGTACTCGTGAAGGAAATGATCTTTACATGGAAATGAAAGAATCTGAGTGATTTTTCATTTTTCCCATTTTTTACTAGATGGCAAGTTTTTTGTAGCTAAGTTAAGGTGTCCTTTCAAATTTTCCCCAATTTATTTTGTTCCACATAAAAGATGCCCGCAAAAGTGAAAAGAAAGGAAGATTCAGAAACATCTCTAGATATTAAATAAACAGAGAGGGCAAAGTTTTATAACCTGGGCCCCTTAATAAAATAGTCAAGTAGGTAATTCCTAATCAATTTAATCAATATAACCTGAAGAAAATTAAATTAAATATGTAAACAGCAGAAGAAGGTGAACCTCTCAGTTTAACTAGTTCACTAACCTCATTGTTGCTACCAGGTCCTGAAGGAAACCCATCCCTAGGAAGAATATTAAATATTCTACCCGCAATGACAGGGTAAACTTCTTCCAATATGTCTTGCACTGCAGTATTGAATTTGCAGATTAGCTGATTTATTAGAACGAGAAAGTTCACCATTTCTTTAGGCTGCAACCACAACATGAGGCAGGATCAAACATTAGTATCACAAAGGGAAAAAAAACAATAAACCCTAGAAAGCAGAATTCAAGATGTACCAAATTCCATTGAGAATTCATTTCAAGGCAAAGGCTTTAAGCTACTCTATTGAGTAAGAAAAAAAGGACGCAGACTTTCTTTAGTCTAGAATAAGACCTTCAGAATTTCTTTAGTCTAATACCACTGGAGAAGGAAACAACTAAGAGAAACTAATGTTAGGAGAAGACCCTTTCCTACCTCTTCAAACAACCCCCAATCCTCATGCAATAAGTTAACTCTCTGTAAAGAAAATAACTGATATTGCAGGTCAGCAAATCCACAAACCTGTACTTCGAGATACTATGGAACAAGTTTATTGAGGTTTTTATAAAAGTTTCAAAACATAATTGGCGGAAACATTCATTATTTAAGGGTACTTGTGGATATAATATCTGAAGGGGAAGGTCCAATTTTTAGCTATCTAAATTATTATTATAAATAAATAAACATGTTTTTGTTCATCAAAGAGCATGCCATAGGCCTGGTAATAATTGCCATCTGAATTCTGACTGATATAACATGTAGAACTGTTTTATAATTTATACCTCACTTTCTGTAAGCAATTGCTCCAATGCCTTCGGAAGGTAAGGAAATACAGATACCCCTAAAGTCTCCACCATTCGATGGATAAATGATGTCACCTGAACAGCGGAGCTGGTATTATGTAGAGTTGTACATGATAAAGCCTACGAAGAAGTGTTCAAACTCGTACCTTATACCGCAAGGATTCTATCTTTGGAAAGATGAGAAGTATTTGTAACAGAATATCCAATGTCTGCATCAAAGAGAATTAAGAAAAACATAAGTGCATGATCAAGAAATAATGGGCCATATAGGCCAAAATCAATATTAAATTTGCTCGGCAACTTCAAAGTTCAAATTATGAATGAGATAAAAATTATAGATCTAATCCACCTTTTTTCAGCTTTCTTACTGCAGCAAGAAACTACTATTTACTGAAAGAAAAATAATTGATATGCATGCATAACTAAAACAGGTGTAATGAGTGAAGGGAAGGGTGGCTGATGGAAATAAGTAGAGAAAAATTAATTTGACTTATTCCAGGGATTCAGATAAAATATGAAATAAAAATATAACCTCTTAATATCCTTTGCAACAATATTACAGAAACTCTCTATATGAATTTTGTGTGAGCAGTGCTTGTCTGAACGCCCAAAATAAATAAATGCAAATTGAATATAACCATCAGAATAAACCTGGCTCAAAACTATAATACTAAATATATGCATAAACAGGAAGGATGAAAAATTCTAATATTTTACAGGTGCATCACATCATTGAGTTTTCATCCAGAATTTTGCTTATCACTTGTCACAAAGCAAAACATTTAGCTGAGTAATGTATGAATGATGAATCCAATCAGAGGTAGTTGATATGAATCCATAGCATCGAATAAAGAAAAGATTCAAAGTTACCTACTACTTGTTTTACCAACAAAATAAAAAAGTAGCTACTGAACATTGACTCAAACCTTCTTGAACATGAGACCGATTGCAGGGCGGCTAGCAGTTACAAGACGCTCGCTAAATCCCTGGATAGAAAATATAATACAAATTAAGAACAGCTAAAAGAAAATAGAATGACAACTTAATTGGATAAAAGACCAACAAAAACTAAAATTTTCAAAAATAAAAAAGAAATGTAATGAGCTCTGCAAACTTGAGGAAACAAAGCTGATAAAGTGTTCCAATTAAGATGTGCACCATGAAGTCCATAGTGTCATAAATCTCAAATAATAAATAAGAACCTTGCTGAGGGCATTAATAGCCATGATTATTTGCTGAATATTCGCAATACTTGCCGGAGACTCTTCTGGGTTCTGAAATTCGGAATTTGTAAGCAATGCCTCAACCTGATTATAGCATAACAATTTCAGTTTGTTTTAATCAAGTTTTTAATACAAGTATCCTATAAATAATGCACAAGTTTATTATAAACCGAGTAATAAAAAAGACCTCCTAAACATTAGCCTAGGTAATTTCAAGTGCCATAACTGCAATTCAAATTTTTTTACCTGTTGACAAAGAGGAGTAAGCAGTGAAGAAAGGTAATCAGATTGCTTCTCCATTGGTACATCTTCCATTCCAATTAATAAGCCGATTGCCTGTGAAATGTTGACAGGAAGTGATATCAGAAATAAGATAGACCCCTACAGCATATCAACTATTTACTTTGGTCTTATTCTCTAGTGCAATGGATAATACTGAACATTTACCTCAAAAATGTGACTACCATCTTCAGACCCCGATAGCTCATTTGACGCACAATGCATTTTTGTAAATTGAGCAATTGTATCTTGCAGATTCTAAAATTATTCAAAGGAAAAACTAAATCAGTAAAAAAGAGAATGCCAAGTTAATAAATAAACCAAATAAACCTATATAAGAATTATATTAATATCTATGGTAACTAACTACCTGCAAAATTGTCTCTATGAAAGGAACAAGCTTGGCTTTGAGTGATTTCACAACCCTCATGAAAAGATAACTTGCCCTGCGACTCACATTTACATTTGGATGGTGTATACCTCTCTCATCAAGAAAAGCGGTCAGAACCAGAGGTATATACTGGATATTCTCCTGAACAAACTTCACATATCTCGTTATTGTATCCAAATACACAAGTGCAACAAGCCTATTAGAATGGCAAGGAAACCTCGTTGATAAAAGTATTGGCACCATTTCCTTCAAGAGACCAGTGCCAGTCCTCAATGCCCCGTCGCTTAGTGACTCTCCAAGTGCATGGAAGAGGAAAAGTGCAGCTTCTACCTCTTCAACATTCCTCTCTGCAGAAGATCCGACGGAGCTAACCAATGAATTCCGTATAAAAATCTGAGTAACATCAGGTGCTACACGACCTACACTTCGAAACAACACTATTAAATCCTTTCGGAACTCCATCATCCTTTCTTCCTCTTCTTTCCCAATTTTATCAAACATATCAAGATTTTCACGGTACATAGGATCAAACTGAATCTGCATAAGAATCACTTCCAATATTTGACCCACGTGAAGAAGCTGTGTCTCTCTCAATGGAGCAAGGCTCTTCATCATGGCAACATAACTGGAGAGAAACTGCACAATGCTGAATGTTGTGTCAGTCTCACAATTCCGCATTACATAAAATACCGAGGGAAGAACCTCATTCAAGAGCTCCAATGAAATGCCATCCGCATCCTCATCATTCAAACGCTTGTAGCAATCCAGAACCTCGGCAGCATACCCAGTAACTAAAGCTGCTATTTTAGAAACTAACTCAGAGTCATTATCCTCAGTTAACAAACCAAACACCCTACTCATCTGAAGGCTTTGTATAAGGTTAAGCTTTGATTGTGGCTCCATACGTTTAGATACTACTGCAAGAACACAAATTGCAGCAGCACCCCGGACCTGATCCCGAAAACCCTCAACCAACACTAACTCAAATAATAACCGGAGAAATGCATCATTCGCAATTAATCTAATGTCAATCCAAGATATATATCTCCTCATAGAGTCTAAAACACTAGCACATAGGTCAGGATCAGAATTTCTGTACATGGATAAGATGTCATACCACACTCTAACAATCTGGGCGATACACTGCTCCCTCATTGCATCCTTAACTCGTGATGCAACAGCAGTCTCTTCCGCACTCCGGGGGTAATCCAAGCTAATTAACTCATCATCCAGCGAATTCAATACTCGACAAAACATGTCTATAACGACAGCACCTTTGCTCAGGTTTGGAATAAAATCAATGAACACAGAAGACCAAATTAACGGGTACTCAAAGTAAATTAAAGTGGCCAAAACCTGAGCCAGCTTGTTCTTAATAAATGCCGGACCATCCAACACTCTAACCGAGTTTCTATCATCTAAACCCTCAAAACACGCCATGGAAAACAATGATTTTCGTATGAAGGACTTTTCCTCGAGGCCCATGGATGAATATCTTACACGAAGCACTTCATGTAAGCACTGCAAGCACCAGAACTGGACTTGAACTAATTTAGAAAAACACAATCTTTCAATACATATACTACAAATTGATGGGTTGTCCTTTATTTGTTGACAGAATGCAACTGCTTGTGATTTCAGTAGTGAATTTAGTGTCCTGGATTCATCAAAGGTTATAAGTATTGCCTTTTCAAGATCATCCATTGCTATTAAAGTATTACGCAAAGCCGCAAACCCTTTACTTCGTAAATACTAAATTTACCCTAATAAACCTCAGCTCTGAAACTCACTCCTCCTCCGGTGAACTTTTAAGAGTAATCTAGAGGGTGAAGTTTCAGAAATTGGTGTGATTAAGAATATGAACAGCAGAGAAGTAAACGGATTAGAAAGAAGAGATCCGCGGATTACCTTTGAGTGAACATTAATAGAATTTGATTGGAACGAATGGTTATGGTTTCTTTAGTGTTTGTTTGGCTAGGGTTTTGGATGGGAGAAAGGAGGAGATAAAACCCTAGGGTTTGTTTGTTTGGGTCTTAAATTTGCTGATTCATTGGAAGGACTGTGGTCTAATACCATAACAGCTTTTCAAGGAAGGAGGAGATACGGAGGCTTTTCAATAGCTCATCTTATATAAAAGGTTTTCAAACCGGACCGGTGTTCGAACCGAAAAAAGTACCGGACGGATGAAGTCCCACTAATAGATGAACTGTTATTGAATCGATGACATTATAAATATATAAAAATATAATAATTAATAAAATTTTAAAAAATCTTGTTTTTAATGTATTAAAACATAATAAAATTGAGTTATAATATTACTAAAAGTGATTAATTTTAATATTAAATTTTTTTAATACAAATAAATATTAAAAATAGAAGGATTATAAAATCATTAAATATTACTAATGTCTTATAAATTATGTTAAATTTTATTAATTAAATACATTAATAAGTATTATAAAGTTTATTTGATATATGTTAAACATACAAAAGTAATATTAGTCTACAAGTATAAGTATTGATACTGCTATTATTTACTCAATATATTAAATATGGTTAAATCAAAAGGTAAATAACATGAAATGTCGTGCAAAGGGGAGGTGATAATATCTCCGCTCTTCAGTAAGCACTCACTAAATCCCAATTTTTTCTCACCACACTTTCTCTCTCATCCAAATAGCACTCTTCTTCCCATCTTCCCTGAAACTCAACAATAAGAAAAGATGAGATTCACTGTTCCTCTCTCATTCACATCTCTATCAAATTCATGAAAATAGTAACTCATTCACAAACTCTACCGAAGAATCTGAATGATTTTTTCGTTGCTCATTTGATGCGTTTTTTTTTTTGGGTTGGTTGCAAACCGGTTGAAACCGTGAACCAGTGGACGGTTCGCTAGGTCGGACGATCTAACCACTAGGTCACCGATTTTTACCAATTTGTTCATACTTCCGATTTTTTGAGTTGACCGGATCGTTTTTCCGACCGATTCTCGGTTTAACCGGTCCGTCGGCCGGTCCGATTCTTAAAACATTGCTTATATATACCCACACGGCCCACCCACCTTCACCTTGTCATTTTTATTTATTGGAAATATGAAATCCACATAATAAATACATCGATTTTCATTCATGATCTCAAAATAATAACCAAATCTCAGGTAGATAATTAATTTCAAAGAGGTGTTTACCCATTCTGGCGTAAGTATGCACTTATTAATGCATAAAGTGTTCATAAAATTTTAGGTTAAAAATATCTTCTTCTTTTTTAGTTGGGAGATTTTTTTTTCTCTTTTAAAAAAAAATAAAAGTGTTTCGTTTATTGAATCAAAAAAAGACGGGTAATGTTAATGATTTTAAATTTTGATCTCAAAAAGTGTTTCAAATGATGTATATCATAACATTGATTAAATAAATTTCATGTGATTAATTATGTCATAAATTATCATTAAAATATGAGATCTTCTAGGTGAACATGAAAATTAGACATTGGTGTATTTGAATTTCACTTATTTATATTTTTATTCATCATTGGGGGTCAAAGTACAAATAAGTAAAATTCAAATACACTAATGTCTAATTTTTATATTCACATAAAAGTTTTGTTAAAATATTTAATACGATGTCAATTGAGACCTTTAACGTTATCCAAAAAATATATAAATACGTATGTAATGGTTTATAATTTATATTGAGTAATTCATGATGGACAGATATAAGATCCCCTCTCGCCCAGGATTTGATCTTTTTAAAAGCAAATGCTCTTTTAAAGGTGGAAGGAGCCATATTATAACTAGTATTTGGGGCATAAATTATAAATGAGAAAATGTGTGAGATATTTTAAGTGTTAGAGTTTATGCCCTAGAGGCCAATTATTTGATGTAATTGCTTAACATTTCTTTTGATATTTGATTGAATAAATGAATTATTTTATTATGGTTTCATTTACTGTGTTATATAAATGTTATCATAATAAAAGTCCTTAGAATAATGATACAAATTATATAGCTTCAAGTATGTGAATTGAACATGAGATTATATAATTACAATTAGTATCATTACTCTTAAATGTCCCTAGTCGAGTATCATTGTTAATGGGACAACAATGATACATTGAGACTAGTATGTGGATTGACTGATGGCCAAATCTCATTGGTCATTAATATATGAGATAGTGAGTCAATGCATAGGTACATGTTAGAGAACAATGTACTGGACAGACCCACCATGAGAATTCTTCGTGGAGCATTATGCAAAGTGTCATAAGCAATTCTCACAGTGACAATGATGTAATGATCCTCTAACCTGAAATCACTATATTACTACACGAGAATTTATGTACTTTGATATCATCAAATGTCACCTTTAATAGGGTGGACAATAAAGGTGATTATTGGGTACATCATGAATCGTGTGAGAAATATGAGTGATCTAGATGGAATTTAACCCTCATATATATTAGGGGTGATATCCATAGGCCTCTTGATTGAGTAGGACTATGAAATGCATGACCATACTCAAATAGTGATTTGTTTCACATAGTCTACTCATTGATCAAGAAAACTCAGATTAGATTATGAAGAGTATGACACATTCCATGGCTCGAGTTTAATCTAGGATGTCAAGGTTAAAAGGATTAAATTACATTGAAACATTGGTCACGAAAAGGTTGCATCGAATCACTGATCTTATTATTACTTGGGTAGCAGTGATGCATTACTAGATGCCACTAACTATTTATAATTTTATAATATGATTTTAAAATTATTGCCAATATAATAATAACCTATAGGGTCACACACTTAGAGAATTAATTTAAATTGTAAGGATTTAAATATGTCAATATTATTGATAGTATTTAAATTACGAATTTAAATTAAATGGATAATTTGTATATATGTATATTAATTAAGTAAGACTTAATTAAAATATAATATATATAAATTCGGATTTTACTTTTCTAATAGGATTAGGGTTTTGTTTAATTCCTTTTTGAAAGTTATATATATCTGATATATCAGCTGTCTTGTTTACGTGAGACCTAAAGAAAACAAAACCCTAGCCGTTTTAGAAAAGAGAGTTGAGAAGAGAAAAACTTCAGTAAAAATCCAGATCTTGACGACTAGTACCGAAATCTCGTTGCTGCAGATTGTTTGACGATTCGTGGGCCGTTCGCGTGAATACTGTAGAGACGTAGTTCCAGAGTCTTCCTTCATCTTCATTCAAGCTCGGATAATCGGTAACACAAGCTAAACCTTTGAATTAATATGCTTTTCGCATGAATCCTGTTTTAGGGTTTTCGAAAATTATTTTAAAATTTTAAATTCCGTTGCTTTTATGTGTCGAAAATCCTACATTAAGAATAAATTAAAATGTAAGAGAGAAAAAAGAAGTTATATGTGAGCTCTCATTAAGATCTTATTTGGTGAGATAAAATTTTAATTTTATTAACATTTGGTAATCTCTTAAAAGTACTTATAGTGAGTAGAGTTCTTGACTTCAACATATTTTTGGTACTCCCAAATTAAAGAATTAAATGGGAATGTTAAATTTATATTTTGATGGGAAATATGATTCACGTTGTTAGATAGAGTGAGTATATATAGTAAAAATGTGTTTGAGATCGTTTCTCATTACTTGTCAAATTTAATAATCAGGTTTGATCAACTATATTACTAATTTATCCCTATTTATTTTAAGAATTCTACTAAGTATCCCTCTTTATTTTTCATAACCTTCATTTTTAGCAATTTACATATAATGATAAATATTTTTTTATACCAAGCACTTTTTATTTTTTTTTATTAATTTAAGTGTTTTTTCATTACAAAAACACAAACTACTTTTTTAAAAACTAAGTATAAGCAAAAGAAATTTTTAGAATCCCTAATCACATTTAAAAAAGAGCAATATTATGTATTACGATAAATTTATACCGAATTATAATTGTAAAACTTATCAATATATGAAATTGGTAGGAAGTACAGAAAGGTCTCACTTATTACATATTTTTTTTAAAAAAATTACAACTAAATACTTATCTCCGTAAGTAACAATCAAAAAGTAAACATAAACATTTGTAATATATATCATTTTTATTTAAAAAATGATCCCAAATGACCCAGGCATACTATAAAGATTTGTGATATATTGTAGCTTGATCTGGGCTTAAGTCTTTTAAGAGGTATAGATGTAGGGCTTGGAGTATTTGGTTCATTCCCGCTATTGGGCTATGTCACCTCATTAGGCCCATTTTGGGTTCAACGTTTTCTTCCGAAAAAGACAAATTAAAGGGGACAGTACCCAGACTAGGAAGTTGAGGTTGAGGACATCCAATTAACCTCAGCGCATCAGGCAACATTCTTCCTCGATTTGGGCTACTTTTTCTTTTTAATTCACAACCTTGAGCTTTCTAATGACAACATAAATCCCTCCATCTCCCAGATAGATATTTTCTAAAATATAAATTAAATAATTATAAAATTACTTCTTTTAAATTTATACAACTCAAACATCTAACTGTTCAAGTTCAAGATCCATACTAACTACTGACCTCAAAATAACTCGTAAATTAACTTTAAATTTTATGTTTTTGTGAATTAACTTGAAAAAAATTCAAAATGAAACTCTTTTTTGTGAAATAAATAGAATATTATAGTTCGACTTTTCTTGTGAGGAGTGAAATGAGATTTTATAATAATTTTTGAGGATGGTGAAGCAAGATTAGTCTCTCATTTTTTTTCTTATTTTCTTAAATGTAGCCAATATGTGTAGTTTTAAAAGTTGTCATTCAAAATTTGCCAATCGATTAATTGACAAATTTATTTTCTAAAGTCTGGTGTACGTGATTACATCAAGAATATAATATATATATATACACACACGGTTCGTCTTTGGTTCGTTTTAGAAATTTACCGTGTATATATATATATATATATATATATATATATATATATATAAGTATTTTCTTAGTTGCTTGCAAAGTGTATTAATTAGCTTTTAGCAACTTGCACGTTTTGTAGATAGCAGTCCTACAAATTTATTGAAAGTAACACTTCTTTTACACATGCATCCAGTTTTATATAATAATAATAGTAACTAGTAGTACACGCGTTGTGTGTATAATAAATTATGGGAGTAAAATAAAAATTTTATAAAATTAAAAGGAGTAAATAAAAAAATATTCATAAAGGACAAAATAGGAATTTTTTAAAAAATTGAGGGGCATTTTCGGAAGTCAAAAAGAGTTTCACTTTTTTTGTTTACCGCGGGATTGCTCTGGTTTTATATAATGGATAGATAGATAGTTGTAATTAATTAAGATATATAAGTTGGGCTATACATAATTTCTCATTAAAAAGGTAAAAATGAGAGAGACTCAATGATGGGTAATCTATTTAGTAACGGACCTATGTAATTAATTATATGATGTACGTATTGTTTTTTGGTATTTCTTTCTACTAGCTACTTTCTAATTAGATACTATTTTACTACTAAACTTCAAGTATAGAAACAGAAGAAAAGCAATTATTGTAGAAGCTTCTCTGAATTTTCTTTAAAATGGTACGTACCTATATATATATATATAATTAATTTGATACGTCTGACTTTTGAGTTTGACTAAATATAAAGGACACATTAGTATATTCCATAATTGGTTAGAAAAAAGGGGAAGCTGCGACCTTAATATCGAGTGATTGACTCCTTCCGTATAAGGTTGGCAGCTAATTTGGACATTTTAGTGTGTAAATGCACATGTTTTTTTTATTGGAGTTAGTCTATATTAAGTTGAAATTTTGACCACAAGAAAGAGAAGAAGAATTATGGTTGTGAATTTGAGTTGAGAGGCACAAGAACCTACCTACATTTACATATATGGGCATTGCCAACCGTCGGATCAATACATGCATACAATCACAATTCCTCGGATTGTGGATTGAGAAAGATAGATCATAGATGTGATGTGATGTGATGCCCACTTGCCAAACACGATTCAATCAAAAACAAAATAAGAAAAATGAAGAGTTCAGAGCTAAACAGCTAGCTGGCTGGCCGGCCGGCTGCTCCAGATTGTGACTCTCTAAACCAACTTCTTCTGCCCTATTGCATGCATGCGTCCATTTCTACAACACGTATTCGTAATAGTCTCCTCTACCCCTCAAATACTCCTTCCTCTCTCACAAAACCAAGGAATCCCTATTTGCATGCATTCCTTCATTTTTATCAATCCTAATTAATGCTTCTATATATGACTAAAATATACGTAAACAATAAAAATAATGTATATGATTCTGATCGATTATAATTATAATTGGGCTTGTCCATATATAATAATTATCGATTAATAATAATTAGACACATCATTTTACATGATAATAGTATAAGATTTGTATATATTCGCATATGAAACATGAGAGTTCTATTTATTCTTTTCTTATAAAAATAATAATGCAATATATTTTTATAATAATGAAACTTATTATCGAAATTAAGTATTAAAAAATTATGTTTAAATGTATGGTAAACTTTAATATTCAGAAAAAGTCATCAAAATAAACATAACTCTCATTTCAAACACAGACTGATATACAATTAGGCTAACTAACTACTACAAGTGTGTGCCATCAGTGCTGACCTCGTGGCAGTGGTAGGCCGCTCATCACGTGCCACGTTCTCTTCACGCTCGTTCAGGCGTCCACCGTCCACCACAGCATTGTCTTACTCTTACAATTTTGAATAATCCAAAATTACCCCTCCCCTCCTCCACGGGCCCCACTTCAATCAAAATGAAATACTCCTCTTCTATTGTAGAGTCCACTGCCGGAATTTGGCGAGAGAGATTCATTGAATGGTTCGAAGTTTGAACCCGGCCCTCGCGCTATTTTTACCATGTCAATAATACCCCCCACACTTAATTTTTTGGGATTAATTTCATGATTTGTCCATTCCTTTGACCGGGTTAACTAACGTTATACATTGTTTTTTTGGATTATTATTAAGACATTCCTTATTAAGATAAATTCACACTTATTAATGATTTAAAAAAAATTTAATCTCCCAATCTCATGGTTAACATAGATCGAATGGTAGGTCGAATTAAAGTCTTTTAATATATATATATATATATATATATATATATATATATGGGAAACCTGATATGCAATATGCACTGGTGCTAAGCTGAATCATTGATAGATGCAGGCACCATGACCACAAGAATCGATCAAAAATGCGTGTGGCGAAGTCCCACCCACTAAATGCAAGTAGCCGATCGATCGAGCATAGAGTTAAAAGTGATGACAGCCAAACCTAGTTAGTACTTGAAGTGAGTGAGAGTTACTTGAAAAATTAGGAGGTAACAAATCCTTGTTTTAAGCCAAATGACCTAGCTATTCTCCATGGCTCCATCCTTGGTGGTGTTTTTAAATAATCCTCATCCATCCTTGATTTAGTGCCTTTGCTTGATTATGCATAAAACTTAATAAGCATATTTAACAAAGTATATTACTATTGTATCCCTACTTTATTATTTAATATATATATATATATATATATTATTTTATTTTTTTAATATATTTTTTTTTGTCAAAATAAGTGATAAGTAATTTCATCAATCCCAAACATTTAATGCTTTTTTAACTGCTTTAAATGTTTTAAGCATTTTTCATTACCAACACATAATTTTAAAAAACTACTTATAGACAGAAACAATAAGCCAAAGCAATAAGCATGCATATTTTTTAAACAATTCCAAACATTTAGTGATTTAAACTCTTACTTAAATTTATATTATAAAACTTTCAGCAAAGGTTTGGTAATTCTTCTTTTCTCTTTGTTTTTTTCCTTCTACAACTTGAGATATAATATTATTTTGTCCTTCTAAATTTAAATTTTTTTTATCTTTTTATTTAATTTTTTAAATTTTATAAAATTTTAATTTTATTCTCTATAATTTATCCATCACAGCGTATGTGCTGTCGAGTGCTAATTAAATATAACGAAATTTAACGTTACCAAGGAAACGAGTAAAAAAAACATTAAAACGTTCATCCACCACCCAAATGTGCGCATGGATGCATCCATATCTTTTTGACATGCACAGGGTTACACTCGATTATTCTTAACAATTTTATAAAATAAATTTACATTTTTCTTTAATATGAAATTACTAAATTAACTACTACTTTATTGATAGTAAATAGTTTTATTTTCCATTTTCCCATTAATATTCGGGATCATAAGAACATAGAAATAATACTTTCATATGGAAAATTGACCCCCTTGATGAATACAGAGGGATAGGTCGCACCTTTAATTTTTGACAAATTATTTGTTAGTTATTATATAAATTACTTATCTACTATTTCAATTCCTATGAGTCTCATTATTTATCGTAAATTTTTTTTTATCGATTTACGATTGCGAGTGAGCGACATATATGCAATTAGATTAAATTAAAAAGTTGACCCAATATAATCACATATCTGATCAAAATATTAGTCGCAAGCTATATTATTTTTCATTTTATATTTAAGTAATAGACTTTCCGTATATCTTACAATCTTACTTTAAAAAAATATTAATTTATTATTGTCCATTGTTTTTTGAATTTTAATAATATTTTTTACGAGATACAAAATAATATATATAATAATAATAATTGATTATAATCATTACACTTATTCATGTAAAATAAAATATTAATTAATTATAATTAAATATATCATTTTATATTTAATTTATTTTATAACTTTATTTTTCTTTTGTCGGTGTAACATTATTTTTTGCACACCAATATAGCCAACTATACTCAAGTTTTCGTCCATCTCTTGTTACAAAACCTATATAGATGCTCAAGTAAGTGGGCCTACTACATTATAATCAAGACTCATATCAGGCCAGATTCACTTGAATATTAAACCGCAGGATTAATCTGATTAGTTTAATAAGTTAATGGATTATCCGAATCTGGATTGGCTTACGTTAACAATAGAATTGTTAATTAACCCACCCATCCACTAATAATTGCAACTAGAAACAAACGTCGTACGCTTCCTATGTTATTGGACGACAACTCACTTCCCGTTATTTAAGGTACATGTTAATAAAGATACAAAATGAACACATAATTCGATTCATACTCATTCAATTAAAAATTCAATTCAAACTCGACTCAAAATATAAATAATTCAAATATGAATAAATTTTATAGTTTGATAAATTACTCAAATTTTTTGAATTATAATTTTCTATTAATATTCGGCTCATATTCGTTCAAAAAATTTAAACTGTTCGAACTCGATTTAAAATCATATTGAACTCGATAGCGAAACGGATTTTAATCAAACTTTATTATATACTTAATAAATTTTATGAATTAAATAGTGAGTTCATTTATACCTTTACATGCCAAGGACATTCCCGTAACTTAACCTCCCCCTTTATGTGGCCGGTAAGCAATAATCAACTTTCTCACAACACGTAAATTACTTTATTCTCCTTCCCTCTGAAAAAATAATAACAACAGCCGACGAACAAGAAGAAGAAAGAAAGGCGAAATTTCAAACTCTCTCTCTGTATCTATCTATATCTATACATTCTTTTTATCTCTCTAAAGATTCAAAGCGTTCTTCCTTGAATTTTCTTGAAAATCAGGCACGTCGCTTTCTATTGTAATTCAAACCTCAGATCTCTATAAATTTTTGTGTAAATAGTCTCAATAGACAATAATTTTAAATTCTCACACCTTATTCTTACTCTTTTCAAGAATTCTTGAAGTCTTAATTCTTTTATAGCTTTACTCTACAAATTTGTGGTGTATATAATTGTATTGACCAGAGAATTAAGGTTAGGGTTTGAGATTTCATGGCGGTTTCAACAATTGCACTGTATGCGAGCCCTCCGAGTACTGTCTGCACGACGCCGTATCCGTGTTCAATTAGTTCGCATACATCTTACGATTTCGATATCAACGCCCGATCTTCTTCCTCGGCCACCGCTTCCCCCTCTCAAAAACAGATTATCGGCGGCCTTTCTTGCCTATTTTCCTCGCCTTCGGTGGTCAAACACGCCTCTTCATCTGGCTATTCCGGCGCTGCCGATGATCTGCGCCACGAAAAAGTCGAAGATTTGAGTAGGTCCTTCTGTTACTCGCCTTATCCGTCTCTGAATTCGTACCCAAAACGGGATCCTAGCCCCGTCTCGGTTTTTCAAGCACCAGTTTCGTGTAGTTCTAGCCCACCTAGGAGATTTGTAAGGGATGCTGGGGATCTGAATAAATCGGGTAGGGTTGGGAGTACTAACCGATTGTTTAATGGTTTTGTTCGGCACGCGTTGGGTTCGTGTGTTGATTATGATTCGCCGAGTTTTGAAGTGCATGATAGTTCTCCCGAGGTCGACGAACTTACATTTAATATGGAGGATCATTTTTTGGAGTCGAATTATTCCAAAGATTTGCTCTTGAATGCACAGTTGAAACACAAGATATTCCGTGATGATGTTGTGATTAAGGCTTTTTATGAAGCTGAGAAAGCTCATAGAGGGCAGGTATAAAATGCCAATCTTTTTTATTTTTATTTTTATTTTGTAAGAAAATCATTTTTATTTTGAATTTGGGATCCTGACAAAACCTACCTTTCAATTCGACTATGTTTCTGAAATTTTTTATGTATTAATTTTGTAGATGCGGGCAAGTGGGGATCCTTATTTACAGCATTGTATGGAAACGGCAGTTTTGCTTGCAATGATAGGTGCCGATTCGACAGTAGTTGCTGCAGGGCTTCTGCACGACACACTTGATGATTCTTTTGTGACTTATGACTATATTTTTGGTACATTTGGAGCTGGGGTTGCTGATCTGGTGGAAGGGGTATGAGCTTGATTATCTATGTTAATGCTTTCCACACTAAGCAGTACTATTGTACTGCATAATTTCTGGTTCTATACCTGCAAATAAAGAAAGGCTTGCTAGTCTGACGACGCGACGTGATGCATGCAATTTGATGTTGTCAAATGAGTAAATAATTTAATTTAGGAAAATCAGAATGCACCTTTATCATCATTTTCTTTTTTAGCCTGCATTATAGACGACCATATCATATTAATAATTGTTAGGAAATGTCAGGCATATACTTGTTTTATTGGTGTGCTGCAATGATCTGTGATTTTAGTAGACTTAAGTTGATCTTTTATCCCTTGTTTTGAGTTCCATTTCTCTCTCCGAGCCTTCAATGGTTTCTCTCTAATTCTGAAAAGCAAGCTACTCCGACATAACTTTTTCAAAGTTGACCTTATTATAGGACATTACATGTCTACATGAATATTTCTTTTAGGACGATTTATATGTCAATTTTGGCCAAGTTATCTAAAGTGTGTGTAGCTTTGTAGGAGTAAATTTAGTGTTGTATGTAGTCAACACTACTGTTGGGAAATCGTAGTAACTTATTTTGTAATGTTATTTCTGTAGGTGTCTAAGCTAAGTCAATTGAGCAAGCTTGCTCGTGAAAGCAATACAGCAAGTAAAACCGTTGAGGCTGATCGTCTCCACACAATGTTCCTTGCTATGGCTGATGCCAGGGCTGTTCTCATAAAGTTGGCGGATCGGTTGCATAATATGATGACGCTAGATGCATTACCTTTGAGCAAGCAACAGAGGTTTGCTAAGGAAACTATGGAGATATTTGCTCCTCTTGCTAACCGGTTAGGAATCTCTAGCTGGAAAGAGCAGCTAGAGAATCTCTGTTTCAAACATCTCAATCCAGATCAGCACAAAGAACTTTCCTCTCAACTTTTGAAATCCTTTGATGAGGCAAATATCACTTCCTCTGTGGAGAAGTTGGAGCGAGCTCTTCAGGATGGATCGATTTCTTACCATACGCTGTCAGGGCGGCACAAAAGCTTGTATAGCATCTATTGCAAAATGTTAAAGTATGCTCTCTCTCTCTCTCTCTCTCGCACACACACGCACATGCACGGTGCAGTTTGCGTGCTTAAAGAGTATGGAATAGTAAAGAAGTTTTGTGAAAAATGTTTAGCAGGTGTACTTGGGTCGACTTGATTAAAAGGTAGATTAGGTTGCCTACATGTAAATATAGGGTTGTAAATATATGTAAATGATATATATGCATATGGATTTGGCAAAGTTAAGTCTCGCAAGTTCATTAGCTACAAATGAGCTGTGAAAATTTATTTGAGCCTGAGTGATATGTTATTTATCTATTTGTTGTGGCGTGTTACCTTGTTAAAAAAATAATACAAGGAGGTGATGGAATTTCAAATTGTGTAGAAAGAAGCTGACTATGGACGAAGTTCATGACATTCATGGGATGCGATTGATAGTTGAAAGTGAGGAAGACTGCTATAAGGCACTGGGAATTGTTCGTCAGTTATGGTCTGAAGTACCTGGAAAGTTCAAGGACTATATAAATCATTCCAAGTTTAATGGGTAAGTTTTATGTTTAAGCGAGTGTGCAATATTATATGCTTCATTATTTTATTCTAAATTGAAAGTTTATTTATAGGTATCAATCTCTACACACAGTAGTCATGGGGGAAGACATGGTTCCACTTGAAGTTCAGATTAGAACGAAAGAGATGCACTTGCAAGCTGAATTTGGATTTGCAGCTCATTGGAGATACAAAGAAGGCGACTGTAAATACTCCTCCTTTGTGCTTCAAATGGTTGAGTGGGCACGCTGGGTTGTCACGTGGCAATGTGAGACAATGGTGAATGACAGATCAGCCATTGCTTATGCTGATACAGTGAAGCCACCCTGCACCTTCCCTTTTCATTCTAAGGATTGCCCGCATAGCTTAAAACCTCACTGTGAGGCCGATGGACCTGTCTTTGTCATACTGATTGAAAATGAGAAGGTTTGTTACTTAGATATGTTTATATTGCTCTCATCTGCCTAATGTATAAGTATTTACAGTTTCATGACAAGTTGTGCACCTGGTCAATCTGTTTCAGTTCATATGTATGTCTGGGTCACAGTAGTTGCAACAGTATTAATATACTGCTGAGGAAATTCCCCAATTTAATATACTTGTGTTAGGAAATTCCCCAAGCTAATATACTCGTCAGGAGAATGATATGCTCATGGAGCTTTTATTTCGTTTCACCTTGTAGTCTAAACTTTGGATCCATCATTTTTCACAAATATTGACAAAGGCATACTATTTTGTTTATTGGACAGATGTCAGTTCAGGAATTTTCAGCCAACTCTACTGTCATGGATCTGTTAGAGAGAGCTGGTCGGGGGAGCACTAGGTGGACCCCATATGGATTTCCCGTGAAGGAAGAGTTGAGGCCAAGGGTGAATCGTGAACCGGTAAGTGATCCCAGCTGCATGCTGAAAATGGGAGATGTGGTAGAACTAACCCCAACCATCCCCGATAAGTCATTGACAGTGTACAGGGAAGAGATTCAGCGTATGTACGACCGGGGTCTCTCTTTATCAAGCATAGCACATGCCACCACTGGCATGGTTGGGGGGAGAAGTTGAGCCTTGCTCACCTCCCTACATTGTATACCATTGTTGACAACCACTTAAAATTGTATATACACCACAAGTCTTTGTACAAAACAGCTTTATCTTTCTGTCATAAGACAATTGCTAACTGGGTTCAGAAGATCAGCAATTTTCATGTTGTTTAAGAAACTGATTGTTTTCAATTTTGTTACTAACAGAGAAGTAGAGTGTATACGTCTATGAACTATGAAGATGACATTGACTATCAATCATCTGAAGGGAATGGGCTCAATAGAATTAATTGAGTAAAGCTGAGGTCTCAATTTTTTAATCAAATTGGATTTACAGTGAATATTTTAATAGTATTATTTTCTCACATAACAACGAATCAGGATGTGATAATATGATTATTGGGATCCCAAGTTTGGTTTGATGGCAACTATGCAGCTTGCAGTTTTGGTTCAGAAGTATGAAACGTGAAAGAGGAATGAAATAAGAGCCGCTTTTACTCGAATCATCCTTAAATAACAGAGTATTATTAAAGCGTAATCAGTGGTTTCTTTAACTCACGGAATAATACTAAATCTTTTGAACGTCTTTGTGTTGACTTTTCAGCTGAGCATGCACAATCAAGAAATGCATGTGATATTGAACATAATTATAGAACATGCCACATGTTTGTTTGGACTAATACCATTGTGTTTGTTTGCAACTCAACATATGTAGCAGGACTTCAAACTCCTATCAACATTTCCAAAACAGAATAACCTAAAGAACTACTATAACTTTGTAAGAAATATTTCTGATAACTGATTACCATATTATATACCCGTCTTTTTTGCAAAATGAGAGTTTGGTTTTTGAAAGTAGGAAGTCTCTCCAAAATCTTATTATGCTTACATAATCAACAGTCAAAAATAAAAATCACAACTTATATGCAATGTCGTTGGTATATTGGCTTCGAAAATGGGCTCTCATTTTAAAACATTTTCCAAGAAAAAATATACTCTCATTTTGGATGGAAGAACTATATATCATAAGTTCAGAAGACTATCATCCTTCATGATTTACAAATGGATTCAGAACAAATCTGTAAAATACATAAATTTTCTCTTCATTGCACTGCCATTGTGCATTTGGGGAATCATAATGAAGTATAATGATTCATTATCTTCATCTTGGAAGTTTAGCTCCAAGGGCAAAGGACACCCGCTGAGGAGTATTTTGAGTCAAATCTGCCGTTAATTCTTGGGTTGTGTTGGGATTAGGGTCAGCACTCTCTTCATCCTCCTCTGTTTCTTCAACTGCTAGGCTAGTTTGCTTCTTTGGAATGGCAAGTTGGTAATTTGGACTGATCAAAGTGTCCTGTTCAGGGGGAAGTGGGATCCCTGGTCCTGCTATTGACTTTGGTAATGGGATTTTGTTCCTGTTCCTAGCCAACTCCAATAGGACCTGTGAGCTTTTATGTGAATATTTTGAAATCTTAAATCAAATGCGTGCATGTGCACACAAGCAACTAAATACAAATGAGATTTGAACAAGATGGGAAGTTACTACATATCCAAGCTGGAACACAAAGATAACCCAAGTATGCTTAATAGTTATTAAACCTACCAGAAAGAAGAAAATTGATGGCAAGCAATGTATTTCCTTAAAAGGGAAAGAATAAAGCAAATAATTAAAGAAAGTGAGGTGCACTTCAGATTTAAGCAAATGATATTGCTATCAAGAATTCTAGCAAAGCCAGTAACTCTCAAACTAGGATTGCCCTGCATGACTAAACAGTAAACAGGCAAGCAAATAGTCCCCAAAAGAAACACTAGAGCAAAATATATTAACAACTCCTCCTTCTGAAGGTTCGCCATGTCCTCCTCAATCACACTTATATAAGGCTTACCTCTGGTCGTGGAGGGTAGGATAGTCTCTCATACTAACCGAAAAAAGTCTACTCAAAGGACGAATTGAAGACCAGAAAATTGAATTGAAAACAACCAGTAATGAAGTATTAAGCAAGGAAACAAATTTTGAACAGGATCGGTAATTCTATAAACCAAAAATAAATAAGTGAAGGAAAGGTCTAGCTAGAATACCTCTCGAGGCGGGGGCTGCGAGAAGCTAGAATTGACTTTTGATTGAATGGCAAGCTTCACATCATCACAGTCAATCACAGCCTTCACAGCATGTTCTGAATACACCTGAGCATCGGTCAATACATCAACAACATAGCGATACCATAATTCTAAGAATTGGTGGATGACACAAGGTTCATAATCATCAACACCCATTGATCTTAGCAGTGTTTTAACAATTTTAGCATCCCTTGGCAAGTCCTCATCTCCCTCAGCCATATCCTTAATCGTCCCTTGTACTGCTCAGAAATCATGTATTTCAGTTTTTTAGGCAAAAAGCCGAATCAAGAATTTCAATCCAAGATACAAAGCAATATGAATAAAAGCTATTTAAAATCCAAAACTATATAAGTAACTTCCAACCAAGATTTCCACTACGGAGTTAGGAAAAGTAAACAAATTATGGGTTCCTTCTTTCACAATGAGTTAAATAGAAGGATCAATCAATGTAGTCACACCATAACAAATAAGAGAGAGGTGAGGTGATGGAGGTCAGTAGTGTAGCATAATGCATAAAATTCAGAAACTTATGAAAAACTGCAAACAAAAAAATAAAAAAATAAAAATCAAACTTCATAGATCAAAATAATTCTGGCAAACTGCAACCTGTTGGCAATGGGAAGAACAAGAAAGCATATAATCCCAAACCAGACTATGAGAGAGAGAGAGAGAATGGGACAAAGAAAGACAGAGTAAATGTGGAACCCTAAATGAGAACACGAAGGTAAGGTTGATTATAAAGGGCAGCTGCTTCCCTTTATTTTCAACCATGCCCTTAACCTAGTTCAACTTTGCACCCTCCTCCTTATCCGAATATCCTTGCTGAAGGGAGTTCCTTTTTCAACCCTAAACAGCATCCACTTATTCATTGGATTAGTATTAAAATAAAGATAGGTAGTTCAAGTATCACAAATGAGGGAACTTTTAGAAGAAACATGACCTGATCCCCAAATCATGCTTTGAGTTCAAACAAAGAGCTGACAAAATTCAGGAAAATGTCTACTGAACCTCAATATGAATACCATGTCAATCCTGGGAATCCTTTAAATGTTTATCTGTTATTGATATTAAACAGTAAGTGCCTTCAGTCTGCTGATGATGATAGTTATTTTTCCGCTGCTTAGATATGTTAACACTACTTCTGGCTTGAGAATTGATTTTGGCACCAATAACTTAGCTTAAATGCTTCTTTTCTTTCACGCTTAGATATTGGGTCCATATTTCTATAAATTAAGGGGTAAGCTAAAGTAGGCAACATCACAACAATGTAGTCATTCACTAATTCACACTTCACTAACCAAGAGAAAACAAATCAACTCTAAGCTACTATAGTAGTTAAAAAAGTAGTATAATTCACAACACATTTAAACTTGATAATAAATTCTAATAAATAAATATAACACATAGGTTACTACATTGGCTAAAATTGTCAGCTCAGTACTCAAGTTCTTCATAAATGTCGAGGGTAATGTTCACATAAATAAATTGATGGACGAAGCTGAGGAATGTATCTACAAGAGTAATGCCTACTTAAGATGGTGGAATTAAAGTTACTATTTATCTTCACTGTTTCTGAAGGAAGAAAAAGTCACACAGAAGAAAGAGATTAGTAATACCACTGAGCAAGGGTACTTCCTCGATTAAATTCCGTTTAAAAATCGAAATTTCTTAACTTGATAAAGGTTCTTTCAATATTTCTTTTACATTTGTTTGGTTTTCATCAATTTTTGCTCCATTTTTGGTTACGAATTCGCTACATTATTAGCTGTATCACAGTCTAAATCAATTAACAAACCAAAATTAGAACATGATTGAATATTAGGAATTTGCGCAGACCAAAATAATGAGCACATAGAGAGAGCAGAGCAATTCAAAATAAAATAAAAAATACAACTGATTATTAAGAGAAATAGATGGAGAAGAGTGTGACCAGAGGTGAACGGAGACAGGTATATCACGGCGACGGAAGGTGCTGGGCGGCAAGTCAAGATTGACGCCGTGGGTAGTGGTGGGGAGACTTCGATCTGATTTGTTACCCAAGCAAGAACCAACCATAATCGGTCATTATGCGATTGACGGTCGGACCGGAATTTTACACATACTCTCTTAAGTTGTTTGGGTTGCTCAACTGTTAAACCAATTTTATTGGACTGTTGTTTGTTTTGAATTAAGAAAACAGGCTTGGCCCAAATTGTTCCTTATTCACCACTTAGTAAAAAAGGAAACTAATAGGCCCATTACCATGACAAACATCTGAATATAGATAAACCGTTTTTCAAAAAATAATTCTTGGAACAAAATGGAGACTCACAATATTTTACAACTGAATTCATATAGTTTTTTTTTAATTATAAAAAAAACATAGGCAGGACTAGTTATGGACATTTTTAGGTTGACTCTTTTTCTTTTTTTTGGATTAAATAATTCAAAATATTGAAATATATTAAAATTATAATATGTTATAAAAGATGAAAGGATTACAAAAAACAAACTCAAATAGTAATTCTTTCAAATAAAATAACAAATAATCAGAAAAAATAGTCAATCGTAGTAACAATATTAGTGAACACCAAATAAACTCATGAAATATAGTCATGACTCCAAAATAATAATAGAATACGTTGATCGGAACTGTTCTTCAACACGGACAACGGAATAACAAGCCGCAATAGAAACACCATATTTAAATTTGAATAATCCATCTTCAACAATTCATGTAATGGAAAAAGTCTCACGAATAAAAAAAAATCTCCCAGATAGAGAAAATAAAATCTCTCAGACGGAGAAAGCAAAATCTCTCAAGAGATGATAATGAAATTTTCTTATAAAAGAAAAAGAAATCAGTTATCTCATAAAAAAAATAAGTTTTACAAAAGGAAAAAATAAACTCCATAATAAGGGAGAATAATTTATTAGATCAAAATAAAAGAGATCTAGAGGAAGAAATTTTCAAAAGAAGAGTCTTCTCCAAATTTAAAATGGAGATTAGAGTCCTTGACTAGAGAAAAAAGAAGAAGAGAGGAAATTCAAAAACAGCATGATTATTGTTGATTTAGACTTCGTTGATTCTAAAATTTTAAATTTAAAAGTCTAAAAAAAAGTCCCTGTTTTTTACTAAATTTTAGTAATTTTTGTTTTTTTGGACAAAATTGTTAATTCAAAATTTATTCATCGATAAATGTTGATAATCAGATTTACAACTTTTTCTAAAAAATAAATAGCGCCTTAGGACCTGTGAATGGGTCGGGATTTCCTTGCTACAGAAATGTTGGTTCATCCTTCTATGTAACTATATTCATTCCGTTCATATTATTTGCTCCCTCCGTCCTAAATTAATTACTTTTCTAGGATTTTTATAAGTCAAGTTGACTATTTTTAAAATTAATAATTAAGCATATATAAATATATTTCTAAAATTATAAAAATTGAAATTAGTAATAAATTGTATATACTTTCTTTTGGTTATAATATCTTCACTTATATGTTAGCAAAAATAGTAAAAAGATTAGTTTTAAAAATAGTCAATTTGACTTTAAAAAGTCTTAGAAATGCAATTAATTTGGGACGGAGGGAATAATTATTATTAATTTTTTTAAAATTAATTTAAAAGATTTTTAAAATTAAAATTAACATGATTTTTTAAAAAATTTTAAATAATACAATAAATAATATTATAAATTATTTAAAAAATATTATTCATTATAAATTTTATTATTTTATAATTTTTAATAAGTCATTTTAATATCAAAATTTAAAAAAATTTAAATTAACTTTTAAAAATTAACAATAATAAAATAATTTGGAACAGTGAAAGTAATATTTTTATTTGTCATTATTATATTAAAATGCATCATTATAATAAAAAGTTAAAATAAAGATGATGAACAAAATATGAGAGGAAGGAAGAGAATACATTCTTCCATTCCAAACGAGGCCTAAAATTCTAAAACTGACTAAAAGCCATCTATCTTGGTCTTGGAGATTCATATTCATTCCTGCTGTAACCGTTAATTACCCTCCTCCTCCTCCTCCTCCTCCTCCACGTCTTCTTTCTCTCTCTATATGAGTCCGCACTCTGTGAGGATAGCCCAAACACATACTGACTGACCCTAGTACCGTGTTTGTAATTTATTTTCTTTAGGAGGGAAGGGAAGGGAAGGGAAGGGAAGAGAAGGGAAAATAATTAAAATTCCTCCAGAGTAACGATGTCTGTAGACCAAGCTGCCGCGGCGGTTTTGTCACAAATAGCCCTAGCAGCCGACGGCGCTGTCCTCGGTCTAGCCCTAGCCTACGTCGCCATTCGTAGCATCATCAAATTCACGGCTGCCTCTTCAGCCCTCCGAAAAATACACGATGCTCCTTCAGTCCGCGTCTCCGATCTTCGTTCCCTCCTATCTTCTTCTGACCAAAATTCCAACGAATCCGACAGTGGTAGGATCGTGATCGTTAGAGGCTCTGTCGAGGCGAAATCGGCCGTTGATGGCAATTGGACGAGTTTGAGGCCTAATAATGCACTCGTTTCTCACGAGTCCGGTGAGAGAGGAGTTATTTTGCTGCGAACGCAAACAGTACATTCTCTTCCTATTTTTTACTCTTTCAGTTTTGTACCGATTATTTCAGCACCTCACTCATAATAGCGGTTTCCGTCTGTTTCATATTATTATTTTTTATTTTAATTTTTATATAATTACTCTGAGCTGATTGACACTTGTACTTATCTTTGCATCAATTGTTAATTGTATCATCATTGTTAAGTTAAGTACAAATTCAAGTACTTGTTTTCTTGGAGATCATATTTGATATTATAATAAGTGATGGCTCGCTAAGATTCTGCAGCCTTCTTGAATCATTACAAGAGATGATATTCCAATTTATGTTTGTTTATGGAGTATATGTTTAGATGCTATGCTAGCTGATATAATGGCTTGTAATCTTGAAGTGTATATACAACGAATGGAGGGGATTTTTTGGATGGACTTCAGACTTGCGTTCTCTCTTTGCAAGATCATGGAAGGAGCAAGAGTCTTCCTCATTAAGAGCGGTATTTCTATTATGCTATTTCTTAATTCTTGTTTATATTGTAGATATTATTGTCATTTTCAATCATGGAAATAGAGAGATGCAAATTTTATTTATTCCAGGTTGACATGAATAAATTATTTGCTTTCTCTTTCATCTGTTTAGAACTTTCTGATGTTATGATACAGATTGTTAATTTGTTAGTTATGTAATTTTTTTGGGATAGCTTTCTCTTCACTATGAAGTATGAAGTCATTGAAGAGAAATCTTTCTAACATCTGTCTCTTTTTATTAAAAAGTTTGTCTCTATAAATTATGGTAGTTACTGAGTTCTGGCTTGGAGTGGATGAAAAGAGTGTCATTCGTCCCTTTAAATTATAAACTTTGTTGGTTTATAGTTACTGCTTTGAACTTAAAGTACCCAACAATTTGTAAGTCTTGTTCAAATCCTTCAAATCTTTCCACTTAGGTATGTTGTTTATTCATAGAACATGTTTTGTTTTTGAACCCAATTCTAATTTCTACTTAATTAAAGCAAATTTTCTTTAATGTCTAAGTATCATAATTATGCGTCAAAATCCCTCCCCCACATAGAAGTAAATAAAAAGTAAAAAATATGCACATGCATACGTATCATTTAGTGCCATGTACATAAACGTGATATCATATGCTCAGTTAAATCAGAAATTGTTCTCTCTCGCACACACACTTACTGTCTTATCTCAATTTGTATTCTACTTCTTTTGCCTTTCTTTATTAGGCTCCATTTGATACAAGGAAAACATTTCCTGATTTTTTTCTCCATCACATCTATGGGGAGTTGGTATGACAACCAAAATGTGGTCAAAGGCTCGATGCACATTTAAACTTGATTTTATGAAAAATGGCTTACCGTTTTCAAGTTGGTTAGTCATTTGCAGGAGAACAACTCAAATCATTTACCTGGTAATGTTTTTCGCAAGAAACCTTTTCCTGAAACAAACCTGTTCATTGCATCTGGTTCATGCTAAATTATTTTCCTCATAGCAATTTAAACATTCTGATGTATTTTTTTCTTTCAAATATGATCTGTCATTTTATTTTAATGATCTGTCAGTTATTTTAATGTCTTCTTTAGCAACCATTATGTCATTTCTTCATTTGAACTCCTCGGTTTTGCTGAATACAAAATATGAATTTTCAGAGTCAATTACGGAATCTTTTGATGAGATCATATAGTCATCTAGTATTACAAGTAGCCACTAGGAAGTAGTTAGAAAGCTGCTACTTCTTAACATATCATTAATTTTTTAGTTAGTGACGACCTTGCTTAATAGTTTGTAGAATGATACTGAGTTTTATTGGGGAGGAGAGAGAGGGGGGGGGGGAGAGGAGGGGAGTTCGTAGATTGATATCGAGTGTCAAGCATGTTGGTTCTTTGAAGTTATGCTTATGATGGGTTATTCTTCTGCGCAGGTTCCTTTTGTTCTTGTGGAAGGTGGAATATGGCCACATCCTGATTATGTTATTGTGAACATGGATGGGTCAAGACATCCACTACCTCTTGTAACTGTTTATCACCACTTGCAGCCGATTACTGCTTCGCCATATACCTTCCTCCAGGCACTTTTTGGTCATGACTACCCTGTAAGTAAAAGAAAAAAGAAATAGTTAGCCTTTTGATGTATTTTACCTTGGAGCTGAACAATCTCTTTCCTCCTACCTTTAGAGCTGCCTGCATTTCCTTTTCGAACTGTTCATTCTATTAGAGATCGTTGAGCTGAGTTTGTGTTCTGCTTAAAGGTTGGACTGCTGGATGAAGAGAAAATTCTTCCTCTAGGAAAGGATATTACTGCGATTGGCATTTGCAGTTTGAGGAATGGAATTCCTGAGATCAAGTCATGCAAGGATCTGCCTTATTTTATGTAAGGAAGTTTGTTATAAAAGTTTTCCCAGATAGCAATATTACTTCTTCTGATGCCACTAGAATTATCATTTTTGCTATATGTTAGGAAATTTCTTTGTTTTCTATTAGTTGATTTAAGTTTATTAGTTTAACTATTAGAACTATCCTGAAGTATTAGGGGGTGACATAATGAAATATCTACACAAATTATGCTTAATTATGTGTTGAAATAGTTTGAAATAATAAATTAATAAGAGAGGGTAACCGACCACTTTACAGACTTTACTAACCAACTATTGACATGTACATACTTATCAAGAAAAAATGAAAGAAGAAAACCATTGACATGTAAATCTGCCTGATCTCATGTTCAAATTGTAGATGGTGGATATCATACATTCATTTTATGTTGTTCATTGCACCAAGTGGATAAGGGATACCATATATAATAGGAAAAATTATATATTCTCTGCTAACCTGGGTGAAAGTTTGTTTGTTTTTTTTTCCTTAGTTGGAAAGTAGCATTGGAAAGTTGAGTCCAGAGTCTCCTTTTGTTGTATGAACTAATGACTCTTTATTGTTTCTTTTTCTTTTTGCTGTACTTTTCCAGGTCTGACATGACTAAGGATCAGATGGTGGTAGATCTGGCCTTCCGAACCAAAGTTCTACTGTGGAGTGGAGTTGCTCTTGGTTCTCTAGCAATAGGTGTGCTAGGCTATGCTGCTGTAAGGTACTGTGGAGTGGAGTGGATAAAAGTGTGCACACTATCAAAATCGAGTTATTGATTGTTATGCATTATATGTATCTTCTTTCCATGTGTAGTTTTACTTATTACCAAAAAAAAGAGAGTACCTTCTTTGTATGTGTAGTTTTAAATTATAACATCCTGCCAAGATATAAGATATTATGAAGAACAGCATCACATGTGATAATTACAGTGTGAAACCATAATATCTTTCCTAATTGTTTCAGGAATTGGAATAGATGGAAAGAGTGGAGGCAGCTGAGGCGAATCCAGCAAGAAAACACTGCTGCTAGTACTGAGGCGGACACCCAGGTTGCAGCAGATGAGGAGACTGGGGATGTTCCAGATGGAGAGCTTTGTGTGATCTGCCTGATGAGGAGGCGAAGGTCTGCATTCATTCCGTGTGGGCATCTGGTTTGTTGCCAACGCTGTGCACTGTCAGTAGAACGTGAGGTAGCACCCAAGTGTCCTGTTTGTAGGCAGTCAATCCGGACTTCGGTGAGGATCTATGATTCTTAAGAATCGTCTCGAGTAGCATACGGTAGGAAAATTGCAGTCTGGTATAGAAACAGTAGATAATCTGTAGTAGGATAACATGGAAGCAACTGTGACGTATCGCTACTGAGTCCTTTGAATTGGGGCAAAGGTTGAAAGGTGTGAAAACAAGTTTCCTCGTTATGTTGAAGGAACAAGTTGAGTTTTATGCTAACAGGATGTATATTTGTGTAGTCTATTGGACAATATCCAGGAAAACTAAGGGAAATAATTGAAAATGGTCTTGTAGTAATGTAGCACATGGAGTTTTTACTTTTTAAGTAGCAACTTAGTGATTTTTTTTTCCTATTCCTGCAACATGACAATCTGAAACAAAATTTAATTCATGACCTTTTTTTTTTTTTGGTTACCGAGTGGGTCCGGAGAAATGTGGAACAAGCTTGGCATTGAGTATCCATAGTTCAAAGGCCTTGTCAGTGCTGTCTTTATGGAGTGGTTCCCGTTGTGCATTTTGGGAACATGCATATTCTCATAGTTGTTCTTTATGTTTTGTCTTTTGAGGTTCTACAGAGATATCCAACCATTGTGGAAAGAAGCATTGCTAAATTTATGGTATTATATAATTTCTATATTAGTGCAACAACTGTTGGTATAAATTTTATGTTTAGGTTTTTATTTTATAACTAAACTATGGTGATTGTACGTCAGAATCTGTTTTGTTGATACTCATTTTCTCTTATCCTTTTGGTTTTGAACACCGGGTAGTATGGTTAGAAATAAATATGCCAGTCATGCAACCAAAGTATATCTCATAGTAGTAATTAATAATGTGCCACGCCACGAAAACTATCCTCCATCCATGTTTGTTGCTTAATGCTATTCGAAAGAAAGGAGAGGAAAAGATTAACTGATAACAATGAGTTAACTGATTATTAACAACCATCATTCGGTTTTGGTTTTGTATCCGTCTTCCATAATGAACAAAACGAAACAGGCTGCCCTTTCCACCACAACCCCACACACTCGTCCCTCTCCTCCACCCTCATCTCCCAATTACTGTCATACTTCTTCAACAGTGCTCGACCTCCATCAATGACTTCCTCTCCAAACACTTCCCCCACAAAGCCAACGCTTCTCATCCTCTCGCACCACTTGTCTTTCCTGTCATTCATCTCTCCCAGGTTTGTTAACGCCTTTGCGGCCTCTCCTTCCAGCATCCTTCTTTCTTCACTCTCTCGCCCTTTAAATGCTGCACTCGTAGAGTCCAAGAACCTCCACAAATACTCCACTCGCCGTGAAAATCCAGTCACAAAGTTGCCGCAGTTGTTGCAGCTGCAATCCATATTGTTCTCGCTTAATATCACCCCTTTTGGCTCCAGACTCCTCAGCACTTTCATGAACTCTGTTCTGTTATCTGGATTCTTGTGATTCAGCTGGTGGATTCTGAATTGAGCACACACAATTAATGTCTCCTCAGGAGAGGAGCCAAGGACTTGGGCATTTAGACTTTGTAACGACTGGCTCTCCATCCCATTGATATGCAGGTTGATGTTAATAGTCTTGGCGTACGCAACGAGTTGGGAGGCAAAATTGTAGCCCGGCGGACCAACTGCAAATGGAGTGTCTGAAGTTTCAACGGCGGGAGCCACCACCGTGAGTCGAACCAACGGAGGCGGCCCACCTGGCCGACGAGTCAATGCCTCGAGGAGCGTAGGCCATTGAACACCATGAGACACTCCGATATCCACAATATGAAGGTTATGCGAGGGATGTTGTTGAGAGAGTATTTGGAGGATAGAGGAGTTTGCAATGTTGTTGGGGATGGTGAACCAGGGATTAATATCGTTAAAATTGATTAGTGATTGTTGGAAGAATTTCGGTTTGGCAGAAGGAAAAGAGATGACTCCCCCTGAAACAGAATACGAGTGAGAAGCAGCGGATAGGTGGTGAGTCAGGGCTCGGAGGCCGTGAGCTGCGAGGCGGTGGTTGGCATCGCCGGTGGGGGAGGCCAGCTCGTGAAGAACATAGAGGAGGTGCTGAACACGCGTCAGATTTCCTGCTGTGATTGCCGTGGCACAAGGGTTGAGCAGCTGTTCTGCCCACCTTCCTTCTTTGTTATAACCGTTATTACAGTTATTTCCTGCTGATTTGCTTGCTCCCCTTTTGTTTCCACCCTTTTTAACTGGGACCCCTTGTTCCACCACTGCTTGATCCGCCTCCTCGATTCGACGGCTTTGATTCTTTGTGTGGATTTGGGATGCCTTGGGATTTGGTTCGTCGGTTGCTTTCCGTTTCTTGGACGTTTGGGAGGGCGATGGATGGGTGGATATGATGGGGTCAGTGAGGGGAGTGCTTGTGGTGGTGGTGGTGGTGGAGGCAGAGTTGTTGTTGATAGAGGTAAAACTATTGTTAACCAGTTGTTGGTCTAGATCTTGAGATATAACCAACCAGGAATCATCATTAATATCGCCGGAGTTGTAGGGATCACCGGAGCTGTATGGATCATCGAAGAAGGATGGAAGGTACGATAAAGAACCTTCTATCCAATCTAAGATGTGATCAGAGGTGGGGTTTGGCTCTGGCTCCTCAATGGTCATTGTGTTTGAGAAAGAAGATGGGAACAAGGCGTTGGTATTATTATTATTATCAATCTTGTTTGATCATATCATTTCATTTGATATAAGAGGAAAGATAAGGAGGGGAGGAATAAATATAGCACAAGGAGGGTGTGTTGAGTGTTGTTTTAGAGGTTGGTGTCAAACTAAGTAAGTATATATACATATATAATGGTATTATTTTTGGAAGGGACGGTGAAGGGCATATTGAAGACGTGGGCGTGCTGTATTTTGGAAGATGTGATGTTGTTATTAAGGTTTTTTTAAGGTTAAAACTGGGGATAGGAAATGTCTTTCCTCTTGTTTGCGGGATTAACTTATTCCATTGTATGTCATGGTTGTTGAGATCCACAGACAGGATAGGAGACAGCAAGTATTTTTCAAACTCTGGAAAAAATATATATAAATATATATATATGGGTTGGTGAGTGGGGGGATATATATGGGTTTAAATTTTCGAGAGACGGCAAACTCTCTTTCCATTTGATATAAAATAGGTTAGGTTTTTGTCTAAGACGTGCCATTGGGTAATGGGATTTTGGCCTTTTTTTCCCCCAGAGCAAATTGACTAGCAAACAACCCAATGAATTGTCCCCTTTGATTACATGATCATCTAAATATTTAATATCAATATCATATCATTTTCTCATACGTTTTAGCCTGTCCATGATTGACCAAAAATTTGTTGTATTAAAACAATGTGAAACATGTATAAATTCAATAACGGAAGAAGGAAAAACAAAGAAAAAGTCCTACGAGTCTTGTATATTTAAGCAGCAAATCTTGTCCTTGGCAAAGAGAATATAAAGTTTGTGGCTCTATCAGCTAATACATCACAGGGGAGGGAGGGAGGGAGGACGGACGGGACAACCCCGCTAGCGAGAGTCAAGGAAATATTAGCATCAGCCAGCCAACGGACAAGCAAAAAGGTCCCAACTCCCAACCATATAATATGTCATGGATAGTGTGTGTGTGTGTGTATATATATATATAGATCATCTCCATCAACATTAATTCACTCCTCCCTCCCTCCCAAATTATGTATTTTTTTTTTCCATTTAGCCTCTTGTTATGGATACTATACTGAACTTGAGTTCAGTTCCACTGTTGTCTTCTTTGTATGATTTTGGAAAATAGAGCAGCAGTAAATAAATAAATAAATATTCAATTACAAGCCATTAATTAATCACTACCTACCTAAAAGAAACAAAATAAAGCAGTAGTAGTGGGTACTAGCTTAGCCAGTTCCACCGAGAACACTCATAAGCTTCTTCACTGTAGCATCATCAAGGAATGTGGTTTTCTCCACCAAGTCATTCCCAAATAATGCAAAATCAAGGATTTGGAGTCCGGGAATTGGACTACTCCACGAGCATTTATTTGAAAATGCAATAACCCTCGACGGAATACCATAATGTCACCCTTCTTAAGCTTCTTCACGTAAACATGTTAGCTGAAGATATGAAACCAAACCAGCAAGGAAAGGATTGAGCCCTGCACAACAATTAGGACCTCCGATGCACCCGGGTGGGTGTGCATTGGTACCACACCGTTGGGGGCTAGGTCTAATAGTGCCATAGAGAGATTCCAAGGCCATTCAGGCTGGGAAATTGAGTGGCGAATGCTGGAGTCACAGCAGCATTGATGATGTTTGTAGTGTTTCCGGCCAGGCCAGGCCTAGACCCGAAAACACAAAGTCGTCAACTGTGACTTTAGCAGGCTTTTTGCAAGAGTAGCCTGCAGGCCCTTTTAGGTCTCCCACACACAAGTCTTGAACTGAGGCATTAGAGGAGAAGATGGGAAAAGAAAAGAGGAATAACATTTGAAGCATTTTTTTAGCTGAGGAAGAAAAGATGGCCCTTGTTCTGTTTTCATTATTCATAGGCATAGTAAGTAAACCCGTGACATAGTTCGTTCTGTTCATGGATCCCTCGTGTAGATCTGCAAATGGAATCCGAAATATCCGATATCAGATATTATCTATATTTTTGTCAAAATAAATATTATCTGTATTTGTATTCGTATCGGTCCAAAGATGGCCCTTGTTCTGTTTAACGGGCATAGTAAATTAAACCACTGACGTAGTTCTGTTCATGGATCCCTCATGCCACCACTGTGGTAGTATTAACTATACTCCATTTACGTTACTACTACATGCTAAGATGACTTTGCAAGTTTGCATGGTCAATATGATATGCATAACACTTTCGTTAACCTACTTTCTTATTTTTTATTTTTTTTGTTTTTACCTTTTCTTACCAATGAGTAATGAGTATTTCATTAAAAAATACTCCCTCCGTCCCAAATTAATTGCATTTCTAGGACTTTTTAAAGTCAAATTGACTATTTTTAAAATTAATAATTAAGCATATATAAATATATTTCTAAAATTATAAAAATTGAAATTAGTAATAAATTGTATATACTTTCTTTTGGTTATAATATCTTCACCTATATGTTAGCAAAAATAGTAAAATATTAGTTTTAAAAATAGTCAATAGACCTGGCAAAATTGGCCCAAGCCCGCGGGCCGGCCCAGCCCGCCCAAAAAAAGCTGGGCTCTGGGCTTCATTTTTTTAGCCCGCCAAAACTTGGGCCTTTTTGGCCCGCCCAAATTTAGCCCAACCCAACATTGGCCCAGTCTGTGGGCGCCCAGCCCGCTCAATCCTTTGTAAAAATGGCCCAAGCCCGCGGGCCGGCCCAGCCCGCCCACCAAAAAATGGGCTTTGGGCTTCACTTTTTCAGCCCACCAAAACCTGGGCCGTTTTGGCCCAGCCCAATTTTAGCCCAGCCCAACAATGGCCCAGCCCGTTTGGGCCAGCCCAGCCCAATTGCCAGGACCAATAGTCAATTTGACTTTAAAAGGTCCTAGAAAAGCAATTAATTTGGGACGGAGGGAGTAATCAATATCATTGAAAAGAAAAACAAAAATAGTTTGAAAAAGTGTCCCGAAATATAACCTTAATTTCATTTTCAACAACTGCAACCACAGGCAAGCACAAGTATGAAGTTGGTTCTGATTGAATGGCTCTTACTCCAACTTTCTTTGGATAAACTTGGGCTTTATATATTAAACTGCATACCTTATCCCAAATTGGGCTGTGGTTTCTATCCCACCCAATTACAAAGTGCTATATCTTTTTTTTTTCATTGACCTCGCTTAGTAAAGTATGGACCACTTAGTCTCTGAGAGTCTGACTTCACAAGTTATCTAGTAAAATATGTCCAACTTGTTATTGCTTTATTTTCTTATTTCTATTTCTTTCTTTATTCAATTGATTTAAGCCTTTTGATTTCTAGAAACTGAGAGGCCTAATGTTAAACACGGTAAAAGGAAAAAAAAAAAGAAGGAAAAATGGGTTGTGCTCCTTCATTCCCTACCAAAATTTAAGAGCAATTTACAAAAAATTGTAAAAAATAATGAGATAGCTTATATTCTTTAAAAATCAGTTCATATTTTGATACGATTCTCAATTAAGAAAATAACTAGGTTTTTGTAAGAAGTATTCCTTACCAACAACTTAGTTAAAAAGTTGTGTGTGTGTGTGTCTATATATATATATAGCATGTCATGTTATTAGTGCCAAGTAATTTGAAGATACCTATAAGTATTGAGAATGATAGTTTTAACGCAAAAAAATGTAATTTATTCAAAACAAATACATTAATCGTTACACATTGCCTACAAATGGATTCATTTAATTTTTTGTCGAGCGGTGAGTTACTGTAATATTTTAGTTAGTGTGCTAAATTTACCTCTCTTTTTTTTTTGTTGAGTGGTGAATTACTGTAGTATTTTAGTTAGCATGTTAAAATTTACTCAAGTGGATTTCAAACTGAAAAAAACTAACTATTTGCTTCAGGATAGATGATGATAAAAATAGTTAAAGGTTGCTGATATATCTACTTATCTTACAAAATATTTACACATGAATATATCGAAGTGAATAAATTGCTCGCTCAAAATAACCCAACTTTGGAAGGATATTAAATTGAGGATCATCAATATGGATGATAATTCATGGGGAGAATAATGTGAATGATGCACGTTCTATTAACATGGGCAATGTCATAATCAAGAAGGGCTGGGCTGGGCTGGGCTGGGGTGGGTGCAAACCGGTGTAGATTAGATTAGATTAGTTGCTAGAATATCCTCCTTTCGTTATATGATCTCTTGAAGGTGCTTATTAAATAGATTTAATTATTATTTTATTTTGTCGGGTATTACACTGAACGTGAAAAGCATGCTCACGCAGCTATCACATACAACTACTACGAGTAATCTAATCTAATCTAATCTAATCTAATCTAGTATATGTTCGTTCATTCTTTACAATTGAAAGATTAGCACACTTTCGTCATCAAGCCTTAAAGCAGCAATCATTAGCCATGTATGCCATCTTTTTTATTATTATTATTATTATTATTGTTATTCATGTCTTGATATTTTCTTTTTTCAATTATTTGTTGTTGTCCAAATACAGGAAGGAATGGAGTAAAATTAAATGTGCCACTCTTTGGAGAATTATTAAAACCTATTTATCTGTAGCAGCCTTTGTTATGTAGTAGTACTAGTACGTGTACCACGTGCTAATATGCTCAATCATCAACCCCACAAACAAGGCTCCTTCGCTTTTGTAAGCCCCCTAATTCCTATGTATATCCGAAACATCTACATCTATAAAAGGTAATTGAGTTGGTTCATGCACCAACAATTAAGGGTCAATGATAGAATGAAGTAGTAGTAGCAGTACCTAGAGCCTCTTCAAACTCAACAACATAGCTCTGCAAACTTACCTCTCTCTCTCTCTCTCTCTCTCTCTCTCTCTCTCTCTGTTACAGAAGAAGAAAATGATAAGCAAGAAGGATGATTCAACTAAAAAGAAAGTAAAGATAAGCGCGCGTCTTAAAAACGAAGTCAATAGGGGAGCATGGGCAGCTGAAGAAGATCAAATCCTTGCTGAAGCTATTGAAATCCATGGAGCTAGGCGGTGGAAGACAATTGCAGTCAAAGCAGGTTAATTTCCTGTTTCTTCTTCCTAATTATGCACACACACAGAATATCGAACTGCGACTCAAATTAATATGTACATTTGTATTACATACTATTCAACATTTTGGCATTATATCTAAGCAGGTCTCAGTCGTTGCGGTAAAAGTTGCAGGCTGAGATGGATGAATTATCTAAGGCCCAACATCAAGAGAGGGAATATATCACACCAAGAGGAGGACTTGATCCTTAGGCTTCATAAGCTCCTAGGAAACAGGTAAACTTTTGTGTGTGTGTGTGTGTGTGTATGTGTATATACACACACACATTTGTTTCAAACATGGATGATATCAAAGTAGGATGTTTTGTTTGTTTTGTTAGGTGGTCCTTGATTGCCGGAAGAATACCTGGTCGAACAGACAATGAGATCAAGAACTATTGGAATTCACGTTTGAGCAAGAAATCTTCCACCCAAAAGGAGACAGAGAAACAAAATGGATCAGATTTAGGAGATGATGCATCCCCATCTTTGCAACCATGGGTAATAACAATGGACAAGGTTAATGAAGAAGAGGTGAGGAGAGAGGAAGATACCTCTACATCTACTGTTGGTGATGACTGTGAGCCTTCAAAATTCAGCTTCAACGTCGACGACTTCTTCGATTTCTCCAATGAGGATCCTTTTACTTTAGATTGGGTTAGTAGATTCCTTCAACCCAGATAGGTGAATTTCTACCATCATTTATTGTACAGTAAAGTTTGTCATCCCCAACATGTACACCCTCTCCTATCTATATGGTATGCAACGGAAGCTAGAGAGAGGCACTTGATCAAGAAGATGAACAGTGCAATTTGTCACTGTAGTAAACTCCCACTTGATGAGATGAGACTTCATTTAATTAAAAAGCAGGATGTAATGATATTAAACGAGTAATATAATTAAAGTAAACAGGATTTTGAGTGTACAAATTAACTTATGCAGACATAAAGGCTATAGCCTATAGGGAATTAACAATGTTATCCTCTGCAGAAAGATTCTTCTTCCTCAGAAAAGCTGATGCTTTTCTTATACATTAATCGCAACATTTTGAAAAAGTAATGTATTGCCGCCTCTCAGAACTTGATTTGAATCAGAGAAAAATTCCTCCAGCCCAAAGGGATTTCCTTTATTCAGACATGGGGTAGACCGGTAGTATTACTAAATACAAAATTATTATTTCAAAAATTAGAATAAATTCGCATCACAATTTGATTTTTATTTATCACGACATGATCATTGTTTCTCAAGGCATTGCATACTGCATTTCACCTAAGTTTTACCATATGGGTCACTAGGCATAAAAATTTTCTTTGGACAATTTTCCCAGAAGGAATGCAATGTTGGCTTTCACATCAATACTCATTCAAAGTAGAATGCCAACTAACTCAAATAACAAGATCAGAACTTGAACCATGTAAAGCAGTGCAGGCTTTGCTGTCACAAAATCCTAAGCAATGCAATTGACATTGATACGTATTCTTCCTGAACCTTTTTAACAAAGGATCAGTTGGGCAGAGAAAGTCAAAACACAAAAATGACAACAGTGGCAAGTATTTTTCTAAACCTTAGCAACAAAGGATCAGCTGGGCAGAGAAAACCGAAACACTAAAATAACAACGGATAATAGATATATCAGCATGTCAAAACTTCTTTCCATACAAGCCTCTGTACCAAAACATAAATAATAATAATAATAATTTATTTTAGCACAGTGATAAAGAGTGTGCATGGCCTTCAAACAATTTACTTACTAGCACCAAAAATTTTCAGTCTATAAAATAAATAAATTGAATAAAAATATATGTGGATCTAAATCATTGAGTGCTAATGAACAAGCAGCCCTTTACAACAAACCTACTTCAAAAACCAAAACCATCAACCTCTCTATCAGCCACATAAACAATCATAAGTAATACCCTGAACAAGCAAATAAAAGAAGATATTGCAGAACTACTAATCAGCAAGATTGCTAAATGCTAAATTTGAAAACAAATACCGAAAGATAATTCATTAGTAAACTTAAACTTGGCTGATTTGACACAAAATTCAGACTCGGATGCCATAAATGTTCAATACTCATGTAGCCGGACTTTGTCAAAATAGAAACCATTTTATACATAATCCAAAAGGGGAAAAACCAAAAAGAAAAAGAAAAGAAGGAGAAATATTCTATTTAATTAATCTCTCTTTCATTTTCCTTCAAAAATTCTGTTCATGCAAGTAGAGTCTGCTTCCATCATTGTATTGAGCGCTAGCCTAATAGGAAATGAGCAATTTGGAAGATATAGTTTGGCAACTCGCATAGTCGCATGTATTGCGATATGTTTACCACCTTTCTGTCAAGTTAAAAGCTACCAAAACCATCAGCTACACATCTGGAGAAGCTAATCCATTGGCAATGAGGAAAGAATACTATATGTGAACATTACATATATATAGTCCCACACTAGTTTGGGTCATGTGGAAAGACCAAAAGAGAGACGAGAATAAGAAAACTCACAATTGTACTCACCATATACACAATTCGACAGATATACAACAAAATAGTGGTGATGAGAGTTAGCCCCAAGCCATGGAACAAGCATAATTAACAACCAGTTTACCATCAAAACCAAAATTCTGCAATATTAAAGCAAAAGCAATAAATGAAAAATACCAACCCAAAAAAAAAAGAAGTTATGCAGGGTTAAAGTGTACAATAAACTGCTAAGCTCCAAATAGGTTGACACGACATTTACTGAAAAATAGGATACAAACGAAACGCTTTACATATATGTTTTACAATATATTATTAACATTATTCAAATAAATGATGATTATCATCCACTTGCATGCATATTAATATCACGATAATGATAAATATGACGGGGAAAAAAGAAGTAATATCTTAGCATTCAAGAGATTTTCTGATGAAAAAACACATTCCAGATTGTTGATCAATGATCACAGTTTAACTAGTGTTCAAGAAGTATTGAGACAAGTGATTCGTTATTGAAAACTCTGTAAATCAAATAGGTTGGAGATGTATCAAACACATATCCAAGAGTCTCCTTGAGGCATGGAGTGTCGTATCTAATACATAAATGTCATTGTCTTAGAAGTCTCCGTTGTTTTTAGCTGCAAGATAATTCAATCACAGAGTATGATTGAGATTGCGTAGGCAATGTGATTATTAATTCTGATTACTACTTTTAGCCTTTGAAATGAAGATGGATGAACAGACACTTGAGCCTGGAACTGATGAAATTCGGGAGAAGGGATCCAGTGCTCAACCACCGACTCCTCCCAAAACTCCATTATCGGAGCCAAGCCAAGAATAGCAGTTAGTGGACACCCAATCATCAACCAACCAAGGCCCGCACCAGCTCTCATTACCATCCCTCCTCAACCTACCGCCAACACTTATTCCCATTACCACGCCTACACAAAACCCTCAGAACTAGACCTGGTAACGGGGCAGGTATGGTCCGGGGGACCATTCCCCATACCCACCCCGCCTATAAAATCCTCTCCCCCATCCCCGCCCAGATCACTTAAATCTCATTCTCGCCCCGTCCCCGACCCGCGCGACCCCTAACTAATACATATGCTTTTTCTATTCAGAAAAGTTGTGAAATTCGAGACTGCCATTGTTGGAGAAATGAGTAGAGAAGCAAAGATATAAATATTTCTTCACTTACCTGCTTTATCTATATGTTTTGTCTCTTCAATCTTTCTCTTTTCATTCTTTTTAGCAAAAATCCTAACAAACAACTGCTGCAATTTGGGGAAGGAGAGGACGGATCGCAGAGATTTGGAGATGATAGGACAAAGCACAGAGGTATTTGGTGGTGAGGAGAAGAAGAGCATAAGATTTGGGAAGACAATCGGGAAACACATCATTTGAGTTACCAAAGTTAGTTAAGTTACTTAGTTGGGTCATGGGTGCATGGGCATACTAACTAAAGAATTGTATTTACAAAGTACTAAAGGTCTTATTCCATATAGTAAGTGTATTTCAACCCACAAGATAAGCCCAACTTTGATACTTGTTACTAGTTAGACAGGATTACAGGAACAAAGAAATAACCAAAAATTAGTACATAATTATATATATACAAAATTCTAATTTTAAAAAATATTATATATATATACCTATATATAGGCGGGGGTGAGAGGGTATATCTCAAACTCGACCCTAACCTTATAGGGTTTAAAAAATTGGGTCCTATTAAAGTCGGGATCGGGCAGACCCCATCCGGTTCGGGTGAAATTATCAGAACCATGCACCAGCCAACATCACTATTCATAGTTAAAAGAACAGTTTCCCCCAATCAATTCGTCCAATTGATACGAAAAAGGGTCTAGTCATGCGGGACTAGCTGCCTCATCCATAGAAGCACATTATCAAGAGGCACGGGCCCTGTTGCTGACTGATTAACTGACATGCCTTTCGTTGATGTGTTGATGGAAAATACAAGTACGTCCATAACCCGAAGACCCGGAGGTAGCCGGACTAGCCGGTGTTGCAAAAGTCCTATCTAGGTCATGTCCTGCCCTAAAGATGGAAAAGAGGTGGCAGTTTATGGCCCCTGGGCGATGGAGGTTAGGCTCCCTTCTGTATAAATGGTTCTTCTTTCTCATGGGAAAGGTTTCCCTTTGTCCGCTTTGCAAGGGGTGTGAACAAATAAACTAAAATAGTCCTTTTATAGATATTGGTTAGCGGTTTTCCTCAGCCTTAAAGCCGACAAAAGCCTTTTTCTTGATTTATGATCGAAAGAAGATGGATCCATTTAAGGAAAAGCAGATGGCAAGATGGTGATGAATTGCGATTAGTCTAAACCTTCGACCAACAACTTATTGTTACTTGCCCAGAATGAATCGAGTCCTTATGAATGGGCAGAGCCAGATGCTCTTATTTTACAACGATAGGGACAATTGCTCCCATTACTGACCAAAAAGTCACCAAATTCTCCTTTACGTACTTCAACTACAATATAGGTAGAAGAAGTTAGTAGGGAAAACCCTTCTGATTTTAAAAAGTAGTTTGTGTTTGCTAATAAAAAAACACTTAAACTAGAAAAAAGTAAAAAATGTTTGGGATTTAAGAAACTTGATTGGTCATGCTTTTAATTATTTCCTAAAAAATATCATACTTAGTTTTAAAAGCAGGTTAAACTTGAAAAGGACTTGGTTAAACTTGATTGGTTGTGCTTCTAATGTACTTGGTTAAACTTGATTGGCCGTGCTTCTAATTATTTCTATAAAAAATGATCATAATTAGTTTCAAAAGTATGTTACCAAACACTTTTTGGTTTTAAAAACTGAATATAAACACGTTTGACTGCTTATAAACGATCCAAACCACCCTTTTATTCAAAATTCAGAACACAGCTCCTTTTGCCACTTAAGGACCAACACATTCATGGCAAAATTATTATAAAGTTAGGCAGGTGGGACCTCATTTACATTTCTGTTTACCTATTGGAAAAGAGAAATTAAAATAATAAGCCTGGAAGTCTCATGAATGTTTTTCAACCAACATCATCTGCTATTCTTAGTACTTCACTTTCCAAGTTGATCAAAAGGCTATTACATTAATAATTAAAAAAATATGTTTGTATTCAAAGAGAGTAGTAATTACGTTGCTCATACCCACAACAGATGACTGTTGGGTGAAAATTTATACCTTACCAGCAGTATGACACATGTCTTGACATTTTTCACCCTCTTTATCATACTCAAAATACATAAATTATACTCCCCTGGCTACATGTTTACCCGTAAAAATAAAATAACTTATTCAGTCAGTAGTAATGGCATGATAAACTCCAAGTCATTTTATTCCACCACCAATCAAAAGAGGACTGTTTATGTGGAACCCAGAAAAACATAATATGTTGCCTCAGTTCCAAATATAAGATTACTTGCATTTGTATTTATTTGTAAAATACAAGTGATCTTATATTTGGTATGGAGGGAGTATAAATTATAACATGCGTGCAAAAATAATATGTTGTGTTTGCAAATTGGCTCCTGGTCTTCCAAATAAGAACTAGAATGAGAAGTCATAACAATTAACTTTTTTTAAGGTATTCAGCCACCAAGTAAATATATACAGATGGAAGCAACATAAGAGATAAGATGCTTACAGTTAATAATCATCCGAATAATTAGCAATGTAAGAATTTAAAAAATACTGCTATTAATATACGAGTCCCACTGTAGCAAAATATATGCAATTAGTCAAAGAAACTCACATTATATAGATCAATCACCAATTCATCTGGGTTTGGAGAGAAGGCACTATTGACATACACAAACTGGAAGGGAAAAAATGAAGAGATTAGTTGCTCCAGGTATAGTCATCAATAAAAGTTGAAAATGAGACTATTTTAAACATCTACCAATGTCTCCCTGTGAAGTTGACGGCGAAGAAAATCAATAACTTTCGCAAACTTGTCGGTCCCGGCAATCTGCACATTCAAGAGTTCGAAACTTCGGTATCGTAAGATTAATACTATTTGATACAGCATAGTAGCATAGTACATTATTAAGAAAAATTGGGGGTATAAAGTAAAGCCTGCATCAGAAAAAATTAAACCCTCGAGCCTGCAATAAAGATTCATGTCTAACTGAAATCCTAGGGTCATGTTTGTTTGAAAGGATAACACTTGGGATTGGATTATTAATCCCAAGTCTCTTGTTTGTTTTTAAAAATAGACTTGGGACTATTAGTCCCGGGTTAATAAAATAACTTAGAAGGGGAAATTATTTAATCCCATGTCCAACTAGGTACTATAATTTCTACCATTTGGGACTAAAAATTTATGGACAAAATTAACATTTTAACTTTGTTTAAAGTGACCGATGTATTCTATCCTATCCATCTATACTCAAACTAAAGAGGATATGATATCTTTGTTATTAGTGGTAAGGGTATAATAGTCCAAACGGTAAGTTTTTATCCAATCTTTTAAATAATCATGGACAAAACAAACATAGTACGGGGTTATTTAAGTTATCCCATAAAAAACAAAAATGTGACTAGGACTATTTAATCCTAGGATTAATAGTCTCATGGGAATAAAGTCTCGGGATTATAATCCTTGCAAATAAACATGGCCTAGAAGTATTCTGGTAGTGCAGCTGACATCTTTATGGTCAAGTTTGGTCCATGTTATCTCCATCAATCATGATAAGACTACGAGATGATAAAAAAAAAACATTGGACTCATGTGCTCGTTTTGTTTTACAAGTGTGCACCAGTTTATCACTAAATTAAATTCAAGATAGTAGTATAATACTCCCTCGGTTCCATATTAAGTGTCGTTTTAACTTCATGCACATGAATTAAGAAAGTCATTTAATACTATCATTTAATAATTAAAATTTGTATAAAATTCCATCACCACCCCTTTATGGGAAGTTGAAAACTATTAATACAAGAGAGAAAATTTCTTGGGACAATGAGAGAAGTTAGGGGTGATATTGGAAAATAAATAATTTATTCTCCTAGAAAGTTGTAAATGACAAATAAATTGGAACAAATTTTTTCTTCTAAAAAGTCACTTATTATGGAATGGAGGAAGTATTAGGTTAGTAATTTCTAGGCATACATGTTAAACCCAGAATCAGTAAACCAATCCCAAAAAAAATAAATGCAAAAAAAAACAAGCCATAATTCAAATTTACGATCAAGGAGACTATAAAACAAAATTCTATCATAATTTAGTGACCTAGATTTCGGGGATAAAATTCATCTCAGCAAAATTATGCTTGCGAGTAACAATCAAAATTAGCTAATGGAACGGATAAACCTTAAGCAAGTGAGTTTAATTAAAAACATACCTTGAACTTAGCTTGCTTCAGGATCGGGGCGTCACCAGTAGCTCTTAGGTGGACTACAACTGCAAATTAATCAAAATCTCAGAAACAGGATTCAACAGAGACAGAATTACAGAACAAATCAAATAAATCAATCACTAGGGCTTTACGATAATTGAATGACCTTTTCGAGCAGCATTACTAGGAGACTCTGAAGCCATTGGATTTAGCTCCAACTTCTAACCAAAATAATATGTTTTCAAGTTACGACGAGTACGTGGTTTAAGCCGGTTGTGCTCCAAGCCTCCAACTGGGTTCCGGATCACAAATATATTACTCCCCGTGTTACTATCAGTATTATCATTATTAATATGACTATAAATTTTGCTTTAAAAGGTCCCATTTTATTTTATAATTAATTAATTAAATAAATTGTACAAAAATAAAATTATTACAGAATAATAAATTACGATCATAATTTTAATTTTAAAAAATAATTAAATTTTTATCAATAATATATAAGTCACGATTTTTTTTTACATTAATTAACTAAATGTCTCCTATATAAAATAAAGTTGTTTATTAAAATTTAATTATTATCATTATTAATATGACTATAAATTTTACTTTAAAAGGTCCCACTCTATTTTATAATTAATTAATTAAATAAATTGTATAAAAATAAAATTATTACAGAATAATAAATTACGATCATAATTTTAATTTTAAAAAGTAATTAAATTTTCATCAATAATATGTAAGGCACGATTTTTTTTAACATTAATTAACTAAATGTCTCCTATATGAAATAAAGTTGTTTATTAAAATTTAATCATTAATATATTTGTAATATACATTATAATTTTTTAATATTAATTATTATTTACTCATAATATTTTTCTTATATTTTTAATATATAGTTATTTAAGAATTATAATTGTTGTAAAATAATGAGTTGTCAGTATGATTTTAGTTTTAAAAGCTAGCTAACTAAATTTTAATAACTAATATATAAGTTAAATTATTTTTTTGTAACATTAATTAACTAAAAATCGCCTATATGTAATAAAATTGGTAAATAAAGTAATTTTTAATATATGTCATATATATAATATGTTTTTTAATTTATGTACTGATAATATTTTTAATATATAGTTTAGAGACTAAAGTTGAGTATAAAGTCTAAACTTAAATTAAAATCATAAATATGATTTTAATAAGATAATATTAAAATTTGTCGGAGCATAAAAAGAGTTTTAGTTCTAGTTAAATTAATCATAGCATTATTTAGAAGTATAAAAAGTGTTTTACTTCTAAATAAATTTTAGGTTTATACCAAAGACGAAAACAAAAAAAAAATAACTTTTGTCTTATTATATATTTATATAGAGTTATACACTGGCTAAGTGTCCTGTGTGAAACACGAATTTATTTTTTATTCCTTATTTATTCTATACATATATAATGATTATAAAATATTTTTTGAATTTTATTTTAATTTATTGTAGACAAACTTTACTCAAATAAACAATTATCAAAGACTTGCAATTGAATGTTAGTAATATGTTTATTTTTTTGTTGTTTTTAATTTAATATTCAGCTTATATAGTTTTTAAATTTAATATTTAGTTTTTATTTTCAATCTTTCGAATTTATACATAGTTATTTAGAGTTAAAAAATTAAATGAGTGAAACTTAAAAGCTTAAACTTGATGTTTAGGGAATTCTATATGACATAAAATTGTTGTAAATTAATAAGTTACCATCATAATTTTTTATTTTTAATGGTAACTTAAATTTTAATAACTATATATAGGTGATATTTGTTTCTAACATTGATTAAGTAAAGATTACTAAAGTTTAATCATTAATATATTTTGTAATATATATTACACTTTTTAATATTAATTATTATTTTCTCATAATATTTTTTTCTATATTTTTAATATATAGTTATTTAGGAATAAAATTATTGTAGAATAATAAGTTACCATTATGACTTTTAGTTTTAAAAATTAACTAAAGTTTAATCACAATATATAAGTCATAATTATTTTTAACATTAATTAACTAAATGTCTCCTATATTAATTATTATGTAATCATAATATTTTTTCTATATTTTTAATATTTAGTTATTTAGAGTCTAAAGTTGAGTAAAGTAAAATTATAAACATGTTTTTTAAGCTAAAATTTATTGTATGACTAAATAATTAAAGAACTATAAAATAAAATTATTATAGAATAATAAGTTAACATTAAAATTTATAGGACCATAAAAAGAAGTTTTGTTCTTTAACATTAACTATCAGTTTTTTTAATAGTGAATAATTTCACAACTTAACTTACTAATTGCGTATAATTTAGTTTAATTTTATTATTTCATTGTTTATTATTAAAATCTTATAATGTTACGTCATAATCATATTTTATTGGGGTTAAAAGGCAATTATTTCTTCTGAACTAGATAGATTCATATCTGAAAAAGGTTCATCAAATAATATAATATTAATTATAGTAGACAATTGGATGTGGTTTGGATTTATTTTATTTTTTAAAGCAAATGTTGTAATCATTCTAATACCAATAGTAAGTTAATTTGTGAAATTCAATTTTTTTTATACACATCATATATAAAACAAAAAAAACGTTAAAATAATGTTATTTATAAAATAAACTTGTGTTTTGCCTTCTTTTAAAAAAACTAAAATATTAAACACTCATAAAACACTATCATTATGTGTCTTTATAAGTTAATCATAATTAATTATTACAATTGTATATTTTAGTATAATTATATTATAATAATTCTGTAATTTATGTTGTAAATACTAATTCAAATTGCTCCAACTTAATATAGCTTACTTATGTTTCAATATTTTAGTTTGTGGATAATTATGATATAATAGAAGAATAATTTGTAACTATATGATAAATGATTGTTAAATATACTAACAATGATCCTTAGTCTAGGCTCATGAAAATCAATATTAGTAAAGTACTTTTATAAGAAATAAAATTGTTATAAAATAATAAGTTACTCTATAATTTTTAGGATTATAAATAGTGTTTTGGTTCTAGTTAAATTCTAAGTTTAAAAAGTGTTTTAATAAAAGTTAATAAAATAAAATCAAGTGACTTTAAAAAGTGTTTTAATAACAGTTAAATTCTAATCTCGTATCAAAGACCAATAATCAAAAGACTTAGTTTTGTTTTATTATATATGTATATAGATATAGATATAGTTAAATTTTAGGCTCATACCAAAGACGAAGACTAAAAAATAAGTTTTGTCTTATTATATATTTATATATATAGAAGTATATTTTTGTTCAATATCTATTTATTATCTCTAACATTATATTTTAATTATTTGCTTTAACAAGCATTTATATATATATATATATATATATATATAGAGAGAGAGAGAGAGAGAGCAAGGATTAAGAGCATAACTCTTAAAAAACACAACTAGCAGAACTATTTTAGCGACGGACCAGGCGACAGTTTGGTCCGTCGCCATAGGTCTGGTCCGTCGCTACAACCTTTAGGGAACGGACAACATATAGCGACGAACTATATGACAAAGTATAGAAAAGTGACTTTCTTGAAGATTAATTCCTAAATTTAAGGGTGAAGTAAAACAGAGTATAGAAAATTAACTTTCTTAGAGTTTTTCTAAAGCAAAGTATAGAAATTTGACTATGAAAAAAAGACTAAAAATCAAAATATTTAGGTAGATTAGTATAAGAAAAAGAGAAAAAATACTTTTATGTTGAGAGTTTAATTCCTAGATTTAACGTCCATCCAATTTTTGTAACGAAATGACCCAATTTAAAAATATTAATTAGTTTAATAGTGTAATTTAAAAAATTAAAAGTTCAGTAATGTATTAAGTAAAACGTGCCAAGTACAGTGAGAAAATCATTAACTTTGCCTATATATATATAGGGTCCGGATCCATGGCAACCGGTTGCTGGGGGTACTATTCCAGCAACCATCATCTCCACCGTTGATGAATATGATGAAGGGCTGAGATTTTAAAAAAAAATGCATTGCCGCTAGATAATTAATAATAATAATTTTAATAATTATCTTAAACTTTTAAGATAATTATTAAAATTTTAGTTATCTTAAACTTTTAAGATAATTAATAATAATTTTAATAATTATTTTAACCTTTTAAATTAAATATTATTCTAAAATTATTAGTTAGTTAATATTATTATTAATATTAATATTAATTAGGACGAAGGACAAAAAAATTTGAACAAAAAAATATTAGTTAGTTAATATTAATGACATTAATTTTAGTTAGTTAATATTATTATTAATAATAAAATTAGTTAATAATATAAATTAGGATATGAGCCAAATAAAATGGGACAAAATGGGGGAGAGGGTCAACCGCTACATGTTGTAGCTTCAAGGAGAGAGAAAAAACATCCAGCTGTAGCGGCAATGCACTTTTTTTTTTTAAATCTCAGCCCTTCATCATATTCATTAACGGTGGAGATGATGATTGCTGGAATAGTACCCCTAGCAACCGGTTGCCATGAATGCGGACCCATATATATAAGCGTATATACACCATTCAGTTTATAAGATAAATTAACTCTTTTTTCTTATAAATATATATATATATATATAATTTACCAACATACTTTTTCTATTTCGTCTCTACTCTTTTAAGAAAAAAGTGAATTTCACACAAACTATTTTTAAATTTATTCAACCTCCATTAAATTAACTCAAGCACCCAAAACTGGGTAGTTCCCTTTCCATCAAACAAATATCAGATCGACTGATTTATTATTAAAAGTCAAAAACTGAAAAAAGAACCCATTAGATGGCTAATAGCTTTAATCTCGTCCTCGTGACCACCATTGTCAAACACTTTGTGAAACTAGACAGTTTGTTTATTCGTCCATTAGTCCAAACCCTGTGACAGGAATATGGTTAATATTCATATGTTTTGATATTCATAGCTTTAATCATGTTGGTGATATGTAATTCGGAAACAAATCCCAGAAACTACGCAACACATTAAACAGTTCAATTAAATCCTTGACAATGAAAATACAGATGGACAAGTTAAATACCGCATTTCCTCAACAACAACAGCAACAACAACAACAACAACAAAAGAATAAAAAAAAGAAAAAAAAGAAGAAGTTAATAATGAATTGGTGTATCCCACTAATTACGATTCTAGAATTGGACACTTGTCACATATTTCCAGTCTCTGAACAACCAAATTATGTTTCCAACAATGAGTAACACTGGGCTAACATTCCAAATGACCCAGCGGCCAGCATAATGTCATGAAGAATCACACAACATACAGTTTCACTTGCGAGCGTGCAATTTGAAGGGCGTGAAAAAAGGATAGTACTTTTACTAAATATAAGCCAAAAAAAATCATTACAGTAATGTCAGGATGCTTACCAATGAGGGCCAAGAAGACGAACTTGTACTGATTAAAACCTTTTTATTTGCTGGTGTGTTTGAGAAGCAGAAGACTGGGAAGCCAACTGCTCAGAACTAGTAGAAGGCCTCATCAGGTGGTTGCCACCAACAGAGTTGCCAATCTCCTGTTCGATCACCTCCTTCGGATTGCTCGTATTTGTATCAGAGTCCGAGGGTTCCATCAATGCACGTATCTGAGTCAAAAGTAGTGTCAATAAGGAACTCCAAGCACCTAATGAGAGAATAAGACGTATGGAAGGCAAGTACAAAGCGATTATGCTCACCATATCGAGACGCTTTTTGTGGACATGGCTTGATGACTGGATGCACAATTAAACTTTATATCAATACAGATCTCATGAGTCTTTACTTTATTTTTATTTTTTGGTTACCTATATAAACAGCTACTGTATTTCATATAATGTTCCCAATGAATGGCTTATTGTTCTGATATAGCGACTTAATAAAGGCATAAAAAAATAAAAATAAAAATAAAACAACCATATCAATATACAAAAGATGCTAACTAGTTCAAAATATAAAAATCAACAAGCATAATACTAGAGTACCTTTTAAATGGTTCTCACTGGCAGAGTTTTCAAATTACATAAAAATTGTCCATCAGAAGTTTGGAATTTTTTTTTCTATGTGAACACGAATTCATTCTTCACAAAGGTAATTTGCACAGTTCAGTCTAAATTTTAATATAGCCCTTACATGCTGATAAACACATAGCTATAGACTAGTGCACATGTAATGAAACTCTCAAATAGGGAAAGTGAACTCTTACATCATTCTCTTGGTGTTTGCTCTCTTCGCTTGAGAACCCTGGAATAGTCAAACCAAAGTTTTTCTCTGCATATTCAGAAAACAAGAAGGATTGCATCAAAGCCACTGAATGTGGTCCACATTATCAGACGTTCTCACCAAGTATTACATGATATGAGACTAGTAAAACAAGCTTAAAAGGAAAGGTGAAAATCAATTATGCTACCTATATATGCACACTTGGACTGAAGCTACATGGCCCAGATAAGACCAATCTGAGTTGAAAATCAATTAATGCTACACGAATAGCACCGCTTTATGAACTTGGACTGCAGCTCAACCTAATTAAACCGAGTACATGGAACAGCCTTTCGTACATTCTTTAATAAAGGACACGTACAATTTTATATTTTACCTAAACCATCTAGTACAAGTGACAATATAAATAATTGTTCCAACTGATGAGAGCACATTGCATTTTCCTCGAATAACACAATGATAATATACTGATAGAATTATATCAGGATGCAGCGCATACCCAAGTGTAGCAATACATCTTTAGACTCCAGCATTGTAGAGTTACGATGCTTAGCCAAACTGCACGCAAATGTAGTAACCTACAAAAAGCCACAACAGAATTAGTTTATTAAGAGAGACCACATTCGTCATGCTAAAACATGTAAATCATCAAGTGCAAATGTGTATGAAACATAAGGTATCTCGCTATCTATGTAAGATACATCCCAAGCTACTAGCTGCAATACTAAAACCAAAGGCACAATTTTATAAATTCAATATGTCAACCACGAATTTCAAAAACCCAATTAAACTATATTAGGATGTTTCTGTAGACCCAATGGCCCTTGTAATTTTTAGGCAGTAAAAGTGAAAGAATATTTCTTCAAAACCGCAACTGACCGGAAAACACTCGGTTTTCTCTCACTAAAACCATCAGCGGAATAAACTGAGTACTAAACCGACCGGAGTTAACTGGTCCGGCTCATCTTGGCCGGTTTTATTGGTTTATTGTACAATCCTACTAACTACAGCCCTTCAATCAAGCAGTACATCCGAGATGCCTCTAACCCCACCCCACCGTCTCAGCCGACTAAGGATCAAAGCAAAGTAAATGGCCAAGCCAAACACAAGCCAAACAACGCACAATGACAAAGAAATCTATGCTCTCCCCTCCTATAAGAACGAATACGTTAGTGGTTAACAAAAACTCCATCCATGAAACTTGTTCCATAACCACCCATTACGGAACTATGCAAGAGCAGAAGATTACAGTCTCCTCGTGCCACTTTTAAAAGACACCAATCCTAAGAAATGGATTTTGGGGCAGAAAATGAAAATTCTTTCTCATTGCACAAAATGAAAATTCTTTCTCATATGCAGTTCGGATAGACTAACTGGAATAAAGTTCTATTAATCTGAAAAACAGCTCATTGACTTGATAAACATCTAGAATTTTTGTTACCAGAGCCTAATTAACCCAGCAGATAGGCTATTGTATCTGAATAACATGGAGCCTTTGCTTACAACCCCCTATCCATAGAAAAAGTCTGAAAACTTTCAACATAGGTCAACGATCCAAATTCTACAAAACAAATATCTTATTATACAAGGTTACTATGCACATATCCTATGCTGGTTACTTTTTATGTGAACATTGATCTAAAACAATCAGATTTTGAAAAATAATAGTTGAAACTCAAATCTAAGATAAAAAAATTATCAATTAAGGAAACCCATATTGTAGCAACTATTCTTTTTGTTTTGGAATAAGTAATCGCGGCAATCATTCGAACAATAAGTCTTCCTTTGTACTGAATACGGAACTTGATGAAGAACAAAAGAAGAAAAAGAAAAGGACACAAAACACAATAACAAGAAGAAAGAAAAGAATTTATCTTTTATTTAGCCCAAAAAAAAAGAAAGAAGAAGAAATGGGAAGAATGGGGAGTTTCATCTAATACTGCTCAGAAAACGTCCAAATGCAAAGCTAGTAATTCATGGAAATAAATTTTGCAACATCTTATTCTTTTTGAACCTCTCATCAATTCATAAAATTATATTCCCTTCTTGAACATGGGTGGGAATGTAACACAGGTTATGGATCAATTAAAACTTCAGACTGAAGCAGGGGTCAAGAGTGAGGAAAAATGTTTCGTTGAACATGTGGATGACTTTTCAAAACCAGTATATCAGGAGACCTTCATTTTGTTAGTTTTCATCAGAGTTTAAAGAACTGTAATATAGATTATACATAGTTGTCTCAGTTAGTTTCCTTAATTAATTTATTTATTTTGTCATAGTCTCGTGTGTTTTATTTCCTCATTGATAAAAATGACATGTGATATGCATTTAATGTCTTCTTTTAAGTCTATCATACACAATAGCTATTTGATTATAACTTGATGGTCGAGTAAAAAGTACCCACAATAGGTTATGGCGCAAGGTAAACACCAGCACATAACCCTGTATGTTGAATGTAACACTGATATAAAAATTAAAGTTATTAAACTATATTTGAGCATAAAGAAGATGTGTGAATTATCTAGACATCATAATGGTATGAGTAGACCACAGGAAAAAATGTGTTTAGATATAATTACAAAGTTCTCATGTTAGCAAGCCTCACCGAATCAATAAAGTTATCCGCAATCTCCAAAAGCAGATCTTCCACTTCGGGATCCAGCTTTCCTTGTGGGTCCACCTGAACACCAGATAACAAATAACTTGATATCAGTTCATATACGATTTATGATACCAACATTAATTATAAAACTGGAGTTTTCCCAATGTCAGAGAGAGGGAGAGAATGCTTGATATTGCTGAAGTTGATCTACTGCAATTCAAATCAAAGATCTCATTCTTTTTGACATTTGCAGAACATTGTTGAAATCTCAAGTTGTTCTTACAGTTGGCCTAACATGGTAAAGAAACTTAGTAAAGTAACAAACCACCTGTGAAACCAAATCCTGTATCCTCCTTTTCCCAAGAAGTTGATTGCTTGCTTCTGTTCCTTGGCTTGAACTCCCCCCTGGTGTGGTTGTTCCAGATGCAGTAGCATCTGGCTGTGATCCAGTAAGACTTACAGATTTTTGACCTGCGGGTGCTGCCATCCTTGGAGACTGCTGCTGCTGCTGTTGATGATGCAAAAGCTGTTGTTGAGTTGGTGGTGGTTGCTGCTGCTGCTGTGGCTGCTGCTGCTGTTGTTGGTGCAACTGTGGATTCCCCATTGGTTGCTGCTGTACCATTTGGGATAACTGCTGGGGGTTCAATGCCGTAGAACTTTGTTGCATCTGAGGAGATGAAGCTAATTGCTGCTGCAGAAGTGCTTGTTGCTGCCTCTGATGCTGAAGGCGGTACGAAGGTGAATTCGGTGCAGACATTGCTGGCATTTGCTTCAACCACTGTTGTTGTGATAGAGAGTTCTGGATCAGAGCCGGTTGTCCATTCTGAGCCAATCCAGATAACTGAGGGTTTATAAATGATGTCCTTGGTAGGTTTTGCGTTTGTAATTTCTGGAGATAAGAATAACATTAATTATAAACGACAAACTGCACCTGAAAAAGTCAAGGCAGTACTTATTCCACATTTTGAAATTATTTGTAACCACCAAAATGAGTAGATTACAGAAGTACTAATTTCATGTTTGGCATTGATCGTAACCACCAAAATAAATGAAAAACATAAATATGTAAACCCCAAAGGAGAAGTCGGTAATTGCAGCCTATGTAGCTGGAGAAGACTAATTTTGTGTCTACAGTAGCCTTTGTGCATCTCTTCCTAATTCGTAACCACCAAAAGGAAAATTACTAAAAACAATCTATGTCGCTTTTCCATCCTACGTAACATTTGTACTTCTCTACCTAATTTGTAACCACCAAAATAAATAGTACATTAAATTTTGTAATTTTCCCAATCAGAAATTTCCGAGAAATCCAGCAATGGAGCACTTGCACATTACTATATTACTTGTAAGAGACGCCTGAGGTAATTCATCATAAAAGGGGAATATAAACAATGCAAGAAAATATTTTAAATAAAAACACTTTTTCCTGTTATTCTCTCCTATTTTCTACTCCTCTAACATACGTCTCCTTCACACAACATTTTTTAAGAAACCAAATTAACTCTGTAGGACTCAGTTCGATACAAGTCACATTGAAGTGATGTCGAATACGAAGGCAATGGACATTAGGTAACCCCTGAACAGCAGGGAGATGCACATCTTTCAATCTCAAAATTACATATTTTAGCATCTTATTTATTTTAGGTTATTTTAACCTACAAACTGATCCTTTCACATAATTGTTTAACATATGTTTTATGGTTTGATAAACAAAAATCCGACAAAACATTAATTGAAGCTAATAGTTAACGAGAAAATATAACACAAAATCAAAGATATACAAAATTACATCACACCAACAACACTTAATTTTAAATTGATTACTGATAAGAACTATAGAACTACACTTAAATTTCTATTGTGTGTACTTATGGTATTAGTATGTTTACTGAAATGATTTACAGACTGGAATTACTCAAGGTCAGGGACAAAGCCAGGAATTTTCTTCCACGAGGTGGGGTGGGCCAGATTGGTTGGGCTGGGGGCTGGTACATAATGTGGCATGCTCAAATATAATACTCCCTCCGTTCTACAAAAAGAATGTCATTTAAGTTATGATCCTAGTTAATTTTGGAAATTCTAAATTTAAATTGTCATATGAATTTTTTTTAATTTTCAAAATAAAATTTTTGTACTTAACAATACATTGTAAATAGTTTATAACACTAACTATTACATTATTCAAAATCAAATAAATTAACATCAATTTTGAATCGGGAAAAAAAATCAAATGAGAATCTTCTTGTAAAATAGAGGGGGTATCATTTTACTACTAGAAATTAATATAATATAAAAAGTTCATTAATTAACAACACAAATTTCTTTTAGTTAGAACTTAACTGATAAAAAATAATATTTGAAAGTACTTGAGCAAATTACATAAATCTTAGGAGGTCTAGACCAAAATAACAAAATTTGAAAGGCTTAATTCCCCACCCCCCTTTCCTCCTCAAAATCTGCAGGTAGCTTGAACCCCTCTCCCCACACCCTAAAGGCGCTTAGTTCCTGCTTTGGGTACCAAAAAATCTTGAAATATATATTTTTTAAGTATACATCAATCAAAGCATGGAAATGGGTGCCAACCTGTTTACACACATTGTATACAAAAAAATAAGCATAGGGTACAATAAATTCCTAGGCCTCACAATCAACTCTACCCACTTTCTATGCACTCTAACTCCTCTTTGCAAAATGCAGGTGTCAAAAGTAGATACAAATTATGCAACAATATATACCCAAGGAAATTAACAAGCAAAAGGAAGACCTTAACTGACCATGAATACATTCTCCTCCTGAAAACAAAAGACTAAAAAACATATACTCTGTTCGTCTCAAGTTAGACATCCCTCTTTTTTTGTGCACGTGGGACACATATTTTAAGAGGTGCCGAAGATGTGTCAATATAATAAATTTAACATTCTCAACTTATTTATGTATTTATCAAGGTTGAAGGTAGGAAAAGACGGAGGAATAGAGGTTTTGAGATCAAAAAAAGAAAGAAAAAAAACAAGAAGTATAATCTATAAATAAGTTTCCCAAACATGCTAAACTGTGCTGCACACACTCAAGAAAACGCATCAACTAACTTGGGTCAGAGGGAGTAAGAGATTTATGGACCTCTTTTTTGTTCATAAAAGGGACTAAGAGATTTATGGACCTCTTTTTTGTTCATAAAGCAACCATTGTTCCTAAACTCTCTATAAGGTTGACCAAAAACAATATGGAGGCAAATCCTATACAGACTGTACAATATGGAGGCAAATCCTATACAGACTATGTACTTGCGCACATCTCCATGTCCCAGGAAACTCCACTACTGTCCTCAGCATCGCCATAAATCTTGAAATAGATTAGTTTGTTTATGATAATCTTACCATTTAAAGAAAATATATGTGATCAAAATTGCCTTGATTTAATGCTCAGTCGATGAAATCTTCTATTAAGATTCACCTCGACACTTGAGACTGACACTAAATCTAGTGGATAAAGGTGGAAAATGAGTTTCTAAAAGACTAGGTATAATTATATATAAAAGAATTACTTTAAACAATGGGCGAAGTGCAGAAACTTAGGAACTAAAAACAGGCTTTTGGCAATCATAATGGCCATTACAGCCTTTCATAGGCCTTAACGGCCATTAAGAAATAGTAGCAAGCTATATACTTATTGCATGTGAAAGATAAATTCCAATGTTTTGAGAATCCCCGTGTAGGTCTGCTTAATCCATGCCTGGGCGCTATGCGGTTCCTCTGCCGACTAGATTTGGCCATGCGCCTAGGCCCTCATCTAGGAAGAATAAGACATCTATCGCATCGGTTTAATAAAGGCTTTGAAGCTCTACAATACTTGAAATGAATATGTTATGCCTTATAAGTTTTTTTTTGGTAATTTTCATGTTATATACAATAGAAAAAGAAACTGATATTTTCACATATAAAAATGACAATTCCACATAAGTCTCTTCCAACACCGTTTTGTAACTGATTATTCAGCCTTTACGATATAGTCAAACAAAATTTTGGTTATATATGTTGCATATACTGCAAATTGCCTTATGATATTAGTATGACCTAAGCTTCTTACTGAAGGCTGTAGTTTATAATTTATGAGTGTTCCAAAAATACTAGGCGTCTTCAGGAGATAAAAAATCAAGGTGGTTTGGTAACTTAGAGCAAATGGATTAGATTAAAAGCCAAAACGGCAAGAACTAAATCGCAAATGCAAATACAGTGAAAAGCATTTCAATAAGTGAACAAATAATCAGATATTTGGCACTAAAAGAGTACAATACTGAAAAGTGTAAAAGCATCATTGTCCTGAATTTTTTTTTGAAACTATAGTCCAAACTTTGCCCTCCAAACTGAAGGTAAACAAAAAAAATTGAGAGGGTGGGGGTAGAGAGAGTGGGGGTGACTATTTAAAATAAAAATAAAAAATGAACATCCATAATTCGGGAGATATCTAGATTATTAAACCCAATCTCAAAATTCCTGAACAGGAAATTCACCATTGAGCTCGATATTACTCAGGTTAGGAATAGAATGAACACTGAGAAACTTTGCTTAAATGTTTGGACGCCCTCAGAAGTGACAAGCTACACTTTATAGTGTCTGGTTTAACCAAAAATGAGGCCTTGCTGCCTTGGATATTGAAAAGAGACAAATAAGCATCAACACTCCAGATTCACCCCATTTTGGTCAAGAAAGTAATACATATATTAATTACAGGTCAAGAAAGTTGATGAATTTAAATAAAGAACTAAGATCTAAACCAAAATGATACCTGTGCGGAGGTAAGTGGAGTTTGCTGGGACAGCTGCTGCCTCATTTGTCCTTGGTTCATACGCTGTTGTGCATACGTGAGTGACCCATTTCCTCTGATTTGTGAGCCTAAGTTAAAAGATCCCATCATCCCCATTGCTTGCATTCCCTGTAAAGACTGTGCGGGAGAATTCCCTGGATGGAATTGAGACCCTCCTTGTACTAACCCAGTTTTCTGCCTTGGCTGCACCGAAACTCCACTTGTCTCAAAAACAAAAACACAGAAAAAATCTCATAAAATTACCACATTCCTAAGTTTGTCAAAAAGAACTCCAAGAAACACTTAAACACAAACGGTTTAGAGTTTATACTGAAGCTAAAAGTTCAACTTGTCTTAGACAACACTTTTCAAAAAATAGTCTCAAGATCATAAAATATTATAACAAATATAAGTTCAAAAAATAGTCTCAAGATCATAAAATATTTATTGAAACCAATTCAATAAATATCCAGATACAAACATTTAATTACGAAGTTAAAACTGCTAATTAAGTAGAAACTGATACCTGTCTCAACTCTCAAATCTATTACCCACACAACGTTCTTGATAAAACCAGCACATTAAGTAAAAGGAACTTTATCATATGACATATTTGGACCAGTTCCTCTCCAGCAAAGAAAAAAAATGAATGAATCCCCCAAAAAAAAATGATTATAAACAGCTGAAAATTTGAGCTTATCCAACATAATATTTACATTTTAAATTATAACTATAACAGAAAGCCACTAACACAAATACCAACACAACATTCTTTACATAAACATCACCGATGTAACACGTGAAAAACAACTCCAAACTTGAGGAATTAATATCACATTAATTAAGCGCTGCAAATTTTAAGTTTCATCACGAAAGCCGAATTGCAAACAGTTTATACCGAAGCTAAAAGCTGGGACTGCAAATTGAGCTGGGCTGCTGCTGCTTGGGCGGGCAACATAGGCAAGTGCCCGGTTTGCCCCATCAATGCTGACCGGGTTAAATTGGCATTACCAATTTGACCCATTTGTTGTTGCTGATTATTTTGTTGTTGCTGTTGCTGCTGAGCATTTCCAGCGAAACTCATCTGACCATAAATTCCGGCCGCCGCTTGTTGCCGCATACCGGCGGCCAAACTATATTGTTGTTGTTGCTGGAATTGATTTAACCTAGACATTGATGGCGATCTCTGCATTTGAAAATTTGAAGTCGTCATCAAATTATTCTGTTGCTGTTGTTGTAAAATAAACTGTTGTTGTTGGGTGGAAGATGTAATGTGAATTTGAGGGATGTCAATTGAATTAGAAGGAGAGGCCAAAGCAGTAGCACCTAGGTTATTGTTTGAGGATGACGATGGGTTCTGCTGCTGCTGAGTTATTATTGTTGTTGGTTCCATTGAATTTGTTGATTGAATTGGTTTTGGAGATGATGACGATGAATTCTCCGCCATTTTGTTCTTTTTCTTATTATTCTTCTTATAATTCTGTACGGATATTCGGAGAATTGAGAGAAGGGGTATGGCTACGGGGCTAAATCATGAGAATTCATTGTTGAACTTTAGAGTTCTGAGTGAGGAAAGAGAGAGAGAGCTTTGACGGTGACCGAATGGTGGCTTACCTGTAATAAATGTACTGTACCATCATGACTTACATATATACACACACAACCATTTTATCAGCTTATTAATCAATATGTATATTTCTATGAGTATTTTGAATTATATTGGATTATTTAGGGCGTTTGATAATGTTAATAATTATACCCTCCGTCCTAAATTAATTGTATTTTTAGGACTTTTTAAAGTCAAATTGACTATTTTTAAAACTAATCTTTTTACTATTTTTGTTAACATATAGGTGAAGATATTATAACCAAAAGAAAGTATATACAATTTATTACTAATTTCAATTTTTATAATTTTAGAAATATATTTATATATGCTTAATTATTAATTTTAAAAATAGTCAATTTGACTTAAAAAAGTCCTAGAAAAGTAATTAATTTGGGACGGAGGGAGTATGTTGTAAGAGAGTAATAATTATTGTTGAAGTAAAAAATATTACTAAAAATAAGTGTAAAAGTGTGTTGAATGAATATTTATTCAAAATTAGAGATATATTTATAATTTTATTTTTTTAGAAAAAAAAAGTATTTTTCTTTTCTTTTTTTATAATTAAGATCAATATTAACTTTTTAATTTTTGAATTAAAATATTTCAAATCCAAAATTAATAAAATTTTACTTAATTTTAAACTGTATGATACAACTAACAAAAAATATTGTTTTTAAAAAATAACTAAACGACATTAGTTTTAAATTAAAAAATATTTCATATTGACTTAAAATTTTTTAATTTGATTTTAAATTTTAGTAATGTGAGAATATTGACTTGAAATATAATAGTGATAACATGATAATATTTAGTCTACCTATAACAAAAGTAATAACATATTAGGAATTTAATAGTATTATTTTATAGTTTAAAAATATAAATATATTTTTAAATTTAGAATACGTAAATTTTTGAGCATTTTATAAGATAATTTTAATTTATTAAAAAAAAATTGTATGACTTAACTTGAATGAATCAATTCACAAAATCTTAGAATTAAAATTTAGTGAGAATTTATTTAAATTTTAAAAAAGTTCCAAGTGTATAATTAGTAATACTTTTTAAGAGTTTACAATATTCATTCACAATTGTATTTACTATATGACATAAATTTATATAAATATTGGATTAAAAAAAAAGTTATAAATCGACTTTGTGTGACCCTTTGTACCGGAGATTAACATCTTTTTATTAAAACAAGGTACTAACATCTAAGAAAAATAATAATAACATTTATAAATAAATAAAAGCAACAATATGTATAATTCCCTTTTCCCCGATCGAGGAAGTATTACAATCATATAAAGCAGGCTAAGCAGCTGCCTATCTTTAGGACTTATTTACCATCTTTCTATTAATTTTGTTTTGGTAAATCCCGATTCCCGAATAAAAAATGCATGGCGACAAAACAAAAATAAAATAAAAAAAATAAAAAAAAAGGAAAAAAAATAAAAAATAAAAAATCAGCCCACGCCATCTAAATTATAATCAACATTTCCAAGTGTTTGGACCTCAGTAAGAAAGAGAGACGTTTTCCTACTTTCATACAACAAATTTGTAGTATGGGGATTATAATTTACATATATTTAAGAGGATTATAACAGTAGTTAAAATTGCCTTCAGCAGTTAAAAAAGAGTTCAACTGAAAAGAACTGCAAAGCCGTGCTCCAACTGAAGGCATTACCGTCACAAATAAGAATTCAGGAGTAGGTGTTTACAACAAGGTAGCACTCACTGGATTTGCAAAGAAATGCTCCCGGAAAATCAACTTTGACTTCTTGAAACTGCTCCCAAGAAGGCCACTCAGTATGGCGGGGGGCTCACGAGATGTAGCCTGATGCATTTTCCGCACAATGATGTTGTTATCCAGAATCATCAACTCCAACAATTTTCTGCAGCTCTACAAGATATTTAAACCCATTCATTAAAATCAGAGTTCCTTTATATGAGAAAACGGCAAGAACGTAGAATATTACAAAAACTTATGAAAATAATGAAAAGCATTAAAATTAGCAACTTACAATAATCATACATCTCATAACCAAAAGCTGCAACTACTAATAATCATCACCTAACTTAATACACAATTAAGGAATCCCCCGTCCCAAAATTTGATATACATTTCAAAACCGAAAATTTTAAGAAAAATTTACATTTTCCAAATATATCCCTAACATTTGCTAAAATATGGTAGTAGTAGTAGCTGGTAGTATTCAATCTGCATGACATTTTAGGAACTTCATGCGAATTTATAGTTTATTAGTCTATAAATAAAAATGTATCTCTGACTTTAACTTTGGAAGACAGGGAATATTAACATAAGTAATTGCGGGACCAGACAAAATAATAATACATATAATAAAAAATAACAAAATTGATGAAAAAGGAGAAGACAACGACGAAAGAGTCCAGGCGTAGAAATAAAATCTACAAGTTTCAGGCACAAAAGATTTCAATAACTCAAGTTCATCTTCACTGAAAGAGATATTTGATAGCATACCTGAGGATTCAGAACACTCATCTGACTTAGGACATCAACCTGCAACAATTAAGGAAAAGAATATCAAAGAGTCTGGAGATAAATACTGAAAGCCTTCTATATATAAATCAGACCCAATACATTCCAATATCAAGAAAAATTATTTCAACCTTAAGAATCAATAACACGAACTTTCTGAACGGAATAAAAAATGCTTAAGATCATGCTCCATATTTCTATCAAGTTTTCCCCTATTTTGATGAATGGTTTTCTGTAAGGTTATAAGATCTTTTGAAAGCTGAAATGCAATAATGAAAAGGATAATACTGTTATTTAACTTGGTACAACTTTCAAAGACGGCATCTTGTTATGAAAATAAGAACCTATATTAAAGAAAAGCCTGATCCATACTCCCTCCTAGACATAAGAGGGTCAAAACAAATTAATGAGTATATCTAGACAGGTCAAGAATCACAAATGTTCGGTAATGTCCCACCACATAATTAACTAAAATGAAAAGCAACAAGAAAAATAAATTTATCTCTGCAATTATCAAATCAGTAGCAGAATTATAATTGCATGTATCAGTCAATAATAGAAAGATGTCACTAAAACAAGACAGATTATTCTTGAGTTTAAAGTGATTTGCATGTTTACAGATTGTGAAATTGAAAATTTATATAGACCACTAAATTGAATGTATATTATAGCTACGAATTACAGTAGATCCAGGTATACCTTCTTTGCAATATAAGTATACAAGTTTTACTACGCTGCTTGTAATACCACGTGCTATACGGTTGGATGGTAAGATGCAAGGCATACAAATCATATGGCATCTCATAATAGGTAATTGATACACAAAAAGCTAAAATGGGAAAACAATTACCTCTAATATTCCTGGATTCTGCATCAGAATACCAAGAACACGGCGTACAAGTCCCTTGTAGACGACCTCATTGATGGTACCATCTCCATTTATCCAAGGCAATATTGGCCTACATAAATTAGAATCGCAAAGATGGAGTTCAAATGTGTCACCCTCCCGATGCCTTCGCGGAGAAACTCTGGCTTGCTGACAGCCCTCAATCTCATCAGCATTTTGTGTATTACTAGAGGATTGAACGTCTTCAGGAAGGTTTAGAATTGTAACTCTGTGCACATCTTCAACATTCATGCTTATGTACTTCTGTACATTTTCCCCACCATCTTCATGATCATTTGGATGAAGGGTCAAGTGGTCCTCATCAGTTATGCATTTGGAGTTAGTTGACGGATCCTCCTTAATATCTTGACGAAGTCCAGCCAATGAGGTCAAACAATACTTGGACCGATATAGGGAGTCAACAACATGGACAGAGTCATATGCATTGACCTGTACTAAAAGAACCAATAGGTCAGTATCAACCTGAACTGTTTTGCATCACTCAATATATGAATATACATTTAGTTACAAACGGGCCCAACCCTCCGATAGTTGCACCTTTCTATGGATGCAGGTGGTTAACATTCAAAAGTATATGGTACCTTAGACCTTGCTTCATCAACTCAATTAAGCATGCCAGTTCACATAAATTTGAACCTATACAAGATCTCAGGTCAAGGACATGAGAATGAAGTTATCTTTAATCAAACTGCTGACTTAAGAAACGAAGTTATGAACCATCATGTAAATTGGCAGTGTCAATTTCTTTGGCCTGGCCAACCAGCTTCGTCAGATCCTTGTTATTAACAAGGATGTGGAATATTGGCTTAAGGTCTTGAGATCAAATTTGTACGACTTACAAATCATGACCCCAAGGTTTTATTGGATTGCTTTCATCTATAGATTCTGAAATCTAAGGGGATCTGGCATATCCAATAAATTTAATAACATGTTTCAAATATTTCACATTCATATAATATTTTAAAAATATCTCCTGTATTTGTTCATAGTGATGCCTTGACATGATTTATGTAGGCTCACATTTTATGAATCTTCTCGCCTTTCCAATCTTAATTGGAGAAAAGACATTGTTGCAGAAGATTAGAGGATCTGGCTATTACTTTCAATTATTTTTGGAGGGATCTGGGATGCTTCATCATATGGAATTTCAAACCCTAATGATTAGCATGATGTGTTTAATGGAAGTCTGGTTCATTAATGAAATTCCATGAAGCATTGACCAAAATACTTCTACATTGATAGATAATCAGTAAAACAAACCTTTAAAGCTCTCCCAAATGCCTCGAGCACCTCAACAATAATTTCTGGTACCTTGTTCCCTAAAAAAGCACCAGTATAAAACATCACTATATTGGAATTAGTAAATATTTTTAACATTAATAGGCACAAAGAAAAAACACGCGCATAGAGCACAAAAGATAAGTAGCATACTGCATACCTTGCATGTTGATAACCATGGAGATTTCTTCCATGCTTAAGCCTTGGTCACCAGCCTTCTGGATGGCTGAATACACAGTTGTAAATTGCTCAGGTGAAAAAGATCTCCTTCGTTCTTGTTTAGAACCTAAATAGACCAGATTTTCAGCATAGCATGCCATAGCTTCCCACGGTGAATCACTGGCAGAAACTGTTACAGGGATATCTGTGCCAAAATTAAGGACTTCCTTCGTATGGTCAGATGAACAGAAGCCAACATGAAGAGACGAATTTTGTTTACTTCCACTAAAGAGAAAAGTGGCAGAACGTACATCCCTCTCTTTAAATAAGTCCACAGCATCGACTCTTGAAATTGTTGCACGACTTAAAGACAACCTAATACCAGGAAAACCTTTCTCGCGGCGAGAGATAATCTCACCTTCTCCAGCCAATAAAGGCTTGGCTTTCTTAGCCTTGTCATTACAGCCAAACTCATTGTCATCACATTTTCGCTTTGATGTTCTCGAGTCCTCAGCCTCTCCAACACCTTGATCTGGCAAGCGTGGTGATATTACCAGTTCTCTTGAAGAAAGTAAAGCAGACAGATAAATAACATCCCCACACTGCAGATTTGCAGGAAGATCAATCCCCTCTTCCATCAAATTCTTTTCTTTTTCATGGAGCCAGCTAGCAAACTTAGCTGCTCTTTTTCCCGTATTAGTTGGATATGGTGAAGAAGAAATTCTTTGGATGAATTGTTGCGAAAGTACAAAAGGACTAGTGCCACTACCACCAACCTGCCCAAGGGAGAAGAAATTACAAACTCAGAGACCAAAACACACATCATAGGCACCTACTGAATGAATAAAATCACAGGAATACAAGTGCAGGAGAAAGAGACAAGTAAATAACTAATCTAAATCAGAGATTGGGAAGATTGGGCCCTTCTCAAGAGTCAGATCCTCGTCACTTGGCAACTCCTACTTAATAGATTTCTGGTTTACTTATTTTTTCAGAGATATAGACTGAGGAACAACAAACGATGTTGCAATAGTACGAGTATTTACCATAATTTTTGCCTCTCTTAGGTAGTTGAAGGCAGCAAAAAGATCATGCTCAGAATAACGCCGGAGTGTTTCAGCAAGCAAATTTGGCACCTCTGGAGCTGTTGAGGTGCTCAGAAAAACAAGCTTAAAAAGCTCTACAGCATTGGAAACTGCCAAAGATTTATAAGCTCGTCTACTTACATCAACCCCTTCATTCAAAAATTTGATATACTTTCGTTGAAGGCGATGATAGCTTGATCGCCGACCAGATATGTTACTTCTAACCCTGCATTTCTGCATTTCCTTTCTCGGAATGGCAGATGAAACTAATTTAGTTCCACTGGGATCCTGCAAACAAGGAAATATATAAGAAACACTTTCTCTGTAGACTGTAAGTACTCTTTTGGTTATGTTCTCTCAAACTACTAAAAAAGCACAAAACTGAGTGAAGATGAAGCATGCACCAACGCGTACATTTACAACAAGATTTCATACTGAAAAAAATCGATAGGGGAGTTTTGGGCCCAAGTATGGGGACTCAAACCAGTTCATACAGAAAAATATTATATAATGAAAATTTTAAAAATTCCTACAAAGATTATGGATAGGAATGAAACAGAAATTTCAGGTCTTATCGACTCAGAGAGAGAGGGAGAGAGAGAAGAAGAATTCTGAAAAAATACCAACCCCCCAACCATCAACCATCAACCATCAGTCCAAACATCAAGCTTTCTAAGCGAGTCAATCAAGTATCACGTAGAGTGATGACTCAAACATATTATCAGACTTAATCATGTGAAAAATAATGAATCATTGCTGAAATTTAAAATGACTGGTAAAGAATTTTGCTGCATACATGCCGTTCAGCATCCAGATTTGGATCGGAACAGTCATCAGATACAGAATAGACTTCTCTGGGCGCCACCAGCTTGGCCATGCGTTTGTGTCGGAGAACCTCGTCAAGGGCAACCACTATCTTTTCATTGTTAAAATCATCCCAGCACTCTTCGGAATGTAAATCTTGACTTTGTTCATGACCATCAGAGACATTTTCGTTATAATTTTCAGCAGATGAACTATTCCTAACCATCACTCTGCACTCTTCATCACATAAAGATTTGTTCTGGAATTTATTAAGGTGCTTGGCATATCGTTCAGTAAGAATGTTACAGAGTCTCATTACAGCTTTTCTAAACTGTATATTACTGTTCAGTACAGCCATTCTTCTTCTGCAGGCATCAGGAGATGCAGGTATATCCGGAAGTGCAGTCCAATCTGTCCGGTGGAAGTTTGCTCCAAGAGCAGCACGGTGTCTTGCATACTCTATCACCAATTGCCTGAAAGATAAGTTTGTTTATGTGTAACCCAAAGAAAACAAAAATATTTCAGGAAGAAAAATCCATGAAGGAAGAACGTGATAGTATATCATAAAGTAGAGTGGAAGACCTTATTCATCTCATTAGGAAGTTAAAACACATTGATTAATTTATATTAGCTATTCTTTATTCTTAGTTTCCTAGGTTTCTCCACTCTCCCTTCCACTGCTGCAAACTAACAGATACACTCCGCCTCTCAGATTACAAGCCTCTCTTTCACTCTCATCTCCTAAACAAAAGAGTACCCAAAGTCAAAGAAATCTTTGAAGGCAAGATAAAATTTTATTATTTGATAAGTGACTGGGGGAAAATAATTAGATTAGTAAATAGAAGACAGGGAGATTAACAATGGTAAAATTATATCTACTGGGATGCACCAGAGTAGTTATTCGTGAAGCCAGATTCTTTTTCCAACATATCTCTCATCACATCACCCTTTGATCTCTCAGATATCCCACCACTCTTACTGCCTGCCTCTTACATATCAACAAAACGTTTGACTGATAAAGTTGGGCAATAACTGGTCTAAACCAACAACTGTTTGAAACTGGCGGGCTGGCAGCTAAACCAATTAAACTGAGATCTCTCATAGCCCACCGAATCGGCCAGCTTTGGTCTGTCCCCAATGTAAACCTAAAGTCTCAGTTTCGGCTATTTTCCCACTATAAACTCGGCCAAAACTAAAAGTGTACAGCCCTAACTGGATTTCCATGCAGGACAATTTAACAATCAAGATGATCAAACAAGGTCATGAACATTGTGGTTTTAATTCCCTATCTTTTAATCATTTTTGGTAAATTATCCTTGTAATTAGTTCATGATATTCTATATTTCTGCTACTCTTACCTATCTGTGTTTTCTGTCCATGAAAACTTCCTTTGACGTGTTGGTTGCCTTGATAATGCACACTTGGGAATAAAAGAATGGTCCTCATCATCTGCTTCATGTAATCCGAACTCTTCCATACCCTCCATATTCTCATCAACTTGATCTTTCAACAAATGATGTTCTCGCTCTCTTGAAGAAGTTTGTTCTTCTAAGAATTGGTCATCAGAAGATATATTACACAAGCCGGAGTCTCCAGCTACAGAATCAACTTTTACATGCTTTGATGTCCTTTTTGAAGATCGTTTCCTTTTCCGTGAAGATGAAGCATGTCTGCTATTAAGTGGCTTGCTTTCCTCTTCTGGATTTAAAAATCCTTGTAATCTAGTAAGACGCTTTTGTCGCTTATCATAATAGACACGAAGCACCTGCATGAGCAATTATTAAGAACTTCTCCAATAAAATAAGAAAGGTGAAAATGTTTTCATGTGGCTGGGAGTGTTTGATAAGAACAATGCACTTTAAGCACAATGTATTTTCTCTTAGAAAACATGGGAAGTAGTTTGGAAAACCATGATAAGTAAAGTGGGTCACTATGATGTGACAATAAATCCAAGTATCGTACTAAGCTAAGTAATTATTATTATGAAGCTCCATAAACAACCTGAACAACTGAACCTAATTAAGTCATCGTCCAACTACTTTGGGTGTCATGAGAAAAACCCTAAATAGAAAGGAGGAAACTAGAAGAGGCAAAACTGCAGCTTGTGACTCTACATGTCAACTAGCTATTAATTTGAACTAGCACTTCAACTGAAGAAAACAAAAGAGAGAAGAAAAAACATTGATATAGCAAAAACTAGTATCAGAAATTATTTGGATCCTTCATTTTCAAAAAGATGAGAGATGCATATTGCTCAGTAAAACTAAGCAACTTTTATGACAACATTCTTCCTTTTTAATTTAATATTCTTATATTACATCCTTAAAAGATTATATGAAGCTTGGGTCTGACCGATGCGAATTTTATATAACGTGTTTTCTGGGCACAGATAACTCGCCCTCCACTGCCAAGGCCAAGGGATTTGACAAGGACAAGCCACAAACTGCAAATTATGAGGAAGTGACAATATGGCGACTTTTTAGCATTTAGGGTCTAATCAAGGTAACAATATGGTGGGTTTTCATAAGATGAGTTCTAGTTATCAGTCAAAGCATGAAAGGCTGATACCTAGCATCAAAAAACTCTATAATTTACAAACAGAAGGTTGAACATAAAAATCTCGTTGCATAGTGAACCCTAAATCTAGTCAGCAATCTAATAATCAAATAAAAAGGTTACAAATTTGTAACATAACATAGATTCCAATAATCAAATATAAATATTGCAAATTTGTATAATATCTTGGATCAATTACACGTCGTGTAAAAGGTTTAACCTTGAACACCCTCAGTAAACCTTTATGGGACTGACTTTCCCAGGCCCACAACTGGATTTTCTCATCCAGGTCCAGTCCATTGTTGCTTACTAATCAAGTTGATTAGAGCTGCATCCATATAGTTAGTTGTCCTTATTGGACTTCTACTGACAAAATGTGAATTCTCAAGTACGAAAAAACAATCGAAAAGTATTTTATTGAGCAATCAAAAGAAGCTGAATATAGTATAATTGATAGGATGAAACGTCAATGATAGTTGTACACATAGCCAGCGATCACTAACAAGTGATAATCAAACCCAAAAGGCGTAATTCTTTTTTTACAGGTGAATAGAAAGATGAAGAAAATCCAGTCACTTGCTCAAAGAGAATCTTTTGGGAATCATCCTTGCAGGAAATAGGTAGGAGGAATGATGCAAGTCGGTGGTTGTTCTGATCTTAATGCATATGAAAAAAAATAAGAGAATGAGAGAGAGAGAGAGAAGCAGGTAGCCACCCACCCAACCCCCCAAAACAATTGTGAAAATTTCATAGCTAAAGAACTCTGACTCTATATATGGCATCAAAACTGCTAGCTCAAAAATATGATATTGACTCTAGCAAAGGCCATCTCAAAACACACAATACATGTATAATATAAATACGTATTTATAAAATACAAAAAAAATAACATTTATATATATATATATATATATATATATGAATGCCGACCTGAGCATGAAAAAGGCAAATTTATGATTGAAGGAACAAACTTCATGATAGAATCAGAGAGAAAAGATGATTTTCTGGGCTGTGAAAATCACCATATCACAATTTGATAGTCCGTAAAAAACATTTTCTTAATAGATGTAAGTTTCCACAATATAAAGCACAATCTGACATGGTCAACATCGAATCATTTGTTGAATTGGTGGATCATTTTACTTTTATTGGACAAGTAAATAAATATTTAAGAGGCCAATACAAAACTGAAGAAACATGCAACCAAAACCAAAAGCAAACAAACCTGCTCTAGAGTCAGATTGAGTTCCTTCGCAATCTTCTCACACTCGTTGAATGAGAGCTTTTTATTCGGGTCATTATTTACTATACGCTTAAGGAGCTCGGCACGCTGATCAGCAGTCATAACCCGCGCTGATGCCCACGATCGGAAAAGAAATACCTGGATAAAAGTTTTACATTTCACACTTTGACACAAGGAACTTATGATGGAAAATATAGAGTGCCATAGAGGGATGAGAAAGAAAGAATACATTCCAAAAGAAAACATTTTGGGGTAGAGAGGGGGGAAAGAACAGAACTAAGTGAGGCCTTGATTAGCAGATAAAGATAATTAATCATGACAAAACACCTTCATTGTCTGGAAATCATAGATTTTGTTTTTCCTAGTACAATTAAGAGGAAATATACAGCTCCCAAATGGAAAGCCGCTACAAGGGGAAAAAAATTGCCACCCACTCATGACGATGCAAGAATATGATTAGCCATGGCTTGCCACTGTGAAATCAAGTGAAGCACATAGTGCAGAAGCAGTTTTATTTCTTTCTTTGTTAATTGCAGTGGTTGAAAGATAAAACTCTTGTTTCAAGCAATGTAACGAGTACACAAAAGAAAAAGTACATGGGAAGATAATAATAACAACAACATAACTCGTAATGATCATAATAGCTAAAAAAGGTAAGAACTAAGAACAAAGGAAAGATTTTTAAAGCAAAAATTACTTGTGTCAAAAGGATAACAATACCGACACGGCTGAGGGCGCATCACAAACTTATACTATCATTTTTTAGAAAGTTACAAACTTATACTTAGAGATCTCTGGTTTGCATCCTCGAAATACACAACAATAAGATATGAAAAATGAAACAATGGTGTGACAAAGAGCAAACCCCTCTACTTCTTTTAAAGTAAAAGGTGAATTCTCATATGCTCCCCGCTCAGATGTGTTCTTCACAAAAATAAGGGAATCCAAGGGTTGGAAAAATGATGTAAACCACATTTTTCGTTACTGTTTCCATAGACCTGATCAGACATTTTAAGAGAGGGTGCATATGATGAGGGATCCAATCATACATGACGAAACTTCATAGGCAACTATACCACCATAATTAACCTATAGAATAGCTAACTAGAAGTGCATGCACACTACACTTGCCAACCAACAAGCGTTTTTGAAATTGTTTATTAAAAGAAAAAACATAATATTCAATTCACCTCATGAACTGTAGATCCAGGGAATGCATGTAAAGCAGCTTTTGAATCAACAGCAGCATAGCAATACTCCAAAGTATTCCAGTATTCATCAACAGCTTTTCTGCTAGAAAGAACAAAATCATGTCTGATTTGTGGGCGAATATCAAGTGAAACAAAAGCTGAAGGTGATGGAACCACTAAGACAGGTTCCTCGATGTACGGTTTGAGTTCTAGGGCATGTGTAAGAGTGGCATGCGGGATCTCAGCTGCATCTTCTGAATACTCACGACTTACCATTCGAATCAACTGCCATAGAATCCAATTGATCGGGGGTTAGAACATTCAACTTATTCACAGAAAAAGAAAGACAACTTTTTCTTCACAAAGGATTCTTATTTTTACTAAGAGGTAGGTAACATAAACATTAACTTATGTAAATGACATGTATTTTAATTTTTAAAGAGGAAAGGGGGAGAGGAAAAAGCTGAAAGCGGTAACAAGGAGCCCTTCTAGGCAATAACATATATACAAAATATATAATTGGCCTGCAAATGTTTATCTGCTTCTTTTTCTTCTTTTATATATATATATATATACACACACACACAAGTATCTGGAAAATATTGAATACATAAAAGATAGAATAAAATTATTAATTTGAGCTAGGAACATGAGACAGATGATGTCAAGAAAGGGAAAACTGGGAACAAGAGAATAATTAGTATATTCTAGTAGTAGTACTTTTTGTGTGCAAGTACTGTGCACATGGAGTTAGTTATATGTGAGTGAAGGATAAGGAGTGAGGTGTAGGTTAGGAGTTTTTACTTTTCAGCATTCTTTTTCTATAAATAGTTGTAAAAGGAGGAGTAACCTCCAAGCATTATGAATGAAGTGAATGAAATGAAGAGAAGCTTGTTTAAGCTTTCTCCTTATTTTTCTATCTCTCTCTTCTCCCTCACGATCTCAGTGAAGAACATTGAGATTTTTATCATTCTACATTGAGATTTCTATCATTCTTCCTCCCAATTTCTCTCTATATATCACTCTATATCCCTGTTTCTATCTCTATTTTTGGTCAAGATCCCAGCTAGGCTTGAAAAATTGGTATCAGAGCTCAAGTTCTATCCAAACTCATCATCTTCTTCGTCTAATCCTCTGTTTCTTCTCTATCTTCAAGTTCTAATTTCTTTTCTTCTATAAACCAAACTGAAATCTACTTCTTCTAGTCTCTTCTATCCTTCAAACACTACCCAGAAACAACCTAGACTTGGGAGGCTTATCTTCTTCAACCTCTTATTCTATTTTCAGATTCTTATTTTACTGTTTCGTCACTGTTCATAAACCTAAAAAACCCAAAAAAAAAAAATTCAATGAATTTTCTTAGTTTCTACCATCAAAACACTTTGGGTAGTTCATTACTACTAACAAACATCAACAACAACTTCAAATTCCAGCCACAAGGGAGCAGAAAACACCACTTCGGAGGCTCTGTTTTCCAGCATACCTACAACTCAGCAAATTCAAGTGTTAATTTACTTGTTTCAAGTATTAAACACTTTCATCTCACTCGTTCATGTCACATACAGATAGCCCATTCCATAAAACTCATTTACAACATCACCCACACATATTTTAATTCATATTTTGCTTGAACTTCTCTGTCGGTAAAATTTTTCCAGATTCTATGAATTAATTTTGTTTGATCTGTTTTATTTGTGTTAAGTGATTCATATTAAATTGTTTCAATCGTAGAGTCTTACAAGTTATTTCAGTCTACGATCGTAGAGTCTTATAAGTTGTCCCAGTCTACGATCGTAGTCTTAAAAGTTATTCCAGTCTACGATCGTAGAGCCTTCCAATACTAAACATTGTCTACTTATGTGCTAATATTAGTGCTTGTTATTACTCTGATAACTCATGTTAATATTAGTTTTGATCTTTTAGTGTTATACATGGTTATCAAGGCGTCGCCTATGCATCAAGTCGCTAGATAGACCGCAAGGCGAGGCCACGCCTTAGTGAAAGTTATCTCAACAAAGATGAACTGTCCAAAGACATCATCTAGCAGAGTCAAACAGCAACACGGATCCCCATAAATGGACAAATCGATGAATTCCGACTGCGATGGTACAAGTTCGGTGATGATCGGAAAACTCACGCGCCAGAGTGAGGAGGCGCGTGTCATCACCGGCGAACCTATTCATCTTAGCAGCTAGGTTTCAGTTGTATGTGGTGTCTGTCAGTGTGTGGTAATTAGTAAAGAGCTGAATCGACGAGTTCTTTTCCTTTAACTTAGAACATTTATAACATGGGTTTATCTGGAAAGTTGCGACTCATTTTGCAAGTCACTAACACCACATGTAGGTGCTGGAAGTTTGTGGATAGTGTTGCTTTGTTTATTAATTGTGCTGTGTCACTTTAGCAAATAACTCCAAATGGAGAACAGCCGGCAACAACTTATCTATTTGACCAAAATTTACATATTACTATTAATCTAAAAAAGTTTATCTTGGGATGGCAGTAGCCTTTAATAATATCAGTAAATAAAATAATGAAAAAAATAAAATAATAAAAAATATTAAAAATAATTAAAAAATAAAATATTAATAAAATAATAAAATAAAATAATTAAAAAATATTTACACATATAATAATTAAAAATGTTTACAATATATTATTTTAAAATAATATTTTTAAAAATAATTAAAAATGTTTATCTTTGTTTCTAATAAAATAATTAAAAAATATTAATTTCATGTCCTATGAAGGTATATACATATACTTTTATTTAATAATGAAAGTTTATTGTGTGTTTTAAATGGTATTTAATAGTCTTTATTAGGAAATGACAACATTTATTTGTGAGTGACTTTCGTATGTTTAATATATTTTTGAAGCAAAACATGTATGCGTATATATATAATTATAAATGCATAAATTAATATTATAAACGACTTATCGCCTAATGGACGCCTAGGCGGGCGCCTTATCGCCTAGGCGTCCCCGCCTAAGCGTCCAGGCACCTAGTAACCGACTCGCCTCGCCTTGCCTTAACGCCTTGATAACTATGCACGCTTCATTTGTGTGCTCATTTACTCGTTAAAATTTAACTAAGCTCTAGCTAGTTGAGTTTAAACTTGTTTGGCCTATGATACTCAGTTTGTTTCACTGAGGAAGTCCACTTCTCACTTAAATAGCTACTCAAGCTCGCTTACTCATAATCAGGTAGTGTTGCTGCTTGATAAATTTTTCAAACTCATAATCACACTTGTCCTGTGATTCATTTCATTTTTAGTCTCTATAAACATGGTTGGACCATCACAAATGTTGCAGCAGGACTTTCTGAGTTACAGAGAGTATACAAATGAGAAGTTGCAGCTTATTAACGAGAGAATGGACTACTTCATAGCTGGTATGAATGAGTTGTTGAAGCAAAATGGCTCAGATTATGAGGTGGGTTTTGTTAACCCTGTTGGAGATAAAAGGAAGTACAAGATGCTAGTTCACATGGGCCATATAGAAGATAAGGGACTTTTTAAAAATCCAAGTCATACTGAGAAGTTAAGGTCCAGAATAAATGAAGAAGGTGATGTCCAATGGAGGAAGAGGAACAATTTTGTTAAAGAAAACGAGGGAAAGGAACTCAAGCATCACAAGCTTGTGTTCCCATCATTCATTGAAGATGATAATGCTAGCAACTGGATCAAGGATTGTGAAGAAACAAATTGTGAATGAGCTCCTATATATGATGAGTATGATGAAGATAAGGGGACTCCAATAATTGATGATGTTTCAATAATTGTGAAGGAGCTCCTATATATGATGAGTATGATGAAGATAAGGGGACTCCAATAATTGATGATGTTCCAAGTAATGAGTGGCAGGCTGCTATTGCTGAGGGGGAACTTGTTTTCAACAAAGAAGGTAAGGTAAACAAAGCTCAGAAAACTAGGGAAACACAGTGGCCAAAGGGTGCATACCAGAAGCTTATGTCAAAGAAACCATGCTCAGCAGCATTTGCAAACAATGATAGAACAACACTTCATTATTGCACTCCTATATATGATGAAGAGCCACAACAAGAGGGAACAACCCCTATGTTTAATGATTATGTTGAGCATGAAGAGGCCCCATATTACGATGCTCCACCTAACTATGATGAATCATCACAATATGAAGGAACCCTAATCTTTGATGAATTTAAGAAACCAAGAGGGTTGATCATTTGTGAGATTCCTCAACTTATTGGGAGCCTTAAAAATGACACCAAAAGGAGGAGAAAGCTACTTAAACCCAGGGCATTCTTCCAAACCTACAAGCAAGAAAAATCTTATGAACTTGACCCCAAGATCAATAACCTATACCTCAATCCATACACCAACCTACTACCCTGTAGTTTACTTCGGAAACAAACCCTAAATATTGTCCCCTCCACAACCAACATTACTTTCACCAAACTACACAACATACCCCTCATTTCCTACCCCAAAACCAATCCAAATCTTATCTTTATAGACCTCAAAAAGCCTATATTGGGTATCCACCTTTAATGCTTTGAGGCTGATGAAAATGGGCAGCTACTTCAGCAGGATTACTTCAATGGTGAAGAGGTATGCAAGAGTGTTAACCAAGATAAGGCCATTGATAATGGTTTTGACAATAAACTTTTACCAATGATTGTTGCACAGAAACTTCAAGGAAGGAGGCAAAGATTTTCTGTAACAAGTGGAGAATTACAGTCATTGAATGTACTAGTTTCTAAGAAAGATACATGGCAAGAGGCAATCAAGGTTCAAGGTAATCTTAGACTTGAGGCCAGTTTAATTTTCAAGAATAGTAAACATACACTACCGGGAACAATTGATGTTGGAGGCAAGTTATCTATCATCAAGGGGGAGAGGTTTGTTAAGCCTGTTCCTTGGAGAGACAAAATGGGAATAATACTCGAGGACTTTCAGTTTGATAGTTTAGTTACAAGAGAAATCTGTATGAAAAATAAAGTTATGGCACAAAAGCTAATTTCAATTTTCTTCCCTGGAGATTCTCTAAAGCGAACAAACCCAAATCAGAGGAGTGAGACAACAATCTTGTTTTATGTGAAATTTCTAATCCCTATTGACCATGGTGCTGTTTGGATCCTAATGAATAATCTTTCTTTTGAATTAACATATGTTTATAAGTGTGCATTGATGCTCAACAGAAAGATAATAAGGGGTTATTTGTCCTACTTCACAACTCAAGAAAGGTTGGATCACTTTGGAGATGTGACAGTTGCAACAATAACAATAAACATGTTCTTTGCAACAATTGCTAAGACTGTTTTAAAGGGTGACTATCCATAAGGGTTGTATCAATTTCGGGAAATAATTGTTGATATGGCTAATCCACAAAATTTCATCCTAAGTGGAAACATTACAAATCAGCTAGTTATGATGGAGATAAACAAGTATCAATGGTGGTTATATTTAGAGGAAAATAAAAATAAGAAATCAAGGCATTATCAAGCTAATATCAAGAGAGAACTACATCAGATTTCCTCATTATTCGATAAGGAAAAAATTGATCAGGAAGCAGTACAAGTTTTCAGCAAGTTCTTGAGGATCAGCTTTGATCCTGGTGGACCAAAGATAATGAAAAGTCTAAGCTACAATGATTGTGAAGATAAATGCAAGAAAAATGGTTCCAGCAGATTTACTAATCCATGAGGACATGGAATTTCCAAGGGGGAGGAATGTCAGGAAAGGGCAAACTGAGAACAAGAGAATAATTAGTGTATTCTAGTAGTAGTACTTTTTGTGTGCAAGTATGTGTGCACATGGAGTTAGTTGCATGTGATTGAAGGATAAGGAGTGAGGTGTAGGTTAGGAGTTTTTCCTTTTCAGCATTCCTTTTCTATAAATAGTTGTAAAAGGAAGAGTAACCTCCACCGCATTATGAATGAAGTGAATGAATGAAATGAAGAGAAGCTTGTTTAAGCTTTCTCCTTATTTTTCTATCTTTCACTTTTCTCCCTCACGATCTCAGTAAAGAACATTGAGATTTCTATCATTCTTCCTCCCAATTTCTCTCTATATATCACTCTATATCCCTGTTTCTATCTATTTCTGGTCAGGATCCTAGCTGGGCCTGACAGACGAAGTTCAACCAATCTTAGAATAATCTAATTATATGAAAGGACATAAAGTGCTGCTTCTTTTACTTTTAGCATCCACCAAGTTCTCCACTAAACTTCAGGTAAAGCATACAGATTAAATATCTTGAATAACAAGAAGTGTAGCTTAGATGCAAAAATTATCAGGGAGAAAATTTATAATATGACTCGATCAATTATGATACCTTCAAACGTCGTAAAATGTCAATGATATATGATAGCCGTCCAGTTGCCTGAGTACCCATGAGATGCTTGTACTCCTCCACAGGAAGATCAGAAAGGCGCAAACCATTCCTACATTTCTCAAGCATTTCCTCAAAATTTTGAGTTGACCCTGCAACCTGTAAGAACAGCTCAAGTGGCATGGCCTTAATGGCTGCCTGTAGCTCAAACATTTTGCAAGTGCTGTGAGGATTATTTTGGTCATACCCATGCTTACCTGATGATAAAGCATCATTCCAACAAGGTAAACTTTTGAGGTAACCCCATAGAAAGATGTGCATGAGCTTTGTTCGAACCATCTTTGCTAGCACAAATCCATTAGCACGCATGGCTTCTGATCTCTCAGATTGAACATCTAATTTAACATTGTTTACAATTCTCTGGACACCATTCAGTACAGGAACTTCTCGACTCTTCTTCAATTTAGAAGATCCTTGGCCCCGAATTTGCATGTCAAACGACCTCACTCTCTCATAAATTTGACCCAATAATTCAGGAGAGACATTATTAACAGAAGGATGAAGAACCACGTCCATTGTACGGCTACGGCCACAGTTAGTGACGACAGGGACACCAACACGAATGCACTTACAATGTCCTTCCTGCTGAAGCTTATTCAGACTACGTTCTAGGGTCTTCCTGTCCATCATTGTGTGCTTGTCCTTCTCGAGGCTCTCCAGCTGCCTATGTAGATCAGCTTTTATCATGAACTTCTCTTCCTACTTAATGAAAAAAAGAAGAACATTTGAAACGGTACTAGATAAATGTAGTGGTGGAGATAAGAAATGAGAATCACTAGATGATGAAAAGACCTGTAAAAGTTCAAGTATCCGCTTCTCCCTTAGTGTGCTAAGTGCATTCAGAGTAAGACATGGATACTTCTGGTATGATCTCCGTTTTCGGGAAGTGGACAAATCATGGGGAGAATCTAAAGAAATGACGTCTGATACAGGTGTCATACTCACTATCTGAAGTTCTGTATCAGGAACTATGCGACTTAGCTCAGAAGCTACATTCTGTGAACTGCTTGGATAAGGTAGCATATCATTACACTCACCAACAGCTGGCAAACCCTGAGAAAGTTCTGGTTCTGTTGCAACATTTTCAATTTTTCCAGTGGCTGTAGCATCAGCGTTAAAAGTCGCATGATCTTCCCATTGAACCGTTTCAGTTGAGTTCTCCTGAAAATTTGGATTCCGAACATGTTGGATAGAAACTCCATCGGCATCAACATTATCTGGTTTACTTGGAAGAGTATTAGATGCTTCGGGATTGAAATTTCCAGATGTCCAAACTCGATATGCCACACCTCTGTTATGGCTTTCTGCCTGCAGATGCATTCCAAACCTAGAGAACATATTGAGAAGCCGAGTGTAGTACCGTTTATTGTTTAGCCCAAGCCTTTTGCATACCTGTCATAATAGTCAAAATATGCAAAGAAATCGATAGTCATATTCTGTCTGTACACAAATTGCATCTCATAAAGCAAAACCCTAATATAATTAGAAACAAATTGTATGTACAGAAATAATGATTCAAACAATTAAGCATACTGGTATTAAGTAAAGAAACGAAACATGATGAAGCTAGCCTTATGGGGTAATTCAGGCACATAGAGAACTATCAACATACAGGGATCTGAACTTGAACCCATGTACACATGTACACATGTTTTCCACAGATTAACTAACTCAATTTAGACTCATACATTTCAGTAAGCAATAAGCCTGGAGGAGAACTACCTACCAGAAAAAGAAGATAGATTCTCAAGCAGAAGATTTATGCATGGAACGTAAGTGCCAGAACATGATTCACAATATTCAAAAGGTGATAGAACAAGGTAAGCTGTGGGGCTGCACTTGTTATGTTAAGAGTGTACAAGCGACCTAAGAGAGTCATAGGATTTCTGAATGTAGACTAAACATTAACAGTTCAAATATGGACAAATCACAACCAATAAAGAAATGGACACACCTCGGTAATTGTCAAACCTTTGGATCCTTCAGCATCAATCATATCATAAACCTGATGTTCAATAGGAAGCTCTACAATCTGGTCGTTTATCTGACCTCTCTTTCCCAATTTTACTGGTTCTTCTGTATCAGGATCATCTGATCTACATCTAAGAGTTTTTGGCTCTAAATTTTTGGGAGAGAACTTCTTTAGAAGACGTAAACAGCTGACCTCCTGCAACATGTGCAAAGCAAAACAAGCAAAAACTTTTTTAACAAGTAATTCAAGCATAATTCTGAGGCGCAATATATGTGTTCATTTGGAAGCATAAGATGTGTGTAAAGCATGAGCTTGTCTGCATGTGTTGTTATAACATCATGACTAACATCTGTACCAAGATATTGACCCCCATGGAAGGCAATATCCAAGAAGTATGAAACAAGTAATTGACTGAAAATCATCATTACCATCTGCATTATTTAGTCATGGGTACAGCAAACTAATATTAATGATCAGAGGCATACAATATAATTTATGACCTATGCCACCATACCAGTGGAAATTTACATCACAAACTTGGTAAGTAGCTACTAATAAGCTAACAATATTTATTCAGCCACAAATTCAATTGTGTTGAAAAGATCTTTTTTCTTTTATGTAAATAATATTTTAGAAGGAAGTTTCAGTTATAAGTATCTGCAACTATAAAAGGATGCACAATAATCTGGAAACATACAACAGACTAGGTAATAAAAGTAATGACCCCCAGATGAAAGTTTCAGGTTGATACAGTTTTACTGGAAACAGTAGTGCCAAACATCATGGAGTGTTCAGGCGTTCAGTTTCATTTTTATATAGGTATTGCTTACAGATCATGAAGATAACCACATATGAATAAATAGTTCTCAAAGTTTATAGGTGTCAATCCAAGTGTTGTGACAATCTACTCAAGTTAACTAGGGTAAATATATAAGAAACTTAAGTGAAAAAGTGATGAAAGATTCACCTACAACTGGCGTAAGATGGTCATTCTAAAACCTTTTAATAGTAATTGATCCAACTATTGAGCTAGATACCTTTCCGTTCATGTCACAGTTCAGTTGATCAAAAATAGACAATTCTTTCATCCATTGATCACATCTTTATGAAATAATAATACAAATTTTACTTTAACCAGATGTTTGCCCGGTTTATATTTAGTCATCTTTCTCAGTTCAAGTTTCATTATGTGGATGTTGTTGGTTTTTTAGTGCCGTAATTTGTGATTGCTATACTGGGGAATCTCTTCTTCTCCTTTCTCTTGGTTTTAAAATCCTGCCATTGTGCTAGCTTTTGCTTGTGGTTTACTGTATGGGGTATGTTCCTTTTTGACTTGTAAGTTTCTTCTTTCTGTTGCATTTTGTTTTTATAATTTGACCACCTCTTTGTGAATGATAGTCCTTTTTTTCATTTTCTTAGGAGTCTTTAAGTATTTTGTTTCTTTGTAGGCTAATAAAATTATATTTACCAGTAGAAAGAAGAAATGTTGACAAGTATCAATGAATCCCCAAGTAATTTGATAATTGAGTTGGAGGAGGAACATCACACTCTATTCATCAGATGTATTATCAATAGATTATAACACAAAATGTATTGGGAGGTACAAGTAAAACCAATCCTATCTTACACCATCTGCTAAATATGACGTGACTGTTATTTTTATAAAGAAAATTTAAAATTATGGCATCTAATCAGCATATTAAATGAAAAACATGGTATAAAAGTAAGAATGATACCAAAGCAAGACTGTAAGTTGTATTGAGCAGAATCTCACGTCATAAACAAATATATATGACTTACCTTGGTATTAACTTTAGCAATAAAGTCCTCCACCACATGAGCATCTTTCAACCTGTTAAAGATCTAACAGCCCATTTTGAGGGTAAATAATAGTGTCTAATCAATTATAAAGATCCAAAGAGAGAATCAAATCTAAAAGTCACTTAGAGAAAGTTTACATTTCTCCAAGCTCTATGCCCAGAAGTTCCACGATAACCAAGGTCTCGTTTAATATCTGACACAATAAGAACCTTCAAGTGGAAAAGAGGGAATATATAAGCTTAACATAATGGTACATGGAAAAACAAACAGACTTGCATAAGATTTAAATATGAATGACCTTGCCATCAGCTTCCTCAAGTTTATCACATATAGCTTTTAATGCTGGGAGATAATCTTTTATATGCACATCCTCTTTGACACGCTCTTCAACAATGCTAGAACCAGATGCTGCACTTTCTTCATTATCATTGCCAGCCAAGGAGTTATCCTCTTTAGTAATTTCAAGTCTTTGTTGACAACCCAAATGCTTTGCATAGCGATACAAGTGGAGCATATTAGTGGTTACAATCGAACTATTTTTTGGCTCCCTATCACTGGAAGCTTCTTTCCTCCTTAAAATTGTTGATTGCCTCACAATCAACCCTCTGCATTCAAGATTTCTTAATATGTAGAAAATGTTGTTGCCTTTCATGCCAAATTCCTTAGCAAGTTCACTTTGAGTAATTCCATTTGCTCTACAAATGCAGAAAATGTTCAGAGACAACTGAGATCAAGGTTTAAAAGTATATTATATGTTAGATGACCTCACTAGTCACTACAGCCAAATGCAGTCTACATAGTCTGAACAACTAAGGTTACGATTGTTTGCAAAAGTGATGGGTGAGATAGGACTATTTGTACTAATTTATTACCGCTACGGACTATTTTATCCCATAATAAGTTCGTTATTTAAAATAGTCTGTAGTTGTAATAAATTAGTACAAATAGTCATATCTCATCCATCATTTTTTTTCAAACAAATATAGCCTAAAAAAAAAAAACCAAGCCACTATCAATTATACATAATTCTAGTTTATTGATGAAATCCGGATTATAAATAATTAAAACAAAGTAGGTAATAAAATAAAATAATGTTCATACAAGCCAATGAAACTAAAACTCGTGATAACACACTTACCACGTATAACTTGTCAACAAGTCTCTCACAAACTATTCACCACATTAAATTTAATATTGATTGAAATTTAGTAACATCCACCAAATTTCAAGCATATACAACAAAGTGAAACATCCAAACTCCGTTAGTTCGATTTGCAAGAATATAGCTCCCAACTAGTCTCGAAGTCCATTACAATCAACAAATATATCATCAATTTTTTTTTAAAAAAAATGCATACACAGAGGAGAATGATATGAGAGTTAATTTACAACAATAAACGATTAATGGAAGAAAGAAAAAGTAACAAGTACCAAAATCACTTACTCCCTCCATACCAAATTAGTTGTTCCCCCACCCTTCTCGAAGTCCTAAGACCTTATGTAATGCCCCAGTCCCACAAAGGACCATGTGGGATAATTTGAAACATATATATATAAGGCCTTAACTTACGAATAATACCTTCAGTCACGAATAAGGCCTTAAGCTTAATTTGTGTTCTTTAACTTTAAAACATTTTCCCTATCTGCCACTTTCTTTTGACATCATACAATGAACGTGATGTGGTGGTGTCCACTGACCACTGGACCAGAAAGGTACAAATAACATGTAAGGTGGATTTATATATATAATTTCCCATGAGCGAGAGTGAGAACATTGTGGGTGCGAGCAGATCTTTGCAAGAAGAAGATCATCTTGATATAAGTACTAAAAAAGTTAAATCCAAAGACACAGATGATAGATAGAGGGCTAGAGAGTTTGGGTCTCATTGATTCTGAGCATAACCCACATCTTTCCTTGTGTGAAGGGGATGTTGGAAATGATCAGGACATGGGTATTACAGGAGATAGGGAAGAAGAGATAGCGGATTACCTTCCCAAAGTGTCATTTAAAGAGAAATTGTTAGGAAAGGACAGCAACAAAGGGGAATCATCTGATCATCACATTTGGTTTAACCCAGCGATGCTATTTGATCTTTCGAAAATTAATATACAGCAGCCAGAACCGTCAAGGCCATATCCAAAAATTTCTTTAAACTCTGAGTTTAAAGAGAGGCTGGAAAGTAAATGGAGATCATCATTAATTCTCAAATTATTGGGCAGATCTATAGGGTACAATGCTTTGTTAAACAAAATTCAGTAATTTTGGAAACCTGAGGGTGACTTGGAACTCATTGACTTGGGCTTTGACTACTATCTTGCTAAGCTTGATAGTATGCGAGATACTGAAAATGCTACTGGTGGACCTTGGGTTATTATGAATCATTATCTCACTGTGCAAAGATGGATTCCTGGGTTCAAACCTTCATCATCACAAGTCTCTATGGCCATTGATTGGGTTGCGAATTCCTGAGCTATGCATAGCTCTTTATAATGAGGAAATTTTGTACTCCATTGCTTTGAGTATTGGCAACCCAATTAAGTTGGATAGAAATACTTATTGGGCAGCTCGTGGGAGGTTTGCTAGGTTTTGTGTAGAGCTTGAGTTATTAAAACCTTTGCAGAGCATAGTGGATATAGAAGGGAAATTATATAACATTGAGTATGAGAACTTCTCAACAATCTGCTATATGTGTGGTAGAGTTGGTCATAGGAAAGAAGAATGCAATAGCGGAATTGCGCGGGAAGAACAATGCCAAACTAAAGGTGGTGAAGAAAGAGCAATTTATGAGAAAGTGGAAATGACCAACATTAATGGGGTCGAGCCAATGTATGGGTCGTGGATGCTAGCTCCTAAAAGAAATTTCAGAAGGCCTCCAAGATCTAAAGAAAATGTTAGCTTAGGTAAAAATTCCTCATTCCAGAGAGGTGGGAAGGCCCAGTCCAGGGGCAATAGGTATGAGTCCTTGGGTGCCATGAATGGAGCCCTTGATCATGAGCTTGAGGAAGACCAGTGTGAACAAAGTTTGGGCCATGTGAATGATGTAAGCCCAAAAGGTAAGTTTGTGGATAGAGTTACTAATCTAGTTGGAAGTGAACCTCTTTTTGGCAAAAAAAGAAAACCATAATGGTCCAAGTCAAACGAGAAGAGTTAATGGAGCATCCACTAGTCAGAACAAATATCAAGGAAAAAGGATCGAGCACGTGAAGTCAACTCATAAGGCTGGGAAAGGAAACAGTGGACATGATAGTGTGCAGGTTTGCAAGGAAGACATGGGTGTATCTGCTGGTTTGGAGGCTTGCCCAGAACCTATTGTTCTGACAGAAATAGAGGCAGGCACGGTGGAAGATGTAGTTCTGAATAGTGATAAAGGTACTTTTCTTACGGTGCCCGTGTCCTCCCCCAAAACTCACCTCTCCATTAACAATATCCCTCCTCCAGGACCTTCTAAACCTCCTGACCCTTTTTGTGAAATTAATAGTGTCGTTGAAAATGGAATGGAGATTAGATCGACTTACGGTGGGAGTGCAGAACCTCGAAGTGAAGCAGCATGTAATGACGGAAAGACGCATGAAACTCCACTTTGTTCTAGCGACTAGATAGCCCACGTGATCAAAGTTGATCCCCTCCATCAAGCGATAAGAGTGTTCGTGGAATACTTCCCTCAGCAAGAAATGTCGGTGTTGGTCCAGTGATAGAGGTGGATATGATGAAATACGATCCGAGGGGGGAATTCTGAGCCATCCAATGGAAATGGGAAACATAATGGGGCGTTTGAGCCACAACAACTCTAATCTTATAATTATGAAAATCCTTACTTGGAACTGCCGAGGTGCTAGAACGAGTGGATTTCGCAAGAATCTTAGAGAATTGAGAAACAATCATAACCCGGATGTGATTATTCTTCTTGAAACGAATGTGAATGAAAGGAGTGTTGAAAGAATTAGCTCTGCCATGGGGTTTGCTGAAAATTTCAGAGTCCCAGTGGTTGAACAAGCTAGGGGGATTTGAATTCTTTGGAACACAGCTCAAGTGAAGATCGAAATTTTGGCTAACTCGAACCAAGTTGTCCACTTCTACATAGAAGACGATAGTAATCCTACGTGGGTGTGCTCTGCCATCTATGCAAATACTAACCCTCGTATGAGGGAAATTTTATAGAATGAGTTATTTAACATTAATCCTTGTTTAACTATGCCTTGGCTTGTTACAGGTGATTTCAGTGATGTGATACATGCTACGTAGAAAATTAGAGGAGCCTCGATAAATAATAATAGAATAAATAAGTTCATTGAAGTAGTAAATGCGTGTAATCTGATGGATCTTGGATATAAAGGACCTTTCACCTAGTCTAATCTTAGAAAAGGTTTTGCTAATATAAAAGAGCGTTTGGATAGAGCTTTGGCAAGCCTCCTTCTAAAAAACCTTTTCACTTCGAGATAGCTTGGTCCACTCATGAGGACTTTGAAGAAGTGGTGAAAACTGCTTGGAATTCTTTTGATATCCCTCTTGAGCACAGGGTGACTAACCTCATTCAATGCCTTAAGGACTGGAATGCTAATCACTTTAGTAATGTTTTTCGTAATAAAAGAAGACTTCTTGCTAGAATTTTGGAGATTCAAAAAAGTTAATGCCATAACCAGTCTATTTTCTTGTCCAATCCAGAGAGGAGTCTAATGAGTGAGTATAATCAAATTCTTGAACGTGAGGAGTTGTTATGGTTCCAAAAGAGCTGAGTGGAGTGGCTGGCCCTTGAGAGAGAAACACTAAATTTTATCATCTTTCCACTATCATGAGAAGGAAAAGAAATAAAATAAGTACCCTTAAGCTTGAGGGAGGCAATTGGAGTGTAAATAGTGAGAAAATATGCAATCATGTCCTGACCTATTTTAGACAACTTTTCACTAGTAAGGAAATAGGGGACCTCAGTGAGCTTCACTCCTTTTCCTATCCAAAAATTGAAGAGATTGATTGTAGTGAGCTGTGTAAGACCATCGAGTTTGAAGAGACTACTAAGGCTTTAAAATCTATGAAACATGTGAAAGCCTGGGGTCCGGATGGGTATCAAGCCTTTTTCTTCAAAAATATTGGGGAATTGTAGGTAGAGATGTCCATAACTTTGTAGGCAATGCTTTTGATAAGGGGGAGTTTCCAGAAGAGTTGAATGCCACTTTCATAGCTCTCATTCCTAAAGTTGAAAATCCAGAGAGTGTCACTCAGTTTATGCCTATTTCTTTATGTAATGTGGTGTATAAAATCCTTGCGAAGGTTCTTGTTGGAAGGATGAGACACGTTTTGACTACTATCATTAGTCCTCATCAAAGTAGCTTCATTCTGGGGAGACACACGAGTGATAATATTTTCATTACCCAGGAAATTTTGCATACTATTAGAAAATCTAAAGCTAAAGATAAGGGCATGGTTATGAAATTAGATTTAGAAAAAGCCTATGATAAAGTCAATTGGGATTTTCTTGAAGCCAGTCTGGATCATTTTGGCTTCCCGGAAAAATTTATCACCATCATCGTGAGATGTGTTAGAACGACATCCCTCTCTATTCTTTGGAATAGGGAAACTACTGCTGCTTTTAAACCTTCTCAGGGTCTCAGACAAAGGGACCCCTTGTCCCCATATCTGCTTGTCATCTACATTGAATTCTTATCCCATATGATACACCAGGCTGTCGAACGAAAGTTGTGGAGTCCTCTTCAAATTGGAAAGAATGGCATTAAATTTTTCCACCTGTTTTTTGCGGATGACCTCATCCTTTTCTCTAAAGCTTCCCCTTTCCAAGCCAGAAATATCATGAAGGCCCTCCAAAAATTTCAAGATTTGTCGGGTCAAGTCAAGTGATAAGACTTAACAAATCAAAAGTTTTCCTTTCTCCTAACACTCATCCGGATATTGTGAGAGGCATTAGAGAAATTTGTGGTATCCCTATCACTAATGATCTAGGAAGGTATTTAGGGGTCCCTCTTATTCATAGTCTTCTCTAGGAATACTTACAATCACATAATTGATAAAGTGCATAAACGTCTAGCTGGTTAGAAGAGTCGTTGCCTAAGTATAGCTTGTAAGACCCCGAAAATTTTAATAAAGAGAATTTATTTTTTTTCTTATTATTATTTTAAACAGAAAGGTTTTAAATCGATAACGATAAAGTTACTAGTGAAATGTGACAATTGATAAGTCGAGTATAACGCTAAATCACTATTCACGTGATCACTATTCACGAGGTACTATTCATGCTAAAAACGCTTTCTTCGATCTTCGAATTACGTCATAACGTTTATATGAGCTGGATACAAAAATTATACGATATAAATACGAAAGTACTATTCATACGAATATACTATTCATTTATACAAAAAGTCAAACCTGTATGTCGGGGAATATTCCTTCTGTCGGAGAATATTCTTTTTGTCGGGAAATATTATATTCGGTACCGTACAACGGCGCCGAAATAACAAAATATTAGTGGGCCCCGCAATGACAATATTGTCAGCGATAGTGGGCCCCATTGTCGGATACTGAAAACGACAGTATTTTGTCAACAGTATTATCACCGGCAACTGTTGAAATACCCGGTAATAAAAAAAACAGTAAAACGCGTTATTCCACAGTAGTACGCGGTATTTCACAGGCACACGGTGTTGCATAGTATTTTAAATTATTGATTCAATAATTGATAAAGTAGCAATTGCTCAGTATTTTGATTCAATAATTACAATAGCATCTGCATGATACTTTTTATTATTTGTCATGGCACTGTAACTCATATTATTTGATATGGTATTTTAGCATTATTGACGGATTAAAAGTGGAGTCTAACTTAGGGGTACCTAATTGAAATTGTGAAATTCACATGCAATGAACTATTGATTCACATGATGGAACTATTGGTTCACATGTGGGAACTATTAGGGGATGTTATGCAAGATTGATAATACTTGAGAGATTATATTAAAAATAGAGGCAAAGATAGAGGTACTAAAGTGTAATAAGTCGAGCCCTTATTGTGCAATTAATGAAACTTGGTTTTCCTATAAATAGGAAGGATTATCTTAAGAAAAATTCACACATTCCTTGCTTATACTTCCTCTCTCTCTCTAAATTTCTTGAGTTCTATTGTGAGTATTTGTGAGAATACTAGTATTGTCCAAGTTAGTAAACTTCATAGAAAGCAACATCCAATCACTTATTAACGAAGGTAGGGGATATCATTTTTTTCACACTCTTATGTAATATCATTTGCTTCCATGTTCGTAAGTGATATTATACTCATAAAAGTTGTTATTCATTCCGTATTAATTTGTGAGTATAACCTGTCCGTGCGGATTGACGCATGTCTGGTGAATAACCCTTCGTATTCATTACTTATTAATCTTTTGTGGAAATAATCTGTCTACGGGTGAAAATCCATTTGCAGTTTCATATATTCTTTTATACTCGTATAACGTATTATTTCTTTTGTACTCTTTAAGGGATATCTTTTTCTTTCACATTTCTCCATTTATGATAAGAAATCTCTGTTTGTTTCCAAAACCTTATTTTAAATGGTGAAAATCCCTGAAAATTTGTAGAATATCCTTAATAGTTTGTGTTTCAACTAATATCTTTTCACCTGAATCTTTCTATTTCGTTTGATACGATATAGTTGAATCGTGAATTTTATTCTTGAATATCATTCTTGAATTTGACTCCACAATTTGGTCATCATGTTGGCAATTTGGTCAACCTTCGACACTGGATAAATTAAACATTCATTCTTATTCTTGATCTCACTGTATTCATTCTATATCATTGTCATCATCCTCATACTTAAATTGTGGTGATAGTTCTCTTTGGCCCGTAGTGCAAAGATGAACTGGCGTGACATGATTTTGACCAAACTGTGTATTGGTATAATCATGACTTTTGGTGTTACAAACAAAGGCGTATGGTGAAAGTTCTCTTTGGCATGATCATGACCGGTGGTGTTATAAATAAATATCTTTGGCACGTAGTGCAAAGAGAGGTTGTTGAATATAAACTGTTGATTTGGATGTTCATAAACAGGAACTGGTGATTGGTGTTACAGGGATAAAATATTGGTGGTGATCCTTTAACTTATAGAAGATGGTAGATATTATAATATACTTGACTCTTCTAATGGATTGTTCGTTCCGCTGCAGTTGTTGTTATTGAACAATTATAATATCTTTAAATCTCTGATTTATTTCGGTTGAAGGCTAAAGATAATTTTATTCTTCATTATCTTAGTCATGATATTTCCTACTGGGCTATTTGTGCTCACCTTTTTCTTTTTTGTTCTATTGTTCTCCTCAGGAGAAAAGAGTGTAGCGGGGACTAGCCGGGGAATGGAGTGATGGTCTGAGACAGTAGAAGTATCTCAATACATTACTATTAGTTTGGCAATAAGTGTATTGAAAATTTAAGATGTATTTGTATTGTGTTGTCGTATTTTGCACAACACCGATTAGTTGTAAATGGGAAAATTCGTATTTATATTTTGTAGAATGTTATTGGCAACTCAAAATGGGTTGTATGAACCTATTTTGGGACGTCACATAGCTGGTAGAGCTACCCTCATTCAATCCATCAATGCTGCTCTTCCTGTTTACACCATGCAAACTGCATGACTTCCCTCTAATATTTGTGATTCTCTTGATAAAATAAATAGAAAATTCTTGTGGTCCAATAAGAGTGGAGGGAGAGGAGTTCACCTTGTTAATTGGGAGGAAGTTACTAAGACCAAATATGAGGGAGGGTTGGGCATTCGTAAGGCTAGGGATACTAACATAGCAATGCTAGCCAAGAATGGTTGGAAAGTGATTGGAGGGGACCAAGGTCTTTGGGCTGAAGCTTGGCAAGTTAAATATACTCGCAACAAGGATATCTTGGACTGCCCCGTTTATAAGGATGCATCCTCTACTTGGAAAGGGGTGGTTAAAAGTCTCAAAGAAGTGAAAAAAGGTTTTAAATGGAAGATAGGAGATGGGGTGAAGGTGTCCCTGTGGTTTGATGTGTGGGCTAGTCCCATACCTCTAAATGAGATGATCGATGAGGAGATTGTGGAGGAGGACTAACTGTTACAGATGAGTGATGTAATTGGGGAAGATAGGAATTGAGAGTTAAGTAGAGTTAAAACTCACTTAAATGAGGAAGTGAGGCAGGCTATATTGGGAGTTCCCATTCCTAGACTTTCTGCTGACGTGGATAAACTGATTTGGGGCCCTGCCTTGGATGGGATTCTTATGGCCAAGGCTGCGTATAATCATGTTCAAAAGTCTCGTGGGAATTTTAATGGAAATGGTTATGGCAAAATAAAATTCCCCAAAAACAGTCTTTTTATGGTTAACAATGAAGGAAAAAATTTAAACTAATGAGACTAGATTTAAAAGGCAAATGAGTGAGGATGCCAATTGTGCTTGATGTGGTGTTGCTATTGAAAGTACTATCCATGCTCTTCGGGATTGCTCCAAAGCCAAAGTGGTGTGGGAAAAGTTTATCTCAATTCGTAACCGTAACCTTTTCTTCTCCTTGCCTCTTCAAGAATGGGTCCGAAAGAATTTGTCTTCCAATCTTATTGCCCAATCTTTAACCAAAAGGAAGAGTACCCTTACTTTCATTGCTGTCCTATGGACAATTTGGAAATCCAGAAACAAAGTGTCTATTGAGTCTATCTGTACTACTCTTTTTGAATCGCAACGTTCCATTTTTCACCCTTCTTTCTAGCCTTAAACAAGCCTTTCCTCTTGCTACTGCTATTAAAAATGTGTCCTTGCAACCCCTTGTTATATGGAAAAGTCCATCAGTGGGGTGGCAAAAGCTCAATACAGATGCGAGTTTAAAGCATAAACCTTCTTTTGTTGCTATTGGTGGTTTAATTCGAAATGAATCAGGGAGATGGAACAATGGATTTTATGGAAGAATTGGGATCTGCAATATTTTGTCTGCTGAATTTTGGGCCCTTCGTGAAGGACTTACTCTAGCATGGGATATGAGAATACCCAACATTGAAGTTGAAACAGATTCAGAAGTTGCTGTCAAGATTATTAATGAAGGGGACATTAGCAATCATCCTGATGGGAGCCTCATTGCTAATTGCCGCCAACTTTTGAGGAAGCCTTGGAATGCTAAACTTTTATTCACTAAAAGGATGGAAATAGATGCTGAGACAAACTTGCGGAGATGGGACATAGTTCTAATTATGTTATTTGTAGTACTGGGGAGCCTCTGTTGAAATCCTAGCATTGCTAGAAGTTGTTTGTAGTGACTCTATTTCTTATTATGTTTAGGCCTTAGAGCCTGTTCGGCAATGACTTATTTTAAAATGACTTAAAGTTAATTTATAAGTCGTTTTAAATTGTGACTTATAAGTAAAAGCATTGGACATCAATTTGACTTATAAGTCAGAAATTAAGTTAAAACAAACTATGAAAGTGTTCAGCTCATAATGACTTATAAGTTAAAATCAAATGTAAAACTAAAAAGGATATTAATAAAAAGAGGGATAAAATAGATATTATATTTAGTCAAACTAACTTATTTTAAAATAACTTATAAATTATTTTAAAATAAATTACAAATACTTGCTTATTTTATTACTTAAAAATCAACTTATAAGTACAAAAATAAGTCGTTGTCGAACAGAAAAATAGTCACTGCCGAAAACGCTCTTAATGGCTTCCTTTGCAACAACAAAAAAAGGATATATATATATATATATATGGAGGAGAGGGAGAGAAAAAGGGCGAAACCTAGCAATGGCAAGGCGCTCAAGAGCGCGACGCTGGGGAAGAGAAATTCCGGCATCGGAGGCCTTGATATCGTAGATGCCAACGTAACTGTTGCGGAGATGCTCGACTGCAACAATCTTCAAATCCATCCTCTCGCAATCTTGGAAGGACTGAATTGAAGAGTCCTGAGAATCGTAAGAAACGCCTCCAGATTCGAACTGGAGGCCAGGGATGTTAAGGAGGTTGGTCCATAGGGCTTTCTTCACGTTGGCGCAGGAGTGAAGGCCGTGGGAGGAGAGAGAAGATTGGAGCTTCGACCACAGCTTCGGGAGTGTGAGCCCGTTAGCGCCTTGAGAGCAGATATCTTCCACAGCAGAGTGGACCACGGCATCCATTGAATAGAGTGAACACCATAGAAATACCCAACCGTTGGAAAATTGGCGGGGGAGAAGAGATTGTGAATGATTCTGCTTTTTGATCGGTGGATTTGAAGAGGGAACTTTTGGAGGTAGGTTTAGGGTTCGAATCGTGCTTGGAGAAGGTGATGCAAATTTTTGATGTATTATCATTAATTAATATTAGTATAGTACACGTTATTTTCAGAGTGGCCCCAATAATTTTCAGAGTGACCCAATTTTTTTAGAGTTGTGGCCCAATTGTTTCAGAGTGGCCCAACTGCCCAAGTATCCAACAAATTACTCGACATATACATATACCGTTGGAAGATCCAACTTGTTTGAATATGTCATACACACCACGACTTTACTCAAATTTAAACTTCACCTAATCAACCAGATATGGTTTGTGAATATATATAACTTATTTATTAAACAGGGTTTTACAGGTCGATATTAAATATACACAGTAAGGATCTTAGGCTCACCCTTAAAAAGCTCACCCCGAACTCATCCCCTTTTTGCGACGGACCCGGCGACGGTTTGGGTGTACAACCGTCGTCTATACTTTTAGCGACGGACAATATATAGCGTCGCTAAAAATATAGACGACGGTTGTACACCCAAACCGTCGCCGGGTCCGTCGCAAAAGGGGGGTGAGCTCGGGGTGAGCTTTTTAAGGGTGAGCCTAAGAAATGGACTGTAAATATACATATGTAAATATATAGGACATGTAAATATATAAAATATTAAATATTAAAAAAATTACTCACGCATTATTATTTTATTTTATCGCGTTTATGTGATATTAAATTATTCATTATATAAATCATTTTTTTATATCAAATACATTCATAGATCTTGGTATTTATAATATACTTTTTCCAATCATATTACCTAGATAGTATAAAACATTTTTATGTTTTCACAGCCAATATTTTTTGTCTTAGATTGTGATTTATCCATTTACAAATACATTAAAAACTATGTAATTAGTTGAATTTATACTTCTATAGTTGTACTCGATTATACTTTTAGCACTAAGATTTTCAAATTTTCATAATATTTTTGTCACTGGACATAAATTTATTGTACTTTTATGTTTAAATAAGTAAAGTTCCTCTTAACTATTTGATATTTTAAAAATATTATAGTTTTTGAGAATTGTTATTTCCAAAGGTAATTTTGATATTTCATAAAATATTTCTCACATTAATGTCGATCTCATTTACTAGCCGGTGAGTGGGGTCTTACGAAATATCAATTAATCTTGTGAAAATCGGTCTTACTTAGAACTAGGATGAAAATTGAGTTTGTATCAATGTTTAAGGTTTGTTTACTTGATAAATGATGAGTTGCTGTTTTTTTTATGTTTGACGGAAAAGAAAAATAAAATAAAATTCAGATTTTGATTTAAAATTAGTTTGATTTTAGGCTATTATAATAAAAAAAATTGTTTACATTATTTAGTCTCCTTGTTAAATTCCGCTATTTTATGATGAAATTTTTGATAAAAAAAAGTGAAAAGCTTTTTCATCAAATTTTGAATTCTAATTTATATATGAAAAAGGTAACTGAATAAGAGAATTGTATCCAAATTTAGTACACATTCTTTATTCTTTTTTTTAAAATTTAAATTGTAGTAATATAAGTTTTAAAAAATAAAACAAAAACTACCAAATCGGTATATATATATATATATATATATCTAACAAAACACAACTTTGTTTAAATTTTCTGTTCACCCTTAATAAAGTATCAGGACTGTACAAATTTTAGAATAAATCTCACCGTTAAAGTGCCGGAAGCACAGGTGAAATGCTAGTATATATAGAGGGTGTGGAATGGTATAATCACGTGTACACCAGAGTCGTACGTGGGAGCGAAAATCTTCCTAGACCTTTAATCAACAATTCAAATGTGGAAAGACAAATTTTATGATGAATTGCAGGGATCTTATCTTACTATACTTTAAGAGCGGGGGAGTATATGGCAAGTCATACTCTTTGCGAGGGAAATTTTTGTGCATACTTCGTAAACCTTTCATTTTAACTGTTTGCTTATATTGAAATTACCTCTAGAGGTCTATGTAATTTTGTATTCTATACGAGTTGAGTGGCTTTGCCACAATAGTCCTTCTTTTGTAACCTGATGTACCAAAAAAAAAAAAAGGAAAAAAAGAGGTAGCTTTAGCATTATTAAGGTTGACAATGCATTGATCACGATAACATGAGAAATATTAATGACTTTAAATTAAAGTTTAAACTTTTAAATGAGATTTTGATTTAATTTTTTTAGGTGTACTATTTTATTACATTTTTAATAATAAATAATACTCCATATATATATACTAGCGGTAACCCGTGCCTCCGGCACGAAATTTTTTTTGGAAAAAAAGAAAAATGTAGAAGAATAAGGTATTGGAGATAGAGTTTGGAGAGGAAGAAAAATGTAGAAGAAGAAGAGAAAATAAAGAAGAAGAAAATAATGAACGGTCAAATTTATATCAAACTTTGGATGACTCAGATAATTTATTAGATAAGCGAAAAATTCAAAATTATTTATATTTTGTTATATAGATATATATATAATAATGACATATTATTTGGCGTGATACATGTAGATGTAGCATTTTCCTTAATATGAACAGAGAGTGAGAATCCCGCAGCCCGCAGGTGAAGTAAACGAGGTGAGATAGAAATATCCACACAAACACAAAAACACACAATCAGTCACAGGGTCCTCTCCTCGCTTCTTCCGTGTGAGCTGTCAAATCTCACACATATATAATATTTATTTATTCACATACACTCGTTTTTCTCCTATATCTCTCCCCCTTCATGTTTACGATTCGATTCGATTCAATTCAATCTCTGTTTCACCCAATTAGATTCCTCAGCCGCCACTCCGGATAAAATGTTTGTTCCAAAATTTCAAGGTAAGCCGAAACAAAAAAATGTTGGGAAATTTGCATACGTTAATTCCTTTGCATGTTTTGCTTTATGGTTTGTGAAATCTTTCTTTTTAAATGGATTACTTGCTTGCTTCTTTGTATATGTAATTGACTTTTCCGAGTTAAAGACCCATTTTTTTTTCTTTTCCACTTTTGAGAATTAGATCTCTCCTCTTGTTTCTCAAACTTCAATTTACTCATCTGGGCATCAATTCGGTTCTGGTTTTGCTTGGAAAAATATAGTTCCTTTTTGTACGAATTTAATCAGAGCTTTGCGTTTGATTTTTGGAGACACAGAAAAAGGTTGCTTTTATTTTTTTTAGGTAACCGGAATTGGCTTACAAAAAGACCCTCTTCCTCTTACACTGGATGTAGAATGACATGAATGCTTTAATTTTACTTCCTACATTGTATCTCAACCCAATTTCTTTTTAAATCATTTCGCACCTGTTTGTTTATTAGTATTTCAAAGCATCCAAAGAAAAGATATGGTTTTAGTAAAGCTTTTTTTTTTTTTTGCCTATGTTTTCTCGTAGATTCAATTCTTGGTCTAATAATTTATATATTTTTTTCGATGCAGAATTGGTTGTGGCTTTGATTGAATAGTAGTTGTAATCAAGATTCAAGATGGAAGACGATATATTTTCAAGCTTCAGTAATGGAATACAAGTAGACGGCAAAGTTTTACAGACATTTCAGAGGAGTTTTGGGCAAGTCCAGAATATTTTGGACCAAAACAGGTTGCTAATCAATGAGATTAATCAGAACCAAGAGTCTAAGATCCCTGATAACTTAACCCGAAACGTGGGTCTAATTAGAGAGCTCAACAACAACATTCGAAGGGTAGTTGATTTATACGCTCATCTTTCGAGCTCCTGTGCGAAATCAATTGATGTTTTATCTGAAGGGGAATCTGCCGGGACAGCAAAATCCGATTCAAAAGGTGGTCAGAAGAGAATTAGGTCTGCTTGAATTCATCCTTGTGCTTTTTATCCCTTAGCAGAAACTGATGCAATTTTCAATTCCTGGGGCGGTATAATGTTGTAACATATTGTAACCCTTCATTTCCAATCGTTGCCCTTTCACTTTTACTCTCACCATTTTTGTTTAGAAATAACAGTTTGATTTATCTCACTGTAATTCTGTGTAGCCCACTGAAAATCAAGTATGCATTTTTCATTTGAAATTTTGAATGTGTGACATCATTCACTTTTTTTCATTTAGGTCCACGCTATTACTGGAATGTTGTTTAATAATCCCCAGTTTGGATATGTCCTTTCAGAATGCAGTATTAAAATCTTCATGTTCTTATCATGATATGTCCGTTCAGTTTTTGCCAATTGCATTGCATCATCATTCTCTCATGAATTTTACCTTCTATGCTTTTGATGGGAACTTTCAACTACATCCTTTAATCTTTTTTTTCCCCATGTTTGTATTAAGATATTCCGTTTTGTGTCGGCACCTGTTAAGGCCTGGAAGGAATGGTTGGTATATACTCCCTGTTTTTTAAAAAACTTTCCCAGAACATCCGGACAGCAAATTGTTTGTACTGCACTGCCTATGATTCTCTCAGTTTTGTCTTTTGGGAAAGTTAGAACATGTACGTCTGTAATGTCTTTGAATATTGATGGGTCAGTCCTTGTGTTGAAGATGTTTCTGCCCAGTAGTCCTTGGATAATCCTCACCGCAGGACTAGATTCTAATTAGTGGATTATTAGCCTTTTGACCATTGTTTTGTCCCAACTGATGGTGATATTTTAATTAGTACTCCTTCCGTCCCTTAATATAAGTCGTTTTAGAGTTGTGCACAATTATTAAGGAAATAATTGTATAACATTAAATATAATATCAATCGTTTATATTATCATTGTATTGAAAAAAGAGTGTTATTTATTAGACAAAAAATAATGAGAGAATCAAAATTATATTTAATACTTGGTATAATATTAGAAACTAAGTAATTAATACTTACTCGTAATTCTCAAACGTCATATATTAAGAGACAAAAACACTTCTCTAAAACGACTTATATTAAGGGACGGATGAAGTAATGAACTAGTTCAATGGTTTAAACTTTATTACGGAAATTTAAGCAACGAAACTGATTGCTAGGAGTAAACAGGAAGTCAGAGGGCCCCGTTCTCTTGGGGATGAACGTGTATCACTTGAAACTGAAGTTTATTTTGGTCGTGCTTTCATCTATTCCCCTTTTGTTTCTGCACCTTCCCCTCTCGCTTTTTCTTTTAATTTTTTTTTAGTAAACAATAAATTCATGCTTTCTTCTTTAATGTTGGTTCTTGAAAGTTGAAAGCAGCAGTCAAGATCTTACCGGCCGGATATATTGGTAACATAAGTTCAGTGCTACAATTAAATAAACTCATGCTGCGCAAAATGACAGATTAGGTGTTTAACCTTCAAACCATGGTTAATTGCTTGTCTATTGAATTTCACCCACTTCATGATATATTCTTACTCGCAGGGAAATAATATCTGTATGTGTATATATATATATATATATATATGTATGTATGTATGTGTATGTGTGTGTGGAATCAGGAATGTAATATTTTTGGCCGTTGAACATCACTTATAATTTGAACCACCACACTCCCTAACAAAATAAGTTTTTGCACATCACACGACCTTCTCTTTCCATAATACTCCTGATATATGCTCATTGAAAACCGCCATCCATACTGTGATAAGAGCAAGAAAAGTCTAGGAATTCACAAAAGATTTGAGTACTCCTATCAGAACACCTAAAAGTGATTGTAGTTCAGAATTTTATTTTATTTTATTTTATTTTTTGGGGGGTGGGCTGGGGTGGGGGGGGGGGGGGGCAGAAGACAAACTTATCCGTAATGTCTACCAATCCAAAAGAAACATGAGGATCAACGAAGTAAAATTCTCGGGTATGATAACTAGTGTCCTTATTTCTAATAGATAGAAAATAAAAACCCGGAAAAAAAAAACATACAACAAAAATAGCATTTACATTGTTACAAGTACCCTGATCTCGTTTCATGTACACTCCTACCATGTCCAGCAAACTTGCCTATGCTGAGGTTTGGTGGAACTTGGCTTTGCATTTCAGCAAGCTCTCTCACTCGAACCAGAATTGTAGCAGGGATCGGAATTGAAGCAGGTTTTCGGGAATTATCCATCTACATATTTCCAATGAAGTCAGTATCAAATGTGCACAAAGATAGGCAATTTACTGAAAACTTATGCATGGCACAAGGTATTAATGGGCTCCATTTTCCAAAAGTCATCTCATCATATTATGGTCAATGTGATTGGTAATGGATACAAGAAGAAAAGAACAAAATATGTACGACTCCAATACTGAAAGAAGACCTTCACTCAATAACAAGTGTATAATCACAACCAAGAGAAGAAGTGCAACATTTATCTTTTGTTTCAAATGATTATGCAATTTTTCAACACCTTTGCTGCATATGTAGAAGCAGTCCTCTTTAAATCAAAACATAATCACACAACTAAAACTGGACACAAACACATTCTGGAAAAATTGCTCACCCCTTTATCTGCAGGCAATTGTGCAAAACTAGCTCTCAGCAAATTCCTCCACTTGTCCTGCAAAATGATAACTTGTTTTCAGCTTGACACACAAGCAAAAAACCCGGCACTGTACTAACTGCCAAACCATCTCTAGGCACATATATTTAGTTCCATTTGAACAATTAACCAATTACAATGAGACACGTAAAATATATACCTTGAGATCAACTGAGGTTCGGTATGAATATGATGCAAAAGAAACCCTTTTTATCTCAGACCACCTACCCACGCCATACCTAGCTACACCATCAACTAGCTTAACCACCTCACTCAAGGTCCAAGGGCGATGATGTTTCCTTCTCATACCACCGTTTGCTGTAGGAACAGTTACTATATTATCATCTGAAGTATCACTGGATGAATCCATGTGCTGAAGCGACACATCATGTTTGTCCAAGTCAGTTGTTTTTCTTTCCAAATACTCTTCAGTTTTCTCTCGTTTAGTAATAAGCTATACAGACAGAAATTTTCAAATTCATTAGTTTCTAACCCAGAAATAACAAAATACCAATAGGATTTAAAATGAAAAACTATAAATCGAGGCACCACACACCAAGAGGAAAAAAGATATGGAGCCGATAAAAAACCCAACAAAGACCCAAGCAACTAAACCGTGAAAAAAAATGTAACTGAGTTTCAATCAAGTCCCTACGATACTGATCTACCTTAGTCTGAAAGTTCATAATATTACTTATAATGTTCTGGAGAGAGAATGTCAAAAAGATTATAATCACCGAGATGTACTGTTATGGGCTTAACCAAATAAAAAAAGAAAAAGAAAAAAGAAAAACACCGGTAGAATGCTTAACATGGGAGGGACTACATCGGTGACTCGACATATGCAAGTAAGTAATTGCATCATATTTTACTCCTGAACAAAAAAACAACCTTGTATTTGTTCTACCTAAATCAAACTGACCTCCTGAGCTGTAGATTGTTTCTTAAGAAGAAATAATTAATTACCTTTGGAAGTTAACAAAATACTTTAAAAGAAAACTTTTGAGTAGAGGGAAAATACTGATATTGTAACACCTCGTCCCACATCGAAAGATATGAGAAAAATTTGTCTGTATATAAGGAATTAAATTACTAATAATAGTACATTCAGTTATGACTTTTTGGGTGAGCCTGTGGTGGGCTAAGATGACCCAAGAAGATACTATTAAGCTAGTGGTTTAAGGCTTGGTTTGGATGAATTTGATTCGATTTGGACTTTGGATTTGACCAAAAATTTGTTCTGGACTCGACATTTAACCCGGGTTGTTATATATGGTATCAAAGTCGACTCTTGAAAGCTCGGATAGGGCCATCTGATCGAGTTGCCGAAGGTGAGAACACGAAGGCTGGTGGTATTATCGAGACACGAAACCAGCCGGTATTATTTCACAATGATTAAAGAGGCAAAGATCTGTGGACCGTGTGTGTGATCGGTTCTGACGGGGACGTTAAAAATTTAAAGTGGAGGAGTTTATAACACCCCAGTCCCACATCGAAAGATATGAGAAAAATTTGTCTGTATATAAAAAATTAAGTTACTAACTGTTGAAAATGAGAGTCTAAGAGTGTTCATGTAATAGAACAAATAAGTATAAGGAATAGGAATAATTCCATTATCTAATATTACTCTCTAATTCATTGTTATTTTTACATAGCATTACATTGGTTTATATAGGAAATAAGATAGCACACAATATAGGAAAACATGGAGAGGATAACATGGGGAGGAAAACATGGAAACATGTTTTCTCACCTAACATATTCTAACACTCCCCCTCAAATGCAACTTTACATAGAAGGGACAAACTAAAGTGCATTTGACAAAAATATGAAGAAAAAATTGCAACAACATAAATGAGCCATCATGACTAGCAAGTAGCTGAAGAACATGAGGAAAGCGCCATGGAAAGTGAGCTGGAATCACCAAGAAGCAGCCAACGCCGAGAACCAATGTTGCACCCATGTGAGACCCAAGTTGCACAAGCCAACAAAGAACAAACCGAAGCGAAGCGAAAAACCATACGGCTGCAAATGAGCATGACGTAGCATGAACAACCCCTCATGCAACCTAGACCATATCATATCTCATATCTCCCCCTCAAATGCAGCTTTATATAAAAAGGACAAAATAAAGTGCATTTGACAAAAAAGGAGGACAAAAAAAAGAAAGGAAAAAAATCAGAAAGATGCAAACAACATAGTTGCAGATTCTAACCAATTCAGACCCGGGACCATATTGGAAAAGACATCAACAATGGATTCCATGTTGGAAGAGACATCAACAATGAGTAACATATGGGAAGAAAGCATAGCAAATATGGTGCATCAAAGAAGAAAGCTGGAAAACAGCAAAGGACCAGCAAGAAAACCAACATGGGGAGATACTGGACACTCGAGAAGCGGCTGAAAATCAATGGATCACCGCCGGAAAAAGGTCGCCGGAAAAATCGACCACTGCAGATGGAAGGAGGAGAGAGAAAAGGCACGCTGGAAAACTTGTCGGGAAAAGTCGCCGGAAAAGTCGTCGGAAAAGTTGCCGGAAAAGTCGCCGGAAAAAGTCGTCGGAAAAAGTCGCCGGATAAAGGATCAAGCTCTGATACCATGTTAAAAGTGAGAGTCTAAGAGTGTTCATGTAATAGAACAAATAAGTATAAGGAATAGGAATAATTCCATTATCTAATATTACTCTCTAATTCATTGTTATTTTTACATAGCATTACATTGGTTTATATAGGAAATAGGATAGCACACAATATAGGAAAACATGGAGAGGATAACATGGGGAGGAAAACATGGAAACATGTTTTCTCACCTAACATATTCTAACACTAACAATAGTATATTCAGTCATGACCTTTTGAGCGAGCCTGTGGTGGGCTAAGATGACCCAAGAAGATACTATTAGGCTAGTGGTGTAAGGTCTGGTTTGAATGAATTTGATTCGATTTGGACTTGGAATTTGATCCAAGATTTGTTCCGGACTCGGGATTTGACCCGGGTTGTTATAGATATGCTACCAAGTGTCCAAGTGATCTTGCACTGTTTAATTTTCTCTTTCTGACTTGCACATCAAATTGATAAAGGATTAGGGGAACATCATACCAATTTAGCTCTTGGCTTAACAGCACAGTAAGGACATATCTACTAAGCTTATTAGCAAGTCAGTTATTAGTCCTTTGTCTTAATACTAATTTTCTTTTTCAGACTAATGTATTCTGATATTTCTAAAAGATGACTCCCGATCCGATTAGGGTTATAAGTAAATTAAATCCAATAGATAGCTAAGTAACATTTTAAAAGATATACAACAAGTCCAGACATAACTTCCATATTTGTGGCACACAAGTAATTATATCTTATGATCCCCTTTCTTCTGCTCTTGTTTTTAGCCATTTTTTACCTTCCACCATTAGTCGTATGAGTAGATGTTCAGACTCTTAAGCCTTTTTTGAAATTTCCACCTCAAAATCAATGTTACATGGATACGGGATCCTTATCGGGTGTGGGAAGTGTCTGAAACTGGGCCCTCCTACTTTTTAGAGCATTTTTCACTATTTTACACTATGTGGAGTATTCAGCTGCCACAGCCACACCCGTGTCGACACGGGTATTTCACCCTCAAATGAAGAGTTCATGTAACATAACGTAAAATACAATCCTAGACCCACCCTCTTTATACCTTTCCTTAACATAGTTGTCATGGCGTCACCTAGGCGTCCTAGCGTTAGAGAAGGAAAAAGTGACGCCTTGGACGCCGAGCTGTCAAGGATCACGTCTTCGTAGTTGGCCCAAGTTATAAGTGATTAAGTCATTTTGTATCCATAACTCAACATAACCCACGGACTTGCTATGTGATATAATTTTATTACTTATTAGACTTGTAATGTGTGATGGGCGTTGACTATGTTGATTCTTTATTTTTTACGTCGTGTTTGTTGACTTGTTCTACTAGTTTTCAATGTCAATTGTTTTATTTTTAAATTTGTGATGTATCCATATAATTATGTTTTTAATTGGATTCTATACTGTTAGTTATGACGTTTTAAGTTTTAATGTATATAAAATTGTTCAATATACTTTTTAAGTAAAATAAACAAATGTATAAATTGCACATTGTTAACAACTTGTCGCCATACGGACGTCATGGTGGGCGCCTTATCGCTCAGGCGTCTTGGCGGTCAACTACCGCCTCGTCTCGCCGTGGCGCCGTGACAATTATGTTCCCTAATCGCACTTAAAACATATATGCAACGGACGATTTGCGTCAATGTTTATGCAAGAATGTTCCTTTGCAACTGTTTTAAATCTATGAAAGTATTCTTTTCAATTCCATGTCAAAATCCTAGAGCATAAAAAATTTCCATTGCTAATACTCCTTTGGATGCATACAAGTCAATAGGCAGTCTGGGGACTCTGGCACTTAATCTTTTTCCTTAACCATAGAATTTTATATTCCATTTGGTTGATATTTAATTTCTTTTCTGAGAGTTGATGCAGATTTTAGAGGGTATGTGTAAATCAAGGCTTACATGAACACACTCCCCAAGAGCTATGCAACTGGAAGCCCGGAATGCATCTTGAAGGATGGTACCCTAAAGTTGCTAATATTTAATCATGTGACCTCCCCCTTTAAAGACGGAGAATGGAGAGCATTATGTTTCTCTTCCCCCCTTTTTTCCCATTACATTTATTTGTAAGTACAAGAGCTTAATACCTCAGTAAACTATCAAATCTCATTGACTGACACCCAACACTAGTCCACCAAAAAACACAAGGTGTGCATCGATTCATGTAACAAATGCATTGTATTTTCATAAATTAATGAAATGTTTGACAACATTAAAATGAGATACCAATCAAATTGATGTTATGAGAAAGTTAATACTTACAGGCTGTTGCACCCATCCAGGGGCCGGTCTAGTTTTGACGACTTTGTTCCCTCTTCCGGTAGCTGGCTGAGAATCACATACGCTAAATGCCTTTTTTACCAGCTTGGCAGCCATGCCCATTCCATTGGGTTGAAGTTTCTACAAATTGAAATTTTTGTCACATTAAAACTGCATAAGAGAAATAGTTCCAGTAGCATACCATTTTACTATAAAAAAAAACATCAAGCTAAAAACAAGTGATAACAGCAGATAAGTATGTTCAGTGTATAGAATTATTGCCTCACTGTAGAAATAAGAGGACACTATTAGCTAAATACTCCCTCAGTCTCATTTTAGAAGTCATTTCCCTTTTTTGGATATTCTAAAACAATTTCAGCATTGAATTTTCATTTGAAATTACAGTTTTGCCTATGAACTTTATGGGGTCCATGAAGAAACCATCAAGTCACCCACAAACATATATACTGCAACATATTTAATTAAGGAAGTGGGATTCATTATAGATAATATCTAACTTTGTACAGTTTTTGTACTATTCTCCTCATTTTCACATGCGTGAACTTTCAACAGCGACACTAAGAGGAATGGACGGAGTGGTGCTAGATATGACTTAAGAACACTTCTTACTAATCACAGGCATGTATAATTACAATTCTAAAGGCATATTAACAAAGCATTACAGCGCATACCATAGAAATGAGGTGCGTGAACCAAAGAAGCACTAGTCATTAGGGAAGGGGGAAACAGGGCACTAGCAAGCAGTAGACAATCATATTTTATTACTTGCTAGAAACATATCACCACGGTTCAAATTATTCTAAGCAAAAGCAAAACATAGATACTGATCCCTTACCATGTCTATTTCACATAACTTTTTCTATTTAGAAATTACAATGTGCAACCCTGATCCCTTACCATCTCTCTCCTCTCACGGTGTCTCTGATCCTCTATATGTCTCTCTTTGCTACTAGAAATACAGATCTACTGATTCTAATAGATCTATTACATTTTGTAAATCTTAGATTTAGTCATTTAGGAATCAGAAGGTTAAGAAGTAGAAGCCTAAAGGAGTCTCTTGTGAAGTAAAATAATGTTTGCAAAAATGGCAGGTGTGAGAGAACATTCAAATAAGTAGGGAAAATGTGTTGTTACAGAGAAACTGGGGTAACAATCATTAAAGCTCCACAATGGCTTTGACGTAAACTTACAACTCCATAACAGACGTGCCGTGAAATTCAATTTTGGCGAGAAAGGGAGCGATTAACAGATGCAGCACCCAGAAAATCCATGACGTCGCAACTCGCAACCGTTTCTGAAACTATGATATCAACTGTCACAATATTAAAAACCCCAAGTATTTAATATAGTCATAAAATCCCCAACATGTACTCTCATCAAATAAAAATTCAAAACAAAAAATAAGAAAACTATGAAAAAAAGAGAAGCCAAAATTATAATGTCGGGCTAATTGGATGAGCAACTACAGAGAACCACACTAAAGTGAAAACACATAATGTGATTTACCAAATTGAACAAAGTAAAGAGTGCCCTTCTCATGTAAAAAATTGTAACAATCAACCATAAATAGGTAAAAACTAAAAAGGGATTAATCCAGATTAAAAATCCATGTGGCATATAACTCTATTAGGATTTTTAAAATATTACCACGAGAGTCATAAAGTTTCCTCTTGGACGTCCTCTTCGAACCCGAGAAACATATGGAATCTGAATCCCAGAACCTCCAAGAGAATCCTGACTGGTGACAAGCGGCCTCCCATCTGACCTAACATTTTGAATAGGCCCGACACAAGTTCTTTGAGATGATTGGCCATGTCCAGAATTTTTAACTTGAGAAGTTATTTTCCCGTTATTTTCCCTGGATTCTCCTTCTGAAACTTCTTCAATGTATCTCCTTGTGGGCTTCCGAACCCTTTTGACTGATCTCCGTTCCATGCAAGGATTTTCGCTATCGTCATTATATTCCAAACTAGGATTTCGCAATGTCTTGCTGGAATCATTAAAATATTTCTCCATTTGCTTTTTCTGGCCAGAACCTCCACATTTCTCATCCATTGCTCCAATAGCAGGATCCTTCGCATGTTTACTATCCGCAATCTTACTTCTTCCTCCTTTCTCTTTCTTAACCACATTATCTTCTATTACAAAAGTTGTAGTTGAAACATCACAAGAATTAGTCAGTCCCATAGCAATCCTTCTTTTAAGCCACTGCTTGTCCTTGACAGAAGTTTCCCGTCCAAATGTCGCCCTGAAAGTTTCATGAAGTTCTCGAACTGAAAGGTTGTCTAGGCATATTTCCCCTTCCAACTTAGAAAAATCAGGCTTCCAGCTACTACAGACGGTAGAAGTTAACAATCCACTTTCAGTCTCCCCACCTTGAGGACTTGAGCATTGCCCACCCCCAGATTGACGAATAATGCTGCCATTTGTACTTGCTGCCGCTGAGGGAACAGATTCCTATAAGCAAGAACACTAGCTATTGAGTATTGATATCCATTAAAGTAGAAAAAATGCTTTTAAAGAAAGAAGAAAAAAACTATAAAACCTCTTAATGCTCAACTTTTTGTTGATCTCCATAAATTTCAAAAATATCTAAAAGCTGAAAATTATTAAGAAAAACGAAATCCTAGAAGGTCGTACTGGTTAATACTACCTCCATTCCAAAAACTATAGAAATTAAACCTTTAATGAAGCTTAAGTTTCTAGATGTCCTCTCAAAATTGAGACAGAGAGAATAATGGGCAAACACTAAAAACTGCTCGTAAGGGAACTTGTTAAGGAATACTTGGAACCTTTGTTAAAAAGTACTGGAAAGTGTTGTATGGGGCCTTGTTATAGTGAAATTAGTTTAGTTAATCTTAGAAAGTGTTGTTAGGGAGAGTTGCTAAATTGCATGCAATGCTGTATACCTAATTTTATTAATGACAGTTCCTTTACAAAACCTCATGACAGTGATGCCTTAACAAGTGCCCTTACGGCACACATTAGCAAGTACCGACAAATAATAACAAATTAGAAGGAAAAGCATGGTTAAAAAAGACTAGAAATAGGCAACCCAGATAAATTGGAATAAATTTATTTTCAACAATTCGAAGATAACTAGAATGTCAAATACGAGCAAGCAGCTGCCAGAACAAGATTAGTGAGTACACACTTTTCAATCCATACAAAATTTTAACCAATTCCAAAGGAATTCAAAACAGAAAAGTAATACATATTACATAAAATCAAGCATTACCTCCGTTTCAGCCAAATTAACTCCCGAATCAAGCACTGCATTTGACTTTTCTGAGTCAAATTCTTGATTCTCAGATTGGAAAAGACCTGGAATGTATTTCTCATTCAGATAAAAACATAAAAACTGGAGCAAGGACAAGAGAAAATTAAATAAAAACATCTACCAAACCCAATGACAGCGTGTTCATAGAATCATAGGAAAGTCACATATTGATACCTTCAACAAGTTGAAAACATCATAACAAGATTATATTTAATTACATAACACAGAAAAAGTGAATCATTTCATTGGATTTCTAGAATATTCAGTGCACCATACCAAGACTATAAAGAACACATTAAAAGTGAATTGAGCAATTTGATATTGAGAGGACCTTTAGAAAAAAAAAATATTTATAATCAGCACATACATGCAGACAAAAAACTATAATAGTAACAAAGAACTAATATACTAACAGCAGTGACAATATAAACAGAGATATTGTTCTTTGTAAAATTACTAAAAACTAACCATCAGAACTTTTCAAGTCAGCCTTTTCAGAAGAACATTTATTAATCAGAGTGCATTCCACAGTCCCCCCAACGTCTGCGAGGAAACACATTTCACTCTTACCATCCTCAAGCAAGTCCTCAACTTCCATAACTTCATCATCCGTTGCGGGCACTAATCTCCCATCGCCTTCAACCTAAACATTGGATAACAAATCAAAATTCAGAATCCCCATTAACTAAAGATAATCAATCTAAAATGATCTTTAAGATAACCCATGGTTCGGTGGAGACTTTCACAGCTTGGCAATACTTCCTTCAGGTATTAAAACACCGTAGAACCCTAAAGAACAAGAAAAAACACGACTCAGATCTTTGGCACTCCTCAAGCACTTGGAGGCTAATGTATATGGGTTATAAGAGCACTAGATATGTGAGAGCAAGGTCCAAGGCCATCATGTATTCATAATTTCATATACTTATCACCCAACAAGTTTCACACAGAAGGAACACCCTTGAGAGAGCCTTTACATGTTTCTTTATTCCCATAAGCTACGACTTAGCTAAGGTGCACAAATACCCATGAATCAATGTACTAGTCTTAGGAATGTTGAATCTTTGTAACAGACTTCCAATTGCTAGTGTTCTTTTATAAACTTCATGGTTTGCTTTATAGCACCCTTATTGAGGTTCTCCTTCATTTTCCTCAAAAAATTTGAAAAGTTCACAACGGATGATGGATCAAAGAAAGATGCATTACATTCAGAGGACTAAGCGGGTCAACAAAAGATCAAATTAGGTAGAATAACAAGGTGATCTACTACCAACACATATAACAGGGTATGACAAGAAGCGCGCCAGTTATCATTTTGTAAAAACAATCTCCTATAAAATCCTAAAGCTAAGATGTTTCATCCACAAATGGAGAGAGTCGTATATCATACTGAATATAACACTACACTAGTACTTAAAGTAAACAGAGTAGTTCAAGTATTGAATGCATTGGCATTATTTCACTCTACATAGTTGTTAGATAAAAGCTCTTTAATCTTTCTTTATATTAAAAAACTGTTGGATTTTTGCTATAAAATCCTATTTATCTATTTATTTAATGTTTATTTATTTGTGTTGGACATTGATTTATAATAAAAGTACATCATTCATCATTCATTAAATGATCATTTAGTTTATTTATATCTCCATATTATATATGTTATGGTTTATGTGTATAAATAAATGTTATACACAGAAGATATAAATCATATATAAATAAAAAAATAATGGTTTATAACCTAGGATAATTTGGAGATATTATCCTGTAGGTTATAGTATTTTAACAGAGATGATTTATCTTGATCATAGAAGTTGGACTTCTAGTTAAAGTACTAGTGCATTAACGGTGTGCATTAAACGGATCATGTGACAATATTTTATTTATAAAATATTTTCACATAAATACTAATTTGTAAAATTTCTTAATTTTGAAATAATAGTGGACTTAATATTGTTATATATATTAATTTGATGTTCCAATGAGTGAGATTACATCGTGTTAATTAATACCTCGGAATGTCGATTAATATATTTAATTAATATTAGGAACATTATTATTGTCAAAACATCTATAAGATTTTTCATAAGATAATTTATCATTGATCATAGAATCTTGGCCGAGTCTTTTAATATTTATTATTAAAAGGATTGATTTAATTGTTAAATCAATTTATGATCAAATAGAGATAAATTGTGGACTTATGAAATTAGTTTAAATGTATCGGAATTATATTAATTGATTCTGAAATATTTATGTACATTTATAGAGGAAATATTTACAGTTTATTAGTAAAGGGTTTATTTAATTAATTCCTGGACTGAAGTGCAATTACAATTATTTAGTGGAATTAATTGTAATTAATATTTATTTTGAATATTATTATTGAATAATAATATCTAGATAAGTATTGGAGTCAGAAAAAGAATCCCTTAGGATCCCCTTCCTAGCTTAATATGGACCAGATTCATAAGAGATGATAAAAATTAATGTTATTATATATATCATTAATCAGAAACGAATTTGAGATTTTTCCATCAGAAGAAAACACAAAATTCGTATTCTCTCTTTTTAGCCTAAGAAAAACAAAGTTAGGATTTTTCAGAAAGGGGCTTTGGAGACCACACTCAAGATTCAACATAAGGCCATAGTAAGGAAGATCTTGAGGATACAAAAGATTGTACGGATATTAAAATGTGCTAATCTAACCAAGCACTGGATAACGAATTCGTACTTTTGATACACGGTATATATATATAATTGTTGTTTCGTATAAAATCATAAAGATGATCCTGGTTTTATTTTTATTTTATTTTTTTAAAAACCTATTTTCGGAAAAATTTTCCAACAAAAACAATAATAACTTTTCTAAAAAAAACTAGAGAAGCTCTTAATCTTTTATACAAAGAATATCCATTGTTATTTCCAATGTATAAATTATATATAGGTACATATACATTTAAGATTGCAAGAATACCCGAACAAGCTGGTAAACAACAGGATCAGCAATCAGCTTCAGCGAGTTTGGTGCAGAGCTAGTTTTTGCAACAGCTTTATCCTCGAACTTAGCTTCAGCATTTTCCTCTACTTCAACCACTGTTTCCATGGAAAATCCAGCAGATGGAACTCAATACACAAACTGTGAAGGGCAGAAAATAAAATCCAACAATGTTAAGCATATCATTGCTTGCATAACATATACCAGCTCACATGCATTATATTGACCCAAATGAACTCTACGGGTAAACCCAAATAACATCAACTTTACATGCACAAAAAAATACTGGCAATTCACAGATACACTCTACTTTCTTCCAATCAGAGTGCCATTATATATGTGCAGGCTTAATTTGTGTATATAGACGTAAATATAAATATAAAATAGATTGAACATCACAAGAGCCAAACCTTAAAATTTAACTCCCCATACAAGTGTAACACATCGGAATCTGTAGCTGAATGAAATTACTCCCGTTGATTCGCGGTAAACTTGCCGGGAAAAAAGAAGAAGGTGAAATTAATAGTAATCGAGATGATACAGCGAAAGCAAATTAGCCGATTGATAGCGCGCTTTGCCGAAAGGATTCATATGGAGAATCAAACACTAAAAATTGGAAAGATTATCGTCATATTTTAAAGTCTCGCTTTTCTAGCAGCGGAGTGGAGGGACTGTGTTTTACTCCACGAAGTACAATCGTTATCAAACAGTACCGGAATCCAAATTTAAAATGAAGTGGTTTAAGGACATGTCTGGATTCCGGATTTTGTTAAGGCCTCTACGACCAAAATTTTGCATTGGGCTATTAGCAGGTAAGGGCCCATCGAATAGAGTCCACGGACTTTTCCAACAAACAAAAGTACCATATCTATAGGAAAAATAATTAATCTTTTTAATTTTTGCATCCCACGATTGAAACAGATGATGCATTATATTGTTTACTTTTTAAAATTTGTTTATGTTACTGGGAGTATATTTTTTCTCCAACTTCCCCTTAGTTTCATTCACTACTTTCAAAATAGAAATCACAATCACGCCGTAACCAAATCCAAAACTAAAATGGATAATTGATTTTACCTCTATTACGAGTGGGCCACAAAACGTAGTAATTATAAGGCCCAGATAATAAATATTGGGACGGCGAGGTACGATGAACTGTAGTAATAATAAGGCCCAGATAGGGTTGGCCGGTAGAGCGAAAAAATCATAAAGGGGAAAAGAAGTAAGTACAGATGAAAGAAGAAAAGCAAAACGAAAATAATAGAGAAAGTGAGAGTCGGCTTCTTCTCCTTCATCATCATCATCTTCTTCTCCTTCTTCTTCATTTCGGGTGGAAAAGAGCTTAGTTGAGAACTCATATCCTCCTCCCAATTTGCCCCTGCGGTTCTATCTGTCTTCTGGGGGAATAAACGTGCGGCCTGAGCTTTTAGACAGCAATTTGCCGACGTGTACTGTCTTCATCTCTCTGTCAGTTGTTAATATTAACACAACATATTTCGTTCATATTCTATAATTTTACTGCTTATCCTCTTAATCGCATTTATTTTAGCTTGCCTATAATGGATTTTACAGATCAGTTTTGTAACGAACTTTGTATACCCCACTTAAAAATATGGCTCTATTTCACATAAATTGATCAAATGTAATTTGCTGTAGAAAATTCCTATCAAATTAATTTTTATTTCACATTATTTAGTAAATTGTAAGAATTTTATGCAAAGTCGTGACTTTCTTTGTGTTTGGTTTGAATTACAGACCTTTTTGCAATATATTAGAGTTATAGACTGTCCCTTGGGCTTAACGAATAGTTACCCCTTCTGGTCTCAGTTTGCATTTGAATGCTTCTGTTGCTCAATAAATTACCTTGCTTTGCCAGCTAAGTATTTTTGAATCATAATGATTTCGACACCAGTTGCTCTAGAATTTGAGTAATTGAATCCCTTGGCTTTACGTTATAATGTGAGATCCCCTTCTTTTTGTCTGTTAGTGTGTGGTTACTTGGTTTCTCATACCTATTAGATCAATTTCAATTCTTAAAGCTGATATTTTCACATTCTTTTAGCAGTCAAACGCTAGGCAAAATGGGTATTGTAGAAAAGATCAAAGAAATTGAAGCTGAGATGGCTCGGACACAGAAAAACAAAGCTACAGGTTCTTTGCATTATTTATCACCTACAATTTTGTTCAGTTTTTCTTCTCAAGATCTAAATTTTCTTGCTCAATGCCCATGCATAACGTTAGTGCTTCCTTTAGCATGTGACCAGTAACTGTGGATGAGAGTTTGTGGATGTGTGCAACCCCCCCCCCCCCCTCTCTCTTTATCTGTTATTGCATTTGAAGAATATTCTTAACTTTAATTTCCTCTCTATTGGGAGTTATCTTTCTATTGTTCTGCATTGTGTAGCCTTCCCTGAATGCTATAATTGTTCTCCTTTGTATATAGAATATGCATATATGGTCAATATTATCCTAAAGTGTCTTCCCATTTTTATTTTCCCTTATACATAGAGTATCATCTGGGTCAGCTCAAGGCTAAGATAGCTAAGCTAAGGACACAATTATTGGAGCCTCCAAAGGTATGCAATTTTTTAAAGATATTTTTTTGGGTTGAACTGCAACTGTTATATTAATGTTAGTTGCATTGCTGGATTATCAGCAATTCTGATATAGATGCATAATCTTGAGGAATGAACTCATGCTTGCTGGTTTCATTCCCCATAGTTGGGTCCAAAATTCCTTATTATATATATAAAAAAAGGTTTTTTGTGCCTGTGTTATCTCAGAAAAAAGTTTGGGTTTGTTTTTATCTGATTCTGTTTGTACAGAAGTGTACCTTATTTTAATTGTTGTTATCTTTTGGCAATGAACCAGGGTTCTAGTGGAGCCGGAGAGGGTTTTGAAGTTACAAAATATGGCCATGGACGTGTAGCACTTATAGGATTTCCAAGGTCTGCTGTATCTGTACTTTTTTATCTTTCTTTTTCGCGAAACTGAAATCATAATTATATAAAATGAAAGAAAGAATTGAAAAGATGAAAATTTTCTTGAGGTTACTATCGGTTCAACTCAATCAGGAGGGCTGATGTTCTTCTTACTGCACCTGAGGGATAAATCTTTGCTAGTATAGAAGTTTAATAGCTACCCGCCTTCCTGTAAGTTGATTTTTCCTTGGTGGCAAGTGGCGACCCCAAGCGCCAAGTGGTCACATCAACCAACATCCATATTGGTGCCATGTGTCTTATGTCCGACAAGGTACTTTACACGGTCAAAAGGGTTGATTGGTAAATTATTATTGTTGATTGGTCTAATTTCAAACACAGCCAACTATCACATGAAGGGAGTTTTATGTAAAATCATCGGGTAAGATTTACTCAATGGACGTATGTCAGGCCCTTTGTTGAAGTTTAACCAGAAATAGAGATAGAAACGGATATAAAAGTAGAGAATTAGAGAGAATAGAGAGGAAGGAGAAGAACACAATGAATACTCACCGTGTTCGTGAGAGAGAGAAAGAAAATGGAGTAGCTGAAAGGTTATTTTCCAATTTCAATCATAAAATGCATAATACCAAACTTGGGATTACTCCACCCATTACACACATATATATATCTACTAAAATGTTGAAAAGTGTAAATATTCTTAACCTACACCACTCTCTTATCCTACACACATGCCAATAACCTCCATGTGCACACATGTGCATACAAAATATCTAACTCTAGAATATACTAAGGTGGTGTTTGATTGCATCTTAATGCATCTTAACAGCCCACCTTTTAATGCATCTTAATGTGGTCCTCTGAATAGTTTAGATTAAATTTTGTATCTTAATGATTTAGAGGCATTCAGAGAATTTTTTTTTATCCCAATTTCAAATATTAAGATGTATTAAGAGGTGAATTGTTAAGATGCAATCAAACACTACCTAACTATTTTAGTTATGCCCAGTTTACTTTTTCCTTTGCAATCCTGACATTCCTTCCTCCTTAAGAACATTCATGTCCTCATGAATTTGTATCGAAAATAGAACAGTTGTAACTCAGGCTGATGTCTCTCCCTGATTTCCTCCAGGATCAAGCTTTCGAGTTTGCTCATTAAAATTTTGCCATTGCAAGTCCTGTCTACATGTTCAATGAAAAGTTTTGCTTTACAAATCTCTTCTTGAATTTTCAGTTGTTGTTCCCCTCGAATTTCAAGGGATACCCCACAGTTTAAACGAAAGATTTTAAGGCCATTTGCACATCCTTCTTGCTTCATTTTCCATTTGAAGAGTGACCACTTATAGCTGCCAAAGGATGAATCTTCACCATTCATAGTTCCACCAATTAACCTTTTAACTTGACTAGAAACATCTACTTTTTGCACAAAATTTGCTTGGAAGGACTATAATGTGTGAAAGATTTTGTCCCAATTTGAATTTGGAAGCCTTTGCCCTCAAAACTAGTGGATATTCTTGCTTTTGCACACCAACTACTCCACCTCTTTGATGCACAAGTATAAACACTTATCCCTAGTGCAATACTTGGTATGAAATACTCAATGAACTCATTTTATTGAGATGACATTTGCTCCATTTGAACCTGTTTGAAGAAGGTTCAGCTGGTAATAGCCTCCATATGTTCCTTGTTCTCAAAGAAAAATTGTGTTTACTTGCGATGCTCCAAGCTACTTTGACTCCAAACCTAGACAACTTGGAGATCTTACTTAAGATCAATTCAAGTTCTTCATTGTTTCTCATTTTTCCTTTGTTGGTCATTTCAATTCCTTGCACAATTTCAACAACAACTAGAATTTTTCTCCAACTATGACCAGCTTTTATGGAAAAAGACTTCGTTTCAGGTTGTAGGCCCTCTTTTAGGGAGATTGGTCAATGCCCGATTGAATTTCTCAAAGGTTTCAACGGCTGGAAATTTTCATTGAAGGTCATCTCTGAACAAAAAATGAACTAGTAGGGCAGCAGTTTTTATGATAGATAGATTGCATTCAACAGTAAAAGCACCAGAACTTTCTCATTACCAACACTACTTAAAGTAGCATCCTGAGCTTAGATAACTGCCTTACCATGGTCATTCCCTTTACTGATAGCATTCCAATGAAATGGAGCCTCCTGAAGATCAAAATAGATGGTCTTGATTTCAAGTTGATTCTTCATAGAGGATTGTTGGTTATCAAGGTTATCTTCTAGGTGAAAATGTTGTAGGAACACTTCTGTTTTGTCCCTCCAAGGATTAGGCTTCGCAAGCCATTCCCTTTTAATTTTTAAAAAAACTCGATATCACAATTGTCCTGTGATACTCGATACTCAAAAGGGAATGATATCACAATCCCAAGCAGTAGGACGTTACTTGAGTGAGAGTAAGTGAGCTTCAGTAGCTATTTAATTGAGAAGTGGGCTTTCTCAATGAAACAACTGAGTATCCAAAGCAAAACAAGTTTTAAACTCAACTAACTCAACTAGCTAAAGCTTAATTGAATTTTATAAAGTAATTAAGCACAGAAAACAACTATAGCACCCAAGGATTAGAGCTAGATATCAACACAAGTTACCAGGGTAGCAACAAGCAGTAATACTAGCTATATAAGCAGAAACTGTTTAATGTTTAAACTGAAAAACTCTTGAAATTTGATTTTGATATTTTTGGTTTTTGAATATTTAAACTACTACTAGATATTATGCTAAACAAGTTAATTGGAATTAGTAAAACAAAACAGATCAAACAATTTTAATTTCCAGATTCTGAAAATTTTTCCCGACTGAGAAGAACAAGCAAAATATGGATTGAAACATGTTTGGGTGTTGATGTTTAGGAGAAATATGTTATGGGCTATGTGTATATGATTGAAACGAGTAAGATAGAAGAGATTATTACCTGAAACACGTGACTAATCACTAGATTTGCTGAGTTGCAGGTTTTTCAAAAAAACAAAGCCTCCTGTTTCTGCTACTTTGTTGCTGGAATCTGAAGTTGTTGCTGCTGTTTCTGGGCTGGTTCTGGGTAGTGTTTAAAGAGTAGAAGAGAGTAGAAGGGGTAGAGTTCAGATTAGTTTCGAAGAAGAGAAGATTTCAGAGGTTGAAGATAGAGAAAAAACAGAGTATTAGAAGGAAGACCTGAGCTTTGATACCAATTTGTCAGGTCTTTGTTGATGCCTAACCAGAAATAGAGATAGAAACAGATATAAAAGTAGAGAATTAGAGAGAATAGGGAGGAAGGAGAAGAACACAGTGAATACTCACTGTGTTCGTGAGAGAGAGATAAAATGGAGTAGCTGAAAGCTTACTTTCCAATTTCATTCATAAAATGCTTAATATCAAACTTGGGGATTACTTCACCCATTACACACATATATATATAGCTACTAAAATGTTGAAAAGTATAAATATTTCTAACCTACACCACTCTCTTATCCTACACACACATGCCAACAACCTCCATGTGCACATGTGAACATCCAAAATATCTAACTCTAGAATATACTAACTATTTTAGTTATGCCCAGTTTACCCTTCCCTTTGCAATCCTGACAACGTACATCTCTAAAATTACATTTCGTTCACAGTTTTTTCTTTTAACATGTTGGTTAGGTTACATATCCTGTGGCCCCATATTCAGTGTTGTATATTTTGGAATGGGTGAATTGTTTTGTTTGTGCACCAAACTCTTGAGGGCTTGATATAGATTGTTCAATCCATTGCCTTAGCTTAACGCTTGAATTTGAGTTTTTCAACCAAGTAATATATATCCTTATGTATTATATAAATAAAATATTTTCAACCAAGTGATTGTCTAACATGGTATCAACACTTGAATTTTGACCTGTTTAATTTAATTCTCACCATCTTCCATCCGCTTTGCCTGTGTGTTCATATCTTAGATTGTGATGGGATCCTAAATAATGAAGATTGAAGGGTGTTGTTGAAACTATATACTATTCACCTATTGCGTATGTATCAATCTGTTGTCATCACTGTCATGCACAACATTCTCAATTTTCTCTGTTTACAGTGTGGGGAAGTCTACACTCCTAACAATGTTGACGGGAACACATTCAGAAGCTGCGTCATATGAATTCACAACTCTTACCTGCATCCCTGGAATTATTCACTACAATGATACTAAAATCCAATTGCTTGACCTCCCCGGAATTATTGAAGGTGCTTCTGAAGGCAAGGGGCGTGGGAGACAGGTAGTGTTTTGATCAGTTATTATAGAATGTTTTAATAGAAATTTCTGTAGTTGACTTGAAAGTTCAGGTCTTGTAGAAATCACAATAAACCTAATAAAATCATCTTCTCATTTCTCAATATCAGGTGATTGCTGTTTCAAAGTCATCAGACATTGTGCTGATGGTTCTTGATGCTTCAAAAGTAAGTGTAAATTTTAAGTGGAGCTTATGTTTTGCTGCTATTACTTTTTAGTTCATAAAATAGTTGTTCCTGATTAGGTTACTGCTTTCAACTATTATTAACCATCTGTGAGTTAAGAGAGTAGTTCAATATTTATTTTTCCCTCATTTCACAGTGAATGCCTCCAAGCCTTCAGAAAAATAATTCTTGAAGTTTCCAGTTATGGTTCCTAAATGAGTTTTGAATAGATTTCTTATCATATGCCCAATCAGTAGTGATGTGGTAGTGACTGCTCATTTGGGACCTCAAAAATGGTAGAAAATTCAGCACCCTTAGCATTGTTCACTTGAAAATTGATATATGTCAACTAACTTACCAATTAAAAATAAAACTTGAAATACGTCATCTGTGATGAATTGATGATGCTATTATTAGCATTTTATAAGTAACTAGGTGCAACAATTTCTTCTCTGCATCACTCTCCCCAGGCTTCCAGATATTGTATCTCTGCTGTTTCATATGTATGTAATGGGTTGATTTTCTTCTTTTTTTTAGAGTGAAGGTCATCGGCAAATATTGACAAGGGAGCTGGAAGCTGTAGGATTGCGCTTAAACAAGAGTCCACCTCAAGTAATGTGTTTTGCCATTCATTGCCTTGTTTTCGTAATGTGTTTTGCAAAGATATAAGGGATGTCTTCCATGATTCAAGCTTGCAATCACCTTGTGATAGGAACCTCCTTTTGGAGGATCCATCATCCTTAGCATCTGCATCTTTAAGCTTGCTTCTTCTTCTTCTTCTTTTTCAAAAGAAAAGAAAATGTTATGAATTATCCCCCCCCCCCGGGATCTAATTCCTGCATAATGCCTACTGATCTCAATGCAGCATTTCATTATTTAAAATATAATGCAACATTCGTGCTGGAAATATCATTTCTTTTATTTTATGTTATCATGAAAGTTCCAGTTGAAGGGTTTTAATTTTGAAATGTCAATATATATGTGTGTGTGTGTATTTGATAAGTATGAAATGTCAATATAATGTTGAACCAATTATATGTTATCTTCTTGCAAAGATATGTCTTTAGGCAAAAGTCCCTTTAGTTGAGCTTTAGAGCTCTAGGTTGGATTTCAAAAAGGTTGTTGATTACCAATTAGTTTCCATATATTAACGATTTTATAATATATTGCTGTTCAACTATCAGAAAAAAAAATATATATATATATATATACTGCATTTCAGAATTAAATTCCTTTCGTCTTTCTGTAAGAAATTTGTTAAACTGGTTCTGTTTTTAAGTTTTGGCTTTTCTTCCTAGCAGATATACTTTAAAAAGAAAAAAACTGGGGGTATCTCTTTCAACAGCACTGCACCATTGACTCATGTAGATGAGAAGCTTTGCTATCAAATTCTTCATGAATACAAAATTCACAATGCAGAGGTATTCAGTCTCTCTGATAGGAAAAGCTTATATATAATGTGTATCATATTTGTGAGAAAGCAAGTTGTTATTAAATTTGCTTGGATATTCTTTCTTCTTTTAACCAGAAAATGAATTGCTTGAGTTAAAACATCTAGGAGTAGTTTTCCTTGCAGATGAGGAGCATGGAGACTTGCAAATTTTCTGATTAATTTTCCTGCTAATGATAACCTTAAGTCATTATTTATGTTTTTCAATTTGTTTTCCATCATTTTTTCCTTTATGTTTAACCTTAAGTCATTATTTATGTTTTTCAATTTGTTTTCCATCATTTTTTCCTTTATGTTTGTCTTTGGGTGGGTCCGGGGAGGGGAATATTGTGGGAACTATATCTCTTCTGCTGTAATTGGCCCCATCTTTTTTATCAACCTATTTATAAAATGAAGCACTTTCATGCGCAAAGTAAAAGTATTTTCCCACTACTTTTTTCATGCCTTCGGCCTCCTAGATATACTCCCTCCATTCCAAAATATAAAATCAATATTGGCTTTTAAACGTCAATTTGTCTGCATTTAATTCAAAATTAATATGATTCAATTAAGTTTTGAAAATAATACATCTTGTAATTAGTATTACTTGTTAGATAGTTCGTATATTCATAATTGCATATTTGTACTGACTAAAATTAAATGAATTCATATCTATTTTGAATTTGAAAATGTCACAAATTGACTTTAAAAAGTCAAATTTTATTTACATTTTGGAACGGAGGAGTAAGTGGTTTTGAGCTTCATTGTTGGTAGGATGTGAATTATTTTAGTTTCCGGCTAGCAAAAAATTGAGAGATCTTGAAAGCAAGCTTGATTGGCCATAACAGCTCACTCAATACAGGATCTGGGCATTTCCCTTCTATTTTTGAAGATAGTTCTAGCTCATTTCAGTTAAACAACTTGTAATTTCTGGTTGAATGACAATCATCTTGGAGGTGATGTCAATTCTTACCGGATTCTTGAAGGGGATACTTATTGGAAATGTCATATGTAACAATACGGTGCTAATACTTGAATTTCTGTTACTAGTCAGGGTAAGTGTATGGTACACTTTGGAATGTGAAGTAGTAGTTGTCTGTGATGTAAACAAGACTTCGAATTGCATTAATGTCATAAATTTTGTGGTACAGTGCCTTTATGTTGAAGTATAATCCATTTTTTGAGATTACTCTTCGCATTTGTTTACTTAGATAACATACTCCATTTTACGTGATGGATTGAATTCTTGGTAAGTAATAATAATAGATGCAGTGGGTTTTTGCCTATGGTGGAGATTTTCTCAGCATGACTGTTTAAAATGAAGAAGAACATCTCCAACATCACCAGGAAGTTCTCTCTTTTTGATAATCTTATCATGCAAATTAGGGTTATAAACGAACATGTGCCACTAGTGAATCAACTTGAGGCCGAGTACATTCAACTTGTTAGCTGAATGATACGAGATTATTTAGGCTTAATTAATAAATGAGTGATGCTCGACTGCTCAACTTGGCTCTGATAAGCATTGTTAAATTTGTATAGGCTCGATTAAATACATAATTATTTTAAAGTAGAATGCTTAGTTTAAATCTTATGGTGTAGATTACTTATTTTAAGCTGAGGTAAAAACATATAACTGACAACACCATCTAGATGAATCTTTTACACTTTGCTTTATGTTTCCTTTGCTCAGCTTGGTATGCTTCATCTACTTTTGATTATATTACTACATGCCCACCAAAGTGGGTCTTCTTGCTGATGGATTTTTGAAAATTTATTTTTATAGATTTTGTTTCGAGAGGATGCCACAGTTGATGATCTTATCGATGTTATTGAGGGAAACCGCAAATACATGAAGTGTATATATGTGTACAACAAGATAGATGTTATTGGTATTGATGATGTGGACAAATTAGCCCGTCAACCGAACTCCATTGTCATTAGCTGCAACTTGAAGGCAGGTTCCGCTCTCCTTGTTTATACTTTGGTTATGTATGCACACCTGTCTACTTAGTTCAAACATTGTTCACAAATGACTTGAAATTAAGTAGCATGGGGATTTGGCCAAAGTGACAAAGCTGAGTCTTTCAATTTTTATTTGCATGTTAGATTTTTAAGACTTTTCACCAGATGATTTTTCTGGTTTAGGTAACAACAAAACTTAGATAATGAGTAAAGACCCAACTATGTTGCATCTGGCTGGGCATGGATGCCCTTCTATTTTAGTTTATTTATTATATGCATCTTTTCTACCTAAATGAGGTTGAATCAGTGCCTGATTCGACACAAACAGTTAACTGAAATGTTTCTTTAGTTTGTTTGGATGTCTGTAGCTCAAGACTTGTCTCCAAAACATAGTTGGATCTGGTCAACATAATCTGTTGAAGTTGAAATGTATTTTCTGCTGCTGTAGTGTTTGTTGTTAGACTAAAGAATTCATGTCTTGTAGAGTGCCGCTCAGGAAGTTACATGCATTTTAACATCCCAAAAGAGGGTGGCTTCCATGGCACTCCACTGAATAATAGCAGATATTGCTTTTCTGTTCCATTTATTTATTTTAGCTCTACAATTTCATTAACTAGTTTTTCTCTCCAATCTTTTAGAAGCCAAAAACACACATCACATGAATTTTTTTCCAATATGCCTCCAGACATCAGTTTGGAGGCTAACGTAATTTACTTGGATCAGTAATGTATTATCTATTCAAGTGTGTAATTTGAGAAATTTAACTTTCTATGCTCTGTTGCTTTAACAGCTGAACTTAGATAGGCTGCTTGCAAAAATGTGGGAGGCAATGGGTCTAGTCAGAGTTTATACAAAACCGCAGGGCCAGCAACCTGATTTTACAGATCCTGTGGTTCTTTCCGCTGTATGTTACATTTCCATTTCCGATGCCAACTTATTTATTTATGCTCATATCTTGCCAATAGATTCGTCTAGGAGGTGGAGTTTTTGTGAAATTTATACTTGCTTCAACATAATTGTAAATATTTGTTTGAAATTTAGGATAGAGGTGGCTGCTCGGTCGAAGACTTCTGTAATCATATACATCGAAGCTTGGTGAAGGAGGTAAAATATGTGCTAGTCTGGGGATCAAGTGCAAGGCACTACCCGCAGCATTGTGGCCTTAGTCATGTTCTTCAGGATGAGGATGTGGTTCAGATTGTTAAGAAAAAGGTACAGAAATAGTTGAAACAACCCCCTCCCTCCCCACTCCAAAAAAGTAAATAAATTCCCTGGTCAAAAAAGGTAGAAACCCGTATTATACGAAGAAATCTATTAGGCTCATTTGTGGCATGTAATTTTTAGGATGTGCTTGCTATAGTCTCAAGTTCTGTGTAACACAATCATTACATTTCTTTAAAAAAAAATTAAAAGTAAAAGAATGTGGAATATATAATTTCCAAAAATCAAAATAACATTTGGTGTTGATCAAGTTTTAAAATTCAGAAACTGTTGTAAATTCTTAAGTCAAAAGTACATTAGGTAACTTCAAAACTCTATTTTCAGGAGTTCTTGTGAGTTCTCGTAGTAACTTTTAATGCATATTTGACTTTCCCCTGGGAACACCCTAAAAGCAACTTGATTAATTTTGTCCAAATAAAAAAGCACCTTAATAGTTAATTTCACTTATTCATTAAGATGAACCTAGTTGCATGACAAGATTGCTGTTTAAGGAAGAGATCATTTCTGTAGTTTTTTCTGTCTTGTTACTAACTGAGCAGAAATCAGTATATGCTATATGGTAAAATAATAATCATCACTTGCATTCTGCAGGACAAGGAAGGAGAAGGACGAGGTCGTTTTAAATCACATACAACAGGCCCTGCTCGAATAGCCGACAGAGAAAAGAAGGCTCCCTTGAAGACATAGTTACGTGAACAGTTGTGATATTTTGGTAATCCGTGCCTGTCTATCCGTTGGGCTTGAAGATTTGATTGTGGCTGAAAGTCGAGATTTTGGGCATTCATCGTTGACAGAGGTTTTTATTCCTATTACTAAAAGAAATATAATGTTGAGCACCAAATGATGTCCACATTTTTGTTTCTTACATGGATTTGCTGATAGCTAATTTCTCTGGCCCTGTTGTACTTTGTAGTTGTTGATTGATTATGAAATAGTATTCAATTTATGCACTCTCACAGCAAAAAGTTAGAAAGCATTCCGAATTTTCTGCTGTAGGAGGTGAGCACTATGTTTTCAGTGGCCTTCCTGCTTCAGGCAATCGATGGCCAATCCAGACATTTAGGTTTCGCATTTTACCTATTCGTAATAGATTTGTTCTTTCAACAAAGGTGGATAAGATTAAATTTGTATTCAAATATTCTGTGCTTTTTCATATTTTTTTTACCCTTAGAAGCACACTAAAATAATGGATTGTGACTTTCCTTCTCATCGTTCTTACTTTAAAAACTTAGTGCAGCATACTTATTGTGATGTAAAATTGAATATTTCCTGGATAAGAAAGTAGTAAGATGAAATTCTTAAAATGCATCTTATTTGCAAGCTAGCAACTATAATTTTCCAAGCTCAGAATAAAAAGGAGAAAGGGAAGTTAATATATTGGAGCAAATACGCGTTAAAAAAAATAAGACCATATGTAATAGTGTTGCAGTTTTGCAACACTGTGTAGCAATATTTTCAAACTCGGATCAGTCATCAAACTGTTACTAGGTGAATGAGTAATCAGTTCAACCAGTGATCGAACTGTTATTGAACCGGTGACGTCATAAATATATAAAAATATATTATTTATTAATTTATAAAATTTTAAAATGTCTTGTTTTTGATAAACTTTGTATTACAATGATACTAAAAGTGGTTGATTTTAATATTTAAAAAAAATTGACATCAAAAAATATTAAAAAATAATTAAAAAATCAAGTTACTGGGTCAATTTAATTGGTTTTACTGGTTGAACCACATGTTCGACCGATGGTCAACAAGTTTAATCTGGATTTTGACCAAATTAATTCAAGCGAACCAAATCGGATCAGACATAGTACCAATTCCTTGTTCAACCGGTTGAACCAGTCGAGCTTGTCCTGGTTTCAAAACATTGCTATGTAGCGGTGTTTATGGAAGGCCTGTCTTTATTAAAATCTTAGTAGTTAGATATTACAAACTGCAACACTACGTTTCAGTGTTTGCGGAATGTCCGTCTTTATTAAAATCTTAATAGTTAGATATTACAATGGACATGCAAGATTTGTTGGTCAGTTAAAGTCCTATATATAGCCACTATTATGGATCAACTCTCTTTATATCTCTCTCTCTATATATGTATGTGCCCTATATAGTGTGTTTGTGTGCGGAGAATTGTTGGTTACTTGATGATTAGTACCGCTATGAAAATAGAACAGATATTTGAAATTAAGACATTTAACACTGTATTTGTTTGTGAGTTTTAAAAGAGAGAGAAAAGAAAAGAGAATAAAGAAAATTTAACGAAAAAAATAAAAATATATTATTTGTGAGTTTTTATAAAATAAAAAAAAGGAAGGAATCTTTTTTAAAATTTTGTCCCAAAAATTTCCTTTCAAAGTTTGAAAGATTTAAAAAAAAATTTAATACTAAACTTCTAAATTAAAATATCAAAATTACCCTTATAATAATTTTTAAAATATTATCTTACAAAAATAAAATAATAATATACTATTTTAAATTAAAATTTACTTTCAAAACTCACAAAAACACTTCACTCTCTCCTCTCAAAATTTTTAAATTACGGAATACTTTCTTTTTCTCACCCCCAAAACTCGCAAACAGTGTGTACAAGGGAGGGAGGCAGTAAGAAAAATAAAAATGGTATAAATGCAATACTCGGAGGGCATAAACAGGCGAGTGGATATACATATTATCCTGCAGAGGGCTGGGAGAAACGAACGAGCAACCAGATCAACGTGACATAGAGTGATGACGATATCCTTATCAAGCAGCTGCACACTGAACACCAACCCTGTACCACCGGATCCATTCAAAATTCCCCAAAATTCCCAGGTTGGGTTGGGTTGGTTTATTAACTTCTACGTTTGCTTCAAGATTTTATTTTATTTTCTCTCTTTCTTCAAAGTTGACTTAATAAAATTGGTTGGTACAGTTCAAGATTGGTCTATGTCAGTTATCAGTTACTTCCGACAAGGATTCAAATTTGGGCAGTGTTCGTAATTCAATTCAAGTCGCTGTCAAACAAGGCGCAGCGCTTGTTGTTTTACCTGTGAGTTTAATTCTCCCTTAAAACAATTCATACTAGTAAAATATTGATGAAGGTTGCAGTTAGTACAATATTTCAATCCCCATGTTTGTATGCTTGGGACAGGAAATGTGGAACTGTCCTTATTCAAATGACTACTTTTCGAAATTCGCCGAAGATTTTGATGATGAAAATGGATCGCCATCATTTTCTGTGCTATCACAACTTGCTTCGCACCATATGATTACTATTGTAGGCGGGTCAATGCCGGAATGGGATAACGGTCGCTTGTATAATACTTGCTGTGTATTTGGACCTGATGGAAAGTTAATGGCTAAGCACAGGAAAGTAAACACATAATAATCTCTATGTATATGCTGGGGATTAATAATAACAATTGATGGAAACTTTAACTTAACATGAACACAAGTTCTAATCAGAAATTTTATTGTTTTGCAGGCGCATTTGTTTGATGTTACTATTCCGGGAGATATTTCTTTCAAGGAATCAGACACCTTTACGGCGGGAGATGAACCCACAATTGTTGACACCGGTAATGGTGTGATTATGCTTCCTTCTCAATGCCGTGATGGATTGAATTTGAACTCATATCTACGTGCAACTTTTGTTTCCCTTCTATAAATTTGGCTAGTTTGTTAGATGCCATTTAGTTTGATGGGGAGTTCTAATTTTTCATGAGTTTTTCCTAGTATTTATCGGGTGACTGTTCATATAAAATTGAATTTTGAGTGAACACACTCATAATAGGAATTTGAATTTATGAATCTGAATGCAGATTTGGGTCGCATTGGCATAGGAATTTGTCATGATATACGCTTCCCTGAACTCGCTATGTTATATCGAGCAAGAGGTATATGCTGTAATCTTCACAGATCCACCACTATATTGCTTGAATCCATGCTGGTCTTTTGTTATATTCCGCACACCTAAAGTTTTATCTATGTGAAGATCAGGTTGTCAATTGATATGCTACCCTGGGGCATTCAACATTAGTACTGGAGAAATGCTGTGGGAGCTGGAACAAAGAGCAAGGTTAGCTGTGTTAAAAGTCATCAGTTGCTCTAAAAACCTTAGTGAATACGACCAATAATTTAATCATGTTTAAACAAGTAGGTGTGTTTTTCTTTTGAGCAACAGTACCATTTAATAAAGGAGATAACTAAAAAATATCATAAACTTCCTTTAAATATCTCTGCTAAGTTATGATTATTAGAAACTGTCTTAGATGTTATATGTACATTAACCTGCCATTCCATCTCTACTTATCAGCTCTTTTCATTCTTAAATTTCAGGGCAGCTGATAATCAGGTGGTCAGACTGTAACTCTTACATAATCATGTCATCTTCTGTGATGGTGTCCGTGGCCAGAATACAAAATATATACTATAGCATTAACTGTTTCATTTTTGTGGTAGTTATATGTAGCTACTTGCTCACCTTCTCGAGATTCCAGTGGTTCCTATATGATATGGGGTCATTCTACCCTTGTTGGGCCGGTACTAGAAAGCTCAAAACTTTATCTACCGACTTTAATATCCAATAAAGCTAGTAACTCAGTGATATTAAGAATATTTCTTTTTCTTTTTCTTTTTTTTGTTTCTTTTCTTTGGTAATGAGCAGCTAGGCGAAACAATTGCAACCTCAGGGCAAGAGGAGACCATTGTAATTGCTGATATTGATTACAATGCCATTCTTTGTCAAAGGTGATGTAGCATGTTATCTCTGAATTGGAGTGGCCGCCTAGGTTTGATCTCATGAAGTTCTGAATAATGTGCAGAGAGAAACTCCCAGTGGAGAATCATAGGCGGGGAGACGTGTACCAGTTTGTTGATGTAAAAAAACCAAGGCCTTGAAGGTTCAGAAGGTACTTTCTGTGCGGTTAATTACGTCCATGGTCATTCTAAGTTATATGGTCATTCTAATTTTGTAGAACTTAACAATGAATAGGTGAAAGAGGACGGAGAATTTGGCTGCATATGTCGTAGGAATTCTGTTTGTTGCGGTCGAATAAGGTAGTTAAACAGGTTTTAGATATGCTTGTTATCCTAATTAAGACCACCTTGGTTCAACGTAAGACTCCTATTCCTTCAGCCCATAAGATTAAGGAAATTGATCCCTCCTCCTCCTCCCTTATTCAGTAATTTTCATGTGGCTTGGAAAGCCTGAAACTTGCTCAAATTACAGGCAATCCCTCAACATATCCAGTAGTTGTTTGTTATTAGTATATGTGTTTTGCATGGTGGTATGTTTTCTTTTGGTGTTTGCAATTTTGGCATGTTATGGTTTGTTGAAGTGTTTGGATTGGCCGAATGATAGGCTGTAGCAACTTTTTGTATTTGTACGTTTTGGTAGCAGTTAGAACTGTGACCTTTATCAGGCCAGCAACCCAGTTTGAGTGGGTTGCTTTCGGCTATTCTATTCTTCTTTTTACCGGCCCAAAAAATTATTTGGACTAAAACTTGCTAGGTAACTACTTTGGGCCTACATTTGTCCATTATAACTTGCTCCAACTTAATCAACAACATAAAATCAGGCATCCGATCCATACAGATTTAGGTTAATTAGGTTGAGCTACTTGGTTATAGGCCATTTTTGTCGGACCTAGAATGAAGGATAAGAAAGAACGAAAATCATGCCGTTTGACCATCATCTTAGATTAACCTACAACTGATTAATTTTTTTCTTCGATCATGTTAGTCCCCTCTTTATTGGGCTAGACATTTAGAAAGGCGCTGAACACTTGACATTAATAGGTACTTCAATCAACGTGTGTGTATATATATATATAAGAAAAAGGAGCAATCTTACGTGTGTCTTATTATTTTAAGAAATTTTATTAATGGTGTTTTTTGTATTTTACTATTTTTATTAATGATTGTTTTGACATTTCACCAATTTATTAATCAAAACTACGTCGTATTAGACATAAAACACACATGTTTATGTGTCTAAGACATATATTTCCTTTTTTTTCTCTCTCTATATATATGCACTTGGAGCGTAAATAAAAATGGCAACAACAAGAGCCTGCCTTTATTTGTTAGATTTTTATATTTCTATTAAGTACCATAAATACTATTGGGCGAAATTAAGAGGAAACAAAGTTAAAATGGGTTCAATCCAGAGCCATAATATGGTATGCAGTTTCTTGATATTTTGATGTGACCCACTTTTGAAATTCGAGCTACCGTCTACAGCAACAAGGACGGACGGACGGACGGACGGATGCACTATTTTATTTTTGGGAGAACAAAAGATACGTGTGTTAAAATTTTCATTTTTTCAAAAATTAGAATTAAAGTGTAAATATGTGTAACCATGGCCACCATGATTTTTAAGGAAAAATAATTCTCCTGTATCACAAAAAGAGTATGTTTTTTTTTTAATTTTCTTCTCTCTCTGTAAAATAAAACTCACAAATACACCAGACCATTTTAAATAAAACCCACAAATACACCAGACCATCTTCTTAATAGCATGATAGTCGACAATCGTGATGATAAATCCTCAATCAATTTGACCAAAATTGCTAACTAGTTGCTATCTATCTATATATATCTACCATCACAAAATCAATCAACACTATGTCTTTATCATTGCATCAAATATTGCTGAAAATCACATAATACTTGTATAGGAAGTTCACAAGTTTTAATTAGTCATTTTCTCAATATACATAATTGTAGCTAGTAATTGGGACACACGAATTAATATCTTGTCACCTTGTTTCCTTCGTTTCGTTGAAATAAAAGCAATCAATCTTCACTCTGTTTCCAAATTGTATGCATATGTATCTATTGTCAAAACAAAAGCAGCTACACTTGTCGCACAATTTTTAGAGGTGAAACTGACAATTCATTGACGATGCTATTTAATTTGTCTCATTGGTTAGCCACGAAAAGACTTTTCATAGAATAATTTCAGATACTACTACTATTTTGTATTCTCCCCTATATTTTATATTAATACAAAGATATACCTTTTCTTTGAATTATATTTTTAAAATTAAAATTTATAACTAAAAGTCATTTAACTTGGGAATTCAAGTGTGACTCGTTACATTTATGTGATAGAGAATATCAATTTTATATCAATTTTCCGATTGATTGATATATACTTTCACACGTACGCGTATATTTGCGATAGAGGAGTTGAGGAAGGCAGCAGCAAGTGGACCGTATGGCAATCTTCTTGGGATCGCCAAGAATTTCGTACTCACTTTTACCTTCCCTTTGATTCTCTCTTTTCTACTTTTGTTCTCCAAATTCTCTTTAATGGCAACGGAGTTGGGTGGTTTTAACTCCTACTTTCGTTTCTTTATTAAAGCTGCAATGTCCCCACTTCCAAATTCCTTTTTTTTTTGTTCCAAGTATTTTAAAATTAAAGAAAAAAGATTAAAAAAAATCACCTCTATTTTCCTCTGATTCTATAAATTTATATTATTAAAGGAGGGAGAGTAAGGAAAATAATTATTTTTTATTATTTTTTTTTTTAGAGTTGTGTAACATCTCCCTCTCTCTCTCTCTCTCTCACTCTTATCCACTTTTTTTAGGAGAAAATAAATGGATGGATTTCATTAGACTGGGGGCAGTTTTATCGAATCGCTTATGGGAGGGAGGGGTCCTGTTCCTGTTCCTGTTCCTGTTCCTGTACTGTGTGAAATGAATACACGTGTGACAGGTTTTTGGGACATGCTGGCCATCCCACCACGTGACCTGCATTCCAAAGTCGCTCTATCTATCAATCACTCGGCTCGGCCCCACCCCGCCCAAGCCCCACATTTTATCATGCCACATCAATATGCGATTTTAAAATTCATAATTGATATAAAATAAATATTTGATTTTTACAAATTAATCAAAAAATAAATTAAACTTATATTTATAAAATAACTTTTGTAAATTTAACTATTTATAAACTATATATCTCAAACATCATTCTGTTATAAACGGAGAAAGGTGTGCAGCTTATCGAAGACTCAACTCATGTTAATCATGAGATTGTGGATTCGATACTTGACATGCCAAGAATAGTGTGTGAGTGTGTTAAAAAAAGAGTGTGTAGCATAAGGTACAAGCCCAGCTAGCCATGCAAGTTATCCATGGATCAATGATATTTCATATACAACTATTTATTAATTTATTTATATTGTGGTATAGATTTTACTCCTATCTTGTATTAAGGTCCTACACTGAATACAAATGTAGTTAACCAGGCACATACATACTATATAAATAACTAAACACTAACGCTATATAATTGAGCAATTCGCAATTTTATATATGTGTGTGTGTGTGTGTGTACAAGATAGCTGGTGACGACTTATGATTGGTTGGTGCGTAACATACCCAACCAAGGATTGCCCACAAAATTACTTATGGAACTGCCCACATTATTGATCGATCGCAACAACTTTTTTTTCTTTTTTTCTTTATTTTTTAATTTTTTATATTTGTATTTTTATTTGTTTGTGGAAATTGGAATTGGATTGATCAGTAACCCACTTTATTAGTATTAATGGCACCATATGATATGTCACCACTAGAGTAGTTGGTTTTGGTTTCGCCCCGCCCGTGTTGGATCAACCATCAACGTAGATTTATCATTAACGTAATCGTCTCTATATATAGGTCTGATATGGACTACTCAGCTGACAGTTATTATGTACACGGATGCAATTAATATATAACACAACCAAAATAATAATAATTATAATAATAATAAAGAATTTTTTAAAAATAAATAAATAAATTACACAATCTATAGCTAGCTACGGAATTTTCATATTCCTCCTTATATATTAAGATGTAAGAAAATCTAATTCATCCAAAAGTATAAAATTATCAAAAAAAAAACTTGTAAACCTATCGACCTTCCACCCTAGTATCATTGGATACTATTCCAATTATTTTTGAATAATATTTAAGTCAGTTGGATAAACAAGATGAGGTAATTAATAGTTAGCTAGTTTTCTTTAATATATATATATATAGGGTTAAGATCAGGTCCGGACTCCCGGACCTGATAAAATCCGGACCCGAAATTTTTTTTTTTTTTTTTTTTTTTGCAAAACAGTTAATAAAAAATATATAATGATTTTTGGTATTGAAAAAAATTATTAAAACAGTGTTTTGGGTTTGATTTGGATAAATATAACAAACAGTGTTATACCGACTGTATAACACTGTTTGTTATATGTATCCAAATCAAACCCAAAACACTGTTTTAATAATTTTTTTTAATACTAAAAATCATTATATATTTTTTATTAACTGTTTTGCAAAAAAAAAAAAAAAAAATTCCGGGTCCGGATTTTGGTCAGGTCCGGGAGTCCGGGTCCGGACCTGATCCTCACTATATATATATATATAGAGAGAGAGAGAGAGAGAGAGAGAGAGAGTCCATGCATGTAAATTCTAGCAGTGACCGACCATGCACGAATTAAAAGTAGCCTAATTATAACTAATCTGACATTGCCTGTCTGAATTTAGTTACAAAAAATGCAGCACTAATCCTTCCCCCTTACCTTAATGTTAAAAATTTATTTAATTATGACAAAACGAAAATAATTAAGGTGATCCTACTACGTCACATTAATTAATTGCTAGTATTTTGTTTTCAAAACATATCATTTCCTTTTTCTACTTTATATATATATATATATATGATAAAATGAAAACAGACTAATTGGTGGGTGTGTTCGTCTTTAATTTTGGTTGTTTTCTTTAATTCTCATTTACGCATGCAGGAGAGCAATATAAATAGTCAATCAATTTATATATTTTCTTTTTAAAACAATTGAGATTTCTTGGAAATTTTAAAAACATGCAAGAAACAGTCATCAAGAAAATATTAATGATGTTAAAACAAAACCTGTTTTATTGATCAGTTGGGGCATGCAATTATTAGTTTTGATGTGTTTCATTAATGTTTGGAGTCAGTTTGCTTGCGGCTAGCTTATTATTATTCCATGCGCACAAAGTGCAGCTCGATCGAGTGCTTACAAATTAAGCTAGCCAGGAAGCAACATCGGGGGCACCAAGCTGGTCAAAAAATTAGTGAAGATATATCAATCGATTAAGCTTTAATTTGGGGAAGATTAGGGTTATGATTAGGGTTTATATATGTTGCAGATAAGAATAGTCAACATGCACCTCCATGGGCATGGGTAGGGTAGAGTAGGGTAGGTTGTCTTTGCAGCCACTATCTCATAAATTCATCATTACAGACTTGCAGTACAGTTCCCCACTCCACCAACCGAACAGATGTTATACATGTATTATTATTATTACCATCAAATTAAAAGTAGTCGACAAACATTATATACTATATATATTCCCTCCGTCTCAAATTAATTATTCAGTTTTAACTTTTTAAAATTAAATTGATCATTTTTAAACTAATCTTTTTACTATTTTTGCTAAAATATATGTGAAGAGATTATAACCAAAAGAAAGTATATACAATTTATTACTAATCTAATTTTTATAATTTTAGAAATATATTTATATATGCTTAATTATTAATTCTAAAAATAGTCAATTTGACTTAAAAAGTCAAAACTTAGCAATTAATTTGGAACAGAGGGAGTATATATTATATACTTACTTTAATTTTGAATTTGAAGTATTCGTAAAGTAATTAAATTTTTATTTTTTTTAACAAAACTCTATTTTTGAAATGGAGAGTGATACAAATAATTAATCACAAAGTACGTACTCCAGCCACAAATTAAGATTTAATCCTCTTGTGAACCAGAGAATTAAGCTAGCATGCTTTGGTACGATGGTCTTAATTTATCACAACTAATATAAATATTGCAGTACTATTATTTCTTTGTGATACAATATGATTTGGACCAGAGTGAATAGTACTCATGTGTTTATATATATATATATATTTATATATATATATATATATATATATTGTAGAGAGTTAATTAGTCTTAAAGGTTTTTAAAGTACAGTAACAGTACTTTAGCATGAGATTAATTGCTAACCTGTACCATCTGCTTTTTACAAAATATTAAATCACTAGCAATAACTCGTGACTCCGTCACGAAGATTTTTTTGGGATAGAAGAAAAAAGTATTGGGGATAGGGTTTGGAGAGGAAGAAAAAGGTAGAAGAAGAAAAGAAAAATAATGAACGGTCAGATTTATGCCAAACTTTAGATGGCTCAGATAATTTATTAGATGAGCGGAAATTCAAAATCATTTGTATTTTGTTAGATAAATTTCATTTATTACAACCTAAAATCTTACCTCCAACTTTTTTCTTTTTTTTTTGGAAGGGGAGAGTAGAGGTTTTGAACCTAGAATATTTTACTTAGTAAAAAGTTTAGAGTACCAATGAACCAGAGGCTCTCGATAATCGTACCACCAATTTTACCTCTCAATGATCATTTAATTTTTATTTTTTTATCGTAACCCTTATTTGCAATGAAAAATAATGCATAAGAATTCTATTTTATAGTATTAAATATCGTGGTTATATATATATATATATATATATATATATATGAATTCTCATTAAGTCTATATATAGCACTTTTGAATCTAGCTAGGATGGATCGGCATAGCCTTTACTTTTCATATACTCCACTCCGATCCATGCCAGTTCAATAAGCTTTCTTAACTTTAGAATTAATAAATTTGCAATGTGATTGATTATTATATGTGAGTAATCGAGCGTATATCACACTGTTATGATTTTGTGGTCCTTCCGATCGATTTTCTCTTCTCTTCTCTCTCTCTCTCTATATATATATGTACTTTTAATTCTTATAGTAATACAAAGAGAGGAAGAAAGATAAGTTTTTTCAAAATAAATTTATTGATGCATGTGAGCCAGTTTCTTTTTGCCCTACAAACTAGATGCTTGAATCATGCAAGTGTACTTATAAATTCAGTATGAGCAAATATTCCATGAATGGAAGGAGAGGGAGTAACAAGTAATTTTAGTGATCAAGTTTTTAGTCCTCAATTAATTTTGAGGGAAAAAAAAAAGTGGGTGCAATTAGTTTTATGGTGCCTTCGTATCATATTATTTGATCATTGTTAATTTTTTAAGGTCAATTTAAGAGATTTTTAAATTAAAAATTGACAGACTCTTTTATTTTAATCAATACAATGATAAATATTATAAATTAATTAAAAAATATTACTTATTATAAATTTTATTATTTCATAATTTGTAGTGAGTCAACTCAATTTTAGATTTGAATTAAATTGTCCTAAAAAAATTAATTTTCAAAAATTAATAATGATCATGCATATAATTTGAAACGAAGGAAATATAATAAGTACATTAATATATACATTTAGAATCCAACTATATTAATTTTACATGAACTTCTTGAAGACAAAATTCAAATTTACACACACACACACACACACACACACACACACACACATATATATATATATATATATATATATATATTAGTAGAGACGAACGACTAATTCACGACCCAACAAAAATCTAACAGTGTAGATTTTGTGTCCAAAGCTTTTGGAGACCACTGACAGCACGTATATATATCCATCCATCTTTAATCTTTCGTCTACTTTTAATTTATCATGATCATCAATTCACTTCTTCTTTTCCATGCACCACTAATTCAAACATTGATACATCAAGACGTCCAATCATAATTTTAATTTACCCATCATAATTCTCCTCCAACTTCTTCTGTTCCACTAACTATAACTATAAATAATGTCTCATTAGGCTTTGATCTTAATTACTAAAAATTATAAATTTATATCAATTTTTGAAGTAAAAAAAAATATACACAATAATATTTTTTAAGTAGTTTATAATATTCACTATTACATTACTCAACAATAAATAATTATTTTGAGATTTTACAAATTAATTAGGAAAACAAACATAGTGCACTTTTTTATGAAACAAAAGGAGTAATATTTTTCAACACTTCAATTTTATTTTATTTTTTAAAAAAGAATTCTTAAAACACAATAACATGATGTTTAGTAATAAGATTGTTGACTGAATGAATACTAATATTATAAACTAAACCATGCACTTAAGTTTTGAAGGAGGAATATTAATATAAATAAATTTTATAACCAATACTTGCACACTAATTAATTATACAGAGAAAAAAATTAATACTCCGTATATTAAAGGTTCAATTCTAATGATTAGGCTAAAACCTTGAAGTATAGATACATTTACTAGCCCCATCTAAGGGGAAGGATGACCCAACCAACAAGTAATTACAAAAAGTAATTGAAGTCTAAACACTCCGTCTCTAGCTAGTTCTCTTTTCTTTTTTTTATTTTGTTGAGAATTTGGGAAGATTTGCCTTTGCCTTTGCCTGCCTTTGCTTTGCTTACCTTTTACTTAATCGTACAGAAATGGCGATCTCCTGCTGTTGTTTGATGGACTGGACTGGACTAGCTAGTTTAATTCTTCATCTTTAATGTCTTTTAATTCCTTCCCTTCCCTTTCATTAAATATTAGCTAGTGTAATTGTTTTTTAGTAGTATGTTTCTTAATAAATTAAATAAATAGAAAAACAAAAGTACTAGTACTAGTAATTAATATGACGACTGAAGAACAGCGAAAGGAAAAAAATAAATATGAGAGAAACCTTACTCTTGATGTAAACCCCCAATTAATTAGAAAAAACTAGTATTATTAATTTTATTTTATTTTTAATTTTTCTCTAGAATTACATAATCAAACCATTAGCAATTGCTCGGTTAGTATCAAAATAGGTAGTTTCATACACAGGCAGTTCCTTGCAATACCTTTCAATTCCTCCAATGGAAGAAAGATTATCAAGCTCAAACAGATCAGAACTAGCATAACTAGCAGCATCGTCATCATCATCTTCCATCATCTGACATTCAACTTTCCTTTGATAATTATTTAACAAATCCCTTGCAGCTTCTTCAATACGGCGATTCTTTTCCCTAATGTGAAAGCTGATCTCTTCACTGATGGAATTCAGCGCAGCCGGAATATTATTATTATTATTATTATTATTATTATTATTCTGTCGTCCTTTGTCTTGATGGAGAGATTTATGCCCACAAGGTTGACAATCTTCGTCCACTATCACACTCACAGGATAAAACCTAACTGACCTTTTGATAGATTTTCCTCCAGAAGACGGAGTTTTGCTTAGGCATGACCTTGAAAATGATGAAGCCGATGAACATGTAGACGCCTGACCGGACTTCGATTTTCTCTCCAAATTCGCCTCCTCTTGGTAAATCCTTGCTTTCTTTGCATTTGCTGCACTACTACTGAAAATAGAATTGAGAAAATTAGCGAGCCTGCCGCCTGGGGAAATTGGTTGCCTCACCTTCTTCAAATCGCTGTACATCTTCAATGCTTTCGATTTTGTCTTGACAAAACCACCGCCATCGTGCTTTGACTTCTGGTCGTTGAATCTTTCCGGTTGAGTTGAGAAGCTTGTTCTAATAGGCTTGGGCCTGTGATTAGTATAACCGGATGATTTTGATGAAACTCCATAGTTAGATTCGGCCTCTGACGAAAATAAACCGCCGCAGCTAGAATCTGAAGAGCTGGAACTCGAATTCAGGAGCATCGAATCACGATTTTGTCGTGAATTTCTCCCGAATTCACGAGCGCTGGCAGATTTCTTACGAATTATGATGTTTTCGTTGCTCAGCTTCTTTTTCTGATCCATCCATTTCTCAATCAAGCAGGCTCGCTGAAAATTTGCGAGAACTAATTCCTCTCCTCCGAAAACAGTAGTTTTGCAATTGGTTTGTTTCTTCATGGTTTGGACTAATCCTGGTTCACGTTCATTAAGGCCGTGGGTTTGGTCAATAGAACGGTAAATCTGGTCGAGGAGAGAGGAGGAGAAGGAAGGGTTTTGTCTTTCACGGCGGTTTTGGAACCTGTGTTGTTGTACTGATTTGTGATTCCAGTGTTCCATCTCTCTCTTTATATACTACTACAAATTAAAGAGAGACACTAATGGGAAAGTAATTAGCTAGGAAAATGAATGAAGATTGAGAATAATTTGAAGAAGACATTAATTCAGAAACTAGCCAGTAGCACTAGTATGTATGTAATTATTCCATTCATTGCACTTTATTGTCTGCTGTGAGAGAGTCAAAAGCTGCACAACAAATTATTACTAAATGGAATTAAGATCAGGATCATATATACACACACATGATTTCAATCGAACGAGAGAGAGAGAGTGCAGAGCTAGAAACATTGGTGGGTTGTTGGTATAATTGTGAATTCACAACAAAAGGAGACAACAATTAAACACTAGTCATTGATGTGTTGGTGGTGGCTTTTTGGAGAGAGGAGAGAGACAGAGAGTAATGAAAGTCGGAAGACACGCCTGATGAAGAAGAAGAGAGAGAACAAGAGAGGAGATAAGAGATGAATGATTTCTTCTGCATCTCTTCTTTTATAAGGACTCGAACAAAGCGCGTGAGTGGTTTGGACAACGCTCGCGCCAGGGTGGCAATAAATGACGTCATATTTTTAATACATTTGTTCTCCTTTCTTTCTTTTATTTATTTTACGCATATATATATATATATATATATATTGGTTGTTCCTCATTTTAATACTAACAAGCAATTAATTTGATGGAGTAGCCAAAGTATAAGTTCGGAGGGCAGAGTTTATTTATAGGTAAACGATATTTTCACGACAGTTTTTGATATTTCCACACGCAAAGTGTTGTTGTAGATGTAAAAATCGTCACTATAAGATCTATAGCGACACTTTTCGTGTGAAAATATCAAAAACTGTTGTGAAAATATTATCTCCTTATTTATATGCACAATGATTGCACTCGTGGCTTGCAAACTTTATGGAGGGGATGAGAAAGAATTAGCGAGGAAGGGTGAAAGAATAAAGGTAAAGAAAAGAAAAGAGACGAGAGATTTAATTTGATTTGTTTTAATGAAGAGAAAAAAGATTAGAATCAATTATTAAGAAAAAGTTTAAGATTATATATGCAGATGCCTAGCTTAGCTACTTACATCCAAAAGTAGAGGGGGGAAAAAAACAAAGCAAATTCCATGCGTGTGACTTGTGTAAACTCCCTCTTGTACTAGTAGTAGTAGTATTTATATCCTTTCACATGCACATGTAAATTAAATTCCATTTCCCACCTAGCTGCTATTTAACTTATTCCCTAATTCAATACATATTAGCATTCCATAAACGTGTAAGTACGTTTGCGCATGCATGTACCAATATACATATACATACACACACTCATGCGTCTGGTAGCATCACACCATGCAGCATATGAATATATATGAAGTTTAGTATTCAGCTATATATACGTACTTCGAATTTTGAAACTAATTCAGTTTATATACATACAAGTTTCAGCTAATTAAGATATATATGCTCCCTCCCTCTTCTATCCGGAAATGAAAGTGTTCTTTAATATTTCTACGCAAATTAAAGTTTGTCTACCATAATAATCACATAGGGTGCACAAACATATCCAAAATGTTTAAGTCATTTTAAGAATGACAATTCCATGTATCCATGCAAGTTAAAGCTAGATTCCTCATTGGGGTACATATACACACACAAGGCTGTAAAATAAACCAAACAGTTCAGACTCGATTCGTACTCGCTCGACTAAAAGTTCGATTCGAGTTCGACTCGAAATATAAATGATTTAAATACGAGTAAATTTTAAGGTTCGATAAATTACTCAAAGCTCTTCAAATTACAATTTTCTATTGATACTCGGATCATATTCGCTCGAAAAGTTCAATCTGTTCGACTCGGTAGTTAAATGAGTCTCAATTAAACCTTATTTTATAGTCGAAAAACTTTGTAAACTAAATCTGAGCAACTCAATACTCGACTCAGTTCATTTACACCCTTACACACACACACAATATATATATATATATATATATATAATTAAAGACCATGGAATGAATAATTGGACGTGACAGAATTCAAGGCTAGATGATGATGCGTGTTGGGCATATATAGCATAGCATTGCCTGGCCAAGAGAACAACCTGCATCATGCCCCTCATTTTTCCATACCATTATAAAAGCGTTAGTATATATTATAGCTCAAGAGGGTACCGAAAGCTTCGGAGTTCGCTCCCTCCTCTCTTGACAAAAGGTGACCAAATCTTCCCCACGAGTTGGGAGTTTGTGATATCTAGTCTCTCTTGTTCACGCGTGGTTTTACCACAAAACCCAATTGTTTTGAAGAAAACAAGGAATCTTGAAAATTGAAACTGGATGGATACTGGTAGGCAGGTAGGTAGAAATAGCACAAAGGCCAGAATAACTCGAGATTGCTTTTAATTGTTCTCCCTTGCTGCAAAATTGGAATTTTAAGAGTGACATTGACACGCTCTTGATCCGAGAGCAAATGCAAAAATTAACACAGATGTTAGATGATCCCCCCTGAAACCTACAATCACCCTGCAGACTTTGACACGCTCATTGGATTCAAACGGTAACTACAGATCTAGGGCCACTTGTCAAGTAGGTTGTTTTGGGCAACAAGTATGCGTCCCCAAGATAAGATCACAAAAGCATAACACAAAAGATTCCGGCACAACTTAATGCATTCATTTCAAGATAGTGAGAGTTTTCTTGGTTTGGACAAGGAAAAAGGAAAAAAATTCTATAGTTAATAGCTTCAATCCCTTACAAGAAAAATCCCGGATTGACACAATTTCAGAAGTTCCCTGTCCAATTCATGTGGCCCAGTTGAGGTTGTTGATATGCACCAACTTGGGCCCCCGGCCCCCCTGCAGCCACCCCAACTCCCACATTACCACCCATAGCAGGGCCCAGATGATGAGGGCTGGGGATGCCCGAAGCTTGTGTAGGATGGTATATGCCTGGGAATTGCATGTGAGAAGATTGTGACACTGAGTTGAATGAGGCATGACCAGTGTGTGATGGCAAATATGCAGCATGAGGTGTTTGTCCCGTCATATTGTAGTATGACGCTGATTGCAAACTAGGTAGATCCCTTGGATTCATCCAGATTTCAGAAGTCTCAGCCTGTTGAATGAGATATTATAAGCAATCAATCACAACCGCGATACAAGAATGTTCAACACTTCTCCAGAAAAATATAAAATAAAATAAGATGGCAATCAACATTCAAAGAGATATTACTTAGGTGTGTCGTATAGGCAACCTGAATTTTATAGCTAATCCATAAGTTAAAGGCTTCAGCTGATATACCACAGCATTTACTGGAGATCAGAGGAAATAAATAATAGCACAAATATAACTGGTAAATGAACCTGACGTTTTGGATACATGGGGACCAGATCAAATTATAAACATGTTCTTTTTGAGCACTCATCTTGGTCTATCCAAATAGGGAGCAACTAGGTATTATTGCCGATGCGTAGAAAAATGAGAGAAACAAGTAAACAACGTAATGAAACCTAAAACATCAGAACCAGTGGGGGTTTACCAAGTTTCAAGGGGTTCTTGACAACCTAAGGGTCTTCAAATTATCTCAATTATAAAAAATAAAAATATTTGCCTCTGCAAATCCAAAGTCGTATATGATTCCATATTTAAAAATTAAAATTACGCCATATTGTTTTTATGCTACAACTGTCCTCGTTAGACCTAATCAACAGAAAATACTGAACAGAAATGGTCAAATTGCACAACAGCATAATCCCAACTCCAGACTAGACAAGCATAGCAGGAAATGATGATAACAAGGACCAATCAAATATGGCTGAAAAATATGGACTCGAGCCACGTATTGATGCACAAATACTACAAATATAAATCAATATAACATTCAATTTAAGTTGTACAAAAACTACAATTCAATAAATACGTGTCACGCAACAATAAAACTCACCTGAGGATTTGGAACATACAGATTCCCATCTTTGTACTTCAGCCTGGATGAATCTTCGAGTCCTGTTGCACTACCAATGCCAGGAGCATTAATAGTATAACCAGTTGGACTAGTGAAGTTTCCAAACCCAGTTGGACTGCCGGTGGGAACGGGCTTATACTGTTGGATTCCATACTTGAGACCACTTGCAGTTAAATGGGAGTTGCCTCCAGGCATTACTAAGTAACTGTTGCCATTTGAGGGATGAGGATAGGCAGGGTTATTGGAGTAGCTAGGCACGGCCATTGGAGGAACATAGACAGGGGAGAGGAACTGACGATATGGCATAAGATTAGCATAATGGGAAAGATGGACTTGTGGGTACATCTGGGCCATCGGTGGTGGTTGTTGCACCATGGCTATTGTTGATGCAGGGATGCTATTTGCTGTATGCGAGCTTAAGGCCTGTAAACAGAAAATATATATTATAAAATATAAATTCATGTGTGGCGTAAGAGAGATTCACAAGAGTTAATATTAAAAAAAAAATCAAAATATTACCTCCTGAGGAAACTGTAAACCATGCCCCCTCACAGTTTCATTAACTGCTGATCTGAAATACGGTATATCATACATAGTCTGGGGATCATATGCCTGATTGCAAACCACCACAAATAAGGATCTCAGATTAGGACCAAAAGAAAAGCTAGACAAAGGATGTAAGTTATTCCTCCGAAACAAAGTACTATATTTATAAACAAACACAAAAGCCCAACAGAAAATAATAAACAATAAACGTGAACACTTTCATCCAGGGCTAATCTTTCAGGTAATGATTAATATATTGCTGGACTCACAGAAAAACTTGGTAATTGAGGATGATCTTGCTGCTGTTGCGACTGAGGAGTGTAGGATGGGCTTTTGTCATGGACCAGTGCAAGATCTGCATAATTGTCCAAATCCTGAGGACTTGAAGACTCATTTCTATCAGTCAATTGCTGTTCAGACACTGCAACAGAAGCAGGAGAATTGGTTCCAGAATTCCGAACACGTTCATCTAGCAAATCTACTTGCTTTCTTCCAGAAGATTCATCACTGGAAGACTCAGGAGCAGAGAATGATAAACTGCCACACACACATCACCAAAATTGTTTGTAAATCTTCAAGAAAATGGCAATTCTTGAAAGATGAAAAGAGAAGACTCAGCATATTGAATTGAAATGAATATTAAAGCACAAATATATTTAACAGCTACAATTTTAAGTTCTCTAAACACAACTAAAATAGCATATTGATCAATATGACCTTGAGCAACTGAACCAGAACTCACAACAAGACTCAAATGTAAGTAATCAACCAAAATACAACTCGTGTAAGAAACAAACCTTGCGGAAGGCTCAATGTGTGACACTTCAGCACCCTCAATTTCTTGAAATGAAGGATTCCGGGAAGACTCAAACTCTGTCCCCAAGCTGCCAAAGATCATTCGAGACCGATCAGTTTCAGAGACTCGAATATGTGCAGCTATGATCACATTCTGGTTCTCAGAGATGTTCACTCGTGAAAATTTATCTTGCAACAGAACTACGTCTGTTTCCAAATTCTTAGGAACATCAGCAGGAGGAGAAGTCAATTTTGCAGGCGTTCCAATAACTCCAGGACCAATAGAACTTTGTTTTTGGGTCGATTTTGGTTTCCACTCCTTGTTAGTCTGCGAAGCTACATTAATAGACCTTGTGGTTAGTTGTCTTGAAACTAATACACAGAACATGAAAAAAAAAATTAAGGGAGAACTGTTCAATGCCAAAATTTCTTTAGGGACTTCTAACACACCAAGGCGTTTATTGTTTTCAAAGATAAAAAGTGGCAGCAGTAAAGTTTAGAGTCTATAGACTTAAAAAATGGTAACAATAACATTGGGTCTTATGACTGAAGTTTGTGTACTTAAGTTTAGGTTTTTCAATAACCGGGCTACATAAGGTTTATCTTAGTTGTTCAGACTACAGAGGGCTGATAACCCTACCCATAAACACAATAAACAAGGCCCTGGTTATAAGTTAGGATTGGTTAGTGAAGGAAAGGTAATGTCTGCAAAATAATCGCTTAATCAAGATTAAATTATAAAATTTTGCACACAAGGAAAGAGAGAGTACAAAAGGATCAAAGGCATCTCGCCTAATATCTGAGTTATAACCTTCAAGAAAATCATTCTAAACACCAATATACAAAATAGAACACTATCGGACCTTTTACATTCTTTAATACCTGACCAAACTTGCATAAAAGTCCAACCAAAAAACCCATATAGAGAGTTCAAAAACAGATATGCCACCTCTAAAAAATAAGAAAACAGCATAACAAATACTGATAGCTTACTGGCCTTGAAATAACACAAATTAAGGCTCAAAATGCTAAAAAAAATTAAAAATTCAAATTCTCCTCCTATTTTGTGTTTTTATAAATGAATATATATGGCTTCATTCCTCAAGCTTCTTATAGACAGTATTCACATATTCCAAAATACTAAATTGCTTTCACTCTAGGGTAAAGTAGCAATCAGCAAATAAAATATGACATCCAGGAATTGCTTTTTCTTGTATTCCTTTCACTAATTAATCATCATAAAGGTAGATTAGAAGAATTAAGGTTCTTAGAAGTTCATTGACCATAAAACATCATCATGAGCTATGTTACTTGGACTCGGATGGAGTGTTTGGTTGGACACGGTATCCGACACGGGTACTTCTCAATTTTGCCAATTTTTTACACTAAAGTGAAGTATCTTGTCCAAGTGTCGGGTTTTGGACACGGGTGTCGGACACGGGTACTTTAGGGCAAAATGAAGAGTCCGAGTAACACTGATCATGAGTTTATATACTATTGGCAAAATACGATAAGTGATCGTCTTTGAGTCTGCCTGTTTCAAAATAGTTATAAATGTGACTTTAACCATATATCCTATGTTTTGAAAGTGATACTATTCATTTTGTTGGCATTCCTAGGTTCATGTGTATTTAAACAAGAATCGGTACAAGACCAATCTGAAGGAGATTGGAAAATTTTCAACAACCAATTCCAGAAAAATCTGGAGAATGAGACTAATTAAAATTTATCCTCAAAACAGGGAACGCCATCCACAACTATTCCCACTGTATTAGCAAAAATATTAAACTCAGAAGAGTATACCTTTCTGATGACCCACAGGCTGGTGCTGTCTGCTACTATACTGATTATTCATGAAAGGCTTACTGACTGAAATGCTGGGCATAGCTGGTTCAGAAACAGGAGTTTGATTAGGTTGGTCGCTTTTAGACATATCAGTAGAAGATCGAAATGATTCTCTTGAGGGGCTATCATGTCTCAAATGTGACTTAGAAAAAGAGTTGGATTGTGCAGATGAAAGGTTGAAAGAATTTTCAGTAGACTGACGACGTACACCCACAGCACCAACTTCACGCTTAATAGCCCCAATATTAGCAGCTGGCCTGGAATCAGGAGAAGGTACATGAACAGGGTCTGAAGAAGACGAATAAACACCTGCCACAGAGTAGTTTGATGAAGTTGTAGAGTTTGGTGGAAAATCACTTGGCTTCATAGATTGCATTTGTGAACCAGTATTTGGAACCGATAGTTGCCTATCCTCCAAAGAATCTTTCTTATCACTTAAATGAGTGTCCCTGGCTTGCCTAGGGTGTAAATCAGTAAACCCATTGGAAGATTGAGATGAATGTCGCCCAACAGGTGGTTTCTGATTATTGGAAGCCCCAGTCGGACTGCTGAAAAAAGCACATGAATGTGATTACTATTACAACAAATAGAAAAATGACAACCCCAAAATTTAGTCAGAATGATGTAGTTGTTTAAGCAGACAGTAAGTCTAACAATTCCAATCAAGCAACTATACAAGATAAACATACATAACCTAGTTGATTTCCCAATGAGAACATAGTTGTGTTGCATATATAGAGACCAAAAGAGTGGGTCAAACCAGGGTTACCAAGGAACTCTTATGGACCTATGTTCTGCGTACCAGGTACTATCATTCCAAATCATGGTATGAGAACTAAATGTCTTGTGCCTACTACCATAGGTAGCGTTCCACGTACCCAGTCAATCAGTGTTATCGATAACTATGGGCCAAAGAACTGAGGGGTTATTGTAGACAAGAACTCAGTACCTAAAAAAGACACAGGCCTATAATGACACTTGAAGCCTGCAAGTCCCATAAGGAAAAGGCAGGAACATAACACAATAAATCAAAATAAATTGACAGGTCAAATATATTCTTAAAACAAATTTCAGAGGAAGGGACAAGTATATAGCTAACTGACATCATAAATAAAAGAAAACATAATTGCACCTCTTTTCAGAAATTTTTGGGATTTCTAGCTCATGTGTTGATATTGAACTGCGCACTGAAGGAGCCTTTATCTCGCTATTTGTGTTATGATTAGTTCTGTTGTCCCTCACAACCCGGAACTCTCTGCTGACTCTTGCATCTACTAAGAATACATCCATCAACAAACAAACCAAAAGGAAGGGGTTATGATATATGTTTAAATTAGAGTTATGGATGCGAGATCTCACGAACACTAAAAGAGATAACAGTACAAAGAAGTTTGATATTAAAGTGATAAATATACAGAGTGAAGTAAAGAAGAAGTTTCAGGAACAGTAACAGAAAAGGACACAGCAAGAAGAAAAGCCATTTCTGATAGTATAGAACTTCAGGTAGAACCATCTGATGTATAACAAAGATCACAAGCAGACAACATAGATTGGTAGTTAGTTGTTTTCACAAAGAACCATATTATTATGCAAGACCCTCGTAGAACATTTCCAGAAAGGTGGACTGGTGAAGCAACAACATGCTATCAGGTAAATAAGCACACAATCAATCATCAGAAGAAACTTATAGAACAAAAAAAAAGGACGATAGGATCAAACCCTTTGTAGCATACAAAAGGAATAAAAACAAGAATTTTTTAAGACCAAACATTATAAAATAAAAACAGACAAATTTTCCTATGAGTTGATATTTCATTAGAGAAAATATTAAAACTTCTTCAGATAAAAACAGTAAGAGGTTAAAGAAAAATTGCTCTCACTCATATTCAGAACCATTATTTCCTAGATCCACCAGAAGGTCACAAAAGGAGTCTTGCCAAGTCAAGACTTTGTGCAGAAGTGTCAAAATGTTGCCGCTTTCCAAACAAAATAACCAAAAATCTCATATACAGAATAGGATTCATTATGTACTACAAGCCTACAATAAATATAATTCAACGTTGGACTGCATAATACGTAGAACTTGGTTCATATGAGGAATAAAAAATCACCCACAAGCCATAATTACTGCCAACAAATATAAAAGACCACCTATAGCATAGTTCATGGAATCACATGGAAAACAAATCTTGAGTGAATAAAAAAAATTAAGTCTGTCACTTTACCAGGTAAAGCATTTCGACTATATCCACCTCTTCGGATGTTGTGATCTGAATAAGTGTTGAATCTCATCCCTTGATTTACATGCTCGGTATGTTTTCTTGGCTGCGATGCTATAGAACCCTTGATTACTGTAACCTGACACAAAATGCATTAATGTTAGTGTAAAAAGAGATATTATGTTGTAAGTTGCATTCAAGTATTAAGTATGTGTGAAATACTATTAGTACAAACAACAGTCAAGTGACCCAACACAAGTAATAAAAGCAGTTTACCACTAATTTAATTACCCTAAAAGAAAAGTGCATGCCGCAGGGAGAAAGGGGGGGGGAGGTGGCAACACAATTTAATAAAAAATATACCTCTTTCCTTTTGTCTTTTTTTCTCTTCACCTCATGAAAATGATCTGAATAAATACAAAAACACGACAGCTTAGGAAAAAGTTTACCATCAAAATGAGAAGGGAAAAAAACTTATGTGGTAAGGCAAAAAGGTAATATAAGACTAGTTGGAAACACGTTACCACGTTAGATCATATGCATTACTGGCTAAAAAAAGTTCAGAAAAAATAGTCTGAAAACTTCCTCAAATTAATAACCCGACAAAGAGTATCCAATACAAAAGAAAATGATTTGAATGACCAAGAAAACAAATGGAAAGATAATCCCAACATCTTCCTAGAGTACCTAGCAAAAACCATCATAAATAATCATTAGGAAAATGAAGCCGGTACTCAACAACACAACCTTTTTGTTTTTACAAAAACAATACCAAATGACACCATAACCTACCCTTCTAAAGGAATTTTCCATAAAAGTTCCCTTTATTGACATCAAAGTGATAAAATAATTCATCCAATGATTATATGCAATAATGCATCAAATAGAAAAAATTCATTATCTGAACGCTTCAAAAGCCGAGGAGACTACTTCTACAAAATTTCATTTTGATCTATGTTAATAAGCACAAAAGATCATAAGGGGCCCGTATAGAGAACGTTAGGGAGGGGAAAAGAGAAGGATTCATAAGTCATGATACATAAAGCCCAAACCAACTGTCACAAAGTAGAGATTTTAGTTTTTTAGTCTAGTTAGATAAATGATTGAAAACTTGATCAATACTTATTCCATCCGAAAATGAACAAATTTACACCCAAAACATTTTATAATCTTCATATTACATGCATAAATCACATTAATAAAGAATAGAATAATCCAATCTGATGGACTTGATAGATACCAAATAAGCTGTCTAATTGCTCCTTCCAACTCTTTGTTTACGTTTTTGTGAAAAATTGCATTATCTTGGCTATGAAAGGCATAGAAGCACAGAGAGAGGTGGTATTGGCTCCAACAAAGCAAGATTAATAAGAAAACAATGCAGAAAACAGGGTAAGCATACCAAGTTCATACAATGATACTATAGCGTGTAGGACATAAACAACTCAACCAAGCCCCCATCGCCCCCTAAAAGCATAATCCCAGCATCAGTACAAAAACCAGCAAACCCCTCCCCCTCCCAAAATAATAATAATAATAATAATAATAATAATAATAATAATAATAATAATAATAATAATAATACAGCACTAACCAAAATAACTTATAACTAATCATAAAACCCTAAAATTAAATAAAGAGAATTAAAAAAGAAGAAGAAGAACAAAGAACAGGAATTGATATAAATAAATAAAAATAAAAAATAAAAAGTGGGAATGGCATATTGAAAGGAATAGTAAAAAGAAACAAAAAAACAAACCTTGATTTAACAATTTCTGGGTAGTTTCATTAGGATCCATGTTAGTCTCTTTTAGGGTAACGTAAATATCAGCATCAGAGTGATTACCCACAATTTCTTTAATAGATTGAATAGTTTTCCGGACTCCAGCGGAAAGAATTTGGGGTCCACCCTCTATTCTTGAGCCAGATACCATCTCCAACCAAACAGATTAAAAAACCCTCGGATAGTAATCGAAGAAGATGAATTGAACAAGATTTCGCAAAGCCAGCGGAGTGATTTGCATTCGATACTAACTTATCAACGCCTGTAGTGTAAATTGCAATGGAATGGAATGGAATGGAGAAGGGAGACTCGGAGAAAGTTATGCTACGGAGCGAGGGTTTTGAAAACCAATTTACCCCCTTACTTCCCTTATTTAAGAGTGTTATTAAGACGGTGATTTACTAATCATTAGTGCTATTTTAAATTTACTAAACTGCCCTTGTTATTGTTCATCAATTAACACAAATCATTACTGCTTGTCAACACCCGTTATGCTTTGTGTAATTAACGAAAAACTACGATATGAATTTTATTAATTTCAAATAATAAACAAAAAAAAGTTGAGTTTTAAAGGATAAAGTGGTGCGTAACATTTTAAACTACGTAAAATATTCATTAATTAGGATGAATTTGATACCCATTTATTATCATTATTATACATCAAGTATCTTTATGGTAATTAGATTCCGTGGCAGTCCTTGCAATAACCATAAAAATGTAATGAGAGTTTTATCAAATTTGAGAGATAGAATAAAAAAATTAAAAAGAAAGAAATTATAATAAAATAAAATTTGTAAAGATAAAAAGAAAAAATAAATTTGTGACACAGGCTCAAGAAAATAGTTATTTTCTTTGCTCTCTTCTAATAAACTAGTTATTAGGTTTCCAAATATGTGTTTTCTTTAAAAAAAAATCAAACAATTAAAATATAGTACCTTGTGATAAAAGTAAAATAAACAATATAATTATTATTGTTTCTACTTTGCCTTTTTAGTAAAAGAGGGGATGTTAGGTTGTGTTTGATAAAATTGATAGTTAAGATCTGAATAGTTTAGACATCTGAATAATATAGAGTATTTGGAAAAAATTGTATCTGAATGAAAAAATGTTGTTTGATAATTATTTTTTTCAAAATGTCTGAATACAAATATTTTACCATTTTAACCCTCTAAACAAAGCTATAAAATAAATAAAAAACAAAAACAAAAACAAAAGGAGGGCTCCTTCTTCATCTACCCCCGCCACCCTCCCATCTCGGCCGCCCCCTCCCCTCCCCCATCCCCGGCCTCCACAACCCCCTCCCCATCCTTGGCCTCCCCCCTCCCCCCAACCCTCCCCCATCCCCGCAGCGAATCTGAACTAAGGTTTGGAGTTGGGTGAATGATCTCGCTTGAGGTTTGGATCTTGTTTATATTTGGGTAGATTTGAGTTGAAGTTAGAACAAAACAAAACCCCGCCTCCATTCTCAGCCGTTAAAACTCCATTGCCATCTATTTCCTACACTAATTTAGTAAACTCATATTAATAATTGGATCTGGCGATTTTGGGTTTTTCTTTGTTGTTTGAATTATGTGGTGTAATGATTTTTATCGGATTTAGGTAGAAATTGAATTGAATCTCTTGAGAAGTTTGGTGGTGGATCTGGTTTGTGGATATGAAAGGAAAATGATAATATTAACAAGGGTATTTTTGTCCAAAAAATAATAATGTTTATTCAAACTTGCGTCTTAATTATTTAAACTTGAATTTATATCTTAACCGGTTAGAGGCATTAAGAGGTAACAAAGAAAAAAACAAACAGCACACTGCCTCTTAGCGAATAAGAGGCAGCCCATTCAGACCTCTTAAGAGGTAAGCAAACAACACCTTAACCTTTGAATTAATACCTTAACAGGTCATTTATTATTTAATGTTGTTAAAATTTATAATATATTTATAAAAATCTAAAATATTTACCACAATTTATTTTAACTAAAAAAACAAATAGAATATAGAGGAGACTAAATTGCAAATTTAGCCTTTCTATTTGTTACGTTTTTATAAAAGTATTCCCTAAATTTTTTTCTTAGCACAAGTCTCTCTCATAAATACATTAGTTGTGTAAAATTATTCCTCCAACCTATTTTGTCAATAAAAAATTAAATTTTATTAAATTAAATTTGACAAAAAATACTAACATATTATTTATGTATAAAATAAGGTTGTTATTGTTATTAGGGTAATTAGACCTATTTGAGATGCATTTGAGAGCAACAAAATTCGCATTAATGATTGATCAAGGACAAATGTAAGTTAAGAGATATCAAATTAGGGTTCAAATTCATGTTAATCAAATCACGAGTTTTAAATTAAAACTAAAATTCATCTCAACCAAATGATATTTTGTGAATTTAAAGTTACAAGTAGTCGTTAGAGTTTAAATCGTATGATGACACACATATTAATTTATATAACAAAAGAATACGTTAGCAATTTTTTGTCAAATTCAATTAAAAAAAATTGCTTTATTATCAACGAAAAAAATAATAAAGGAACAATTTTACATGACTAATGTATCTATGACTTGTGCTAAAACATATATTTAAAGAACATTCTTGTAAAAACATAATAAATATAAAGGGTTAAATTTGTAATTTAGTAGATATACTTGTAAAAATAATACAGTAGAGTATTTATTTGTCATCAACATATCTTTGTACGAGTCTTTGTAAACTGTACTACATCCCCATGTTGAGGTACTTTTTTTGAAAAAACAATATAGCATATAACTTTTATGACAAGTTCAATTTTATACGTAATTTAATTGCTGAAAACTCATAAAAAAAAACATATTAATGTTACAAAGAATTTAAAATCGCTATATATTTATTTAATTTTAATATAAACAATTTTAATTAGTGTATACATCACTAATACTAATGTTACATCAAAACTTAAATAAAAATATATCAACTTTAAATTATAAGAATTATTTTAAAAAATAAAAACTTAAATATAGTTTACTACACTAAATTATTATTATTATTTTTACTTTGATGATTTATTTTTTAATTTTATCAATTAAATTATTAATTTTTTTTAATTTTTGTCTAATTTTACTCAACAGTTAACACGTCCAAAAATATTGACGACATTACGTGTAAAAGTCGATGCATTAAAAAGACTAAAATTGTAGTAATGAATTTAAATTATTTTATATGAAATTAAAAGGACAAAAATATAATACAATATTACTTTCTCCGTCCCAAATTAATTACTTTTCTAGGACTTTTTTAAGTCAAATTGACTATTTTTAAAATTAATAATTAAGCATATATAAATATATTTCTAAAATTATAAAAATTGAAATTAGTAATAAATTGTATATACTTTCTTTTGGTTATAATATATTCACATATATGTTAGCAAAAATAGTAAAAATATTAGTCTTAAAAATAGTCAATTTGACTTTAAAAAATTCTAGAAATGCAATTAATTTGGGACGGGTGAATATTGTTTAACTATAATAGCAAAAATATATTTTTTAAAAGGAATCATTAATATAACACCACCCCTGATAGCTTCGCCGCCACCAGCTCCATCAACACCACCCTGAAACATCCACCCAAAGCCACATCTACATTACCAAGGTTAAGCGATAATTACAACCGAAATAAAGCACAGTTTGATGCCCAAAATTGAAGATTGATGTTTTCTCCGAAACCTAACCCTAGATCCGAACACAGCACCAGATCCTCTCCTCGATGCAAAAAAATCGATGCACAATCAGCAACCATAAACCCAGAATTATCATCATCGTCGCCATCATCATTATGGGAATCAACAGAAAATCCTAAACCTAACCATAGATCCAGTTCCAAACTGTTTAACCCATTTCGGTATTAACTTCATTACACCGAAATCAGGTCCAAAATCGGATAAGATGATGATTGCTTTAACACGTTGATGAAACAAATCCATGACGACGTTTACCTGATTTTTGAGAGAATAGCTGTCCGTCGGATTGTCCAACCATGGTGGCTTCATTGATGCAACGAAGTGTTGTTATGAGTGTATGAGTGAGAGAAATTTAGATTTGAAGGTGATTTGGGGGTTTTGTTTTTAATGCAGTGTTGTTGGGATCTACTTTTTTTTCTAGTGCAAGTCCTGGGGATTTCTGGTGGCGGTGGTATGACAGTATAGAGAGGGAGAGGAAAGAGTTTTTTAGAGTGAAGATGGTGTGGTACGCGGATACAGGTGATCAGATTTTTTGCTATCAAGTTTTTTTTTTTTTTTTTCATTACTTAGTAATAACAATTTTTTTTCTATTTTGTTTGCAAATTTAGGTGCATGGTAATAATAGTGATAAGTAATTTTTTTAAAATTATTATTACTCAGTCTTTATATATATATATATATATATATATATATATATATATATAAATCACCTCTTAAATTAGACTCGTGTTTATGCCATTCTTTTATAATAAAAAAAAAGACTTGAGTAATAATATTTATGCCATAAATAAACTCCCAATTATATTTATGTCATTCTTTTATAAAAAAAATTTAAATTAATTATTGAATCTTCTTTTAACACATCATCGGTCAAATCTTATGTATTCGAATCACGTCATCAATTTGACAATTTATGAAGTGACGATTTTAATTAATTTAAAGTGAAAAAAATTAATAGTTCAATGACTTGATTGAAAAAAATTAAAAAATCAATTATTAAAATAGAAAAAAGTTAATAATTTAGTATAATAATTTATATTTAAATTAAAAATAAAAATATATCTCTAGTTTTAAAACCGGACTTCACAAACTTCTCCACATTTGCGCATTTGCTCTTTAAAAATGATGCATACATACGACTCACGAGACAATTCCAAATTTACCATTCATGAAAAAGGGTCAACGGCGAAGCACGAGTGAGAGATTCCTGGCACCCATCTCGTTTTCAAATACTTGTACAAAAGTATTTCCAACACAAAACATGATTTATATAAGTAGCAAAAAACTAACCCATTTTATCGAAGCAACTTTCCTTCTTTACTCCCCATCATCAAACATAAGAACCAAGAAGGAAAAAGGTGAGAAAGGAAAAGAAGAAAGAAAAACACAGAATATCTTGAACTGGCAAAGTAACTGGGGTATCGTACATTTGAAGCTACGTCAAATAGCCAAAACTAAATGAAGCCTAACTTAAAAGTACAGTGTGTTCAAATCATTCACCTCATAAAGTTTGTGAATCATAAGTACTGTTCTTGTATTCGGGCTCTGTTCTCTTCCCACCACATCCTTGCGTGCATTTCTCCAAACTTTTCTCGGCTGCATCAAACATAAAAAACTAAGTCAATATAATAAAATGTCTTTTAAATTTTACACAGCTTGAATAAAAAATAAGTGCAGTACAGCTGTTTCAAATTAAATTATCGACAGTTAAGAAACCCCAGGCCCAATATGCAGTTCGTATCTGGGGACTATAAAAAAGGGCTTCACAAACATAGGTCATCATGTCACCCCAAAGTGATAATCAGAAGAAATATTAGAAGAAAAGGGATGGTATTCATTTAAAATCTTTGGAACTTGAAGGAATTGCGTTCTAAGAAAATCTAGGCAAAAGTACATTTTATAGAACCAGTATTTTAAATGTCATTTAAATAAAGATAGGTTTGTTTCTCTTTCAATAATTGTGGTTACAATTCCAATCTTCATGTGCTTCTGAAACCTCCATATAGAGCCAGTATGAAGTGGCCAGCAGTACACATACCACCCTCTATGGAAACCAACTTTTGAGCACAAAAGACATTTACCATTTTGTTGGAGGTACTACAAAAATGTACCATTTTGAATGGAAGTATGGAAGACATCATTATTTCCAGATCAGTTTTAAGTCCCATAACTATTCTACTTAGGCAGGAGAGTAATTTGATTTTTACCTGAATCGGACACGTCTAAGCTCCCGAGCACCACCTGGCAATGCTCTGATCGTGATGTACACTCCCGGTTCATCCTGCTCAACCCATTCAGTCTCCATATCACTAGCATTGCTGATGGAGAGCTCTCCTGAGCGATCACCCTCTCTTGATGAACTAGTTCTTGCAGAAGCATCCACTGATGATGTCTCTGTTTTTGCCCCACTGATGCTCGACAGTTTCGGGGTTGAAGCAAGACCAGAGTCATAGTAATGTCGAGATTGCATTGGGTGGTGGTCAAGTGAATCTGAGGATGAGTAGCACTTCCCATTTGGATGGTGGAAGTTGCGGGGTAACCGCTCTTTGCTCAGTGGTGGTGTTACAGGGCTGCCGTCAGCAGATTCAATTTTCGAGCTCTGACAAAGAAAGAGAAAAAGTTCTTTTCAATAAAAGAATAAACAAGATACTCCATAACCATTCCATAATGAATTGCATGGAATGTATTGGCATAGATCTATACATGACAACCGCTCAAAGAACAAACAGAAAATATCCAATGGATACTTGCAAGATTATCAATTATCTACAAATGTACCGGTAATCATTTATACTTTGACACATAATTTGTCTATTTCAAATGTCTTTTATCAATGGGAAGATAAGTGACTAACAATGCATTAACGCCATTCAGAAAAAGACATAACTGAGGTATGGATATGACTTGACTGATTTCTTTATGACTAACCAAAGGCAAATTATGATCCACAAGTCTTATTCATGCATGTTGAAGCATGGCAAAAACTGAATTTCAGCTCATTAGGGTTTACTCCAGTAAAGGAAATACACGTAAATGTCAACAAGCTATGGACACTAGTGGATAAAAACCTCACCTCGTCTTCAGATCTTGGTGGAGTTGGCAGTGGTACTGCTTGATGATTGAACCTTTGGACATTGTATAGTTCCATTACTTTGTCGTAGTTCTCAGCCCACCACCTTTGAGCTTGCCATTTGTTAAAAACCTCGCGACTGATGAAAACAATAAACAAGTCAAATCCATCTCTTACAGAGTAACAGTCTATTCCTAAAGGAATGACTAGCAATAAAATGGCTAGATCCCATAACACAGCATAAGATGCAAGACAATTGGATTGACCAAGAACTAGAGGATACACAGGTGTCCTAGCATCCATCAGATTGATTGGCATATCTGGCACTCAAAGGCCAAGACTATCCAACTGATGATTTATGACCACAAGTCCACAATCAAAAGAATCGTTTCTTTTTCGGATAAGTATGGCCAAAATCAAAAGGATGGCCATGAACATTGTAATAACTTAGGGAAGTGATATTTCCACAATCAATGAGCAAGTGGCATGCTGCCTATGCTAAACTTGTCAATGAACTGGAGCTGTAGGGGTTAGGTTCTCACCTTACAGATACGTGTTATAGCAAACAATAATCCTAGTATGTAAAAATATGCAACACAATTTTTTTTATTATTATTGTGATACGTTTCCGCACAATATTCTATTTTGTTTGCAACCCAATAACCATCTTTATCTACATATCCTACACTGAAATCTCCAGTGTCCAGTCTAATCAATATCCCTAAAAAACCGAACTATAAGCTACATAACCAATTAAATAATCACCAGCTAGTAACTAGTAAGTAGTAAAAGCATGGGGTGGATTAATGCTGTTAAAGCTCTCCTTTTTCTTCTTCTTTTTGATAAGTAGACTACTCATTTTTCTTTACACAATCAATATTTTCAAATTCTTAGCCACATATGGAATGCAGTTTAAAGGGAAAACAGACCAAAACAGGTAATATTCTTCTTTAATTGTCTCTAGATTAGTTACGCAAAGAAAAAAGCCGTGCATCTCCTTAACTACAAAAATGCAGGTAGACTCTAGCATTGCATCTCCCTAACAATAAAAAAGTAAAAACACTCTGCAGGACTAATTGTCCCGAATGCATTTATCATTTACCATATCACAATCTCATAATTATCTGTCAACGTCTTTGAAAGTTCAGACCTGGAGATAAAATGTGTTCTATCTCGTAAACTACCAAAAAAAAAATCTTTTATTCCTGCAATCCATATCCAAAAGAAACCTAAAAAATATTCCCGACTACCACCAGAAAAAGTCATCAAAATTCCCGTCACAATGTGCTGAGATCTCAAAAAATGATTTGGGAGATAGCTTCATCAAACTAAGAAAACATGGGAGCAAGGAAAGAGTAGTCCAAAATCTTTATTTGCAACTATCTAACTTTATGGCATATAAATGTATTGCCAAGGAAAAAAGGTTAAGTCATGCACAAAAATTAAGTGTCAAGCAAATTTAAATGAATAGCCAGAAACTGCACCAGCTTTTGACAAAGCCTTGATCCACATAGGAACAAATGCTACTTGGTCAGCAAGAATATATGTACTACAAAATGACACTATTCAACATTATTTTTCATGTTGTGGAGGAGATGGTCTCTGTCATCAGATACATGTCTGAAGTCTTAGGACCTGAATATATGTACTACAGATAAACCCTATTCAACTTTATTTTTCATGTAGTGGAGATAGTCATTGTCATCTGATATATGTCTAAAGTCTTAGAAGGTGACAAAAGCTTGCTGATCCAAAAAGAAGTGCCAAAAGCTGAACAGTTTTATGCATGTAAACCATGCCCACTTTCATATAATTGTGTGATTTCATATGCAAAGTCAGACAAAACATATGACAACTCCTATATCAAACAAATTGGAACAAGCGGAATGAGGGGAAAGAGCAGAGTACCTAAATCGAATCCGCTTGAGATCATTCCCACCCTGCGACAAAGAGACGAAGGTGATGAGAACACCAGGCTCAACCTGAGCAACCCATTCCTTGGGCTCTTCATCTTCCTCCATAAAAACGACCGACTCAGTTCGGCCGCTGACAGAGGCAGGGGTTCCTTCCCCACTAGAAAGCCCCTTGAGTCTGGCCTCCATCTCTTTCCCCCAAACCCTAGGCGTCGAATCGGCACTGCCGGTGGTCCTCCTATAGGACCAGTGAAACCTTTCGGACACAGAACCGGCCTCAGAACCAGCATAGTTGGGGTTGTGATTTGAGGATCCGGAACATGGCTTGCAGGGTTTCAATGCCATATCCTTGATCTGAAACATATACAAAAGAGAATTCACTAAACTTAAGTAGGAAAAACATATAGTATTGAGGTATCAGTATGTATATATTTACGTACCTGAGAAGTGAGAGATTTAATGGATGGCTTAGTAGTTGGTGTTGCGACGGTGGTGTCGTCTTCATCTTGGTGGCGAAGAGATCCGCCACCGCCAATATGTTTGGAACAAGCAATACATGTTAACATGTTTGGTTTTGGTTTCTACAGTAATCAAATCTGTATGTGAGTTTAAAATAGGAATGGAATCAGATTCTAAACGAACATAATTGGAAAGTAAATAGAGAGAGAGAGAGCAATTATATTATACTAAAGTATAGAGAAAAAAAATGAGTTCTGCAAAAGGAAATCAAACCTTGAATTAATAATTAGTTGTGAATCTCAACTACTAAGCTGAATGCAACCATAGTTGAGAGTTGGGAGAGAGGATGATGAAATATTAAGAAGAAAGAATAGGCGTGACAGGGAATAGAGCATTCATATTGCATAATTAATGGAGTACTCTTACTCCCTGGTTATTACTAGTAGGGTAGTAGCTACTAGTGTTTGTTTCCGGCAATTAGGGAGGATTGGATCCAACAGCTTCTCCATTATCTCCCTATCTCTCCATTTCCCACTCTCACTAAATTAAGGAGGAACTTCTTCAAACTCTCAAACAGACTCTCTCTCCCTCTCTCACACACACACTCGCACACTTAACACTTTTAGACGGAAAAGAAAAGGAATATAAAACTTAAATTAGAATAGAAAAGAAAAGAATAGAAAATTTGAAGTTTTATTTTGTGTTGTTTCTGAGTTTTTAATAGAAAAAAAATAAAAAAATTTAAAAAAAAAAAATCTTGCGTTTTTGAGTTCCAATGAAAAGAAAAAAAAATATCACTTTTATAAATTTATCCTTCTATCAATTATAACCATTGAACCATGAATAAAAATATGTAAGATAAATTTAACCAAAGAAAAAAATTTCATAATCAAACACAAATATCCAAATAAATGTTAAACAAAAACTACTTCTACAAAGTCATTGTCATACCATATTCAAAAGTCATTAAACATAATATGTATTAAATGGGAAAAGAAGATACCACCTTTGTTCCATAAAGAGAATTTAATTTAATTTCTTTTTCTTTGTTTCGAGATAAAAAGAGTTTTATTTATTTTTATAGAAATATAAAATAACAATTCATTTACGTTTATCAACGAACATAAAATTAAAAAAATATATATTATTAAATTTTCTAAATTATGAAAATAAGACTTTTTATATAAAAAAATAGAAGAGATACTATTAACTAAAGCTAAAAGAGAAAACATGTGATTTACTTGCTTAAACATCGATCAATAACAATTTACAATTTAAAATTTGACCAATAAATTTTGGAGTCTATAGATCGAAGAAAATATTTGAGTTGATTGAACAAGACTTTAAAATCTTCATGCTAGCAAGGAATAAATTGCAGCTATTTTATTGAAATTTTTTGGAAAAAATGATTATTTAGTATCTTATTTGACAATTAACAAATAAAATAAAATAAAAAGAGTTTACTATTTTAGAATTAATATGTAATAGGGCATAAAATAATATTCTCTGAAGAATCTCGTTTACTAGGAAAAAAATTCCAATAAAATATCATTTCTTTTCACAGTAATAGTTTGTCAAATTTTTTTTAATAAAGATTCACTAATAAAGAAAATTAAAATCTATATTCCACTGCTGTAAAAAACTCTTACATAGTTGCATGTAAAGTACTTAAGTTCTTTATTACAAAAGATAAAAGTAATTGGTCCACTAATGAATCTGGTTTGCTTTTACAGGGGAGAGAGAGAAAGAAAGACATTAGGTTTAGTAGATAAAAATAAATTGGAGACATGGGTTGTAATTTAAAATTTATTATAGTGAAAGTTGAGGATAATATGGAAATTATAAAAATATTACTTATTTCAATTTCTTTTCCGTCTAAATCATGCCAATTTTGGACGGAAAACTTTGACAAGAAAAGTGGCCAAATTTTCTATTCATTTCTTTTCTTTTCCGTTTATTAAAAAACTCAGAAACATAGGAATTGAAAAAAAAACTTAAATTTTCCGTCCATTTCTTTTCTTTTCTGGCCATTTTAAAACTCAGAAACAGAGCGTAAAATAATACTAGTAAGTATATTAGTATTTATTCTCTAGAGAGTAAAATTTATTTTTTTTATTTATCATTTGTAATTTTTTTTTAAAAAAATATTAATTATTTAATTTATTATATTATCTTTATATTAAATATTAATTTTTTAAATAAATTTTAAAAAATAATATTAAAATTATATACTCATTTTAATTAATTAAATAAAATATTAATTATATTTCTTAATTTTTATATTTTCTTATTAAAAGTCAATTGAAACGAAGGGAGTACTATGCATATCATTACTGCTGGCTGGCAGTCTCACACACACGGAAAAAGTCTTTCTCTCTCCTGGCTGGCCACTGGCTACTGGCTAGTGTGCGTGTGTGTGCAAGTTGGCTCTAGTAAATAAATGATGATGGAATTGGATCGATATAATGTTGTTTACAATAACTACTCTACTGCTCATGCATTCAATTCAGTCAGTATAATATTACATCTACTAGTCACCACCTTTTTTTTTTTACTTTTTTTTCTTTTTTGTTAGTTTAAAGAAAATTTAATAATTTTATATTTGGTAGGAATAGATCCTAAAATTTTATGCATTCAAGTCTTATTAGTAACTTTTTTACCATTAAGTCACGAGGGACTTGGTAAACTACCACTTTGTCGTGATTCCGCGAGATTAACAATTTTAAATTCTAAATTAAAATATTTTCTGTCAAATGTAAAATAGTATTGTCTGTTTTGACAATTCAACATTTTTTTATTTTTATTTTTGAAAAAGATAATGTCAAAAAAAAAAGATTTTATTTTTTCAATAATTAATGACAAATTCATATTTTGTGTGTCTGGCAAAAAATTAAAGCTTTTGCTGCTCCATCCCAAATCTCAAAGTGATAGGAGTATTAAAAATAATTAATTCTAATTTAAGAATATTTTAAGTTCATTCACCAGGCGCATTGGCATTAGGAAGTGTGAAGAATGAGTGAGCGTGCGCCACCCTACGTATCTATCTCTACGTGTCGGTCCAGTCCAGTCCAGTCCACGCAAACCAAACATCAACTACTAGTACAGTAGTAGTACTGAGGAGTGAAAAGGTGAAAAGCGATCGTATGTGACTTTTCCTTCGACGCCCAGACTTCTTCGCAAGCCGCGCCGTGTGGCGTGTAGTTAAATCCAACACATAAACTATTTCAACTTTCCCTCGAGACCACAAATTTATATCAATAATAAATATTATTATATATGTATATGTGACATATAAGATAAAAAAAATAATTAAAATAATTTCACATTGATTTATTTTATTATGTAACTTAAAATTTTGTATTAGTTATAATTTAATTTCATCATGAGATTTGTTAATATATAAATTATTTTTTCTTTCTATTATTTTTCCCAGTTCTCATAATAGTTGTTTAAATGTTTGATCTCACTCGACATCTCATCTCTCATTTATTATTCTCAAGTCTAATGTAATTACATGTCTAAAATTAATTTTTTAAAATTCATAAGTATTGTTTCCTTCGTTCTTTTTTGATTAAAACGCATATGTTAAAAAAATGTTATTAATATTTTGTGTGTAATCAAAATAAATATATTTCAATATTATTTTTTCGAAAAATTAATTGAAAATGATGATTAATTGAAAATATATTAAAATAAATTTGGCCCTCTAAAAAGACAAATTAGAAAGAACCGAGGGAGTACCATGCATCACTACATGGAATGGCACAGTGGATAAAACAAAACAATGAACAACATATTTGAATTTCTTTGGGACAGGGTTCAGCCTATTTCTTAAGTTTCAAAAAGAAAAATACTATAGATTATTGAAAAAATTAAATTGGAGTACTAAAAACTTCATCATCCCATATAACATACAATGTTAATTCAGATTATATATCAAAACTTATAAATGCACAGTTAATAATGCATTTTAGTTGCAATCTTTCATAAAATTGTGACACAACCTTAATAAGATCTGAAAGTAATTTCCACTTTTATGCTTAATCAGTCGTATAGCTATAGCCTACAGGGGATGCATATGACTCAGTTGCTTCTATCATTATTTTCAAGTACAAATCCAATTACGTACATGTCGGTAAAGGGCCCATAATCTTTTGGATGTTTAGCTCCGATAGATCTGTATCCTTCTGTAAAGTCCAAAACAATTCTATTGGGATCCTTTTATTTTCATAAGATAATTGTTGTTTTTATAAGTAGAAATTAATATTTTTATAAGATTTTATTAAAAAAAATGATATACATGTCGATAAATATTTGATGAAATTGAATTGCGACCAACGTGAAAATGTATATGATAAGATAAAATAACTTAAAATGAGATTCTTCTTAATTTTTACCTATTTCATGTATGCACATAAGTCGTAATCATAATTCGGCTGAAAGCTTTCACGATGTATGACATGACTCTTCTATTAACTATTTATGTGAAAAAAATATTGTAAAAATGTCAATTCTTTATTTTATTACAACTCTTTTTATTACCGTGCAACACTTCATTTAAAATTTTCTGGTTTGCCTTCAAATGGGAAGGAATATGCTAAAAATATAATTTCCCTAAAGTTTTCATGAATTTTGGTAGGCTCTCCAATCATGATTCATCCATCATTATGTTACGGAAGAAATAATAGTACCATTTCAACTTTTGAGTGTACTCAAACTCTGTACATATGTACATGTATACAAAAGAGAGGACCATGGTCCATGGCCCATGCCTCTCTCTATTCGGCTCTATCACCCACTTCAATTTTTACCAAATTATAATCAGGAAGCTTATTAATATATAAAATTAGTAAAATTATATAAAAAAACTCTACTTATTACACATCTTTATAAAAAATATCATTAATATTTATTCACGTGTCAAAAAATTAACTTAAATATTCGCAATATATATATTATTTTTTTAACAATAATAGATTAATAGCATGTATTTTTCTTTTTCTTAACCCAATCATCCCAAAGACTCAAAATATTCTTATTTCAAAATTATCGTGGTACGTATAAAACACGTGCACATATGTCTGATACATGTGTATTCACATAGAAGCTTTGCGAGGATTAAAGACGATATAATATTATTTAATTTTTAAAAATATTTAATTTCATATTTATTTTTAAATTTATATTATCAACTACTAGTCCTAAGATAATACTAAGGGGATGTTTGTTTAGAGCTGAATGACTGAATCGGTAATTGCGTTTGTTTTGGTCTGAATGGCTGAATCAGTGAGATGGTTGAGCTGAATGACTAAATCAGATTTTTTTGGCTGAATGAGCAGCTGAATGAGTACATTTTTTTTTTAAATTAATTTTTTTTTAAAAAAATATTAACTATTATATTAAGTAATATTAAATAATTTTACAACAATTTTAAATTTTTTTAGAGGAGTAAAATAATAAAATTATGTCATTCAGATGTTTCAGACAAGTCAATTATCAAACAACTTTTTTCATTCGGATTCAGATTCAGCTCATTCATATTCAGATTCATTCAGTTTTTATTAAACACCCCCTAAGACTTTAAAATGTGGGACTACTTAATTTTCCTCCCCCTGTCTTTCAGTTAATTGGAGCACTGTGAGCCTCATTTAATTAGGATTAAAAATGATCTCAAATCGAGTCAAACAGTACCTTAGATTATATTCAAAACATTTATAAGGTACTTGGATTCAAATACAAATTTATAATCTTTGCTCTGATTCAAATTTGACTCGTTTTATTATACTCAGTTTGACTTGACTCGTTTTTTAGTTGAGCTATTCGCAAGTATTTAAGACATACACAAATTAGAACTGAATTATTTATATCATGATACTAAAAATAAAATTGACTTAGTCAACTACTGCAATAATTAAAATTTAAAAACTTCAAATTAAATCTTGAGTCTTGTAAAAAAAAATATGAGATGATATTATCACTCTTGAATCAATTTAATGAATATGTACGAGAATTATAAAAACTACTTTCACTTCTAAAAATTAGAAGTATATGGAGAATTTAATTATTAAATAATATATATTAAATAAATCGAGTATACTTAAAACTGAATATGAGTAAAAATAAACGAAATTATATTAAATACAGATCGATACTCTAAATAAACCAACAATGTACTACTCATTTAAGTATTGAATTCGAATTTCGCTCAAATATTTGGAGCGGATCTCGAATGGAATTTCGAAGCATTTGGTTCATGATGTAATAAGAAAGATGATATGCTTAGGTGCATGCATCACGTTTCCTTTTCTTTTCTTTCCTTTTTAATTATTTATTAATTTAATTTTTTCTTGGTTGTGGTATGCATCACATGTTGCCACAGTAAATAATATTATTTAAAAAGTTGGAGAATGTGGAATTATTTTCAAAAGTGATGGCATGTTTGTAGCTTAAAAGGAGTTAATCAAGACAGTGCACCGAGAGGATTCACGTTACTACCAGGCCAGGTCCTTCCGGACTCCACCGATCCAAAACCACTTTACAGAGTAGGACAAACAGGAGAGAGAATAGAATAACTTCTTATAGAATGAAAAAAATTGTGTTTGGTTACGATTGTAATAAAAAAAATTGTGTTTGGTTATTGAGGGAGGGAGAACATATGGAATAACTTATTCCAACTAGAATGGAATGAATCATTTCACTCTTCATTTTATTTTTTCAATCCAAACGTAACATTAGTCTCCCTCTAGATTACATAATTGTCCCCAGCTGCTCATTCATTGCAAGACTACACAACGGCCCCAACTTAGTTATAACAGTTATCAAATTGGAACTCCTGCTCTGAAGATAGGTGTAATTTATTTATTTTTTTGACAAATTCAGGGAACAATATCATGGATAATTAATTTATTCGATTCAAAATACACAAGTTATATGTATGATAGATACTTACCTTATTAAAAAATAAAATATGAATTACAAACTGTTATAATATAAATAATAAAATAAAATAATTAGTAAAACATATGTTGAAAATATACCACATTCAGTATATAATTAGTATATCTGTAATCATCGTAAAGGAAAACAACTCTCTATATAAGAGAATCTAAACTTCTAAAAGATAAAAAAATGACTCTCGCACAAGAGTATAAAAAGACTAAGAAATTTAAATCTAAACTAAAAAAAAAACAAAATTTCATAAATATTTAGTCTCAACCACTAAAACATAATTCCACGTAGAATTATAAGGAATTCCATGAATAATATAAAGAATTTAGATACTTTGAGACTAATCTTTTTGATACTACAAGAGTAACGGCTAACTCTGCAATAGGGGTAGAGTCGGTCAAATCATTTAGAGGGTATATAAATCACTTGAATAGAAGTTATAGGCCTTTTTTGGTCAAAGTAATTATTTACTGCAGGGCATCCGATTTGATACTAAAGAGTAAAAGGACCATATCTTGCTAGGTGGGACTGAGAATAAAAGAAAAAATAAATAACTAAATACGAATTTATAAAATATAAATAAATAAAATATAAATACATTCGAGTCTAATTTTTATGTCCAAAAATTATATGCGGGAGGGAGAATCTTTCAAAAGTGAAAGAGACCCTCAGTCTCCTTATGAAGTTTTTGAAGTTAGGCGTAATTTTAATTAAAGTAATTCCATCTAATTTGTGTTTACAATTTTATTCGAAGTATAACCTATATGCTTAAGTAGGGTTCATAATTTTGCTGTACCGGCGGGAACTTATCGGAGTTAAGACGGTCGGACGCCACGTGCTCCTGTTCCAAACCGTTCACTTTGACAGCCGAAACCAACCCCTAGTCTCACGCCACATCATCATGTCAGTCCATGGGCCCACTTACGGACGATCACTGACAGCCCTTCCTTTTAGTATAGATGATTTAAATCCCATAGTTTCTCCTTCTCCTTAATCAGAATCAGGATTAGGCGATTAGCTACCGCTCCTCCATCTTCGCAGCTCGCATCACCTCAGCTGTTTAAGTTTCATCAAAACCCTAACTATATTAATTTATGCAAGTAAATTAACTTCGAAAAAACAAAAATGCCAGTGATTAGGCGGAAAAAATCACCTGAAAATGAGAAGCCGGAAAGTTCAGATGGGAATCCATCGGACGCTGCAGAAGATCACAAAAAGAAGAAGATAATTAAACAAAATGCCCTAGAGAAGAAGAACAAGTGGTCGTGTTTGGATAGTTGCTGTTGGTTTGTAGGTTGCATATGTACTGTTTGGTGGCTTTTGCTCTTCTTATACAATGCGATGCCGGCGTCGTTTCCGCAATTCGTTACCGAGGCAATTACAGGACCGTTGCCAGATCCTCCCGGCGTTAAACTGCTGAAAGAAGGATTAAAGGTCAAACATCCGGTCGTGTTTGTGCCCGGAATTGTTACCGGCGGGCTCGAACTCTGGGAAGGCCACAATTGCACCGATGGACTGTTCCGGAAGCGCCTTTGGGGCGGCACTTTCGGAGAGGTGTACAAGAGGTATCAATTTTTCTTCTTCTTTTATTTCTAACAATTTTAATGTGGAAAAACTTAATTAAATGATAAAGTAGGAGTTAAAAATAATAATTAGTTATGGTTATTTTTGGAGTTTAATGAATTGGTATTGTGGACACTTTGGTGTTACTTTGAAGATTTTAGTAATTAGATGTGGTGGAATTCTACAGATTTACTTTAAATTGTTGAAGAGCGGTGATCAATTCTTGCATATAGAGCTGTTACTTTCTTCTTTCTTAGAGTAGAACTTGTCTAATTTTAGTTGTTTGCTTCTAGCTTTTTCAAAATTTGATAGAATTTTTGTAGACTCACAACTTTATAGTAGGTACACTTTTTATAATGTTCTATTCTAGTTATTTAGGATGCCTATGAACCTCAGCTTTTGGTAAATCTATAAACTTGGTAAAAATTGATATTGAGTTCCGACGAAAAATTTAGTGTGCACTAAAAAAGTTTCCATTTTTTTCTTGATGTGCCGAGGCAGGAAATGGATGTTGGATTGTAGAAAGAGGAAAGAGAAAATGAGTGATGTTTCCATTGTGTTAACTGTTTCTGAATTCAGGGTAACCTTATGGATGGATTGTTTTTGTTTTGTATGGATAGTGGAGAATTTAGTTTTAGCCTCTTATTGTCCAGTTAAAGGGGAAAATGAGAATTATATAATGTCTTGTATTTCATTTTTGGTTGTTTAACCAAATCATTTTAATAAGAAAATTATGTCTCTGAATCTTGGCCTAGCCACATGATTAGCACTTTAACGTCCTGGACCTCCTGGTTGTGCAAGTCATGATGAAACACTAGATTGTACATGTATTTGTACTTCTGGGGTTGGGAGGCTCATTTTCTAATTAAAGGTTTGCTTGTGATAATTAGCTGGATCTTATGGATGCATATTTACAGGCCTTTGTGTTGGGTGGAGCATATGTCCTTGGACAATGAGACTGGTATGGATCCTTCTGGTATAAGGGTCAGGCCTGTCACCGGACTTGTGGCTGCAGACTACTTTGCTGCTGGATATTTTGTTTGGGCCGTTCTGATTGCTAATTTGGCTCGAATTGGGTATGAGGAGAAAAACATGTACATGGCTTCATATGATTGGAGACTTGCATTCCAGAATACCGAGGTAATGTTTGGCTTCTTATTGGTGTCATAATAATGCAAACATAGTTTCTTACATGAAAATACAATTTTGTTTACATTATACTCAGTTTGAGTGCTTCCATTGATTTTGATCTTGAACTCTATTGACAGGTAAGGGATCAAACTCTAAGTCGGATAAAAAGTAATATCGAACTGATGGTTGCTACAAGTGGTGGCAAGAAGGCGGTTATTATTCCACATTCAATGGGTGTTTTGTACTTCTTGCATTTTATGAAATGGGTGGAGGCACCAGCTCCAATGGGCGGTGGTGGTGGATCAGATTGGTGTGCTAAGCATATAAAGGCAGTAATGAATATTGGTGGACCATTTTTAGGTGTTCCAAAATCTGTCCCTGGGCTTTTCTCTGCTGAAGTCAGGGACATTGCGGTTGCCAGGTTTTCTCCCTCCACCTCTCTTTCCTGAAACAATAATGCCTCCATCTTTGTTGTCTTTATAAATATAATAGAAAAAGCGAAGGTAGACTTTGACGGCTCCTACTAAGGTTTCCAAGAGCAAAAGTCTTTACAAAATGGGTGGAAAAGAGTTAATATGATTCTTGGTTCTTAATACTTTTTAAATCTCATAAATAAGCAGGTTGACTAGTGGAAGCTTTCTCGCTCACTTTTAATTTTCTGAAATTGGGAAACAATGTTTTATCACCTTGCTAGGTTGCACGTAATATAATGATATGTATTTCAATTATCTATTTTCCAATATCATGTTTGTAAAAGCTTGGAATTTCATGCTTGACACGATGGTCAAGTGAGCATCACTTGTTGGATGCTTCATCACATGTATAGTCTCAAAAACAACTTCTCTGTAAATAGAGGTAAGGTTGGTGCACCTGACCTTCCCAAATGCTGTTGTGCAATAGGATGTTTGCAAAAGTTTGCATCATGAAAAGAAGTAAAAGTGAGAGTGATAAGCTAGTAGTTCATTTTATGCTCACTATGTGGGTGTGTAAAGAAAAGCTTCCTCGTGGGGATGTTCTTACTGTTCTTTCATTTACAGTGCTGAATTATAGAACCTTGTCTTTAGACTGTGCTCTATTGTCCGTGCATATATGGAATAATATTGGGTAAAACATTAGCCAATTGACGTTGCGTTCCAAAAAAAGTAGCCAACTTGAGGGGTGGGCACTCAAGTCTTTCAACATTTTTGTTAAACGGCTATTATGGTTCCTGAAAAGCTTCTAAGATGATAGTTTTGACCTCTACAAAATATTATAGAAGAAGCATCATTTTTTAAGGTCAATGATCATGAGAAAAAAGCATGTTAATTTGAAATTGGAAAATATCTCTATAGGACATATTCTGTGTTTTGAAACGTGTAGTTTACACTTCCCTACAATCAAAATGAATGCTCATAGTTTTTCAGTAAGGCATTTTCTCCTCTGAAATTTTCTCGAAGTCAATAATCAGTTAGATAAATCTATCACTTCGGTTTTTATCATCTGTACTTGTACACTGGTCTTGCATGTAATGAGTTGTAAAATTTCACCTAAATTGCAGAGCCATTGCACCAGGGGTGCTGGATAAGGATTTATTTCGCCTTCAAATGATGTTGCAACATGTGATGAAGATGACTCGCACATGGGATTCGACTATGTCAATGATACCAAAAGGCGGGGACACCATTTGGGGAGGTATTGACTGGTCCCCCGAGGAAGGCTATTGTCATGGCAAAAGAAATCAGAGGAACAATAACGACACTCAAGTTTCAGGCCAAAGTGAGACTGAAAGTTTGGTTTCTCAAGCAAAACATGCTAATTATGGAAGGATTATTTCTTTTGGGAAAGATGTGGCAGAGGCTAGTTCTTCGGAGCTTAAGCGGATTGACTTTAGGGTAAGGTTTTTGGTTGGTTTTAATTATTCCATACTATAGGTCTTTGTTTATTGGGATAATTTTTCTAAATCCATCCCAATTGTTTAATATAGCACTCATCATGCATATATAGTAGCCTTTGAAAATTATATCTATTTACAGCTAGAATCCTCAGTATCACATGGCAAATAGTAAGAATAATTCAAATGTTGCTGTATTATGAGTAAAGATTAAGGTTTAAAGTTCTATCTAAAAACAAGAAGAAATTTACAACTTCGAACTTGCAGTTGTTGAAAAAGAGCTGGACAAGAGTGTTATAGTTACGAGTAACACATCCACTGAAGTAGATACAATACATCTTTATTTGTTCTTGATCCCACCAATCTGTGTGCTGGAGAGGGGGGTCGCTTAGCAGCATATAATCTCTATCTTTATTAGATTAACATTACAATTTTTGGGTGGAGATTTCAAATAAATATATGATTGTGTTTTGCAACGGTGGACATGGGACTTGAGATTGTTGAATACAAAAACAGGATTGTCGTAGCGTACCCAAGTGATTGTGACAAGACTATTGATTGTTATTGAGCTAAGAATAACAATATATGATAATTGTTTATTTAGTTCCTTTTCCATCAACAACTTTTTCTCCCTTCCTGTTGCGTGTGTTTTTTGGGGGTGGGGGTTGGGGAGGGGGGAGAATGAAATGTCATGTTACTTCCATGACTTCTGAAAAGAGTGTTTGTAAAGTATTTCTCCGTGAACATAAGAATAAAAGTTGGGAATTAGCCGAAGAAGGGAGCAAATGATATAAAATTCATATCCAATCATGTATTTATAGAAAATGCAGTACAGTGTCAAAGAGTAGCATAGCCTTATAATTCTTCTAGGGATGGAGGATTACATGGAGTGATTGCCAACTTGCATGTGATGTACTAGCTACCAAGGGTGGTGGTGCATGGTTTATGCCATACAGTGGGGAGGCGTTTGAGAAAGGGAAGGAATGTGGAAAGTCGCTTTCCTTACCTTTTGAGAGAGAGAGAGAGAGCATAATAGTGTTCTCGATGTGATAATAAATAGAGGAATAATTCAATAAAAAAACTATACATTTAAAATTTGATCCAATAATTTTTTTTTTTAAATGCAGCAATGCTAGAGGTGGTAAACCACAAAGCCAGACATCATAGTGGAAGGGTTATTATTCTCCGCATTTTGATCCATGATAAGTACCAAGCTAATGACCAACAATATAGTGGTTAGTTCTGCTGTAAATTGTAAAATTCCTAGAGCATATGGTTGTCTATCTTGTGCTTGTGAATTGAACTGCATCAATTAGTTAGTTGGTCTACTCTCTCCGGTGATTTGTTTGCTGAACCTTCCAATGAAGTATATATGATCAAGCCTGCTTAGCAAAACAAGTAACATGTTCAAGCCTGTCAAAAGGTTCCTACATTGTTTGCTTAACTGATTGTTAATGTGCAGGATGCTGTCAAGGGCAACAATGTTGCAAATATTTCTTGTCGAGATGTGTGGACAGAGTACCATGACATGGGGTTTGGTGGTATCAAGGCTGTTGCAGAATACAAAGCTTATACAGCTGAGGAAATTTTGGAACTACTTCAGTTTGTTGCTCCAAAAATGATGGCACGTGGTAGTGCTCATTTTTCATATGGAATAGCTGAGAATTTGGATGACCCAAAATACAAGCATTACAAATATTGGTCCAACCCGTTGGAAACAAAGTAAGAACTCTAGTGCTTAGTTATTACAACATTTGTCAGTTTTGATTTAGCTCTCTTTGTTTGTTATTCTAGAAGGTGGTGATAATGAGTAGCTAAGCTAATTTTTGCATAAGCCCCATCATTCCCTTCAAATGCTTCTAAGGTTTAACTACTTCAGTTTTAGATTTCCATTTAACTTAATAATTTGTTGATGGTCAAATCAGCTAGGCACTTACTACAATTTTGGGCAGTATTTGGTCTTCAAGAATGATCAGAAAAATGATTTGGTCTCTTGGAGTACTGAATATTACTATTGCAGTGAAGGAATTCCCCTTGTCTTTGCTTTGCTTTCTTTCTTTCTTTCTTCATATTTTTCTCAATTCCTCCTTTTTTTTGGTGGATGCTAGTTTTATGAAAATATGTGATTATTCCTGTGACATAACCATGTTTTGGTATATATTGTCCTCACTGAAGATTATTTCGTCGTCCCAGCTGTTACGTGTTGGTTTGAATTTTTTGAGATTCTTTACTGGACATATTTAGCTGTTTAATTAATTCGGTGGGAATAAACTTACTAGATTTTCTGTTTGGTAATGGAATTGATATATCACACAACCAGCCAATCCTTGTTACTTATACCACTTTGTTTTCCTTTCCTTTCCTTTCCTTTGCTTTTTTTTTTTTTTTTTTCAGGTTACCAAATGCTCCTGGTATGGAAATCTTTTCATTGTATGGAGTTGGTATCCCAACCGAAAGAGCGTATGTTTACAGGCTCGCTCAGTCAGTAGAATGCTACATTCCATTTCAGATTGATACTTCAGCAGATGGCGGGGACGGAGATAATAGTTGTTTGACAGATGGCGTTTTTACCGTAGACGGGGATGAGACTGTGCCTGCTTTGAGTGCAGGATTCATGTGTGCGAAAGGGTGGCGTGGGAAAACCAGATTCAATCCTTCCGGGATTAAAACCTACATTAGGGAGTATGATCATGCTCCCCCAGCTAATTTTCTGGAGGGTCGAGGGACTCAAAGTGGTGCCCATGTGGATATAATGGGGAACTTTGCTTTGATAGAGGATATTTTAAGAGTTGCAGCTGGGGCTACAGGAGAAGAGCTGGGAGGAGATCAAGTTTACTCGGACATCATGAAGTGGTCAGATAACATCAAGTTACGCCTATAAATTCAGATGGTGTGTGCATTGATCTGTTTTGAAAGTCCATCTTATTTATCACCATAGCCGTATGGGGCTCATGCCTATGACTTGACATTTTAGGTAGCGTTACTGTCATCTGTGTGCCTGTACAAGTTTGCTTTTAGAAAAATCACAATTACATTATCCTGTACCATGCTAACATTTTACAACCATCCCATGCTATTGTTTACACATACTATATTGTATATTGCTGCTATTGTAAAGTCTGGCTGATAACATGATCGCAGCAGCCCTCCTGAAAATTGCTTAAATTAGCCTATTTCTAATTTGTAAATTGGCAGCTGGCTTGTGATTTTTGAATCTCATGTATTGTTTGTTGACTGAAAAATTTACGCAACCTTTATTATTTGACTCTGCAACTGTGCATTATACAAAGTTCTACTAGTTAAATAATTGAAAAGGGTGATGATGGGAGTTGAGCTACAACTCACTGTTCTCATCTGATTGATTCACAGAGGAATTAAAGCAGTAATAAACAACAAAGAACACCTGATGCCCCGCCCAAAAGAGGGAATCTCTCATCTTCTAAAAATAGTAAAAGAAAGAAGGAATTCAATACACATAAATAAAAACAAAAGAAATAATTCCATGACTAATAATAATAATAATGAAAACTAATTAAATACCCAAAAAATTTAATATTGTATTATATAATATGCTAGTAATATTCAAAAGTTTCTTGTAATAACAAAATATGGTAAAGGTAAATATCGTGTTAACAAATGACGACTTGACTTTGATCTTAATTAATTTGCATAATTTTAAAATTCAAATTATGATATGAATTTATATTGATTTTTAAAATAATAATTTTACACTTAATAATATTCTTTGAAGTAGTTTATAATATTAATTAATCAAAATTAAATATTACTCCCTCCGTCCCAAATTATTGCTCAGTTTTGACTTTTTTAAGTCAAATTAACTATTTTTAAAATTAATAATTAAGCATATATAAATATATTTCTAAAATTATAAAAATTGGAGTTAGTAATAAATTGTATATACTTTCTTTTGGTTATAATCTCTTCACCTATATTTTAGTAAAAATAGTAAAAAAATTAGTTTTAAAAATGGTCAATTTAATTTAAAAAAATTAAAACTGAACAATTAATTTGGAACGAAGAGAGTACAACATTTTGGTACGGGTGAAAACAAAAAAGAAAAAGACCTACATGTGTAATATATTTCGCTGTGACTGAGAAGGCAGCAATAAAACCAAACGAACCAAAAAAGAAGGGTAAGAAGTTTTATAGTGGGCGGTATTCGGGTCCGGGTTTGAGTGCATCAGTGTTGGTCCGATCTATTTCGTAACTGCGTGGCGGTACCCCCACGGATTGAAGTCACTTTTATTTCCTCTCACACAGATCGGATTCTCTCTCGTTCTCCCTCTCTCTCTCTCTGGTAACTTACCTCATTTTCCTCTCACTCTGAATCTCTGTGTTTTTTTTTTAATATAAATATATGTTATGTATATATCACATCTAAGGATTGATTTGATCACAGGCTTTTGACTGTAGAAGTTCATGCATGCTTAATACGAAGATTTTTATTGATTTCTAAAACATACCATTAGGTTGTAGCACTGCAATTACGCAAAAGGTTGCGAGTGATTGCTACTTTTTAGGATTTTACTCATTTTTAATTACCCTAATTGGTTCAGTGAATACGTTTGTTAGATTTTCCCTTGTTGCTGCAACAACTGATTATTGGTAGTCTTTTGAGTTCTGAATTTGTTACAATACCTTGCAAAGCTGCATGCTTTTACTTTTTGAGTAATGAACTTTTTCTTGCTTACTCATTTCATTTGTGCACTAATTCACGCTAGAGTTTTAAAGTTACTTGTGGGTCTGAATTTAGAACCCAGTTGCTCTGCTATGGCCTATGAACTAATTAATTATTAGAGAAAGAAGCCCCTTTGTGCATTATGAGTTGGAAAGTAGGAGGATTTTTAGGGTTTTGTACAAAGGATTAAAGCAATAGACTCAGACCTAAAGACCACTATTTTTCTTCAAATCTATAGCGTACCTACTATCTCCCATATCTTATCTGGCCTATATAAGAATTTGCTAAAATGAATCCATTAGGGTTTGGAAGGGTTCTGCATGTACTTGTGAGACTGGCATCTAGTTTTGGCAGATGGTTCTCTAGCATTTAAATTCCATATGATCTGTTCTTGGGAAGAGTATTGACTAAACACAAAGTAAAAACAAGTCCCCTCTGGAAGATGAATGTTATGGGTTGGAGTATCAGGTAAACCGTCATGTTGTTTTCTTGCAATATCAACATGGATATCACTCTTGTCATTGTTGATAAGTATGGATATCACTCCTGCTTTCAATTGACCGTTTTTCTCTCCCTTGAAAGCTTTTTCCTCTTAATTGCACGAAATTTCCTCCCACGGTAGTTTTGTTTGTTTCTTGGGTTTGGTGTTGGCAGTGTTCTATGAATGAAGTCGAAAAATTAGATTCTATTCTCCAGGCCTGTTGGCTGCAGAGATGCTATGAAAAATAACACCTATGAATCTCTAGGAAGGACTTAGGGGGACCACACAAGATTTTTACGCAGGAGCCTTTCATAGATAATAGAAAACTTTTCGGGATGTTAAGAGCATTCACTTTGTGCAAATATGTCAAAGGTTTGGTCATTAGCCTACCCATCCCTGGATCCTTCGATGAAGTGGGTTAATGATCATTTTTCACACAAACAGCTCAAGGTTCATGGCAGTTAGCTAAGTATTTATGAGGCTCACAACACCTAATACCTGACACAACCTTCCTTTATCTGGACTAGGCAAGAAAAAATTTCTTTCTAGGTTTTTACTCTTTATTTATTGTAACCTTGTATGGTTATTAATCCATTTGCAGCGATCTGTTTATAAAGAACAAGCTAATTGCATACCAATTTCCCCCAATTATTATATACACCCCTTTTTCTTTCTGAAACGTTAGCTAAAAATCTGATGCTTCTCCTCTACAGCAGCTTATTTTCAGCGGAGTAGAGGTTGATTTTAAGAATGAATCTGCAACAAATTTCACAGCCCAGATCTGCTAATGGATTTGGTCATCGCAAAGTTGAAAAAGAAACTGGAACTAGGGTTGATAATAAGTCAGAGACTGGAAAAACTAACCATAGTAGGTTGACAACTGCAGGTGAGAATTAGTTATATAAATTATTTGTGATGGTGTCATCTTTGTCATTTTAACTGTTAGTTATGTCAGGTGTACTGAGTGGCGACAAAGGGGGAGGAAATGAAAATCCCTCGCGCGAGCGACTAGTTTATTTGACAACTTGTCTTATAGGACATCATGTGGAAGTCCAGGTGATAGATGGATCTGTATTCTCTGGAATTTTCCATGCTACTAACGCTGACAAAGATTTTGGTATGTCCTGAAACTATGAGTTCTGAACCTTATTTCAGCAAGTGACACGTTGCTATGTACTTGGCAATTTTCTTTCTTATGATTACTTTGTTGTCATTTAGGAATTATCTTGAAAATGGCCCGCTTAACAAAGGCCAGCTCTTCTCAAGGACAGAAGAATATTTCAGATTCTGTTAACAAGCCTCCTTCAAAGATTCTAATTATACCAGCCACAGAACTTGTGCAAATAATGGCAAAGGTTTTTGTTCCTTACTTTCTTTGTGCTTGGCATTATTTTTTATTTTATTTTATTTTGTAATTTACTGGGCATTGGGTAAATGTAACTTCAATTATTTGGTAGACCCTAACACTCATTTAATTCTGTTTGTGTAGGAGTGTGAACTTATTTACTATTGTTGCATTCGTATCGTGTATCTGAAAGTCCCTACATTATCGTTATCCTGTATTATATCATAAATCATATTGTAAGTGGAAAGAAACGCAAAATACCATCATTATATATCTAAACACCTATAGAGAACTTAGGTTATTCGACAATAAACCATATTAACTTATGTTTAATGTTAAAGAAGTCAGATAAGCCTAAAAACAAACTTTAAATATTCAAATTATAGTTTAAAGACTCTAAACTAGAGGCTTAATCGATATTTAATATGCTTTGAAGCATTATTTGTAAGAGAAAATAATAACTTATATTTAACTATATAAGTAATAAATTCAAAATGTGAAATTAAGTCCCAAATTGTAAAGTGGAGAGCAAATGTCAACTCCAAACTATGTATTTATGTCATTATGTGAGCAAGAGACATGAAAAGAAGAATGTGTAGACAAGGTGTTTAACCCTGCCTTAATAATCGCATAGGCACCCGGGCTTAACAAGTGCAGCAAAACTGTAGAGAGAGCGGGCTACACCTAACTTAGCCTATCCATTTAAAAGAAGATAGGAAACCATAGAAACCATATTATGACTTTTTATATATAATTATCAAGGCGTCAAGTCGAGGTGAGGCGACAACTGGGAGCTTAAGCGCTTAGGCGACAAGGCGCCCAACTAGTTGTCCACTAGTCGACAAGTTGCTAACAATGCAAATTCTATACGTATAAAATTATATATATTTAACATTTATATGAATATTTATATATTTATATTTCTAATAATTTATCATATTCATAATGCAAGTTGTAGCATATCAAATCACAACAAGAAGTTAACAAGATCAAATCAAAATGATAATTTTACTATAGTTGTAATTTTTTGAACTTGTACCAACTTCAAATTATATAAATGGTGACACCTTTGTAATATTTATTTTAATTCAATATAATTCTTAAATTTTATGTTTAGTTTCATGAGTTTTAACATTGTATATATAGAATATCATAAATTTCAATACTAAGAATTCAATAGTTTGGCAAATAATGGTGGTATTATCATAATTTAAGAATGCTATTTTTATACCCCTACGTTCCACATAAACAGTTTCATTCAAATTTGATTTTAATTAATTTGTAAAATACTAAAATTTAAAGTGTCATATAAATTTATTTTCATTTTCAAAACAACAATTTTGTATTAGTAGTCTTTTTTTTTTTTAATAATTTTTTAAAGTAGTTTACACTATCAACTATTACATTAATCAAACTCAAATAAATGTCCTACCAATTTTAAAATTTTATAAATTATTTAAGGAAAAAAATCAAGTTAATTTTTTATTTTTTTGGGAACGGATAAGTATTATAGTAGTTTTATAGTTATCGTGTAGATGAGTTTAAAATGAAGAAAATTAATCGGTGGGTCCATCATCTTGATTTGGGTATGGATTTCGACAAATTCCCTTCCTTTCTCCCTCTTCTTTGAAAGTTAAACCTCCAGAATGCCCTTTATAACTGTATAGTCCATATACCTATCGTTCCCATTAATCAATTATTACTTGTAAATCTACAAAAATGGTCGCCGGGAAATTTGACCCGGAGCAACCATCTCTCTCCTCCATCGGAAAGGTAGCAGAGGCGAGAAGAAGAGAAGAACTGAAGGGAAAAAGAGAAGAAAAGCCGAGAAGAAGAGAAGAATACCTCAAGTTGCCACCGCCGGAGTCGCTAAAGGTCGTTGTCTCGTCGGTATCGCCGAACTGCCGAGGTGAGTCGCCTTCTCTCCCTCACCCTCTCTTTGTTGTCTGTTCGCGAAGTGGCTTGACTAATCTGAGCGATCGATCTAAATCTGAGTTTAAGTTTTTTTTTTAAACCCAATTGGACTTTGGGTCGAACCATACCCGACATCACCAAGTCGCCCGATCTGCTTTCAAGTTGTCCAAGGCATCTCTGAGTTGTCCAAGGCGACAACATATCCAACTGAGCGCGTGCCTTTCTATCCCTCTAGCAAGTCGTCCGGACGGCTTGGCCTAACCCATCGAGGGGACGACTAAGCGTCGCCTAGGCGACGACTTAACAACAATGTATATAACATAATGAGCATACACCTCTTACACTAGAAAAAAGTCTTTAATGCGTTGTTTTAGTTCTTTTTCCTTAAAATCGTATTGCTACCATATCATAAGATGGACTCACTTTATGATAGGCTAGCAATATAATATGAATTGCTTATGTATCGTATTGTATCATAAGATATTTATTGTTTACGATCTGACAACTATGTTTGATGTGCTTATTTGATGAAGCTGTTATGTCTATTCTTTGAAATGCATGATCTTATTGTGTTATACACTTGCACCAGGCTGTGTCTGTAACTAGGGATGGGTTAGCAAATGAGCTCCAGTGTGAAAAGCAGCATGAGATAATGACAGACTCCTCCATCTCACAATCTCGTCATGTTGAGGTGGAGAGAGAATTGGGACGTTGGGTCCCTGACGAAGATGATCCAGAGTGTCCCGAATTGGACAACATATTTGATGGCCCTTGGAATAGGTTAATTGTGTTGCCTTTCATCTTTGTTCTTATTCAATATTCTAGAGAACTCTACTTAATTAGCTGATAATGCTCATGGTTTCTCATGCTGACGACCATAATGCCGAACTAACTAACTAACTATCTATTTATCTATCTTTTTTCTTTGATAATTAAACTAACTATCTATCTTAATCGAATGATATGGAGAAGCCTTGGAGCATCAAAACGCTATTTCTGTTTAGAACACAATAAGTTGTTTGTACCTGCAGCATTTCTCGTAAGAAGTGCCTTCTACTAGCATTGTGCTGGAACAACTGGTATTTTATAGTTCTTATCTAAACCATATCTTTTAGAGACATGTGGTTGAAAATGTTATTTGTTCTATATATGGTATGCAATACTATGCACATGAGCACTGCGATTTCTTCTATAGAGCAGAGATGATATCTATGAGTAGTTTTTTGTTTTGAACATCTCATGACACCCACCAATTATCTTTAGGGACTTCCAGTAATATTGAATGTAACCATTCATTTCTAATGCAATCATTTATTGGTTTCTTAAAATACATTCATTTGTTGCCATTGCATCCATCTTTTCTAGATAAGTTCATCTTTATCTAGGTCTTTTCGGCATTTATATTGTTCTTGAATATGACCCATATCTAGGTGATAGCAATACTGTTTGGCATTTACTTAGTTCATCTTACGAATCTTGTCTAATAAAATAGAAGAATTCCTAGTTATAGGTTAAAACTTACTGAGCAAGCTGGGTTTAAGATATGTTTTTTCAGAGGCGTAGTGGGGTTTGACGAAAAGATTTCCTCTAGTAAACTTGGGGTGAGCCCAATGAAGTTGTGCAATTTTTTTTTTTGGTGGACTCTTATAAATGGTACTTGGCTACTCGCTCTTGGGGAAGGTGGAAAGGTATGGGATATGTCCAACATGTCCAGGTGGGTTTATACGATGTTTTTGTTTCATGGCTTCAAATGAGTTTATTTATTTTTTGTGAACTATGTGTTACATGGAGTATCATTGTATCCTTGGAAATAAATGAGGAATATTTTAGCTAATGAATATTTCTCAAAATTGGTGCAAGTTGAGCACATTCAGTCAGGTCTCTCATCAGGACCCTTATGAATTCGCTAACTTAGGTAGCAATTGTAACTAACACTTGCGCTGTGGTAACTAATTAGTTTTGAATGCAGTTTCTTTATTAAAATCAATTATTTGTATCCTTTTCACCTAAGTGACCTTGTATTATATAGGGGCTGGGATCAGTTTGAAGCAAATGAAACATTGTTTGGAGTAAAAAGTACCTTTAATGAGGATCTGTACACCACTAAACTTGATAGAGGGCCTCAAATGAGAGAGCTGGAAAGGGAGGCGCTAAGAATAGCAAGAGAAATTGAGGGTGAGGATACCCAAGATCTTCATTTAGCGGAGGTCAGGCTTTAGCTCAATACCAATCATCTATCAAGTTTTTCTTTTTATAGATAGTTATTTCATTTATTTTATATCTCATATTCTTAATAATGAACAGGAAAGAGGCATTCAACTTCATGGACACTTAGAAGTGGATGAGGAAACCAGATTCTCATCAGTCCTTCGGGGGGTTAACGATAGTGGATATGATGAGAAAGAGAACCTGTTGGATTCTCAGAATATTGAAACCTTTGGAAATGTATCTGATTCTGTCATTAACAAGTCATACACTGGCTTCGTAAGTGGGGGAAGTAATGATGGAGCTCAAGTGCCCTCAAGCTCTTCATCTATGGTATTTAATCAACTATTTTAAATCATTCTTTGCAGGAGCTTCTTTATCAAGCCAACTAAATGGACGTTTATTTTTATCTATGGTATACTTGGCTAGGAGTGAAAACATTGCTTTATATAATTTATCATAAAGAAAAGGTTTTATTGTCCTTGAGAAATTGGAATCGTAATTGCAGGAAGTTTGAGCCTATAAATATTTCATGGAACATCTTTTAATCCTCCTTCCGAAAAAAGAAACACATAAAAATGTCCATTAGAAGCTTGGTGCTGGATTCTTAACAATTCTGTTTGTTTTGTGGCTATGATGGAATTAATTACTTCATTTTTTATCCATTTATGTTTCTTTGACTGAATAGCTGGTATTGTTTAATCCAGATAATAATTATTTCTCTCAATGTTGTGTGTCATTCAGGATGAGGTACAATCTTCTCTGTCAATTATTGGCATGGATATAGACCTGTCTGTTTCTAACAATCAAGCTAGACAATTGTCATCAGATCGTCTTCCTAAAAGTCATTTAGCTTTCGATGGTGGAAGCAGGTCCTTGTGATCTGCACTCTTGCTCATGATATGTTAATAGTTTTTTTTTTTGGGTGGGATGGGGAGTTGTTTCAATTCGAGTCATCAGAACTGACAAAAAAATATATACACACACATACTTTTGTTTGTAAAGTTTCTTACGACTCTAATTGGGCATTGCTTATTTCAGGATTCAAGAGAACCCGTTCAACGAAAAAGTTGCAGATTACTCCAAGGAAGAATCAGAAAAACAAACTGTGAGTTGCGTTTGAAATATATATATATATATATACACACACACACACACACACACACACACACACACTCGCTATTTTACTGATGTCTTTTTTTTACTTTTGGTTTTTACTGCAAATCTTTTCAATAGTATTTAAATCTGATGCAGTTAACTGAGGAGACTCGAGCTTCAAAATCTAAGGGTGAGTGAATTACCTTATCATGATGTGTAATTGCTAATTAAATTAAAATTGCTTTTCAGTAGCACAAAATCATTGGTGTGCTAGTCATACACCCATCAAAAACAATAATAAAAAATAATAATAAAAATGATAAATGATAAATGGGTTATTTCACGGGCTTAATCATGATAGCGAATTGCATTTTGGTACGAATGTTCCAAAACATGGGATACTTTTGTTCCGAAATATCAAATATAATGATTCAAACTTTTCTTCCATATTTACTTAAATTTCTATTGCACAAAGCATGATTAAAACTTTGCTTTCAATTTACAAATGAGGAGCATCCTCTTTTATAGCCCCTGGGTCATACAATCACTGACCAGGATAAAATCTAATAGAAGACTAGGATCGAATATCTAGAATCATTTATACTTATTGAATCTCATTTTTCCTTGGCTCTATAATATATGTACATTTTACTGCTTTTGCTTCAAGTTTTTATTTACTTTAGTCTCTGGGGATATTGCTTCACTTATGCAGATTCACAGTCATCATTGAGGCCAAAGAAAGCAAGTTCTGACAAGGGGGGACTGTCCCCAAATGCAACTGCATATGCTCCATCTTCATCTACGGGTCACGAGAAGAATATTGGTAGTGGATTGTCAGAGAATGCTGCATCAGTCAAACCACATGGAACAACACAATCTACTTCCTCGCGTATGCAGCCTGGTAGCTCAATGTCATCCACTTCAGATTGTGGAAATGCTGTCCCTACTTCAAGTGTTTCTGGTTTATCACCAAGCTCATCAGTGGGTTCACCGTCTTCAGAAAGATCCACCCTTAATCCCCATGCTAAGGTAGAACTGGTATTAAGTTGTGTGCTTTTTCTTGATAATGGATTGATTACTTGTATACTTATTCATGACTAATTATTATTCTTGATTCACATTATGTTTCTCTTGTAAATGTTTTATCAGGAATTCAAACTCAATCCAAATGCGAAGAGTTTCATCCCAACCCAGACACCATTGAGGCCTACATCTCCAGTGTCTGATGGTTCCTTCTACTATCCATCTAACGTGACCACTGTCCCACATATACATGGCATGCCCGTAGGCGTGGGGGTAAGCAATTTCTAGTAGCTTTCAATTTCCCTTACCTTGTTTCCCGCAGTTTTAAGCATATCACTGGTTGACAAAGTTTTGAATAGGCTTTTGACAACTGACAAGTAGGCGTCCTCTCTTCATAAACGCCTATGTTTAAGTTGCTAGTTGACCAGGCACTGGGACATGTGTCTGCATAGAGCAATGATGAATGCGACTTTTATGCTGCATAAAACTAATTGACAATCTTCACTGGCATGTGGTTACTTTTTTACATGTAGGAATGTCAAATTTTAAAGTGCAAACATGTTAAGACTTTGATCTGCCCCTAAATTTGTGAACGCAATTGTGGTTCTGTATTAAGGCATTTTAAGATGGTGGTCCTTGGTGGAATTTAACATCAGTTGGAAATAGATTTTGTAGGACAGTTTGTATTATACCTGCAACTTGCCATTTAAAAGTTAATGTATTCTTTTGGATGAAATTTCACTCGTAATGCATTAATGCAATGTTTTCATTCCTATTCCTACTTGAACCTTTAATTTGTTTGAACTATGGCATCAGACTCATCTTTGAAGTTAATTAAGCTCCCACACCAATTCAATATTTGCAAGTCTTAGTATTGCAGTAATGGTTTGATGCAATTCTTTTGAGGGTATCCGAATGAAATCCTAAGAGATATTGAGATTTATATGTGGTTCTCATTTCACATTCATTTCTACTGGTATAGTATCGATGGCTAATTATGTCATTGTTGCAGATTGGACCGTCTTTTACTGGCCACCAGCCTGTTATGATCAATCCACAGGCTGCAACAATGCAAACACCGCAGGCGTATTTCCATTCAAATGGACCTCAGGTATATCAAACTCTTTGTGCTTTGTTTTCATGGTAGTCGGTGTATACTGAAGCTTAAGCAAAAACTGTTCTATTGGTTGCAGTATGGGCAACAAATGTTTCTTGGCCAGCCTCGCCAGGTCATGTACATGCCGACATATCCTCTGGTAAGAAAGTTGCTTTGAACGTCTGTTTTTATTGGCTTAGCTGCTTAGGTTCCGTTTCTTTCAAGGAACATATTTTGAGAAACTTTTTCTGCATTTTTGGTGTTTGGTATGACTCTAAAAGTGATCGACTGAAGTTGTTTTACGGGTCAATCCACATATAAGCTTTGTTTAGAAGAAAATGACCTTTTAAATTGCCGAATCATTTTCTTGAGAAACAACACAACTCATTTTGTTGGAGAAAGTTGTTTTGAAACAAATGGCATCTTGGTCTTCTATCAAGTAGCGCATTTATGATTTGCTGAATGCTGATGAATATAAAGTTAGCATTTGTTGAATGTTGCGATGTAATAGGAGACTTCTGAAAGAGCAGAGCGTGATTGCTAACTCGCTTAAATACCCCCGTCCCTCTCACATAAATGATAAATGTATAAAAATTGTACTGTTTTCTTTGTCAATTGAACCAGACAGACATATATGTTTAATATGAATGAATGGTGTAGCAAGACATAGCAAGGTTTATTATTGGTGTCTTGCTTTTGCTTCATCAACTTTTTGGGTCATGTTGTATTAAGTGATTGAATATATGCTTTGACATGATTACATCAGTTATGAATGGTGAAGTGCAGCCTGCTAGGCGGAAAAATAACATCGTTATAACATTATTGATTGTAGCTCATACGTGTTAAAAATAGAAGTATCTATCTTTTTTGCTTATCAACCATGTTGGTTTTGGTACTTTGTCTTGACAGGAGATGCAGCACAAAGGAAGAGAATTTTAGCTAATTTTTAGGCCGACTGTATTCTCAAAGATTTGTGCTGAAAAAGGAAAGAACTTGAGGTTTTGGTACTGTCTTGAATAGGGAACGCAGTACAGAGGAATAAAGTTTTAGCCATTTTTGGGCAGGTTGCGTCCCTCGGTGATTTGTGCTGAAAAAGGGTGAAACTTTTTGAGAGTGACTTCCCTGTAAGTAAAAGGCCCAGCAGCTGAAAAAGATCCAGTGTTTCTCTACCAACGTTTGTGCTAAGCTAGGGCAACCCTTATCATCTTGGATTGGGATATAATTTTGTAACCTTTATGATTTCACTACCCTCTGGTGGACTCTTTTCAAAGTTCTTGTATTGGGTGTTTTACTAATATAGAAAGAAATTTGGAACGATCTTAAGTGGCAGAGTAGGATTTCACTTTTTTTGATTTTGTCTTCTGATTGACGAATTTTTTCTAGAAAGGAGAATTTTTTTTCAGTAATTTTGTTTTGATCCATATTCAAGGTCATTCAATTTTATTCAGGTATTATTGATAGTTTTAATAAATAAATTAATTTTGTAGAATCATGTGTACATTAGTATTACCATTACTATTACTATAATTGTAAGAAGTGTGCTTTTATGATCGTAACAACAAGAGGAGTTTAATTTGAAGTTGGAATTGCAAGAAACAAACAGAAGGAGTCGGGCTTGCGTAGTTGGTTCTAATAATCAATTGAGGTCCATAAATTAACTGAGTTAGTATGGTATAGAACTTAATCAAATTACTCCCTCCGTCTCAAATTAATTGCTTTTTTAGGATTTTTTTAAGTCAAATTGTCTATTTTTAAAATTAATAATTAAGCATATATAAATATATTTCTAAAATTATAAACATTGAAATTAGTAATAAATTGTATATACTTTCTTTTGGTTATAATATCTTCACCTATATGTTAGCAAAAATAGTAAAAAGATTAGTTTTAAAAATAGTCAATTTGATTTTAAAAGGTCAAAATTGAGCAATTAATTTGGGACGGAGGAAGTAATTAATTATAGGGTCCCACTGTGTTTAATGTTTAGGTTATCTTCTAGTGTACGAGGTTTTGGAACCTAAATAATTCGAGATGATAAGAACAAACAACATCATCGTATCGTACGGTAAGTTTGTCCTTACTAAAATTTTTATTTTCTCATCTCTATGGACTAATACCAAACTTTCTTTTAAAATGTGTGTGGACTGTGGAGTAATTAAACACTAGATACTCATCTTTTTGGGCCATGGTTTTTCTTTGTTAGCAATTGATATATTTGTGCATGGTGGTTGTCCTTTTCTGCATTAAAAAAAATAAAAATGCACTCCTCTCTATTCTTGCCAAGGATTATAAATTGTTAATTAAGAGAACCGCTACGTAGCTATCACTAGTAATGTTTCACCTCCAAACTGACACCTAAGAAGGTATTAGTACCAAAGTGAGCCTCTTAACCTACATAAGAGGTAAAATAAAAGATGATATAAATTAGGTTATGTGTGTACATGAATGTATATGTATATATATATGAAATTTTTTTCCAACTAATCGAAAAAAACGAATCAAACACGAATCGGTTATAGCGATGGTTTTATCCGTCGCTATAACATAGAAAACCGACGACTTATACTATAGTGACGAACAAAATCATCGCTATAGCCAGTTCGTTAATTTTCTATACTATAGCGGAGAACAAAATCGTCTTTGAATCCCTTCCCTTAGTTCGCCGGAAAACCGAACTCTCTCTATATATATACTATGTTACATATTTATATGTATACTATATGAAGTTATATCCATATTATTGGGCTGTTGACCTGAGTTTGGCTTTTACCAGATGGAAGGAACCCTTTTTTTTTCTTTCTTACATTGTCACTTGAAATTGAAATGGTGAAGAAATTAGAGAACAATATGATGGTAGTATTTTTTTTATATAAAGTACTCAATTATATATATATATATATATATATAAATGCGAATAATTAAATACTCTACATGCCAATATTTATGTTCAATTTCCTAGGTAAGTTTTTTTTGGTATTTATCCGCTACCACCTACTTTGACAGTCAATTTACTATGAGAGAGAAAAGGAACTTGAACGATATTGGTAGTCTACTGTTCTGAAACGCGTGTCCTCTTCAGGCTCAGGAGCAGCAATTCGTTCTCGTGGTATGGTGGAGCTGGAACCACGCTCCTGGAAAGCAAGTAGACATTGTATTTGTGAAAAAAAAAAATACCCAGGGCGGCTGAATGGATATACTTTACCAGGAGAGAGAGATAGAGAGAAATAGTGGAAAATCTTATGACTCATAAATTCATTCATAGTATAGTTTAACATAACACTACACGACAAAAACATAAAAAAGTATTCAAAATAAAAAATTATTAAATACGGATCAGTAACAAAAATCATACATTTAAAAGAAAATTTTAAAAAAGGTGATGGTGGTGAAATTGTGAGTATGCTGCTGTGCTGGGGTAATGATAGAGGAAGGAGGGTTCTAAGAAAGAAATCGTGGTTGTAGGGGTTTAAGAAGCAGCAGCAGCAGCATAGACTTAATTGGCAGCAAGGCCAAGAAGATAATAAATACACAGAGGAGAAGGGATTTGAGGGTGGGTGGCAGAAAGGAGACATGCCCAAGTCCAGTCCAACATCATTCCGGTCTTTTACCAAATCCCAAAGGTCTATTCTTCTCTTATTTCTTTACTTTGCTTTTCTTATTCTTTTGCTGCCTTCACTGTGCTTCATATATATGTGTATATATTATATCTATGTTTTTGTTGTTCTTTGTTGCTGGAGTGAGAAAGATGGGGATTAGTTTTTTTGGTGAAGAGTTGCATAGGTGTTTATGCTTATGGGTTTTGTTCTTTAGGTTCTCTTTTGTTTCCCATGTTATTTTTTTTTTGTTTTGTTTTGGGTTCTGCATGTTTTACATGTATCCATTTCCAGTACGGTCTTTTCTGATTAAAATGCTCTGTTTTTTTGGTTCCCCTCTCCCCCTCCTTTCTGTTTTTTTCCCCTTTTGTCAAAAGCGATCTATCTCCAATTGTTCCCGCCAGGATGTCTTCCCCCCCCCCCTCATGGGGGGGGGGGTTGTGTTATGGCCAATCAATTTTATTTATAGTCGGCGGATTTTTCCGATCAAGGAATATGGCTGTTTTTTTTTTTTTTTTTTATGATTGGATGATTGTTTATATATATATATATATATATATATATATATATATATATATATATAACATTCAACTTCTTTTTGTCCTCTACATTCGGAACATTTTTACTGGACACAAATTTGGCATTCACTGGACAAAGTTTATATACCAACCAATTTTTTTTTATACGAAAATAATGCATTTACTTTTCGGGTTCATCAAATTTCAAACTCTTTTGAGCATCAGGTAGTCCTTTCTGAATGGGGAAATGTGCTCTTCGATCCCAATAATGTGATTACAAGTTTATGTATTTCAAGTCTGAGAATGTTGGAACTTGGAAATAATCATACATATGTATTCATATATATATATATATATATTTATGGGTCCAGTTCAGTGAATTGTTGAGGATATATTACATAATAATGTAACATCCTCAGTAGGAGCGTTCTTTAGAATTTGGGTATTATTTCTGAAATTTTGTTGTGCCTTGATGATTATGTGAAAGAACCTATTAAGTGTTCTGTGTTGTAGGAACCATTGCAATGGATGAAGCTTGTGTTGTTTTTATTGGAACTTTGCTATTTCCGTCATCATCTTTCCTTTCTTTCAGGGAAAAGCACGTTGCAATATAGAAAATTTTATGGGTCATTGTTTAGAGCCAGCTCATTCTCTTAGCCATAATGCCAAACTTTTGATGGATGCAATGTTTGTTACTTGTACTAAACTACTGTACTGATGCAGCATATCAGTTTTTACTGAGGTGTTCATGAGCAGTTAAGGTAACTCAAGTGAAATTCTGCTTCTTATTCATAATTTAAAGATCCAGAAGATTTTACGACTGGACACTTCTCAAGGTCATTCATAAGTCGGAAGAATGCATGACTTGCTGAAAGATTCTGATCTGAGTACTGTCCATTCAGTGGCCCCGCGTATTATTGGCTGCCCATCGTGGTGGACTTCTACTGCATTGCAAATTGAACAGTCATGCCTATCCAAAAGTTTAAGCTTGAAGATGGCAACTCCACCACATTGTCAGAGTGCTAAGCAATTAGGCTTCTATTTTCAAGACCAGGACTCATCCTCAACACAATCAACTGGCCAGTCTTACCCTGGAGTGGCTAGTGTTGGAGAAAGTAGCCCATATGGACAAAGCATACTCTCCGTGAATACAAGTAAAGAACTTAATTCCTTGTGTTTCTTTTAAATTCTTTGTTTTAAAATCGATATTTAGCTGTATTACTTAAGTTGTTAACAGCTATGAAAATGGAGAGGATTTTCTAAATCATTCTTTCGACAATCATTGATACGGGATTATGAGGTAAATGGCATGATGTTTTTAAGAGTCAAAGTACTTCTAGGGGGTGACTTATTCAGAGCTATAATTTGGTTATGGACCTTTAATCGTTAGGCATTTGTAATTTGGAGCTGAGAGACTTGATGTCATTTGAATATGGCATTATTTCGTTTCCACAAATTTTGACCGAGTTTTGGAGGAAGTCATAAAGGACTTACTATCTGCAATTTAAGTATAACAGTTATGCTCAAATTCGGATTTGCATTAATACTACTTCCCCAAAACTTTTGTTAGCAAGTGAACATGTATCTAAATAGAGTTGATCAACTCGAACTCTGTCCTAAAATAGTCCGAGTAACTCGAACTCTTTGTCCTGAAAAAATCCTCTGAAATGTGACAACCGGCCTAGAAAGTAGCACTGATCAGCTCTATGGAGGTTAATTATATTGAAATATTAGAAGATGCTGTAAAATGGATGTTAAGTAAGTTTCAGGGGGATTAGAATATCTGGAGATAACTTTGGATGCCTATTTGAAAGTTAAATTTGCAATCAGGTAAAGTTAGAAGGCTTTCAGAATAATGGACTTTCTACTTCATACTTAGCACATGCAATCATGGCATGAGTTATACCCTCCATTTCTCTGTATTCGAGAGAACCATGTAAATTCTTTTCTCTTACTTCGATTATACTGCTCAATTAGCAGATAGCTTCTAGTTTTGATCCGCCAAGCTTCAATCCAAATTTCTTTTCGGATAAGTTTGTTCCGAGTCTTGATCAGGTTTTTAATCTTTGTACCCCAATGTGATTGTATGGCTTATTAGTTTAGTACTTTGATGAATGAACCTTGGATAAGAATGGAACCTTTCTTGATAACTTGGAACGAGCAATATTGGCATGTAACATTGATTATGTTTACCACTCCTGCCATTTTTCCAGTGCTAATATCAACATGGTGAGGCCAATTTCCTTACCCATGGACTATTGACATAACTATCTGAATTTTTTCTCCATAACTTTTTGCCACTATTTTTCTTGGTCTAACTTTATTGATAAGCTCGTCTAGCATTTGCATTGATCTATTTTTCCTAATATCCAGGATGTAACGGAAGTCATGGGAAGCTTGAAGAGGTTCGCAACAAGTCAGCTTTGTCAAAGGGAACTCAAGTCTGTGTTTTTCCTCCTCAAGTTGATTATAGACAGCAATATGTAAGCTGAATTTACCATCTTATTGATAGTTTAACTCTTATATGAGATCAATTTTTAGGAAGTAATTATGCCCTCTATTTTTCTCTTTTTCAGGCTTGTGTTCCACTTTCCCATCCTGAACCATACTATCATGGATTACTTTCTACTTATGGGCCACAATCAATGGTGAGTACATGTGGACATAGTGTTTTAATTCTGGTTCATTATTATTGTATGATCATTGCGTATTTTTCCTGTGTTTTTACTATCTTCTAATGTGAAATACTAACATGAAAATCACCTGAAATTTCCGAACTTGCACAAGTGTTGGTAACAGGGTAGTGAACTACCTAAACAGTTCATCCAAATTACAAGTGATTAAAATCTTTTTTCAAGAGATATTATATCTTTTCTTGTTCGAGTATATGACTGTTAGATAAATGCTCTTGTGAGTATTAAGGAGTTGGCTACCCATTCTGAATGCGTTCCCCTATGCAACTATTTTATGATCAACAGCATAAAGTTTTATAAGGAAATGATCTCAGGAGTACTCTTATTTTTTTTTTAAAATAAAATTTTATGCTCTTTTTTTTAATATTATATATATATATATATATATATATATATAAAATCATAACTACAACTTCTAATTTTATTGTTCGTTTTGTTACTTTTATTGACTACTGCACTTTGGGGAAGGACATGCATGAGAGCACTTTGGGGAAGGACATGCATGAGATTTAGGTGTGTGTGCAGATTTGCATAAATGCATCCTTAGATTTATGTAAACATACTTGATTTACTTGTTTCAAAAAATAGTTACCTTAACCTGTGTATAATTTCTTCCCAAAAATGCTTCCTAATTTTGGGTAGTTATCCTGTGTATTGCCTGTCGTTTTCCTACTTCCAAAGATTTGTTTCAAACAAGTGCATCAGTTCCTCAAACAACTGCCCCCCCCTCTCCCGCATCCCAACCAACAAAACACCCCACACATGCACAAAAAAAGGACCTGTTCTGGAGTTCTGTTTCCCAAGGACCTACTTCTCTAAATACCTAATTCGAGGCTGACTTGTAAACCTCTTGGCCTTTCACCTACTATCTTTCCTTCGTAATCTGTTGTGTAGGACAATGCAATTTTTATTTATTTATTGTTTTGGACCTGCAGTCTTTTTGATATAAATGGTCTAAGGAGTATTATGCCATTCAATGATTTTCCGTTGCATCTCCTTTGCTCTTATTCTTATGAACTTTTCAAGTATTATGCCATTCTATTATAGCAGTAGACCAGTAGTTATGAATAATATCCTCTGCTTTTGGAATAAGGTCTAGACTAGACTTTCAAAGCGTGTGGATGCAAGTTGATCATATCAAATATGAGATATATTCTTTTTGACATTATTTGTGGAAGTGGAAAAAGGACATTTAAGTGTAGTAGATTCTTTATTGATCGGCATCTCTGGTTTCACCCTGCGGAATCCAGAATCTGTTGTTTTTGTCTATAAAAGATTCTTGTACCCTTGAAGTAATTTATAAGTTTAACCTTCATGCTCTTTAAGCACACCAGTTAAGTTCGTATACTGGCAGAAATTAATTTATAATGCATCCCTCTTGTATACTATACCTGCAATTTATATCTCACAAGATTCATCATCCCCAGATGATGGGCATGGCTTCTCCTCGAGTGCCACTACCTCTTGATCTTACTCAAGACGAACCCATATATGTCAATGCGAAACAGTATCATGCAATTCTCAGGCGGAGACAGTACCGTGCCAAGCTTGAGGCTCAGACCAAAGTCTCAAAAAATCGGAAGGTTAGTCCACAGGTCCATCTTCAGCTTCACCTTCATTTTGTCTCGACAGTGATTGCAGGGTGGATCTTTGTGGACAAAAGCATTATTCGCTTATTGATTTTGTTTTCTAACTTGGGCAGCCATATCTTCACGAGTCGAGGCATCTTCATGCATTGAAGAGGGCTAGAGGATCGGGGGGGCGCTTTCTCAACATGAAGAAACTTGCCGAGTCCACACTCAATGCCACACGAAATGAACAAGATGTTTCAAGATCTCGGCTCCACACGACCACAAAAATGTTGGAATCTGAACTTTATCATCTGCCAGAAGACTATAAAGAAGCTCCGACCACAAACTCCTGCTCAGACATCACGACTGTCTCCAACAATGCCAGCATTTTACAGCAGCAGCAAGAATCCAGGTTCTCCGGTTACCCTTCTCTTGTTGGCAGGCCCATGCAAGGTGGTGGGGCGGGGCTGCCTGGTGGGATTCAGCACCATCTCTCGGACATCCGGTGAGAGATGCTATATGATGATCAGCAATTCGTGTTGGTGTTTGTTCCACTAATGCAGTTGCTGGATAAAAGGGAAGTCATCCTTGGCTCAGTTTGTTTCACTAGTCATTAGTGTTAGATTCCGTGTTAACTTATCAATAACGTGATACATTGAAGTTTTAACTGTTGTTCACTGCATTTTAGACAAACAAGATTTGATTTAACGGGTAAGACTTGATTAGTGCTCTGTTCTTTGCCTCTGAAATATGGGTTATGAATTATGGTGATGGGTTTTGTAGGTGGTTTGCTCAAATAGTAGTGTTCGATTGCCTGCTACATGTTGGCAAATTCCAGTGAGAGTAAATTATTCTCTCAAGTAGCTGTCTTCTAAATTAAATAACAAATATTTTAACGTACACACACACACACAGAAGGAAATTGTTTTTATACCAAGGTGCATGGTATAGGTCAATATAGAAATCCAAAATCCGGTATAAAGAAACGGACACAAGAAGTCCATCTTTGGTTAGAATTTTCCGAAACGAGGACACCCGAGTCCATCTTTGGTCAATCCATCTCATTCAGATATTTCATTGGGGAATTTCTTTCGGAATATCATGATCTTGTGCCATTATCTTACAACATCTACTCTACTGATGTACAAACTAGCTGTGCAGCCGTATTGCAGCACTGGGCAGCCACAGTCGGCTCCTGAGACCCTAATCCAATGGTAAAGGTCCCAACTTTACACTTGGTCAGCTCAGTCAAGAGCAGTTGTGTTTAAGGTAAAGAGCCTGAACTGGGATTGTACCCATCAAACAAGTCCCAAATCCTCTGTAAATGCACAATTGTTGCCTAGTTTTCAACACCACCACAACTGTGGTAAAGAGTGGCGGAGAACAACATTGCACTGAAGAAGAAAAACTTGGATTTATCGGAAGGATGATATAACATTGGGAAGCTGACTGCAAATTTATATACAGTCAAGGCAGCTATCAGTAGCGTTCCAGAGAGGGCAGAATGAATTCTTAGCATAATATAAGGGGAAATCAAGCCATTTTCATAAATTCCAATTTTACCCAAATATTTAAAATAGAATTCCACTAAAGTTGTTGGAAGTTGCAATTCCTTACAAACCCTACCTCCTTTAAATTTATTTAGTGTTTCTCAGATACACACGATGTTTTTAAATTTTTTTTAACTATTATTAAACACATTTGTTGTGTTTATTAAACTATAATTTATAATTATTAAATAATTCAACATTTTTTTTTGGTTATACGTAGCATTTGTTCTCCATGTGGTTAGGCTAGGTAGTATAATGCAAGCAAACATTTTGGACATACCCAAAAAACCTTTTCTATATTGATTATAATTATATATAATAGCATACTACTGAAACATCCTTATCTGTACACGCATATACCAAAAAAACCCATATATTCCATGGGCTGAACACTGACTCGACTAATCTCCACATCCGATTATTATATAATTCACTTCTTCGCTCCAGTTAATCCCTTGAATATTGCATAAGCTCAAACCACTGCAAATGAGTAATGAAAAAAGACACGTCAGTTATAATCAGTTAACAATTTAACATCCCCAAACAAACCACCCCCCCCTCCCCCCAAAAAAAAAACAACACTACACTACACGATGATAAAAAAATATATATATATATAAAAAGAAAACAAAGGTAATTCCACCAATATCATCCCGGAAACTTACTTGTCTCAACAGGTCAGCAAGAGTCCTAGGAAGTGCTTCAATGTTCTTTAGCAAGACGTAGAATGGGAATGGGAATGAATCCATATACTTCGAAAATTTCACATTTCCACCCTGAAATGATGCTTCCTGGTGGGCAACATACATGTTAGAATTTACCTGGGCAATAAAGGATTTGTCTTGTTGAAAAGAAAGAAAAAAGAATATGATCGATATAAAAATTTTAGTCAGCGGGTACCATGAGATCCATTATGGATTCCTGGGGGCTATCCAGCAGCAGAAATGCTACCATGCGCTTTTTACTCAAGATATCCCTCACATACCGTTTCAAGTTTTCCTGACAAAGAAAATTAAGATTTGGGAAAATTATTAGAGGCTTAAATAACTGAAAAAAGGCAAGTAGCTTAGACTTGAGTCGCATCAGACGCGATACCTTTTCATGAAACCGACCATCAGCTATGATCAAAACAAGCTGCTGTAGCGGATTATGACCAGAAGAAAGTCGCGCATTTGCTACTGCATCATCCAGCATGTTATTCAAATATTTCAAAAGATCCACCATGGGTTCATCCGCAATAGTGTTCTCTTGCTTAAATGTCAAACTTGATAGCATCTGCACCATTAGCAAATATGAAACACCAATAAGGGGAAAAAAAGAAGAGGGAATGAAATGAGGTAGAATAGGATGGGTAAAAATAAACCAAAACCACTATTCGTAAGGGTTATTGATTGGAACTTTGTTAGCCGCCATGGGACAAAAGGATCAAAATTTGCATACCAGATTCATATTTTGATCTTTTTATTCTCATCATGCACACACAGATTGAAGCAGTGTTATCAAGAATACTAACCTTAACCCCAGCTTCTCCAGTGAAGGGATGGTCAAAATCATGTAGTAATCTAATATTTCCTTTCTTCCCAAAGCTTGCAACCGCCAAGTTCCCCACTTCCAATTGAGACATTGCACGACATACTGTCACCAAAGCTTCGATAGCAACATCTCCACATCGACTCTCCGACATGCTGCGGGAATCATCCACAGCAATGACAACTTGGTAATCACGTTTGTTCGGCCGAGTCCGCCTTAGCCATATCTTATCTTTTCGATACTGACTTGCAATGTATGGAATGACCTGGAAAATTCCCAGTAATGTACATCAGAACTCATGCAACCACAAGATGATTAGACTCGAAAAGACTGATATTAATAATTTTTTATACCTTCTTCATATTAATCCTTTTGCCAGTCTTGTAATCACCCTGTAGCTTGCTAGCTAGAGTGGGTTCCATGACCAAACGCAACTGTTCAGCCAATTCCTGAGACAACCTTGTTGTAAGCAATTCATACTTTCTCCAGAGAGTATTAGCGTCATCTTTCACATCACTTGACATTTCTTCTGGATTTTGGGTTTTCCCCAGCTTGTTCTCACTCAACGAAAGAGTATCAAGTTGATGTATATCCTCACTCATGTATGATTTCCTCATGGACACCAAACTCTGTGATACACTTGTGGCATCACCATCATCATGGCTGTGAACTTCTGGGGATCCCTCTGGTTGCATCTCCAAGTTTGGTAACTCCATTGGTTCTTCAATTTTTTTCCCGATAGTTACCGCATAATTCTTAATAGAATGTGTTTCAGGTTGCTGCTCATCAACCTCCATTTCGGCATTTTCTTCTCCATCTGCAGTTCTACCATCTCCATCGGCCTCATTTCCACCGTTGTTGCTGTTTATCTGGTCAGGCACTGCAGGTCCTAATGCCTGAGCTGTTCCTTTTTCAAACTCGGATGTAAATTTATACTCATCAGCATTCTCATCCACCATATCATCTAGAGCTTCTACATTGTTGTCCTGTACATCACCAGAAACCTTTACTCTTTCTTTCCATTTTTCAAGTGCATCCCCAACGTTACGATATGGGTTTGGTTGAATTTTTTTAAGAGATGAAGAATCAGGTTGAGGCAACTGAGTGTTGGGTAGATCATCACTTAATTTTCCGCTTTTAGATGAGTCTGCCACAGCAATTTCATTCTCAGAGGAATTAGGTAAGCCTCTAGATGGAGCAAGGTCGTTGTGAATATCATTGGTGTTAGACCATGTTGCTTCTGATGCAACATCTCTTAAAGATGCGGCATGTGAGTCACCTTGCGGTTGTGTTGCAGATTCCGCATTAGGCGCATGATCATCAAATAAAATGGAAGTGCCTGGTCCAAAAGAATCTTTCTTTGGTGCCAACAAGTCCATTTCAGTAATTTTTTCCTTGTCATTTATCGGATCATCTTTCTTAGAATTTCCAGCCAGCTGCTCAGCTTCAGCTTCATTTGGATTTTCATCAATTGAGTTGGTCTCCTCCTCACCATTTTTATGCTCATCAAGCTCCTCCAGACCAGCATCTTCCATGGGATCAGCATCAACTTCTGATTCATCGATGTCAACATCTTTGTCAGTACCTGGATTTGGCTCATCAAGATTAAATCCTGTAGGATCTGAAAATGCTTCTTCCTTATCCATTTTCATGTCCTGCATATCCTCTGTACTGTCAGGACCTTCTTGGTCTCCATTGTCATCATTTGGTTCATCAAATTCATCAGGAGCAAGATCACCAGCTTCATCTGCAACTTCATCTGCAACATCTGCAGAATCTTCTTTAGCTCTAAGCTCTCTACCAGTAGGATCTTTATCTTGGACCGAAGGCCCAGACTCGTACTTCTCATTCGTATTATTGGGATTATCCTCATCATCCTTATCCAAGAGTTTCTCATCAACAATGTCACTGCCAACTCCAGTATCCCCCATTGCCGAATCGAGTTGCTCATCCTCACCATCATCATCATTGTCATCTCCAGTATCCTCACTGACACTATATGTATCGCCAGCAAAATCCTGTTCCATTTCTATCCCTTTATCATTTTCACTCGGAACATCATTTGAGGCATCGTTCTCTTCATTTGGCTGCAGAGACATATAGAAGAAGATTAGATATAAATCATTCAGAGAAAAATTAAACCACAAGAGAATAGATAGTATATGTTAAGATTTGTGTGTTAGCTCGTCACTCCATACCTTTTCAAAAGCCCCAAGAAGCTGATCTTCGTCATTTATCTGATCACTGACATCGTTAACTCCAGCACCCTCACCCATACCTGTTCCATTTGCATCTTGACTTGCATCACGACCAGTGTCCTCCACATGGTCTTCCGCAGAGACACCAAACCCTTGTGAATATAGTGAAGCAAATAGTCTAGCGACCACGTGAGTCATCATACATACCTGAGTGAGGTAGAGACAGAGTTATTTGTAATTACAAATAAGCAAGCAAGTAGTGCTTTGTTTATAAGGCTAACAGATTCAGAGAATCCGGCCAAGCTAAACTCCACTTATAAATTTTCAGAAGTTCAAAGATAAGTTTAACAAAGATCGGGAAACCAACTTACTGATCTATGCATCGCTAGAAAGTCATGGAGAAGACTGTCACTGAAGATCTGTAATGGGTCTAATAGCAAATAAAGATGCTTCAGGCGTGCTCCAAGAACAAACTGTAGATTGGGATTTTCATTATCATTACAATTCACCATCTCCCCCTGAGCAGTACATATCAGATAATTAAGCATATGATAAGAAAATAAATTTTCTCCAAAAAGTTTACAAAATCAAAAAGTTGTTGCAACTTACAGCAAAATTAATTGTCTTGATCAGGTCATCACATATAGCTTCCAACTGAAGATTTGCAACGTTTGACATAAATCTATTTATCCAGATACTAATATTCCCTGGTGACTCTTCAAGAAGAGTATGACCACCACTCAATGAGCATACACTCTGAACTGCGTCCATAATACGTTTATAAGTTCTCGTAAGGGTTTCACCAAACCTAGCTTCAAGGCCAGAAGTTTTTCTTCTGGAATCATTTGAATTTTCCAAATGATTTCTTGCTTGTAGAACAGAATTATACTCTTCAGCTATTAACTTACCCTGAAAAGGTTCAAAGATGATTCAGAGATCTATTTTGATACTTTCATCCATCAATCCAATATATATAAATGTACAAAATATTTTAATTGTGAAGGCAAACGTTCAAAGATCTTGTTCGAATGCATATAGAATTCATACATACCTTTCCAAGTATATCTTCAAAGTGACCTAGTAGAACATCTTTAACTGATCCTCCATCCACATATTGCTTGCGGAAATCACATAGATGGTCCTCAAACTCCCTTAATAGCAAGAAATTTTGATGTACCAACTGTTCCATTTCTTTGTTGACACCATGTGGATGCATCCAAAGCCCCTCTGTTGTTATAACTCTATCATAGCCAAGAAGAATCCTATCCAGCAAATCCTGTTGAGAAGTTTCTATAAGATAATAAAGAGGGCAAAATAGAGTTGGAACTACTGACAAAACTTAATGAACTTTACATGTACCTTTGATTTGTGAAAATCCGGGACAAATTTCTCAATGAAAAGACGGATTGGTCTTGCTGCACCTTCGGCATTTTGACAAGTGGTCAAATGGCTATTTTCAACTGTTCTTAGCAACAAACTTTCATCATGCATCGTGGCACACAAACTATCGAGTATTTGCTGCAATAATATGAAAAATTACAAGTGTCATACTCTGAAGCTTAAACATATGGCAAAAAGATTCATGTAAACCATGTGTACGTCCAATGTCAAAGCATACCTTTTGATGCCACATGCATTTAAAAGTGATCTGTTGGTTTCGAGAAATGGAACACTCACTACTAGTTACACTAGCAGAAACAGTTGAGCTTGAGAAGAGGTTTTCTAAAGTGAACATGCAGTCCCTTAAGTACTTCAGTCGCTTGGAAAAATTGTACGCAGCAGCACGTTGTTCTTGTTCTATTGATATGAGATGGTCAAGATAAGAACCTGACCTAGTAACCTACACAGAACATGAATTTTCATACAGGTATTAAGTACTTGATTATTGTGACAACAGATGTTGAACATATACTACACGCAAACATCAGTAGCTGGTCAGTTGGGATCAACTGGAGGACAGTTTACAGAATTGCCAGAGGAGGTTAAAATCACATGCCCCACCTAATTACCTGATATCCCAATCATGCAGCAAATCAGTTGATTCAAGATTACTCTTGACACATGCCTACTGAAATTATGTAGTAAATTTTCAACTCTCATATGAATTTTGACAGTGAAAATTCATAACATTTCTAGTGTGTTACACGCTATATATTCTGGAAATTTTCCAAGCTAAGAATGATTTGGCAAAAAGATGCATGTTTATACCTTCAAATAAGCTAAGAATGATTTTGTCTGCAGATACCAAGCACATAATGAATCCAGACAAGAAAAATAATACTAATTTAGAAATCAAATCATTGCCTATAACAAAATTCCAACTGCATAATAGATGGAGCAGCCCTCTAGATACGCCATTTATAAAATGCCAATGCAATGATAAAATTCTTAGAAATTTACCAGCACTTGTAACTAAAGATCAGTCAATCACATTGAAGCCTTTGAGAATACCTGTTCAAGGGTAAAATCCTTGTGGAAATTAAAGCAAATCTGACGCAGATGGTGCACTGATGCGATGCTCTTGAAGAAGTATTGGTTCGCCATTTTCCATTCAGTTTCTCGACTTTCAAGGGAAATATGCTGGAACTCCTCTAAAGCAGCAACCTCAATATCCGGAGAGGGCATACCTTCTGTCAGCAGCAAATGCTTCAAATCATAGGATGGCTGAAGGACCCAAAAATTTTGCCTTCTTGTGACCTGATCCTATATGTTGACAATTAGGAAACAGAACTATCACTGACATGGAAAGCTTAAGTATATGAAGGCATGATTGCTCAAAATAAAACTCCTATTACTCTTAACACCTAAAATTCTGGAATTTTAAAGAGTAAATTTAGTACCTCCAAGAATGTGGACCTATGCTTTGACAATCCACAGCTATCTAACAACTTTAGCATGTCAAACAAAGCCCTCCTCTTCCCCAAACTTTTCTTTTCATCTTTCCAAATTTCACCACAATCAATTGCAGTTTTGCATATAGTTTCAATTGTATACCATACTTGCTTCCTTTCTTCCTGGTATTCAAGACCCAACGAGTGCGAGGCTACACATTGTCTGATGTTACTTGCAACCTCTGCACAAGTTTAGGATTTACAACTTGAGAAATTGGCAAGTCACAGTTTTGGCGAAATGGAAGTCATTTATGAAGTTCATTGTATAGTTAATGAGGAAAAGGAAATAGAGAAAAAACCTTCAACATCATTAAAAGAAATATATGGGAAGTCAAAATTAGTTGCAGATCCGTGATGGAAGTTTTGCAAAGCAATATCTACTTTATTCCTCCAAGTGGTAAGCCACAGAGACCTGGACAAGGGTAAATGACCAATTGAAAAAGAATTTTTAATAGTAGTTAAAGACAGCAAATATTACAACTGAGTAGAGTTTTTTCTTTTTGATATATATATATACACACACACACACATACCTATTTTCGTCACTGAACTGAGTCAGGTCACACGCAACACTAAGAATGTGTCTGTTCTTCTCAAACGAATCTCCAAGGAGATTTGGAATTTGTGGAGACTGAACTTGTATCCCTCTTCGTGCTGCTTCTTGGGTAAGAACAAGCATTACAGGTTGTTGCAGTAGATCCTATGCCAATTATAACATACAAACCATATCATTGCCACAATCTGCTAATATAGAGCTATCAAACAAATAACTTAAAATCATATTCTGACCGTCGACAGGAGTAATTATTTACAAGGTACAGCAAGATCAAAAATCTATAATACGTTGTTTAAGAATGTCTATGACACAGAGATAGGGCGACTGCTAACATCGCCCCAGCACAATGCCGACCAGAAAGGTATGTAGATAAAAATGTTAAGGGCATTAATAGAGTGTGTGACCCTGTTCCTGCCCTCCTTTCTAAAGCGAATATTGTCGTGGAGACAAGAATAAAACTTCTACGTCTGCAAACAGGATTCTGGAATAAGATATTGAGCAATAATTCTTGGTAAAAAAGAAGTGGCATGAACCACAGCCATGATTTTCTTAGATATCATTTTTCCTGTTCCTGTTAGCTTAGAAATGGAATCTTTGTGGAATCACTCAATTTCAGTGTAATTAGTGACGTGTTTTGGCAGCAATAGGGAAAAAGAACACAGATATAGGGGAAAATACTACAAATCTGAGGATGACATGCTTGGTACAGTAAATACAAATTTAAGAGGTAGGTAAGCCTGTGAAGAGGAATACAATGACACAATAACGATGATGAAAGTGATCAATGGAAGTCAATAAACGCTTAGAATCTCACAAATATGGTGATCTGAAACTCTTAAACAAGAGTTTGTGCTTGATTATAACCATTGATGGATCTCCAACTGTTCCTAATATCTGACTACCAGTCGATACTAAAAATAAAGAGACTCACAGTATATTTTTGTATAAGCTTCCTCAGTTTCTGCCTGGTTCTTTTTGAGATTTCCATGGTCAAGTAACTATCACTGCGTTCCCATCGACAAAGTTTCAGAAGTTCCTTCAGCTCCAACTCCATACTTTTTTGGCTAGCTTCTGTGTGCTCCAATATTCTAAAAAAGTAAAGACAACACCCTAATAAGCCATCATAGCGAGGTTCTAAGAATTTGGACTAAAAGAAATTTCATTGCTTGACAACAGACAGAAAACTCACATTGACTTGGCAGAAAAAAAAGAAAAGAAAGAAAACTCACGTTGGCAAGAATTGTGCGTAGAAGCCGAATATATTGTACATAATTTTCACATTTTCCATATGGAAAGAACTACAAAAATTTATCAACAATTAGTATTTTTCAGTAAGAAACAAACAACAAACTAACAGAGGGACACTAAAAAATCTTATGTAATAAATATAACAATGTAGGTCCACAATCAGACTATGACAGATGTATATAATTGATGTAACCAACCCAAAAAAAATGTTAATTCCACAATTCAAGTTAATGTAAATAAGCCACATATAGATTTCTCATAGGTCAGCTTCTTTTTATTTCCATCTTAAAGTACTCTCAACTGCCGGTATGAATATAAATGGGAGGACAGAGACCAACAGGAGACTGAGCAAGCCAAACCTTGAATAACAACCACGGCATATACCAGTACTGATTTGGCCATGAAAAGCAAAAAGAAGTTGAAGACGTTTTCTGAATTCACCAATGCTGGATGTTTGGATAAACTCCTCCAAGCTGCATGTTTTAGCTATCACTAAAAACCAATAGCCTAAAGCGTAAAATCACAAAATATTCTACGGATCAAGTTATTGTACACACCTTTGAATAGTTGATTGATTATATTCATCAGTATCAGCAGAATGCCTACGTTGAAGAACTGAATATAAAGGGAACCACAACTGCAATGAGACAACAATACCAAATCAGTGATGCAAAATAACTAGTAATGAAACAAAATATCTGTGTTCAAATCTACTTCCTGACATAATGTTGCACTCGTGTCATAATAGAGAATACTACAGATTTTCAGCACATATAAAATCAACATATGCTTTCTGGAATTGAAACCTGATCCAAACACTCTCAATAATATATCCATTTATGTGATTACGTCAAAATTTTAAATTTTCAAGGTTGTTTGAACATAGTTTTCATTGTATTTCCAGTATTCAAATAATTACTTTCCGTTGTATCTCCGATTGACTCAAGATGGGTTACTATAACTAAAAACAGTCTTATAACATGAGTAATAGTTGAAATTTACCTTCCCAGCATTAATCTCAAATTGGGCTTGAACTTCATTGAGCAAGGCAGGCCAGCATTCGAACTCCAACTTTTGCCAAGAGGAAACAACAAGATAAATAGGCTCCAGTTGGTCTGCAAGCCCCAACATTTTGAGAGTGCAAAATAAAATGAACTTAGCACGGCAAGAAAGGGAAGCGAAGGAAAACAATCTACACGACGTGAAATAAAACCCTTACCAGCAAGAGGGAATTTTGAAACAGTTTCCTGTAATGAACGAACCCTACTAAGAAGAAACTGCAATGCCGACAGAACCTTCAAAGAAAAGAAAAAACACAAATAATAAGCAAACACTTCAAATGCAATCAGATGCATAAGCATTACAAACAGTTTACCCAGCAATTTTTTTAGGTTTAGAGGTCCTGGCTCAATGTTTCCAATTGCAGTATCGCACACTGTATACTGAAAAGTACTAGGCCTGTAAAATTACTGAGGGATCTAATTTTTGTTCATTGACAGAAATGTTCCCCGATTCAATTAAATAAAATCTCAATAAGCAGAATGTCTTATTATTGGCATTCTTGATTTCACATAACAAGACAAATATTAATAAAATTCAACCAATACTCACTCTTGGAGTTGAAATTATCAGAATAAAAAAGTGGATGCCAATTAGAAAATTGTTCTCAGTAAGATGATTAGGCAAATCTATTACCTTGGCAAGAGGGGTGTTCAAAGGTATAGCCAGGACCATTTCAATCACATCCAAGATTTTCCGAAGAGCAGGATGTTCATCCCATTCATTTAAAAGAGTGAGAATTCGCTGTTGAAGAGTTTGAACTGGCTCCACCATTTTTGCCATCACAGGAGCATTTGAATCCTAGTTGGGAAGTGAAGAGAAAAGAAGTTAGAATCCGAACATTGGAAAAGTAAATTGTTTGGTAAACTTGATAGAGTAAATATATGCAACGAAGTAAAAGAATAGGAACCTTGTAAAAATTGTAAGCGCGAACAGTTTTATGAGATAAACTGAATTTCTGATCATGCTCCAAACAGAGGCGCAGTAGATGCTCTGGCACAAGTTTAGCATCCAAACTAGACGATAATAAACCTTCTAAATCTGAAAACCAAGAAACATAATAAGGGGTTAGTGAAGAATAAATTGCCACAAAGAATGGAGTATGCACCCTTAAAAATAATTTACTTTTAATCATTCTGATTCCCAGCGTGTAAGAGTCAGTGAAGGTAGACAATCTGTCAGAATCTGATACTTGAATGCTTCCAGGCTGGATACGAGAAATAATATATTAGTCACAGATTCAATAATATGTAAATGTTTAGGAAAAAATAATATTGGGATATATCATCATGGATTTACTAGCAACAGTAACTATCTATAGATATATATTGAAACTCTGTACTTTTGGGCAACAAATTCAATTTGCCACAGGTGTTGATGATATCAAACTATCTAATGATTTCACTTCATGCTTGCAACATTTTCAAGGGTAGAAATTGTGTTTAAGACAGAAATTGTTTGACCAACCCATATCCAGTTCTGCCAGGTCATTATCAAATGTAAAACAGCTTCACAGAGAAGGGCAGAAATTAAAGCAAACAATATGAAGCTTGATAAGAAACCAATTTGCTTGATAAGAGACTGCGCAAGACTGAAGGTAGAGTCTAATTTTCAGAAGGCTAAAGTGAAGGGGGGAAAACTATTTATAGAATACTAAAATAACCATGTTGAGCCAATTGCCAAGCACGTAAATATAAAATAGGTTGAGGCTAAAGTAAATGTCAAAGTGAAAAGTCGCATGTTTTACATTATACTGAGGCAGCAGTCTTGTTTCACTTAATAATATGATCAGAAGATGCAAGAGGCATTCTGAATTAATTATAAATCAAGTTGACATACGCTTTGGATAAGATCCACTGAACCAAATAATGCATTGTGAACGTAGACCATGCTGTTCAGAATTGTTTCTTGTAAGAAGTTCCAGTCTTCCTCCAAGGACTCATGATCCTCATCAGCATTCTCCTACATGGATGAAGGAACAATATAAGGAATAACACCAAAAGAGAAAGGGGGGGAGAGAGAGAGAGAGTTCTAAGTTCTAACCCATACATTAAACTCTTCTTCAGAGACCATTTCCTGCCATTCTGAAAAAGTCTCATTTGCAATTGAACTGCTAAGAGTTGATATGTCAAGTTGAATGATGTTATTTATCTCAAATGCACGAGGCCGAAACTTGTATTGTTGAGCTTCGAGCTCTTCCTTGGTTTTTACTTGAACTTTCATATTCATCCACAAGCTTGCAAATTCATTAAACATCTTATCCAATAGCTGAAGAAAAGATGTATAGTAATATTAGTAAAAAAATGTTGACATATGCACTTTTGAAGACCCACAACAGTAAAGTTAATATTCTTTGTAGGATAGTTGTTACCATGAATGATGGATTATCCATAAAACGAGTCTCAGCAGCAGAATGTGCAACTCGAACAAGTATATTCTGATAAATTGCAGCTTTCAGCTGTAAGCCTGACACCTGTTAATGGGTTAAATTCAAATATCAGAACTACATACCAATCTACAAAATGCAAAAAAAGAGGAAAAAATGAAAAAAGTTGCACTAATATCATGGTTAAACTCACTATATCTACTAAAACTGCCAGAGTATAAAAATGAGAGGTCTAAGAACAATCAGAAACCTTTTTATCAGTATCAACATCACTTGTCAAAGCAACTAAATTTTCCAGTAAACTCATATCCACTGTCCCTATGTTTGTAGGGAACTCTATATCACAACAAGAAAGCTTGGTTGGCCTGCTGTCAAGTGCAAGAGAGAGATCTTTTGATACGTAGCCTCTAGGGAATCTCACAAAAGAGTAAATTGTTTCCTGCCATTCAAATCCAAAAGTCAGCTATTAAGAGCAACAGAACAATGACGATGCAAATAACATAATAATAACTACTACAGCAGCAGCAAAAGCAGCAGTAATGACAAAACAAAAACAACAGCAAGCTGTGTACATTACCAGAACCTTATCCATGTCATGCTGTCCAACTCTATCCAGGAATCTTTTATGCAAGGCACTTGAAAGGAGCAGTGCTAAGCCTAATTTCATTTCATATAAAGCAACCTGAACTGGTTGAACTATATCAATATATGCTGCATATTCACATGATAACCGCTCAATAAAGCGGGTTATAGTCTCCTGATAGATCAAAAAGAAAAAAATGGTTAAGGAGGGGGTGGGGGGGGGATATATAATTTAAATATGTAAAGAAATAAAAGAAAAAGATATATATAAATAGAATTAACAACTATATAATGATTTCTTTAAGACTGAGCAAACCAACTGTACCTGACAATTGTTAACTTGATCAGTTATCTCTTGTATATGCATGCTTTTGATCCTGGTCAACCCAAGTGAAGTTGTAATGAAACTAATGAATTCATCACATTCATATTTTAACTTTTTGAATTTCCCCGCATCCGAGCGAAACACAATCTGAGAACATGAAAAACTTCATCAAATGAATGCACAATAAAATTAATTATGGTGAACAGCAGATTCAAAATTTTAATTTTACTTATTAGTATAGCAGCTTAATACTTGTGAAACTGGCAAAAACAAATATAGACTGAAAAAATAAGATCAAACCAAGAAAAAAGTTTTTCATGCTAATAATAATAGGTTAAAGCTTTTACTAAAACAAACAGATGATAATACTTTCAGACAACCTACAAACTGTATAGACAGTGCTAGGTATAAAAAGTGCTGCCATCAAAAGTAGTAATGTTTCTTAGATACAAGGATTAGCGCTGTCGTATATGAGTGTGTCAGACACTCAAATGATTAGATATCATAAGCAACTTATCTAAATAAATTATTATTTTTTTGGATAAAAGAAGACTACTTTATTGATTAGAAGAGAAAACTACAACGCATGACAAGTACAAGAAGTCCTCCCAACAGAAAATAAAGAAAACAAAAATGAGAAAAACTTAATATTAATGAAGCACCGCCCGCCAATCTCTTTGAAGATCGGATAAAGAAATTCCTCTAAAAGCTCCCATTGCATGAGCCCAAAGAGAAGCAAAGAAAGATATTTTACCCCAAAATAACTCAATATTTGTACTTCAATCGCAAAAGCATTCCTCTCGATCCAAATCCCCCACAAAATAGCAAAACAAGCACATCTCCAAAGAATCCTCCTATCGCTTGTATGACCAAAACCCTTGAATTTGCACAGTAAAAGATCTTCCACCAAAGAAGGACATATCCAACTTTCTCCCATCACACTAAATAAACAGCACCACAACCGCCAAGCCATTGAACAATGAAGAAACAAATGAAAATGAGCCTCACTATCCTTCAAACATATTACACACACATCTGGGGATAAAGATTTGCAAGGCCTATGCCTTTGACACATGGACCACATAAAAGCCTTAATTTTTGAGGGAGCGTTTGCTTTCTAAATATAAGAGGCTAGAGAAAAACGATGAACTAGACGATAACCCAATAAGTGAAGAAAGAACGACACGAGAAGATTCCCGAAGAATCAAAACACCAAACACTAAATAAATTTATTGTTACCAACATTAACCTAATTAAATTGTCAATCAAAGCGGAGAACTTTGAATGATGTGAGATCTTTAATACAACTTTGAATTTCTTACCTATAATGAGCTATACACGTGCATCTTGGCCTAAATGTTCAGGTAACAAATAACAGATTACCAATATCTTTCAAGCAAGTGAAAACATTACTTTGTTCTCTATCAAATTACCTGACTCAGTGACATCTATACATGAAATTCCTTATTTTATTTTCAGAGCTTATTGCAAATCAGTAAATACCATTCCTCCTTTTTCTTCTCTACATCTTGATGTATAATTGCCCAAAAAAAGTTGATCAACTTGAATGGGTATTACATTCATTTGTTAAAGAAAAAAAATTATTAATTTAAAGATATATAAGCTATTTATACCACCAAGGCTTAATAATAGAGTGACTTACACAGCTGAGAAGCTGCACAAAATAAAATAGACAAAATTAAAAAAATTCAGGAATTCCACCTACATAAATTTTGCATCAATATAGAATCATATATAAGTTTGCAGACCTGTCTTTGCTGCTTTCTCTGCTCCACTTTTAGCTTTTCCAACAATTTGGTTTTTTGTTTAGCAGTGTCTCTTGACGAAAAACATCCTGCTAGATGTTCACACTCTTTCCTTACCTATATTTAACAGAATAAACAGTTGAATTTTACTGATGATATGAACACTTCATGTTTTTAGTTCAGGATTGGATGGTCACACATGAACAAAATGAATTATACACAACCGTCTCTAGATTGTCATGAAGCGTCCACATTAGAAACACATTACATTTCGACTTCATATGCATATCCTTAATTCATTTAAAAGCGCATGCATATGTGGTCCCCTCACTGTTTCTTTACGGGAGATGTTCATTTCACTCCAAATTCACCATTTGCACTTTATCTCCATATTTTTCTGTGAACTTCATAATTATTCGATATCACACACACAGTAGAGCAGATGTTTCCATAATCCATATGCATGAACAAGCAGATTACTTTTTGTTTCTGTTTAATAATATTTTTGAACATACCTAAAACAGTTGGCAAAAACATATATAACCTAAAGAGATGTTATTCAAACATGCAGTGCATGAATTTCAACTTCAGGTTCACATGAAAGATACCTCAATTTCTAGTTCAAGTGAAGCAATCTTTTCGATTAACTGTGAATACTTGAAAGAGTACTTCACAGCAGGATCCAGATCATCACAGCATATCAAGAGATGGTAGCGTAATGCCCCAACTCGTAACCATGCACATCCATGAGTGAAAACAAAGTCTGCAGAAAATGAGTAAGGTACAATAACACACATTGTAGAGATGTAAAGATTAAAACATTAGTACTGATAATACAGCTAAACAAAGGTTTCACCTGTAGATGAGGATTGAAGATACAGGTCACGAAGTAGTGGCCCAATAATGGAATCCATCAGCATAGTCAAACCATGGTGTTTCGATGATGAAAGTAACAAAATAATAGTATTTATATTATCTTGCTGTAGTCAATGAAACATTTAAAACTGTCATCAAAATCCACTGGCACTAGAACGAGATATTTAATTTCAAGTAAAAAGCGTATGATACTCAATTTATTGAGCAACAAATCAGCTAGGAAACATTAAACGAACCAAAATGAGCAAAAATTCAGTTTTCAAGTTGGTGGATAAAGGGAAGTACAAAAAACCATCTATAATTGTTGAAAATTTCGTTCATTTGGAACTTTTCCCCTGAACAGAATTATGGAATATTTCAAATATATACATCTGAAACTAAAGCAATCAAAATACCGTAAAAATCCTCTCATGATTGGAGCAAATAATTGACTTAATTGCAGTATACTTCTCAGCTTCGAAAGACTTTTTGTGCGTAAATATGACCTGGAAAAAGAATATTATTATTCAAGCTTACAGTTGTGAAGATTCATATTGCTTCTAAATAAAAAACCACCTGTTCAAAGAGACACCGGGCACAGTATAAAAGGAAGTTATGTGCATTGGCCATCTGTGGGGGTATTAGCCAAAGATTGCGTGAAGCAACTCTAAGTTTCAACATGCGCACAGAATAATCCCTGATGGCGGGCGTACTTTGCCTAGATTTGAAGAAAGAAACAGAAATCAGAAATAAAGTTTTATAACTGGATGGACAACAATAAAAAAATAAAAAAATCCAGTTCTTAAAAGGGATTAATTGAAAAACACATGAAATTGAAGTAAACCAAGACTACAATCTCCAATCTATTGATTAACTACAGGACAGGAACAATAGCAACACTTTTAATTCGTAACAAGACAATTCAACCTCAGTTCCTTTACATTTCATGGTATCTTGAGAAACATTGAAGTAGGGATAAATGCAAACTCGATAACATGGAAAGTCATAACTCATAATATTAGGAAACAGCAAGGAAGAGTTACTAAACGTCTTAAAGTACAAACATATGTAAATTTATTTATAACAGTTAGCAAATATTGTAAGGACTACCTGTCTACTCCATCCAAACTCTCTCCTTCATAAAATCCTTATTTATCCTTCTTTTCAAAAATTAAAAATAAAAACTATCAAAGTCTAAATATCAATAGTATGGGAATATTTTAGGCGTTCAAGTAAGTTGCTTTTGAATTTCATATCACAATTCACAAATTTCGATCGGGTTTATGGCTCATCCAAGACATATCAGACATTGGTGGTGTGTCTTATAACTGAAGATGTCAAACTATTAGTGCTTTTTAGGTGATAGTCCTTAATATGGCGCTAATTGCTAAAATGGGTAACCTAACTGATACAATTGCATGATATAGTTTAATACAGCTTAAGTCTTGTGAAATAATGGCACTAAACAAGAATTAACCACCTAAAAATTTTCAATTCTAACTAACGTGCCAAATGCTTACACCAGTGCATTAATGAAGAGAACTTGCAGAGCTATAAATTGGCAAGGGAAACAAAAATAGCATATGAGAACTATACCAAAATCTTGTAAACAATGAGGGAAAACACGTATACAATCTTGGTAAGATAAGGGAAAGAAAAACTAAAGACTTGACCCACATCAGATGCATCAAGGAAGAGAATCAAAGACCCTTATTCAGAGATTAGGAGATCAAATTAAGGTATTTGGTCAGTTGTTTAAAGATGAGAGTGAAAAGGAACTAGAAGATTTGGAGGATTCTTTTGATGGTATGTAAATATACGGTGTATAATCAGAGTATCCAAAACTAAAAAAAAAAAACTTTGAAGAAAACCAAGCAAGGCTACTGAAGTTTGGGTGTGTTTGGTGATGTTACCTTAGTAGGTTGACTAGTCCATTTAAAAAGGTTAACAGACTAAAAGGAGACCGAGAGTAATAAGTTAGTGTAGTACCTAAGAATAAGTCAGATACTAAGCTCATGAGGATACTTGAAAGAAAGTAGAGATATCACGTATTGAGGAGAAGAGGGAATATCGATCAAGATATTTGAGCATATATATCCAATGCATGCCTATAGATATAATAATGAGAACGAAAATCTTATATTTACATATGTCTGTCTTTTCTTTTATGCAAATGTGTTTTATTTAATTTATGTTCATTTATTTCATTTTGTTTATGTTCTATATTATTCTTTTTACCTTTTTTCTTTTACTGGTACATATGGATTCATTTTAGGCTCACCCCAATCAATAATAAAAAGTTTGAGTATCCATTTAAAATTTATAGATTGGCATTGGAATAATTTTTAAATTTTTGACCCACTTAAAACATTCCTTAAATAAATAAATTTTTACCTTCAACAAATAAATAAATTTGAACCTTCAACACATAAATAAATTTGAACTTTCTACCATAAAAAACGACTGGAACTACTTAAAATGTTACAAGTTAAAATAATTAATTTCTACTCAAAAATTGCAACCAGGCCAACTTGAAACATAAAAACACAAAGAAAGTGCTTATTTTCGCCATATTATATCACAATGAGTAAAGAAGACTAAAAACAACATATCACACTATATATACTTCAAATTCATTGAAAATAAAACTGAAACCAAACAAACAAAAAAAGATGAAGAAAAAAATTAATCAGATACAACTTCAAATAATTATCTTACAGAATATTCTCAACGGCTGCCATTTTCATAGGCTGGAAAAGCACATCAGGGAGTAGAACATCATAACCATGAATTCCCAGATGGTTCTGCAGATCAGTATAAGAGACAGCCAATAACTGTGGGGCCTTGCCGACATAGAGAACAAAACTATCACAGGATATACTAGTCTGAGATATACCTCTAGAGGAACAGGACGATGTGTCCATAAAGATTTGTGCCACCTAAACCACATCTCAAGAACAAAGCTAGCAAGTTTTGCAATTGCTGTAATAGAAAAAGGGAGACGCAAAATAATAAGCTAATGAAGAAAAAAAAAGTACCTAACAAATAAAGGATTAATCATTAAGCTAACCTGTTTTCCCTGATGTCCAAGCATCCAGAATCCATAATATCTTTTGATGCGGTGAAAAATCAGTTGGAGGCCTTGATGAGAAGTTCAATGAAAAATTCAAGGCAGACTCAAGGAGGTCAGACAACCTACACAAAGCCTGTCAACAGATGGAAACAATGAAAGATTATCATTTTTCATGGCTGAAAGAACTAAAGATACTACCAAAGAAAGAAAGGGGAAAAAAAAAGAATAAATGCCATAGGCATGGTGTAATATTTTAGAATAATTTTGCCACAAAGAGGTACTACATGTTCATAATTTCACTGACTGCACAGATGAGTAATCTAATCAAAAGAACCTAAAACTAAAGATGACCAACAAAAGAAATGTGCACTCTGAACAGTATGGTTTGGTCAAACCCCAAGAAATTCTAATATTTCTTACAAGGATAATGTCTAAAGTCGGGCGAACCATCAAGGGCTTGAATTAAAAGTCATTAAGAGATTTTAATGTCAGCAACATAAGAAGCCCAAGCTTTTAGAACCACTGATCAGCCCAAATTTCAATGATCTTTCAAATTTTAAGGCAATTACAGTTTCACCTCGGATTAGGAACTAACTGATTAGAACACTAAGTATGTGTGATATAACAAATAGTAAGGGAAATTGTAGTTAATAAATTCAACTACATGCTAGACAATGCCTTTCATAAACTAAACTTTAGAGCAAATCTTACAGGTTGTACATCCTTTTCAATCACAACAATCTTTGATAGCTCTTGAAGTATCCCCATATCAAGTAAAAAACTTGTTTCATCAACTAAAGGCAGAGTGGCTAGCCAACTATCAAAGCCAGACCATGTACATAATATATCAGGAGAGAAGACACAACAAGCAGATAGGTCTGGCAGCAAAGATGCTTGACCAGTAGTGCCCATCTTTGCTTGCAACTTGTGTTTTTCATATTCAAACTTTCTCCAAAGCATCTGCAAAATTAAATAAACTTCTTTAAATTTATATAAAACCATCTTTAAAAAATTAAAGCTACCAATCATCATGAAGGTCAACCTGATACATCTCCTCCAATTGTTGTACAATGTTGTGACTAGCTTCATCAACTTTGACCATGATATGTGTTGACATGCATACACCTTGCACATAGACAAAAATCAGATCAATTCAAAATGAAACAAGAAAATAGGAAATAATTAGTATTGATGTTCTGCTTTATAAAAGAATAAAAGATAAGAAATTTCTATTACACTTTATTCTACATCAGCTTTTCAGTTAAGAAAATAATAAACAAAAAGAGGTGTCAACATGAAGAGTTTACCTTGAACAGCAAGAACTCGAAGTTCAGAATTAAAAGATACAGCAGCCTCAACAAGATTGTCAGTGATAGCTACAGATGATATTTCTGACATATTAGTGAGAGAAAGAGACAGACAGACAAAGCAAGTCAGATTAGGTAAAAAGAACTTTCAAAAACACACAGTTCCATAAGATAATGATTTATGAACAACGTACCCAGCTTCCACGATTTTGTCTTTCTTGGCCAAACCAATTCACAAAGGCTTAAAAGTTGATGCTGCTTTTGAAAGATATCAGCAGAAGAAGGTAAACATGGATGACCTCCATGGACCCATAGCAAGGACCTTTGAGAATGAAAAGACCAAGATGAAACACTTTCCAAATTATTGCTCTCTTTCTGCACAAGACAAAGTTCATACGAGGTATCTTAATGTATATGACCCCAATAAAAAAATGGAAAAAAAAACGAAAGGGAAATTTAGATGGGGAATTAGGGTTAGGGTATCAAGGAACTTCACCTGAAAATTTTCAACTTCTCTTGAACAGAATCCCTTCAGTTTTGCAGCATTCTTTATCAAAGAACGCCAAGAAATTAGCAAGCACTCGAAATGAGATGAGATGATCCCCTTCCAAAACAAGATGTGATCTTCTAGAAGATCATTGTATAATGGAAAATACTCATCAAAAGAAGGAGATTCAACAAGTAAATCAAGCACTCTCTCTTCCAACCCTCGTAGTGATCTCAGTACAGGTACAAAACACCGAGTTTTATCAGTGAAATCATACTCACTCTCAGCATTCCACTGTTGATAGCTAAGTCTCAATAAACCTACAGAATTTATTGCATTCAAGAGTAGTTTATTACAGGATCTCAACATATCATCTGATGATAAATCAACTGAATCCACTGAAAGAATTGGTTGCCGCTTCAACTCTGCGTTAATTTGGGACATACTCTCACGGTAGCGGAAAATACAGTGCCAAATAGGATGCTCCCGTTCTTCTTTCAGTAAAGCCAGAAAAGAATTAAAGAACTGGAGAAATGGCTGTAACTTAGAACCAAACCAACTAAACCAAAGAAGATACAGGTCGAAGTCACTCTCAGTTGCCTGCTCAAGTGTCCAATTAGCAGCAATGAATATCATTTTTCTGGTAAGTTCCAAGTCAAAATTTTTTGCATAGCCAAAATCTGCAACCATCTCAACTGAGGCCCCAGGAAACATCATACTGCGTAACATTTTCACATCCACCAAGTAAATCCCCACAGAACTAGCAGCGCTTGGACCTTGTTCCAGTACGCATGGACCCAAAGCATTGCCAAATACATAAGAAGCACTTCGAGCCGCCAGGGATTCAAGATACATGCAATTTTGCCTGACATAAGACTCTTTTGAGTACCATACAAGATCCCGTAATTTCAAGGGTGTTGGCCATCCTCCTGGCAAGCATACAGAACATGCTTGAAAACAATCCAACTTATAAAGTTCATGAATTGATAGAAAAGAAACTGTAGCATGGTTAACTATATCTTTTCCTTCTGCCTCGCCTAAGGATGAAAGATATGTGTGCTGCCAACTTATTTGTAGACTCCACACAGGCCTGTTTCCATTCGTAAGAAGGCGCTGGAATAACTGTACCCAGCGTCCAAGCTCTAGATAAGTTATTCTAACATCAAAGCCCCACCCTCCATCCCTGGCATAAATGTGGGCTTGTGCCATTGAATCAACTAATTTACCAACAGGGATACCAGAAAGCACAAGAAATCTCTTCACATCTTTGAGTTCAGTTTCATCACAATTCTCACTACAGTCATCAGCAAGCAACCAATTAGGCTGCATCATAAATATTTCAACACCTCTATTTCGCATTGCTCGGGATACTTCACCGTACGTGGGGTTAACCGTGAGGAACATCCGAAATTGTGGGTGAGGATGGAAAATGACTGGCTTTCCGTCCACATTCCCACATTCATTCACTGTTATAGAACCAGACTGTTCCACTAAAGAGTTGATCCGATCAAGAACCTACATTAAATAGGAGTAAACATCTATAATATTGAATAGATCACATGAAAAATCATATTGAATAGCAAAACCAATTGAAAATATATACTACAAACCGTGGGATTGCAAAGATTCGCATTCTCGAGCACAATCCATTCTCCATTTTCTATAGCCCTTATAAGTAATCCAGTCACCCATTCAAACTTTGCGGAATATAGCCTTCTCTTGTTATCATCTAGCAACTTTCTGATTGTCTTCAGAATTCTGTCCAGATCCTTTCTTGACCAAGAAACAGACAATATGTTCTTTTCCAGATCCATACTCAGATTTTCAATGATTTCAACTAACAAAGCAACAGAGTTGAAGGACTTCGGCGTCCAATTTTCGCAATATGTTATAGCAGAATTTGAAAAACCATACTCAATGCTTGACAAGAAGGTAAGCCATTGGGCGATCAGATGTTTTCTTCTTATAAATACCTCAGTTGAAGGTTCCAATTGCAGGGTGCAGTATTCATTTATGAAACACTCAACACGGCCAATTGCAAGTCGATAATTGCGGAAGGCATTGTATTGCTCAAAGCATCCAAGTAACTCAGATATATCAGTTGCAGAGGAAAGATTTAATTCATTTAGAACCCTACCAGTGAGCTGAGAAAGTAGTCTTATTAATGATGTCTTACCAGATGATGGAGGACCTACTAATATGCACAACCACTGATGCTGCACACAATGTGCCACTGCTTCCAAGCTATTACGTGACCCCGGTAATATTTTAAGCTCACTATTAGATATTTTAGATGACTGAGAATGATTTCTACTGATGCAAGTGTTCCCAACAATCAAGTTCTGAGGATTAAGCTGCACCCGCGGGAAAGGATTTATGTATGGCTCGAGTCCAAATACCTGTTCATAGAGTTGTATGACTTGCCGACGATCATCAGGTGTACGCATTCTTTGAACATAAATGGTATTGAGGAAGCAATCAAATTTTGACCTTTCAGGTGCACCTAATAGAAGTTGACAGATTTAGAAAGCCAACCTCAAGTCAACAAATTTAAATAAAAAAATAGTGCAAATACCATAACATAAAAAAGCTAAACCTTGTATGATTTGGCATGATCGGATCACATCCCGAAGATTAAACTCCCACGGAGAGCCATCTTGACCAAACTTGTGATGTAACATAGTGTCTTCATGTATCAACTTATTAAATAAAATCACCTTCGACAGTATAGGCTTGGGAATTGATGGATAAAGTGAAGAGCATATATAAAGATAGTCATCATCAACCAACTCATCAATGTAAACCTGGAAAAACATAAAGGAAAAAGTAACTGTTGGCATGTTGCTTCTATTATATTAGCTAGTCAGTTATTAATAAAAACAGACATACAAGGAGCTGACAAGATAGGAAACCAAGTAATACCACACCTTAGTAAAACGGTTAAGAAAGGACTTTGGAAGACCTTTCCTTCCTCCACCCTGATAAGAAGGATTTTGACAAGCAAAAACTCTGAAAGATGATGGGCACTTAAAAGTAAGACCCAGTTCTGGGATGAAAACCTCCGCTCGATGATCTAAAATAGCATTTAAACCCTACAATAACAAAATATGTTACTCGGCAACTCTTTGCATGACATTATACATATAAATACACATATATAGCAAGCATACTCGTTAATGAATATATGCAGCATAAGAGTAACAGGTCCAAGATAATACCTCCAAGACAGATTGTGGAGCAAGATTAAGTTCATCAAGCAAAACCCAAGACCCCTGTTTTAGAGCCTGAAACCCCAAATATGTAATAAGGTCAAATAGATCTCAAGCTTAATAATAAAACAGAACAAGCACTAATGGAGAACATGCTAACCTGCAGTAGGATTCCATCAGACCACGCAAACTGAATTCCATCATCACCCTCTACAGGTAAGTCTGACCCCAGTAAATCCATTATGTCAGTCTGCTCAAGACCATTCAAATATTATTAGCATCTACATAGATGCAATAACGATGAAATGGAGATTTATAAAAGCACTTAAAAAATGACAAGGTATAAATCAATTTTTCTGGTGGGGTAGGGTGCGGAAGAATGAGAAACACTAACCTGCTCAGATAAGTTTATGCGTACGACTGTATGCCCAGAAAATTTGCCTAGAGCAACAACTAAACTTGTCTTTCCAACACCAGGACTACCTTCCAGTAGAACTAGAAAGCAGAACAACAAAAATAAAAGTCAAATGACCTTCTATAGGATTGGGCCTGTTCTCATTTTCTTGACAGCTGAATACATCAGGTGAATATACATATATAGAACGACAGTTATCACCAGCTTTAAAAAATTATACCAGGCTTTGCAAGCTGCATAGCACGCAATGCTCTCGAGGCATTTCTGCGAGTGGTAGGTGCCAGGAACTCAAAACCCTCAACCTCAGAACGGTCATCACCTGAATAAGATATAATGGGATAAAGTAAGGAGCGAAATCCTCATATTAACTAAGCTTCTTCCCAAGACTCCACACACTTGTATCTTATAGGTAGTTTTTAGACTTTCCTCTTTTGACTAATTGAAGCTATGCAACAAAATTTATCAGCATATGGTACCAATTCGTGAATGAGAAACCTGTTCAGCCATTCGTATTTCAAGTTATTTCACTGAAAAATGCTATACACACTTGGAACTGTCGGACTATCTTAGGTTTTCTTAACAAGGGAACCATTTGTTTTGCTTTCATCATTCTTTGCTATGATCTTTAAGTCATATCTTCTTAAGCATTAGCAGTAATTCTAATGTAGAATTATTGTGCTTAAGGACTTATACTAACATTTTATTAATATCAAAAACAACATTTATGCACAGTAGCTTTAGATAATTTAATTAGTATAGGACCCATAAAATGACCTTGCCGTAAGATTTCACAGTTTCCAAGCACATCCCAAGTTTTCAAGTCCCTCGTTAACAGTCGAACCTTGAGATCGGCCTTAATTCGTGATCATCTAAGGCAACTGACTAACCACCAAGTTTGAACTTGTAATTGTTTATCCAGACAAATTTTTTTCCATGTATGCTTATAAACAGTACATACGTTTTCGCAAAATCATTAAAATAGCATTGGTAATTTCCATTTCTTAAAGGAGCAAGCTTAAACGCAGACAAAACTTGTTCATAAATCAGCACTCAAAGACCGAGGCATCAAAATATTAAACAGTATAGCAAGATTGGATTATATATTCTTAAATGATAGGTTAAAAAATGCCGCAGACACTCGCACCAAAACCTCAACAACAACAAAATCAAAAGTTCTGTTTTTTGTATACCATTTTGGCTTACCACAATTTTTGAGCTCAACTCTTCTATGCAATTGATATATATAACCAAAACACACACACACACACATACACAGAGCTCCTATATTGTACCTTTCTCAATGTAGAATGGGTGAATACCAAAGTGACTGCCACTTTGCATTGTATCAATGCTTGAAGTATCAGCAGAGTTTTTAAGATCAGACCAACCATAATTCTCCATCGTGCAAAGGTTTGAGTAATCCAAAGTAGGCTTGCACCCCTGAGGCAGCAAAATGTATCGTTTATCAACTGGTTATTATATGCATGTTACATTAGTCAATCCTCATTGCTTATGAAACATGCCAAAATAGGATCACCCCAAAAGCTTGTTTGTTTATGAAATGGTATGTGTCAATGATTAAGTGCATGTTTGGTTTTGAGCTTTTGGAGTCCAAAAGCACTTAATAATCTTGTTCGTCTAAATCCAACTTATTCCAAGCGCAACTTTATTAACTCGCAAACGCGGCCCCAAACTCACCACACCAAAAATGGTGTGGTCCATTAGGGGATTAAAAGCCATCCAAACGCACTTTTCAAACTCCCCAAATGCACCAAAACGAACAAAGTGCTCTCAAAGCCTCTTTTGGGGATCTTGTAACTAAGTAATTTACGGAAAACCTGTAAACAAGTATATATTATTGAAACCATCTTCTTCTAAGTGGCAGAGATAACTTTATTAATAACCCTAGCTTCTTTCTGAATTCAGTTACAAGGGTCTTATTTTAGATACTTAGAGAGAGTATAGATTCCTTATTACTTGTTAATACTTTCTTCTTCTTTTCCCAATTCCCAACATACTTGAATCGACTCCTGTCCTCTTTTATTTTCTTTTAACTTAAACTTATGTGGGAGAAATAGAATCTTGGTATTAGCTTTTGAGGTGTTGAATATATACAAGTAGGCATATATTTCTTCATTAATAACTATTACTGTTATATGCTCCCTCCGTCCTCAAAAGGATGAGCAAAGTACAATTTTTCACACATTAAGAAAAGTAAAGTAGAGGAAAGAGAGTAAAAAAATATTCAAATTTATCTTTAGTGGCCCCACAAGATTACATAAAGTGATGAGTACTTATTTTTTATACTGATGGACCCCACTAAATGACATACTTAACCTTTACTTTATGTACCTTAGCTCATCCTTTTGAGAACAAAAAAAAATTGTAACTTTAGTCATCCTTTTGAGGACGGAGGGAGTATTATTTTTTTAATGCCTGATCATGAGATTAATTATACTTATTCAGTAATTGCATGGTGGTTAAAGATGTAACGGTAGGGAGACTCTTGGGTATAACTTTTGACACAAACATGCTCGCCTGGTTGCGCACATAAACTTGCAGGAATACACCGACAATGTGGAGCAGGGAATAATCTACTTACTTAGTAAACTGAACAGCATCACACAACTTGGCATACGCTTAAAGTTTTCCCTGCTTTAATATGTCCAATTCTACTATGGCGGGGTTAAAAACCTAGAAACCTAGTCTGACCATATTGATGCTTCCACGGTCCCTAGAATGAAGCCAATAGTGTATGCGAAAATTTATATCATAAGAATCTACAAGAACACTAGATTCACAATGTTTGGTTGTCATGAGCAACACCTTTAATTGTTCCAGAAGAAAATATAAGCATTTTTCTCTCAATGCTGCAGCATCACTTTTTGTCATACCAGTACCTGAAAGCATAGCAAAAGATTAATCTCTTAAGATAAGAAAATAATAAAACCGATCCATCTAGCCACAGGTGGTGACCAGAGACCAATGTTGTTTAAATTAATATTTTAGATAACAGCTTTCAATTACCGCATTGGCATTGCAAGTAATGGCAGGCACTAATGGTGTTATTTAGCAAAGAATATAGCATCACAATCATGCAAAAGTTCATTATATGTCTCTCCAGAAATCCTATGATGTTGCATCTGATAACTAATGCCCATGGTTCAAAGTATTGTCCCATATGATATAATTCCTAGGAAAGAGAAACAGTTTACACAAAGGATTATCCGCTGATAACTAATGCACATGGTTCAAAGTATCGTCCGATATGGTACGTGTCAGACGTACGTAAAAATATCAGCATCACGCAGGATGCAACAAATCAAACATTTACCACTGTGAACCAACATTGGAGTTATAGCATCTATATCAGCAAGATATCGCTGATCAAAACAGTATCAGCGAGATATCAGCGACCAAAGGGTATCGGCCACCAAAATGGTATCAGCGACGACCAAAATGGTATCGGTGAGATATCAGTATGTATAGGCAAGATATAAAAAAATCTATATTTTTGCATCAATAAAATGTTAACAAGTTCGACAGCTATGATTCATATGACTTACATAATGTTGTATGTATTAAATGATAACTTTGTATGTATTTAATTTAATTAATTATTTTACTTATTCTTATTTTTTATAAAATGTTCAGCATTTTTTAAAAGATGTTAAGCAATATATAGTTTTTTGTTGCTCATCGCCCCGTACCAATACCCACTATTGATATGGCTTCCGATACTGAGACTCTGAACCCTGCTGAGCAGGCTCTTTCCTTTAAGGAATGGTATCACTTTAAACCTCATTCTCTTTCTTTATCAAGTAAACAATTCTTTACCTCAAAGTATGTCAAAATCATGCACCAATGTATGCCTTCTCTACGTACCTCAGTTAACTAGCCTCAAAAGCCAGGACACTTCTGTTCTACTTGAGCCAAAAAAATCTTAAATATGTCTACTGTATTAACTCAAACAATTTTTTTGTGCTTTTATTGGTATACCTCTCACCGCCAATATACACAGATGGTTGTCCTAATATTTTCTTGTTAAAAAAAATCTCAATCAGATAACACTGAAGCCAATAAAACCGTGTCAATATGCATTTAGGGCAACCTCATAATACCTTTGATTTATTGATAAGCGGCCTCACATATACCTTGAAATTAGAATAACAGTTATAGATATAATTCTACTAATAACCACCAAAAATGAGCAAGGATGTACCTAAAGTTAGTCCGTCGAGCAAAACAAGGAATGACCCATGTAAAAATGCAAATTCCGGTTGTAAACTTTTCTCGGTCACTTTAATAAAAGCTACCCAAGACAAAAGATCTCTTAATGTAAGCATTCTTCCTGTTTGTAGCTGGTTGAACCACTGCAAGGCAGCAGATATTACACAATAGTCAACTTAGAGTACCAGGAAGCATACAAGCTTGATGAAAGCACTACAGCTTTCATAAATAATCAGCAAATACAGACGCATCATCAGATTAAGGAAAGCCAAACGGTGTCATACATTATTACTCCCCACTAAATCCCAGAGAAGCAACAACCACCAAATATAAATGAAAAATATCCATTCAAATAATGCTCCCACCAAACAATGAGAAGTGAAAAGATATCATAAAACAGGCAGCGACTGGCTAGAACTTGGATAAGGCTGCTCAGTTCCGGTAACCTGCATTCTGGCACCACCCGTGTAACAATATTGATAGTATATTATAACCTAACCACCAGTATTTGTCAGATATAATTCCCCAATTACACGTTTTGAAATTAATTTTTCAATAAATATAAAGAAGAAGGTTTATGTTTTATTATTAAAGGCTTATTTAGGTAATTTAGCACATAGGAACTCCACATGCATCAATTGACTTTATCAAACAAAAAACAATCTCCAGTACCTCGTAGATTAAAGTAGAATTGAAAAGTCAGTATACAGCAGTGATAAATAGAGCAGAACATACCTCCCAGAAGTTTAGCATAAGTTCCACCATGCAGAAGAGGTCAGGATTTGAGATTCTGCGAAGTAGAAAAAATTTATGGAAAAATCATAAACAGTTCAAATATAAGAAATAACTATGCAGACATTGTTTATCTTGATTCAATACCTCTCCTCAGCAATACTTTTAAGCTCACTTAGGTCACTAACAGGGGGTACCCATATCTCAGTAAACCGATTGCGTAGAGCTGGAGACAGTTCCTTTTTCCCATAATCACCACCAGGATTCATCGTAGCAAGAAGGAAAAAGTTTGGATGAGCAGTTATTTTCTCAAGATCGGGCCCACCTTTCTCAGCCAAAGACTGTAGAAGAGAAAAAATACCACCAAAAAAATGAATGAGAAGAACAACTAACCAAAATTTTGATCACTAAACCAAACTTGAAAAAACCAATTACAAGTGAACAGGGAACTGACACGGGAAAAGTTCAGATTAAGATTTTATACCACACAACCCGGAAGAGTCTATGATTTGGAATGAAAAAGATGCTCTTTGGTGGAGGAATAAGCACCATCCACCTTATGTCAAATGAGCAAGGCTTGAATGAGTGGTAAGGTCTCACATAACAGAGAGAGATGCCCGTTGCAAAGCAAAATATGATTTTGTTTCAAGTACGTAAACATTAAGCAAAATGTGAAAAGATAATGAGTAAAAGGTGAAAACAAGCAAAAAGTATGTGAAAAAGATGAGAAAAGGCAGCTCTCACGTAAAGTGAATGTCGTATACAATTAGACCAGACTTCAATTTTCCACCTAAATCCTATCAAAGTATTACTTAACAAATAGATCACTACAGATTCTTGTAACACGTAAAGGTGAGAACTGAGTAAAGAAAGCTCTCACGTAAAGGGAATGCCGTATATAGTTAGATAAAACTTCAGTGTTCCACCTAAATCTTATCAGAGTATTACTTAAAAGTACTATATCACATACAGATTCTTATAACAAGTAATAAAAGGAAAAAGAACTACCGAGAAATTTAAAAAAAAATCATGTACCAATGGTTACACATTGAAGAAGGAACTATCAATGACATAAAGCAACAGTGAAACATATTATAGAACACGGTACTGATAGATCCTCATCATAATGCCTCTCTGTTCCAATATAATTCTGAGCTCATTCGTGTCAAAAAGTAATTATATGCCTCTATTTTTTATTTTTCTTTGGAGGACTCCTTGTCTTCCTTTTACGTAATTCTCTTGTTTCTAATAAATTTCTTGTATCGAAAAAAAAAATCTACTTCCAATGAAACTGAGGAGTCATTCTATCACAAAGCATTACCAACACTCACATCCTCTCTCCAGCAAAAATAAACTGGTTTTCTGACGCAGATTTCAAGACAAGCTGAAACATACTTATATTACATTTTCAAATTATGTTTCGTATAGTGGAAAACCAAATACGCCAATATATTAAAACTATAAATTTTGTTAAGAATATCATGTACGAGTATGTTTACAGAACATTGAACCAAAGAGTGAAATACATATCCAGATCTCCAGGTATACCCACCAGTTTCCTTTCTGGCTCCAAGACACTGTTCAATCTTTCAAGTACACTATCATCAGCCAAGGAAATTTCATCAACAAGAAAAAGGTCACCATTCTTCATTGCTTGCACAAGAGGACCATCTTGCCAGAGGAAAATGGTCTGCCACTTCTGGTGCAGCTCAACTAGGTCCAGCTTCATTTGTTCAATGGTGACAAGTTCCTGTGGAGTGACATCGGGATGGGAGACCATACCATGTCTGTAATTATTTATCAGGACATCCAGTTGATTGAGAGTCTGAGGAGCTTGATTAATATCTGAAGATATTATCTGCAGCCACATAATCACATCAAAAAAAAACATTTCAAGAAAATGTGGAAGAGACCTAAAGTCACCAAATTGTTGGAATCTTAGAGAGAGAATCTTACAGCATCACCACGCAAGTATATAAAAGTCTTCAACTGCATCATCTGCTCACATCGATCTCTGAACTCCAAAGATAATTTTGATCTCTCCCTCACAGGATAAAAACCCTGTTCAAAGTTTTATAGATATATATGTTACATATAGCAAATTATTGTAGGCTTCCATAATTTACAAAAGTATATCAAAAAGGAGCGAGAAAGAGGAGTAGCAATAACAAGTAAACAATAGAAGAATAACCAAAGGTAAAGAAAGCAAACCCCAAGAAAATCTGATGTTTCTGTGTACTGATGACAATTTAAAATGTGCAAATTCGATCCCAAACAAGTACTTAGCAATTGGCAAGCAGTCGTCTTCCCACCACCAGTTTCCCCAACAAGCAGGACAGGCTCCCGCAACTTGTAACAACGCTCAACAAGGAAGTACAACCTCCACATACTCTCAGTCCAGATAATTCTGCATTAAACAAAAAGACAAAAGCAGCAATTACAAGCAGTGAACAAATAACCCGGCAGCATAAATGGTCTTCATAGAGATCCATACTTTCCAAGATTCTCGGGAACCTCCGAATGTTTGCCAAAATTCAGAATCCTGTCATGGTCTGCTGGTTCCTGTATTACATAATAAACACTTGAGTATATTCAACCACTAATCACTTAGTGAGACTAGAAATTAAAAAACTAGCAGAATACACTTAAAATATAGGCAGAACAAGAGCTGGATGATAGATTGATACAGATGTAGATGTATATACAAGTATATGATCAGTCATTTATATATAGAAAAGACGGGAACGAGGTGAGGAGATTGAACCTGCTTGTACATGTTATCCTTAGAAAGTTTAACCCGCAGCTGTCTCTCTAAAACTTCTAGAACAACTCTTTTCTCACCATCATCACGCAGCCTTTCTGCCAACAAATAATAACCATCTCTAGCTAAATCTTCATAAGAATTTCCAAACATCCTGAATCTCTCAGCCCATCGAAACAAGTCACGTGGGGTTATAAATCCATGTTTCCCAGCAAAAACTTTACTACTTTGCCTATGCAGTTGCAACTCCTTCATAATTTCAACCATTTTCTTAGCATAGCTTTCAGGAATTTTGCACCTCCTCTCCAAGATTGTAGTCAACTCGTCTTGCGGAATTTCATCAACATGGATCTCCACAAAACGATTTCGGAATGCTCGAGAAAGAATTTTACGCCCGCCATAGAACGTGGGTGGATTTTGAGTAGCAAACAGCATAAAATCTGGATGTGCACGAATAGTTTCACGCAGTTCAGGTACAAAAAGTTCCCTATTGTCATCTAGCAAGCGATTCAAAGCTTCTAACACATCAGTTGGGGCCAGGTTAAGCTCGTCTAGGACTATCCAATAGCCATTTCTAACGGCCTTTACTAGTATGCCTTCGTGAAATACAAGCCGTCCGCTAGCATCAGTAACGTAAGAACCCAAGTACTCCTGCAGATCAGTATGCTCGTGATTATTGATCCGAACAAATTCATGACCAGTTATTGCAGCAAGAAACTGAACAAGGCTAGTCTTCCCACTAGATGTTGGTCCCTGTAAAAGAACTGGATATTTTCCTATAAATATAGCACGTGCAAGGTTCCTAAGATGCTCCTTAACACTCTTGGTTTGAACATAGCTCTGCACGAAATCATCATCCCCAACGGTTCCTCTAGACATCAAATAACCATCAAAAGAAACCTGAGGAGGCATACTACCTCCCATCAAGTATGACAAAATTAATTGGTTCATTAACTTAGCACTAGTATCATCCAGCAAAGTAAGAAAAAACATACAGAACCCATCATACAGGGCTTTTTGAAATTTAAAATTTTTTCTTGCTTTCTTTGTATATTCCAGTGCACGGTAAAGAGACCGTAGACTGTACTGGGGCTTCTGATTGGCCCCATCCTGCAGCCTCTCTTCCGATTCCCTCTTGGCTGCTTTATAAAAGAGCACTATATTACTTGTTAATTCTCGACTTGAATGGTTGTCATCCATGAACTGATTGATAAATAGAGTAAGATCTTCATCATCCATCACATCATCAACGAAATATTCAGTAAATCTGCTCCTTATAGAGAAGGGTAAATCTCTCTTCCCAGCATCGGTGGCAGGATTCATACAGGCAAATATGCGAAAATTAGGGTGTCTATATATGTACTCAACATCCCCTCTTTCAGCTAAACAAAGTGACCCATTTTCTTCTTCAAGAACGCCTATAACTCTCTGCAAGGTCTCTGGAGGAGCCAAGTTCACCTCATCCAGCAATATCCACTCACCATTTTTCAGTGCAGTAACAAAAGCTCCTTCTACAAATGAGAATATCATTCCAGCTGAGGCACTAATACGTTCACTGGCTGTTTTAAGTTTTCGAGAAAAGTTCTCCCAAGATTTCAGTAGTTCTTTATCCAAAGGTCTCTTCCGTTTCGTACCAGATCCAGATCTTCCTATCTCGGTTATCTTTTTGACGCCCTTTTGAAAACCACTCAATAGCATCTTCCAGTTTTTATCACTAACAAATTTCCTTAAACGAGCGAGAAATTCATCATTACCCTATACATTAGCAAAGAATAGGTAGAGTCAATCATGCAAACTTATAAACAGAACAAAACAAACTAACAACAGAAAATATCAAATAGATTGTACCTTCGAAGAAAACGTACTAACAAAAAGATTCTCAAACTCCATGTAAAGAGGAATGCATATAAATTGTGCATTCATAGGCTTAAAACCTCCTAACAAATCCGCAACATCACTTTGCTGGCTTAAATTCTGAAACAATAGCCAAAAATTGGTAGTAAATCAGTCCATTTCTTTAGGGTTTGTGGGAGCACAGTCCCTAACCAAAAAATGGTCAACAGACCTGGTTTGAAGGTTTTAACAGTTGTACTTTGTGCATACACAGTTGTACTTGGTGAATACACAGTTGTACTTTTTTATATTTAGAACAACTATGTATGCATAAAGTACAAGACTGCTGACTCATTTTTTCCGGCAAGAACGGATGAGCCCCCTTTTGCTATTTCTTAAGTAGTTGGTACTTGGTAGATTATGATGTTGCTTTTGTTAAGACATACCAAAACTGTAAGTTTTTGACCAAGCCTCGTAGCCAGATTCTGTACAAGAGTAGTCTTCCCAGTACCAGTTTCACCAACCAGTAGAACAGGCTCGTTGCACTTAACAGAGCAGGCTATTCTCTCGAAAACATGTAGTGAACTGCGAATCTCAACAAACGGTTTCCTGTCGTGACATGACTGCGGAGACCACATATAAAAGTTTAGCAAAGAAGCTACATGCATAACATTTCCTAAACCAAACAATGTCAAATTCACTCACTGAGATTCGAGTGCGCGGGAGGGTAATTCGTCCAATACGTAAATCAGATCGTAACTCCTGCAGGTATTTTCCAAATATGAGAACCAAGAATTTCATGTTTGAAAAACAAGAAAACATATTAAAAAAAAGCAGAAACCTGAATCACGGGTTTATTAACGGGATATAAGGTCTTTGTGTCTGAGATTGGCACTGTCCACATCTTTGCAATTTCTTTCATAATCGTCAATCGATTGTCAGCTGAACTTGAAAATGCTGCAAAAATATCTACAGCCTGAAAAAGACAAGGCAAAGTTTGGACAATCATTACTTAACCTTTAACATTTCGATCACAAGAGATGACTACAGAGGCAATAATCACAAACCTCTTGATAGATGCTATTACACATATAAGCTGACAGACCATCCCCACCAAAGCAAAAACCCAAACTCACGATTCTCTTGCACCATTTTAAAAGATCCCTGGCATTGAAAAAAACAAAATCGATTCAAATGAACAGAATACAAAATAATAATAAACACATACAATAGTAACTGCAACATTATTAATTACCTTAACGAGAACCTGCCAACAGAACTGGAAGAAACATTAGTCCCAAGGTGAAATCCTGTAAGCTGGTTGACCCTTTCAAAGGTTTCTAAACCACCAAAATATTAGATGAAAGGCCTCTAGTACTATGTTTTGTGATAATTCATAAAAATTAATAAAAAAAATTGCACACCTATGAGTTTGTCAGCAAGAGGCTCTAGATCTGGATACCAGGCTTTAACAATACTCAGCAAGTCTTTATTACTTGAAGGGCTAATCTTTACTCTCCTCCAAAGAGCGGAAAGTGAGTTCCTACCTGAAATGTTAAAGTAAAAATATATATTTTTTAAAAAAAAAAAAGAAAGAGCACTATCTAGTTTACCAAATAAATACTTTTTTAAGGAAAAAGAGAGAGAGAGTGTGTGTGTGTGTGTGGAGTAAAAAGCACAAGACTTGAATCACAGAAGCTTGCTTTCAAGAATTCAAGAAAAATTTAGAATACCTTAATAAAAATAATCATTTTTAAGGAAAGAGTAAATACTTGAGAGTTCTGGTATAAACATAAGTATTACTGACACTTATCCAATTACTAGAGATACCTTATTTATGTTATTTTGCCTATGAAAGAAGAAGTGACAGCTTACACAGAAACTACTTGTGCCCAATCATCCAAATATATGAATACATAAGTAAAAGCCAAACGGTTTATCTTATAGGTTGAGTACCCAATTGCTCTATCATATATCAACACTCCCCCTCATGACCCTATTTGCATGTGGATAAACAAATTACGTGCACCATAACGTACAAACCAGACAGCTAGCACACACAATTAATAACATAATGGGGGAATTCAAGTGCAAAGATTGCAACACAAGACTACAAAATCAGAGCTTGAATACTATCCTACGAAGCCAGCTGCTCCCAAAGCTTTTCGCAAGCTCTTGGATTCAAGTCTTCCAACTTGCATTTGCTTCCTCCAATGTGTTGTTAGTGCAATTCCACTCCAATAGGTTCGCTCATTATGGTGCCCCGGATTTGTCTCTCCATGTGTACAAGGGGTCGAAGGGGAGTGTTAAAGCGTGATATGTTGTTGAGAAAAAAATCTTAAAAGTTTAAAGAAGTAGGTAACTTAAACACAGATCATATAGACAAGATACCAAATAGTAATACCAGCAACCAACCAATTGGAGCTGGCGTTAAATACCAAATCAATCAAAGAGCAAAGGAAACGAATAAGTAATATCAAAAACCTCCTTATATAAAATGTTAGTGTATATATATTGATGAAAAGCAAACAAATCTCTAAAAAGCACTGGGTTTTTTTTTACAAAAGGACAACAATCATAAACACAGCTACCCTTGAAAAGATAACTTGGATTGCATCACAAACCTTCGCTAGCACAAGATGTATCTATCTTTGAACTTGATACTGTGGAGAATAGTCGAAAACCTTCAGCCACCCTTACTGCCTGCAGTTCAACAACATTCAAAGAGTTCAACCAATCAGAAAATGAGAGCTGAATGGTGAGAAAATGGCCAGTGTGAATTTGAATACGAAGAAGACTAGTAATATGTGCTTGTGCACGCATTTTTTTTTTTGTGTGTGTGTGTGTATGTGAGAGAGACAGAGACTATGTAACACTGAATATTCTGATATAACACTGAAATTAGCAATCAAAGAATAATCCAGAAAATATATAGGCATAAACATGAGCAAAAAAATTAGGAAGAAAACTAATTTATTGAGAAAGAATTACAGGTTATTCAACTAATAAAGTATGGGGGACGCTTATTAATATTATCATCACTGTTTTGGCTCCTTTTTATGGGCAATATCTACGATAAACATAATATAAGATTGGTAGGGGGGAAAATGTGACTAGAAAGGGAAAAATACCACTAACTAAGCAGGGTATAAAAGGAGAGAAAACATCTGTGAATACAAAATAAACTATTAGCAGCTAAATGAACTCTTTTTCATCTTCTCTCATCTGCTTCGGCCTTCTGGTTAAAAAACAATGGATAACTTTTATATGGCAAAGTAATCATAAAATATCGTGGTATGAGCTTTTAACAAGTCTTTAAGGGCAATAAAAAAGCAGATCTAGCATGGCGTGAGGGGATTACATACAACTCCAGATTATATCTTTTAAAATAAGGAGCAAGAAGAAAGGTAAATTACCTCCCCGTTACCAGTTAAGAATGAGCTTGCACCTTCAAGTAAAGGTAATAAGATGGATTGTACATCGGCTGGGGCTTTATCAATATCCTCGAATACAACCCAAAATCCGTTCGAAATGGCCTGTTGATTATGAATTCACATATAATCACCGCATAGACAATGATCAGCGTATCAATATAGTGACGATAAACAAACCTGAGTAAGAGAACCTGGTTGCCATCTAAATTCACCGGGTTGGTCAGTGCAGACATAACTCCCGATTAATGTTTTCCCATCAATTTGTTCATCCATATGAATAGACAGAACTGAGATAGGTGAAGAAGTGGCAAGCACATTATAAACAACAAACAACACTTTATAAAAAAACTAATGAACAAGAAAAATTAGCATCATACACTCGTAAGTTCAGAAAATTGTAATCAAGTTAAGAATATCCATTACTACCTTTGTCTTCCAAAGATTGCACCTTTTGAAGGTGTTTTGGCACTAATTTCAAGATGTGCCAAAATTATTTAAACAATATCTTTTCAATATAATTTATATTCTCAATATATTTGTTTACTATATTTTCGATTGCATTAAAGATACTGAAATTTTAGTGTACCCAATGTGTCTTCAAGAAGTATTAAAATCCATGCCAAACACACACCAAAAAAGGCGACAGTCTGTGCAGGAGGGGAGTACATTGTAACTTCTTCAAAAGATGGTAAAGTAACTCGTACGACCATATCCTTTCTCAATCACAACATCAAGACATGAGGTCTTAAAATGCCATTCCCCTCTAACTGACTATTTGTCAGATGAGAGTTATCACATAGGTCAAGTGATGGGATGAAAATAGTATTACATTTTCTGAAGGATGGCACTAAGCAATCACATAAAACTGAAAAAAGAGAAGAGACATATGTACCTCTATTGCCATAATCTTTGGCCAACTTATTAAAGAGTGCAGTTTTCCCAGCACCTGTAGGACCGTATAGAAGAACAGGCCACCTCTGACTTACTGCCAACAGAACCATTTCAAAACTTTTCTCCAAAGCAAATGTCAAGAAGAAAGGTTTTCCGCTTGATTTCATATCCCTGAATAAAAAACACATGGCAGGATGTCATGATAATATAAATGAAACAGAACACTTACAAAAAGAAAAAAAGTGGGGAGGGCAGAAGTCAATCATTAAGGCAGTGTCTAAAATCGGTGTAGGCGCCCGGCTAAGCAGAATTGGCACTAAAACACCTCGATTTGGCCTAGATCACTACAAAAATTGTTTCAGGCAACTACCCGGCCTCCTAGGCTGTCAAGATTTTTTTTCCCCCTGATTTTAAAAGAATAAAAAGTGATATTTCATGAACAAACATAGCAATTGTACAGGTTCGAATTTATATAGAATAATTTTTCATTTACAATTGAATCTTCACATCTAATACATGCTTTATATAGTTGTCCGTTAATTTTTCATTGAAAGCAATAGGATGATTTGTTATAAATGATCTATCCTAGAATTTTCATTGAAAGCATTCTTGACCATCCTTTTGGAGACATTGATGTTCTCATTGAAATCTGTCACCAATTGTTGACCTAATTCATAATCTGTTATTAAATTGAAAACTATAATTAAGTTATATACCAACATACGTTTAGAAAAAACACTGCCTCGGATAACGCCCAAGTGATTTTTAGAGCACTGCAATTAAGGAACAGTCGGGAACCCTGCCTCAAAAGTCAAGCCTTACCACAAACCCACTCCCTTTTCCATCCGAGGTGGAGGAACTGTTACATCAATTTCTAAGTTGAATACTTGTAAAAAAAATATTTAGTTCAATAAATTAATTTGATAACCCTACCATGCCGCCTGTCTGCTGTTGGAGTTTGATGGCTCAATTACTAACCCAGAAGCAGAAACAGCTGAAGGACCAAGGCCAAAAGACCGCATATTAAAATTCATGTCCTCACCCACTGATTCCAACTCTTTTTCTTCATATGACTCAAGATACCAGCCAGCCTTTTCCAGCGACACATCCTGACAATATTCATGCCAGCTACATCCAGGAAATGCATAAAATAAAGTTACACGAGGATCGCAAGAAGATGTAGTATAACACTACTAAATATCTAAAACACTGTAAAATCTATAGGCAGATAATAATAGTATCTATCAGTTGCCAGATAATAATAGTATCTATCAGTTGCCACTGCAACCCTATGTTTATATTTACCATAAATTTGTTTCACCTATGTCACATACAGAATGTGAAGACATCATAACAGAATAAATGAATCAAATAGGAATGAAATTGCAGCATAATATGATTTTTCATTTGTCCTTGGGACGTGAAGCTATCGCACAGATGCAGGGCACTATAATGTAGGCTAGCTGTCGGATGGTGCTGCCCTTTTTGATAGTTTTTACTTCAGTTCCTAATTAAGAAGTATGTTGCCTGATGGTCAACCTATATAGATCCTGGCCGAGTTTCTTACTTCGATTCTTCAGATTCTGCCCCATGATAGTACGATCAAAGCTATAAACTAAAAGGAAAAATTGTAAACTAATTTTAACCATATGTAGTAGAAGGAACCAACCGCAACAAACATGTAAAAGCTTCCTCGGCACCAAGACCATAGTCTGCAGCCGCTTTATCGCTTATTTTCAAAACAATTGACAATATTTGCATCCCACACCACCTTATGTCGGAGACATTCTTCAAGGACTCTGCTTCACCGCTCTGGTTAAGGTCTGCAAACTGCTGTACAAGGTCCAGAAGACAGGACCAGTCCCAGAGTGTAGAGAGCATTTCAACCTCTGATAAAAGGAGGCGTAATGATATCCGTACAACATTTAAATATTGACTTCCAGCCTGATAAAAGAAAAGAAAGGGGTGCTTAGATAATGCCCAAAATGCAGAATTTATCCTGAACATAAAACCCCAAAAAGAACACTAGAATAATAAATTATTTGTGCTGCTATTGCAACAGATGCCACAAACTATCACTTGGTAAAAGTTTTTGAAAATTGGGCTCAAATAGTTCTCGTCAAAATGAAGATAATAAACACTAGCCTATGCAAAAAATACTGTGACAAGAAAGACCATAGTTTGCATTTTATGAAGCTTGCCCAACATACCAGTTAATAGTTATTGAAAAATCATAACCAAAGCTAGTGCCCAAAGAAATCATTATGTTACTAAGACATAGTAAACTAAAAGTTACATGTACATAGCAATCTTAGGTGTATTGCCATCACAAGCTCAAATCCCATGATGTCACTGTGAGGAGCAGTACAAATGGATAGTAAGGAAACATTCTTAACTCAATTCAATGCCGCCTGCTATCCAAAACTAGTTGGAGTGTGCCACAGTAAGGAAACATTACCTCTATAAAATTAGATTTTAAATTTGAAAAAAAAAATACATTAGCTTAAAATAAGCATTAGATAGAAAGGGAAACATATGGCCAATTATTACTTAACACAGACAATATCTAGTGTTTAAACAAGGAAGTAGCAGCACGACATCTGCACAATCTCAAAAAGATTTCAATTCATTACCAATAATCCGTAGTAATTCATAATGTTACTACATTTATGTGATAACCCCCACCACCTTGGTAAAGAATTGGTAGGATGGGAGCAGGTGCGGGAGAGAGAGCTTATTAAAGTATTAAACAAGTTATACCACAAAATTAGCAAGACAAAGATGCGAAACACGTTAATAATTGAAGCATAAAGGTGATATCATTATCAACACAGTTTCATCAAGGACAAAATTATTGAAGTTCACTGATGAAAATACCATTTTTAATGGCTCACAGTCTGATTTTCTCAACTTAATCCTTTCAAAAGGAGCAGGAGCAAATTTGAAATAGATCAGCACAGACCTGCATCAAGTAACCAAGACATGGTATTAAGGGAAAGACATGGACAAAACATCTATTTTCAGGTTATCATGCTCATCCAAGTCCTCGTAATAGTAAATTCATAATGCTGCCTCTGTCAGTAAAAAGAAATCTGTCTAACAGTAGTTAACATATGAATCCCAATTATTGTAAGAAGAGACACCAATATACTTGCTAGTTCATACACGTACACAATTGAGAGCAGACCAAATTAAAAACGCAACCAACAGACCCGGGACGGAGGTAGCTTAGGGACCGAGGTAGCTTAGGGCCAGACTACCCTGGAATTTTTGAAATTTTTTTTAAATCTATTAAGTTTGATATTTCTTCTATTCCAACTATAAGAATTCCTTTAATTTTTCTTCAAGACAATTTGAAATACGGGCAAATTCAAAAATATCACTCTTTCAATTTTTTTTAGTCAGTATACGAATATCAAATTTTATAATCTCCATTTGCTCAATTTTGTATACAAAGTAATTTTATTTCAACCAAAAAATATAAAATTGTGACAATTGTCTACAAAATTTGGACCGAGGGCAGTGCCCTCAAACCCCTAAATTATTCGTGACCATGCTGTATTATAACCCCCACCCCACCCCTCCGGAAAAAAAAATCATGGCTTCATCCTGCAACAGACTAAGCATAAGGGAAGAGGGGCCAGAAACTGAACCCATAGTTTGCTTAGAAATCTTCACATGGACATAGTTTCAAGAAGAAGAGCTAAATACAGCATGCGAAAGCTAATTTTCCGAATTACAAAATAATAAAACCCAAGTCAAAAATAATATCTAACTAAAATCCAGTTCACACAGACCTCGTAGATAAGGTCAATAACTGTTAATATGTGACACTATTTGCAAACATCTGCCTATATAAAAACAAAGTATAACCAGCAAAAGCAGAAGTTATGAAATTGCATTCAAAAGGCAATAATATAGCTACCATTTCTCTTTAGCATAACTTGATGAATAATTTACTTACCATTGGAAAATAAGAAATTATTTACCATTTTATTTCTATCATGTCACCAAAATAACCTTCTAATTGAGTTGTTATGGGACAGAAAATAAAAACGCAAAATAGAGATTATCTACCGCTCTCTACAACACCTCAACTTCAGAAGTCGGGGGAGTTGTTTTGATGACTAGCCCGTAAAATTTAAACAATCATGTGATATTTATAAATCAAATAACAAATCCACTGTGTGAGGGAATGGTCAGAACTGAGGGAAGGAAAGATAAGAGTTGGTGGGAGTCCCTCCAGGACCAACATTTGCGTTTCAAAGACTCTGGGCAAATACTATAAAAATGAATGCCCTTTTCTTTCTTGATGTTGTGTTTAAGTTAAACAACTGTGAGGAAAGAGTATAACAATGAATGACTTTTTCTTTATTGATGTTGTCTTTAAGTTAAACAACCACTTGAATTTGCACCAGAGCCTTTCTTACTCTATCCAGAAAGAATAAGAAAAATGCAACAAAACCATTACGAAAAATTTTGCTAATCTTAAAAACTATGCAAAAAGATTCAGAAGTTGGCCTCCTTTAAGAGCTTAATATAAACATGCTCCCTCTTTTTCAATATAAAAATCCTTATTTCAAACTCATAAAGAAACAAATTCAAACTAATTTTGAAGTATTATAAACAACCGTTTGTACATTTGTGTAAGTTTTTATGTTCTGTACATATTTAAAACATTTCAACATTTGAAATCCCAGACAGAACAGAAAATAATCTCTCTGAATTTAGAAATGTGTATCAGAGTTTACCTAATATGCACATAGTAATCCAACTTTTTATTAGACACAACCAAAAGCACCCCAATTATACTGATTAGCTTTACTCACCCCAACAGAGAAGGTACCAAATCCAGGGCTCGAGAAAAGGCCAAACAGGCAAGCTCATGCAGGTTCAAGCCCTTCCCACTTCTAACATAGAATTCAATCAGAGATACAACTTGTGCATTATCAAAATCTTCAGGTTCACAAAGGAATTTATCTTCATCGAATTCAACCACGGAACCATCTGAATTGGAACTCAAATTAGGTACTAAACGTAGTAAAGCAACAGTTCTGCCCAAAATCTTCTTTGCTATTGGACGAAAGCATCCCACTAATGGGATTGTATATTTTGGGTGCAAAAACAACTCTGCTACTGCATTCACCACTTCTTCTTCGGTCAAAATGTGTTCCTACACAAAAAATTAACCATGCGTCAATTATACATATTAGAAACCTCTAAAGCTCGAATTCAAAAGAAACCCAAACTAGCAGCAATTAATAGATTTTGACTTTATATTGTCTTCTTACAAAGAATTAAACCCAATAAATTTATACATGCATACACATATATAGAACGACAGAAGCAGCAATAATATTGTAAGGGAATAACATACTAAACCATAAATTCAAGAAACTCGGATGAACTCAGCTTGATCAAGAAACAACTTTAAATAGGTTCACAAGAGTTTGTAAAATAGTATATATAATGGTATACATAACAACTGAAATGAATCACAAATACCTTCATTAAAAGCTGATTTAAAGGGCGGACATGAGCAAGCTTAGGACACCGAGAGAGAAACCTCTGAAGCTCAAATTCAAGACGAAAACTCCCGTCAATCGCCATTGAAACCTCAACAAAGTTTATCTGTACCGCTTGTTGATATGTATAGGCCTTGAATTGCCTCTCTCTCTCTGTCCCTGTCTTCTGTGTTTGTGTTTGAGGTTTTACGAGAGCTGTCTTTCTACTGTGGTTTTCGGTTTTCAACTAGGGTTTAGGGTTTAACGTTAATTCATTTCCGTATTTTTACTACTAGACGCGTGAATACGTAGCAAGCGTTTGAAGTCAGCGGCTCAGCTGTCTTATTTTTTTTTCACCCTTATTTTTATTCACCTTGTCTATATAAAATTTAATTTACATTACCCCATAAAATAAAGAACTCAGCTTTTCCTCTCTAAATTTTTCACTCCACCTTTTTTCTGAATTCTTGTTCATTACATCATCAGTTTTTGTATCATACTTTTTCTACAAAATTATTTATTTCTTTTGTTTCAAAAATAGAGATATATTTTAAAAACAATGATTTTTATAAATAATTTTTCACTTCCAATTTTATCCTTAAAAAATATTCATATTACCAATAATCCAGACACAAAATCTTTAGTGACATTCAAATCGTCTCAGATTCATCAAATAAGCTCACCACCTAGACAAGCACCATTGATCTTGCTATTGATATGGAGTCTCCTGTTTTTAAAATCGAGTCACTCAACTCGTCCTTGAAGACTTTGACATTCGCGGTAGTTTTAAGCCTTTTACCTCGTTGGCTCAGCTTCGAGTCATGAGCCTCAAACGAAACCACCTTTCCGGTCTCATCCCCAATCTCTCTAGCCTCACCATAAAACTTTTGTCGCTGTCCTACAATGACTTCTTCAATAATTTTTTGACATAATTATCGTCGTTATTTTAGCTATGCCGCCTTGATTTGTCGTACAACAACTTTTTTAGTCGATTTCCAGCGATGATGAATTATTTCACTCACTTTCCGGTCATGTATATTATGAAAAAGACAATTTGGGAATATATATATATATATATGGTAATTTATGACTTTAAAAAAATGTATATCTAATTTTAGAACAAATAAAAAAAAAGAAAATGAAAAGAAACATGACTTTGTTTGGGTTATTTTTGTAGGAGAGAATATGTAGTCCTGCGGTGGGAGTCAAATAAAAGTATTTAAGTTAAAGTACTATATCGGATTTTGCTTCTAATTATTATAATATACAAATAGAAAAGGGTAAAAGGGAACAAGTTATCACTTTGTGGCATGTAGTGGTCAATTTTTATTTTTTATTTATTTTTGTTTAACATTTTGAGTATTTAGGTTTATATATCTATATCTGTACAATTAAAAGTACATTTTGGCTCATTTGGTTTTGGTACAATCGAGTCAAATTATGGTCTAAAATTGCAATTTTACAGTAGAACAATAATATGTTATATTTCAAAGGCACTAAAAGATCTATAATGGGGATTGAATAGATCATTTTTAAAATTTTATTTTAAATAATTATTACCAACTTATAATTTAAGCAAATTGATTTAATAACTCTGCACAACAAAATGATAATTTGAAAATCCCTTATGTGATGCCCCCAAATTCGTGCTACATCGAATTTGGAACCCACTTGAACACATCATCCATAAAATTTACCAATAATTCTATTGGTTTAACTAATATATTACATCAAATTATTTATCTTCATCCATGGATCACAACATGGTCTATACCTCTTGTTTTAATACCAATCTACGACTCATACTCATTTTACGGATAGCACCTCACAGCTCTAATTACACTCAGAAAAAAATATATGGTAAAATCTCTGAATAATAAAAGAAAATAGAGGCAAAAAGTTGTTACAATCATGTTGCTAATCCTTTTGTCTCTGTTGAGCAAATCCGTCGAAGAAAAATGGGAAAGAAGGAGGAGGAGGCAGAAAATTAAGTCGTTGTCTCGCCATTGATAGTCCTCCATCTTGCCGCTACTGAAAAGCGCACCAAAGAATAAAATAAAAAGGAAAATGAGGCATAAAAGAGTCGCCGTCCTCGTCATTAATAGTTTTATTGCTATCGTTGAAGGTGGCTCCCTCATCTTTGTTGTCAATCTTCACTTAATTTTCAATCTACGATGATAAAACATCATAATTTCCAAAAATTCCCAATTTTGAAACCTTAAATGGAAGGGACCATGATTTTTCCAGCCTTTTTCGATCGACATAGTTTATTATTAAAATCGTGCATGTGGAACAGTAGACCGACACTATTTAGAAGGGATTAGCTAGGTTATAAGAGGAAGACGATGATTGAAAGTGTTATACGGTACCTTTGGTGTGTATATTATTTTGTTTTTTAATCTCTTATATATGTCTCTATATTATTTATTATGTGAAATATGTATATATTTTAATAATTTTAATATTTTCCTATAATTAGTTATTATGTGAAATATAATTTTTAATTTTGTTTCTATTTTCACTAAATTATTTATTTCAAAAATAATATTTTTTAAAACAATTTTTATATATTAGCCTATGAAATATATATTTTGTAAAAATAATATCGAGGTTAGATAATATAGACACCGTAAAAAATAATTTTTTTAAAAAAATAATATCAATATTGTGAGTGTATATTAATTATATTTATACAATTAAATCCTATTTTAGTGGGTATTAACTAAAGTCAAATTGTATCTCACGCGAGTAATAGACCGAAAATGACCAAAGGGAACAAGATTATCTTTTAAATTTTTTTTAGATAGTTGATTGTTGATTTTCAAATATGTGGGTAAAAAAATAAGAAGTTGTCAACTTTAATGTACAATTTTGTCAATTGCCCATAGAAAAATATCCATGTAGTGAAAGACCATGTAACATATAACCTATTGAAAATGTCCTATTTTGGGTTAAATACTTTTTTCATCACTATATTTTAAGTCAACTTACAAACGCCTAACTATACTTTTTTTTCTTACAGTCAACTAATTCAACTTTTATTTTATTAAGTAAATTTTAATTTCCGTCATGATCGTTAAATTTTTAACAGAAATTTGACATGGCAGTGCCACGTATGCATAAAATCCTAGTTGGAATTTTTTTTAACAATTTTTTACACATCATCAATAACCCACCCATTAAAACAAACTTACCAACCCCGATATTCGACCCGACCCAACTACTATTATGATAATAAGTTATAGATCTGAATTATTTTTCATCTTCTTCCGACTATTATCATCTAGATCTTAAAAGGGAGTATTTTTTTTAATGTTCTTTCTTCATCTTCTTCCAACTAATATCATCTGGATCTGAAAATTTTCTGATTACTTGGTCAAATCCATGCTAATATACCTTAATATTTGTTTTATATTTGTCTGAGGTTGATCCATTTCATTTTGTGTTTGATAAAAAAATTCAAATTACAGACGGTTGACAATGAATCTGGCCATTGCAAGATTATTTATGGATTTATGGAAGATGATAATATTGCTTTGAAGTCTCTTTCCAAAATAAAATTCACCAAGGCCGAGACTAAGGAATCCTTAGCTTCTGTGATAGCGAAGAGTTTGAAAAATCTATCAGATCTAAACCTCATATTAACATATCAAACTTTTGGAGTGATAAGAATCGATTATAGATGAACTAATATTTGAAAGTAAGGTGACCTTGAGGTTTTTATATTTATTTTATTTTTTGTGTGCAATCTGAAGTATCCACTTTAAAGGAGCAGTTGAGACTCAAATTATTTCTATGAAATGGGTTAAATGAATCAATTGATTATTGTGAACGATTTAAAGAATAATTAGTAGATCTAGGCTTTTTGGAGGTGAATGATGGGTTTGAATGGAGGTGGTCAACTGGCAGTGATTGTAAGGCTATTGGTGATGGTGTTTGATATGAACGAGATGAACAGTAAGAATTCATGAATATGAAGAAGAAGACGAGCAGTAATTTCTCCCTTTAATTTAGCTAATTTAAATATTCAAATTTAATTAAAAATCATTTTTACTATACATAATTCATTAATTTGCCAAGTAAAAATGCATATATATAATGTCAAAGCAAATTTATAAATATGCATGTATATAAAATAAATAAGAATTGTAAAAACAAATTTATAAATATGTATGTATATAAAATCAATAAGAATTGATTTTTAATTTCAACATATTTTATTTTTATAATTTCCTAAATAATTATACTTATTATTAATTATCTAAAAACTCATTTTTTATTAATCACAAAAATAAGTAAATTATTATTTTTATTTTTTGATTTTATTTTATTTTATAAAAATTTCTTTCATTTCCCCTCAAGAATGGTCATGTCATACATAGTCACGATCACGTCGGATCATCATTGTCACATCAGCTCTTTTTTATAACTCAACAACTGATGTGTTCATTTTCGTCTAAAATTAAAAGACTTAACGAATTTTCTTACGTTTTATAAGAAAATTTAAATTTAGTGAGTTGACTGTAAGAAAAAAAAAATTAGTTAGTCATTTATAAATTGACCTAAAATACAGGGATAAAAAAACATTTATCACGTCCTCTTTTTGATCGAATCGTGTGTTTTTAAGTCGCGAAGAAGTTCGTTTGCCAATCTCTCTCTCTCTCTCTCTCTATCTCTTCTCTCATTCATACGAATTACGAATCATAACATTCTGATCCCCTTCCATCAATTGGATCCGAAGAAAAGCAATCCCACCCTTATTTTCCCCACCAAAAACCCTAAACCTACAGTTGATAGTATCATAACTATGGCGTACCAACCCAGACCTTCAAATCACGACGAACAAAGTGATACGGAAAATCGTCGACTCTACAACCCCTACCAAGATCTCCAAGTCCCCATTCAAAACCTCTACAAGCTCCCCACTTCCCCCGAATTCCTCTTCCAAGAAGAGTCTCTCGCCCAGCGCCGCTCCTGGGGCGAAAACCTTACCTACTACACCGGTATCGGCTACCTCGCTGGTGCCGTGTCCGGCGCTGGGATAGGCCTTGTTGAAGGCATCAAGTCCTCGGAGCCGGGCGACACCATGAAGCTACGGGTCAATCGGATCCTTAACGCCTCGGGTCATACGGGTCGGAAGTTCGGCAACAGGGTGGGAGTCATTGGGCTGATGTATGCTGGGTTGGAGAGCGGGATGGTGGCTGTCAGGGATACCGATGATATTGTTAACAGTGTGGTGGCGGGTTTGGGAACTGGAGCTCTGTATAAGGCGGCTGCTGGGCCGAGGTCGGCGGCTGTGGCTGGGGCTATTGGTGGCATGGTGGTTGGATTGGCGGTGACGGGGAAGCAAATGTTGAGGCGATATGTGCCCATTTAATTTATGGGTTTGGTGATTTTCTCCTTTCTCACAATTTTGATATGTTGAGATATGAAATGATAGGTGCTCATTTTCGCCTGTTGGAGTACAATATTTGGCATGAAAGGTACATGATTTGATATATAATTATCCGCATGTACTCTTCAAGTTTAGGTGATGAATAAATTGAATAGAACTCTACATGGAAATTGCAATTGCATAATTATGTCTCTCTGTACTGTAATACAGCTTTGTGTTATGCTAAAAGTCATTTTGTTGCAAAATTCAACAATGTTGTGCTTTTGATGTTTATGTGTGCTGAAGATAATGGCTGGTGTAGTTTTTTTTTTGTGTGTGTGTGTGTGGGTGGGTGGGGGTAGGTGGGATGCAAATTTACTCTTTGTAGACAACCACATGCTGTGGCGTGGCTTAAGTGATATTAGTGGCATTGTTTCTTCACCCAGCTTACTCTAGCTTTGTTGAAATTCTAATACTCCCTCCGTCCCAAATTAATTGCCCAGTTCTGACTTTTTAAAGTCAAATTGACCATTTTTAAAACTAATCTTTTTATTATTTTTGTTAAAATATAGGTAAGAGATTATAACCAAAAGAAAGTATATACAATTTATTACTAACCCCAATTTTTATAATTTTAGAAATATATTTATATATCCTTATTATTAATTCTAAAAATAGTCAATTTGACTTAAAAAAGTCAAAGCTGAGCAATTAATTTGGGACGGAGGGAGTATTAATATTAACTGTGGGAAATGTGTTTCATAAGATTCAGTTTTCTCTTCGTAGTCATAGTTGAAGGTGTGCTGTTAGTTATAAGTGTTGACCCCATATCATCTATTGGGTGCCCAAGGAACCACTCCGGCACCAGAGTCTATAACTATCTCAGGAAAGATAAGTAATATTGCTTTTTTGATATAGTAAAAGCATAGTGATTATGTAAATCCAAAGCTCATGACCTTCCACTCCCTCTCCCCACCCCAACTCTGATTATAAAACGAATTTCTTTCCACAAGGTTGGCTGGCTGGCTTATGCTTCAAACGACCTAATGATTTTATTACTTTCACTTAACTTGGAGCTCGAGAAATGAGGGGAAAAAAGAACACTTGGGAATTATGAATGCAATATTGAAGACACTGGCAGTAGTATTGAAGTGGGAACTGGGAAACTTTCAGATAGGCTTGACAGAAGAGTAGAGTTTTGAGTCCCCTAGGTTTATAGGGTAAAAATGCTGCTCACCACTTAATTGTGATGATTTAATAGAGGTGTGTTGGGTCTTTGGCATGCCATAAAGGAGGCAGCTAGGTTTACGAAATTAATTTTCTCTCTCTTTCTCAATTTATTTATCCTGTTTTTTATAATGAAATCTTCGGCAAGGGTGCATTCAAGAATGTGTAATGCTTCCATAACCTGATATTTCCTTGTTTTACATTTAAATAAATGATTAGTTTGGACTTAACTATCAAATGATAGTCCTTGCAGGAATCAAATTTATTAGCTCTATGCATCATTTTACCTTTTCTTTTCTTTTGCATTTTTTTTTTCATTTTTCTGGTAGTTATAGGCATTTGACCAACTTGATGGAATAGACGATGTCTGGAACCGGGTGAGAATTGATGACATGTTAGAACAATTATGAATTTTAAATTTTTGCAAATTGGCTTCAAAAAAATCAAAATGTATGTCTAATATTGAAAATGAGGGAGTACATAGTATCAGGGACAACATGGACTGCACACCAGTTCATTGTTGTCATACCCTCCCACCCATATAAGGGATAAGTGACTATCATTTAACTTGGGTGTTTGAGGCAATTTGTTTTTACAACTTGTGTGACATAATTCGCTGTTGAACAACAATTATGTTGAAATATGATGTGTTTGCATTATCTGTTAGTCCATGACGATGAGAAGGATAAGTGACTATCATTTAACTTGGGTGTTTGAGGCAATTTGTTTTTACAACTTGTGTGACATAATTCGCTGTTGAACAACAATTATGTTGAAATATGATGTGTTTGCATTATCTGTTAGTCCATGACAATGAGAGGGCGCTGAAAATAGAAATTATTTGTGTTGGTTTTGCTTCTGACTCAGATGCTAGTGTTAGTACCTGAAGTTTGAAGATAACATCAAGTGATATAAGCTCAATGGCTCATAACTTCATCATCAGTTGAGTATGTTTGATGCAATCTATCATTTGACATGAGGAGTGAAAAGAGAGAGAAGGGGGACGGAGGGAGGGAAAAACAGTTAACAGCTGCTCACTCCATTCAGTTGGTATGTTTGATGCATTCTACCATTCACCGGGAGGGGTGAAAAAAGAGAGGGAGGGAGGAAAAAACAGTTAACAACTAAACCCTCGGTTCCATCAAGGGATATATTGGGGAAAATAAAATTTTATTTAATATTCATCATCTTAATAACATATCTTAAATTTTAGAATTGAGGGATTTTATTGTAACATCCCACTCCCACTCACGTGGAGATTAACTACTAGTATAAACAAAAGAATACTTGGTGGAGAACTCACCAGGAGAAGTTTAATGCTTTGTGGAGAATTCTAAACTTCGAGAAAATCTGGTTTATAATTTTTTTGAAGAAATTTTTGTATTTGTAACATTCTTGCAATGAATAATGATTTGGTGACTAAAAGATAGGTACTAAAAATGAATACAAAATAATGTGTATGATAGTGATTTGTTATAATCACTTGAAGCATTCATGTATGGTATATGGTGAATAATTAACTAATAATATTTTGCAAGTTATTTTCTTTTAAGAATTTTTGTAAGTGTAAAGATACTTTTTTCATAATACCAAAACTACAATTTAAAATAAAGCAACAATTATTTCTATTAAGAGAAATTCAAGTGTTCTTTAACAATAAATTTCCATTTCTTTCTATTCCCCCTTACAATTTCTAAACTCACAAACATAGAAAAGTACAATTAAAATCCCTTTTCTTCCCTCCCCAATTCTTAAACCCTCAAACAAGTAGAGGACAAGTTAAATCTCCTTACCAACCTTTTTTCCATCTCTTACGTACTAAATACTTTCCCTTCCCTCCCCATCTTCTGACCTCACAAACACAGGACCAAAATTCTGGCGAACTTAAATCATTTGTTGGAAAATATTAAAAATGAAATTTGGTATATACCAACACATAGTTCTTATTTACCATCTGCTTTTAACGAACACAAACAAACTATTATATCAGATGAGATAGGTAAAAGAAAGAGGGGAATATAATGAATAATGACCTACTCCATAAATAGAGTGGCACCTCAGTTTGTATGATGAAAAAGGATAAATTCTTAGTTTGCAACAAGTGAAGCGCTTTAGCTGTCACTGCTGACCACCGTACATAATGCAGAACAACAAACTCTTAAAATTCACTGAAAATGCAGGAAGGTTGCCGTGCTCAAGTGAATTATGTCCCCACATACGTGGGCTCTTTACACTCTACATGGGCAAAATTGAATCATTATACTCTAAGTACCTTTATTCTAAAACTTTCTACCCAATGTCCGCATGGGTAAAAGTACACCGAGATACAATCAAGCCGAGGAAAATTCAGTTTGCCTCATCTAGATGGATCACCAGAGGAAAAAAAAATATTCATGATAAAAAAACAAATAAAAAAGAATAGCTCTAAAGCAACATTGTCTCTGGATTCTCGACATAGCCTTTGAATGCTTTCAGCCATTCTGCACCAATAGCACCTACAGACAAAGTACCAATTGAATATATCGTCTTGAAATAATATGTTAAATAGCCGAATCATATTTGAAAAGTCTTTATCAAAACCTACCATCAATAACACGATGATCACAGCTCAGTGTCACAGGCATGAAGGAAGCAAACTTGAATTGGTCGGGGCCTGAACCAGGTATAACCCTCTTCTCAGCTGCTCAACAACAAATTATTATCATGATGATGATACTAAAAAACATGTTCAGGAGCAAGTAAAATCACTATAAACCAATCTCACCAGAACCAACTGCAAGAATGCCTGCCTGAGGAGGATTAATGATGGCACAAAACTGCTTGACGCCAAATGGCCCTCCCAAATTTGAAACAGTAAATGTACCTCCCTGAAAGAAGATTAATAATCATGTTCAACTGCCACAAGCCAAGCAGATACACGTTTGAATTACTACAGCCAGTAACTACAATTCTAACCTCATAGTCTTCTGGTTTTAAGTTGTTCTCCTTGGCTTTCAGAGCCAAATGCTTTACTTCATCACCAATTTTGGATAATCCTTTCTTGTCAGCATCCTACATTTGGTTCAGGAGATATAAATTATAAATACTAACCGATCCTTAATTACAAGATTGTTAACGGATATAACTCAGAATTGATATTCTCAAACCATTAACATTAAATTTGGAAAATGACTCACCCTGATGACAGGGACAAACAATCCATTATCTGTTTGCACTGCAACATTAATGTTCACATTATGATACCTGTATAATTTGCCAAACAAAATGTCATGGTGGCTGTCACATGCTTACTAAAATATAATGTTCATTCTCCTATACTTACTGGCGAATAGAGTCATTGGTCCATGAACTGTTGCATTGAGGAACTTTTCGAAGTGCCAAAGCAGCAGCCTGCATGAGAGTTCTCTTACAGTTAACTCGTTGAGTAACTTTAGGACCAGTTCAATCTTTATTTATCGCACTGATGGCGGTTTTCTCTTTCTCTATATTTGTGTCTCTGCTTTATTTTTTGGTGTGTGAGTTTTTTTTTGGGGGGTTGGGGGGGCGGGGGGGATTAGGTGTTAAAGATGTAAGACAGAGACTCTCGAAACCATTCTCCTTCAAATTTCCTCCAAGGCCTTGAAAACTTTCAACTTGGATAATTAATAACTGATACCTTAATTACGAGATCATTGACGGATATCCTCTTCCCCCCTGAAGCTTCTTGTAGTGAATTGAGTTTACCTCTCAACCTGCAGATAGAGGAGAACTTCAGGCTTGGAAAAGTATAATTGCACGAACTTTAAAATCAACTTGTGAACAACACTCACTCCATAAGTTTGTCAACACATGTATCTGCTGTCAAATAATAATGCGGAATTGTTTGCTTTGAGAGCAACAATCGTGAAGCTGTAACCTGTCAAGATTATAGCATGAAAGAAATAAAGGAAGGCCAGGCTTTGCTAGTAAAGGACAAATGGAGAATAGTTACAACAGATCTGAAAACTCAGAAAAAGAATGTGTTGGATGCGTATCTCCAAAACCTACAATTGTTTTGATAAACTTTAGGGGTACAAGAACAATAATATGAAGATACAAAAAAAAATACCTTTCGTATCTGAGAAAGAGGGATGTCTGTGTAATCTAAAGCTGAAACTGTTGTCTTATCAACTTTAGTAGCTCCTACAGAACCTTCCTTTCCACGAGAAGCTGTAAGAAAGGAGGCGGCAACAATAAAAGATAAGAATGTAATAAGTTGTTCATAATTAATTGATTGACTACTACAAATTAACTTCTCCTTTTGCCCACAACTGGTCTTCGTGTGGTAGCAATTATAATGCATCGAAGCACCAGAACTCGAGAAGAAAATAATAGAGGAATGAAATTGAGAGCGTCTTAATCCCTCAGCTTTCATATAGAAAACATACCCAAGTAATCTTCAACATCAGCTTTCACAATGTGTCCATCAGGTCCTGTACCTTTGATACTTGAAAGGAGTGCCTGATTCATGAAAAATTAGCTTACATCAAAAGAAACACAGCATAAGAAACGGCTGATATACAAGAATCAATATATACTTAAAAATTTCTACTGCTATAAATTTTGATTACAGATGCTTATATAATATACATTGTTATCTTCAGCCAACTTTTTAGCCAATGGACTAGCAAAAATACGATCTCCAGTCTGTTGTGGTGTACCGGACTTCAAAACTTTTGGCTCTGGGGAATTGATTGGTTTCTCAACTACGTCTTCTTTCGGTGGAGTAGAAACAGATGCCTGTTTAGGGGCAGCAGCAGCATCTGACTTTGAAGGTTTGTAATCTTTAAATTTTGCAACATCCTCCTCATCTTCAACAGTAATGGCAATGACCTACAAATTGAAAACATTTAATTTTCCAGAGGTTTCAAAATGATATTCACTAATTGACTGGCCATAAAAGAGAGTGTAATTTATACAAGGGACTAACAGTACTGACTACTGATCAAACAGCAATCCAAAAAATACAAAGCTCACAAAGTCATGCTTATTTTAGATCATAACTTTTGATTCAGAAAAATGACAGACATCCTCTACAAAACAGTATGCCAGACAATCAAGAAGCTTACCAACCACATTGACGTAGGATAAGGATGTCAACATGGATGACTAACAAGGAAAGCTTATAACTGGAGGTGGTGCTTTCGTTTATGTTAAATGATGCAACAGAACTGAGTAAAACAAAAAAGAATCAGCTTAGGTATCATCACATCTGTTAGCTTGAATGAATCAACAAGGATTAGATATGGTGAAAAAATTCTGAGGAACATATAAGCTACTTTTTATTAAATATAATGCACTAGCTTTCCATTTGATTTCAACTAGAAATCTAAATCTGTTAGGCAGAATGCCATTCACTCTAAAATCATGTATATACTCATTTGAGCATAGATAAATTAAGCGTCAAGATGATGAGTTTTATTACAAGGTAAAACTATGATGGATATTAATTTTAGGTAACAAGAAGTAGTAATTTAGGACTAACAGGAAACAGTGTGGGTAGTTTCGATATGTCCCAAACTTACCAGTAAATAAATAGAGATACAGCTATGTGCTAAAGGACAAGAAGTGCAGCAGATTAGAGGGAATTTAGAGGAAGGATAAGAGGGTAAGCAAAGGTGTTGTGACTTGTAATTATGAGATGAAATTGCTTAGTACAGTAAAATGAAAACCATGTGATACCAAAAACAAATAATAAATCTAATGTGAAATTTACTTAACAATCCCAATTGCAACTTAAGGTTAATGCAACAACAATAACCATAGTAAATTAATAATAATAATACTAACAGTAACCATACTAATAATAAAAAGGGAAAGCAATCAGAAATCAGACTACGGTCTCCCTAATAATGTTTCAAATCAATACCTCACCAACTTGAATTTCTTTTGCCCCATCCCCGTGTAGTATCTTAGCTAAATAGCCTTCCTCCATGCATTCCATCTCAACTGTTGCTTTATCCTACAAATTTTATTGATATACGCAAAGAATATCAGTTTTACTAGATGAATAAGGTCAACTATATTGAATGCACTGCTGAGGGAGAATGACCCATTTCCTTGTCTCTATAACCCATAGGAATATCATCAATGTCAAGAAAACATAATACTATACAAAAGAAACGACCATACTGTTTCAACTTCACAAAGAACTTCACCAGGAGAAACTTTATCACCCTCTTTTTTCAACCACCTTGCAATATTACCCTGCATTCCAAAGATAAATAATCATTTGGACAAAAACTTTAAATACAGCCATAAAGGATTATACAACTCTTCTGAGCTTTAAAAGGTGCACGCCTCTGTCATCGTAGGTGAAAGAGAGGGCATTCCAATCTCTTGGTGTGGGGGAAGGCCTGAAAGCAAATGCACATATTCCTGATAAGTTTGGTGACAAAATGCACCATTAGTCATCCAGCTTTCTAAGAAACTTGATTCAAATAAAAAAAAAGTAAAGCAGACAACCATCACAACTCTGACAATACAGTAACTTATTTTAAAAAGGCACTCGTGCCTTCTGAAACACTGGAACGATAGAAAATTGGTTCATTTTAAATTTTTGGTAAAGAAATGCTGAAAAGAAAATCAATAACTTAATTGAGCTGACAGAGACTCGTGCAGTTTGGGACTTACAAGATTTTCACTCAATTCCCCAAAAAAAAATAAAACAGTAGTATTTTTCTTGCCATTTCTACCCCCTTTTTTTTTAGAACTGCAAATGATGAATTTCTGTTACTAACAGAACGTGTACATCAATCATGCAAAGGTGAAGGTTGGAATTACATCGAGCGCGCATAGGTGAGCAACTCTGCTTGTTTAATATCTGGCTGCAATAGCTCTGTCGCACTCAGACATTGATTACGAATATACTTTTCTTTTTCCCGGCAATTACAAGTGAAAACCCATGAAAGCAATAGAAATATTGTATTAGTTGTCATTAAGTTTTAGTGTGTGTATATATATATACATCTGAAATTGTTCCTGAATGAATTAGATAAGACCCTAAGAGCAATAGCAGCTGAAAGTTCATAACAACACAAGTTGACGAATCATCAATAATCTATTACCTTGAAGGGGAAAAGTCGATAAAAATTAACAAGTGTTGTTATCCATAATGTAAATATGCCTTCAATTAATTAAAATGAACGATATATTGGCTCAGAATGCTTTTAAAATTTTAGACAAGGGTTAACACGAGTTTTCCAGCGGTCACCAAAAAGGAACATCATAAACATAAAATGTATAACCGTATATAGTCAAATAATGATTTTTTGCTACCAAAGTGATGCCATGAGACCTTCCATACCTGAGTCTGTAGAAAAACTTCTCCTACCTTGTGCCTGTGAACTGCCATAAAAAAACATAGGATCAGGCACATGTGCAAAAGATAATCAAGAGGATTCTGGTGCGCAACTAACCTTGAGAATCTTCTACCAAACACTGACCCAGTGATACTACTTTTTAGTTTCATTCTTGTCCTCACAGAAGTTCCCTGCTGTATTTCTACAGAAGTTACCTGCACAAATTAACTTGAGATGCTAAGTTTACAATTGCATTCATATCGGTAATGCTCCTCCCTCCTATAAAGAGTGTCACTTTTTGCTAATTGAACAGGTTTTAAGAAAGTTAGTTAATGCTTTAGCAATTCAAAGCTTTATGATTTATTTCCAATAATACCCTCCTGCTGTTTTGTCCTATTGTGACTCGCTTTATATGGTAACTATGAGAAGATTAATTTAGTAAACTAGTTTTTAGAAGCTTTGAATTGTTAACAAGTGACATTGATAGGGGTAGTAGTTAGTTATCTTATTAGGTCCGCGAGGGTTCAGAAGTCCCTTTTCATTTATCTTTTGTTTGAGGAAGTGATAAAGGGAATTAAAAGAAAATAAATTAGGCTAAAAGGCCACAAAGCACAAGGCTTACAATTTAATAATATCAATCATTCAATATATATTAAAATGGTAGGTTATATAGATATAGAACAATAAGAAAACCCTAAACCTAATGACCAAGTAAAATTTAATTTAAAAAGAAAACCAAGTCTCTAACAATTATCTACTAGTATTCTAGAATAATCTACTAATATAATTATATATATCCTAATATTGTCCACTAAATAAACTAATTACATTGAAATCATCTATAAATAATAGTAATATATAATAATAAGCCAATAATATTAAATTTCTTTTGCCTCCATCCAAAAGACAAAATTAAGGGCCAAAAGTGACACCCTTTCAGTAGACAGTGGGAGTAATAAAAATATGGTCGCACTGCAGAATTATGCAACAAAAAAGGTAAGCTCAAGGTGGAGGGTACGGGGATTGAGAAAAATAATGGATTGATTTGATCACCATGGCAGGATTTATTGTGCTACAGTGGCTTAAGTAGGTTGCATTTGAAATGTAGCTACTGCAAGCCCCATCCATTCCTCGAGGCACATAACCAAGTCGACCAGGCTTCGAAATATCTGAGAAATAACGTAATCAAAGTACTTTACAGAAAGAAAGAAAGAAACCAGCATTGACTGCATATCTTTCCAATCACCAGACATAGTTGCAAGATTCATACTACTAGGTGTTAAGGTAAGCAATATAAATGCTAGTTAGCATTGTCCCATGCCTGAGGCAAAGGCAGGAAAAAATTCATGTGCATGTAACATGCTTGGATTGAATTACAAAATTTGGGAAATAAAACAAATACTTGGAGAAACTTCAAAACTAAATTGTGAACAATATAAGCACTATCTACATCTATATACAACAGGATATATACAGTATACTATATCAAAAGTTTGTACTACAATTCAAGTTAAGCAGTAAACAATAAAATGGATCAGCTTCTCATGTTTCACATTTTGACAATAGCATATTTCTTACGAACCATGCTTGCATACCAACTCAGGAGAACAAATTTTAATTTTGTCATCTAAATTAATACATCAATGTAATTGAACAAATCATCACTTATATAGGGCAACACGACAAGGAATAAATGGTTTTACGCTTAGATCAGGACATCTACTTACCATCTCCACTATTTATCAAGGAACGTGAATTGGTAGCAAGCCAACGAGTATGATCATGCCATAATAATCCAGGGGTATTTTTTAACTGTAGATTGAACCGAAAAAACACATCAGTATCATTTAGAAAAATTAAACGGAATATTCTATTAATTAATAATTTCTACAATATTTAATCCAGTTACATGAGGAAGAGCTAAGAGAGCAACAAATATTATAGTACAGGCTTTTATAGAACAAGGGGATCTTTGTTTCAGTTTGAGCATTATGTAATTTTTAGGCTATATGTATCAACTTTCAGGGGTAAAAAGAAGTGACATTGGCTAGTAAGCTGTAAGCAGATCAGAGGCTGCTTTTATGAAGAGAAAAAAATTTCTTCCAAAATTTCTTATTGGAGTTCATATGTTTAAGACTCTTGTACTCACAAAAAACTGTAATATTACATAAAGAGTGCTCTTTTTGAAAAAAAAAAATTGAAAAAAAAATTAAAATATATATATATATTTATTACTGCTCACTCCATTCCAAAAAAGATGACTAAAGTACATTTTTTCATGTAAATTAATAAACTTGAAGTAGATGAGAGAGTATCAAATATGTTCCATTTTTGTCCATGGTGGACCCTACATGTAGTGCATTAGAGAATCTTTATCTTTCTTTAACGGCAAAACAAGTAGTTAACCCACTGTACTTGACCACTTTTGTGTAATAGTTCATTTAATTTTTAATTTATGCAATTGTCCCATTAAACTAATTAAAAAAAATTAATTGGGTCATTTCATCAAATTAATTGGATGGACGTTAATTTATTGCTTACTTGGCAATTTAAATTAAATAATAAAATAAAAGAAATGACTTGATTTCCACTTAAGATTAACAAAAGAATAAAAATCAGTTTATAAAAACTAATCCATTTATAAAAATTAGTTTATAAAACCTAATCCATTTGATGACCGATCAATTATTTCAATTGCAGAGATTATAGGCCCCTGCCTCTATTGCCGTTGCTTGCATCTTTTCTCATCACCCACTGTTTCCATCTTTTCCCATCGTCACGGCTGCTTTCATCTTTCCCCATCGCCGCCGCTGCTTCCATCATTCTCCATTGCCACCGCTAATCTCAAAGAGGTTAGTATATCATACTCATCCCAATTTTATCAAGAAGATTAAGGGGTTAAGGTTCCAATTTTATTTGAAGGAGGTTGGATGATGTGGATGGTGTTTGTATGATGTTAAAGTGTTGTTGTGTTTATCAATCTAGCTTATTTTTCTAGATGACGACAAAAATATAGTGCTTACATATTTTGGGCACGCGGTAGTGGATTAGTGATGGTGAATAGGTTGTTGATAGAAATTTGGGGTTTATGCAAATTTGAAGAAATAATGAGATGATGATGGTGGTGGTAAATTGATTCTATTCGGAAGACAGTGGTGGTTAAATGGTGGTACTATTTATTAAGAGGAAGAGAAGAATTTTTGAACCCAAAAACCCAAAAGAAGAGAGAGAAAGAAAAGATTAAAAAATAAAATTTTTTTGTTTTAATTATGTTATGGGCAACCAATTATTATTTTTCTCTTTAATTCTACCTTACGTGTCTTTTCTATTGCTCCAAGGCATTTCTTTTAATTTTTTATTTTGTTTTAACTGCCACATAAGCAATAAATTAACGTCCATCCAATTAATTTGATGGAATGACCCAATTAAATTTTTTTAATTAGTTTGATGGGACAATTACATAAATTAAAAGTTGAGTGAGCTATTGCACAAAAGTATTCAATTACAGTGGGTTAACTGCTAGTTTTGCCTTTCTTTAAATTAGTGAACCTCACCTAAGTACTCCTGAACACAAAACAGTCTTTGTATAACATTTTAGTGTACTTAAGCCATATTTTATGAGATAATTTTTTTTTTGTACTTAAGCCATCTTTTATAGGATGGAGGGAGTACTATTATTACGGTTGGGTGGGTGAGGGGGGACATATAACCTGATCTAACCTTATGAGCATCGAGCGCATATAGACTATTGAAGATACCTTCAACAAGATAATAACTTCTCCATTACACCTCCCCGTTAGGGATAAGACAGGTAGTGCTACAGCACTTTGGTACCACTAGTGCTACAGCTCTTTGGTCATAAAGAGTACCCTTGAATAATGATAATACCATCTTTTTCATATAAATTTGAAACATAATTAAGTTTTAAGAATTATTACACTTATTCAAAAACTAGTGATATTTTGCAAACAAATTATTAACAACCCTAGTGAAAGATAAGCGGGCCTAAATATAATAAATAAAATGCGCATGTAAATTCAATATTCCTGTTGGTCACGGGATGAGATGTATATTCATTGCCCAAAGCATAGCATAAGCAGAAAATTTTCACATGCCTCCGGAAGAGCCAAAATTGATAAATAAAACAATATTATTTTTTCATATAATAAACAGCCAATAACCAAATAATAACTACATGTGCTAGACAATATTTCATCTAAGTAACATAATACCATAGCACTATCCGATTAAATTGGAGCTTTATTCGATCAGTTGACTGTATGATTAGATATCCAGGAGGATAGTTAAAAAATTATTTTTCTTGTTAGAAAATGAATTCCATCAGATCCCCGTGAACAACAGTTTCTGATCACGCGTAAACCTATAAAATGTCAGGTTATACTATACATATATGCCCTTATACAGCATATCAAATTCAATTACAGTTACGTCTGCAATCAATTATAAATCAAAACCCATCAGCAACGTAATATATGTCATTGCACATGTAAAGGTGTATATACATATGAGAGAGAGAGGCATATATAGTGGAAACTGTGAAATCTGAACCTTTTTAGAGTGACGGAAGATGTGTGAAGCATAAGACATGATGGCTCAAGAACTCTTTTTACTTGAGTTCGAAATCCTTGATTCTTCTCCGGCAACGAATTGGTCGTCGTTTTACAAAATTCGAATTGGTAATTCTAGTTTAGGGATAGAAAGCCAGCTTGAGGCGATCTATCTTTGATCGGACCTCCTTTCTTTAGGAATACTAATATACTTTGGCTGCTCTAGATACAACTGCCACAAATTTATTTATTTTTAGGTAAAATTTTAGATGACTGCTTGAGAGATGATGTTTTATTTTTAATTTTTATGACAACATACTATTTTAAACATTTCTATTCAACCAATTCAATCCTTCTATATTAATTTATTTAAAATTAAAAACTAACAATATTGTACTTAGATATTATTCCCTCCGTCCCAAATTAATTATTCAGTTTTGACTTTTTAAAGTTAAATTGATCATTTTTAAAACTAATTTTTTTACTATATCTGCTAAAATATAGGTGAAGAGATTATAACCAAAAGAAAGTATATATAATTTATTACTAATCCCAATTTTTATAATTTTATAAATATATTTATATATGCTTAATTATTAATTCTAAAAATAGTCAATTTGACTTAAAAAAGTCAAAATTGAGCAATTAATTTGGGACGGAGGGAATATAATTTATGAAGAAGTCTGGATCACTTGTAAAGATTCAAACTATTTATAATTAGATAATTAGAGTAAAATACGCTAACATCCCATGTGAATAATAATAAGAATAATAATAATAATGTAATATTCAATATGTAACATTCACTATTCTTAACGTGGTTCTAATTAATATTTAACAATATTTTTAATATAATGTCTAATATACCCTTCAAGTTATAATGTTTATATTTTTTTCTTAACTTGATCTAATTAATTAAATTATGAACTTGTGCAATAAATAATATAAATGTCAAAAATAATAAATATTTATTTTATCAGGAAAATAAAGTCATAAACTTTTTGCTAATTAAATTTCTCAAAAATTAAAATTTACGTAATATACATTCAAATATATTTTTTGTAATTAAAAAGTAAAATTTCAAGTACAAATTAACACAAAAATAAATTATAATTATTTTTTCCCAAATATTAAAATTTACGTAAAACAAACTTATTATTACAAAAGGAATCTTATTATTTATATTAAAATTATATTAATTATTTTTCTCAAATATTAAAGTAAACATAAGCCACACTTATGCATAATTATTTACAGTAAAAATGACAAATGTTGTTACTTAAAATATATATATATATATATTAAGAGAAAAATCTTTTTGCAATATAGAGGTAGATATAAATATTATTATATTTTCTTTTATTCAATTGCACAAAAACAACACCAACTGTATATTAAAAAATGTAATCAAAATTATAAACATCCCAAATTTTGACATATATTCAAGAAAATTTAACATATAAAAATGATAATATGAAACTAAAAATTTAAATAATAATTTTTATTGTTAAAAACCAGAAACTAAACTATCAACATACTCAATCACTCTAATTAGAACAACTCAATTAATAATTTAATTTAAAATTCTTAATATTTGTATCACTTATCCAAAAATATGTATTAATTAAACTAAGTTAATTTTTTTTACAAGTTACCAACAATTTAAATAAGATAGCCTTAATTACAAATAAAACTATAATTAAAATGTATTGTATTAAAAAATAATAATTAAACATATATATAATATTCAGGAATTAAAATTTGATAACATAGTAAATATGCAACTTTATCTATTTAGTCAATACTAAAATTTGCAGAGGTAATAACTGTTACTTAAAAAATTAGAAGAGAGGTGAGTGTTATTATAATTATTCAGAGGAGTTGTCACTGTATTTTACTATTATAATTAATTTTAAAAAATAAAAAGTGTTTAATAACCAGCTTTTTGTGACTGTTTATAATCGGAAATAATCAAAAGCACCGTAGTTGTCGATTATGACTCTAATATGGATAAGTTTGAGATCCTTTCACTTAACAATAATTAACTATCACAGTTGGTCTTTAAATAATTTACACTATAAATAAATGATAAATAATTTTTAAAATCAAACACTTTTTACTTTTTTTAATAGTTTAAGTGTTTTAGTTACGAAATACAACTTTCCTTTTTAGTAGTACTTATAAATAAGAACAATAATCAAAATCATAATCACATTGCTTAACCGATCCAAAAATACTCTGTACCAAATTGCTATGATCACTAAGTATAGGATATAAGCCTATTATTTAGGCTTCCAATCAAAATGAATCAGCATAACCAAACGATAAAAGGGATCGGTCAAATGGTTATCCCTCGTTGTTGAAAAGAAGAAAGACTAGCACAACTATATGAAACAATGGTTTCAAAAAGTGAATTTCAAACTCGAATTATCAATCAAATGCTGAAACAAATACAACAGAAGCAATAACAATAACAATATCAGTGCAAAACAACACATATCATATGCAGAATCTTATACTTTCAGCCTTAAGCAGGTCTGTTGTTGGTTATCTTCAACATTCTATACTATATGTTATTGGTAAAAAATCTCTCAATAACAAAAATCACTAATATGTTTTGTATAATTAAAATTACGATAAAATGACTTTTATATCAAGTCAGTTTATCGTGAAAAATAATAATATATTTTAAATGAAAATAAAGATATGAATATTTTATAATAATATTAACTTATATGAATATCTTACTCAATATGATTATTATTAGAATATATGTATTATAATTCAAATTTTAATATAAGAAAAAAAAAATTGTTAATAGATGAATTCCACAACAAAAGCTGTAAAAAAGATAGCAGCGATATTACTAGAAAAGACGATTTCAATCAATGAACAACTGTGAAATGATTTCACAGGATTCAATCAATTGTCTTTATCGTGAAATAGAAATCCGTGTTATGAAAAAAAAATTGCGATTCGAACAAATTTGTCTATAGTAATAGAGATCACATTGGTGAGAATATAACTTGAATTTCATCCTTAGACAAAAAACAAACAAGAGGCAGAATAAAGTTTGAAAATAAAATACTTTTTCAGATAGAGATTATCTTTCTTAATTTTAATTTGTCACCATACAATTTTTTTAGCACGAAATGCTATGTTAATACTATTCAAGACTTCTCTTCTCTTTTTTTTTGAGTTTTTCCTCTTCTAATCGTGACTCGTCAATATCTTGCCCGCACGAATTAGTTTGCATTTATTATTTTATTGTTTAAGAGTCTGGTTTTCCTAACAAAATTAGACCATTAAATTAGAAGTTCTCATATTACTTTGAACTTCTTTTTACAGGAATCTCTTTGTTTCACGTAAATAACTTCGTTTATTCTTTTTTATTTCATATAAGAGTATTATTAATAAAAAAAATTAATAGTAATATTAAATGATACAATATATTTGAATTTGTATGTCATCACAATTAAATTAGCAACTTACTAGTCTAGGGATAAATATAAAACATAATTATCTATTTAATATTATTACTGTAACACGGTGCCCTTTCCGAATAAAAAAAGGAGGTCACGTACAAAACACAAGAAATCTCAAAATAATAAATACAAATCTTCAAAATATTATAGAATAGTCAAAATCTAAAATCAAATAAACCTAGATGGTCAAAGACAATTCTCTTTTCACACAACTTTAAACTGCCCTTGCAAATTTGTCGGAAGAAAAACACAGCATGAACCAAATACTCAGTACGGATAAAGATATACAAAAGATGAATAACTGAAATAAGAAATCAACTAACAAAATATTGAACAAAACCTCAAACATAAATACCGAGGATAATATAATATCCAAAGTCTGAATATAATATATCTGAATCAACATAATTAATGAAACAAACAGAAGGCCGAATGAAAAGTGGCTAAGTAGTTATTTCATACCGAACTCAAACCAAAACGCAAATATGCCTTGCCATACAAGCAAGTCAAAATAATAACACACATGCAATTCACACATTGGACCGTGAATCTAAATGCATGCAAATCGGAAGGTATGTCTAGCACAAACATCACCAATCCGCAAAAACATAACAAAAACTAGGGCCGACCCATATACATCTTGAACAAACATATCAAATGGCCAAAATTCACATCCAGAGCAAACAAAACAAAAGGATACGCCGTGGACTGATCACACCATCAAGGAAAGTGTCATACCTCGATGCTAAAAGGACATGCATGTTGTACCCCCCACAGATGGTTATCGCTCAGGTATACCCTATGGTTTATTCTACAAAGATATAATGTCACAACACATGCGACATAATACCAACAAAAGGGTTCTAAATGTACATGTTGAACCAAATCAAATCATAGACAAAATACCTTCAAAGTAATGTAACAACATATACCGCTCTGATTAGAAACGAAACAATTAAGCGAGTACCAAATTCTGAATGATTAGCAAAACAAACAAATCAACATGATGAGAGTATCGCTAGAAAACTATGAAATTTGTACAGATTATAATAGAAAGAAAGGAGTTCAAATTACTGAATAAAGTCAAGGTATCAAAAATTAAATTTATATTCAAGAGTGTCAACTGAAATATAAGAAAAAGGTAACGAATGACGAGATATCACGAGATATACATAATACAACAATAATCAAAATGAGTGGAGTACGAAATTTGTATGTGATACTTAAAACCACTTATAACATACTCCACAAAATCTTACTCTCAAATGTTAACGATATCAAATACGAAATATTATTTACCACCTAAACATATTCACCTCGATTTAAATATAATCCAAACTAATAATTCAAAAATAATTCGTAATCCATGTGCCTTTAATTATTGCCTTAAATCACTATTAATACTCAAAAACTTAAAAGTCAATGACAAAACTTAAGAAATCTTAAAACCCTAATATGACAAATTATTTTTAAGATGCCATGCCAGTCCACTATTCTGATGTTATCACCATTAATTAAAACTTATTTGTCAAGTTAATTAATTTTAACGGAAACTATATTTCAAATACTCCAATTTAGCCTCAAGAATCACCCTAATTGGATTTAAAATTATTAAGTTATACATTTTTAAATATTATAACTTATTACTGAAAATTTTGTTTAAAAAATTTGAGATCAACCGCTTTTTAAATTTCATAACAAATCATACATTAATTTTTAACAATTCAAAATTGGTGAACATATTCTCAACTTATATATGTATAATATATCCAAAAATTATAATGATCCAACGGTCGGATTAAGAGATATAACCTACGCAATATACCTTAAAATATAAAAATTGATTTTTCGATTTTAACGTCTACATTCAAATCAAATTATATTCCTTAATATAAATTTATCTTCTATTTCCGATTATCATGATATATAATTCCATATCTATATTTTATTTAAAAAAACAATATCTAATTTAAAAACCCTCGTTACTAAATTTAAAATCAAAATATAAAATAATATTTACCTTTCTTGTTTGCCTTTTTTCAATACGCAACAATAAAAAATATGATTTTTTGGTCTTATAGAGTCTTCAAAATCTCTTAATGTCTTCATAAAAATTGTAACTCTCGAAAAGATACACAAAATAAGCTCAAGAATCACTCGATTCGGAGTTAATATGACTAAGTTATGAATTTTCTAAACTAAGATCGAAAATAGTGACGAGAATTGTGACAAATTGTGATTTTCAGCATATTATAAGCATAAAGATGACGTCAGATAGCTTTTATTCCCCTTCATAAATGTAGAGAACGAAAAACTGAATAAAAGTTTTGGATTCACTCAATTCCGACATCGGTTGAATTAATTATGATTTTTCTAATGAATTGCAATGCGTATAAGTATTCTACTTGGGAATTTAACTAATCAAATTAAAAAAAGGATTACAGTTATATCTTCATTTTTTAAATATAATTAGGAAACAATATATGAGTTATCAAAATTCTAATGGACTCTTCAATTTTAATTTAATCAATTATTTAATTATTTATTATAAGAATTTAACTTTCCAAACGAAATAAGGAAGAAAGAAAAAAAAATTAGTAACTTTTCATTTTCAATTCAAATATATTTTTGTAAAATAAAATCAATTAATATTTAATTATTAACAAAAATCTAGTTATTACAATTTTGGTGTCTTGTATTACTTTTAATATTTGTAAGGATATTCTAATTATGTAAAATAGTACAATCCCACGTGTAAATTGAGAAAGAGAAGAAGGGCAAGATTGGAAAATACAATAACGCTAAAATAGCAAAACAACATCAATATATAACGAAAATCTCTCTCCTTTTACTAATACTCTTTTCCCCCTAAAACAATACTACTTTCAACTCCACGGCGCAGATCCGAGGAGTTGGGGAATAGAAACCCTAGCAAACCAAACAAGCTTCTTTTTCTCTCAAATAGTATAATCATACGCAGGTTCGTCTTCTATCTCTTAATCCATTGTATATATAATGATTTTTATATAAATCGATCTATATTTAATGTGATTATTCATGTTTTATTCAAGTTATTCTTTGCTTTGTAATTGATGTGAGCTTTCATTAAATAAAATTCAAATTGAAATTGATTTGATTTAATGCGTTTATGGCTTGTTCGTCTTCATTAAATCTGATTCCATTATTTGAAAGCGTTAAAATGATTTAAATTTTTCGTTCATAGAGCAAATTCTAATGTCAAGTTATCTGGATTTACGATTTTCAATATACATTGCCTTGAAGGAATCTGAAGCCTTAAGCTCTATTTATTTATTTATTTTTTTACATTGCTGTTGCATATAATGTATTGAGTCTATTGGCAAAGTTGACTTTTACGGTTAAATTTACCTTTTTAAAAAATCAACAAATCTCACCCTTTTTCTTAAGGCTAAATAATCATAAGGTTTCTGATTTTGAAAATTTATATAAATATTCTAAATTATTGATTTTAAAAATAGTCGGGGACCATGAAAGTCATCTTTGTCAAATAAAAGGGATGGTGGAGTAGTAAATACAAGTAATGACAGTGCAGAGTAATCTGATAATCACTTCTTGGTATGGATTTCAGTTGATATATGCTTTCAACTCCCAAGTCATTCCAGATTATTTTCTATATATAATTGTAAACAGTTTATGAGGTAAACAAGAATAGTGTTTTTTTTTGAGAATCTAGCTCTCGTTATTGTTTTATTCTCTAATTTTGGAAACGGATTGAAACAAAAGTATTTTTAATTTTGGAATGGAGTACTATTTATATTGTTCTAGAGTCAGGTGAAAGTTTAGCCGTAAAGCGCGCGTCATAACTCCTAATCAATCTTTTTTCACGTTCTTCCTTCAAACTTCTCCAAAAATTAGTGTTCTTACGATTCTTGGACATGTGATAATATGTTATATAAACTACATAATCAGTTGGCTATTCTAAATAAAAATAATTCCTCTTATCCCCTCTCTACTCTTAATTCTAAAGATATTGTAATGTTTCGTGCTTTCTTGAATTGTTATTTGTTGCTAGCGAGAGCTGTGGTAAACTTCCGGGGAGAAGTTAAAAGGGTTTCTGCTGTTATAGGGCTTTCCACCCTTGTTATCAGATAAACACATGCTTCTTCAGAAAATCTTCCCTAAATACTGAACAAGAACTTTAATGCTTGCAATTCGCATTATATGGTTGGCAAGTTTGGCTGTTCTGCAACATTTTAATTGGACACAGTTCTCACATTACATGTGATACCTCTTTTTTTTTTTTTAGTATTTTTTTAATGGACAAGTTTTGCCCAGTTACGTATGTCCGTTGCTATCTTTTGAATATCAGTTTTGGCTTTTGATGGTATTTGTTATAACTTCAAAAAAGTAATTTTTGATGCAGGGGATGTCTTTTAATGGTTTAATATGAGGTTTTGTTTATTTATTAAGTTCCTAATGTTATTTATGGCTAATTTGTTGCAGTCATGGCAGGGTTGGCACCAGAAGGAACACAATTTGATGCTCGTCAGTATGATGCCAAAATGAGTGATCTGTAAGCTCCTTACGTGTATACAATATTTTTTCCCACTGTTATTTACCTGAGCATGGTAGATATTAACATTTACGCCTGTTATAATGAATTGATTGGTGCAGACTCTCGTCTGATGGGCAAGATTTCTTCACATCATATGATGAAGTTTATGACAGTTTTGATTCTATGGCATTGCAAGAGAATCTCCTTAGGGGCATCTATGCTTATGGTTTGTGTTCTTATACAATTTCCTCTCCTGTAATGAGTTTGAATATTTCTTGTTTTGTATGTAGAACATGGGACATAGACCTCATAAGGTGTCTCTGAGTGACCACCTCAGGGCTAAGAATCACTTAATTAGTGTTTGTATTTCTAATTTAATGGTAGTCCTGCTATGCATATTTTCTACCTCTCAGCTACCATTTTTGAAAGACTTGCATTCTTAGTTTTAGATAGTTGGTATACGATATCCTTTTCTAATTTATGTGTTGCTGGCTGATGTAAGTTTCCATATTATTGTTATAGGTTTTGAAAAGCCCTCTGCAATCCAGCAAAGGGGAATTGTCCCTTTCTGCAAGGGCCTTGATGTTATTCAGCAGGCACAATCTGGAACTGGAAAAACAGCAACCTTTTGTTCTGGAATCTTGCAGCAACTTGATTATGGTGTAGTCCAATGCCAGGCATTGGTCCTGGCACCCACCCGAGAACTTGCACAACAGATTGAGAAGGTTATGCGTGCACTTGGTGACTATCTTGGTGTGAAAGTTCATGCTTGTGTAGGTGGGACTAGTGTTCGTGAGGATCAGCGAATTCTCTCAAGTGGTGTTCACGTTGTTGTTGGCACCCCTGGTCGTGTGTTTGACATGTTGCGAAGACAGTCACTTCGTCCAGATTACATTAAGATGTTTGTATTGGATGAGGCAGATGAAATGCTTTCACGCGGTTTTAAGGATCAGGTACTTGCTTGTTTTCTTTCATAGTTAGTTGTTCTCTGTTCTCTTGTATGTATGTATGAAATTATGAGCATGCATGTATTGGTCAATAACATCAATGTGCTGATCTAGTATTCTTTAATTTGGTATTAGCACAGTCTCTACAAGGATACAATGTCCCCGTTAAGAGTTGTTAACATTTACTGTAATATGGAGTTCCATAGCTTGTTATTCATGTTATGTTGGAATTTGGAAGCCATTAAAGCTGTAGGATCCTTAGATTATATTATGTAATTTTCTATTGACTGTCTTTGATTGCAGGGCAGGTATTAACTAGAACTTAAGTTAAGGGACAAAACTAATTAAGTTATTGGTATTGCATATAATGTATATCCTGATGATAATTATAAAACACTTCCGTGAACTACCAATCCGCATAGGATTTTCCTACAATGGGATTTACATTTACTATACAGAATTTCTGCTTGGAGTTATTTTTGACCTTCTTGGTATATATATGTTTCCATCTTGATTACTGTTTTAGTTAGTTTGTAGTTTGTGTGAATCATTTGCATTTAGTACGTTGTTGCATTTCTGCTTAGACCATGGGTAGTTAATTTGATTCCCGCCGGGTATGCTTTTTTATTCAGTTTCTTAGTTCTATTTCTTTTGGGCTGTATTCAGTTCCCTTGGTTATAAAAGCTCTTGCTTGATTTGGTTTTATTATGTTTGGAGTCTTTGTTGGGTTTTACTGCAATATTTTCTGATATTTTGAATATATGTTCTGTTAGATCTATGACATCTTCCAGCTGTTACCTGCTAAAGTTCAAGTTGGAGTATTCTCTGCCACAATGCCACCAGAAGCCCTTGAGATTACCAGGAAATTCATGAATAAGCCTGTGAGGATCTTGGTAAAGCGTGATGAGCTAACACTTGAGGGTATTAAGCAGTTTCACGTTAATGTTGAAAAGGAAGAATGGAAGCTCGAAACACTATGTGATCTTTATGAGACTTTGGCAATCACCCAAAGTGTCATTTTTGTGAACACCAGGCGCAAGGTTGACTGGCTTACTGACAAAATGAGAAGCCGTGACCACACTGTCTCAGCTACTCATGGCGATATGGATCAGAATACCAGAGACATAATTATGCGTGAATTTCGCTCTGGCTCTTCCCGTGTTCTTATCACCACTGATCTACTGGCTCGTGGTATTGATGTCCAACAAGTCTCCCTTGTTATAAACTACGATCTGCCGACTCAGCCAGAAAATTACCTTCATCGTATAGGACGAAGTGGTCGGTTTGGAAGAAAAGGTGTTGCCATAAATTTTGTTACCAAGGATGATGAAAGAATGCTGTTCGACATTCAGAAGTTCTACAATGTGATTGTTGAGGAATTGCCGTCAAATGTGGCTGAACTCCTTTGATGGAAGAAGTATTTTTTGGGCTTGGCTGAGGTAAGGTGTTGCTCTTGGACTAAATTAACGTGTTTCTTGGTTACAGATTTCATATTTAATGTTGCAAAGCATGTATGCCATTGAGTTGATGGGGTTCCTGCATATTGCTATTTGGTGAATGTGTCGGGGCATAATACAGTTTTGGTGGGCACAAGCAATTGCAAGTTTTGTTGCAGTTAGGATTTTGTATTGTATCTCTCCCCCTTCCCCGTCTTACATTTTAATTTTTGTTTGATTATTTAATTACCGGAAAGGCTGTAGTTTGGATTTATCCCTTTATAATTAAGAATTTATTTTTCAGTAGTAGTTTAGTTGGATTATTTTCTGTTTTGATTTTTGAATTTTCTCCTGCTGTTCCATTAATGGACTAATTCATCTGCTACTTTTTGTCATTGCTCGCCCCTTCTCGTAAATAGATGACTCATGCTTTTTAAGAAAATTAGTAATCCTTTTTGGAAAACAGAGGCAGTATAATGTACAACACATTGAAATCTTAGTATAAAGAGTGAACCCATTCCATGTTTAATTTTAATTTTAATTTTATTTTTAGTTAATACAATAATGAATAATTATAAACTGTTTAAAATATAATAATCATTATAAAAAAATATTGTTTATAATTTTAATGTATTATCTTAATTTTAAATTAAAAATATTTAAAATTAAATTTTAAAAATTAATAATAATTTTATAATTTATAACTCGAGGCAATATTTATTGTCAAGTTTGGCGTATAATATTTCATTTTTCTTTTAAGACGGAAATATAATAAATAGAATATTCAATGATCGGCAGATTATTTAAGCAACGTGTTGGTATTTTTCGAGAAGCTGACACGTTGACCAACTTAATTATTCCCCGCAAAGCACCACATGAAATTACCAAAACGTTTATTTAATAAACAATTTGATCAGATATTTGTAGATAGATAGATATAAATATTTTCCGATCATATCCGTGTAGATTTGGTCAATAGTCCAACATGATAATTACTTGTCCAAATTTTCAACCCCGCCTTCCCTCTTCTTCCTTTATCCTTTACTAATTGACAAACGCAACTAAACTATCAGTAGTAGTATTAATGTTTTGTTTTTTTTTTTTTTTTCGTAGTCCATTCAAACTCGAGTGCTAGAATTATTTTAGAAGAATGGCCTGACCGACCAGCTATATTCTCCTGGTTTAGTATGTCGAATTAATTTTTAGAAATATTATCCTTCAACACACGTTTTATTAAAAAAAAATATTAGTCGGCATAAAATATATTCCCTCCGTCCCAAATTAATTGTATTTCTAGGACTTTTTAAAGTCAAATTGACTATTTTTAAAACTAATCTTTTTATTATTTTTGCTAACATATAGGTGAAGATATTATAACCAAAAGAAAGTATATACAATTTATTACTAATTTCAATTTTTATAATTTTAAAAATATATTTATATATGCTTAATTATTAATTTTAAAAATAGTCAATTTGACTTAAAAAAGTCCTAGAAAAGCAATTAATTTGGGACGGAGGAAGTAATATTTTCACCTTCGAGCCCACTTTAAATAACAATCTCAATAGTTTTACGTATCAAATATCAAAACTAGTCGAAACAAGTGTGAGATTTTTTATTCCCATTTCGACTCCATAACTTAAAGTTGGGTAAAAAGAGGATTATAACGTTGTCTAATTTAAATAAGTATAAAGAGGTAATAAGCTTAAAAATACCGTCTTTATCCTGTAAAAAAAGTGTTTTGATTATTAACACAAGTTCTCCTAAGAAATATTAGAGTTTGCATGAGCATATCATTATTTTTATTAAAACGTTATTTTTAAGTATATTCCACGTAAATCTTTATATTTTTATATATAAAAAAATGAAATAGATTGAATTACGATAGCTTGCTATTTTTGACAATGAAATACCCCTTGTTTGAAATACTGGAAGTCTCTTTTTCTAGATACTGTGAATGAATTTAATAGGTCAACTTTAACCTTTACACGTGCCAAAGCAGCACCGACGGATCATTCACACTCAGCAGCCTCATGAAACTACACAAACATATAATCAGAGTAAAAATTATTGAGAATCCAGCCAGAGAATCCAACAAACCCCATCATCAAAGTCTCTCACTTTTTAGCTGTTCTAAATCCCATCAATATTAACAACAATCACAAACCCAATAAGCCCTTTTTATTTTCTTGATTGGTGATGGAGGACTTTAGATCCAAGTCATGCAGAGATGGAAGGAATATGCAATTGGAGAGCTATAATAATGGAGGAAGGCAATTGGGTCCAAATAGCATGCATGATTTGAGGAGTTACAGTACTAATCATGCTTCCTCTGTAAATCAACCACCTAATTATATGATGGGTGGCAAGGAGGTTCAGATCAAGAAAAGTAAGAACAGTCTTGGGTCAACCGGCAAAAGTTGGAGTTTTAATGATCCAGAATTGCAGAGGAAGAAAAGGGTTGCTGGCTATAAGGTGTATTCTGTTGAGGGCAAGATGAAGGGTTCTCTGAGAAAGAGCTTCAGGTGGATCAAGGACATAGTTTATGGATGGCGGTGATTAGGACTAACTTTCTTTTGGGTATTTCTTTTTCCTATAAGAAATTCATGTTTGATAATCTTAGTATTATAAGATTCTATGTGCCATATAAATCTTTGAATACTACCTATTCGTATACTTGTTGTTATTCAAGCTTCTTCTATGTATGTTGTGCTTGAAATTTATGACGAAGGAAAGAGATTGAGTTGCTTGTTTTGATAATTGATCCTGTGAATTTGGTCTGTTGTGTAGAGTTCTAGAATCTTAACCCATTTCTGGAAAGGAAATTTTCCTCTCCAGGGTGACTTTGGCATCTATCATCTAGTACTATCAATATATGTATTACTTGACGGAGATTTTAGTTTCATTCATTGTTAAGAAAACTGAATATTCCACTAACATATCCTCAAATGAAGTCTTATTATTGCAAACTTATCACAATGACAACTAAAGAGTTTATTATTGCAAACATATCTGTTAGCAACAGCTTAATTCATTCTTAGTTTATGTCATTTAGGATTGATGTGGCTTCTTTGGCTAGTATTATATAAGTTTTCTCTTTTGTTGAACATAAACTCATGAAGTTTGTTTATATCTTGTGTGTGTTTGTTCTTGACATCCCACAATGGCACAATCTACCTAGCCAACTGACACAGCGGAATATGATTAGATTGTAACTCTCTAACACAAACGTGATTTGAAGGTTTAACGTACCAATAAGAACGTATGATAAACCTTTGAATAAATAAGGAATAATGACCTCACAAAGACACAAAGAGAACAAAGATAATAATCTCAATTGATAAAATGAACGTTCCATATAAATAAACCCTAGAAAGCATATTTATAATACTAAACTACTTTCCTACAACTAATTGGAAAAGGAAAATTAGTAAATTCTAAACTAAATAATATTAGAAAACTAAAGCCCAAAACATAAACGTGCTAAATATAAATTTAGCTACTAAATTTTCCTAATGAATAAATAAAAATATATCAAATAAATTAAAGTTTCATAAATATTACTCCCTCCGTCCCAAATTAATTGCCCAGTTTTGACTTTTTTAAGTCAAATTGACTATTTTTAGAACTAATAATTAAGCATATATAAATATATTTTTAAAATTATAAAAATTGGGGTTAGTAATAAATTGTATATACTTTCTTTTGGTTATAATTTCTTCACCTATATTTAGCAAAAATAGTAAAAAGATTAGTTTTAAAAATAGTCAATTTGACTTTAAAAAGTCAAAACTGAGCAATTAATTTGGGATGGAGGGAGTAAAATATAAGAAAATTCAAATCTTTCTCGTTATTTTCCACTGTATCAATCTCCCCTTCTTAGAAAAATTCGTCCTCGAATTTTAAAGCAAACAAGTATCAAGCAACAGGAACGAATATTCGATATCCACGGGATCAAAACTGCATGACTTTTCTTCTCAAAGGATAATCTTGAAAATATGTGAGAAAACACCAATATCTTCCAGTTAACCTACATGACAAATAAATTTTTGAGAGCACCAAAATCAATAATTTCAACGTCTTCGAACAACTGCATAGGAACAAATTCTGAACCAATGGTATCTACTGTAGTATCCTCCTTAGACATCACAAAATTTTCCATACTCGCGTTAATGCTAAGTGACTCAATAAGGATTTGTAATTCTTCAACAACTATACTAGCTTCAATTTGTCTTTCTTCCAAAACAGTACCCTCACAAAATTTTCCATACTCGCGTTAATGCTAAGTGACTCAATAAGGATTTGTAATTCTTCAACAACTATACTAGCTTCAATTTGTCTTTCTTCCAAAACAGTACCCTTGTGAGCTTCCAAACATGACGCTTCTTCAATCTGTGGTGTACCAATAGGCTTTTGAAACTCACAATATGTAACCCAGTACTGTACCACGACCATCAATCTCGTACTCATTCAATTCAAATTTCAGCTTTAGAGATCTCGTAGTAGTATGCTTATTTAATTGGTGAAGAAGCAAACAAATTCTTTTCTTTCCACAATAAAAGCTATAGACATCTTCATAATCAAAATATTCATCATGAAAATCATGCAACCACAACCAACCTAGCAGTATATGTGCTACATCCATAGGCAAAACATGACATATCACCTCAATTGTATACCCTTTAAACGTGATTGGAACAACACACCAATGTGAGACTGTGATTGAGGTATTATTGAGCCAAGGAATCTCAAAAAGATAAGGAATTAGTTCAGGTTGGAGGTTTAATTCTTTCAAAAGTTTGGGTGAAATTATATTAAAGTCATTATCTTTATCAAGAACAAGTTTACATACTTTTGACTTACAGTGAATATAAGTGTGAAAAGTAGATTCGGGTCGCGAGTCATTATGTCGAAGCACTTTAGGAATGAAAACGTTCTCTACCATGGCAAGAGTATTAAAACTCACTGAACAATACAACTTTGGGGTGTATTTTCAGCACGTATAAAACATTAGGGTTTGGTATGCAAGTATTTAGAAGTTGAAGGTTGAAGAAATAACCTTAGAGAAACTAAGAGGGATCAAATTGATAGTTTGCAATATTAAATCAAAACTCACCTCTTTCCCTGCTTGCTGGTTTAGGCAAATTGAAATTCCACCAAAGATTAGGCAGGCTAAAGCCTTACGGCGACAAGCTGTGGCACTATGAACAGTAACACTTTTTTTTTGGATAAACAAAAATTACGCTCGGCCTCATTCCACCAATATGAGTTACACAATCTTCAATTCTAGGATTCAGTTCTCACCAAAAACTAGAAAATCTTTGAGATAATGCACGAGGTTCAATCAGTGGTCACCTTATTCGGATACAATTATCCAGGCTCTGATAACAATTGACGCAGCGAAATATGGTTAGATTGTAATGCTTTAACACAAATGTGATTTGAAGATTTAACGTACCAACAAGAACGTAAGATAAACCCTTGAATCCATAAAGAATAATGAACTTACAAAGAGAACAAAGATAATAATCTCAATTGATAAAATAAACGTTCTATGTAAATAAACCCTAGAAAGCATATTTATAATACTGAAGTACTTTCCTACGACTAATTGGAAAAGGAAAATAATTATATTATAAACTAAATAATATTAGAAAACTAAAGCCCAAAACATAAATGGGCTAAATATAAATTTAGCTACAAAATTTTCCTAACGAAAAAATAAAAATATATCAAATAAATTAAAGTTCCATAAATATTAAAATATATGGAAATCCAAATCTTTCTCATTATTTTCCATTGTATCACCAACTAAATTAGGTGTTGAGGTTTTCCCACACAAAAACAATTGTTTATCAACTAACCTTCAGAGATTTGAAGTTTTAAAAGGTTTCTGAGGAAAAATGAAATGGAGCATGAATGTCCAAGACAATTTCAATGTAGCAGGGAGCAAGCATATTAGCATCAGGGAGTAATAATCCATGGGCCCTCCCTTCATTGGTGATGCGGGCTGGCGCCTCATCTCTTCTCTGCTACAACTTTTGATATTTGCTGTCATTTTTTCCCAATCAAGTGTTTTTTCTTATGGGTGTCAAATAAGGCTAAGTTTGGACGGTCTCTATGGAATCATGTCAATTATTAGTGCCAACTCCAATATTTCGAAAAAGATTTAGTTCAGAAACTATGCTTTCTGATGGAAACAAACTTCGAGTATTTCCATTTTTTGATTGATTAGATGTTCAAGGGTTGCAGCATTGTTGGCCAATCAATGAATCCCCACCCTCTTCAACCTTTTTGGCAGACATATTACGTTTACTAGTTATGGTCTAAGAACATGCATGTATTATGAAAATAAGTAATATTGTTGTCAAATGCAGCATAAGAAGTCTCAATATATCACGATGAGGAAAGCATCTTGTACAAAGCTGGAACTACAATACTATTGTGGTGCTAGACATATAACATATTTCATTATCACTGTTGAGATATATAGCAGCTCTATTCTAAAGATCTTGCTTGTGTCTGTCCACACATCCACTCGTGTTAGGGAGTGTGGCTCTGTCTGTGTGTTTTGGGATGGGATTAAACTTGTCCAGGGCTGCGTGCAGGTAGTGGCAATTCTCTTGGACAATCCAAAGTGCGTCAAGTACTTTAGAATATTTTCGCACACATATATATGGTCTGAATCATAGTCTAGTATATACTTTCTTATGATAATTATATAAATATAACTTTTAGCATGATTTGCAAGAAAGCATGTTCTAGCTGATAGATGAAACTGGGTGCAAAGTTTACTAGCTGTTTTATGTGCTGAAAGGTAACATTTGGTTTTCGTGTTTGCCATTTAGCTGATAGAATTTATTTCAAGGCCTATGGAAGAAACCCTAAACTCTGAAGTAGGTTAACATAGAAAATGAAGCAAAAGAGTAATTTTCTTTAATTCCATTCATTAGTTCTTCTATGGACTGATATAAGTTTATTATGCTTAGGGAATTGAGGAATTGTCGAACAGCCCTAGTGAGTGAGAAGCTGAACAGGATTGCTTGCATAATGGTAGCAAAGGGCCTATTTACATTTTAAAATTTAGTTTCCAAAAGGGAAAAAGGATGATAATTTGGAAGAATTAACCGTATAAATCGACAAAGAACTAGTACACAAGTCATTGTAACCTCAAGAACTATCATACCTACTTTTGGTGTGAAAGTACCCTCTATTCTATAAACTTCCATTTGTGTCAAAATATTACCAAAATTATCATGGGCTGATAGAACAGCATTTCAAAGACTGTTATGGGTCTTTCATAACTATATTGGACGTTTATGTATAGTCAAGAACGATCACTTAACAAGTTGTCAGGTTGGCATGTGCTCTACCATAATAAGGGAGACGTTAGTTAATCTTTTCTCAAGTACCTATACAAGTTTATGTTTGGACATATCCTGTGCACGGCTCTGCAAGAGGGAAGATCGTGAAATTAGTTAGTTTGGAAACCCATGATTGCTATATTAAAGAAAAGGAATCTGCTGCTTTTTTATGATGCTCTATTTTTGACAGTTTGAGCATCTGTTTAATCTTTGTATTTTTCATTCTGAGGGCCCGAGTTCACATAATTTCGTTCGTTTTTGACATTTATATTTACTTTTGCTATTGACGGAGTCTTCTCACGCACTACGATTCCATCTTTGTTAAGGTCTACTGCTGAAACTCTGGAATTAAAATGAAGAGGAGCATGTGGAGAAGGTCGTAATAAGAAATATTCGTCGGTTTTTGACATTCTCAAACGAAGCCTCAACAAATGTTTCAGTAAATAATTAGCAACCTATTACAATTCTGTAATTTGTAAGATATATATATGCAATATGCCAAATATGTTTTTCATAGTGCTCAGCAGATACTATAAAACCCTTCCCCAACTTTACATATAAATGACGATTAATTAATTAATTAATATTTTGGGGCAATATTCCAGACAGTTTGTGAAATTATTGATCAACTCATTAGGCTAATTCTAGTTCGAGCTAATAATCCACAATCCAATTTAAAGTAAGCGATTGATTGTTGCTTAAACATCAATCTAATTAATTGGATCTCAACTCGATGCAAATAACAAGTCAGTAATTATCACAACCTCCTAGTTAGCATATAAAATGGATGTTTTTTCAGATGTCGAGATAAAAAAACATAGTTTGTCAAAGGTATGAGTTTGAGCCAACTGAGTAATTGCCACAAGATGCACAAGCTTGCAAGTACAAGAATCCAATAAATCAAATACAAGTTACATTATCAAAAGAGGTGCAATCAGACAAACACCTAGAGTAAGAACTAAAACAACAATTTTATTACAAACTTTGGGGATGACTGTTATAATGAGCACAAACTCGAGTTTCATAAGATGGAAGGAAAAATCAATACAATGGCTTTAGTTACCACATTACAGAGAGCAAAGCTTATGGTATAAGATAGGGTGTAGAAACATAGGTGTAATAACAACTCATATAGTGTTGACAAAGGCTAACTGGCATGGATCTCAACTGTGAATCTGCAACTGCATGACCTATTTCTTATTGTATGTTTTATCAGACTTGAGCCCTACTAATAATACACATACCAGATAGCAAATTTCCTCGAAAGGAATTTGAGAAACAACACATTCTTCAACGTGCTTGATGACATCACACCCTTCCAAAATTTACAGTATGCAAGGGAGTGAGCAAATCACACCTAATAGTGCAATCTCTCTTCATTAAAATGCAGGCCTTCAATACCTTTCAAAGTGGATTCAAAGTTCTTTATGTTAGAGGGGTTTCTAGTAGAAGAACTGCGCTTCTGATCTGATGACAAAACTGGTGAACTTCTTTGTGCAGTACTAGAAATCTTGCGGAGCCCTCCTGGACTTGCATCAGTTGTTCGGGCGCGTGAGGGTTCAGAGTCAGCCCCAGCAATTACTGGCTCACGACTGCTAGAGACAGCAGGTCGCCTCGAAGATCCGCTTGACCTCAAAAAATTAGAAGTAGATATCTGCACAGCCCAAGTCAGGTAGCAAACATTATAATCAGCAAAAGTCATACTTCAAGGTCAACTATATCTTGAAGCACTTTAAAACCCAAGTGAACTAGCTCACACCAAATTAGCATATACCAACCAAACAAATTTGGGAAAAAAATCATAAAGGTGAACAAGGTGGACCCACACACACACACAAAAAAAAAGAGTAATGTGGAGAAAAAGTGCCAAAAGTTACTTTGTTTAAGCAAGATAAAAGGTTTCCTGCATCAAGTATAAAACAAGAGCTCGTACTAACGAATCCACAATTCACTCAAAGGCCCATCTAAGAAACACGAAAAGCTTTACACAAATACATAAAAAACCATTAGATCCTTAAACTTCAAAACAGCAAGCAATCACTAGCAAGTAAAAGAAATCCTGTACAGGGTTATAGATTCAACTCAAGTTAATCAGACGTCACATATTCACTAGGAATAAATATTCCGCCTCTTGAGTTAAAAATCCAAGAGGATAACACCTAAATTTCACAGAGTTAACAACAACTATTGCACCTAATAACTAATCAAAAACAACCCAGTAACACAGCACTAGTACAACCACCAATTAACTCCTAGAACTAACCTCCAAACTTGCAGACCCACAAGCACACCACATGCAATATATAAATCAAATAAACTGAGCCATGGGTTTTATATGCACTGAAGCAGTAAAGTTCCGCACATCCTTCTAAGTAAAAAGGAATTCTCTGTTTTTTCCCCTGTTCATTTCTACAAGTAAAAAGAAGACTTACTTCTTTACTCACACCCGTATCATTAGCAACTGGATTTTTCTGTTTAGATAAGCTTCCAGAAATAAAAGGCAATCCAGTACTTCTACTACGAGAGGGATTCGCCGAAGACCAACCAGTAGGCCTACCTTCATCACCACCTATAGAAGGATCATATAACGTGAATTGTATTAAGCTTTGGCATATTAAGAACTAACAAAGCACTACATGTCATAAAAACAGTGTAGGAAATTTACGAATAAATAATTCGATAAACAAACAAAAACTAAAAACAGCTGTCTTGTTTGAACCAAGTGTTATTGTGAATGCAATTAAAGTCAATCCACAATAACTTGGGGTGGAAAGGATGGTGCAGGCCCACCTGATTGTCTACTAACATTGGCAACTGCTGGAGGCATCCCAGAACTTGTTCCAGCAGTAGCGCCCTGTTCACAAGATTATCATATTAATCGAGTTTGATTAGACCAAAATTACGAACTCCAGATGAATATACGACTTACTAGAGCACGCGATGGAGGATTTGCAAGCTGTGATTGCTGGTATTTCAATATTGTCCAGTCAAACACGTAATCAAACTGAAAGCCTGAAGAAAATTACCGCTGAGATTGAGGACACAATATAAGCCTAAATATAAAATAACTACCTGGAAAATACAAACCTTCACGAATAAAAAGATCGCGGAAGATTCTCTTAAGATATGCATAATCTGGTTTATCATCAAATCGTAGTGAGCGACAGTAATGGAAGTACGACGCAAATTCTGTAGGATATCCTCGACATAAAGCCTAAGGAAGAAGCAAGGAGCACTCTAGTCAGTTTCATGGTGCATATACTACAAGCATCAGAACTCCCACAGTAAACAAAAGATAACCTCGATAGAAGTTGACACTTTCTTTTCACTTATCCTTTCATACTTTTGTTTCTTGGTTCCTGCTTTAAGTCCCTGCCAAGGGAGGCTACAGAACATAAACAAACATGAGCAGGCATAAATAAACAATGATAATGATTTAATCAAGTGTGCAATATAAACGGGAAAAAATCAAATGTGTTTACCTTCCTCTTAAAAAATACATAAGAACATATCCAAGTGATTCTAAATCATCCCTCCTGCTTTGTTCTTGAAATAAGAAAAAGCAAATCTATGAGGAAAAAGAACCTTCATTGACCCCTATGCTTAGTAGTAATATGTAATTATATGAGTGCACAAGATAAAAACTGTAAGTAAACAACGAGTAAGCATACCAATGCCAAGGTGTGTATTCATGCTAGCGTATCTGGCTGTTCCTGTCAAATTTTTATTCTCTCTGCATTTGGAATGACATCAAAAAGAAACAAAAAAAAGAGTCAAGACATCTTTGCAAAATTGCATTTACTAAAAAAAAAATGTATAAGGAGCCCTAATAAAAAGGCACGCGTAAGACAAAATGGCAACCATTGTTGTAAAAATTACTTGTATCCAGACGAAAGTATCATGCCAAGAAGAAAAGAACAACAATAATGGGGAAACTAGCTTAGTGTCAGGCCCACCTTGGCCCTGACTTGAATCTGCAGAGATAGAACAACAAATAGAGGTATAGACAGAAGAATTTTAGGGAGGAGAGAGATAGATTAGACAGATAGAATCAATTGCGGAAAGATAGGAGGAAGGTAGAAGGAGTGAGATAGGTGTGAGAGTAAACTTGCTTCTCAGATTTTTATATCATTCATTACTTGAAAAATAAAAGTTACAAGACTTGTATTTATAGACTACATAAACTTGCTAGAAAAGTAAAGTCTAAACCTACACCATATTCTCTTATCCTTCACCCATTACTAACTCACTCACTTATAACATAGCTGTCACTAGAATATTCTATTAATAGTAACTACCCAATATGCCCTTGCCTGACACTAAGCAAATATTCCTAAGTCACCTAAAGTCCAAAATTGCCTTAACATAAACCATAATTACAGAATACCCTTGTTTACCTAACGAACAACGTATTATTACTTGCATTCCCAAATACGTTTCTCTTTCGTACCAATACTCTAAATTTAGCATACCAAACAATTTCTTCATTTTTTTTAAACTCATATTTGCACAAATATCTATACTACATTAAATTGGAAGCTCGAACATCCCAATTATAATAAATTAATCATAGAACAATCAGACAGCTAATGCAACTAAATTCTTGAATGAAACTTCGTATTATTGTATTTAGATTCTAAAGAGATTTCCTAACTATAATCATTAATATAAAACTACTCTAGCAAATTGCATTTTAGCCTATATAGTGCATCGCTGTCGCTGTCCCGTATCAGTCATACGAACTGGAGAGAACAACACTCCAAGTAACACTGTATTGAGCGTGAACTATAAGCCTTGGATATTAAACCCAAGGATGAAGGGCCTACATATTAGGTGCATAATAAGCATAACCACAACATACACACAATAATTATAAATGAAACATTACACATTTCAAAACCTAGCATAACTGGTTATCTAATTCAATTATACAATCTAACCCCATCACTTATAACAAATGCTATCATGGAAACTAAGACCAAACTTTTATAAACAAGCCTAGAAAGATATACCTAAATTTGGAAAGACTATATGGAACTGCTTTAATGTATTATAACCATCAAAGGAGCTGCATAAAAGAGGATGCAGGTTTACTGAAGTAGATCATAATTTTTGAATTTTCCATACTAGGTGGATAATGTAATTTGGACAACGATAACGAAATAATAAAAACCTAATAAACCATGATTTTAAATGAGCAAGTAGCATATCCATCAACCAATGCCAAGGAAGCAGGGATTCTTCCTTATTCCAGATTGGCTTAATTCCCCTGATCTTCCTCAAATCCCACAATAGCCTACTTACTTAGGTCAAGCAGTTCCTTGACGGATGCCGTACTTCACTAAACCGAACTGTTGTATACCCGCACCCAATACTCTGATTCTCGGGAACTCTTAGGATTCTCTCTCCTTTATAACTTATGTTTGCTGAATTATTTATGATTATTTGTGCTATTTTTATGACTTCATGTTATAGAAACCTTAAAGTTATATTGTTAGTTGGACATTTTTTGTTTTTCTCTTGTAGCATCAATTAAATGTTTTATTATATATATATGACTAGATACATAAATATATACATAGTTAATAATAAAATTGTGTTGAATCCCCCTGGCACCCGAATCCTCATATTTTAAGATTTGGTGAATCTTCGTATCCCCGTATGACGCACCAATATCCATGCTCCTTTGACCATCGCCAAGAAGAGAATGGACTGAACCAGATTCGAAAAAATATATAAAAAATAGTATTCCTATTGAGTTATATAGAAAAATTATATTGACACCTGTTCATACAGATTGAAACCTGGTTCTTCAATGTAGGCATTAAACAAACTCAACCATTGACATGTACCAACGAGCTCACCTATACGGAATGTGTTGATGAGTTGAGGAGTCCCTGTACTTCTTAGCTAGTCCAAAATCAATAGCATAAACCTACACAGTCAATAGCACTCAATGAAAGAGACAGAACATAAAAGCGAATCGGAATAAATGGAAGGAGCAGCAAATTTGAACACAATACCTGATTTGCACGTCTTCCTAGTCCCATAAGGAAGTTGTCTGGTTTAATATCACGATGAAGAAATGATTTTGAATGAACAAATTCTACCCGATTTATCTGTCAAACATATAGTTGTCACAAAATGGTGAAATACAAATAAAAGATTAATTATGAACATCAACATATGCAATAGACAAAATCATACCATCTGATCTGCGAGCATCAAAACGGTCTTCAAAGAAAGCTTCCTACTACAAAAGTTAAATAAGTCCTCAAGACTAGGTCCCAGCAAATCCATTACGAGAACATTATAGTCTCCCTCAACCCCAAACCATCTTACATTTGGAATTCCAGCTATAAAACAAGAAACCATTGTAAAAACGCAAGGATATCAGACATAAAACAGGGGGAAACACTACCAAAAAGAGTAACTAAACAGTTCATTACTTCCTCCTTGTAGTATTTTGTACAGCTTTGATTCATATAACAATTGAGGATGCTTTGTCTTGATATTTTCCTGCATAGAATAAAGTAAAAAAAAAACCAGCAATAATTGGTGAATTACAGACCTTCAATGTCATGAACAAAGTTCTGCAATAAAGAATCAAATTATTCAAGTGCTTAAAATAACCAACAGGTTATCTAATCAATGCAAGCCACAAACCCCAAATATGTACAAACTAATGGAAAGCAGTTGTGTATCCCATGATCTTGCAATAAAGTAGTTGATAAGCATTACTGCCTATACAGCTACAAAGATAGCTGTATGATAGACAAGGATGATTTTATAGCCAATTCCATATGAGCAAAAGGGATAAATATATATACACCACACACATTTTCAACTTCCTTGGTATTCATCTAAAACAAGTGCATTTTGGTTATATACAGAAAGAATTTCATATGTCCATGTGTAATAAAGCAAGCAAGCATATATCGTAAGATATTTGGGCATGATATGAACAAATAATTAACAAAGTTAAAAACACATAAATTCATGATACTGTCCTTACTGATAGCTCTAATAATGAGACTTTTCAAGCTGTAGATAGACATATTAATAACTAAGTTTTGTATTTAAAAAAATCTAGAATTGAAAAGCAAAAAGAAAAAAAAAGAAAAAAAAAAGAACATATCACTCACCAGCTTAATAGCTACTTCTTCATTTGTTTGAATATTAGTACCTGCAAATCAGAATTATTATACTTAAGCAACAATCAATCAGAAAGTAAAATTCAAAAGCTTGAATAATAATCATCGATAAACAAACCAAGATAGATCTCTCCAAATGATCCGCTACCGATTTTTCGACCAAGCCGGAACTTATTACCGACACGAGGCTCCATTATAGAATCACCAATTACCCAAAACCCTAGCTATAAATTAAAACCTAATAACTCACAAAATTGAAATAAATAAACAAATCAAAATGGTCCAAGGGTTTGACAACCGAACGATCGAGAAAAATCAACCGCTGGAAGGTAGTCGAGGTCCCATCCCGACCGGGAGTTGTAGGAAAACGATTTGTCGGATCAAATGAGATGATGAAAGGGAAAGAAAAGGATTGCTGGAGGAGATCAATATAAAATTAAGAAGATAATTGAAGCTTTTAGGAGCTGAGTTTAATGGAGCTTTAGGTTGCAGTGTAGGAGAGAGAAAGAATGAGGAGAATGAGGAGGAGGAGGAGGAGGAGAAGGAGGAGGCATCATCATCTCACCACTCCTCGTTGCTTTGATCCAATCGAAGCCTTACTTTTCTAAGTTTTTACTTTTGTTATTATTAATATTATATTATTATATTTTCTTTTTATTTCCCCCCTTTTTGTTCTCTTCCGTTTCCATAAAACAGACGTTGTTCCGAAAAGCCGAATCTTCAAAAGATATGTGGGAAACGACGTCGTCTGGTTCCTGTTTGTTACCCAGCGGTTTAAAGTGTGCCGGATTTCTTGCGTAATAAAGCGGAATTATTCATTCATCTTTATAAAAAGAAATCTTATTAGGGCTCTTTTGGTTCGACGGGATATAGAGACCCGATCAAACATTTTCTTTTATTATTTGATATCCTAAAAATATGAAAATGAGCATTTTAATAAAATTTCAATCCTTCTATGGTGACTGGTCCAGCGATTGGTCTAATTTTTATTTTTTTATATTTTTTGACTCCCAAATAATTTATAGTATTTATTAGAACTCAATTTTTTACAGAATTCAGTAATTTATGTGTGATTTGGATACATATTAAAAACAGGGTTACAGAGACCGTGCAACCTTATTTTTGATATGTATCTAAATTACACATAAATCACTGAATTTACAAAAATTTGAATTTCAATAAATATTATAAATTATTTAAAAGTAAAAAATAAATAAAAATTGAACCGATCGCCCCAGACTTTTTGATAAAATTTTATTTCTTTTATGCACTTGGGGTCAGTATTTCCGTAATGAGTAAATCTCAATAATCTCTGTGCCACTTAAATATGTTTTACGAATAAACTAGTCTTTGTTCATATTTATATTAAATTTGTACAATTTTACACATTCCTTAAAATTTCTTTTATACTCGTAGACATTTTTTTGAGTACGAAAGAAATAATATTAGTATATAATATGTTATATATTTATATATTATGTATTAAGATAATACATAATATATAAATATATAACATACTATATATTTTAATGTGTATAATGTATTAAACACACGCATTTTAATATCCGGATCAGACACCATATTTAAGTTATTGAAACCAATTTCATTAACATAAAAATAAAATAAAATTTAAAAGTAAATTGAGTCAACAACATTCACTTACTTCAACTTGCACTTAAAATATGGCAATCATTAGTGGGTGGTGGTGGTGGCGAGCGATAGTGGTGATTGGTGGTGGGTGGGTGGATGGCTGTGGGTGGTGGTGGTGGCCACTGGTGGTGATGGACTGATGGTGGTGGTGTAAAAGAAGTGTAGTGAAGAATTAAAAAAATAAAATTAGAATAGTGAGGGTAAAAGAATAATAAGTAACTTTTTTTAAAAAAAAAGACTTATCTCATTATTATTTTTTAAAGAAACAAAAAAAAGATGCCTAAATTTTTATCAGCCAAATAGGCGAGGCTAAAAAAAAGGTAATCAAAGACAGCAAAGCACATAATTTCTAACCAACTTCTTCATATATGCATTGCCTGGAGCCATGCATGCCATATCACCATATAAATCACTCAATAAGATGATAAATAATACTCCCAGTCACCCAACAAACAAAACAAATAAACTCACATCTTTTATTTGAATATAATAATAGTAACTTATAAAATAATAATAATAATTAAGAAACTCACATCATGCATCTTAAACCCATGAAGCAGCAACATTCTTGCTTTTTGCTTCACCACAAAAGAAAAGCAAGCAAGGCTAATAACAACTTCATCCATATAAAGCCACTTGAATGTCTTCAACATATATAATTGGCAACAACACCAAACAAAATAAAAAAATTATATATATATATATATATATTATTAAGTTGTAAATAACATGTGATTTCTTAAGAAACTATGCCAATGCCTATTTTATTAGGCTATTGGCTTCCAGTGCCACACAAGAAAAGAATATAATACATTTTCCTCTTAACAATCAAGAAAGAGAACAAATTTAAAAAATAAAAATAAAATTCTCCGGCGTTGGTATCTGCTATTAGAATTTTATTTTTATTTTTGGGACGCGAATAGATATATATCAACCAAGTACTTTCATAAGCTGCAATCAGACATTGTAAATACTGTACATACAATAACCTCAATACTCTTTAACTTAATGAGTCACTTGAACCAACCCCACTATACTGGACAAAACTCATGATGAATGAATTGGAAAAGGGCCACTAAATAAAATTGCAAACAGCCAAAAAAACCCTAAAATTATAGACACAAGCAGAAGGTCAAAAAGAATAATAATGACAGAAAATTAGCTAGGGGACATTATACCACGCGGGCTCATTGTGGAATGTTTCTTCTGCAATCTCCCTCTAAACTGTCTGATGGTTGCATCTACTCTTGCTGTGAACCCTATCTTGGTCTCTTGTCTTGCTTTGGACCGCTCTCTTGTCCACATAATTCGATCCTCTTCATCTTTTTTGTAGTACTTGATTTCTTGGATAACATGATGATCCATTGGATTGAATGCTCTCTGGAAAGATATGTGAACCAGGTAGGGGAGATTACAGGCAACTGTTACTAAGACTGTGGTAATCCAGTATAATGGGGCAGGGGCGAGGGCTTCTATTAGTATTTTGAAGGCATTCCCAGAGTAAATCGGTGATATCGTGCCATAAAGAAATAGAAATAGATACCAAGTGACGATGCTTCCCCACACAAGGAAGTGTTGTATCCATGTGAAGTGACTCATTGTGAGTGCAATCTGGCAGTTGACAGCCCAGATAATGCAAGTGAACATAGTGGTACCCACAGCAGCCATGTCTGCAGTCTGGCCTCCTGAACGGAAGGCTTTGTCATAAAAGATGATGATGTTTAGAAAGAAAATAACAAGGGAGGAGTAGAGACCATTTCCCATCCACCCAAATATCCGATACCAGTCAAAGAACAAGTTTCTGGGTCCTTGCTGATACAGTGCTGGAAACTGTAGGTCACAATGGTTTGTGTAAGTGCGAAAGCATTGATGGATTAAATGTACATAAAAAGTCCAAACACAAATGTCACCTGGGGGACTGACCTGTAAGCAGATCTCAGACGAAACATCTTGTTCAAAGACTCCAAGCGAAATAACAGGCAATGAGGTAAGAACGACATTGAATAGAAGCATATACCAATCGTCGTAAACAGATTGCCCAGAGAAGCCGGTGAATGCCTCAAAGTAAAACAGTGTAAGGCCGAATGCGATATTCTTGTAGAAGAAATAACAAATCTGAATGCAGAGAATTGCAGATCCATGAGAATGAATAGGCAACAAGCAAACCAGCATGAAGGAATATACCTGAGTTATGCATGATGTGTGTGCGCGTATATGCATATCTATAGTTGGTACTTTTTGAATATGTCAAAAAGAAATAACATTTCTTTCTGGCAAAATTACCTTGTGAATATGAAAACATCTGCTGGTTTATACTAAATATGGCAATAAAAAATTTGGCTACTTCTGAATTATTACCATTTGAGCTATCCGCTTATAGCACCAGTGCCCATGGACAACCAGAAGTCTCTCCAGAAATCGAAATTGTGCAATAGCAAAGTCGCTAGCCATCACAGCCTGAAAAAAGCTGAGAATTTCATGAGCTTGAAAACAACATCCAGAAGCAAGGGGGAGGGGGGAACTTTTTCTCTTGACTACTCGAGTTTTTACAACAATATGTATATAATAACCAATATTTTTTTATGATAAGTATATGTACGTAATAACCAAATCAAGGTTATCAAAGTATGTCAAGAAGATAACCAATTTTGCTATAGGTGAAGGAAATTCAAAAAAGTAACGTTGCCCTACAAGCAAGGCTCTGCCTTACAACATTCCTTCACTACTAACATGAAAAGAACCATTTATTTAGCCAATATTTTACAAATTTTCTTATCCTACCATAAATTTTGTAGGCAAAGCAGCTTAAGAAGTCCACAAACAATAATATTAAGTCATCAATCAACAAAAAGGTTAAGGTCAGTAATACAAATACAAATTGGCAATTGCAGTTTCCAACACCCACCCCCCCCCCCCCCCCAAAAAAAAAAAAAAAAAAAACAAAATTAACAGAGATTGAGCACCGCAGCCTATTTTACAATACCTTAACTTACTATCAGATTATTTTATGCCAGAAGAGTTACTTCATATTCACAATATTCCAATTCGATCAGGATCATTTATAATCAAAAGTCTTCCAAATGCCTCATCCTACAATAACAACCCAAAACATCTCTTAAAGTATTTTACTATGGCTGCCAAGATTAAATTCGGTACCGTTCTGAAAAAATCCATATACAAAATCCATCCATACACAATGGCCCAAATTATGCACTCAAGCACCAGATACGTCCTTTCACACAGAAACTTAATAGATACTTGCTAGAAATGAGAATGGAGATGAGGCTAGTTGAGACAGTCGTGACTTCCAGCATGAGGAAGTTTGTAGAGAGATCATCTGAGAAAAGAGCGTGCTGAGAATCATAACACAGAACAAAGAACACCAAGGTAAATGCAATTTTGAGAAAGAGAGCCTGAACTTGTGTACAAGAAACTCCACAAATTACAGGTTGTAAACAGTAAAGGATCTATATTTTATATACAAGAATTTAAGTCCTTGGCTTCATTGATGTGAAAATGTACAGGTTTTGGATTCCAATAACTTCCTACATTTTGTTATTTTTCCTGAAGATCTACTACGCGTTCTAGAATAAAGATGTCCTGAAAGCACATAAATGTTAAAATTATAAAATGACAGCACCAATTTACAAGACATATATTTCAAAAGCAGCCTGTTAGAGATATTATGAACCTGCATTCCTTCCACACCGCTGATGCCAACACCAATATCTGCCTCTTGAATCATTCCAACATCATTTGCACCATCGCCAATTGCTAAGGTGGTCTTTCCAGTTCCTTCTTTCACTAATCTTGTTACCTGAAGTCCAAAAATATAATAATCATAAAAGTAAGAATGATATGTATACCTGCTGAAAATTCAATATCAGAAATGAGAGAATTCAGAAAAAATGTTTCACAATGAATAGAAGTATTTTACCAATGCCTTCTGCTTTGGAGAGACTCGACAGCATATCACAGATGCACAATCAACTGCTAAATTCAAGAACTGATGCTTCATATCATTCTCCAACGCATAAGCTAGTGTTTTCCCATCGATTATTAAGGCAAATGCAGCATGGGGGTCTTTTTCAAGCTTAACCATTTGAGAGGCATTGGTGATTTGCATCAAAATGTTCTCCTTTACTGCCTGATTAATAATAACAAACAGAAATTAGTCCTAACATGAATTGAAATACATCCCTGAAATTACATTATACTTCTAAAAACAAGTACCTCTTTGGAATCTTGGGCTAACATGTCTGCGTTTGTTGCTATACATATTTGTTTCATACCCCGTCGAAGCAGACTACATGCAAATCTGCAGCAGGAAATAAGAGTTTTATTTCAGTTATGGAGCATCTTAAAACGCCAAGTCACAAAATAACTAATGATTAAAACAGATCCTTAAACATACCCTATGTTGATTGCAGTTTCCATCTTATCACCTGTAAGGACCCAGATCTTGAGACCAGCTTGTGCTAGTTTATCTATACACTGAGGCACCTGGAGTTGAGATACAGTAACTAAGAAAGGAACCCAGAAAAGAAAAGGTGAAAATAGATTTGATTATTAAATCATTGCTCTATGGTGACCATAATTCCTACTCCTTTCTGTAGTTTGTCCTCCACAGCAGTTGCACCCAGAAGGATCAAATCCCTTTCTATCATATCAGATACCCGTTCAAGCATTGCTTCCCTGTCACCGCTGATAGAAGTTTTTGCTTTAAGAAACTCCTCATTCCAAGCAGAATACTCAGCCTCTTCAAGCTTCCTGTAAGCAAGTGCTAGTGTACGCAACCCAGCTTCCCCATATTCATTCAGATGCCTAGTGGTAGCTTCCTCAAACATTCTTCCATTCTTTGATAAACGATCAAAGATGATGCTGCATAATCCAAACAATGGAAACTGCACTAAATCTCAAAATACAAAGATATAGAGTGAATACAGTCTAGACAAAAGAGATAACCAGAAGAGACGACAACATTTTATAAAGTTCAAACTTTATCTCATTAAAATGTCTGATTTAAGCATAAGATTCAAACAAAGTGAAGACATGAACGGTTCAACAACACCAAAAGGAGCCAAGTGAAGAATCTACATGGGCTAAATCAATTATACAAATGTGCTGCATGATTTCTTTGAATGAAAAATTAAAAGGGTTGAAAATAAAAGGAAGCCTAGAGCCAGACCTGTCTGCGCCTTTGCAAAGCAGAAGAATCTGTCCATCCCCATCCCTGACAATGACAGACATTCGCTTTCTTTTGCTGGTGAAATCCAGCAGATTGAGAAGTTTGAACTCCCTGAAATTTTCCAGAATATACATAATATGCAAAGACACCTATAATCCAAGGTGAAATGAAATCAAACTGAACATGCCCTGACCTTTCAACAGATTCCTGAGCTGAAGGATGCCTTTCACGCACAAATATGCTTGTTTGACTTCTTTTATAATACTCGAAGCCAAGTTCTCTTGCTGCGACAAGAAAAGCTCCTTCATCTGGTGACTCTGCTTCATAATTAAAGCTGCCAGTCTCCTCATTTAGCTCAGGGATTGCAGTGTGACAAACTGCAAGTATCCGGAAGAATAACAAAATAACATCTGCATAAGGTTCTCTAGACCAATTTCCATTCATGATGCGGCTGTCCTCGAAACTAAACCCTTTGACCACAGGTTTCTTATAGTTTTCATTTTTAGAAGTAATGATACTCTCTAACTCGATTTCTGGTGGTCCAAAACTACGCTGGTTGTTAATATCTGCACTATTTCTATGGACGGGGTTGCTTGAAAACTCTGGATCCTGCCCATCAAGGTCCATTGCCATCTGCTTTGCAGCTTCAAGTTCTACTTCACTAGCAGACATGCCATATGCAGTTCCAGCTATGGAGCACTTGAGAAAATCCATCTGGTTGCATGTCAAAGTTCCAGTTTTATCAGAGAGAATTGTGTCAACCTGGCCTAACTCCTCATTTAAATTTGATGTCCGTGCTTGAGCAGGAGTTCCCGTCTCGTCATCATACATGTGTATGTCCTGGTTAATGAATTTTGCTTGCAGGACCTTCACAACCTCAATAGAAACATAGAGTGAGATGGGTATTAGGTATCCATAAAGGATAAGAGCAGTGACCAGATGATAAAATCCAGACAAGCTGGCCCTGCTAGGATCATAAAGACCCTTCTCATCTGGAGGCAAATACCACCAATCCGGCATCTGGAATTTTGTCTTCACAGCAAAGCCTACTGAGCTAATTATTGAGATCAACACAAGGAATGAGAAAAGGATGTAAATGATTTTGTCCATCTGTTTTTCAATCCTGCTTCTCTTCGAAGGAGATTTCGTAGCATTCTGCATGACTTTGCTATCGTGACCGGTAAATATCACTACTCCATACACATAAGCTGTATTCCTAAGCTTTGAATCTCTGAGGAGAATCTGATTGGGATCGAGAGGATATAATTGGCGGTCAATATCAAGATTACCCACAAAACTGTAAAGGTTAGGATTGGGGTCTTCGCATGTAATTGTTCCTGTGAAATTCTTGAAAGCTTCATCATCATCCAGGGGTAAAGTTACCTCCAAAGCTCTTTTAACCTTCAAGTTCGTCTCTCCATCCAAGTTCATAGTCTCCACGTAACAGATCCCATCTTCATAGCTAGAAGACAAAAGAAATAAGTCTGCAGGAAAAAACTGATCCTTTTCTACTTTTACCACGTCTCCGACCTGAATCTTCATCCATGGCTTATAAGCAAATACCCCATTCCCTTTATGAACGCTAGCTTTCCGCAGATTAACCTTCATATCCTGTATAAATCTGCGCCAGTCTTCCATAGCCTCCTTTGCCATACTAAGCCCAACCACAAAGGCCAGAGGAGCAATCATACTGACAGCTGAGAATGGCGTAACAGGTGTGAGCGACAGAATTGCAGCCAGGAGAAAGTAAACATTAGCAACTCGCCGAAATTGCTCAAAAGTTGCCTTGGGTATGAATGTTATGATATTGTATTTTGTAGTTGATATATAATTCGAGCAGTATTTAAGAGGTTTCTTTTGGTGGACACGAGGCTGGTTGCAGTATACTGTTCGTGAATATCCGGGGCCTTGTAATTGATGCGGTCCCTCTGCATCGTCAGGAGTTGGCCTAACACATCCAAATGTGTAAAGGCTACTCCTTCGAAGCTTCGCCCTGATCCTGCCGTGTGCCATTCCTCAGGTTTTGGCTCAATATAGTCGTGACCACCACATAAGGGCCTGTAAGAAAACCAAGAACTCTAGTAATCACCTCATCAATTTTGGTAATTCATTGTGCACATTAAAGTACTCCTGAGATTGAATTCCACAGTCTTGAAGATTATTAGATAAAAACATATAGATTACACGAAATCCAGCAGAGCAATTCACAAATAATAAAGCGACCAAAGTCCTTAAAAAGGAATTTTGGCATTAACACTGATAAACAAGAAATCTAGTAAAATTCAAAATCCTTTATCCTCAGATTTACAAACTACCAACTTTGAGATTCAAATTGAATTTTAGTCAACCATAAATACAAATAGAACAGAGATCCTCAAAATTTTCATACCCATTCTCTGAATTCAAAACCTCAAAGACAGCTACAATTTTTCACATCCAAAATCTTGAAAACAAGGGTGACCCAAAAAAACTCAGAAATTCAAAATTAACAGCTAAAACTCCATGCCCAATTGTACCTTCATCTAATAGTCACATCCTACTCGTCAAAAAATCCTTACAAAGGCAAAACCATACGCATGATCCAGTAAAAATTTAAGAAAATCACCGAAAATCACCGCATTTCCCAGCTAAAGAGAAATACGCATAAAATTACACATACAATACACCTTCAAATTCCCATATAAAATTAAACCCGAATTTTCGACCAATTTTGAAACAAAAAAAAGACTTGACATATACATACTTAAATGCAATGAGCAGAGAAAAAGGGTAACTGGGATCACGAAGGTCGTCGATCTTTTAAGAAGATTGAAACATACCGAGACGTAAAGTGATGAAATAAAAAGAAAAACCAGCTACAGAGTTGCAGAGATCAGCCAAAGAGAGACAAAGATGAATGCCAGTGGGCGTGTATGAGAGAGAGAGAAAAAAAAAAGGGGTTTAAGCAGAAGACGGTCTCTTTCCGTCCGAAGTCTGAACCAATGCCAGTATTTTCCGGGCCCTCTTATTACTCCAGTTTGTAATCTATTTGTATTCTTCGTTAATGTGATTCTTGTGTGATCAACTAATCACTAATAATTATTCTCCCTCCGTTTTATGTTTTTTTTTTCTTTTTTAATTTTTTTAAAAAAACATTAATTAGAGACACTTTTATTCCTAAATAAACAGGCTGTATCATGAATGAATGTGAAACTCAACTAAACGTGGCAAAAAAAAAAGTCGTTCACTTGAAGAAGAACAACCACCAGGAGCAGTGCTCAGCAACGTGGGTCCCATAAAGCCTGACGTGGCATGTATTGCCACGTAAATTAGGACCGTCAATTTGCTTTGCAAATAATTTTAGGGAATTTTAAACTCCCACATTTTATCATTGAATCTCGTACTTTGTTTAGAGCAAGTCAATTCAAATACGAGAGAAAAAAATAATTTATAGGCCGATAAGTTTATGATAAAATTAAATTATGACTTAGATAGAATAAATTAAGACAAACTTAGACTTAATTTTTATATATCCCTCGTGTATGCACATAAGTCATTATTTATTATTTACATAAATTAATTTTCATAATTTAAAGTAAATGATAAAATATTGTTTCCATATGAGGGACTTATATGCCATGTGTTGCACTCTTAAAAATAAGATGTACACAAATGGTAAAACTTAAAGGCGCAAATATTAATGAATGTATATAATAACTAACGGGAAAATAATATACATATCGATAAAATATTTGACAAAATTAAATTGCGACTAATGTGAACGTGTATGTGATAAGATAGAATAAATTTAAGTGAGATATTTCTTAATTCCTATGTATTCCATGTATGCACATATGTCGCAATCATAATTCGATTGAAAACTTTCGCAATATATAACAGGACTTTAATTAACGTGTTATATGTAAGATATTTGGACGAGTTTTTATATGTATATTCTAAGTCCTGAACATATAAATTGACGAGAAGGTCGCGTTTAGCAGCTCAAATTCATACTTACTCTTGGTGTCAAGCAGATTGGCGCCTCAAAAAAATAAATAAAATAGATTAGTGAGTGATATGAGCTTTTTTATGTTGTCCAGTTTTAACTCTCCTTGTCCGAAAATGAGCTTTAGTTTTTCGGTTAATTTTTAAAATAGACTGGTGAGTGATATGATGTTCTAAATTTTCAGTTAGTTTTTCACTAATTAATTAATTAATGTTGTTTTATTGTCAAATTCATTACTCCCCAACTTTGCATGTGGAAATCCAGTAGTAATATCTATCCAATATTTTGAATGAAATTTTGATTTCCACTCCACTGTTGAGAATATATAGAATAGTATACATACTCGACCCCCTTCACAGCTACACTACAAGAAGAAGAAACACAAATTGTTGCAATAACCACCACAATTCTCGAACCAATAATTATTTCTCCCTTTACTTTAGTTTTCTGCCCCACCCAATAATATATACTTCTTTAATTCACTTACTTTTTTTATTTTTAACGTAAAAATATTCACTTTTTAATAATTTTTCTTCGGAATATTTGTTTGAAACTCCAAAATATCATAAAACCTGATATCATAATTTCATTACTATATTAATAATTTATAATTTAAATATTCTCATATTTTACAAATAGAAGTATTTTGTACGACAAAAAGACTAATCTATTGTTGAGTTGGAGAGCGTTTAAAAGAGGGCAGAGGGTGTTCCCAGTCCAGACGATGACATGTAAACGTGTGAGACTGATCATCTGGATTTCGTGGACTAGACCAAGACCTGGACATGGGAGGGGACAGGGAGTAGAGGGGTTATACCTTCCTCCAATTATTGTTGACTTAGTCTTCTACCTACTGATGACATTATTTTTTTATTTACTTTTTTTTTTTTTTAATTCGATAGAAGAACTGAAGACCCGTACGTGAAAATATGTCACTAATTAATCAAATTGTTATTAGAATGATTCAATGCATATTTGTCATTTCAGTTTATAATAATTTTCAATCACTCGAATTAGTTATTGACAAAATATCGATAATGAACGACATAATAGAAAGTTGTGGTTTTACTTTGAATTTTGATCTGATCACGAGTTTGTTAATTTAAATAAAATTTCTTATAATATAAAATAATTTTAAATAATCAATTGTGGATACGTTATTGGTGAGACTGGTATTTATTCTTACAAGGGGTGAGCAACTCAAATTAAAAATAGCTTAATTTTGAAACGTATGTAAAAACATATTTAAGTTAATTATACATCTTACGTATAATATTCTATACAAAATAAAGTTTATGATTATTTTTATAAAAAATGATTATAAATAATTTTAAAATCAAGTTATCAAATATTTTTGTTTTTTAAAATTGATTAAAAACATGTATCACCAATTATAAGTGATCCAAAACAACTTAACAATTTTCAAATTCTGCGTCCAGAAAGCATAAATGACAAATCAACTTATAACACAGGCCCATATTCTTCCTCCACTGTAAATTTCAAAACGAGAGGCACAATTTAGTTTTTAAGTCAATTTGTCAATTCAAAATCAATACGCAATTATTTTAATTTTAGTAGAAACAATTATAAGTATTGTAAATTATCTTAAAAATACTATTAATTATCATATTTATTAAGATTTGCAAATAGACTAAAAAAATTAAAATGTATCTTTATTTTTGGAGCGGAGGAAACATATACTAAGGTTAAAGTGCATAATTAAAATTTCTTAATAGTTTAATAAAATAAGAAACATATATCTAAAAGCATCTATGCTTTTTTATCCCATTCATAGTAATACTTTTTATAAGAGAAAAGAAACTTTAAAATAGACCATTTGATTTATTTATTTTTGAAGTCAATCTAAGTTGTTTCAAAAAATAAGTTAACTCAAAACATTTTCAAATTTAAAATTGTGTAATACATTAATTTTTTTTTATAAATAATTATATTTTATTATTAGTACATTTTAGAAACTTTATAAACTTCTAATTGTATTGATCAAATCAAATGAATTCATATTAATATTGAATTTGAATATAAAATTGATTTTAGAAAGTGAAAATGACTGATATAGAAGTATATTTTAAAACGAGTAGCTTTTATCCCATGAATCATGATAGACGTCAAGCAACTTGCATATATCACCAAAATATTTACTAAAAGGAACCAATTTAACAGAAACAACATACTGCCATACAAGGAACAAAAGGCAACCTTACCAAGCTACTTACACTACGAACAATACCGTTAGACCTGATTTGAAGAAGATGAAGTTGACATCTCAACAACACGCAAAGGCCAATTTCCGCCATTGAGAACAGATATTTCAGATGAAGTTATTTGGGAGTATATTTTTAGAACAGATATATATATATATATATGTGTGTGTGTGTGTGTGTGTGTGTGTGTGTGTGTGTGTATTTTAAATAATTATCGTGGGTTGAGGGCATAGTAACTAATCTCTCAAAATCCCACGTGAACCAATTAGGCTAACGGTACCCTCAGTGCAACAACTACTATATATTATTTGGCTGGGAGTACTTGTAATCCCAAATTAGAAAACATTTAGAAATGTATCTATTTCATTATGTTATTACCAATTCTCATATATTGCTAATTGAAATGGGATTATATAGACGTCTTTTTACTTTTCTGCTCTACAGGGTTGTCTAGCAATTTCTGAAGAGGAACAATATCCTCTAGTCATCATTCTAATCTACAACTTCTGTAGCTCTCACCACAGTCCAGTGATAGGGCAATCCAAGTGCCCTTGTCAAAACTCAAAAGGTGAAAATTAATTATTCACCAGATTATATTAAGTAAAACAAGGTTTAGAGCAAAATCTCTAAATGTACCAATAACTTTTGGACAGGAATAAAGGAGAAATTTATAGGCAAACGTAGTATTGGGAAAATTAACAAAGAGTTGGACAGAAAACAAGTTACTTTCCACCAACCAGGAAAAGAAAATGATGAGAAGCCAACTCCATTTATGCATATGGATTCATCATCTGAGAAGTGATCTTGTAAAATGCTCACGGGCTGTAGCCAAAGCTTGACTTATAGTCTGCAGATTTTAAAGACAAATTTGAGTTCAATTAACAACAAATTTTACAAGAAGAAATTTTGCAAGAAAGCCAATAAGAAGTTAAGCCAGACAGCTTATTTGGGGTTTGGTGCCAGAAGGGCTTTTTTTTTTTGGTGTGTGTATGTGTGTTGGGGGTCAAGAGGAGTGGGGAATCACTTGTGGGTCTAGCGTTGTTTGTGGATCAAAGTGGTCCCAAAGAATAAAAATGTGTGGATTGCTTTTAGACTACCAAGCAATGATATAATATTCCTATATGCAATAGATGCAATATAGATTTTATTGCAGGCTATTCATATTGCTCAAGATGACGGGAGACAAGCCAAAAGGATGTGAGATAGAATACCTGCTCTGACAAAGGTGCCCCATCATCTATGTTATGGCTAGCCACTTTTCCAGCAATAATAGTGCCATCCGTTTCAAGAATCATTCTGCTAGAAATATGATGTGAATGAAAATTTTTCTTGATCATGACAACTTTTAACGAAAAAACTTCAACAAAGAAAAAGGAGAACACCCTGAACAAGTTCAACTGAAGCATAACACAAATTAAGTCCTCTACAGACAACAAAGAGTGATACGATTTGTAAAAGGATCCATCATATGAAAGTTTATCACAAATGCAAGGACTAATGATTCGACAAGTGGGATGAAGCTGGCACACTGGCACACGTATGCCTCAATGCGGCTACTTGAGTTCCATTAAAATTTTCATTTCAAGCTTTTAGCAAGTTTTAGATGAGACATATAACGAAACAATTATGCACTTTGAGCAATAATTTTTAATTCATGAATGCCTTTATTTTTAACACCCATCCTATCTAACCTTTTCCTTTCTAGACAATTCAGCACAAAGGGAAGATATTACATGAAGATACAGACACTATGTTTTTATGAGTGTATCATATAAGAAATTACAAAAATGAGTTAGACGTGTTCATTCAGATGATTTACAAAGAGAGGCTACAGGATTAAAAATTTCAGCCTTGATGCAGTAGATGCCAGCACCCCTCTATCCCAGGTCTCATACGAAGATGAATTTGTGTTTTAAGCAAGAGTTAACCAGGCTGAGATTCACATTACCATGGTATTCCAAAGTTCCAACTTTCAACAAAGGGTATAAGTAGTATATACAACTGCCTAAAGTTCTGCATCTAAACCAAAATTCTGTTCAGCGTAGCCAACACTACCTTGATATGATTAGCATGTATGACATCAAAGAAAATGGTAAAAAGAAAATTCAATACTGTAAACGAGACTTTTTTTTTTCTTTTATTTATTTATTTATTCTTTTTTATTTTATGGATTTTGTCATGTCTTGTGAGTATTTTTGTGCAGTAGCCATTGTTTAATGCAGGTGTAAGGTTAAGCCTCTAACCCAATCCATCCACACCTCCCAGCCCCCTGTGCTTTCTAGTGATTCCAAGACCATAACCCAGAAATGACATTTAAACCATAACTTATTAAACGGTGAGCTAGATAGAATTTTCAAGATGAAGAGCTTGCATGCATCATAATCATTGATATCATGGAAAATATTGAGAATATTGCATAAGAGGCAAATAGTACAATTTTTTTTTTTTCATTTAGCAATTGGGGAGAAAAAGATCATCTATATGAAAAAGAGGCTTATTAGAGTAATAAATGAACGGCATTCTCTAAGAGGGAAGAGATTTCACATGCTCGTGGAAAATAGCCCCATCAGTGCTCAATGCAAAGGGATGCATAAGAAGAAAGTGGTGGAATTAAATAAGACAATAGAAGATAATAGCCAACAACAGCACACAATTGCCCAATACCCATCAAACACACCTGCATCTGTAACGCAAACTACTGATACTGGAGAAAATAATCTACATGATCATTATTTGATGGAAATTTCACAAGTTTATTTTTAAGGGAAGCATACTATGCTTCAGTAACATACGAACCTTTTAGCCAAACAGTTTGTTCAATGGCAATTCATTATACTAATTACATGCATAGTACAACACCTTTAATAAGACGACCAATCTCATGAGTAGAGAATTACTTGATGTCATTTATATTTTTCTTTCATAAACAAAGCATGATAGCTGAAAAGAATTTCTTTTTATTTTTTCAGAAAAAAAATAAATTATCAGCAAGTAACTGAAACAATAAACTTGCAAAGTAAAGAACACTAGAATGGAGAATCAAAGGCTCATATATGTCATATATGTAAAGCGTAACAGTGTAAGAAGTATATTGCCTACCCTCCATCAACAATCTCGTCAAGGCACAAAAGAATCAGATCCAAGTTCTCCAGTGCCTCCCTATGATCAACATTACTCCTGCAGAAATGGCATACTAAATTAGGCAGCATAAAACACACGATGAGATTTCATCACATATAATTAGGTAAAAAGAATAAAGTTCCGAGTCTTCTGACCAACAACCTGAGGAGAAAGTTAACTGCATCAAAGAACCCCTGTAGGACGGCGGATAGTATTAGTTCATTTTCAACATCATCTCCAGTCACAAAGAAGTGCAAATCTTGGACGAACCTATAGACAACAATGTAGTTGTCGAACATTGCTATCTCCGCTGCAAAAGCACATAAATGAAGATGTGTAAATGTATAACAATGATAACTATAAATGATCAAATATCTCATGCAGATGAAATTAACTCATGTTTATGCTCTATTTAACACAATCATAGCATTTTTTATAACAGGCCATGGAAACCTGAGTCAGAAATCAAATTACTAAATGGCAACACTCAAAACATATCCTAAATTAAGTTTGAGTAGAGATGAACATCTAGTGAGTTATGATTAACATCAAGTAGTATACCTTCTGTTCTAGCATTCGTCTTTTGAGTTTTAGTAAACAAAGACTTTTCAAAAGCTAACTTTGCGTTATTTGTTGGCCAATCAGCTGAATAGTACTTAACTGCTACACGCTTTCCTTCAGAGTCCAGAAGAAGAATGTTTTTGATGCTTGGGCAGGTCTCCTATAAATCCCAGTCACAACAACATAATAAAGAATCAATTGCAGTGCTGAATGCAATTTCGAGATCCAAACAATCATATTATCAATCATAATCCAGACTCTCCAGAGTTCATGCAAAAGAATTAAAGGCTGACTACTTCACTGAAAAACACATTCATATATCTCCAACGAGAGTCAGTGGATGCTTTTTGATCAACATAACACAATTAAGCCAGAAATTATTAATTCACTCCACAATCCAAAGGAAGCACTCCCCTTCAAGAAAAAAAAAAGGTAAAAAAACACACTAAATACTAAGAGTGGAGCGCAAATATAAACAGCTAGGTACATTTGTCAGTTTAATATATAAATCTAAAATCACACACAACAGGGAATCTATACATGAACTTCGCCTTTCATCATTTTCGGTGGGGCAATTAGCTAAATGTGGAGTGTATTTAACTTTTCCCAACATAATCACCTATATATATATATCTAAATATATATATATATATATATATACACACACAAAAAAAAGAAAAAAAAAAGGGCACACACGTAATGTAAGAACTAAGAATGCAAATACAAAATGTGTGCATGTAACACAATAATAAGTCCCGGTGGACAAATTAGCCTGACCTCACCTAAAATATACATTGATTTGCAATAAACTGTGATCTAATTGTTAGAACTAGAGCGATTCATGGAAGAAACCAGATCTTATATGCTAACACAAATTACTAACGCCAAACATTTATTATTATTCCAAAATGCGATAGGTATTGGATCTAGCAGATAACTGTATATCAACTTCGAGCATTGAACTGCAGAAACTGAAGACCGCATGAATTGAAATTTATGAGAGATAAATTCCATAAATTAGAGAGATTAGAGAGGGAGAGAAACATACTCGATAAAAGTTCGCCATTGACACGCAGAGCAATACGAATAACAGACAATACCGGTTGCTTTGGTCGAGACTCGAGAGCTTTAATAGGTTGGGTATGTTGTCTTAGTGGGCTAACTAATTTGAAGCCCAAACTAGTCCTGGGCCATGCTTACCTTGGTTTGTAAGTAGAGTTACTATGGATCACATTTTATGCGCTACACTAATACTCATCTCGATTCCAAAATATTTTGTACCGAGTCTTTTATTTTTGGTCTGGCAAGCGCATTATATAATACATACTCATTGTGTTCCAAACATAGGAACCTCATTTTAATTGTACTCAAGGTTTTGAGTAAGAGTGTAAATGAATCGAGTCGAGTCGAGTATTGAGTTGTTCAGATTTGGTTCACAAAATTAATTGAATATAAAATAAAGTTTGATTGAGGCTCGTTTAGCTACTGAGTCGAGTCCGAGTAGTTTGAACTTTTCGAACGAATATGATCCGAGTATTAATAAAAAATTACAATTTGAGAAGGTTTGAGTAATTTGTCGAATTTTAAAATTTGCTCATATTTGAATCATTTATATTTCGAGTTGAACTCGAATCGAACTTTTAGTTGAGCATGAATCGAGAGCCCGAACTGTTTGCTCATTTTACAGCCTTAGTTTTGAGTTCAAAATTAATTTTAGTGAACACAATTGTAAATACTATAAAACTATGAAAAATATTATTAACTATGAAATTTGTTGTACCAAACTTAAATTAACTTAATTTTGGGCCTCTTGAATGAGACTCTTATTTTAAATAAAAAGGTAATAATATACTCTGCATTAGAATAACTTCGAAAAAATCCTACTATTTTTATATTTATATTGAGAAAGAGAGGTACCCTACTAGTTAATACTGCATTAGGGAATGTACCTATATTTGTATAACATGTGAAGCGGAAGATATATGCTCTGATGCAAGTGTATTAAATTAATAATTCAGTCATCAGATATTTCAATTAAAAATGCACTCCCAATGGCCTTTGAAAACGGGAGGTAGGAGTAACAGAGGCTCCTTCTATCCAGATATGGAAGTTATATTTAGTGTTTTTATTTATTTAACACATATATGGAGAATTAGCAATAAATAATTGGAAAATAGAAAATAATTCTAAAAGAAATAACGAACGATGATGATATTCAAGGTTGACTTTAGAAAGAAGAGGTTTGAGTAGGAATATTGAATGGGCTACAAGCCCCAATTTTAAGTCTCCAATCTAATAAACATATACTATATTAAATCGCATTGGCCTGAGCCCAATTACTAAAGGCCTGAGTGTAGTAACTGTCCGAACGAAAGTGAACAATTAAAGCGCACACGTCAAAGTCGTGTTAGGAGGTTTCTTTGATAACTGCTGCTGCATATGAATTAATTTTATTTAAGGACCTCAACTAGAAGAAGAGCCTTCGCCCTAAACGGGCCGCTAAACCCAATGTATAAGGACCAAAATTGGGACTTGAATTGCATAGCCCCCCGCTAACAACTCCCCTCCTGTATATAGTAGGGCCGAGACACACGTTGTGTTGCATGTGTAATTCATATATTGCATGTAATTAATTTTAAAAATTAAAAATTAATTTTGAGGATAAAATAAAAATTTTGTTAAATTTGTGGGGTAAAATATGTAAACTTTTAAATTTAAGAACTGAATTTTAGAAATAAATTTAATCAGACCAAAGAGACCAAGCTAGGCGCCTGCATTATATTTAGAGATGTATATTCCTCGAGTAAAAACTACTCCCCTCATTTCTTTTATCTGTCATTTTAGAAAATGAAATTTATTTATTTTTTATTTGGACATCAGAATTTTTAAAAGCAAAAAGTAAGGAAGAAAAAAAGAAAAAGAAAAAGCGACTACCTACCAACCAACAAAACTAAAACCAAAAAGAAAGAGAGAAGATGATCCATTCACTGAACCTATATAAATATATTAATATATTATTGTCTCTGTTTTAAATTATAAGATTAATATTGACTTTATAAAAGTTAGTATGAGATATTTTAAAATTTAAAATAGACATAATTCTTTTAAGTTTTGAAAACAATTAATCTAATAACTAGTAGTATTTTTTAGGCGGTTTATAATATTCATAATTATATTGACATAAATTAAATGAATTTATATCAATTTTAAATTTAAAAATATTTGAAATTGACTTTTAAAAAATTCAATATTAATCTTATAATTTGGAAGGGAGTGAGTACAATTTTTAAAACTTCTTAAATCAAGAGAAATTGACAATATGCCTAATTTAATTTTTAATATGATATCCAAGTTTGGATTTTGAGGCATGCCAAAATGGCCAAAAAAAAAAACAATACCTTTAAAGAACATTAAAATTGAAAAAAAAAAAAAAAAAAAACCAGCCGTTTATAAATGGACACTGACAATCCGTAAAATATGTCCAAGTGCTTAGGGGATTGGCGGGAAGTCAATAGTATTCCCTCATTTCTGTTACTCGTATTATAAAAGTACCTTAATTTATTTATTAATTTGACTATTTCTCTGAATATCTGGCAATATGTATATCGAAAATAAAATAAAACAGTGGTTTGAACCCTTCAAGTTCAAAAGACAGCCGTGGTGGTTACAAGCAGAAATTGGAAAAACGGTACTTGGTTGGTCGATTTTCCTCACCTTATTAATTTCCATTCAAACATACGTAAATACCTATAATACCCATTTCGTTTCATGGGAACCAAAATTTTCCCCAAAGACCATTTTCTTTTCTACAACGTTTTTGAAGGTACTAACCAGTCTCACGTTTCGTTTCAGTGGGGGTGGGCCCTCCTTTTTCATTCTTCTAATTCTGTTTCCTTCTGCGTTGGGTATATAAAGAAGGGGCAGGGCAGTCATGAGATTGATTGATAGACATATATCTCAGTTTGTTAATTGATTTGTCTTTTTCAGAGAGAGAGAGAGAGAGAGCAACTGGAGGGAAAAAAAACGCTTTGTTTTGGAATATATATAGCCTAGGTATGAACTTAACTAGGCATCATGGTTTCTATCTAATTAATATATCTCCTGCTTGTTACATGACATGTGCAGTGTTATTGTATTTCTTTATGTTCAATCATCAAACTAATAAAGTAGAGGATGATCATGATTTCCACCTTTAAAATGTGTGCCAATTCAGTTTGTCATGGTCATACACAAACTCATCTAGAAATGAATTGGGTGTTTTTGTTGCATGTTGTGAATCTAGCTGGCTATAAATTGATTTTTTTTGCAAATCTTGTTGAGCAGATTCATTGATTGAAGTCATATATATAGATAGCATTGCTTGTACTGATGGGAGTAAGTTATTATGGCAAGAAGTCGAGTCTGGAAGAATGTCCAAGCTTCAAGAAGTGGGAACCGGAAAAGCTCAGACTAGAAACAAGTTTGTCTTTCAAGAATTTTATTCTGAATGGTGTCAGTTCCGCTAATAGCTATGGAGATGAACTCGTTCATAGCATAAACGCTGTAAAATCTCTTTCGGAACCCCCAATTTATTTCACTCCAAGACCAGCTAGTGAGCTCGATGCAGCTGCGCTAAAACTGCAGAAAGTCTATAAGAGTTACAGAACTAGGAGAAACCTTGCAGATTGTGCTGTTGTAGTCGAGGAGCTCTGGTTTGTTCTCTTTTAATATTAACTCTCTGTTTTTCGTAGTTATGTCTTTACGGATACTGATATAGTCTGACATTTTCTGCATCTGGATTTTCTTGTTTAATTCACTAGTTAAATTAAAATTCTGTAGGTGGAAGGCTTCAGATTTTGCAGCTTTGAAGCGGAGCTCCATATCCTTCTTTAGTGTTGAGAAACCAGAAAGTGCGGTTTCGCGATGGGCACGGGCTAGGACCAGGGTAGCTAAGGTATGTGTATCTATTCGATCTACATGTAATACTAACTCCCAATGTTTGTATTGTTGGACCAAGGATTTGGACAAATAATTTCCACGCATTTTTCAAAGTTGTATATCCTACTTCTTTATTCAAAAGTACATTTTCTTGATACATTTAATATCAATATTTGAATTTGACCTGGACAAAAAAGGTGACAAGGACTGATACAATACCTCTTCTCTGTAACTTATCTTAGTTTTACCTTATTGAATATAATAAATATCACGGTGTTTGTGCTTGTAGGTGGGAAAGGGTTTGTGCAAGAATGAGAAGGCTCAAAAGCTGGCTCTTAGACATTGGCTTGAAGCTGTGAGTAAAATCACCTACTCGTAATATTTTTCTTCGGGTCAAATTGATTTTTATAAACTTGTGGTCTTATGTCCAATTGCCAGTCAAGCTTTTGCTAACATGATCTCTCTTCAATCCAAAAGATAATGTCATTTTCAAGTTTCAAAAGCCTTGTCAATTCATGCACGTTAATATACTTATTCAACTGAAAGGAAAAAAATTGTGCTTGTGCTAATTATTTGGCTAATGTTTGACAGATTGATCCACGCCATCGATATGGACACAATTTAAACTTGTACTACGATGTATGGTTTATTAGTCAGAGCCGGCAACCATTCTTTTACTGGTAAATTCTATACCAAAAGAATATTTAGACAAATGTTTCATGTGTTCATTTTAAGTGGAAGTTTTTCTTCTTTTTTTTCCTTCTTATATATATATATATATATATATATATATTAAATCCCTCCGTTGAAAAAAATGAAGGTTGGATGTTGGAGATGGTAGAGAAGTAAATCTTGAAAAGTGCCCGAGGACAAATCTTCAGCGGCAATGCATCAGATATCTTGGACCAGTAAGTTTTTCAATTGATGCTACGTGGTTATGAATTGGGGAATGTTTTATGCTAGAGGTTTCATGATTATCTAATAATTTGATCCATATTGCTTTATAGATAGAGAGGACAGAGTATGAGGTGATTATAGAGAATGGAAAACTTGTCTACAAACAAACTGGGGCGTTTTTGAGTACTGTTGAGGGCTCTAAGTGGATATTTGTCCTCAGTACATCAAGAAATTTGTATGTTGGGGAAAAGAAGAAAGGCCATTTTCAGCATTCTAGTTTTCTAGCTGGTGGTGCTACCACTGCAGCTGGACGAATGGTCGCTCATAATGGAGTACTCAAGGTGTGTCACATGTATAAGACAAGCATTGAAAATGCAAATCAACCTATTATGCATATAAATTATTCATACATTCACACATTTTCACAGTATATTCTTCACAATCTACTTAGATTTGGTTTTGAAGTGTCTATTAATTAAGGCGATTTAGATTTTTCTCAAACTGACTACCCTTAAACAATGGGCATTAGGAAACCATATTTAGTGGATAGTATAATAAGATATACTACATTCTTTGGATCTACTATGCAGCAGAGGCCAGGGTTGAACACCAATCAGTTTGAACTAATAAAAGAAAAAGGAACTGGAAGAACGATGCGAGTTCTGACATGAGTTGAATGAGGCAACATGTTCGGTCTTTTCTTTCAGAATATAGAGTGGGGAGACCAAGTCAGTTGGTTGCCTCTGCGTGCGGTCCAGTTTCTATGTTAATTTCTGAATGTTCTATTTTCCTAAAATTGGCAGGCTATATGGCCATACAGTGGTCACTATCACCCAACAGAAGAGAATTTCATGGAATTCATTAGTTTCCTTAAGGAGCACCATGTTGACTTGAGCAATGTCAAGGTTATTACCTAGACTTTAAAGGTCATTTATAAATGAAAAAAATACAATGGGACTTCTATGTACTCAATACTAATTAGTACGTATCTTTGTGGTTGTTTGGTGCAGAGATGTGCAATAGACGACGACGATCCATTCTTAAAACTTAACATTATCGAGGATCCAAAGTCCGAGTTTCTAAGGATTCCCTCTTCAGAAAATATGCAATCTGGTAACGAGGAATCGGGTGGCAACAAGAGTATGACTAGTATCAATGTTGGCAGTACTTGTTGGGGCAATGGAAAAACACCAGTTTTTGAGTTGCGGAGACCCCTATCGTCGAAATGGACTACAGGGGCAGGTCCTCGGATAGGTTGTGTAAGGGAATACCCAACAGAGCTACAATTTCAAGCACTTGAACAAGTCAATCTATCTCCAAGAGTCATGGCTGGACCACCTTCTACAAGCTGTGGTCCTATACCTTCACCAAGACCAAGCCCGAGAATACATCTTTCTTCAAGGGTTGCCAACATTGGCCTCCCTAGCCCAAGGCTGCTTTTTCCCACTACTAACTAAAAACTTTTTTCTACTGCTGACAGAGTTTTGTCATAAGCAGGAGTTAACTAGGATCACTAGCATCATTTTTACAGCTCAAGGATTTTTATTTTTTCATGCCTCTCCATGGCTCAATATTGATAGTAGCTTTTCTTCTTGACCTTGAATTTTGTAGGTCACTTATAGTTTGCCTTTTGTATCTAAATTAATCTTACAGCAACATCTCTTTATCGTCTCTGTGGAGAGGCTATTCGTTTGGTGTAAATATTCTTAAATACTACTACTCGCATAGATGAAAATAATATGGTGATACCAAATCATCTCATACTCGTTACTATAAGTATCTTGGATAAAAAGAAGCTCATGGAATCGTCTCTTTGTATGGCTGTGTGGGGTCATGAATTTATTTATAGTCTTTGTTCAAGAATTAATAGGGAATGAATGACTATTCCCATATGCATCAGTTTGAATTTTGAACAAAAGAAGTATATTAACAACTTCTGCAACTTAAATAAACTGTATGAAGGAACAATTAATGACAGAAGACTTTGAGACCAAGGACCAAGGGGTTTCCCAATAATAAGAGAGAAAGAGTATTTGTCCCGTCTTATGGCAGTATCATACTCCTTTCTGTCAATATTTTTTAGTATTTGTAATTGTAATCTATAAGATATTTTTAATTTTAAAATAATGTCGTCTCATTTAACTTTAAATATTAAAGTTACAATAATAATAATTGTAAGATTTATTATTTATTTTTTTAAAAAAATAAATGAATTCAAGTCAATTTTAAACTTAAAAAATTCTAACATTTAATTTTATATCTTCAATGTATGACAGTGTTTATTTTTCTTTTTCTTTTTTCAACGGTCAATCTAAACAGTGGCAGTGAAATGCGGTGCAGTATATCTATCTATTATATAATGGAAGAGTAGTGAAAATAATTGTCTCTCTTAAAACTCTGCCACAATTAAACTCTTTCTCTCTAATTATTTTATCCTTAAAATTTCTCTTATATATTTTTACCCATATTTTGTAAAATCTATATTTTTTAATCCCACATACAAAGTGTGTAAGGTAAATTGAGGTAGAGGCATATCCGGTCCCGTGCAGCCGTGTCGTAGACTCGCTGCTTTTCCACAATTTAAAAGATGAATAATGCAAGAGACACAAACTATTTTACAAACATTTTATAAACTTGCTGATGTGACACTGTTGTATTGGTGATAATGTTGTAGTGGGGAGGTGTTTTTTTTAACTATCACTAATACAACAGTGCCACATCAACAAGTTTGTAAATGTTTGTAAAATGTTTGTAAAATAGTTTGTGTCTTTTGCATTATATCTATTAGTTAAGATAGGCAAGTGACAGTCGTCTGCCTATGTCTATCAGTAGTAGTAGCATTTGGGGGCTCGAGTATTATTAGTTTAATTGAAATCAAACAATGGTACAATTAATTAGTTAATTAATTAATATAAGCATGTAGTAAGTAGTAGTATGTCACAAGAGTCATTTATACCCGTTACAACCTTTTTCAGTTCTCTACGATTTTCAAATTTCAAACGCCAAAACCCTCCCAACTCCCAATTAAAAAAGCCCTCCGCTCCTTTCCCCTCTCAAATTTTATACAACTCTGAGAGAGAACAGAAAGTCTTTCTTTCTGAAAGCAAATGGGTGCTTCAGGAAAATGGATTAGTACATCATTGATCGGTCTCAAAAAGACCCAAACACCACCCGACCACCCTGCTGCGGTAATTAAGCGTCATCTTTTATTTATTTATTTAATTTTCATTCGTCTTAATTACCATCAACCTGTTTTATTTACTGATTTTTTTTTTTTTGAATTTGCAGGAGAAGTTGGGTACCGGTAAGAGTAGAAAATGGAAGCTTTGGAGGAGTTCTTCTTCCGGCGGGTTTACGACGTCGTCAAAGGGTACGACCAAAGTAGCAGGCCGTTTGTCTGATTCTTCATACATGGCTGCCATGGCCACAGTTCTTCGAGCCCCGGCTAGAGATTTCATGGTCGTAAGGCAAGAATGGGCTGCAATTCGAATCCAAACTGTCTTTCGGGCTTTCCTGGTAAGTAAGTCGGGTTCCTCTACAATGTACCTATTTCCAATTTACTGTTTCTAAGTGTATTTGATAACTGTATTATTGTCCTGTTAGCAAACTCTAGTGATTACTTATCTATGCATGCGAATTAAAATTATTGTTTGGTGATAATACACTAACATAGTGTAATTTAAGGTGTAAATTGGAAGGTCATATTTCATCCCAAAACAACTTTGTCAATAAACAAGCTTCTTGAGAAACTAAAGCAAGGGGGGAAAATGATTATGGAGTGTGTAATTGTTTTTTATTAATGTCCTATTCTCTGCTGACTTTTCAATTGAGCAGAATCATGGAATTGGGAGTTTGTTAAAAATCCAAAATGCTTGACAGAATAGTAATGTCTGAAAATCATCAATTTTAATACGTAAGAAAGTAGTGCTGGAAATAGAACCCCCCAAGTATGCTAGAGTTTTTCTAGGAAAAATGTTTGTGCTTAAAATGGTGTAGAAAACATGATAGCTGGAAAACTATCCCAGTTAAGAATTTCCATAGTACGAAACTAATGTGTGTGTGTGGGTATGTTAACTTTGTTCAAAGTTTTTCATTTACATAAAATAGCAATGATGAATAAATGTGTCTTTTTCTATATGATTAGCTTTGTCTTTGCTAATTTGAGTTTATGTTATTATTGAAGGCAAGACAAGCTTTGAGGGCCTTGAAAGCATTGGTGAGGCTTCAGGCTATAGTTCGCGGACGGCAGGTTAGGAAGCAAGCTGCTGTGACACTAAGGTGCATGCAGGCTCTTGTTCGAGTGCAGACTCGAGTCAGAGCTCAATGTAATGGTGCTTCCTCAGAAGGACAGACTGTAGAGGATGGATTGGACCAACATGATCCCATTAAGCAGGTTGAGGTATAATTATTAATTGTTTGTCCAATACACATAAGCAGAAAAATTTTATATGGATGTTACATTTCCCAGTCAAATTTCAGAAAATTAAGAAGTGTATCAATCAATTACCTTGGCAATAAACAGGGTGGATGGTGTGATAGTCATGGAACAATGGAGCAAGTGAGAGCACAGCTACAAATGAAGCAAGAAGGAGCAATGAAGAGGGAGAGAGCTATTACCTATGCCCTTTCTCAACAGGTAATGAGTGAATATTCATTCGATTGTGTTCTTTTGTATATTGTTTATGGTAATAGATTTGAACTATTTTTATTCCAGCAACTTAGAGCAAACCCCAGTTTAAATCCAAGAAAAAACAAGGTTTTAGCCTCGCATAAGTTTGATAAGAACAACTCTGGTTCGAGCTGGTTAAAAGGCTGGATGGCAACCAAGCCATGGGAGGGTATGGAAGAATTATCAGAGATGACACCAGTTTCTAAGGTAAAAGAAGATTCCAGTGTTACATCTTGGTCAAATTCTTCTGAACATGATTTAGTTAAAATCAGACGGAACAACATCTCAACTAGGATTTCTACTAGAACTCCTGTAATTGGTACAATTGCGCGGTCAACTTCGGATCCATGTTCTGAATTTGTCTATGATGAGAGCACGTCTTCAAATTCATCCGCATCCACTTTTGGTACTCCAGGGTCTAGCAACAACACTCTAGCAGAGGGTAATAGTGCGAAACGAAGCTACATGAATCTAACAGAGTCGATTAAGGCCAAGCAGAGAGGTTCCAATTATTTGTCTCATTCAATCGAGAATCTTCAGTTTCATAAGAAACCAAGTCCACTTTCTAAAGGATTAGCAAGGAGGAGTGCTGATTGTGATCTTTATTATTATTCAGTTGATTTGGGCAAGGATTTGTACCCACCCTTGCATATGGATAGATATGGTGGACTAAACAGGTAGGTAGGCGTGTGAATGGAAGGGAAGGACATTCCTTGTTATGATTACAATGCTAGGCTACTTTTTGGTGCTTTGTTTTTATGAGTTTATAACACTATGTTGCCTTGTGTGACTCTGGAATTGCACTAGCCAGCTAAAAGGATCCATCCCAAAGAACCGGAACGAGTTTCCAAGAAAGTCAGTTGAGATGTGGATCTTATGGTTGGGGTGTCCAAGAGTGATGCTTACGAATTTACATGTTCAAACGATGTTGACATTATTGAGGATTGGTTGAGATATGATTTTCTAGTTTTCTCATAGATCTTCTTTAGCCCTTAGAAAAAGAGAGAGAAAGAAATCAATTATGTTCTGCTATTGTTAAACATTTTTCATGTTTTTCCATACTTGACGTGAAGATGCAGTTAATTTCGAATATACACAATTTTCATTTTCATATATAGTTGATGGTTTTCCTTTTTCCATGTGGGGTTTGTGTGTTTTATCTGTTTTAAACAGCTCTTACAGATCTACCTACTTATGCATCACTTCTGGTCTTAACAAGTTTAATTGAGACTTGAAGTAGCATCATCAATTAATGGTTATGTCATACTTGCATAATTTATTAGACTTTTTGGTGTGTGTTTTTTTCTTTTATGCGTATTTAATTAGCTAGTTTGTTGATCAGAAGACATTTTACTGTTAAAGTTTCCACATATTAATCAAACAAGTAATTGGAAAAAAAGAAATATTTATACTCTGTATTTATTATGTAAGTGTGTTTTAGATAAATCTTAAATAAAAAAGATAAATAGGACTTTTATTTTATGAATGAGGGAATAGGGATGGTGTATTAGTTAATTATATAGGTGAAACTGAAATAAATAAAACTAAATAATGATGATCACCAACAAGCAGTCTCCTCCTCTATGGTGACTACATTCACGCTTAGATTAGAGAAGGAGTACAAAGCATGGCCATTATCATAGATGTTTCCTAAACCACCTAATTATGAGTACAATTTAAATGATTCATAGAAAATTGTGGTTACTATCCAAATCCCTTTTACTTTCTTTTAACTTCACCCCCCCTCCCCCCTCTTTCAGTTGAACATGTTGCAGTACTTTTAAATAGACCACACAATGAAATGGTTCACAGGTCAATTTTCTTATACAGCCAAGAAGATACCTTGAGCATAGAGGGAGAATCCCTTATATATATATAGTGCATGGATTACATCAGCGTGATTCTAAGCATTTGTATTTGGAGATCATGGAATATGACAAAGGCCGTAATACTTTGGGTCTATTTGGTTTGGAGTCGGAGAAATGAAATGAGCATTTCAATGGAATGAATTATATATTAAAAGAAATACTTATTTTATCAAGATAAGTAAAAATCGATCATTTTATTCTAATCGACAAATTTAAAAAAAAAAATTCGATCAATTAAAATCGCATAATTTCTCATTCTAACCAAACATAGGAATAGAAATGCCTACTTCATTTCATTCTCATTCTCATTACAATGTTGTAACCAAATAGACTATTTAAGATTAAAGAAAATATAAATACACAACAATAATGTTAAGAAAAAACAAAAGAAATGTCGTCATTATATATTTGGAACTTAGCTAGGGAGAAAATGCCGTTGTGGGATTTCTATAGTATGTTTATATATATATATATATATATATATATATATTTTCTTTTTACATATATATGAATACATATATTTCTCTTAAAAATGAACTTTGTGGATTTGTTTCATTGTTTTATGGAGGCCATATATACAATTTTGGTCTTTTAGTATTGTGAAATTTTGAATACACTTTACATATGAGTATGTATGACTAGGATTATTGATGAGATCAGTTTGTTTCCACAATTGTGGCAGCTGTTTTGATTCATTAGGGACCGGACCAATTTTACAGTGACCTTTTTTTTTATTTACTTCTTAGCTGTCAATTAAAGGTCTTGTTGGGTTTTAAATTATAACTAAAAATGTTGAGCTTTGCCTTCTGATTTGATTTCATAGCTGCCTCTAGTTTTTAGTACTATTGTTACTTTTTTTTCACTTTTGCCAGCTATGTTCAACTGAAAAAGGAATCTAATTCCACTTGCATCATCTTCATACTCCCTCCCTCACTTAAAATTACAAAGAATTAAAGTATGATGAGTATTTATCAAGAAATTTAGTTTTAATTCTCATGGTAAACAGAAATTAGAGATAAAATAATATATAATTCCATTCATTCATTTTAATTCAGTTAAATTCATGCATGAATTAAAGCCATAGATCTTTTAGTTATTTAATATATCCTGCAGGAGGAGTGAATATATAATTGATAAGAATGGCCGGGTGCATGGGCAATTTCAAATTTTTATTTTTATTTTTTTGGACATGGGCAATTTCAATTTGGAAAAAACTAAATTTACCCCCGAGATTTTGACTGAAAATGACCCATACCAAAGCCTATCATCTCTTGACAGAATTTCATGCCTATTCTCTTTACATATTTCATGTACTTTCATGGATTCCTCCATAAGTATGGAAAAAACAAAACTCAGCCATAGCTACTGTCCTGGGATGGCTCAACAAATAAAGCAAAAGGACTTTGATGCCATTAATTGTTGCATGTGCAAACATTAAATTAAGAATCCTGTTTTGATCCTATTTCTTCCATCACAAGCATTACATACATTGGTCCTCCTTCCGATCCGAAGCAAGAATATATATATATATATATATATATATATATATATTTAAAAATTGTAACTTCAGGTCGATTCTTAGCTAGCTACCAGCAAAAAAAACAAAAAAAAACAAAAAACAAAAAGAGCACTTCGTATATATAGTTACTATACCAATAAAATTGTTTCAATTATTTGAGGATAAATTAAAAAGATGCTTTTCTAGTTCTGGCTAGTTTTCCTTATGCTTGCACATTTTCAATATCTTTATTTAGACATCTGATCTAATTTATTTTTTGTGTTGCGTAACATCACAATATTCAAAAGATTTGATACAATTCATTAATTATTGGCTGCAGGGCTTTGCTCTAATTAAGAGGATAAATAGTACAATCATGGTGATGTATTAATTTTTCTTCTTATTTAATTTAATTTTAGCTAGCTAGGGTTTTATTAATACATATGCATGTAACGTAAAAAATAATAATAAATTAAATTAACATCATGTTACTGCTGCATGAAGTAGTAGAATGCTACGTACAAATAATAAGATGAGTGAGTCACTGTTGTTATATATATTGACAAGATTATTATTTATATATATATATATATGTATAATTGTTGCCTTAGATTTTTCCATCTCCTTTAGTTAATTATTCTTTTCCTTAGAAAAGTGAATGAATTGTCTAAAAAGAGTTTTGACATAATAAGTTACGGGGTACCTGTCATTATTTGCTTAGAATAAAATCAAACCATCCTTCTAGTTGTAGCTTCTGAAACGGACCGTGCAGACGTTTATCATCCGTCATTATCATATCATGTTTCTTGGGTAACATGTGATAATCATTAGGCCAAACATTATATTAATCAATTAAGCAACACAAATCAAATCATCTACCACTCTTAAGTCAAACAAGCCATTCATTTAGCGCGATAAATCAGCTGATTTCTTTCCCTGATCAAAATTGACATGCATGATGACGAATTCATAATATATATGTACTGGTATATACCTGGTGGCCTTGTGTTGTACTTGTATCATCTATAAAGCTCTCAACTAGCGATATACTGGATACTTGATACAGAATTGGTCACTGACTTTGTAGCGGAACTGTACAATCAATTCCACATCAATTCACCATCAGTGTAAGAGCGCACACATGTGACCTGAATACGCCGGGTCTTTGGGAATTCTTCAAGCTTTAGCAGATATGGTACAAAATTACTTTTCAAAGAGAATTTTCTTCCATCGAGAGGAGACACTTGTTTATTCAGTATCGGACCATCCGTACTGAGTCTTTTAAGAACCTTGTTTGACTCTAATATTACTCCACCATGCTAGAACTAAACGTGGGAGTATAATCTTACTCTTTGTGAACCCTTTGTGGGCCCAAGTGCATATTAGGGTTTACATGACCTAATTGAATTAAATGTACAAATTAGGGTTCATGTGACCTAATTAAATGTACAAATTAGGATTTACAAAAACCTAATTAAATGCGCTAGACCCAAGGAAGTCTCTACGTGTTCCAAGGCAGAAGACTCGTGGATGCGACCCGTTTTGGGAATTGATTGAGGGATTGAATTGGTGGCTAGAAGAACAGGGCAATTTGGGCATTACTTTGATGATTAAATGACATTTCTGAAATTTTCCCTATAAAACATGACTAAAGGGTATTTCTGAAATTTTCCTTAAAACATGTGTCTGGTATGTGACTATTTCCCAGCCAAGCTCTATAAATAGTCCCTCTATTCTAAGAAAAGGGGATCGCTCTCAAGACATTACACTTAGACTCTTGGAAGCTCATTACACTTGGAACACTCTCCTAACTCGAAGACTCAAGAAGGCTCTTGGAATCCCTGCTACCCTAACCCGGTTTTCGGATTCTAAGAGTTCTGCCACGTGTCATTGGAGTAATCGCACACCTGTTCTTCTCCCCTCGTCAATCAATCAATCAATTTCGTGCTCTTCGTGGATTTCTCTCCTCTCCAGCCAACACGAAACCTTAATCCTAACAAGGCGTAATTTCCTTGCCCACACCCTTCATCTGAGCAGCTTTTCAGTGCCATCTTGAGTCCGCTCCATTCGACATAAATTATACTTAACCGCGTAGTGACAAACGCTTGAGTGTTACTCTTGTACTCCACCCGACTCAACTCTATTTGCTCCACCGCATGGAGAGAGTAACACACGGCTTTCAAATGCTCCACCATGAAGTACCACCCTAATACTTGAGTCCATCAAACTATGAGCATTGGTACCACCTTGTAGTGGAATTGTACGATTCATTTCACATAAATTCATCACCAGTGTAACGCACACCTGCATGTACTATAAACTGACTCAATAAGCATGTTGTATCACCTCCTTTATCCAAAAGGTTAACATATTAGGTTGAGATTCCACCACACTTAATAATCTATCTAAACTCTTGAATTTATCTGATGTGAGATTCATATGAAATATGCCAACAAACTTAATTTAAATGCAAGTCTTTAGAAATTTTCCAATAACTGAAGTTTTCAACCTATACATAAACATTGTTGAGGTGCGCGTGATAATAAAGTTTCACATATATTGGATCATAAAAGAAAAAGATTGATGACATATATGTTTTGGTGGACCATAGACCTAATAAGTTAATTTTTTGAATCAAGATCATGTGATTTCCGATGCCCATATATGGGCCGGATATTCTCAACAACATTCACATATATACACATACGTATATACATATATTTGCATTAAATATCATTTAATTTCTGAGAGTAAAAGTCCCGAGCAAGAGTCCCGAAAATTAGTACAAACGCATTCACATATATACGCACATACACATATATTTGCGTTGGATGTCATTTAATTTCTGAGACTAATAAAAGTCTAGAGTAAGAGTCCTGAAAATTAGTACAAACACATTCAAGAACTCTTATCCTAAAAAGTTACATGGCATCTAACCCTAACTAATGATATATTTTCTATATATATATATATATTGTAAAATTTTGTACAGAGTATAGAATATTTACGATAGTTAAAAAAAACACTTACCCCTATCTTTGTTCTTACCTTCTTCCTCTCTTAGGTTTAGGAGAATTTCGCTGTGTTCATACATGCACCTAGATGGTAAGTTGCAAACAACAATTAATTGATGAAACTAATTAATTAAGGGTGGCCTTCTTTAATTTAGGTTTTTTCTTTCTTAAAGATGAAACTGCTCATTTCTGTCAGCAGCTTCATTTTCTGTTAATTAATTAAGTTGCCTAACTAAGGAAGTAGCAGTGGGGGACCAATTACTGCCAATTCTTCTTTGTCGAACAAATTGCTTATAAAAAAAACTGCTCCATAATCTTTTGGCGCGTTCTCCTCGAGACAAATATTCCGTTATTTATCATGATTAATTGGCCACGATGATCAAGTTTTAGTACTATTGGCATTTAATTCTCTTGATTTTAGTCCAATTGTTTTCAAAATTAGATGAGGCAAAGTGTAGTCCCTTTCTAATTATTCTGATCACATAAACGTACAACGATATATGGATCTTAATTCTTTGTCACAAGTTGATAATTTTTCTTTATTATTTAGGCGTCATAGCACGATGAGATAAAATACTTTTTCCTATAATATAAACTTGGACAAAAATATTTTTTTAAAAAAAGTTGAATAGTTTTTGACAACATAAATGTTGATTAAAGTGTTACCGATAAAAATAGAGACAGACTTAACTCTTAAGAGCTGGTGATCGAGTGATTTGAATTTTCAGAGTTTTTACTTGATTAATAATTTAGAGACAAATTCATACATTTAATCCAACAATGTATTTTATAATTAATATTTAATGTTAAACACCAAATAAATACGTACGGTACGTGCTGCATAAAATCTATTAAAATATTAAAATAAAATCCCTCTAACCCCAGAATGAGAGTAAGTTGAAATTCACAACTTCTATTAGTCCAAAGTTTTTGTACATTAAGTTTACAACAAGTAGACAATCTCATCACGAAACTTGGAATATTTAAGGAGAAGTGCATTCGTAATTTTGCAATGACCATTTTCAATGGTTGTATTTGTACATCACAAATAATTATTGTGTGGCATGATGTCTAGCTGTAATCGAACCCATTAACCCTACTTCAATCTTTTGGGGAAGATTTTTGACCACATATATACAAGGTACATAAAATGATGGAAATGGTACCGGAGGATATATATATATATATATATATATATATATATGTGTGTGTGTGTGTGTGTGTGATTGAATTGTTACCATTACACAGTGGGCATAGTAAAACTGTAAAATTAAGAAAAAAAATGAAGTGAATTTAATTATATATATACATACATATGTTATTAAAAAAAAGGGAAGGGCATGCAACAAAATAAAAAAAGAAGGGTCAGTCTCTATCTTGCGTGACAGAAGTAATTTTCATTTTTGTCTGAAGATGGGTCATAATATGAACTTATATAGGAACACGATGGGGGCCTCACTTCAAGCACTTGAGTGCATTGCATAGTGAAAAACACATTTAGCATCAATTTCAACCAGCAATGTCAATTGACCCTTTTAGTAATCATCATGACTCTCTCTCACTCTCTCTAATTGTTAAGTACTACGACAATAAATTGATGCATACATACATACATACATATACATATATATATATATATTAATTTATAACAAATATTTATTGGGATAAATTCAATAGTGTAGATTGATTAATAAGTATTGTACCGGAATATCAACTTATGAGGTTAACTTTTTGAATAAAAAGGTGATCTAAGATACTTGTTGGATAAGTCAATGCAAGTGTGCATTGTATTAATGTAATGAATTGATATGGGAGAGACTGATCGTACAATTATGTTACAATATTTGTTACGTATTTGATTTCTAGTTGAGAGACTGATCGTACAATTATGTTACAATATTTGTTACGTATTTGATTTCTAGTTGTCCATAGAAAAAACAAACACGTCAAATTTAATTTTGTTTAACCTTTCCGTTATTTTTTTATGTATAAATATGAACAGTGGGTTTCTCACAATCATAAATAAATTATTTAATTAGTAACAAAACAAATATTTGTTAAGAATTATACACACGCATACACATACATATATATTGCTCTGTTTTGGTACTTTTGAAGGAGAAATCCCGCTGTACATTCAGTGTATCCTTTCTTTCCTCAAAGAGGAGCACCCATGCATGGACCACTTATTCATATGTATAATTTCATCCCCCTTTTTCATCCTTACATGCAACACCATATCTATACAGACTATATATATATATATATATACACACACACACACACACTTGTTTGAACAATATTTTTAATTGTCTCATAACATGTCATCAAACATAACCTATTGAATGGTTTAAACGTATTCAAAAAATCTAAATCATTATTTTGAACCTAAAAACCTACAAGCAGGATTCAGGCACAAAAAAATTCTAAAATTTAATTAAACTTTATATCATCTTTTATTTTGTGTTAAATATTTAAGTTAAATAAAAGAGAACTGAAGCAGAACGAGGGAGTATTAAATTTGTTTTATTGTTTGTGGGAGCTCAAATCAAACCAATTAGTATATATGAACGAAACTGATTTGTCAAATATTGGTAAATGCATTTTCTCATATCTTTATATGTACGAAAAGGTCGAAAAATATTCCGTGTCTATAATTTTGAGAAGACAGCGCGTGTTGACATGTGTGACTTATAAAAGTACGAACATAGGGTTGACTATTAGAAGCATGTACCACAGTACCAGCAACTATGGATCCAATGAAAGACAGGCCTATATAAATTTAAGAAAAACCAAAATAAAATATGTCACTGCACGTTTCCCAGCTGTTTTACAGTGAACTTTAATACTTATCAAACTCAATTTATTTAATTTTAATTTTTTTATATATATTTATTTAATTATTAATTTTGATCATAAAAAATCAATGAGGACAAGTAAAATCCGACGGAAGAAGTATAAATTTTTTTACAATAATATTTTAAAAGAAAGTAAAAACAGTGTTTGGTTATATATTTATATAAATACTTTTAAAAATACTAATGACAAATTTAAAATAATTCTGTGATACATGATTTTTATTTCTTTTTAAAAATATAAGTATAAATATTTACTTTGCGCTTTAATCAAAAGTACAAATATTTTAATTTAGTTAAGAATACTTTTAAATCCAAATCTCTATATATTATTTAAATGTGTTATTGAATAATTATCAAACACCAAAATATTTTGATTTATAATTTATAATTGCTTTCTCAAACGGACTTATAGTATGATTGAAATAGTCATATAGTCATCTTTGGTGAGATCAACATAATGCTATATATATATATATATATATATATATATATATATATATATATATATATATATATATATATATATATAGAGAGAGAGAGAGAGAGAGAGAGAGAGAGAGAGACGGGGTAAATAATGTACTGAAAATGTTGCCCTGGTCAATTGGGATCTTGTATGTTTCAGTGTTTCGTACTGTCCATGCTGATATAGAGCAGAAGCGCCAGATCCTCAATTTAAGATGGAGAAAATTATAATCCTTAACATTTGTCGCAACATAAATTTTGCAATAATTTTATCAGAAATAAGTTGATTATTTTACAACGATAAATGTGAAGGTAGTACAGTCGTTGTTTTTGTAAGATAGTCCTTGTTGTATTTAACATTTGAATAAATCATAAAAGTATCCTTGTTTTTCCTTAAATTGTTAGTGACATACTTTAGTATAATCACGCATAAACATTTTTATTTTTTTAACAAAAAATACAATGATAATGACTATCTTACAACTGTTAAAACTATGATCGATAATATTGAACAAAAGCTTAAATCGAATGAGATTATTCTTTCTTTAAGACGATATTTGTCTTATATTTACTGCAATGGATTAATCAACAATTACGTCTTCTAAGATAAGCTAGACATCAGAAAATTTCAAACCTTTATTACTGTTTACAGTAACAATAACAAACGAAAAAACTATAAAATACGAAACAAGAAGAGAGAAAAAAAATCATTAAGTTGGTGATAAAAGTCAAGAATTTATAACCCGACCAGGCGCCATGCTCGGGGTGAACGCTCCTAACAACAACAATGTGTACGTACAAAGTGTGCCAACGCGACCTGATCGTGCACGCATCCTCGACACGATTGTGCACCGCGAGGGGTCTGATGTCCATACATTTTCTTTTGTTTCGCAGGTAATTTAACCATCCACATTAATGCTTATAAAATCATGTGTAATATTCAATATGTAATTTACATTTAAAATCATGAACTTATGAAAAACTCAACAACAACATCAATTATGAAAGTTCACCTTTTTAAATAAAAAAATTATAATCATGAAGGTTACCTCAATAAATTTGTGTAAATGTACGTATGTATGCTCAACTCACCCCAAAGTCTCTAATAATTGTAAGAAGGGAAAGTCATGTGTTCAAAAAATTAAAGCATTTAGCTTTAGTCTTAAATGATGATTTAGAAAGAAAAAAGATACTCAAAGTTTATCCCCAAATTGTGAAATTAAAGTTAACTTATCTGGTGTTATCACGGCTGATTATAGTAGAAATTTTACAAAGGAAATTGTAGATAATTTACATAGAAGAAATAAAATTTGAGCAATTCCTATAACTAATACTCTCTCTATGTTCCAAAATATAAAATCAAATTTTACTTTTGAAAGTTAATTTTTTTTAAAAAATTAATATAAATTCAATTAATTTTTGGTAATACAATTATAAAAATTATATGCTATCTCAAAGATATACTACCAGTTACAAGATCTATTATTTTTAAAAGTTAAATGCACCATAAAAATTTTAAATTTAAAAATATTTTAAATTAAATTAAAAATTAAATAATAATTTTATATTTTAGGAGAGAATGAGTATATATTTATATGTACACATACAAATCTTTTGAATTTTTTTTATCAGTCACGTAAATAAATATAAATAATAACTTTTTTATAAAAAAAATGAGATATCTAATCTCCTAATCTCATGCATTTATATTTTTTATAATTATAATTCCGCGTAAGTCACGTAAATAAATATAAATAATAACTTTTTTATAAAAAAAATGAGATATCTAATCTCCTAATCTCATGCATTTATATTTTTCACAATTATAATTCCGCGTAAACTTTCACATTACATAATATTACTTCCTCCGTCTCAGGATAAAAGTCCTGGTTGACTTTCTGCGCATATTAAAAAAGAGGAGAAAATGACAAAATTATCCATATTTAAATTCTCATTTAAGTGCATAGTTTTTTGCACATGACTAGTGATGCTCCATAAATATGCATAGAGAATAGAAATATAATAATTAATACTAAGGGTATTATGGACAAATTATTGTAAAAAATAGATTATTTAAAGTAAATAGATATTTAATTTATGACTACCTAAAATAATAATAAAGACTTTTATCTTGAAAGGGAGAGTATAGAAATGTATGTTATGCGTGTTGTTTTGATTATTGGTGCAATCCCAAGCGTAGATTAAATAGCTAATGCTGACGGTGGGACATGTAATAAGTAGTGGGACCCTGTCGATTATGCATGTATGTTATAACAAAGTGGGCCCACTTATGAATCATGTGGACCTTCTTCAAGTCATCTGAATAATATACTTGATAGCCTAAATGAATAATATTTTTCACACCGGATACTCGGGTAAGACTCTTTTATGCAAACAAGTGAAATTAGGGATAAGCCAAAAAAACTTATTACTCCCTCCGTTCCAAATTAATTGCTCAGTTTTAATTTTTTAAAATTAAATTGACTATTTTTAAAACTAATTTTTTTACTATTTTTACTAAAATATAGGTGAAGAGATTATAACCAAAAAAAAGTATATACAATTTATTACTAACCCCAATTTTTATAATTTTAGAAATATATTTATATATGCTTAATTATTAATTCTAAAAATAGTCAATTTGACTTAAAAAGTCAAAACTGAACAATTAATTTAGGACGGAGTGATAATATTAATATGTTACCCTAACTAATTAATATTAATATTATGTTATTCTAATTTATAGATGGTAAATTAGAATAACATAATATTATGTTATATTATAACATAAAAAATAAAAATAAAAACAAAAAATTCATAATGAAAGAATGCAAATAAAAAAAATTCAAACACCCACCATAATGTAATATAATGGAATAAAAAAATTATTATGCAGTGATAATAATAATAATATTATTATAATAATTATAATAAAATAATAATAATAATAATATCATAATATCATAATATATTATATATTATATTATATTATTATTATATTATTATTATAATAGTTAATTATAATAATATTATTATATTATGCAGTGATGAGTGTTATATTATGTTCTTAATGAAATAAAAAATTCATAATGAATTTCATTGCAGTTGTAGCCTGTAGGACCTCCTCCATTTTACAGGTTTTTGTATTTATTTATTTCACACCCACTCTCACTTTATATATATATATATCATATATATAAACGATTAGTAGGATCTTTCTTCTGCCACTGGCTGCGCACCAGCACCAGCTTATTTTAGAGAGAGGGAGAGAGGGAGAGAGAAATTAAATTAGATGGGACAGCATTCGCATTCGTGCTGCAACAAACAGAAGGTGAAGAGGGGATTATGGTCGCCTGAGGAAGATGAGAAGCTCATTAACTATATTTCTTCCTATGGCCATGGCTGCTGGAGCTCCGTTCCTAGGCTTGCTGGTATATCTATATATATATCTAGATCTCTCTCTTTGTCTCTCTCTGATCGATCACCGCCATTTAATTATATATATATATATATATATATAGTATTATAATACCAGTGACAGCTTTGCTTTCATCAATATTGTTTTGTCTTGACCTCTACAACACTCATCACTGCATTCTTCTTCCATGCGTCTTTCACCAATTCAGTTTTTATTTTTATACACAAATGTCTCTGTAAATGTGTCTTTTATGTAAATATACTAACATGCATACATATATATGTGTTTATTTGTATATATTTGTGTGCGGTTAATTAACTAGATATATGTATGTACGTAAATCTTTGTATATGTATATATAAAAATATCTAGTAGTTAATTATAATTAAAATATGAAGCCTCAAAAATGGTTGGATGCGATGGGATATTAAATATATATATATATGTGGTACATATATATCATTGTAGGACTGCAGAGATGTGGAAAGAGCTGTAGGCTGAGATGGATAAATTACCTAAGACCCGACCTCAAGCGAGGGAGCTTCTCTCCTCAAGAAGCTGCTCTTATCATTGAACTCCACAGAATCCTAGGAAATAGGTACGTACTCCACTAAATTCATTCATCTTAATTAATTTTCAATTACTAATCTTTTTATTACTTTTATATATATATATATATGCGTCATTTATATATAAAAAAATTAATTGAATTCAAGACACATAATAATATTTCAATTACATACAAAATTTACCATGCTTATGATTTTGGCTTTTTGCGCAGGTGGGCTCAGATAGCTAAGCACCTACCGGGAAGAACCGACAATGAAGTGAAGAATTTTTGGAACTCAAGCATCAAGAAGAAACTCATCATCTCTCATGACCATCTACCCTCCGGCTGCAGTACCTCCTCCTTTCCCAATATCAACCCTACCACCACTCCCGCTACTACTTTCCATGAGGGTTTTTGCAGTTCCCTTCTAAACCCAAACCCTAACCCTAATTTTTTCATGCCAAATGTTAATGCTAATGATGATGATCCACAAGATCATCATCATCAGTTACACGTACCCACCCAACCATCATTAATCCTACAAAGCTTTGACCATCACGATGGTGATAACGATCATATTAATCAGGTCAAGTTAGACCACATGATGATGATGATGATCCCTAACAACAACAACAATAATAATGTCAATTTTATCCCAATCGCTCCTTCTGTCCCTATATTATCGCTAGATTCATCCTCTTCTTCATATGATCATCATCCTCCCACATGCCCAGTATTGGGCTACCAATCTCAGAATGATCTTCTTCTTCATCATCATCAAAATCTTCTTGATCTTAAACAAGAGGACAATAATTTGATGATCCGTCCAAATACGACTCATGATGATGATAATGAGGATGAGGGTTCACTGATGATGGTGCCAAAGCTGTGTGATTATGAGATGATCAAGGGAAATATTATGGTCGACTCTTGTAGCAATTACATGGCAGTAGATAATGTCGCACAGGAAATTGATGAGCCAATTATAAGTGTTAGTAGTACTGTTGCTAATTTCCCCCGTGGATCATCTTACCCACATGGTCATCGTGTGCACGTGCCAACTTCTGACAATCAAATGGAGTACAACGACGTTATTAATGACGCAGCCATCATGTTAACATCTTCGTCTTCGTCTTCATCTTCACCATCGTCGACATCGATGTCTCCTCTATCATTTGTTATGAACCTCAGTGGTATTCCAACAAACTGCTGGGATCCCTAGCTAGCTAGCTAGCTACAGTTTTGAAGGAAGGAAGGAAAGTTAATATAATTGGTACGTACGTATGTATTACTTGATATATCATGGGTCATAAAATTAACGTGCATTTATATATTTCCTTGAATTTAAATAATTTTTATGTCAAGGGAAACTAGTCAACTTGGTTGAATTCTATGGGGGGCGGCCGCCGGCAAGCAGAAGAAAAACCTAAATGTTGCTAGTTGTTTAGATTCTCCGGTTCCTTCCGGCAAGTGCTGATGCTGATTATTCTAGAATTAAGCTGTGTGCTATATATACATATAAATAAATATATTCTCATATTTGTTGTTGTGCTTGTGCACGTTAATTATGAGATTGTATTTAGTTTGTGTATCACTTAATTCTCCGGTACTGAACTGATCACATCTCTATATATGTATCACCTGCTTTTACATTAATATATATATATATATATATATATATATATATTTCCAGAGTAATGAATCTCTTTCTCTCTCTTCTTCTTCTTCCTTGTACATGCACCTTCGTGGGGACATATACGTTCATTTTGGGCTTGAATTTGAGAAGCTTAAGACCAAGCATTAATTTCCTTCTTTACTATATTCATGCAAACTTAGTTGGACCTACTCTCATCATCATACAGGTATACATACACACACACACACATATATATATATACACACACATACACACACACACACACACATATATATATATATATATCATATATGTATGTATTTATCTGTAACAGTAAAAGATGATATAGATGGATCTATCGTTAGAATTATAATTACTGTTACCTAGGTATACCTATACATTCCTCTCTGTCCGGCCAGAAGTTGGGTCTGATGAGAGCGCTAGCTAGCGAGATTACTTACTAAATTAGTCTTAATAATTATTTATGTTCCTGCATGCATGTGCTTTTCATCTATTAACTACTAAAATTACTAGCTATATATATTCATCCAATGTTTCATGGATCACTGAAATATTAAAACATAGGTAGCATTGTTTTATTAAGCGGAAAAAACAAAAGATTTTAGTGCTAATTAATAAGTATGCGAGTATAATTAATTAAATGATGCATATATACTGTTAAGCTTAAGTGGACCTACTGCTGGAGTTTGGAAATTGTTTCCTTAGATGGTTGTACTTTGATTTGGGGTCTGTGCATGGAGTTGTTCATTTGCAATTAATATATAGCTTCCCATCCATTTCACGCCTACAACTTAAGGAAACCAAGGAGATATATATATACCTTTCTTTCCTAGTTATAACGGAAAAAGTACAGCTGGTTGGATCCAGCTTATTCTTGAAATAAACAACTCGCACACACTCTCTTTTCAAAAAAATCAATACCCCAAGCACTACACTTAGATTATATATATATATATATATATATATAGTTTAATTTAAATTACACAATAATTTTTAAGGATAATTTAAGTTTTCAAATCCACCTTCAATGTTACCCAATAATTTAGTATTTGTAGTGTGATATATGCTTAGATATTATGGTGATAAATTAATTAAGAACATCAGGCTACTTTGTAGAATTGTAGTCCTAAGTATAGTCCTAAAGAAAATACATTTCTAATTTTGTAACATATAAGTACTTACTACTTGAACCAAATCCTCAAACTTGGTTTCTTATTATATATATTTAATTGCATGACAGATTGATGTCTAACAGAGTGACAGCAATTGTTTGCGGAGTATTAGTGTTTTAAAAGGGTTTAAAAACAGATAGTTAGCCTTCTGCTATATATATATATATATATATATATATATATATATATGCCTTCTCCGACAATTCGCAAGCCAACTCCTCAAAACTGAAAACAGACGCATCATTTAAAAACTTGCCCCACACACACACATACACATATCTCTATGTGTGTGTGGGGGGGGGGGGGCAAGTTTTTAAATGATGAGTCTGTTTTCAGTTTTGAGGAATTGGCTTGGAATTGTCGGAGATTGTTAGAGAAATTAAACTGATGTTATTTTTACTACAATTAATACAAGGCACAAGGGGTGTTTCTAGGATTCTGTTTCATGGTTTGGGGCTAACGGTCTTGTCTTTCAATTCTTTCTTGCTTTGCTCCTAAAAAAATAGAGTAATTGAGAGAAGAGGAAGAATAATTAATTATTGTATGGGTACGTAGTAATGAAATTTCAAACCAACATTAATTATCTAACATTAGAATTAATAAAAAAATTTAATATGTGTGATTATATCTTAAACGACTTGTATAATAGAATGGAGAGAGTAGTAAAATATTTCTCTCTCCTCTCTTTCTAACATTTTTTCTCTCTTCATTTACTACTATTTTATACTTAATTTTTAAATATACACTTTGGGTGTGTATATAGATTTATTTATATGTCATTTGCTCCTTAATTTGTAGCCCCAGATTTCAATTCCTGTAGTGTCTACCATATCCATATGTTGCAGCTTGGGGTAGATAAATGCCAAAAAATCATTTTTAATGTAACAAACATTTCATAATAATTGTCTAAACCCTCTTCCTGAACCAAAGCATATGATTAATGAGTGCATGTCTCACAAAACCCCCCATTCAGTATATTTATTTTAGGAAATTGTTAAATCCACAACAAAAAATATTATTTTCACAATAAAAGTGTCGCTATAGATGTATAGCGACGGTTAAAACCGTCGCTATACATCTATAGCGACACTTTTGTTGTGGAAATAACAAAAAGTGTTGTGGATTTAACAATTTCCTTATTTTATTATATTTGAACAAACACCACAAGCAAAAATGTAAAATCCATAAGCACATTATAAATCATGTTTTCTCTTGATATTCTTTTCTGTCAAATGTGAGCACAAGTCTAAGCTAGGCTAGCATTAAGACTAGTAATCAAACTCAACAATACTAGCATATATATATATATACACACACCTGCAGTTGTAGTAATCTTTTGGTGATCAAACTTTTCTAAATCATTGCATTCCAAGAAGTAACTAAGAATTGAAAGAGAGTAGTATAAATCGACAAACAATGAATAATTCAACACCATCTTCCAAAGCACAGATTCTATAATTCCGATCTGGCCACCTCCAGTTACACTGAACAAGGAAAAACAATTAAAATAATGAAAGAGAGAGAACCCAAACTGAGACCAAAGTAGTGTCCGTGCGAAAAACAACTTTACTGACTTGACATTTTACAGCATGCCAACCATATAAATACAATGTGGAAAGCCTCTTTTTTTACCCCAACTACATAGAGAAACTAAATGCGAGAAAAGAAAATCCTAATTTAAAGAACAGCACAACTCAGAACCAAGTTGACGTTGGATTAGTGACTAAACCCAATGGAGCAGCATCTTCATATGTACATAAAGGTGCTGATCCTGTATCTGGAAGATTTACTGATCCGCTTCAAGTGCACTAGAGATCCAACTAGAAACAGCTGTTTGTGTGCCCTCCTCTATATGAGGATAAAGAGAGAGTGGAGTGATTGCAACCTGTTCCAAAGTAAATTGAGAGCCACCAGCAGATAAATTTAGGGAGCTTGAAAAGAAATTTTCTCTCTTGAAAGCCAGAGTATTTGAATGAATTACATTTGACAGCAATTAACATGTCAGATAATATTCCATTCTTCATGATTTAAACAAAAGAATATCATTATTCAAACTAAAATCTTCTGCCTAACTTCTATTGTGATGTTCAAAATATATATATATATATATATATATGCTTCAGACTCCAACAGAAATCAAAAGCTCGAACGTGTCCAAAATATGAAATAATTATTTACTGAAAAAGATCATGAAAGATGCTAACCATCACTACACATGATTACAAAATAAACAATTACAAGATGGTAATATCTGGTACAGTTTCAAACTGATCCTAATCTTCAGTGGCAGTATGTTTTTCAATACTAAAAAAATACAACAGACATGTCCCTCGGGAAATACTCCCAAGATTCTTAAATCCCTAAAATAGATAATCCTATATACTTACATATCCATTTTCAAGCGCTCTGAAGTCTAGATCCTCATTTATGTCTTCTTGATTTTTGTCCACAAACTGCAACCACAATAGCAAATTGTAAACAGTCATTCAGTAGTTTAGCTAGAAAAAAACTTTTATGGAATCAATAGTATTGCCAGTCCAAGTAGTTGGGACAAAGTTTCTAAATTGGGTCAAGAATGAGAAACACATGACAAAAACAACAGTATACTAGTAATTTATAGTGTGGGAGACATGCAAAAAAAAATAACTTCAGAAAGCACTACTAAACAGCCATGCAAGTATTCTGATCTACAATATTTGAAGTTCTAATTATAGTTGAGAGCATCACCACCAACAACAAAAAATTGATTAACTATTGGATAGAAACTGACTAAAGATTTTCTCAAAATTGGATTGGTAAGTTCTTAAAAGGAGCAAGACTCTGATGATGCTTATCAAGAACCATAATGAAATAAAGCTTTTCAAGAACAACGTTCCCAAGCAGTTAAATTGTTTGGCGATTTATTTTGTCGAATGCTTCAATGGACAAAACTGTAAACCAAGTTGAAATAATTCTCTTACCTCTAGTCTGAAGTACTTCACGGTCCGGCTAGAGTCAGATTTCCCGGCAATTCCAACTGATTCAACCTCCAAATTCTTTTTTTGAGTAGTCACGCGCCGAGCTGCACCCTGAGAAACAACACAATATACAGAATGGGACCAAGAGGGTGCGGTATGCATACAAAATCAATCAGTTATAAATCTTATGTGACCTACTTACAGCAGCAGACGCATCTCGACTGAGCTGCGCAAGCTGCATGCCCAGACTTTGCTGATTGGACATGAAGCGCGCGGCAGACTGCTGCCTGCTGGCTGAGATAGCTTGCCAGCTTGGTGTGGACCTCCACAAACTTTGCTTGGTTGCTTTGAATCCCTATCCAAGAAAACAAAATGACACAAACATATGAATGAAGAAATAAAGCACCGGGAAGAATATTATAAAAAGAAATAATAATAATAATAATAATTTAGAAAGAAAGAAAAAACCTGATATTTGATGCAAACTAAAATAATTTGCATCTTGTAAACTAAAATAATAGTAGACCAAGGAAGTAAATTGACATGATGTTAAACCCATTTTTTCCTTTTTGGGGACGATATCATATTGTACGTGAATTAGTCACGATACCTCAAGATCATGTGTTACTAGCAAGAATTTGAATCCAACTGCTTATACAAAGACCAATGAATAAGTGTATTTGAAATCCAGGCAATTATACTTATAATGAAACAAAGAAAATGTTATTGCTAATCACCCCCCCCCCCCCCACACAAAAAAAAACAAAACAAAATACACAGTTGAAGCTTGTCCAAATGGCAAAACCTCCACAAAGAGCTGGTTTGTTTGATGTGCGTCAAATAGCAGAAACCAAATTTTGTTACGTCAACATTATAAGGACCATCACTCAAGTAATATAAATCCCAACAGAGCAATTTCTAAAATCTGAGCACAAACAGGTTAAAGACTTGAAGCAAAATTATTAGCGACATATGAAGAACGCAAGTAGCAAAGTATATCCTTTTACACATCCAAAATTTTGGACAAACTTCCACAAACCAAATGCTCAGTCACATAAAACATATCCTTTTATCATAAATTATTCAATACAATATTAACCTCCTTCTATGTAGAAAAATTTTGCCAGCAAGGAGAAAAGAAAAAAGAAACTAAGATAGAAACACAGTAATATGCACACCAATTCCATGAAAAACCTTGTGTAGCTTAGTTCAACAGCATTATTTCCTATTTTCTTTAATATATAAATTCGAGCTAGTATCATTTTTCTCATTTCTCTTAAACTATCATCACTAATGATGCTAGAACAAACAAACAAACAAATTTTTGCTATTAGCTTCCTCCAGAGTCCAGAATACAAAAACTCAATTTAAAGCTGGAATGAAACAGAACTGCAGAAGTAACAATAAGAAAATCACTTCAAGAAAGTTTGCATTATCTATATTTAATACTAATATACAATTATTAAGAATGCATATGTGAGATTATTACTAAGAAATGTATCCCACGATTCCTAATTGCAGAACCAAAGTCCTAAATGATATTTTTCAAAGCTAACCTTGTTTTTTAAAGGAGATGAGGGAACATCTATATTCAGTGAGCAATTTTTGGGGAAAACTCCCTTCTCTATGTCTCTTACAACTGCATTAATTAGTGGCAAACAGACAGACACAGCATCCTTGAAATCACTTTCTTGGCGTTCATCCTTTCTCCTGAATTAGACACCCAATGTATTTCATTAACCAATGATAACAATGAAGCAGCAAAAAGTATCATATAACATTCAACTCACCAGTTTAGTGATATGGCTATAGATGGTACACCACTAATTAACGCTTCTCTAGCACCCGCTACAACACCTGAATAAAACCTGCAGAAATAAGATAATAGATATCATAATAATTAATCCGCAAAGAAAGGTCTAATATTAGTATTAAAAGATTATTTCAGTCTCAACTCTCAAAGCAACACATTTCCCTATGTCTGAATTTTTCTCCAGAGAGAAAAATATGTGATGTACAAAAGTCTAGCTAACGGGGAAGCCTTGAACCCATAAGCAAACTACTTACATATGATGCCCGCAACTTGGACCCCTGTTTACTCCACTAATTACCTGAAAATTATATTGAAAATGTGATTCCCCAAAAGACATCAACAGCAACAATAATCATATGGATGACTAACAGCATATTAAAAGTTTAAAACATACCAGCAGGGGCTTGGACAAAGAAAACAATGCCCCTGACAATGCTAAAGACACACAATCAGCAGGAGTCCCTGGAAGAAGCAAGAAAGTCTGATACAGTTAAAGACATGCATTTAAGTTCAATAGTTGGATAAAAGTTGCAACCATTTTTAAGCAAAAAAACAATATCAATATCAGATCTGAAAAAGAATATCATAGAAAATAGTAAATAACTATCGACTTTTATAAGGTAAGCAAAAGAATTGAATGAGAGGCTGCAAACAACATATCCATACCAGAAACTTCATAAGCAGTTACACCATTAATTTCAGCTGAATTAACAGCAACTGTTTCTCTCAGAGTCACGGAATGACCAGATAGAGACTTGTCCCTAAATGAATTCACCAACAAATTAACACCACCTTTCACCAACGAATTAACAACACCCTTAACCAAAGACGAGCAAAATAGAAATTGGGAAGAAAAAAGAGGAGGGGGTGGGGACCCTTACATACCCAAATGAAATAATTTAAACAAGCAGCAAATATAACAAACTTGAATCCACCAAATACTCGTATAGCAAGAAAACCCACATTGCCGAATTAGCACAACAACAAATAGGAAGAAAAAAAAAATGAGCCACAAAGCTAAGTCAAATCCAGTACTAAAAAGCACTATAAATTAGTAAATAGATAAACCGAAAACGAGAGAAGCAAAAAACATTACGACTGGGGAGCGCAAACGTGGACATTGTAGAGGCCTTCACGAACCAGAGCTTCAACAAGATATGTAAGGCCAGGTGATTCAATTCCATCACCATTTGTAACCAAAACAAGTGGCTTTTCTGAACTTGTTTCTGAATTATCCAGATTGGGTGGTTCAACACTATCAGAAGAAGTGGGTTTTGCGGTGGGTTCATCATTTTTGGATTGTCCTTCTTCTTCTGCGCTGCCCTTTCTGCTCAGGAGAACTTGTTGGAGATTCGAGACCAGACCCGGAGGCAAGAAGTTATTCTTTACAGCAGAACTCGTCATTATTATTTGTTTTGTTTTTAGATAGAGAAAAATTAGAAATAAGAATAGGGTGGGCTTGTGATAAAGGATTCAAAACCCTAGAGAGAGAGAAAGAAAAGGAGACTAATAATAATAAAGTGTTGAATATGAAAAAAGTGAGATTGCGCTGGATAGACCGGTTCTAACGGTGTAATCTAAAGGGAAGGTGGGTAATTATATATATATATATATAGAAAGAGAGAAAAGTAGTATTGTGTAAATACGGTGATTTTAGAGAGAGAAAGATTACTTGATTTCATGAATTGGGTACTGGGGTACCATGCGAGAGTGGATGAAGGAGCTGTGATGAACTATTTTGAGGGTGGGGTGGGGAGACGTAGGTAGTTAAAAACCAATGACAACGCGCATCTTTCTTCGTGTGGATAACTAACTAACTATATACTCCCTCTCTGTCCACGTTTACTTTCTTAATTTTCTTTTTGTGTTTAAATCTATTTATCTTCTCTCTTTCTTAATACTATCTTTAATCTTATTTCTTTAATATTATTCTCATTTAAAACAAAAAAATAATAATAACAAAATATTTAAGATAAATAATTTGAAGATAATTTTTTTTAATAGATATATATTTTTGAAATAAGATAAATAAATTTAAACCGAGGGAGAAAATATATTGTATTCTAGTTTAGTCTAGTGTTGACCACTAGCAATGTTGTAGACTTGTTGGAGGAGGGTATTTTAGTCAGTTCACTTAAGTACATGTGAGCATCTTCACACGTTGCAACCTGCGATTCACTGTATTTATTGCCATTGGGCTCATTTTGAGACAAATTTAAAAATAAAATACTCCAGTCCTACCCATGGATAAAAAAGTTTATTAGTGTCCCTGACAAATTCGGAATATTGTCTGCCGCCTGATTTAGTTTATAATTTATTAATGTTACAATTAGAAAATTGTTATTTTTATAAATAAAAATTAATGTCATTTTTACAAGTTCTCTCGTATAAGTGTAGGACACAATTATTATTAATATAAAAAAATAATATAAAATTATCATTTTTATTTATAAAAATATCAATTTTTTAAAATTACAAAAAGGAGTTGAGTAATGAGTATTAATCCACCCCACCCTTTGACCAACCTCTATCCTCTTTAAGAAATTCAAATCATGAAAAGAGTTACACACCTCTTCATCATCATTATGTTATCCGTATAAAGATTATCTAACTCTAATTAAAAAATTTAAGCTGACATGCTACTTATTGAACGCAATCACGGCACGCCTTGTTACAAATCATATTTTATCCAAAGACAAATCCCATAAATTAAGGTGTTGTTTGACAATGTTGTTCTTCAATATGTAGCTTTTTTGTTTGGTTGTTTGTTTGTCTTAATTGTTATTTTTATGATATTCTTTTTATATGAACTAGGTTGGTAGCCGTGCAAAGCACGATCCTGTTTGATAAATTCGGGGTTAAATAAATTAAGTTGTTTAAGAATATTATAAAAATAGATGGAGACTCCTATATGAATTAAGATTAATAATCTCTTAAAACTTTATATTAAATACATTGTATTAAGTAGGCTATTGAAAGGATCGGTCTTACTATATTTATATATTAGTATTGAATAGTTAACCGAGTTAATTGACAATTGAACCGAGTCAATTTCCAAATTGATTCCAAATTGATTTCAATTGATTTCAAATTGAAAGTGGATAAGATAGCGGAATATGAAACAAACGTTTGTGAATATAAGTTGTATATGCATGTCGGTGTTTGGAATATGAAACAAAAGACAATTAATTTATCATGGGTGTTTAGAATATGAAACAAAAGTATGTGAATATAAGTTGTATATGCATGTTGGTGTTTGGAATATGAAACAAAAGGAAGTTAATTATGATGGGTGTTTGGAGGATGAAACAAAAGGCAGTTAATTTGCTGTATATAAATGTATCCACATGATGGTTTTGGGAATTTAAATCGAGTTAATTGACAATTAAACCGAGTTAATTGATAATTAAACCGAGTCAATTTGTAAATTAACCGAGTTAATTGACAATTGAACCGAGTCAATTTTCAAATTGATTCCAAATTGATTTCAATTGATTTCAAATTGAAAGTGGATAAGATAGCTTGTCCTGTTTTTATATATAATAATAGATAAGTAAATGGGAATCTGACACTCATATGTGAAAGTGGCTTGTGAAACTATTAAAAGGACTTGTGAAAATAATATTTAAAAAAAAAATCTTTTTTTTTATAATTAGAAGTTATGAAAAATCATGTTCTTGGTATTCTTTTCATGAATTTCCATTTTTGTGGGCTTAATGCAAAAAAGACATTGTCTTGCATTTTTAGAACCTTCATTTATTTTTCATTGCACATTAAACTCTAAAGTACAATTAAGTATAAGAAACTGTATTTTTACATTATTCTCTCTCACATGAGCATAAAGTGAATCTCACCTTCATGTGAGAAAGAATGATGTAAAAATATCAAAAATACATGTAAAAATACCATTCCCCTAAAGTATAAGTTTATTTAACCTTTGACATAGAAAAGGTGGAAACAACTGACATTATTCATGTGAAAAGCATTTGGTAAAATTATCAGTTCTACCTTGTGAAAGGGAAAATATTAATCACGATGTATAATGATGAAGATGTTAAAAATTGACTACCATTAGTAATGTTAAAAGTCTCAAATAACATGACATTAAATATTTTAATAATAATTTATTGCCTAGTTAATAATATAATATTTACCCCAAGCATCACCTTTTTAAACAAAGTTCCCTTGTCTAAGTACAAAATAAAAGGTTGAAGGTTTGAAGCAATTTGGCAAAACTATCAAAGCCGCCCTTATATATCGCGACTACAAAATCTCTCTGTATGACATGAAAATTGGACATAAAAATTAGACATTAGTATATTTAAATTTCATCTATTTATATTTTTACCCACCATTCAAAATATAAATAGGTAAAATTCAAATACACTAATGTTCAATTTTCATATTCACCTAAAAGAGCTCATTCAACGACTGTTACAGAGAGACATTCATGGACTCGATAAGGAGGCTCACATATTCACAGGGATGGAGGGAGAGAGTATTTCACATTACAAATTGCTAGTGCATTTATTTGTGTTTCACAGACGGACTAATAAAGCCTTCAAATCTATTAGAAGTCCGTTTGAAAGAAACACAACATTGTGCAAACAATATGCTATTCGGTATAAAATAAATTTGCTGATTTAACTTTTCACTAGTACTATAAAACTGAGACACGGTACAACTAGACATAGTACACTTGATTCTGTCTGAATTAGAAGAGCCGGTTTAACTGCTGCTACTACAACTATAAAGAAAGTTTGCAAAAAAACATAATAAGCAACTTCATTTCAAAAACAATCCACTCAACTTCCAAGACAATTTTAAGTCACCGTGCTGAAGGTTACACCCGTTTATAACTTCAATACTAATAATTGTTGCGGAAATTCTCATTTCCTATAAGGATGGTACCTTCCACTTGAAGCACCTCCATTCCCATATCCTTTACCATCATCATATCCTCCACCGCCGCTGCTGCCACCATATCCGCCGCCTCCGCCTCCGCCTCCACCACCATATCCTTTGCTACCATAACCAGCACCACCACCAGCATATCCTTTACCTCCGCCATAGCCAGCAGTACCACCATAACTGCCGGGAGTACCATAGCCTCCATATCCAGCTGCGCCATACATGGGTCCACCAAACCCGAAGCCATACCCATATCCACCATAACCCGCATAAAGACCAGCAGAACCTCCACCATAACCGTCATAACCACCATAGTCGCCATATCCGCCATAACTTCCATAACCGCCATGCCCACCATATCCTCTGCCGGGTTTTCCACCATATCCACCTCCATACCCAGCTGCACCTCTACCAAAACCACCATAGGACTTGGAATTACCACCACCGCCACCACGTCGCACCCGACTATCATTACCATAGTCACTGACAGCTCTTTTTGGCTCAGCCTTCTTTATTTCCACCTACAAGGGTTTTAAATCGAAGTGCTCAGCTCATATCATGTCTCAAAAGATATAACTGTATTGCCAAATTTCAAATCATGCTAAAGCACTTAAATTACCTGTTTGCCTCCAAGTTCATGAATTTGGCCATCAGTAAAAATTTTCTCCACAGCATCTTCATTATCAAATGTGACAAACCCAAAGCCCCTTGATCGCCCGGTTTTATGGTCCAGCATTATCTGGTGCTCCACAACATTACCATAAGAAGAAAAATACTCCTTCAACTCATCTGCAATGTTAAGCCATTTGGTATATCAGAAGGTTTAATTTATCAAACTAGAAAACAACAAAATACTAGAATTATTACCTTCAGTTAATGATAATGGTATACCACCAACAAAAATTTTCCTCGTTTTCAGTACTCCTTTAACCTGCATGTCCTCCCTAGGGACTGTTCTCTTCACTTCAACCTGATGTTAGAGTAAAGCAGATGAAAAGCATAAATATCACTACATTGATTTTTATATAAATAAAAAAATAAAAAACTGTCACTAGTGAAAGTGACAAAATATAAGGTCACCAGAAGCTTTGAGTTCAATCAATCAATTCATCATAAACAAGACTCCTACCGCTCTGCCATCTATGACATGGTCTTCCTCCAGGACTTTATCTGCAACCGCATGGTCAGCAAATGTCACAAATCCAAATCCTCGTGGTCTTCCGGAAAGTTTATCCATCATTATTACAGAGTCTGTAATTTCTCCATAATTGCTGAAGTAATTGCTGAATGACTCTGAAAAACACATCAACAAAAAATATATATATAATGCCCGCTATGAAGGAAACTGATACTATTTGATGTGAAAGAAGAGGAAAATAAAAGTATCAATATGGTAGATTGTCGTCAAATACAGTGCAATAACAAAGAACATATCAATTATTTCATACACCAAACTCTTAACTACCCACATCAATCAACATTAATGATGTCCTTGCTCCCTATCAGTAACCAACACACATTACTCACCAAGAGAAACAAAACATGACATAACAAAAGTTGTTTGCAAGTTCAAGGAAATGGCATCATATCATATAGAAGGAATTAAGCATCCAAATGCATTTTTTGGGAATTGCAGCTTTGTATTTCTCACATAGTTGTGGCAAACAGTCCACTATAAACTCATTGACACTATACTAGCAGACAATTGTTCCCTACGTAACAGATAGATGATGGAATAACTAGTCCTTCAAAATAAGATGTTTCATTGTTTAAAAAGAAAGAGTTCAAGTCCTTGACTTAATAGCTAAAGACAATGCCAATAAACCATGGGCTGACCATATACATTGTCTTTAAACAAAACACTTAATTCTAATAAAGCATGATTAATATAAATAAATCAACATAAGTACACATGGGAGTATGAAATTAGTTGGTCTATCATCATAACTAAACTTAAGCCCTAGGGAAGGCATAACATGACAATTATATTGGTGAAGAGGTCCAGTTGTGCTGCATCAACAGACTTGTTATAGTGCTCTGGTCAAGTGACATAACTAGCACTAAGCAAAATATAAAATTCTAGCTAGACGAATATTTAGAGAAAGCGGGAAATAAGTCGCGATGTATGCAACATGCGTCCAACGTTTACAAAAACCATGTTGTTTTAAAGCAAAAATAAACGGGCCCTTACCGAAGCTCGGAAAACAACGATTGAAGCTTAAACCACAAATTGCTCGAAGCCCTTAACTCTGCAAAGATGGTGGTGGTCAGCAATCATTGAAGATCATACGTTCAAATTGGTCACGACAGCTTTCTCATGTGTTCTCTCTTAGTCAAAGACAGAGCCCTTATTCTCTCTCTATCTAAATCGAAGTAACAGCCCTCTGTCCAAATTGGTCACGACGGAATGGAGATCGTGATACCGGCGAGTCGGTGATGAAGAGGTGGGTAGCTTTAAAAGGTACGTCTCTCAGTTCCCCATCTCAGTTTCTCCTTCTATCCTTTTCTCATTAGGGCGGACATAGGATGGGGGACGACAGAGGGTAAGGTTTAGGGTCCAATTGTTCAGTGTTTAAGGATCAAAATTTATAATTTAGGGTACAATTTTCATGTTTTAGGCTTGAATTTGGTTCAATTTAAGGGTTTAGGGTTCACTTTTGGTGTTTAGGGTATAATTTTTCAAAATTTAGGGTTCAAGCTTCAATATGTAGGGTTGAACTTTCAGTGTTTACCATTGTCGTTCAATGTGTTTAAGGTATAATTTTTCAAAATTTAGGGTTCAAGCTTCAATATGTGGGGTTGAACTTTCAGTGTTTAGGGTTATTGTCGTTCAATTGTTAGGGTTAAGGATTCAATTTTAAGGTATAGGGTATAATTTTAGGGGATAGCTTGTAAGTTTTAGTCTATCAGAGAGGGAAACGATAACATTGTACGCGGCTTATGTATGTCCTGCAAACCCTAATATTTATACATATAAACTATTCTACCAGTACATTTGATAAGTAATTAATTATTGACAAATCACCAAAAGGGGGTTAAGCCCATGTTACCCAATGTATACAAAAAGGCTATAGAGAACAAAAACTCCTTCCCAAGCCACCCGCCAATAAGGTTGAACAAAAAACTGGATCTCCTGACACTGCGTTTATAAGTTAACCAAAACAACTTAAGTCTTCAATTTAAAACAGTTCTACTCTCGTGATTAGTCATTGCTGATTTTGTATAAAATAATTCATTTTCACAATAACTGTAAACTGACCTGTCAGTGCTGATTTCTAGCGAGTTCCTACAGTAGTCATGTTCAAACTAATAACCAGATATCCTACTTGAGCTATAATGTCCTCTGTTAGTGTCACATTTGTAGATTAAGTATCAGCTTCTGGAACTATCATTTGTGAAATTCCAAGAAAATTGTCACAGAACAATTATATGTCGACCATATTTTACAATCATGGCATCATGCACATAAAAATAAGCATACAAGCTTTTGGACGGGGTACCTTGACCAATATGACACTAAACAACAACGAAGTTCTCAACAACTTCATGATATCTATCCCAAATCACAAGAAAATTGACTGTACGATTTATTGATTTCTAGGTCTGTTGATGCTTATCACCCTCTTCCAGAAACTGTTGAATCATATTGCAATACATACTCTGCTGCAACCAACAACCGAACTTTTATAGATACACCTAACCTTGTGTTAATGCGAGCTGCAGAAGTCCGTGCTTCAATTTTACCCAGTTTGTAGTCCCCCGCCCCGCCCCAACCCAACCCACCCACCCCCAAAAAAATGCACACAAAGCTTAAATAATGTGACCTATACCTTCCTTTCCCACCATTTGTATAGACAACACCTTTAGAGTTAATTTGTTTAGTAACTTAAACAATTTCAAATATCTTAGCCAATGAATTAGACGACTCATAAAGCTCTCAAAAAAGAACCCTCATGAAACTTTGGACAAAGGAGGTTTAACTTTATCACTCTGCTGAAGACCACCCTATAAACAAGAATCTGAGAGTAAAGATACCAGTCACAGAGGACATGTTTCTGCATGGCAAACATCTCTTATAGTTTGTCTACATCTCAACCTATATGTTGAAACAAGAATCTCCTATCTTCAGTAAATCAGTTGTAGATGTGAACGTTTCGATCTAGTACATTGCATATTGATGACAATCCAAAGACAAGTACATAGTGTCATCTAGGCAATGGTATTATCAAAATTATTTCTTCATCTAGGCAATGGTATTATCAAAATTATTTCTTCTAAACTCAAAGTTATGTGGAAGTATACTATTTTCATACTAAATTAACAAAATGTCATTTGCGTATCTCAATCAACTAATTGCCCTTGTACTTCAATATTTGGTCTCAGAAGACATTTAACATAATCTAATAAATAGGCCGATTTTAAACCTTCAACACCCCCTCCCTGCCGATTATTCACACCATCACACGCCAAAAGAAACAAACAAAAGGCGGGGAAAAAAGGGGTTGAAAAAAAACAAGAGAGAGAAAGAAAAGAAAGAAGCATGTATCCCGACCAAAGGCAAATAAAAAAGAAAAACAGTTCTCCACCCCACAAAAATAAAACAAAACCAATATCAAAATGGTGACTTTCAAAACATCAAACATCGCATGCCACTCAAGAATGTACAGAACAGCCCAATACAAGATTTTAATTTCTTTCAAGCATAAAGAAGAAACGGGAAGTGATACTTCCAAGAGGAAATATGATATTTCTGCAAGGTGATCCTTCTCTAAGCAGGACACACGTTCATGTGATAGCCAACCTTGCAGATATATCAAATTTCCTTGTGGAAATAAGGATTCCCATAAGAAATTTTAGACATACCAAGAAAGAAAAACAGTTTTCAACCTTAAAATCTAAAGGTGATTCCACAGAAATTCAAAAAGCCATATGTAACCAGAATCAAATAACAGATATTATTTTTCTCTACAAAGGGATAAAAGAATACCTTCAGTAGTCTCCCAAGCAATGCCTCCAACAAAAAGTTTTCTATCACAGAAGAAAATTAACAGTTATTCACAAACCCTTTAGTTGTCCGCATGATGACAAATTGACAACTTCTATACTCTCTCCCCCCTTAAAATAACTACTACATAACATGTAATTCAAATACTACTACTAGTTGGAGTACTAAACATAGCAAGTTCTAAAAGGAAACCCTAAACCTATACAAGCTAATAGCTACAAACTAACCCTGCAGATGAATCAGGATGACTCTCAGAATGCTGTGGAATCTCATTGCCTCGCCCACTATCATCACCATCTAATTCGATTCCACCACCCTGTATCTCTTCTTCTTCCTCTGAATAAATAAGCTGCTGATGCTGTTGAGTTTGTTCATCATCGCCATTATTGATGGGTATTTGTGCTCCTCTTCCGGCAACATCATGATCCATTCTAAGCGTTTTATCTCACCTAGGAGTAGATATCTACCTATGGAAACCACCTGCAAATGAAGAATGATTATTTTTCCGTCCAAAGGTCATAGATTTTAGTTTCTCCCATCCAAAAACAAACCCTAGATATATCAAAACCCTAACAAACCTCTCTTAGCAATTAGGGATTTTTAACTCGAAAGAATATGAGGATTAAGTTTCGGAGTTTCGGAGTTTCGGAGTTTCGGAGTTGATGTATTATGTGCAAAGCAGAAAGAACCCTAGCTCCTCCTGTGTGATGGAGAAGACAGACGCCGCCTTGCCTTGCCTTGCCTTGCCTTTTGTATTGGGGGAGAGAAGAGCACCTCTAAAAACCAATTTGAAGATTATTACAACCTACATACTAACGACGCCGTACCAGTACGAAAACGGTGTCGTGACATCTTTTGTTTAGCTGATTACTGTTTTCTTACTTCTTTGGTGTTTAGCACAAAATTAATGGGTATATAGGAAGTATTTTTGCAAGTTAATTCAATATAATTCCCCGTCATTAAAAAAAATCATTTTTTTGTATTACTGAAAAAAAAAATTATTGTTACCTTTTTTTTCTTTATTATTGAGATGGCATATTTTCGATGATATTCCTTTTAATACTTCCACCGTTTCAAATAATATCACTCACTTTGTAAAATATATATATAAATGATCTTACATTTTAAATCGGATGTAGTGTAAAAATTAAAAGCTAAATATAATTATTAGGAAAATTTTTATATAAATTAGAAGCTAAATATTATTACTAGCTAAAGTTTTTTTTCCAACTTAAAAAAACATTTCTATTATCTTGTATGCCTTGCATATATTTGTGTTTTATATATAGTGAACGGTATATGGGTTGGGAAGGAGATTCCTAGTCATCACCGCGAGCTTAAAAATATGGAGTATTACAAAATATTTAAAAATAGTTGTTAAAAAACCGTCCGTCCAAACAAATAAATCTTATACAGCTCAGTAAGGGAAAAGGGAACCAGCAGGGCCACTGCACTGCATCAAAGCAACCATAAGGGCGAGTATGGGTATATACACCATAGCTCTAATACCCATTAAGTTGCAGATTTGCTGCTTTAGCAATCATAAAGGAACTTGTTACTGCGATATTGCACATTTCATCTTATGAGAAAGGCATGCTATAACCACTTTATGGGATAATAATAGGAAGAATCAACTCAAGAGAAGACACATGCAATGCTTCTGATAGCTCAATGAACCCTGGAAAACTATCTCATGATGGTAAATTAGGTGGTATTTGGCTATTTGCGGTTCTATCGTAGTGGAATCAGTTGTCACCAATTCAATGGTTCACCAATCCATTCCGCTGCACATGATACAAATATGTCAACACAACAGATTTTAGTACCAAGATTATCAACAACTGACGACCATTCCTCACCCCACCATTTAAGGTAATAAATATCACCTGTGTAGGAATTGCTATCCATAAAATATTACAATGGCCAACGCACTGATATCAGTTAGCATTGTCCTACAAAGCTTACGGAATAATAAAATTGACAGCTAACTTCTAAATATTGACACCTCTTCACCCCTTTAGCAAAACTGCAAAAGCCATATGAAGTGAACCGAAATAACACTAAAGAAGAGATATTGATGAAAATAAAAAATGATACATGATTTAATCAAGTGAAAAAACAGGTTGAAACTTTGTTTTTAATACAATGTGCCAAAAAAAGATACTTGGGTCTACAAATTTACAGCTAAAAACTATCTCAAGCATCATTGCCTTCTAGTTGCCATCAATTGTTTATTCTTCTTCATCATCATCTTCATCAAATTCTTCTTCTTCTTCTTCTTCTTCTTCTTCTTCACTTTCTGATTCTCCTCCCACATTCTCTTCATCTACAATAAAACATCCAAGGGTTTCATCATCTTCCTCTTCTACTTCATTGTTCTTCTGTCGATAATTCCTACCAATTTTTGCACCCTTTATGGTTCTGTCATTGTCCTTTGATCTGGTCAAATATTTTGGTCTTTGAACCTTCCTTGCTTTTGTAATTAGTTCCTTATCCTCTTCACTCTCACCTGTCCACTCCTCATCATTCTCGCCCCCTCCACCTTTCTTCCTCTTTCTCCTCCCACCGCTCTTCCCTTTTCTCCCACCAACGTCATCGTTTTCACTGTCTTCTCCAGGTTCATCAATAAACCAATCCCAATTCCTGATATGACGAATCATTTTTTTAGGATAGCAGTCAAACTCATGCCCCATTACAACAAAACCAAAATCTACAATTCCAAAAACAAAAATTAATTTAAAATAACATAGATACTGAACTAATTCCTTAAATGTGAATCACAACAAATAATAACCAACTTAGATCATTTGAAACAGCTACTAGTTTGCAGTGACATGTATAAAAATATAAATTGCATTCAAAACGTTGTGTTCTGACTTCTGAGCTATGAACTATTTCCAGACATAATTAAATACCCAAAAAAAAATACTATAAAGAATAAAAATAGAATGAGTTCATAAAATGGCAGTTAAAGACAAACCTTTAACAGGGTCAAAAGTTGAAACGTCTATAGACTCGATCTCTAATTCTTCTATCCCTCTCAAATCAAAGTTACTCTGTAAGCTCTCATCCAATTCAATTTCAAGCCCAGATTCAGTATCCATTCTGTTCTTATTTTCACCTCCAAGTTCCAATCTTTTCAAAGTGAACCAAATAGGTTTCTTGGCAGAAATGCAGAACATATCACCGCTCTCCATTTCACCTCTTTCAAACCTCTTATAAACCCTAATTTCTCCAGTATTGCTTGATCGTACCCAAATAGGGTTCTTCCCAATAACTTTGAAACGAACCCTAGTTTCATCTTTGTGATCTGGAATGGGGAGTTGAAAGGAAACGTGGCGACGAGAAACCGTTCGATCGGTTGAATCGAACCCTGACCCTCTTCCGAAATCTATCTCTAGACCCTCTTTCAGTTGGAATTTCGAACCATCCTTTCCTTCTATTTCCATTTGATTTGCCGACGAACCGCTATGAATAAAATTACTAGTCGAGCCAAATTATATTTCCAGTCTCACGTTCACTGGTGTTTGTGAGTTCTAAAATGGAGAGAAACGAAAGTAGCAGAAAGGAAATATAGGAAGGAAAATAAAAGTTTTTACGGGAGGAAAAAAGAAAAGAGGATGAAGGATTTTTTTTCCAAATTTGGAAAGATTTAGAACGATATTTACCATACATTTAGCTTTTAAATTAAAATACTAAAATTATTCTTATAATAATTTTTAAAATATAATTTTATTAAAATAAAATAATAATATATTATTTTAAGTTAAACAAAATTTCTAAACCTTATAAACATAAGGCAGAAAAGTTTTTTCTCTCTTTTTTCTCAAAATTTTTAAATTTTTTTCTTTTAGTCTCTTTCTAAACTCACAAATACAGTAATAAAGTTATGTGTATTTTAATTATTTAATTATTTATTATTTTTTTAAATATTTAATACCATAATATATATATATATATTAAGTTATATAGTTTTAGGTCCAAGAGCTTGATCGTCTTTATCTACAGCCGTTTGGTGGAAACACGTGAAAATTTTATTCGTATAATAATAATTTGTTTGGAAGTGAATTTATTTAACTTAAAAACACATAAATACAATTTATCAAAATGCTCAAAACAATACACCTACAAATGGATTGGGGCGAGGTCCGGTACAAATTTGTACCGGACATTAGTGTTGTGTCATTTGGACCGTTTGATTGTTTTAAAACAGATCTAATGGTTCCAATTCATTTCCTTTTCTCTCCTCTCTCCTCTCTCCTCTCTCCTTTCTCTTTTTTCCTTTTCCTTCCACCTTCTCTCTCCTCTCCGTCCCTTTCCCTTTTCTCTCTCCTCTCTCCTCTCTCCTCTCTCAATACTTCCCCTCTTATCTCTTTTTTGCACAAATATAATCTTATTTTCATACAAGTGTAGTTGAAAAAGTTATAGCTAATGGTAAAAATAAAATATATTTACTATGCAAAATCACATAAACAAAAACTCTAATTTTAGTTTACAAAAAATTAAATGTAAATTTATTTTTAAAAGTAAAAATTATGGTGTAATTTAAATATATATCAAAAAAGGTGTACCATACACCTTTTTTTGATATATATTCAAATTACACCATATTTTTTTTGATTTATTTTAAATTCATAATTTAAATATGTTTGGAATTAATAAAAAAAAACAAGCTAACTATGAAATGTCAAATAAATGTCTAAAAAAAACTGTCCGCATACAATTATTCTTTTTTAGAGAGAGAGTGACGGAGTAATAATGACATGGGGTGATAGTTGTATTCCATTTTTTTCTCTATATATTTTATATATTTCCCACATTTTTTGATTTTTAAATTCTTTTTAGGGAACCATAATTTTCACTTTTAAAAATAAATTTATATTTAATTTTTTGTAAACTAAAATTAGAGTTTTTGTTTATGTGATTTTGCATAGTAAATATATTTTATTTTTACCATTAGCTGTAATTTTTTCAACTACACTTGTATGAAAATAAGATTATATTTGTGCAAGAGGAAAAAGAAGAGGGAAAGTATTGAGAGAAGAGAGAGGAGAGAGGAGAGAGAAAAGGAAAGGGACGGAGGGAGGAGAGAGGAGAGAGAAAGGGCAAGGGAATTGTGAGAGGAGAGAGGAGAAAGAAGAGAAAAAGAAAATAAATTTGGACCATTAAATCTGTTTTAAAATAATTTAACGATCCAAATATTATACAACACTAATGTCCGGTACAAATTTGTACCGGACCTCCCCCAATCCCCTACGGATACACCAAAAACCAATAACTGATTACCTCCCAAGTATAACTACACTTTTATAATCTAAATTTACTACCTATTAGACTATTAGGATAAAACGTGTCATCATGCTTATTACGAGTAGACATACCAAAGTGATAATAAATTAAGGTAGAGTAAGTGATTAATATATTTACTTGCATCAAAAATTAACATTTATTAAATGAAATATAAATATTTCCAATTTAAAATATTATGTTGCAATTATTGATGTAATGGTGTTCTTGGCTTCTTGGACTACTAATTTTTTAGAAAAATATTCACTTAAAAATCTATAAGAAATTTAAAATAAAAAATAAACATTGTTTGATCGTGCAACCCGAAAAAAATTAGAGAAAAATTCACTCAAATACTTGTATGTCTGACTTTTCAACTATTGTCATACATATTCTTGCCATCATAATTATTTTCTTATTGTCATTAATTGGTTTGTTACACTTTTAGATTATCAATACCAAAAATATATAATAAGTATTATAATACTATTTGAAATATATAAGTATAATTACTCGAGTTTAGATATGATTACATTATATTATTACATAAATAATATAATTTTAGAATTAAATAGCTTTCATATGAAGATAATCTTACATATTATTGATTAAAATATATACTATAATATGAACTTTAATAATTTTAAGTAGCATAAATTATAATGCCTTTTAATTTAATAAATTATTAGTTAGAATTTAAAACGTTCTTAATAATTCATTATTTATGTAAAATTTTACTATTAATCAAATAATATAATTTTTGAATGAACTAATTTTCTTGTGAAAATAATCTTATTCAAAATTAGTTTATTATTATTAGTAAAAAGATATAACTTGTCCTCGACAATACAATTCAATTACTAATATAAATATAATAATAATTAATTATTATATTTAACGAAATATATTTAGAATAAAAAGTATCAATAATATTATAATTACACAACAATATAATATAATCTGAAAAATGATATTTTCACATGTGTTTTTGATATTTTTACATGATCCTCCCTCACATGAATATAAAGTGGAACCACTTTCCGTGAAAGAGATTCATGTGAAAATATCAAAAAATAGATGTGAAAATAATGCTCTCTTATAATATGTTTACAACAAGATACCGTGTCATAACATGTGTATGGAAAATAAAATAATAAGAAATCAAGAAATATGAAATAAAATAAAACTAATATATGAACAAAATTGAGATATGGCTGATTGATATAGCATAATAACATATCCGAGCGAAAGATTTGCGACGCTCCCAAATTTAGGCTTAAACAATTCAATTTGAGTTGTCAAAATACAAAATATTTACAATAGCTCGTATAATCATAATTATTAAAATACTGTGTATCACACAGGAGGAGCTAGGGTTCTTTCTGCTTTGCACATAAGAAAAAGAAGACCGACAAGGAATGGTCAATGTTTTATAATCTTGGGAAACCATAATAATCCTTGTTGTTGTTAATGAAGTCACAAATTATTAATTTTAATTTAATTATAATTAATTAATTATTATGTAGAGATGTGGACCAACGTACAGCTAGGCCTCCATAAACCCTCACAGTTCGGTGCATAACACGCTCACAATAGCGCGTAATCTAATATCACTACTCTCTATATAACTCATAACTTGCTTAGGTTTGGACGAGAGAAACAGGAAAGAGGGAGAACCGCCCGCACGCCTCCTCTTCTTCATCTTCTATCTGTTTCCGTTCTTCACTTTCCCTCCTTTTCCCTTCAACTTTCTCTTTAGGGTTTCGTACTCAATCTGTTCACCATGAGTAACCCTAACAAAGAGTTTGACATGGCCGATCTCGGCGCCGCCCTGCCTTCCGCCGCCGCCGCCGGTAACTTTCAAAAACCTAAATCCACTCTATTGTTTACTCCATGTATATGAATGTACCTCCGTTTAAGTAAGCCCTAATTTTCACTTTCTGTTTACACAAATATAAAAGTTCAACCCTAATTTTTATTTCTGTTTAATGTTTTGTAGCTCTCAGTGCGGAGGATCGTGCTGGTCTTGTAAATGCCCTGAAGGTTAGCTATATTTTTTACAGACTTTATGTTTTCCTTATTTATTCTTTTGATTTTTTCTTAAGCTTGTTTTGGGGGTTTATGCAGAATAAGCTTCAAAACCTGGCTGGGCAGCACTCCGATGTTCTAGAGACTTTGACACCTGTGGTTAGGAAACGTGTTGAGGTTTTGAGAGAGATTCAGGTTTGCCTGTTACATTGAATAATTAGAAATTATTTTTCTTTTCTAGTTTAGTTTATAATTTGGTTGTGTGGTAGTTTCCATTTTTGCAGCTTTTATGACAGTTTACTGTTCATGTTTAATGTAAGTTCTGATAATATCATATATTTTCTTTACTTTTTACACTTTTTTTGCTGTTGTAGTACTTTTAATGTAATTATGTGGTGATGCATTGAGAATAATTGAAAGTTTCAAACATGAAGTGGGAAACAAACTCACAATGTATATTACAGATTAGCTCATACAATATTAACACTGTCTAAAACATTTTTTACTTTATTTTCAACTACAAATAGGTGAATGAACATCAAAGTATAGAATAGAATAGAAAGGGGAAATATAGTTACAGGTTGCTGCAAGTGTTTTATGTTGGGGCAGATTTTAACTCTTTTTTAGATTTTTGACTTCCCTGTAACTTGTTTATCATAAAGAAGTACCATAGCTATTGTCAAAAGCATATTTACAAATTGGTCCCTTTACTACCTGAGAAAGGTGTGACATATCCGTGTGTCAACAGTATAGATATAAGAAATAGGCAATTTTAATCTTACATGGACTTGAATTTGTTTAGTTGCCTTGATTTGGTGTTATGAACGAAAGTGAGTTCTTTCAAAGGGATTCTTTAGAGTACTTGCATATTGAGCTACTACTTATTCTTTGATGATGCAATTAGTTCGAACAACAGTACATATTCAAAGTCGAAGATGAAACTACACCTGGCTACTGTTGGATTCATCTCTCTTTTCTGCACCATTTTATGAGTTTTAATTATTACAGTGAATTTCATTTGTTGACTGGTGATGTAGTAAATTTTTTCCCGTCGAGCTTTTAACCCACCCTATGAACAAGATTGCTTCAAGGAAAAGAAATTACAATGAAGTGCATAGGTGAACACTTGTCTCTAGTTTCAGAGTCTGTAGGTTTTGCCTATTATATTTTCTGTCTATTTCATGGTAGATATCATTCCATGGACTTTACTGCTTTATGAAAGGCTGTTGTGTCTAGTTGTTAGATTACATTCATGATCATTCACTTTAATTATTTGTAAGAATGGAACCTTTTCTTAATGGGTGTTTCGTGGTAAAGATCTTGAGCGCTTGATTGCTTAAGAGTAGTTTCTTGGTTTATCAGTGATGCTTATATTGAGGATTTTTTGGTGTTCATTGTGAAGTATAGTTCTGTGCTGAAGCTGACTTTTTCTGAAATTGCAGAGCCATCATGTGATATTGAGGATTTTTTTGGTGTTTATTGTGAAGTATAATTCTGTGCTGAAGCTGACATTTTCTGAAATTGCAGAGCCATCACGATGAGTTAGAGGCAAAATTCTTTGAGGAGAGAGCTGCACTTGAAGCCAAATACCAGAAACTTTATGAACCTCTGTACACTAAGGCAGGAAGTGCTGCAAGTTTGTTATTGAATAAAAGCATCGTATGATTTCTCCAATTTCTTATTCATTCACTTTGTTGAATAATAATTTCAGAGATACGAAATAGTGAATGGTATTGTCGAAGTTGAAGGAGTGAAAAGTGAAAATGCAATGGACCAGGAAGAAGAAAAAGAAAAAGGTGAATAACTCATCCAAAGATAGCCAATACTTACCAAGTTCATTATTGTATTATTTTTTCTCTTTGGCACAAGTGTTTGTTAAGGGAGCCTGACTTTGATATTTTCAAATAATTGATGCAGAGAAAGGTGTTCCCGATTTCTGGCTCACTGCAATGAAAACTAATGAAATATTGGCGGAGGAGGTATGTAATTAATAATTCAATGATCTTACCTGTTAATTACTATGCTTATTTAAAAAGTCAATTTTGTCTGCTGGAACTAATATGATTTGTTGATATAATCTAGATCTCTGAGCGTGATGAGGAGGCTCTCAAATATTTGAAGGATATCAAGTGGTGTAGAATTGATAATCCCAAGGGTTTTAAGCTTGAGTTCTTCTTTGATACAAATCCTTTTTTTAAGAACACGGTTTTGACAAAAACATATCACATGATTGATGATGATGAACCCATTCTAGAGAAGGCTATTGGGTAGCTTGCTATTTACTTGGTCTCATGTTGTAATTTTCTTATGACTTTTCTCTTTGTATCTTGCTAAGTTTGCTACTTTATAGGACGGACATTGAATGGTATCCAGGGAAATGCTTGACACAGAAGATTCTGAAAAAGAAACCAAGAAAGGGGTCAAAGAATGCTAAACCTATCACCAAGACTGAAAATTGTGAGAGTTTCTTCAATTTCTTTAGCCCCCCACAGGTGCCTGAGGAGGAGGATGATATTGATGAAGATGCTGTAAGTTCTGGAGCTCTTAATTTGTAGTATACCAATGAGGTCACTGAACAATTTGTTAAGCTAATTGCCCCGCTGACTTTTGAATGCATAACAGGCTGAGGAGCTCCAAAATCAAATGGAACAAGACTACGACATTGGGTGAGTCTGTGATTTCAGATAGGGAGTATTCTTCAATCGATAAATGGGTTGAATGGTGATATATATACGACATATTGGGTGCTTTAATCAATTGGTTCTAAATCATCATTTGAGTTTGTCACTTGTTGGTCACTTTTATGTTCATGGTGTATTAATTGGAAAACTTGCCCTGCACATTTTTGTTGCATAAATGCATCTTAAAACTTTGTATGCATAAAGTGTGTCCTTTGAGAAGAGGAAAAAGGAAAAATAAGTTGACTTTACAGAATATGATTTCTTGAAAACCACAAGTGTCCATTCAGATTTAAATCAGAGTGACATGGTGTTTGTTTGTGCAGGTCGACCATTCGGGACAAAATTATCCCTCATGCTGTGTCATGGTTTACTGGGGAGGCTGTGCAGGGGGATGAGTTTGAAGATATTGATGATGAGGATGATGAGGACGATGACGGTGAGGAAGATGATGACGAAGATGAAGAAGAGGGTGACGACGACGAAGAGGATGATGACGAAGATGAAGAAGAGGGAAAGAGCAGGAAGAAGGTATATTCAGAACTCTCTTACATAAAATCTATTTCTGGATTCTCAGCTTGTGTTGCTAACGTTTTGTTCTTTTCGATTTCTGGACTGTCTTGCAGTCATCTGGATCAAAGGTGAGAAATGAACTGCTCTTCTTTACTCTCTGTAATAATGTAAGTAAACCTTTCAATGAAACATGATTTTCATGTGTTCTTTCTGTAAACTGCAGAAGAGTGGAAGAGCACAAGCTGGGGAAGGTCAGCAGGGTGATCGTCCTCCAGAGTGCAAGCAGCAGTAAATGTTCAAGTGCAGAAAACAGCATATGGCAGTAGGGTGTTGTCGTGTCCTTGGTTGAGGGTTTTGACTCTTCGATTTTTGTTTCTTGTCCATCGCAGTTCTCTTTTCTTTTTTAGGTGGCGTTTTATATGAGTTATATTTAATCTTTTAAGGTCTTGTGTTTTATGCCATTGTGAAATCTCAGATGAACTAAAATATATCTAGTGTTTTCTTTGCCTTAAGAATTTTCATTAGTGTTATTTACCTCTGCTGTTATGATATTGCTAGAGTAGAGCACCTATGCCTGCATGCTGATGCCACATTATATTAAAAATGCAGGTCATCTTTTGACTATATTAGCATTTTTAACCTCGCCTTTAATAAGGTATTTCCTGCCCGTGTGCTAGGATTTTGTATATGTAACTTATCCCAAATCTTCACATAGTTAGTTAAAGGCTGTAAATCGAACTAAACAGTTCAGGTTTGATTCCAAAAAATGAGAGCGAGATTCGGATTTATTAATAATATGATTTAAATTTGAGCACAAAAAATAGTTTGAATAAAAATAGAAGTAAAATTTGAGTAAATTTATATTGGACTCGTTTCAAACTAATAGAATTCTCCATTGCGACAAGATATATACTCGGTTGATACCTATTCTAGTAGATATTTGATACATTCTATTATAATATGTGTAAAGTTTAATAAAATTAGGATAATTAGGTATTATTTTTTTATTTTGTTTTTAATTTTTATTGTGATTTTATATTTGTAAAGTATAATTGTAAATTTATTTTCTCATTTCTAAGTAAATTAATAAGTTTAATCTATAATTATATGTATTATAAAACTAGTTACTATGTAGAGACTCGAATTTGAGCTTGAATTCGAAGCTCGCGAGTAATTTGAATATAATTCGATTGGAATCGAATCGAATTCTAGTCGAGTCGAATCTGAATAGAGTTTTTTCAAATATAATTCGAATTCGAGTATAGATTTAACTTTTCGAATCGAATCTGAGTAAACTTTTCGAATCGAATCTGAGTAGCTCTATTCAGTTTAGTTCGACTCGTTTACACCCCTACATACAGTGTAGGTACTAGTCAATATAAAAGCATCTGTCATTTGCCTTTGCACTTAAATGGATTTCTGCTGACTGTAAAGAGGGTTAGAGTATTTACACTCAACTTTGCTTGGTGGGTTTTCCTAGGGAGTTATTTCTTTGGAGAATTTACACTATGTTTACTGAGTTTTAAAATGGATGAAAAACTTAAGTTTTATGTTCAATTCCTTTGTTACCCAATTTTTTAATGAATGAAAAAGTAAAAAAAATGTATAAAAAACTTGATCACTTTTCTTGTTAAGTTTTTCCCTTCAAAAATTGACGAATTTGGATAGAAAAATAAAAAACATAAGATCATCTTTCTATAAGGGCAATATAGTAACTTAGATGTGAAACTTAAGTTTTTTATTTCTCTTCTTTTAAAAACTCAAGTTATTAACACGAAGAAGAAAAAAAAAACCATAACTTTTATATTCTTTTCTTTTTCATTATATTATAAATTAAGTGTGAAGCACTAAAAAGTGATTTTGATAGCGTCTCTCACATGTTGGGACTCACTCCACTATCACATGAGAGAGAGGTAAGAGTGAAAATTTCAAAAGTTCATTATCAGAAATACATGTAAAATAGTGCTCCCCAACCCAACGTATAAAGATAGTTGAGTGATGCTATTCTTCAATGTCGTCGGTTATCCGTTTGTGAACGGCAGTTTATGTGCGCGCGGTTCTTCTATGGTGTCATAGAGTGTTTCCTCGTCACAACTGTATATAAATAATCTATTTATTAATAAGATAAACCTGGTGCCAATGTTTGCAGTTATCACACGACTAGATTTAGCATGTGGGGTGGGCTGCTGCTGCTGCTGCATCTTTGGTAGAACTGGAACAGCAAGATAGCTAAGCTAGGAACCTAGGAGGGTTTGTAAAAGAGGGATACAACTACCATCAGCTACTACTAATGTTTCAATTATTTGTATTGATTGTCCTAACAATTCTGACTCCGTTATTTTTGATTTAAACAACCTGATACCAGCTAGCTAGTAGTATGTTACATCATCATCATCATCATCTCCATCGACTTTCAATTAATATGTGCTTTTTTCATGCTCCAAGCACTCAATTTTGGAATTTTCACACTCTCCCTTCCATTGTTGAATGCATATAGATGGGCCGCATCACCAATTGCTATTGTGGGATAAACCCTAGCAGTGATACAAGACTTCCCTTCCCCACCAAAGCTCTCCACTACTGAATGATCTACCTGCAAATTTAAGTGAATAAACATTTCGGTCAGGTCAGGTCAGATCAAACACAAACTAAAATTGGCAAAATTAATAAAGATGAGATAATAATAATTAAATAAACAAACAAACTTTACCAAGCTTCTTAGTGACAGTTGCTCATGAGTTGGGTCTACATCAACAAATGTTCCGTAAGCGGTCTTATCAGTCGCTTCATTCAGCGAAGACCTGTAGATACAAAATGAACAATTAAGCTTGCTCTGTCTGATGTGTGTGTGTTTGAGAGAGAGAGAGAGAGAGAGAGAGAGACAGAGACAGAGACATAGACCTGCTCTGGTCACTGCACATGAGAACTACGTATTTGCCTTGGCCTTTGAAAATTCTGAAAAAGATTGCTGTATATTCTTGCAAGTCCTTTGAGGCCAGAACCTTCAACCCAAATGGTCCAAGCCCACCTTCACCCTTTCGAACGCACAACAGTTGTGGATTAGTCCAACTTGGGTCTAGCACCTCTGCCTTTTCAAAGTTTGATACCTCAAATGACAAGTCAACATCCGCCTGTTCATACATACAGTGCATGTATATATATATATATATATATTGTCAAGTCAAAGAAACAAAAAGTAAAATTTCAAACTGCATGCGTGTTGTATACTATATATGGTTGTTAGTTTGTTACGTGCAAAAATCTCACCTGTGCACCTGTGACCCCCGAAATTTCAACATTTGATCCTGCCTTGAGCACTGTGACAGGAGAGTCAACTTGGGTTCCGTGTAAGGTTTCAATTTCTTGGATTGGCCATTGTACCAATTGTTTTCCACTCTTATCCAGCCAAATCGTCCTGGGAATTGACTGCACAAACAAATCCAAATCCAGCCAAACATTTTCTTTGAGTTAATGTAAGAAAATTGGAGTACTAATTAATAAACATACAAAATGCTTTATTTCAATATGTTACTCTCATTCGAAATTACCTGAATTCCTGACCATCCCTGTTTGATATATTCTGGTGGAGGCAATGATTCGTTAATCCATCCCCATAAGATTCTTCTCTTCTTCAAGCTATCATAAAAAGTCTTGGAAGCATAAAACTTTCCATAATCATATCGAGAACCCGTATCAATATCCACGGAAGAACCCTTATCCGGGGTATAGATATCCTTGTTGGGGTTATACCTTCCAACCGTGTAGTAATCATGCTTAGACTCATCCATGCTGAACTTCAACACATGTTTAACGTCCAATCCAATCACAGATGTGTCTAAACCATTCTGGGTATTAGCAGAAACAGGGTAAAAATCAGGACACTCCCACATTCCGGTGCCATTCTCCGAATGAAGCGGGTGTTTGGCTTTAATCCAGTGGACAAAATCTTTGCTCCTATATAAAAATGCCAATCCACGATGATTTCTCTTGCTACCAATGACGACTCTCCATCTTCCATCATGGCTTAGCCAAGCCGTGGTGGGATCTCTAAACGAAGAGGCATTAATTTTGTTGATGGCGGTGGGCGACATTAGTGGGTCATGAGGTGATTTGACCCATTCAATGAGGAACGGATCAGAGAGATTTTTGGGCAGGGCTAGATTTTGGACTTGTTGGTTGTTGGGATCTATTCCGGTGTAGAGAATGGCGGGCTTGTCTCCCGGGAGTATGGTTGCCGAACCGGACCAGCAGCCGTTGATGTCTCCTTGCTGGGATGGTTGGATGGCAGGAGGATGAGGAGTCCAGTGTACGAGATCAGTGGACGTAGAGTGAGCCCATACTATGTTACCCCAATCTGCACCTTTTGGGTTGTACTGGTAAAACAGATGATAAATTCCCTTGTAAACCAAAGGCCCTGCATTCATTAACAAGATAAGATTCATGTAACGTAATGTTGTAATAATTTTGTATAGACTTGAATTATATAGTATTTAAAAAGCAGTAAAGAAAGAGCTTAATTACCATTAGGATCTGCAAGTCCAGTTGATTAAGACACCCATTTGATTTTTCCAGTGAAAAGAAAAATAATTAATAATTGTGAAAAGAGATGTGTTGATCAAGAACAAATATATAACTTATATATATATAGGGATCAATGTGTAGAAATTTATAAATAAATAAAAAAAGGAAGAAAAATTGAAAAGATTCTACCTACCATTCATCCAGTTTTTGGGAGGTTGAAAGTGATAAGAAGTTCTGTAAATTTGATTTGGAGATTGAGCAGTTTGAAGGGTTAATCTGTGAAGATGAATATTAGTATTAATATGGGAGGCCTCAAGTTGAAGAACAGAATGGGAGAGCAAGATAGAGAAGAAGCAAGCAAATGCGAGGCAAACACTAGCACTAGAGCTGCAGCCCATGTTTGTTTTTCTTGATTATTTTGTGTTTGTATGTCTACGAGAGAGAGAGAGAGAGAGAGACTGAGAGATTACTATATATATCCCCGTCTGCTAATTTATACTCCTCATCTCCATAAGTATATTGTAAAATTCAAAGGAAAGCAAGGCTCTAATTAATTAATCTAGCCAGAGAAAGATAGAGTGGATGAACTTTACAAGGCGAAGTCAACTCTCATTTTCCGTTGTCATTTTGTTTTCTCTCTCTATATTATATATAATATATATATATATATATATATACGACATTATTCCAACAAACAGATCTCTCATCGTTCAATGTGAGATCTAAGGGTCGAAATTAACTTGGTCATGGGCCAGTTGCTAGTCCTTCTGGCTGTCAGGGAAACTTTTACCAACAGCCATTGTAATGACTAAGTTACCTTTGAAAATTAGTAGAATTTTTTCTGACCGCTACTCCTATTACCGATCAGGCTAAACATCGACGTTTATCATCAATACGACGTCTTATAGCCTGACCGCTAGTAGGAGTAACGGTCAGAAGATTAACAAAACCTAGATTTGGATATTCATATATGATTTCTAACATTTTACTCAATACACATTCATTTTTTAAGCAACTGCAGAATTTTTGCTTTGGAGAGAATTTGTTGAGCTTTGAAAAAATTAGTTGTTCGTGCATAATTTTTATAAGTCTTCATCAATGACTTTCATGCCTGCTACAAAGATAGTTTTATCTAGTTCTTTTGAATCTCTTGCTAGTTTAGATTGTATAAATGCATTTGAGTTTGTTAGATGCTGAAAGTAGTAAACCTGAGATGATCCCTTATGTTGGTCAATTATTTTCTAAGTTAGAAGAAGCTAAAAATTTTTATAGATCATATGCACACAAAAATGAATTTGAGATTAGAATTGCTATTAGTCATAAACATACTCGCAGTAATAATGTGTCGTCCAGGTTATATGTATATATAAACGCTGGTAGACCAACTGTTGTAAAGTGTTCACCAAATGATGAATGCGACAATGATAAAATAACAAGACAAAGACACTCACTAGGAAAAACATTATGTAAAGTTAGAATATTTGTTGTCCATAGTAAGAAAGAAGACAATTGACATATTTTGACCATTGAGTTAGATCATATCATCATTTAGTGACATTTACCATATTTGATTGAGACATATAGGAATAATATGTCGGTGGCAAGACAATTAATTGACACTTTAAATAAGACGGGTATTTGACCTAGTAAGATGATAAACGTTTTGAGCACAATGGGTGGAGGGATGCAAAACCTAAATTTTAGTGACAAGAATATTCATAATATAGTTAGGATTAAGGCGTGCCTCGGAGGATGTAAATGATGCACAAACTGCAGTCAATTATTTGAAAAAAGTTGAATTTGCCAATGCGAGTAAATTCTTTTTTTTTATGTCAAACCAGACGAAGACAATCGCATAACATATATTTTTTGAGTAAACGACCGATCTAGGTTAATGTATCAACGTTTTGGAGACGTGGTTATATTTGACACTACGTATAAGACAAATAAGTATAATATGTCATTTGTTCTATTTAGCTGGGTCAACCACCATTATCACTCTATTTTATTTGGATTTGAACCGTTAAGGGGATACTTTTGTTTGTGTCTTAGAGACGTGGCTCGAAGTCATGGACTACAATATTTCTATAACCATTATCACTGACCAAGATAAAGCTAAGAGCAATGTTATTGCTAGGGTAATCCCTTACACTCATCATGTATTGTTTCTTTGACATATTAACAATAAATTTTTAGAGAAATTGCATCATATTTATTCTAAACACCCATCATTTAAAGAGGATTTTAACAATTGTGTGTATAATTCATTGTCCATCGACGAGTTTGAAGAGCATTGAAAAATCCTAATGAGGGATTATGAATTGTATAAAAATGAATGGCTCATAAGTTTGTATGATGTGAAGGAAGAATAAATAGGTGGATATACAAAGAGGTATTTTATCGCGGGAATGACAACCATCGGAAGAAGTGAAGGAATAAATTATTTTTTTGATGAATATGCAAGTGCTTCAACAGTCATAAAAGAATTTGTAGTCAAGACTGAGAAGGCTATTGAGAACTAATTCATCAAAGAGAAAGGTCGACTACGTAATAAAACATCGAAAACGTAGTTTGGTATGTGGATCATCTTTAAAAGTGCATGCTACATAATGTTATATAAAAGAGATGTTTAAACGTTTTCAAAAAGAGCTTGTAGATTATCTAAAGTACAACATCCACAAAGTAAGTGAGCTATGTGTTATTGATGCAAAGGCTATGCAGTGTACAAGACAGATGTAATTAAAAATAGTTAGAGATATCACAAAGTTGTTAACAATCGTCAATCAGGGTCAATAACATGTACTTGCTAAATATTTTCACATTTTGGTCAAATTTGCAGGCACATTTTGGGATATTTCAGCTTCAGAAGTATTTCAATAATACCTGATGACATGATCGTTCCTCGGTGGACAACAGATCCTAATAAGAGTAATGGTGGAGAAGTAATAAATTCTCTAATGAGTGCTGACTTTGAAAAAAAATCAAGCAATACTGTACAATCATTTGATGAGTGATTATCAAGAGTTAGCTAGTAAAGCTACTTGCTCAGTTCGAAGTTACAAGACTCTACTAAAACTAAATACATGAGGAAAACCCTTGGTAATCAATATGACCCAAATGAAAATATTACCGACGAACCAGACGATGATATTGACCGAGCGGTCAAATATGCACCTCAAGAAATGGAATTTGTTGACGATGATAAGGAAGAGGTCGAAAGGGAAGAAAAAGAGTTTTTACCTCCAATTGCTTCTCAAACAAAGGGTCAAAAAAAATATTCAAGAACAAACAATGCTCTTAAAAAAATAGTGGGTACTATGTCTTACCGAAAATGTGTCATATGTGGATTCAAAACCAACCATGATAAACGCAATCATTATACAGTGTTAGGAATTCCTGAACCGAAAAAATAATTAAAGTTTAGTATATTTATAGATGTAATATTTATACTTGTGTTTTCTTGGAATGTTTATTAACATGTAATTGAGTTTTGCTAAAAAATGATTGTATTTTTTTGGAATGTGTATGGTAGTTAGTGACAATTACGTGAATAAAACTACTAATTACAATTCAATTATGTGTGTTCTAAAATTTATCTAAATAGTACTGCTAATATAAATTAAGTGAATGAACACGTGATTTTGGCTTGATCGCTACTCCTACTACCGGCCAACATTCAGGGAGTTGAAATTTTTTTTGGACTGGCCGCATGTAGGAGTAGCGGCCAACATCCAGGGACTTCAAAACATTTTTGGCCTGAACGCTACTCCTACTTACAACCAGCATCCAGGGTGTTGGCATGTTCAATAGACACAATACCAGCCCATACCTGTTCCATAGCAAAATGCACAACAATCAAACCATCTATTGAAATTTAATTACAACCATTGCTAGATAACATCACCACTCTCATAATTGAAATTAAAATACTATCCATTGAAATTAAAATAGCATGTATTGAAATTTAATTACAATGATTGTTTGTATGTAATATCATCCATTGAAAATAAATAACAACATTTAGTTGACCTGTGCCCTTTGTATATCTCTAGCCTCACATTTAAATAACTCATATGTTATTCTATACCTAAATACCGATACATTCTCAGTTGACCATTTTTACTTGGTAAGGTCAAGATCACCCCGCACGTAGTAGTCGACGTACTTGCAAACGAAGATGCCACAATCGCAAGTGTTAACCTGCATCGGCCGATCCTTTACTGCATGGACCTTTGGATCTGTATGGAGCCAACCATGCACCTAATAGGTTACCAATGCGCAAAGTCAATGGTATCAATTGTTCCTACAATAAATGGTGAGTTATAATTACGTACAAATATCCGATATATTTAATAATAAAGCCAAATATTATACATACCGCTACTTCGATGTATTCCTTGTATATATTAGCCATCTTGATGAAAGATGTGTCATTATATAGGATGTTGAGGATAATAATTTTCTAATCTTTCACTGCGAAGATTAACAGTATGAAATGTCGATTACTAGTTATACACATAGGCATAAAGATATAATCGTACTCATGCAAGGGCGGTCCCACTTAAGGTTGAACATATGATTCGCAGAATTTGGTTGCACGATTTAGGTCCTATAGGGACAGCGCACCTTTTCCCAAATGCATGAAGAATAAAGCCATGAACCCAAATTTGGCCCACCTCTGTATCGCCTCGAGCTAGTATTTTTCTTCACGATCCGCAAAAGCAATATATATGTGTCCATGACATGCTCATATATTCATATTTCGAGCTGCAAGGAATTGATTTCTTCGTGAGTCAAAGTATATAACCTTTGGGAATGCTCAATGGGAAACATCTAGGGATTGACAGGAGTTGGGGAGAAGAAATTCTCATTGATGATTTGGATCTTGTGCCCACGAAGTTTCTTTGGTGTAGACCATTTTCGGTCCATATTCAATTTGCATGGGGCCTTCTTATGTTAGAACCTCATCCCCAATGAAATCTAATATACTCTCGTAGGTAAGTTGCGGAATATCGGTCTGGGTGCTAGGGATGTAGATATCCTGCATGCCCGATGAACTGGGTATCTCTATATCTTCATGGAATTGGAATCATTCTTTTTCTTCACCCCTAGTATACTCCTCCCCTCACATCTACATCATAGATAACATACAAGTGGTCCCACCCCTCTTCGTGAGTTTGTATTCTGGAGGCATGTCTTGCTGGAGCTTGAATATTTTCTCCAACAGAGATTTTGCGCTCTCAATCTATAATGACAAAAAAAAACAACCAACAAAAAAAATCATTAGTATCAAAGTATACGAGAGATAATATCAATTGAAAAATAAATAAAAATTTAAATTGCTTATCATGCTAACCATGCGATGCTAATTATATACGGACCAATGCTCGTACGACCTTCGCATTGAGGGCACTATAGATATCATCGGGTGATCCTATTGCACCAGTTGAAGTATGTATCTATGGGGATATCTTTAGCAACTTGAAGTGTTTGTCCCTCGAGATGGTCCATATACATCTCCCTACTTAATGTATTCTCGCCTCAATTCCATATAATCCTCTAGCTCAAATTTCTGTTCCCTAGGTGCTCTAAGGAAATTTATGTCTTTCGGCTGGGGACGAAATACCTTGTAAATACTCGTATTGCCTCATGATCCGGTCGGACATTTGATATTCTACAATATCGAAATGAATCAAAAGAACCCGACCAGATCCTGTCATTCTCGCCTCATAATTGTAACCACTCTAATCATCATCCCATCTAAAGTACGGTCGCCAAATTACCTCTCACTTAGGCTACCTATCAAATTTCCCCGTTAGAAAGATAGATGGTGATATGGATTCTCCCGCCTATCGGGATATTGATGTTTGACCGAGTATGCCTAGGTTGTTGCCCTATAAGTTAAAATAAAGAATTTGGCCTAGGGAGCCTTCACCAGTGACATACTTAGTCTCTCTCCTAGTAGCTGTGTACCAAGACCGGTATAAATAAGCCAAGCAAGCGGCACCCCATGCATACGTGACAATCTAATTTGAATTATATACAAAATACATATTTTATACATGTAATTCTAATCGTATTTTATAAATTAACATAAATTCGTTTAAAAAAATTTGGTAGGAACATTCTTACTAGTAATTGAAATAGAATAACTGATTTAAACTCGAATTTTGATGTAGAATCGACTTTGTCTAACCTAGTCGTGTCTTCTTCTTCCTCCAAATGATAGTAACCTTGTCGTTTACAAACGTTTGATAGTAACAAACAGATCCTGATCTGAGTTTTGTTTATCGTTTGGCCACTAGTAGGAGCGACCAAGCTATATAAGACGTCATATTGATGATAAACGTTACTGTTTAGCCTGACCGGTATTAAGATCAGCAGACATGAAAAATCCTACTAATCTTCGAAAGTAACTTAATCATTACAATGACCGTTTGTAAGAGTTTCCTTGGCCGCTAGAAGCCAGACTCATGCCCAAGTTGATCTCTGTCCTTAAATTTCACATTGGACGGTGAGAGATCTATTTGCTGAAATAATATTCACAATAAACATTTGTTATGGATCACTATTATATCTCATACATTTACTAGTTTAAAATTATTCTCCAGTTGAAAAGTAATTACAAATGAAAATTTTCAAGTCATTTATAATTCAAAAATAAAAGTATGTATGAATGTAAATTGCCAGATCATATCATAAATAAATCTATAATTAAAAAATAGTCATATCATCATATCATAATAATAATATATGATATTGGTCTAGTCCGCGACGTAAATTGCGGTCACTGATTCGCTTCTCTTGGGTTTTTCATCCTTGCACTTGTCCTCCCTCCTTGAAAACTGCCGGGGTTACCGTACCAACTTACTTTTTGAGAAGAGTTATCATATTGCGATAATTTTGTTATGGAATTACGGTTTTTGACATAAATTAATATATAAAATTAAATAAAATTATAAAATTATTTTATAATATTAAATATATTATTAAAATATTATTAATTATAATTATTTATATAATTCATAATTAAAAATTATCACAAGATATACTATTATTCTTTTAAAAAATGACAAAGCATAACTGCATGCCTTAAATTAAGAAAAGTCGGCAAAAGAAATGGAATTTTCTGATGATTGAGTCAAACGCTTACCAATGTTTCGTGTCAAATTAGTTTTTTTTTTCCTTCTTTTTATCGGCAAATTATCTTTGAGTCACATTAGTTTATTGGTTAATCAACTCATGCGCAAAACAGAAAATACTCCACATAATAATCTCCTTTTATTTAGTTTGCGCTCAATTTAATTGAGGATCAACCATGTTCTTTGTCCTCAATAAATTTTTTTTTAATTGGATGAAAATAAATGAAGAAATACTAAATTGCTACGTATCGAATCTGAAACTTTGGTTCTTTTCAAAATTTTCAATCAAAATAATACTCCTTCTGTCTTTCAAAAACCGACTTGGATCAATTATTTTTAGTCAAATTGATTAATTTTAGAATCAAAATTTATACTATTTATAACCATAAAAAATTATATCAAATTTACTATTGTCTTCAAAATAAATAAATTTTTTTAATTTAAAAATTGATCACTTTGACAGAAAAAGTGACAATTTTTTTATAAAAAAAAATGTACGAGGGCCTAATAAAAGTATATAACTCTCAATCTCCATGAATCATCTCCTAGACGTTAGAGATGTTAATAGTCTCTTTTGCCATAATTTTGAATTCTTAAATTAGTTGGGAAATAGAAAGAAAGTTTGTGATTGGTTGCAAGATGAACCATTGATAATAAATAAGACATTAGTTAAAGAAGACTTTTTATAGTACATGGAACCTTTTGGATTGTGGTGTTCCTGGTCACATGGACTATATATTTTAGTCACCGCTCTCTTGGACTGTATCAATCCCCTTTCTTTGTGTTGTTAATCACATGATCACTGACTGCCGTGCTTAACTGGTCTCAAGAATGTATATAGAGAGAGAGACTTGATTCATACCCTCTCTGTTTTTTTATTTGAATATTTTGTCCGATTAATTAAATTTAGTATAAAATTTTAATATTAATATTCTAAAATTTATTAGAAAGATGGGTGAGAGATAAAATAATATTTAATTATAAAGAATAATATGAGAAGTTAAGTATTTAATTCTTTATTGAAATCCACAAACGATAAATAAAAAGAAACAAAATTTTCTCTTCAAAACGACAAATAAAATGAAATGAATAAAATAATAAATAATGATTATAAGTATTAAATGGCCTTTAGATCTTGTACCGTCAATTATAAAAATCTAACAATCAACATTTGAAGACCATTTGCAACACTATTTTGCTGTAGAAATAATATTATTTTCTTTTGCAATATTGTGTTGTGATAATTAAGTTGGTACTTAACATTATGTTTTGTATTATACTGACTATGCAAAATTTGTCAATTAATTAAGACCTTATATTCACCATTTGTTATGTCGACTCATATATATATATATATATATATATCAAAATGTGTTAAATATAAATCTTAGGGAGTATTTGTTTAGAGTCGAATGAAGCTGAATGGCTGAATCGGTCAGCCATTTAGTGCGTTTATTTTAAATAAAAATCGTCTGAATGGTTGAATCGGTCAGATTTTTGAACTGAATGGCGAAGTGTAATTTTTTTTGCTGAATAGGCTGAATGACTGCTGAATGAAATATTTTATATTTAAATTTTTTTACAATATTAACTATTATATTAAATAAATTTACAACAATTTTAATTTTTTTAAAAAAAATAAAATAATAAAAATTAATTATTTAAATAATTTTTTTCATTCAATATTCAACCATTCAACTCATTCAAATTACTTAACCATTCGTATTCAACTTTATCAAAAACCCTGTTGGGCCGAACCGAGGAATCCTGTTAACTTAGTACTAAAGGAAAAAAGGTGGGACTCTTTCCACATTCTAAAAGAGGGAGGTAGTATTTTTAGAACGCTGATGTTAAAAAAAATATAGAATGAATAAAAATAAACGATAGTTTTATAGAAACTAAGAAAACGGGAGAGGTAGTATTTGAGCTTCAATCACACCGGAGAATCGGATTTCCCCAAATCCAAATGGTTGTAATGCTGGGCGCCATTCGCTCAGCTCCATCTTCGATTGCCCATTTCACCCGCCCATTTTCTCTCTCTAAGACTTCATTCCCAGACCCCGCACGAAGCTTCAAGCGTATTTTCAAAGCTTCCCTTCACTCAAGTAAGTTCTCTGCTACTCTCGCTGTGTCTGTCCTTTCTCTAGCACGTGATATATTATTCCTTTATTTGGGTAACAATAATTATAGTGGCCTATTTTTCTTAAAAATATTTTATGTGTTTACTGTTTTGATTTTTAATTGTTGATTTTTATATGCATTAATATCTTCTGTTAATATGATATTGGCGATTTACTTGTTAATTTTGTTACGGGGTTGTTTGTGTTTCTTGATTATATTTGTTCCCTTGATCCATGGTTTTCAGCATAATTACTTGTGCCATATTCGGTTATCTAACTTTATCATTTGTTAGTACGTTTAATTTTTCAGATCAAGTATTTCTTTCCTCACAACCCATTTTATTCTAATGTATGCTTGCATTTAATTCAAACAATGAATAATAATTTGAGGTTTAAGATGGAAACTTTTTATTTTGCCATGAGTATAAGAGGATCATTACATAAAAACTTCATGTATTGGTGAAACTTGAAATAGTCGTTACCAGGGTGCATTTAGGTTTATCTCCTCGGTGTAACTTATTACCAACTATTATTATATTTTCCGATTTCATCTTCAACTTCGACAAATTGAATTCTTCTAATTTGTGTTCATATGAAGTTGGTTATTGGAATACAATTGTCTTCCTATATCCCCTTCATAATGCATCACCATACTGTCACATCATGTTTCTTTCAGTTGCAACCACCATTTTTCTTTGGATTGAAAAAGGTACAACTGAGTTTATGGTGATACATACTTATATATCAGTTTTCTCTTTCAGTTACAATATGTAACAAAGTGTTTTTATCCATATAACCTTTTAGGAATCCTCTGCTATCTGGTTGTGATAACTTTGACAAAATCATATATCATCCTTGGATGCAACACAGGAACAAAAGAGAGATAGAAGAAAGAAACAAAACAGGAAACAGAAATTATTCTCAGTGATTGAATCTAGCAAACATTACATAATGCTTCACAGGACCTGTCCCTATTCATATGTCTCATTTTTGAAATCCTTATCTGTTCTTACCAGATTCTTTAATTGGTGAGGTCTTTCTATCTCATCTCTAACTAAGTGTGGACATTCTTAATTATACATCTGAAACTAGTGCTTTTTTTAGTCCTACTTGGTGGCATTTTGCTGCATGTCAGCAAACAATTAGAAATACAATTTGGTGACTTAATGGTTGTGATTGAGATCTTGATGGGATTTTTACATGCAAATTTGTTATGCTTGAGCAATCTACAATACATGTATCGTAACATGTAATGCACTACAGAACCTACAACTGCGGAAACTGGAGCACAAATACCTTCAGAAGTATCTGAAATCATATTTTTGGGAACAGGAACTAGTGAAGGAATTCCACGCGTGAGCTGCCTTACCAATCCTATAAAAAAATGTCAGGTACACAAGCAAAACCTCTATGCATGAGCACATATGTTATATCTGAAAGAAGGATACTATTTTCATTTTGGTTATTTTTCTTTTCCTGAACATATTTGATAGCTTTTTGAAATGAAAATCTCAATTAATTTCATAGGTGTGCTCGAAAGCTGTGGAACCAGGTAATAAAAATAGGAGACTTAACACAAGCATCCTCATTCGGTATCCTAGGCCCTCGGGAAACTATAACATTCTTATAGATGCTGGCAAGTACGTCTATGATTGCTTTGATCAGTTTTTATTCTATATAAAATTGAAGTAAATCTTCTGCATCTATATTAATTCCAATCAGAATCTGTTGAGAGTGTCTGTGTGATCCTATTTGGACTTTGGAGAGGGTTTTATATTCTGAAAGCATACTGTTGCTTACGTCTTTCCATCTTATTTTCATCGGATCTGCCATTTCATTTATATTTATTTGCTTGAGTTTTTAGGTATTTCCATTAAGGAAATGAAGCTTTCTTCCATCCTGTTTTCACAACTATGTCAACTCTCACCTTTTGAACCTGAGATTTTTTTTATTTTTTTTTCTCCTGAATTCTAGCTTTCCATTTCTTAATGCATATATACTGACAGTGATAAGCAACATTATGCTCGTTTTAAACTCATAATATGTATTGAATTCACATGTGGATTTTGGAATTTTCTTGGTCATGGGCCTCTGAAAACTCAAGTCAAAAGCATTGTAGTACATGTTTTCAATAAAACGCTGAATTGGTCAGGATAAGCAATTGAGGGATATTCACTAGTATCCAGGGTTTGAAATAAAAGTTTTGTAAGTCAATCCAGTGAGAACAGAAATTTTGTCCCAACTACAGTTTGAGTTGTCTTGATCAAGGTAATGCTCAATGGTCTGGTCCTCTGGAGGACCAGTTATTGTTTTTATTGATTGATATGGTGTTGGAGTGCAACTGTTTTGTAAAAAATGTACTTTTGTTTTTTGGTTAATGCATGAACTCATCATTGCAACTGTTTACCAAAAACAAAAGTACATTTTTTACAAAACAGTTGCATTCCAACACCATATCAATAAAAAAAAAATGCACGAACTCATCATTCTAGATACCCCCATCTGTCTTATCACGCAGTGATCCACATAATGTGTCTCTATTCCAAGCTATAAATGTCTTGAAATTACAATATTATAATCAAAGCAAGTACTAGAAAGATTGGTGGATGATTAAAAGCTTTCTAGTGAGTATTCCAGATGAATAACTAAAAATAATAAGGATAGTTGGTTCATCCTCAATTAGGATTCTTTTGCGTCTCTCTCATTTGGAGAATGGACATGACATGAAATTAAATCTAGAAAAGAAAATGGAAGGAAAATAAAAAATAAAGGAGAGAAAATTGTATAGCAAGCATTAGTTTGCGTCTGCCATCAATTAACTTATAGCTGTTTAATATGCAAGCATTTATTGTGTCTTTATCATACAGGTTCTTCTACCATAGCGCTCTACGATGGTTTCCTACTTTTGGGTAAGGTTCCTCTCATCAATTTCATAACTATATATCAGGACACAAGGATGTAGGACATTTTTTTAATGTGTACTAGTTGTTATTGATTGGTATACCTTTAGCAGAGAAATCCATACACCTTTTATTTCATGTCAGTAATTTGCCACTTTGAGCTACGTAGTTGATGTGAGTATTGCTCTTATTCCCAGTTTTTAACAGATTGTTTAATTAACGGAACTCCAACTTGTTTTGACGATGCAACTCAAATTTTCCCACTAATCTCATTCACTAATAGCTACACGAATTATTCGAAGAGGATCGTTTAACTGTAGTAAGAGCGCGAAAAATTGAGAGTTCTTTATCACAACCCTTTTTCGTAGCATAAGTTTTTGCTGGTTTTCCAAGGAAATATGTTGGTTTAGTAGAAACAATTAGGGGGTTTCAATTGATCCTTTCCGGAGAATTAGATGGTCTTCCTAAATAGGACTTTTATTTGGTAGGTAACATCGACGAAACTACCGCGAAGGCTATGAACTTAGAAATGGAGAGCAATTTGAAGAAATAACCTTAAATCTTTGTGTACCGACCCCTAATCCCACATTCTGCTACCATATTCATTTACGTAAATGAACTTTGCACCAGTGATGCTGATAGCAGTTACATCTTCAATTGCCTCAACGATATGTTGAAAGTTACAACTAGAGTACGGCTTTTGCATTGCGCAACCTTAAAACTTTTACCTATCTATCTGGAAATTGAGTTGACTTTAGAGTGATGAAGTCATCGTGGTTGATTATTTTAATTGATGCGACAACTTGTCATTTTTTCCCTCTTCCTCTCTCTTGTTCAAGTATGGGGTTTGAATGCTGCTGTCTAACTGGACTTATTTGTCTGTATTCTCCACTATGCTATGTTGTTTTGAAAGATCTGCTTTATTTATTCAGTTTGTAGCGCATTCCATTTGAATCATTCTGGATCGTGGATGGTAAATCGGTTATTTGTGCTCCGCTTGTACTACTGACATACTTTTCCAGGACTTTTGCCTTTCTGAGAAAGTTAGCTTTTTCAGCCAAAGTGTTTTCTCAGTTCTATTAGCAATGTCATTCGCAGTTGTTGTTTTTTGCTCTAGGGTTTCCAATTATTAATCTGCAGTGAAGAGGTTGTGTATTACTGGTCGTCTTGAAGATTATATTATGTCATTATGTCTATTATCCTGTTTTTACCTCTTCTTACTATTTCCACATCTGTCAGGATAAGAACACTTGACGCGGTTGTTATTACTCATTCTCATGCCGATGCAATCGGAGGTCTCTGATGTGACTAATTTTTATGTTATCATATGTATGATTAAATGTTATTTTTTTTTCTTTTGATAATAAAAGCTATTTTTTAATTAATTTTTTTTCCTATTTATAGTCCGTTACTTTACAATCCATGAACTTCTTGTTCAGGTTTGGACGACCTTCGGGATTGGACTAACAATGTCCAGCCCCATATTCCTATTTATGTAGCAAACCGTGATTTTGAGGTTCAAATTCTACTCCTGCCTTTATTGCATCCATTTACAATTTTTTGATGTGTTATCATCTACATATCTGGAAAGTACCCATTAAGCGCTGAATGTAAATTACTATATGCATCATATTCTTCGCAACTTTTTACCATCTTCTGGACATGCAGTATAAAAAATATATTAAATGAATTTATGGACATTCCTTGGGGTCATGTTTAATGAATCAGACAACTCCTGGTTGAATATTCTTTGTAGAGATTGGAAAGCATGTTTTCTTTATTCCACATGTTATAAAGGTTTGACTACTTGTTCCCCCCCGCCGGTTAGAATCTTTTTATTCTTCTTATAGAATTTCTTTGTCTGTCTATTAAAAGAATATATATTGATAACATTTGGTATTTCAAAGCTTTAGATATACTAAATTTGGTTCACTTGCTTGTTATCTCGGCTTGCTGAAGTTCTACTGTATTTGGTTGTTAAACAAATAGTAAATTGTTGACTATACTCTAATGGGTCGGCTCCTGCATAGTTTTTATTATTACCATTTTGTGTGGCTAGTGCAGGGCTGAATATAAATTTACCTACCTTGTTTTTTTGAGTTGCCATATATTGTCCAGTTCAGTTTTTGCTAGATTTAACTGTTAAATAATGGTTGAAGATGCTTTCAGGTGATGAAAAAGACTCATTATTATTTGGTTGATACAAGTGTTATCATACCCGGTGCTGCAGTCTCGGAGTTGCAATTCAACATTATACATGAGGAGCCATTTGTCGTACATGATCTTAAGGTCAGATATCTTTACTTCAATCCTTATGTACTCTCTCTCTCTCTCTCTCTTTCAGTAGTTATACTTCCTTGGGCATAACTAACTTATATCCTTTACTGTTTCAACTAGGTGCCCTTACTCTAAATCAACTCTTATGAAAGTATAGATGCTGTAAGTTAGGGAAATTTTATTGGAAATTGATACAGAAGATGACTCATGACTCGTATAATTGCTATTATAAAATGCAGGACTAGATTATGAAGGTAGGACATCTTTTATAAGTGTTTCATTAATAGAATCAGGCCTTATTTCTGGTTGTTTTGCACATTTTACTTCAATTATAGGAGGTTAATTAAGTGCTGGTGGAAAATAACACTCTTAAATCTCTGTCTCTTTTTAAAGTCTAAGTTACTCAAGTAACCAAACTCAATTTGGTCCTATCTGGTAATGTAAATGATTCAGATATTGTATGTTATGAATACTGAATGCAAAGAAGAATATCCTTATTTGAATTGTGAACGCCGAACACAAAGGAAAACATCCTTATTTGAAATTTGTTAAGGTCCACTTTGTAATGTATTATCTCCTAAATTGTGCTTGTAGACTTTAAGATCAGATGTCTCTGTGTTTGAGTTTTACATTAGCGTTGGTCTAAGAATTCTCCAAAATACTCACTCCGTTCCAAATTATATGAACATTATTGACTTTTGAATGTCAATTTGAGACATTTTCAAACTCAAAATTGAGAAGATTCATTAAAACTTATGGAGTAATACTTTTTAGATAGTCTACAATATTCACCATTGATTAAAATTAAAAGAATCTATGTTAATTTTAAGCTTAAAAATCTCTGAAGTTTAAGTTGACTTTAAAAAGTCGACAATGATCAATTAACGGAGGGAATATTATGGTATCATCTTTCAGGCATCTTATTCTCTAGTTTTAAATTATGTATGCCTGTATTACTCTTCAAAACAAGCATATACTGCAAATAAGTAAGACGTACAAATAACATTTCTAATGGAATGGATTTAAGAGCATCGAATACTTCTTCAATTGGAGTTGAAATTTCATTGGCTTCCATAATAAAATCAGTGTGCTTGGGTTGCTTCTGATATTCTGTATATCTGTGCTTTCAGTTTACACCTCTACCAGTGTGGCATGGGAAAGGTTACCGGTCCTTGGGTTTTCGTTTTGGCAATATTTGCTACATCAGGTAATGCTTTTTAAATCTATGCTCGTATAAGATCTGGATTCCAGAGGCTAATCCTTTTCTACATTGCTGTAGTGATGTTAGTGAAATACCTGAAGAAACTTATCCACTTCTTAAGGACTGTGAACTCCTCATTCTGGTGCACTCTCTCCCCCTTTACTACGTCAATTGCATATAACTAGAAAATTAGCATTTTATTCAGCACGCATTCAAATACCTTCAGGACGCGTTGAGGCCAGATCGATCTTCTTCAACACATTTTGGACTTCCCAAGGTAAATCTTCTTTTGACTTGGGTCATTATCATGTTTTTGATTTTTGATTTTTAATATTACTAATATTCATTTCTAATTTGTTCCACAGGCTTTGGAGGAAGTTAAAAAAATTCAACCCAAGCGAACACTTTTTACTGGTAGGTTTTAATTCACCTACTTTAGTGATCAATGGCTTATTTACTAGGTCGCAAGCTTACTACTCTTTTGGGTTCCAAACATTTTCCAATTTTTTTTTTGTTATACCATGGGGAATCTTGATATGTTAAGCAAAATACTATTCCCTCCGTCCCAAATTAATTGCATTTCTAGGACTTTTTAAAGTCAAATTGACTATTTTTAAAACTAATCTTTTTACTATTTTTGCTAACATATAAGTGAAGATATTATAACCAAAAGAAAGTATATACAATTTATTACTAATTTCAATTTTTATAATTTTAGAAATATATTTATATATGCTTAATTATTAATTTTAAAAATAGTCAATTTGACTTAAAAAAGTCCTAGAAAAGCAATTAATTTGGGACGGAGGGAGTAGTATTTATATTTTGGACATATTTTAAGGTTGATCAGTCAAATCATCCTCACTTCAAGTAATATGGTCAAACAAAACATACTTAGGATAAATATTATTTAATTGTTTTATTTTGAATTTATATGAAGGTATGATGCATCTGATGGATCATGAAAAAGTAAATGAAGAACTCATGAAATTGATGGAGAGTGAAGGTCTAGATATACAACTCAGCTACGATGGGCTTCGAGTGCCAGTTACTCTATAGCCTTTTTTTTTCTATCTCCCTTATTATTCATTTTTAACACAAAAAAATAAAATAAAAAAGAGTACTAGATCTTAGTATTATAAATCTTGAACTTGGACAATAAAATTTTAATTGTCGACGGTCTTAAATGGTAAACCTTAATCTTCCCATTAATTTTATTATTAAACATGCATGGATGTAATATTACGTTTGCATACATAGCTACATTACATACATATTCAGCTGCAGTTCATGTTATTATTAATCTCTCTTTATCTGATTGAAATTTTGTAAACTTGACTGGGAAACTATGTTGGTGTATGTGTCCTCCCTTCCTCCCTCTACTCGTTAATCAATGGAGGCTCATCACACGTCACCTCCAACTTCAAGTGGACTCCATTTGATTATTATTAGTTAATTGAAATAAATTAGAGACTTATTAGTAGTACTATTATTATAAGTTTTCTCTGTGTCAATCATTGAAGGTTGGAGTGCTGGGTTGGACCCACTGCTTTTCATTTGCCTACTAGCTTCCTCGTGAACTTCCGCTCCCACTGCATGCGTCTCCATCTATATCTATATGCAGTGTTATTCTTTCTTTTTTGTTCGTAGATCATATCTTGGTCGGTTAAAATTTTAAGATTAGGGTCTTATTTGTTATAACAAGTTTGATAGTCCTGCGAGGCACGGGCTATACTTTATATAACTGTTTTCATAAATATTTGATAATTTTTTATTAATATATTTATTATTTGTTATAGACATAATATATATATATATATATATACCCAGCGGATCAGGTCCGGACTCCCGGACCTGACCAAAATCCGGACCCGGAAATATTTTTTTTTTTTTTTTGCAAAACAGTTAATAAAAAATATATAATGATTTTTGGTATTGAAAAAAAATTATTAAAACAGTGTTTTGGGTTTGATTTGGATACATATAACAAACAGTGTTATACAGTCGGTACAACACTGTTTATTATATGTATCCAAATCAAACCCAAAACACTGTTTTAATAATTTTTTTTCAATACCAAAAATCATTATATATTTTTTATTAACTGTTTTGCAAAAAAAAAAAAAAAAAATTCCGGGTCCGGATTTTATCAGGTCCGGGAGTCCGGACCTGATCTTAACTCTATATATATATATATATATATATATATATATATATATATATATATATATATATATATATATATATATAATGTTGAAGATAATTGTATATATCTCATGCTATATGAAAAGTTTATACACTAAATCAAAAAAATAGTCTTAAATGATTGACTCGGTGTTGACTCATGATCAACTAAAATAGCTTGGTAAAATTATAAAATGGATAAGAGTCATGTTATGTATTGACACAAATTTATGTCGATTTACAATTGCGAAACTTATCAATAATGAGATCAGTAAAAATTATAGGAAGGTTTTATTTATTACACATCTCTCTAAACAAGTTATCACTAATATTTATTCACGTACAATCAAATCGTCGATATAAAATATTCGTAATATATAACAAAACTCTTATAAAATTATCGGATAAGATTTCTTAATACTTTGTTGCAACATATAGTTATTGATTTCACTTACTATTTTATTCTTCCGTTTAACTTTTGTTTTGGATTCTTTTGGAATTGAGTTAATGTTTAATTTGGAAAAAAATAAATAAATTCAAAAAGTATTCATTCAAGCTATGGAAAAATAAAAAAAAAACCTTTTGTTCTCTTAAACTCAGTTCATTTGATTATATAATTTGTCGTTATTTTAGATTCACCTTGCTCTATCCAAGCAGATTTGATGGTAGTCTCTGAGATATTGCAAAACAGAAAAATAAATGCTGATTTTGAAACATACAGTATTTTTTTCAATACCCATATAAAGAATACGTATACAGTCCAGTCCGTCCCCTGTTACTTTATGCTTTGTAAATTAATTAAAAAACGATTTTGGTCAGCAGTATTTTAAAGAGACGGCTGAGCTGGGGAAGCATATTTACATGAGTATATGTTAAGACTTGAGACTTAGATCCCATTTCTAAAACCAACTAATTAATTAATTATAGAATAAACAGGAAAATGACAAAATAAAAGTACTATTTGTTTATTTCATATTTTTATGACCCTCTATCTGCTAAAGCCAGGATAGATTCGCCAAAAACACATATAAAAACATGACTAATTAAGTTTTCTTATTGTTTTATTTACTGCATGCGCAAGAGAACAAAAATAAATTAATAAATAAAATAATTTTACATTATATATATATATATTAATGATTTTTTCTTCTACTTTTGTTCTTTTTCTTAAAATAAAAAATCTGTTCAATTGGGATAATTATTGATGGTTTATTTTTTACCCATGTTTAATATACATTTATTAACAAACAAGATTTAAAGTGCTTCACGCGCTTTATGTATTGTGATGTACTAATTAATATGCTTCTAGCAACTTTGCGTTGCACCATATTAATTAATTAATTAATTAATTAATACTATTAAATTAATTGCAAGCTAGGTAGTGAAAGAAACTTGCTAACCACCGAGTCAATGTACAGTACAACAAAACCGAACGAATTTTATAATCAAACTCAACTCAATCTGCTTCACAAATTGGAGTTATTTATTTATTTGAAGACTAGTTATTTCACCGTGTTTAATTATATATTAGCACAAAATATTGATTTGATTGTTACTGCCTGGTATTGGTATTGGTATGGCAGGCAATATTAAAATGATGCCAATTGCCAAGGCATAGGCTCCAAAAATTGACATGGGGAAAAGCCGATTGCGATTTGAAGGTAGCTAGGACGTTTATTATTAACTGTTATAATCATATATATATTTAAATAGAATTTGAAATTAACCAATTTTTTTATTTTATTTTATTTTATTTTTTTGTAAGTTTCTGCTGCCGGCGTTTACGGTTAAAATTGAGTTTAGTGATAGTGAAATGATTGAAAATTAAATGAAAAATAAGCTAGCAAAGATATTCTAATTAAGAGAGGATAAAATAGGTTTAAGGCATATCTGATACTGATGATCACTGGACTTAATAAAATGAGTCAATCATGTCACTGTAAATAATAATTAATTAATAATGAAAGTAGGAATGAAGAGGGTTGTCTTTGAATATACTCTCTACTCGTTATGTATGTATGTATGTATGTATGTATGTATGTATGTATGTATGTAAAATAAAACATGCAAACCATCAAACAGCTTTCTTTCTTTCTTTCTTTCTTTTCTTTTGTTACATGATGGTTTGCCTTTTGTATCACTTTATGAACTAGAGAAGTGAAAGGTACGTACTGGTGCAATTAAGCAAAACTCATGTACTTATAGAGGAAATTGAGATTAATAATTTGTAAAATAAAACCAAATAATTTTTCCCAGAGAAAAGAACTCCAAATAAAAATATAAAAATAAATAAAAGATTTATTTTATATAATTTTCTGGGTAAAGGTATAGCTATAGGTAGGAAGAGAACAAAAGAAAAGACAGAAAGTGGACGTCAGAGTTACCCGTAGGGCTGCCTGGTTTTTGGACGGCTAACTAGTAAGTACTATAGCTAACTAGCTGGTGGAGGAGATATGATATGATCACAAATCCAGCTTTCTCATCCACATTTTCTCTTCTTTTTATCTTTCTCTCTCTCACACTTAATTATAACGAAGAAAGAAAGAAAGAAAGAACTGGATATATATATATATATATATATATATAGTTTTTCTTTTTCATATTGTGTGGTCATATATGTATATATTATTGGATTTTCTTGGTTTTTAGCAACCAGGTCATTTTAAGTAGTCTATGTGGAGAAGAAGAAGAACAACGTTAACAACAACAACAGATAGTACGTGGGAGCTAGAAGGTGTACGTACGTAGCTAGTTCAGGTTCAGTCAGCTCTCTAGCTACCAAGCTATTTTCTTTTTGTTTTTATAGAAATTAAACCAAACATTGTCTCTTGGGTTGATGCCAAAGAAATTCGGAAGAAACCTTCAAGAGGCAGTTGAGTGTTTTGGGATTCAAACAAAACTTTTCAAAAACAATCTCTCTCTCTCTCAGCTTTTTGTCCACTTTTGTTTCACCTACTTAATTATACTGGTTTAGCTTTTTCTAGGTTTTGGTTTGTCTTCTCTAGATCTCTTTGACTATAGCTCTAGCTCACATATATATACATGTATAAACGTTAAGATCTACGCATATATCCCTCATGATCATGATGTTTGTTTTTTTTTGTATATACATACATATATAGAAGAAGAGGATGGTTAAAGGGTTGATAATCCCACAAGAAGATCATCATCAGCAGCAGCAGCCAGTACTTATGGAGGAGAACATGTCCAATTTGACTTCTGCATCAGGTGATCAAACTAGTGTTTCTTCAGGCGCCGATATTAATAGAGCTGAAATTGATGGCGGCGGCGGTGGAATCTATCATCCGAACCACTACTTTCCTCCTCCACATCAAACCGATCAACCACCACCAAAGAAAAAGAGAAATTTACCAGGAAACCCAGGTTTCAAATCCTTAATTATAAATCTCAACCAATTTAATTAATTTGTTAATTGATATATGAATGTTTAGCTGCTTTTCTTAATTTATTAATTAAGACAAATTAACAGACCCGGATGCAGAAGTGATAGCTTTGTCACCAAAAACACTTATGGCAACCAACAGATTTGTGTGCGAAATATGTAACAAAGGTTTTCAGAGAGATCAGAATCTGCAGCTACACAGAAGAGGGCATAATCTGCCATGGAAGCTCAAGCAGAGAAGCAGCAAAGAGGTGGTGAGGAAGAAGGTGTATGTGTGCCCGGAAGCAAGTTGTGTGCACCATGAGGCATCAAGGGCGTTGGGAGATCTCACCGGAATCAAGAAGCACTTTTGCAGAAAGCATGGGGAGAAGAAGTGGAAATGTGACAAATGCACAAAGCGTTACGCAGTTCAATCTGATTGGAAAGCTCATTCCAAGACCTGTGGCACCAAAGAGTACAGATGTGACTGTGGAACCCTCTTCTCTAGGTGTGTGTGTGTGTGTATATATATATATATATATATATATTCCATAACCATTTACTAACCCATATTCATCAAAATCAATTCATCCTTTTTTTTTCACTTACAAAAAGTGTACTAGTTATATATATATATATATATATATATATATATATATATATATATAATGGAGGATTTTTTTTTTCTTTTTGGTGCCTTGGGAGAATTGCAGATTAAGCAAGAGGAAGTGCACATATTATGGGATGGTTATTGGTTTATAGTTATTTAATTAGCATTATCAAAGAGAGTGAAAAAAAATGCTAAGTACGAAAAGCCAATATTAATTGCTTAAAGATAATTTGATATTTGCATGCACTAGACCTAATTTAAGTTTTATATAATATTCATGTGAGGAATATTTGTGGAAATATCAAATTTTCTTATTATTAATTGTCCCCGACGAAACTATCAATTTCTAAATTATATATGATGACAAGATGTGAAATGGACTTGTCTCTGTGCATTAATAGGCTTGATAATGAAACAAAGAGAAGAAACGAGCGAGAGAGAGAGAGAGAGAATATACATACTTGTGGTTTAATTTTGCTTTCAGGTCATAATTAATTTATTATATGATAGCTAGCTTGGTTTTTGGATTTGTATTAATTCTTGTATGCATGTGTACTTAATTAATTTGTTGTGTGGTCAATATTTGTTGTTTGATGCAGAAGGGATAGTTTTATCACTCATAGAGCATTTTGTGATGCTCTAGCAGAAGAAAGTACAAGATCACTTACTACTGGAAATGGAAGTAGTACTCCAACAATAATTCCTCCTCAGCTTCCATTCGTTCAACCTCAATTATTCAACAACATGATGACCCATGATTTCCATGCATTCCCCATGAAAAAAGAGCAACAAAATTATACTAGTCAAACTCCACCATGGCTAGCTGCAGGAGGTCAGGATGGCCCACAACCACAAACAATACCATTAAATATGGATCATCACCATGATCATCTCACCTCATCATATCATGATCAAGAATTCACAATGCAGCATACCCAAGATAATAATAGTAATCCAAACCCTAGTACTAGTACTAGTGTTGGACCCAATAACCAGCTCCTTCCAGCCTACATGAGAAGAGGCGGCAGCAGCAGCAGCTCATCCCCACACATGTCTGCAACTGCATTGCTGCAGAAAGCAGCCCAGATGGGTTCAACTCTTAGCACCTGCAAAACTAGTACTACTCCTGCTAGTAGTTCATCACTAGTACTACCACCCACGACCACGACCACGACCAGACCCCACCAAGGTGATCACGTGCCTAGCAATACAGCTGGTTTCGGTCTAAATTTGTCCTCACGTGAACAAGAGTTGGCCACTGGGTTTTTGGCTTCATTTGGGAATAAAGCTGCAGCTCTCTCCGGACGCGTGTCACCTGCAGGTGCAGGTGTACCTCCACCTAATTCTTGTTTTATTGATCAAGATATTATGATGATGATGATGATGAGTAGTAGTACTTGTTCCTCCTCTGCTGCAACTAGAGCTAGTGGGTTTGATCATCAGCAACAGGCCATGGCCACCTCAACTTTTGAAGATTATGGATTTACTACTACTGGGTTCTTAATGGATTCAAAGAAACATGATCATCATCATAAGGCCCATATTGGTGAAGCAGCCCATGATGATGGTATGACCACCAGAGATTTTCTGGGTTTAAGGCCCCAGGTCTCGCATACTCATCACATACTCAATATACCTGCTCTGCAGCCTAATTGCATCAACACTACTACTAAGAATACTACTTCTGATGAATGATCGATCATGGTCAGGATCATCATAAAAGTCTTCATGGTCGGGTAATTAAGGTAATTAATTACTTAATTAGCTCTTGATCGATCGAGCGATCGTTAAGCTAGCTTTTGTAAGCTCCTACTTTTGTTAATTCCTCCCCCCCCCTCCCCCCCCTCCCCCTCCCCCCCACATCTAATTATCCTTCCAAATTTTGGAAACAAGTCTTCAAACCCTAGGCCCTCAGTTAGATGCCATATATATATATCCTATTAATTTATAAACTCTCTCTTAGTTACGACTTAATTTAATTTCTTTTGAAACTAATTAAGCATACGTTTTGTAATTCTTAATCTGTCTGATCTACGAATTAATACATAGGAGAGGGCATTAAACCCTAGCGCCTTTTGGTTTTTCTTCGCAAAAAAAAAAATTGCTTTACTTGAAAGTAATTTTGGGGAGGAAGAATTAAATTTTGTATGATTTCAAGCATTTTGATGGAAGTTATAAGCCAGGGATATTATTTATGAATAATATATACCCTTGATGATCTCTTATTTTATTTTTTTTTGATTAGGTGTTAAACTTGTGTAGATGAATTCATGTAGACCGTTCATTGCATGCATATATATATATATATATATATATATTGATTGTATGGTCCTACAAATTACTCATATAGTACATTCTGTTGGAGAATTGATATACTCTCTCGCCTCCACTTAACCCTGTATCAAACGATTGACTCGAGTACATTTATAACAAAAAATTATAATAATCAAATTAAAATAAGAAAGTATTTGAAAATAAGTTTCCAAATTTAATCATAGATATAGATATAGAGCTAGCTGGCTCCTATTATAGATCATCTAAGATGGGATGTCCAACCATATAGATATAGAGCTAGCTGGCTCCTATTAAATGGGAATCTCTGTCTCCTAAATAAAGATGTGTCAAGCATGAATTTGCAAATATATGTGGCATTATAATTAAAGCTAATATTCAAATGCATTGGTAATGGGTAAAAGAAGATATACGGGGTCTGATTGGGGGTACAAAAAGCATAGGATTCTACTATAATCGTGTATATGCGCACACACATCTATCTATATCTCTCTCTCTATATATATATATATATATATGTCAGTATGTGTGTGTATATTTATATTTTGTATGTACAAAACAGAAACAGAAGAGATGCTGTTTGACCTGTGATGTGATGTGCAAGTGGAATTCAATCCCGAGGAGGAAGGATATACTATCATATTACCTTTAGATCGAGGAAACGAAATAAATGAAATAATAAAATAAATATAATGTATTTGATGGTATTTAAAAAATAAATTATTTTAATAAAATGAAAATTTATTTATTTTTATGTGAAGAGGGTAGAATGAAATTAATTTTAATAAAATGAATATATGTGATAATTTTGTCATTATTTAATAACACTTACCATAAAATATTTTAAAATTATTCTATTTCGTCTTTAATTTTATTTTTTCAATCTAAACGAAACATCAATTTTGATCCATCATGCATTCCCCCGTACGGCTGTCCAAATGTGTCCATGTCTTTATTTGCAACTGCTATATGTTGTTTGATGAATGATGATTTTATCAAATTCATGATATGACAGTCACCTTCATTAGTTAATAAAATGAAAAGATAAAAGAGTGCGTGAGTGGAGAGAGAATGTTGTACGATAGTCTTATTATGTAGTTAAGGAATCATTAGGCTATGATATATATATATATATATGATGATATTATTAATAATATTACTATTACTAGTGCTATCTATATCAAGTGTTGTTGCTCAATATTTACTGAATAAGAGGAGTAAAGCAGACGGGTAAATGAGATTTAGTGTTTCTTCTCCTCAATTTAATTCCAATTAGATCTCTAATTTTTCTCGGTCATTTTTATATCGACATGCAGATATCACCCATTTTTATGCATGTGGTGGCGTGCTGATTATATAAGAATTCACTTAACATAAAGGGTGGTGTCATTCTGATTTTTATAGAAATTGCATATCTTTCCTTCGCTGTCATTATGCGTAAATTCATATCGAAGCTTAACACAGCATGTACTCGCATACATTTTCGTGTTAATCTTAAGAACTATATTTGCTGGTATCACGTTCCGATATAATTCGCTTGTTACTTTGTCTCTTTTTTCTTGTATTCCCTCTTATGGTATAGTTGTCTCTCTTTTTCCTTTTACTGAATGTTTTCTTGTGGATCCCTTTCATGGCGGGATTTAAATACTCAGCTATTGAATAATCTTTCTTGTTGCAGGCATCAGTCAATAATGTGCCAACTGTTGGAGAGGATCTGGAACTCTGCACAGGAGCGGATCTATATACGGGGCAAACTGGAATTGTTTTTTTTATAAGTATAAGAATAGGGCAGATATGTAAAATAATAATTTTAAAGGGGCAAATTAATAGAAGAGTTAAACTTGGAGCGTGCAAAATAAATTTCATAAACCAATTCTAAATACAAGTACAAAAATCTTCTTAGTTTTAAGGCTTGGTGAAATCTTAGAAGTACAAAACTAGTTTATACTTTGAAATTAATTCATGGTTTTGTTTGAATATAGAAAACAAATTTGATTTGAGGCTTTGAGCATTTGGAGAATCATTCAAATTGAACTATAACAAATAATTGAAATAAGTTTCTAAATTATATCTAAATGTTTTTTATTTGAAATTCCTTTTTTTATTTGGATTATGAATATTTATTGTAATTTGTAAATATATTATGATTAGTTCAAATTTTCTTTATTTAACTTTAACAAAAAAATTAATTAAAATCCGTCCTCACTGAAAAAAAAAAATCTTAAATTCGCCCGACTCTGCAGTACGTAACGCTCTTCCTCGTGACTCATTTCATGGGAGGTAGTGGTGAACTCTCTTGTTTTACGGTATCTATATTAAGTATTAATAAAACTAGATTACACATGTCATGTTTGAATTAGGAGCAGGCCCCTCCCCCTCCTCTTTTATTTTTTCCCTCTTTCTCCCCCTTTTTTCTCTCTCTCTCTCGCCTCTCCTCAGCTCTGAGATTTGAAATTAATGCTCGCATCTTGCCTGACGTAGACTTCCCTCGCTCTTCTGTCTTGACATCCCTCAACCATTAAGGGTGGAGTATACGATAGATTGTACGCGGTACGCTACATAGTTAAATAATAATTAAATCGCGATATTTTAAGATATTTTTATATAAGTTCTTATAATTAGGAATTCTTTTAAAATTTAAATGTAATAAACCTTAAATATAATAAACCTAAGTCTTATAGAATATTTTTAGTTGAATCAACAAGTTGATTGTTTTATAAACATTTTAGTACAAGGGTAATGTTTGAGTATGCAATACTAAGTTATAATATTGATATTTGTGCAATTATAATTAAACAACAAAGAAATTTTTATTCAGTACGTTAAATTTAAACTATTGATAAGTAAGAATACCATGTTTGGGTACGCATACGTAGTTCGCTAAGTTTATGAGATACCTGATAACTCTGATCTTGAACCCCGCGGTAATGATGGGTCACTCATTTGGTGGGTGGTACACTTTAAGAAGAGTAGTTCCCCAAATTTGTCAATAAATTTTAAATGTAACAATGGCGAATGCTATATACGGAGCAAGAAATACAAGGAAATCTGAACAAAGCAGTGGTACCAGCGAGCTTAACAGAATTGTGTGAGGTAGAACTTAAATAAGCTCTTTTAACCAAGTAGCACGTTCAGTACTGGGAGGAGCATGTCTATATTTTTGTTTTATTTCTCTTTGACTCGTCTTTTTTGTTTTTAAAGCCTGCAAGGAAAAATGAGCAGAGTAACATCTGATATTGTCAGCTTTTTCATTGGAGACGAACATTGAATCTCTTTTGTCAACCAAGAATGATTATTGGAGATTTTATAACCAACCATTCGGTTATATTCTAGATTATTCAGTTTGTAAATGCTATGGTTATATTCTAGTTACTCAATTTGTAAATGCATTCATTTATATTCTAGATTATTCAATTTGTAACTAAGCATTCAGTTATATTCTAGTCAAGGTTTTGCACACGTGCTAGTGCTTTTATTTTTTATTTTTAACAGAAAATGTAGTCAAATAGCAACAAAACTCTAAAATTAAAGCAAGTGAAAACAAATATTAATAAATTAGTACTACTTTCTTTTTCTTTTCTTTTTTTTTTCTTTTTTTGTTTTTTAAGTCAAGAGCCCACCTTAGCTTGTATGTTCCATCGTCCACGTGTTTGCACTAAAATATAGCTAACGAAACACTCGACCCGACCGGAAAACAAAAAATAGCTTAAGGATGCTTTCCGCGAAAGAATCAGTTCAAGTACTCGATCAAAAGTCTAGAAATAGTTCAAGGACGAATGATTAAGTTTAATTTCCCAGTTTATTTATAGAAAGTTAAATTAAATGGTTGATCAGAAGGCATTAGATAGTTGATCAAAACACATAGCATTTGAAACGATGTGATATATTTTATATCAAGTCGATTGATGAACCTTTTAATAATAATAACAATAACAATAATAACGGGCTCCAACACGCTTATAATGGAAGTTGCATATAAACACACATAAAAGGCGAAATAGTATGTGCGCCAACTCTACCAGAGAGCAGGGGCGGATGCGCACTGGGACAAGGGTGGGTGGGGGCAAGTGTCCCCTATTGATTTTTGTAATTTTTTGCAGTATAGGGGGGATTTAGGTAAAGTGTCCCTCTTAAAAATTAAAAAAAATATTTAGTAACTTAAAAAAAATGATTTTATAATAATTTGTATGTCACCTCCGTTCTATAATATATGATCATAATTGATTTTTTGAAATCAATTTCAGATATTTTTAAAATCAAAATTAGCATAGATTGATTTAATTATAGTCAATACAATGATAAAAATTATAAATGACCTAAAAAGTAATAAATTTATTATTTTATAATTCTCAATGAATCTCATCAATTTTAAGTTTGAGAATGTTTGAAATTGTCTTTCAAATATCAAAATTAATCTTATAAATTATAATGAAGTATTTCTTTTAAAATATATATTTGTTGAATTTTATATTTCCCTCTATTTCATAATAAAAGAGTCTCATTTGTGATTTTTCCCCACAAAAAGATTTTTTTTTAATTGATAGTAGTATAAAATAACATAATATCTTTAAATTTGTTATCATAATTTCATTACATGTCATTACTATTAAATTACCAACTCAATATTATATTTAATAGTAAATATAAAATTAAAATATGCCATTAATATTTGCATATATTACAAATGAGACTCTTTTTATATGATTAAGAGAGTAATTTTATTATTTTTATTTAATTATAAGTGTGCCATTTGTTAATATTTTGACATCGATGAGCATGTTGCCAGAATCAGTAATTGGTTTAGAGTTAGTCTTCCGATTTACCCTGCTGAGGATAAGAGATTTCCACTAGTAAAATTTATTTTGAGAAAGCAATTGGGTTTTACAATAACACCAACAAACAGTTGCTAAAATTCGATATTGCCACCTTTGACCTTACCTTGATCATGGCCGGTTATTTATTTTTTTTTACCTTACTGTCAGGGAGTAGTTATCTCAAATCATTACTCCCGCCCTCCTTTAATATAAGTCGTTTTAGAAAAATATTTTTGTCTCTTAATATATGACGTTTAAAAATTTAAAGTAAACATTAATTATTTAATTTTCAATATTACTCAAAGTATTAAATATAACTTTGGTTTTCTCACTATTTTTTGCCCAATAAATAATACTCTTTTTTTTCAATACAAACACAATATGGACAATTGATATTATATTTAATACTATATAATTATTTTCTTAATACTTATATATAACTCTAAAATCACTTATATTAAAGGAGGGAGTGGGTACATTATATTATATTCGGTGACCACTTGTTTTCCATGGTGGTCAGGGGGAGCCCAAACCCATCACAGGGGGCCCCGAACCATCACGTTAGTTATGCATTTCCGTGTGCATGATGCGATAAATACAATTAATTCAATTCTACTGCGTGAATTGATGATTGTATGTATTATGTATATTAGTTGGAATTCAATATAATATAGTAATGTCGATTTCAAACTGTTTTGATTAGCCCATGTCAAAACAGCCATTTGAACTTGCTGGTAATTCTGATTCACGTCAAGTTTGACTATTTTGTTATTACCCAAAGTCCCAAACCAAATGGTTGGTCTTTTAGTAAATTTGACAAGTTACGGCTCTTGAAACGAACCACATTGGGCTGCTTTAAATTTTTCTCACTTTTTGTTTAGTTTATTCACCCATATTCTAACTTGTCTAATTTAAGAATATAACTACTTTCTTTATACTTATTGGAGTATTGAGTTTAAGATCAAATTTCATTTTTGTCGACCATCATGCTTAGTAGTTACTACTTTGACTATTTTGTTAACCAAACACCATTCCTCTACTAATTGAGTCCCCGGATTAAAAAAATTCTAAATTGTTTAAGCGTAAATTTTTTATTTTTCTTAACAACCATATTCTCAGGACAAATATATTTTAAGACAAAAAGTGACTATTTAACATAAATATATAACTTCTGATTCACACGGTAAAAACTACTATTTTTTTTACACTTACAATTATTATACATCCTTGTATTAAATTTTCATATTAATATGAAAATAATATCTTTTACTAGTCATTTCAAATTTAATGTATACCATAACAAAATCACTGAGTTTCATAACAAACAAAAATCTCATTTGTTATTTTTTGTTTTTCAAGAAATTATCCTTATTTTTTATAATTATAAAATAAAATAATGTCGTAACATTTATTATTACAATTTCATTCATTATCAATTATTATTTAAAAAACTATGAATAAACCTTTGTCAAAATATATTCCTACTCCTACACAATTTGTAAATTTAATATATAGGACTTTCTTTGAATTCAAGAAGAAGGGGAACAAACGAAGGAAATAATTGTACGTGGCATAGATAGGAAATACTATAACCTCTTGTTGATATTGTAAGATTTGATATAAATACAACACTTAATGCTACGTTTGTATTGATTTTTATTTCATAAGAATAAGTCATTCCATTCTCCCTCTTATTCCACCAATCCAAACGTAGCATTAACAATTTCGGACAAAGGAGTTACTAGTAGTAAGTACTCCATATTTTACTGTAATATAAATTGCTCGAATTTGGACAAGAATATGCAGGACTAGAGTAATACATCCAACTAACCTAACATGTACGTAGCATACAAAATATGAGTGATATGTGAATATTTAAATATTGAAATAGAAATTGAAATTGAAATTGAAATAGAAATAGAAAAGCTGTAGTCGCTCACGGCGCAGTACCCAGACTCTGAGTTGAAGAAGAACTCACAATAATGGAGAAAAAGCACAGCCGTAGTAAATCAATAGTCATAATCTTATTCTTTATTTTCTCTCTCTTCCCTTCTCTATCCTCTACTACTTCCCAACCCGATTATGTAAGCATCTCTCTATACTTCACTGTTAAATTCATGGAATATACTCTGTGTTTGGTTTCTGGTTTCAATGTTTTTTTTTTTTGATTTCTTAAATATTATTTTAGCACAGTGCCGATCTTTCTTAATATCAGTTAGTTGCTCAAGGTTTTTATGCTCACTATAAGTCAATAAAATTCTCATATAATTATAGGGAAGAATTATCATAATTCTCTTTGATGATCTGAGACTTGTAATGATCAGGTTCACACTCGAAAATTCGAGATTGCCAACGACATGTTCTGGAAAGATGGCAAGCCGTTTCGAATTATTGGAGGGGACTTGCATTATTTTCGCATTATTCCTCAGGTCTATTTTTTTATTGATTTTATGCCTGTAGATTTAACTGAATATAGTTTTTTGGTAGTTTCCTGTAAATATCCCTTATAGTTGACTCATTATTTTGTGTTGATGCATGATAACTTTATAGTAGGATATTTTCTGAAAATTTTATTTAATGTAATTCAAAGATTTCACAAGAAATTTCCTCCGTTACGCAGAGGTAGTTGGTGTCTCTTGTCTCCCATGCCAGTAACGAGTAATCAATTGTAATGAACTTCCAAAATTTTGATAAGTAGTTCAGTTATAAGTTTGTTTGACAATTTTATCAAGTATTTGGTCACCATGTTACTATTTGATTTTTCATTCAATTTTTGTTGTCTAAATTTATTATAACAATGTTAATCCTTTTTGCGGATTCAGTACTGGGAAGATAGACTTTTGAGGGCAAAGGCATTGGGCTTGAATACTATTCAAACTTATGTTCCTTGGAATCTGCATGAACCAAGACAGGGCCAACTTGTTTTTGAGGGTATTGCAGATATAGTTGCCTTTCTACAACTGTGCCAAAAGCTGGATTTCTTGGTAATGCTTCGAGCTGGGCCTTATATATGTGGAGGTTAGTCAGAACTATCAGGTTTTAAAACTTCAGAACCTATTAGTTTGACCTTTTTTCTGAACTTTTATACCCAGTTTTAGTTTTGGAGTACTTATCCTAAACTGTAGGCAAAGCAGTCTCAATCACAATATCTTTTATCAGTTTGTCAGAGGCCATATTTTGAAATCTTTGTGGCACTTGTAATTTCTCTTTTGCAATCTTTTGTTTATCTAGATTTTTGAACCTTTATCTGTTGCATATGTACTTCTGAATGAGTGTAGATCTACCACACAGAAATAAACTTCTGGGGAAAAAATTCCAAAACTATTTTGTAGCTTCAACAAATGATACACACACATGCTTGCATGTTGGATTTAAATGACATTGAGTTGAGGTGAACAAATAATACATATACATATATATATGTATGTATGCATATGTAATATATATCTATGTGTGCGATGAGCCACCTGATCAATAGAACTATTGAAATATTGCTATTCATCCTCAACAAGCATTATGAACACTTTGCTTTTGAGTATGTGGTGAGTTACCACCTGATCTAAAGAACTTTTGAGATATTTCTATTCATCTGCATATGCAAATGCGTGTTTATATGTACCCGTTTAAAACCTCTTTTTTTTTGGTTGCAGAGTGGGATTTGGGTGGTTTCCCTGCCTGGTTACTTGCCATAGAACCAGCTGTCAGACTGAGATCATCAGACCATGCTTTCCTTGACTTGGTATGTTGAATGCCATATGGTATATAAAGGGTTCTTATTTGCCTAAAACATGTATAATGCTTTCGGCACATTTTTAAATTTGTGATACACACGAAAATTACAGTAATCTCAAGTAAAATGTTTGTGACAGTCTAAAAGAACTAGGGACCGGAAGTTAAGCTCAGCTTCGAGTATTATAAATAGACAGAAGCTGCAGTCCAATTCATTCTTATAAAAAGAATTTCATCCCCCCCCCCCCTCTCAATCATTTTGGGGAGCTCAGTTCATTCATTCTACCAAGGCTCACAAAACTTTCTACCTCTCTCATCCTTGGAAGTTTGCCCTAGTTTCTCCCCTTTCCTAGTCATCAATCATTAATCCATACCGATTCTTACCTCACCAGTAAACCCTAATTCGGCGACTTATGTTTTCCTTTGCCTACAAACAACAACAATTTCTTCGATGGTTTTTGAAACCCTCTAATAATAGCGTCTGAACAATTTTGTTGTACTTGACATTATCAAAGGCTAAATTTTACTACTTATTTTTCATTATGAGCTGTACAGGTTGAAAGATGGTGGGGTATCTTACTGCCAAAAGTGGTTCCGCTTCTTTATAACAATGGAGGCCCTATAGTAATGGTCCAGGTAGGTCGATCTATCTTCCATCTCCATTGCAATTGTTAGTATTGGTATTGAGTAATCAACTAGTAAAAAAAACCTAGAAGCCATACAAATTTGTAAAATGCTGATCGGATTCAGCACTGCATTCAATATGTGTGAATATACTAGCCAGTGAGGATTTAAACTTTTTGCCTCTCCTGGATTTACTCCTGCATCTTCAGAGTAAGGTTATTGATAAGAATGAGCAGTTAGCCACTGGTATAAACTTTTTTGTTTATGGTACATCATCTCTATAGTTTATCTAAGGTTAGAGCTCTTGTAGGATTGGGGCCTTGTATCTGGGTGATTTTATCTTGTTTGCATCTCTGTCTTTCTTTTATCTGTTACCTTCTTCTTTTTGGACAAGTCACTTATGTTATGAAGCAGGACATGCAGTAGAATTGTGGCGCAGTGACGGGTGTTGATTTACTTGTTTCCTTTTCCTTGAAAGTTGCCTGCATCCAACAAGCAGCTCTGCCTAGGCATAAGATAATCGTTGAGGCATTTAAAATACTGTAAATTGTATACTCTGCAAAAACCTCTTATTGTAATAATTATAGAATTGGAATCCAATTTAGCCATGATCCATGCTAAATAAAGTTATTGTGACTTGACTTGTATAGTTGAGCTTTTTGATCACTTTCTTGTTTAGCTTTCAGTTTTCAACATTACTTATTTCATTAAGTGAAGATTACCATGACAGATTGAAAATGAATTCGGTTCATATGGAGATGATAAAGCATACCTGCATCATCTGGTAACATTAGCCAGAGGGCACCTTGGAGAAGAGTTAATCTTGTAAGTTGCTTTATGTGCTTTGTAAATGTTCATATATCTTTGTGGCAATGTTGTATAATTGTTGTTAAGTTTAGTTGTTAAGCTTCAGTGTATTAGATATTAAGATCTGTGATTTGGCATCACAACTGGGTGGCATTACATAATGACTTAATACTCTGATACTTAGGAACTGTTGTCACACACCTTACTTAAGGACCTTCCTAGCTATTGCATCTGGTGCAGCTACCAAACACTACTTCTAAAATCATGACATATCCATATCAGATACTCAGCGGATACCTACATACTTGGATACTCAGTGAATACCTACATACTTAAATTTCTTTTAAAACATGTATGCAATACTTCTTGGACACTTTTTTAAGTGTCTCCATTAAACTTTTACTATTATGGGATGACATTTTTTAAATGTTAAAGAAATATAATTAAGAATGCCATATTAAACAAAATTAAGATCAGGAAAGACTTAATTTAAAAATTATGCACGAGAATTTGAGAACTTTAATAACTATTCTCTGATGATATATATATATATATGTGTGTGTGTGTGCGTGTGTGTGCGTGCGTGTATATTTACACTCCCGCATATCTCCACATATGTATCTTTGCTTTTTAGGTTCAGATGGCAGATCCTAACTTGATGCATCATCATTGCTTAATGTCCAAGATCAAGGCATTTGTATCCATGGACCTCCTTTTATCAATTGACATCATGCATCCTTAGAGGGACGGCTAGGATAAAAGATCAACGAGCGCATGCTTATTGGAAAAATCTGTTGGTTGTGGTGCCATGGTGGTACTGCCATGCACAGTTGTGAGAATGATACATTTTCACAATGCTTGCCACTCGATAAGCGGGGAGGTCCACTGTATGCATACTGATACCTCCACCTACCTAGGGTCAAATCCTATCTTAGTAATTATTTCTCAGAGTATCATAGAATGGAAACTTCAATTCATAGGCCAGTAGGTCACACTGTCAGGAAGATATCTTTTAGGTATCTTGTCATTGTACAGTGTACACATCTTGGTGATCTGATTTCCCGTAATGATCTATCCACACACATATACATGTGAACTTTATTTTTGGTAAAGCATTCTTTATATGTTAGGGGTTTTGTATCGTTGAGGTTGTTCCTGCACTTACGTTGTTCAAATAGACTTCCAAGCCGCGTGTTTTTCAAAACTTAGTATTCCTTTTCTAGTTTTCTTGACCAGCTATTGACAATTTGTAGGTATACTACAGATGGAGGTTCTAGGGAAACTCTTGAAAAAGGAACCATTCCTGGTGATGCTGTTTATTCAGGTACGGAAGGAAACTATTATTTGTATAGACACTGGATCTACTCATCTACAGGACATGTTTTGTACAATTTCTCAATAATAGTTAATTAAATTATCTATTTTAATTTTTTTGTGGGTGGGGATGCTTGTGGTAATAGTGTATTCAACCAGTAGTATGTTTGGACCTTTAAATTCATGACCTAGGAAAAAATTGAAGCAGGCCTTTTACATGGTCACCTTTTACACCGTGCATGATTCTTTCCTGACCAAGGTAGGGTTGCACTTTCTAACTACATTTTAGTAAAGCTAATAAACCCAAATGCAAGGGTGTTTGTAGGTGATACAAAAAAATATAACCTTGGAGCAGTTTATGCATTATCTGTTGGTATGATTGCACAGAAGGTTACTAGGAACACTTATTGACTGGGTACATGGAACGAAATTGGGTACGAGGAACGCTACTTATGGTAGAATGCAAAAGGCATTTAGTTCTTGTACCGTGATTTGGATTGATAGTACCCGGTATGTGGAACACAAGGCGATGAGAGTTCCCTGGTAACCCTTTTTGTTAATTTCAATAGTCAGTTTTTGAACTTGCACAATAATTTCTTTCTAGCTGTTGACTTCACAACTGGAGATGAACCATGGCCTATTTTTGAGTTACAAAAGGAGTTCAATGCACCAGGGAAATCGCCCCCTCTTTCTGCGTGAGTATTTCAAATTCCATTATTTGTATATGTTCGTCTGTTTATCTTTACATTTTGTTGATGCTTATGATGTTTAGAATTCTAGGGAGTTTTATACTGGTTGGCTTACACACTGGGGAGAGGATATTGCGCAAACAGATGCTACTTTTACAGCAGCTGCTCTGGAAAAAATCTTGGAAAAGAATGGGTCTGCTGTGCTTTATGTATGGTCTTAAAAGCTAAAAAAATTCCTGCTTGCAAGTGATTATTTACTTGACAGTGGCATGATGTACACTGCTGTGCTTTCTAGATGGCACATGGTGGAACAAACTTTGGATTTTATAATGGTGCGAATACTGGTGCGGGGGAGTCTGACTACAAGCCTGATCTTACATCCTACGATTATGTGAGGAAGATATTGATGTGTTTTGTTATAACTGCTTTGGAAATTCATGTCACCTGTAAAGGTTACTTTGTTCATCATATGCATCAAACTGACAACTGTTTTCCAGGATGCACCCATTAGAGAGTTTGGCGATGTGGACAACGCAAAGTTCAAAGGTATATATCTCTCTTTCTAATATGTGCATGTTTTTTTCATGCTAATGGTTTTTCTTGTGTATAAAGATATAAAAGATGACGGTCCTTATAAAGTAATAAATATTTTGCAACCGTCCTAAACTGAATAATATGTATGACTGCATAATCTGCTGCTTATCTTTATGTGTGGACTAGTAGGCACTAGGCAGCCTATTTGGAAATTAATATTCATTGTTCTCTTACTTTTTAGTAAAACTTTTTGTACTGGATCTTTAAGCAAGTTCTCTACATGTAAGATAGAGTGATAGCATAGCTTGCTTCATTTTTTGGGCATAATTTTGGGTGCTTCTATGAGGCTGTGCTGATGAATGAGAAAAGTTTGTTTTCTTGGACTTGGACCAAAACTTTTCTCTGCATTCCAAGGTTACTGCCCAGTAAGAGTGAACTATTCATCGTCACTTAGTGGAATACATTTGTTTGAGGAGATTCTGTGTGAGGATAAAACTCCAATCTCTTAACTTAATCTCTTATAAGTTAAGATTTCACAATGGGGATCTGGTAAGCATGACTATCCTTGAAGGCCTTTTCATATATTCAAGTATAGTTTCAAGATTGAGAATTTTCATCCCATTAGCCTTGTAGTGTCTGGAAGAGCATTTATGATATTAATGTGTTCACAAGAATTAGTAAGTTTAAACTTCTTACAAACCGAGGTCCATGTTAGATGAGTGCATTTTACATAACTACAGCTGCATGAAAATTTATTATTAATTACTATGTTTACTTATATTTCCAATTATTATCTCTTACATGTATATACTTTTACACAGAATAAGACCACCGAAGCATGTTTTCTATACATGTTAGGTCTAAACCAATACATAAAATGAGCTCCTAATATTCTCTGAAACCAGCGATGCTACAGCTTCTTGCAGTTGTTTATTTTTTGAGTTCCTTGTATCTTTTTCAAATGAACAAGAAAAACATGATTTAAACAATTATTTTCGTTGGTTAGCATATTTCTTCTTCGACTTATGTGCTTACAAAAACAAATGTGCCAATAAACACCTCTGATAAATGTACATATACCTAATAGTGTAGCAATTAATAACACAAGAATTTGTTGTGGTAATAGAGTTATTAATTATCGAAAAGTAGACTGAAGGTGGTTCTTCAAAAGTATTTCAATTTATATGATCGTCTTATTGATATTAACTGTTAGAGCATTATGACATCTTTTTAGTTGAATCACTTCACTATGTATTTAGTAAAAGGATCAATTTTGGAACATATACTATTTACTTAAATTTTTGTATGGAATTCAGGACTTCTGTATTTCTGTAATGGTATCAACTAATACATTTTCAGCGATTTTCTGAGATTTGATATTGATAATAGTTTACATTTTTGTGTGCAAGATCTGATTAGATATCTAAGAAGTTGATCCTTTTACTAACATGGTACTGTTGAATTTTCAGCGCTTCAGAGAGTTATTGAACAATATAATAGTGCAGAATCTCTCCCTCCACTCCCTCCCAATAATGAAAAGACAGGATATGGGCGTTTTCTTTTGCAAAAAACTGCATTTTTGTTTGATATGCTTGACACTACAGACCATGCAGGGATGGTAGAATCTAATAATCCGATTTCAATGGAGGCCTTTGGTGAGGTATTATCGTAGTAATGCTTCTTTTTTTTCTTCTTGAATAATTAAATTGTCTATATTTTTGTTAAACATTCAGTGGTAGCTGATGATATATAATTTTTTGTTCTTCAGATGTTTGGGCTTGTATTATATGTATCTGAATACATTTATAAAGGCAATAGAAGTACTCTCTCCATACCAAAGGTGGGTCTTCTGTCATAGATGCATATGTAGCATCTTACCTCTAATCAAGACTATTTCCTTAAGACAAAGTTCTATGTACTAGTATATATAAATTTTGAGTATGTAAAACTGTGATGCTCCATTAGCGTAGCATTGATGATGCCTATCAGTTCAAGGTTCCCCTCATGAGGAAGTGGGATGCCCATGTAATGAAATGAGGCTTTGGATTCAATTGACAGAATCCAGAAGATGCTGGGTAACTTCTTGTTTTCTGGAGAAGAAATAAAGATTCTTGGCAGTGTAAGATATTTCATTATTTCTGTGCTCTTGCTGGCACATCCTTTAAGGGATTTTGGTTTCTAGAGGCTATTAGAAGAGTTAATTAATGGCTTTGCTCTGTCACATTCGCTTTAGACTCTGTCCCGTAGCTGCTCTTTTCTTCTTTCTATGCTTGTTAAGTATAGTCGTTTTAATGCCCGCCTCCTTCCATGAACCAATATCTTTATGGCCATGCCATTTTATCCTATGCTACATGCTACATGATTTTTGATATCAAAATTTTCAATCTTGAAATTTATCTGGATAAGAAGTGTGTTCAGATAGTTGAACTGTGGTTTCAGTTATATGCAATCAAAAGTAATGTATGACTTGAAGTTAGGAAAGGAAAATTGTAATAAACTAACAACGTGAAAATTAGATTATATTGGTGAAACATGTACTCTATCTGTTTCAATTTACTTGCCACACTTTTTTGCACAAAGATTAAGAAAATTGGATGCCTTGATATTACATCTTAACATTTCTCTTGATTGACACCACAAAATTAGAAGGATTCAAAATTTCTCTCAGCAACAGTAGTAGGGCTCAAAATTAGTCACTATCAAAATGTTGTATTCTTGGTTAATTGGATAGAATTTATATAAGACAGCTTGCTTGGTTGAGGGACATCCCAAAAAGGAAAGATTGGCAAGTAAATTGGGACTGAGTAGTCACTATCAAAATGTTGTATGCTGTGTTTGCAAAGATATGATTGACGTTGTAGAGGGTGTCGGTAGTGTTATACTTCAAATTTCTTGGATACTCTACTATGTGGCTACATCTACAGCAGTACCACCAAGACGCATTATTTTGATCCCTATAACTGAAAATTATCGATTCTCTTACAAATATCTTAAATTTCAACAATCAAATCAAATCCAGGGTCTCACTTATTTTTTATTATTACTTTGTCTAGAATAGTGACAAAATAAATTTAGAAGTATATTAGAATTTACCTTCTTTGAATAAATTCTACTTCAGGTGCATGACAGAGCCCAAGTGTTTGTTTCATGCCCTTCTAAAGATAAACAAGAACGGCCAAGATATGCTGGCACAATTGAAAGATGGTCAAATCGAGCTATCAGCCTTCCGAATGCTAATTGCGCTTCTACCATTAAATTACTAATTCTGGTACGTGATGCCCTCCCTCCTTTACCATCAAAATAAATGCCTTCAGGTTGTAGTTCATCATCTTGCTTAGTTACTTTTCAGTTCATGCTTGAAGGGAGTTAAGAACAGTGTAATGGCTGGGAGGAAGCTATTGTGAGTTTTTTTGTTGAGGAGTGACGTTTAACTAATTATATAACTTTAATACTCCTACTCATATGTCTTTCTAATTTATTATGACGGCAACAACTTTCTGCTTTACTAATTTTGTTTCTTCTTTCTTCCTCAACCGTATGCGTTTCTCCTTGGGGGTTTCGAGAAAACACAAGATTGATTTATTTTTTCTTTCCATGACCTTAGAGCTGCAGAAGGGTCTTCTGATTTGTATACACGAGTCATTTCTTATAATTACATATACAAGTGAATGCTTAGCTTTCAGGTGATGTGCTATTGAGTTATTTTCTGTAGCTCTGCTATTGCACCTAACAAACTAATACTCCTTCTGTCTTAGGATAAAAGTCTTTATTACTATTTTAGGTAGTCCTAAGTTAAATGTCTACTTACCTTAAAAGATCTATTTTTTACAATAATTTGCCTATAATATCATTAGTGTTAATTGTCATATTTATATTCTCTATGCATATTTATGGAGCATCACTAGTCATGTGTAGAAAACTATGCAATTAAATGAGAATTTAAATATAGACAATTTTGTCATTTTATCCTCTTTTTTAATATGCGCAAAAAGTCAACTAGGACTTTTATCCTAGGACGTAGGGAGTATTACATAGTACAAATTCAGAATTATGCAACTCCTTTGTTTATACTCAACCAAACAACGCCTTTTATCCTAAAGTAGTTGGGGTAGGCTAAAAATGAATCCATGCGACATCATAAAAGTAGAAAGACAAGTAAATTGTTGGAAATATATATATATATATATATATATATATATATTGGTATTTTATGAATAAGAAATTTAGGTTCAAAATTTTTGTAAAATTTTTAAAACGGTTACAAATGTTACCGTTGACGGTTACAAATGTTACCGTTGTTGTGACTTTACGAATGGAACTATTCTGAAAAGGCATGACTTATGAAACAAGGCATTATTCTGAAAAGGCATGACTTATGAAAAAGGCATTCCAGTGCCTATATAAGAATAGTCTTCCTCCCCATTTTAGATATGAGTTAATTTCATTCTTCATTCAATACAAGTCAGAGAGAGTAATCAAATATTATTGGTTCGTGGAACTCTTCCATTGAAGTGCTTCTTGTGAGAGTTGAAGACCATTTCATCCTGGGAAGTAGACGTCCATTGTTCCATCCGTAAGCACCGATAGCGGGGACGAAATTTGCTTTAAGGAGAGACTGTCCAACAGTCGACTTGGTTTTAAAAGTTTATCAATTGCATCTAGTAAGTCATTTTTATAACATTGTTTATCTTATACTTCTGTTTATATAATTAGTATATAATTATGTATGGATCTAACAAAAATAACATAAACAATATAATGAAAGGATAAAATGAAAGAAACATCTGCAAATAATGATGATTGGTTTTATATTCGAAAATGAATCCATATGAAATCCTTTGTTTTGTAATGCTTTGAAATTATTGGACATTATTTATTGCCTTGAGACAAAATATCTGCAATGATGATAATTGTATTTGACAATTTTCTACATTCTTTTCGTCCATTTCAGTATGGAAGGTAGAGAAATGGATATGTAGATATTTTTGTATCTGTTTACGTTCTATCTGTTGTATAACGCATGCTTTTATGGCGATGCATTGATGAAGAAGAGTATGTTCTTACCGGTTTCCATTTTTAAACTGGTGTAATTGCTCATTCAAATTCCCCTTTTTAGAGCGGACTGGACCATTAAAGTCCAATCAAACATCTTGTTTATATGCAGTCAACTCTGCTATACTAATTTATATTTGATTTGTCTGTGCCGCTTAATTTCATGGTTGCTATTTTTGGTACTTCAAGGCCTATATTTTGTATCTTGTTTAACTTTCTTGAATCCTTTTCTGCATTTATAGGTTGAAAACATGGGTCGTGTGAATTATGGGCCATATATGTTTGACAGGAAGGTACAAATTCCTAAAATTAGTGCTTTGTGTTTGGTCCGTTTGGATATGTTTTTGTATGGTTTTTATTGTTGTTTCCAGGTCCTTTTCGTGATTCTTGATGTCATTCAACTTTTACTGTTCAAGTTTTTCTTCTTGTCAGCTGTTATTTGCACACAAACCATTTTTCTTGTGCTTATCGTCAAGCTCATACTCTTTATGACCTTTTGTCTCTTTATATAAACCCCTTTTACTGGTAGTCATACCTTAATAAAACTTAGGAGTGTTTGCTGAGGCACTTATATCCTTCAAGATCCTTAGTAGCTTGCCTGTATACTTTATTATTTACATATTTATTTGCCATTTTTGGTGAGGCCAAATTTTGACTTTTGCTGCTGATGTGAGAATTGCTAATATTCTTACTATAAAAAAAGGTAATAATATTGATAGTCTTATAACTAGAATATAACAACTTGTACTGCAAACCATAGCATGCTATAGCATAAGGATCCAATCTGCACATCTGCACAATTTTTCCACTCATGCTGCTGCATAAATGACATGAGATGAGTATATCGTCCCCCATAAAGTATATCACATTATAGGTATGTACGATATTTTTGCCTTATCAATTCACTGCTGACTGTATCCCTTGAATCCAAATGATTTTGATCCAGATTGATGCCTATAGCAGTCAGATGTTTAATCACTTTGATTTGTATTTTGAAATAAGTATCTATCAGATTTTAGAATCTAAATCATGCTCTTTATAAACGAATATGGTTGGCAGCACAAGGTGCAATAAGGTTAGGAGGACCAAAGCACAATGTTTGCATAAAATACTGTATAGATGCAACTGGCAACCAATCACCTATCGCACATGTCTTGTGTTTTCAGATATCATCTGTAAGATATGAATTGTGGAAATTATTGAGATGAAGAATTTTACCTAATCTGATGTTGCATTCTTTACGTGACAAATGACTGTACCAATACTTAACAAAATATTTTTTTTAAAAGATAAAATACTCTACATTGTAATTGTTTGAAACTGGGATGTTCTTAGTCATGTACACAGTAACACTCACATGGCCCCACTACCCCTTATGCCCAGTTCTTAATTCTTCTCTTCATTATTTTTGAACTCCTTTTGGCATTTATTTGCAGGGTAGTCAGTACCTTATTGATATTAGCATCCTCTAAACCTTTTAAGTGGTACTGATCATCTAGACTACACCTCTTCATACTAGGGTTTGACATGTGAATATCCAGATCACCAATTTTTATTCTCTTACTTTTATAACTACTTTAAACTTACTCAACTGTTCTTGCCATTTTTAGACTTAAATTACCCTTTTCTCTGCCCACTAGTTCTCTCACCCCCACCCCCAAAAAAAACAAAAAACAAAAAACCCCACCAGCCCCTCTCTTATCCTCTTTGATTCTGTAAAAGATTGTTGATAATAGTTTTTTTTTTGTTTTTGTTTATTATGTTGTCACAGGGTATTCTGTCCTATGTTTATCTAGATGGAAAACCTCTGCATAAGTGGAAGATGCTTTCAGTTCCTTTCCATAAAATAGACGAAGTCCAGAAAATCAAACCAATCTTTCAGGATGCACTTTCCAACTTCATTAAAATATCCAGCCGCAAAAAATTGAAAGATCACTTTGGTAATTTCACTAATGAACTGATTTGCAAGTATTAGAATTACGTGTAGAATGAACTGATTTGCAAGTATTATGTCTTAATCACTGAGAAGATACGCTGGAGACTGGACAGAAAGCAGGGAGTTAATTGTCATTTGACTCATTTCTTTATTTTGCAGACTCATTCTCAATAGAACCAGCTTTCTATGTTGGTCATTTTACTGTTGGGAAAATTCAAGATTCTTTCATATCATTTACTGGCTGGGGTAAAGGGATTGCATTTGTCAATGAATTTAATATAGGAAGATATTGGCCGGTAAGATAATGCTTGCAGTTGAGCTATTTCATGATACTCCCTCCGTTCCACAAAAAGAGTCTCATTTGTGAATCCTAAAATTCAAAATATATGTGATCTTATTTGATTTTGATTAATGGATTCGTTGATATTGTAAACTACTTCAAAAGTATTACCAATCACCAACTATAAAAATGTTATTTCGAGAAATAAAAATAAATTCACATCACAAGTTGAGTTTTAGGATTTTGCAAATTAACTAGGATCAAACTCAAATGGGAATCTTTTTGTGGAACGGGGATTTTGGTTTCTGACATGATGTTTTCTTTATATCAAATGTACCTTAAAAAATTGACTACTCTTGCAGTCATTGGGACCGCAATGCAACCTCTATGTCCCTGCTCCAATCCTCCGTCACGGGGAAAATGTGGTGGTATGATATGCTAAATGATATAAGCATACACACACACACACATGATATATATATATATATATATATATATATATCATGTATGTGCAATGTATATGTATATACTATATACTTGAATATTGAGTTTTATGGTGCATAATGCGGTGACCCTATTTCAGACTGGACAAGAGGTAACCATGGAGGCATGTCCACAACCGAAAATTTCTACCTATTATTTGTGCTAGTGCTCTGTAGAATGTATAGGCGGTGATTGTGCTTTTGATTGTCAGTATGTTTATTGCTATTTGCAGTTTCCTGTATGCACCTTGTCTTGGCTTGTTTTAGATTTTCTGTTCTCTCGTATTCTGCTGTCTTCTCAGAGATGATAGAAGCAAAAGCCAAAGTGATAACGAACAACCAAACTAAGGCTCTACCTTGCCATCTTTTAACTGTATAATGTGTTATTTTGGGAAAGCATGAATACACATCTTAGGATCCCACTGCCCCAAATGCAGTTTTACATCATTTTTTTTAACAATAAGAACATCATAAGGCTGTCTTGATTGCTCTTGAATAAAACTAATCTGTTCTGTATAATTTTTGAATTCAAGTTGACAAAAAACTTGCTATTATGATGCTAATACTTTCTCAGTAAAGGCTGTTTGCTTCAACTCCTTATAGGTCATACTTGAGTTAGAATCTCCGAACCCGCAGCTTGTACTGAGCTCTGTAGACCACCCAGACTTCACGTGTGGATCAAGGAGTTCAAAAGTGCATCAGCTTTAATTCTATCTTTTACCTGTGAGTGACGGTTCGAGAAATAGAAAGGTAAGAACCAGCTGGCTAGAGCTTGAAGTTCAGTATCATGTGTTGTCTGGACCTAGACTTTCTTCTTCATGCTTTTATATATCAGAAGAGTAGGTTTGAAGCTTTGCTCCTGGAGGCAGCATCAGAACGTGTTTCAATTATCGCAGTTCTCTACTTGTAGAGGACACAATTGGGTGAAGAGGAAACTATTGCGTTAAAAAAAAAGAAAAAAAAAGCACTTGAAATGTAATTATTCCACATTTATATGATTGTTAGAGATTAGACCAATAATAATTATGGACAGGTTACCATAATTTACAGTGGATAGGAGAAGCGTTTCAAGACTAAGAAAGCTTTAGTTTTTTTATTTTTTTTGGGTTCATCATTGTACCAATATTTGATTCCCAATATTGTTCTCACTGAAAACTTCTGTAGTTGGCTGGTTAGTATATAACTCAGATGTTTGGTTCTTACTATTACTACTACTAACGTCTATATATATATATATAATAAATAGCACAAAATCGTTTCCCAATAGGGGGGGGGGGGGGGGAATATATATATATATATATATATATATATATATATATATATATATATATATAGAGCTTTTCTCCTATAAGTACTCAAAATAAGGACCTAAAGTAAGGATCAATTTTTTTATTTATTTATTTTGCTTTTTTTTTTAGAACAACTAAAAATAAATAAATAAGTAATTATGGAACTGAAATTTTTACATAATACAGTGTTTTGGGCGTGATTTGGATACATATAACATTATATGTATGTACAGACTGTACATACATGTTTTGTTATATGTATCCAAATCACGCCCAAAACAATGTATTATGTAAAAATTTCAGTTCCATAATTACTTATTTATTTATTTTTAGTTGTTCTAAAAAAAAAAGCAAAAAAAAAAATTTAAAAAATTGGTCCTTACTTTAGGTCCTTATTTGAGTACTTATAGGAGAAAAGCTCTATATATATATATATATATATATATATATATATATATATATATGTATGTATATATATACTCTCTCCGTTTCAAATTAATTGTTCAGTTTTAACTTTTTAAAGTCAAATTGACTATTTTTAGAATTAATAATTAAGCATATATAAATATATTTTTAAAATTATAAAAATTGGGGTTAGTAATAAATTGTATATACTTTCTTTTGGTTATAATCTCTTCACCTATATTTTAACAAAAATAATAAAAAGATTAATTTTAAAAATGGTCAATTTGACTTTAAAAAGTCAAAACTGAGCAATTAATTTGGGACGGAGGGAGTATTTTTTATGACAATAATATTTAATTATATAATAAATTATTAGTACTAAATTTTGTAAGTGTAACTATTTGAGTTATTATTACATAAATAGATGACCATATAAATATATAAACAAATAAATTATTAATATTAAAATGAACACTATCATTTATATTATTTTAATCGATGGGCTATTATTTTAGATTTTTAAATTTATTTAATTTTTCATCGAGAATCAATTATACATTTTTAGTTAAATAATATATTTTTGAAGAAATAAATTTGTTTTTTTAAATAAAATAAATAAAAAAATCATCGTACACGATGTTAAGCTAATTTCTGGGTAAAAGTAGTACGTGTTTCATAAGCCCAACAATTCATGCATGAAGAGGAATGGCTATTTATTGACAAACCACTACGTAATGCAGTTTGCCCTTGGCTAAATTTGAAAACAACTGTTATTATTGTGGCAATATTTTTATTTGGTCATCATAAACAAGAGTTGTTATCACCCAAAAACTGGAAATGCCATCGTCATAGGCCATTTCAATAATTATTAGCTATTAGCTCAGGCGGCAATGTTGACATGCCTTCAGAAACCCATCCACAGCTTCTAAACTATAAGCACCGCGTGTCCTAAACAACAGAAAACAAATCCATAGAAGCAATAAAATGTGCCTTATATTTTGTATAATGTGGATAAAGGCAACAATGAGATGATTTCCTGGGTATTCTACAATTGTTATGTGTTCCTGCATATTTGTCGTGACACGTTTGCTGGCCAATTAATTGGCATGAATTCTAGAACCTGCAAGTAAGACTGAACAACGGTGATTAACCCTTACAACCCTAAGTAAGATATCAAAAACGTTCCTAACCACAAAACACAAACTGGTTTCAAGAGCTCTGATACAGTCTAGTTAGCAATAACATTATTATATGGTAAACTCAAGTCTAATGCATTATACGTTCATGAATCATAACTCCTCTTTCCCACTTACAAAAACCCGATCTCTTAACCTCGAGATCATGTGGGGGACCATTTGTCTACTGATTTCACCTAAACTACATTAACTATTTCCAACTGTTTACACATCCATCCCATTGCAGGAAAGTACAACAAAAAATTTCCCCATAAAATCATGGAAAGATTAGTCTCCTCCTACATGCTCGTATTATTAACTTGCCAAACCGAGAAGAATTCACTTGAAAGGCTACTTAGAAGCATCCTTTTTATCCTGTTTCGATCCTGACATAGTTGCACCTGCCGCAGCTGTCATGGCTGCTGCTGCTACACCAATTTTTGCACCACCTGCAGCTTTCATTACACCAGCAATTTTTGCAAATGCAGCTACACCTCCTACTAGTATAGCCCTAAAGGCAACTGTCGGTTTTACTGCCATATTTTACTGTACCTGCAATTGCCAGTGATACATCAGACTGAAAAGTTGTATCTAGCAAACATTAGTAAAACTAAGGTCATAATGAATGGTTCTGAAATACCGAGATAGAAGCTAAAATTAGCTTTGAACAGTAAATTAAAAAGGGATTAGAATAAAAGTTAAAATTTTAATACTTGTTTTGGCAAGCACAAGTCAACACAACAGCGCAACTTCACAAGCACCAAGCTGCCTCATCAAATTCCAAATAGAGAGTGCACACAAAATCTGCCCATTTTGATCGATATCTAAAAAAACAAATTTACACCTTTCGCATGGTTTTGCTTGTATATTGTTGAGGTATTGCATGCACTGGGCATTTCCATCCATTTCTATAGAGCAAAGGGGCAGCTAGCAGAGCACTCTCCTAGTTAAAAGGATAAAGGACTTTTTCTATAGAGCAAGAGGTGAGTAAGGGGGGTTTGCTGGCTAGCTCGTGCAATCAACGAAAAATTCCTTCGCGTTAGTAAGCTAGCATTGTAAGCCAAGCAAACCAGGTTCTCCGGGCACTACACCCAGTGATTTCAAATACACGCACTAAAGGTAGTGGATGCAGGTCCACAATGATTTTAAAAAAACATGATTTTGCTTTTATTGTTTTGTATTTGATTCTGTGAGTAAATGACATTTAAATCCTTGAAAAGCAAAATGCAATGACCGATTCATCAAATTCGCCTTTAGTTCTTCAACATGACGCAACAGTTCTAACTGTGATTTGAACTAGCAACAAATGATGAGATGTCAGTACTTGAAGTGGCCCTTTGCAGGGCAGTAATACTTGATTTCAAATTATAAAGGTTTGCTAGTCTAGCAAAATACGAAAATTATGAGCTGTGAAATGGCTTCACAAAATTTTTATATATAAAAAAAAAAAGGTCCACAAACACCAAGCACCATTGCAGAGTAGGGATAATTTTTATTATTAAAGGTACTTTTACTCCTAACTGTCTTCCATATCCAACTTTCAGTTCATATGTCCAATCATTACTGGCACCAAGAGCTACAGCTTTTCTCTTAGGCCTTAGAAGAGAATAAAATTCAGTAATCGTCTTATTAATGTTTAATCTCCTTCAGCAATATGCTTCATGTTGTTTCCTTGCACCAGCAAATAAAGCAACTAGAAACAACAGTCCCATAGCCCACACTTGCAAGACAGAATAGCTCTAAAATTTATTGTGTAAAGTCAGAATATCAAATTTTCTAACGCTAGGTGGTGAGATCAAAGGTTCCTTTCAGAAGACCGGTCTTGATCATTTAAAACTGTCAACTATTTCGCCCTTCCACCCAGTTCTACTTATCTTAAAATATGCATTCTGCTGAAAATGGGTGTGTCTACCTCATAAATAGTTAACTAGTATCTTTACATTTATCATGGTGAGTCACAGGCCGCTGCCCTAGCAGATACATATATAGTGCAAATCCAATGTGAGATTCTGTGAAAAGATTTCATCTCTTTACCTAAATGCCAACTACCCAGCACAGGTATATCATTTTCATGCATCAGATTTCATGTTGGAATTTACTCTAAAAAGTAATTAACCTAATCATGAAATTTTCTCAAACAGTTGAATACTAGGCATTTCAATTCACTTAAAATTTATATAAATATTATTTCACACCATTATAGAAAAGAAAAGCTTACCTTAATTTCTTTTTCTTTCTTTTTTTCTTTTTCATTTTTTTTTTTTTGAAAAACCTTAAAGGGGATATATCTACCATTAACCAAGATTCACTTTTTCTAACCAGGCTCAATCTTGACTTTTATTGAATTTAATCAACAAATTACTTGCTACTAAAAACAGAAACAAAACAGAAATTTCAAGAGAAGGGTTAATAATAAATCAAAACAGCATCGTTTTCGTAGTAATTAAAGTTAACTAAAACATGAAGAACAACAGATTTTCTATGAAAATCATAAAATTGAATCTAAAGAACTTACAGAAAATATGAGCGCGACCTGTCAAAAGAAAGTCAAACGCGCGAATTTTTCTGTCTATATAATATATACACAGAGAGAGAGAGAGAAACCTATTTCCTTCTTTCCCGGTACAATACACGAGGTCTGGGGACGTCCCTCCAGTGGGCGAAAGGTATAAATAGGTATTCCGTATTCGGGACTTGACGGCGTCGTTTGCTTCAAAGGATTAACGCCGCCTACAAACGACGTGGTATAGAAAGACTATTTTGCAGAAGGGAATCGAAATTACACTAAATTACACTTTTGCATTTAAATTTGAAAAAGGTAACAAAGGTCTCAAATTTTTGACAATGCCATGTCATTTACTCCCTCCGTCCCAAATTAATTGCTTTTCTAGGATTTTTTTAAGTCAAATTGACTATTTTTAAAATTAATAATTAAGCATATATAAATATATTTCTAAAATTATAAAAATTGAAATTAGTAATAAATTGTATATATTTTCTTTTGGTTATAATATCTTCACCTATATGTTAGCAAAAATAGTAAAAAGATTAGTTTTAAAAATAGTCAATTTGACTTTAAAAAGTCCTAGAAATGCAATTAATTTGGAACGGAGGGAATAATATTTATTTAAAAAAAGGCACGATAATATCAATCCCCCTCTAAGGATAAACTAAAAAATATATTTTCTTCACCAATTTAAGTAAATAGATATTTTAAGTAAATAGATATTTTAACCCATCAATTTTAGTAAATAGAGATTTAAACCATCGAAAATCGATATAAAAACAATAATTTGATATACAAAAATTATTAAAATTCTCCAAATGCATCACATTATTTAAATTATATAGACAACTGTATAAGATGAATTAATCAGTGCACACTCCATAAGCACCTTTGACTATAGATGACAACCGTATAAGATAAATTAATCAGTCCTAACCTTTTGTTCGTAATTTTTTTTTTTATAAATATTATACTTCACAAAATTATTTTTAAAAGTATTTCCCATGCAAAATTTAATGTTTATATACAATAAAAAGACCAGTATGCTTTATTTATATATTTATTAGTATTGTGGATTATGTGCTACACATTACGATATTTTTTGATAAATCAAACAGTGAGAAAATTGAAATATATACAATAGAAAGAATTGAAATATTACTTTCAAACAATAACATAGAGAATCAGAATCAGGGAGGGAGAGAGTCAATGGTAACAACTTTTACCATTGTTAGGCATAAAAATATTACTTTTACCTTTGGAGATTTGTTGTTCTCTTTACATGTTAGCGCTCCAGTGTACATAGTTGTGTTAACATATATGTTTCTACTCGAGTGTGAGAAAGAACAGAAATTGAGGGATCATTTTATTCTTCTTAACTGCTCTGCAATCAGGATTGCCAAGGCAGGCTTCCACATGATCCATAGAGAAATTAGCAGGGATCCTCCTATCCATTCCATGCGGACACCAACACTGAAATCTGGCTAGTGGACCCTCCCATGGACCATTCTGGCCGAATTCAATTCAGACAGGAAAGTCAAACATCGACTCAAAATCATAGTGGGCCGCTGGATGGATCATTAGCCACAAGATAACTTACCTTCTGGCCATCATTGACACAGAAAATTGAAAAGTTATGACAATCCTCACCCTTGTTGGCATGTTCTGCTCTCACTTTACAGCACAAAGCTCTAAGCAGAATCAAAGCCCGCTATTCCCATTTGAAGACTCAAATTCTTGAGTATCCTATAAACTTCATCCATCCCCATTTGCACAGCTTTCCCAGATGAGAACATATGTACTTTCTTCTTCACCTCAATCCAACTCTGGCCCGGGATTTTCTTCAAACCCCTTGTCCTCGCTGAGATTCTCACCTTTGCAGAATCCTCCCATTTGCCGCTTGCAGAATATATATTTGAGAGCAACATGTAGCTCCCAGTCATTGTAGAGTCGAGACTGAATATCAGCGATGCAGTCTCTTGTGCTACATCTGTATTTTTGTACATCCTACAAGAGTTTAGAAGAGCTCCTAAAACACAATCGTTGGGATCCATTGGCATGTTTTTCACGATGTGGCTTGCTTCTTGGAGGAACCCAGCACGGCCGAGAAGATCAACCGTGCAAGCATAGTGCTCCAATTGGGGTTCAATTTTGAACCTACTTTTCATCTGATGAAAAAGCTTACGACCCTCTCTAACAAGCCCTGCGTGACTACATGCAGAAAGAATAGCCACAAAAGTAATACCATCTGGCTTATATCCAGCTTCAATCATCTGCCTAAAGGTTCTTAGCGCATTCTCACCAAGTCCATGCATACCGTACCCTGCAATCATCGTGTTCCATGAGTATAAATCCCGACCATTTATTTTCTCAAATGCTAAATACCCTTCCTTGAGACTACCACATTTTGTATACATATTTATCAATCCATTTCCCACCAAAATGTTACTATCCATTAAACCCCTGATCACATGAGCATGGATTTCCCGACCAAGAACGAGTGCTGATAATTCTGCACACACTGATAAAATGCTAGAAATTGTGACAGAGTTGGGCATCATTTCAGTGAGCTGCATTTGTCTAAAGAGCTCCAAAGACTCCTCACATCGCCCATTGGAAGCAAATCCACCAATCACAGCACTCCAACTTATCACATTAGGCCTCATCATAGGATACACATTTAATTTCTCCAGCTGCGAAAATATAGCGAAAGCCTTATCACATAAACCAGATTCAGCTAAAGATGATATCAAAGCATTCCAAGTCACTATATTCTTTGATTCTATTTCTGAAAACAGATATTCAGCGTCTCTTACAGCTCCATGTTTCCCATACATACATATAAGAGAGTTTTTAACAAACGAGTAGTCCCCAAAACCAGCTCTTATAACATATCCATGTATCACCTCACCCCTATCAAAATCATTAGAATCGGCACATACCGATATAACCACAGCAAGTGCTTCAGCGGTACAACCAACACTTTCACTTCTCATCACACCATACAATTCCAAAGCTTCTCCGCAACGCCCACACCTGGCATGACTCGATAACAAAGATGTCCAAGTGACAGGATTAGGTTCAAAACCTTCTAATTTCATCCGTTGAAAAATCTGAAAAGCGCCATCACAATCATAATTAAGTGAAAACCCAGAAAGCATAGTATTCCAAGATATATGGCTCCTGTCCACCATTCTGTCAAATACTTGACCTGCAACGTCCATTTGCCCAAGTTTCCCATACATACCCAACAATTCGTTCACAACATGAATATGATTCTGAAAGCCCAGCTGTAAAACATGACTATGAATACTCTTGCAAAGTTTATCATGACCCAGAAGAGCACTAGCCCTCACAACTAAAGGAAAAGTAAATCCATCGGCCCAAATCCCATAATTTCTCATCCTAAGATAAAGCATAAGGGTCTCTTTAAATTCCCCATTTGCGGCATTAACTCTCAAAATTGAATTCCAGAGAAGCAAATTCGAAATGCATTCCATTGGCATAGTATCAAACACCTTTCGGGCATCATTGAGACCATCCAATCTGCCATAGCTGGAGATAAGTCCGGCGGCCAAGAAAGCGGAGGAGGCCCACGAGGCATGGAGCAGGGTTTGGGTGTGAATCTGTTTAGTTTGTTGAATGGTAATGGATTGTTTAAGAAGGTGATTGAAGAAGTCGAGAATTTGATTGTGAGTGGGAAAACCATGAGTAAGTTCAATCTGGGTTTGATGGTGGAGGGTGACAGAGTAATGAAAGAGGTATGGTGGGATTAAAATGAGACGCTTGGAAGACGAAGAAGAAGAAGAAGCACGAAGCATGAATTTGCTAATTCAAGCTTAATTATTATGTCCACACTCCACACTTTTCAGCGTTAAGGGGCTATATTAACTATAAGTCTATAACGGTCACATAATTGGAAATGTCATTTCCTTTTTTCTGTTTTTCCTTCCGGATCAATGTGGTGGCGCACCTATCACCTGGCGGATAATTACACACTCTCAATCTAACAAATGAGAAAGTTAAAAAAAAATAAAATAATTATTCGAAATTTAAATAGTTTAGTGTTATCTCAAATATGTCATTATTGGTCTCTCGAACCAAATAAAATAAATTTAAAAACTATAAGTTAGATATACTTCACATATTTGATTTAAATACGGTTCAATTTGAGAATAAATTCATAAAAAAAAATCAAAAAAATACCGAGTAATTTGAAAATTGTGATCATTCAAGACTTAAATTTATTTTTCTTTAGACCAAGCAAATAGGACTATTCATCGGATCGTGCCGGATAGTATCGGGCCGTACCGATTACTGAAACTATTCAAAATTAGGTACCGATACCGGTACCAATTGGACCAGTATCTCAAACCAATTAACCGGTTCGGTACCGGCATGGTACGATTTTTATCTTATATCATACCGGTTGTTATTTTTTCATAATGGAGCACCTGCAGCTTTGGGTTCATTGAAAATGTTGACAATTTTGTCTTGAGAGATTCCACTTCAAGTGTCATTTGACATTGCTTTGATTCCCAACAGACACTATTTTGTCAGGACAAACTGTAGTAGAAGGCAAACAGCTATTCTCCAATGCAAAGGAAAATCTTAATTACTCAAGAGGAAATTTCATGTTAGAAATGCAAAATGATGAAAAACTAGTGTTATCTGCTGCATATCACTTTGCGGATCTAAAATATTGGTTAAGTGAGAAACTTCTCAGAATAATGTTACTTTGCTTTTCAATCGGGCTACTGTTTTTATGTACTTAATTATTAAGTATATCATAATTTACTAATATTAAGTAATGTATTTTATTAAAAAAATACCATTTATATATAATATGTATTATATATAATTAAATGAAATAACTGGGATACCAATTTAGTACGATAAATACCGGTTAAAAAAATATATACCAATATCGGTACAAAAATACCAATATCTGCCGAATTTTTTTACCGAAGATATAAAAATACCGAATTAATTGTACCAAACCGGTCGGTTTCGATAGGTTTTTACTATTTTGTTTGCACACCCCTACAAGCAAGTGCTCTAGTTTAATTGTATTTTTTAATGTCAAGTTTGATAAGTGAAACTAATTGTATAATTCTTCTAATGCTCTCAATTTCAACAAAAAATTGTAAAGATTAAAATCAAATATTAGAAAAACTATACAACCTGTATAAAACTTATGTTCAAAGATATCAAAATTTGTCCAAATAATAATTTAGTCCATGAACGATTTTGAAAATAATGAATTCCAACCTCAATCACAAAAATTTGTCCAAAAATGACGGTCAACTTTTAATTGTGGTGACACGAATTAAGATTGTCATATTTCCAAAATGATACGGTGCGGAGATTATACACTAAATTTGATTGATTGGCAGAAACAGTGAGACTAGACGGTGTTGGTTATGGAAGTCAATAATCTAATCCATCCATATCCGGCATACGGTTTGCGAGAGGGTTCCTCTCTCCTGAGCGATCCACAATAGTTGCCTCAGCTGTTGTCAATAATAATGAGACACTGCAAACCAAAACCAATTTAAGTTTAGGTAAAGATTAGTTAAAAGATACCAAACCCAACAACCATCTATGATTATAAACAATCTCACCTGGCAGCATCTACTAAGGCTGTTCTAACCACCTTCAGTGGATCTATAATTCCAGCCTGCACCATGTCTACATATTCACCTGATTTACCAAAACAAACTACCTTCACTAAGTAGAAAAACAGCATATGACCAATCTAAGAATAATGATATGCTTCGGAAATGTTTAGTGTTAAATTCTCAAAATACTATAAAAAAAGAACCTTAGTTTACAAACCTTTGGCAGCATCATAACCCAAGCTGACATCATCTTGTTCCAATAGCTTGCCAAGAACCAGAGCACCATCACCACCAGCATTTGATACTATTGTTAAAGTAGGAGCCTGTTACAAATAAATTTCCGGTTTTAGGTGAATATGAAGCAAAACATAACTAATAGGGAGAAAGTTGACAAACACGTTTCAAGAAATGAAACCTTAAGGGCATTTTCAATTATTTGGACCCCTCTTTTCTGGCCATCATTTATAGTTTGAAGGTTCTTCAGAACTCTTGTAGCATACAAGAGAGCAACCCCGCCACCTATCCAAAACGGTCAACTTGTGACGTAATCATGGATAAAGAGACATTTAACTTGGAATAGCAAATGACACTTACCTGGAACAATGCCCTCTTCCACAGCAGCTCTTGTAGCATTCAGAGCATCAGTGACTCTATCTTTCCTTTCTCCAACTTCTGCCTCACTAGCCCCTCCAACCTGAAAGAATATCAAAATCGCAACAAGGGGATAACTAGGCATACGTGATAATAGGACAGACCACAAAATTGATATATACCTTGAAAACTGCAACGCCACCAGATAGCTTTGACAACCGTTCCTGTGCCTTCTCCTTATCAAACATTGCAGCACTCTTCTCAATAGTTGCCCTTAGCTGTTCAAGAATACATCTGCTATCAGTTAAACCCATACATATAATAAAAGCAATATAATATGCTTAATATGCAGGTCAATTAAAAAATAATTTTGGCTAAAGCTTTGACCAAAAATTCCTGTAACTTTCCAAATAAAATACTCGAAACCAGAACTACTTGCAACATATCCTAAAGATTGTAGATAGGTTGGTAGAAGAACAATTCAGAATTCAGAGGCTAATACAAAAGTTTACTAGAAGTCAAGTTTCTAACAGCAGATGAATTAAGGAAGATAAATGACTTCAGCTAGGACAGAATAGTTGCAGCATGTTCCATTGCTTTTACAGACAAGCAAGACAGGAGAAAAAATGGACTATTGTTTACATGGATAAGCAAGACAGGAGAAAAAATGGACTATTGTTTACATGGCATTCTTTCAAGCAGATGAAATATTATGGACAACATCTTGAGATAGGACCAAACTCTCGAGGATAAAACAATGCAAAAAATGGCCAGTTTCATTAAGTAGGCGTGTACAACACAATATTTCTTGATGCAAACTTCAAAAGACCCTACAAATTTACTTGCGGTCAGTTTGGAAAGGACAGATTTATGTTTGTTTTTTTTTAATGGTATGGTGATATAGTTACAACTATATATTAGAAAAAAGTTTTTGCAGTCGATAAAGAAAAATTTCATGCAGATTCATAATGCCGAACAAAGTAGTATATATATTTGCATGTGGAAACACGAGTTTGCATTCACACCACAACATCTTGGATCCCAAAAGCAATCATAAACATTTACAAGATAAAAAGGAAATAATGAAATATAACTAGGGCATTTTGGGCATCCAATAACTAATTATGAAATGGAACCAAATAGTTTTCAGCATCTAATATTGCGTAGGAATAGTGTAAATCTAAAGTATCAGCATTGGCATAGACATTTTTTTATATGTTGATTTAGTTACTAACCTTACGTCATGATCTCATACCTTGAGATCAGCAAATAATATGCAGAACTACTTGATAAAAATAAAATATTAAGACATATAAAGAAAAATAACTAAGAAGATAAGCAGGTTTTTCCAAGAGAAACCACTGAACCTGCTCGCATCTTTCTTCAATCTGTTTCTTATCCCCACCCCCATGTAGAATTATTGTGTCATCAAGAGAAACAGTAACCTGGAGCAAAGAGACTTTAGTGTCCGCATACGATTCATGTAATTCTAACATGTGCTTACAATCTCAAATGACTACAGGCATACCTTTTTCGCAGAACCAAGGATGTTAAATTGAACTTTATCAAGACTTAAACCATGTTCTTCACTTATAACCTGCATACATGTCATTGGTGCATAAGCATGCAACATACAAAGCACTAGATGTAGATGGTCAACTCACCTCTCCTCCAGTTAGAATTGCAAGGTCCTCCAAATTGGCTCTTCTGCTATCCCCAAAACCAGGAGCTTTGACAGCGCAAACCTATACGTTAATGTGGAAGTCAGTATGATAGATTTTGTAGTTTTAACAACATATTACCTAAAGGGATTGCTATTTACCATAGTAAGAGAAAATCTTTAGAGTGGCTCCTAGTCAATCCCTTACCTTAACCCCGCCACGATGTTTGTTAAGAACAAGCATAGCCAGTGCATCACTCTCCACATCCTCAGCAACAATTAGCAGAGATCGATTTTTCTATTTAGGGACAAGCAAAGAGAAAGAAGTTACTAACACTGAATCCGCCGAGTAATTAGGAACATGCTCATTCTTCACTGCCCAAATGAAAAAGGGACCCATTCAAAAAGGCCAGTTACCTTTACAGCCAGCTCCAATATTCTCACAAGCGAGTTCATGTCTGAAATCTTTTTGTCATGAATAAGGATCAAGGGATTTTCTAGTTCCTGCCTACAAGCAAACAACAATTTCACGTGTTCTGAAAATCATATCATATAAATATATAGTTGAGAAGTTTTAGACGAAATGAAAGGATCAACAATTAAAACAATGACCAATCTGCTCATCCAATTGAAGAGCACCAGTAATGTAAATAATGGAAAGCTGTACATACACATTTCTGGGCCTTCAAGTCAGTAACAAAATAAGGAGATATATAACCTCTGGCTAGTTTCATCCCTTCAACCACTTCTAGCTCGTTATCCAGAGTATTACCATCCTATATAATTAGGAAATAGGAAAATTTTTAGCTTTAACAACTTTGGTGGCCCATTATATTAGGCGAAGACTGAATCATGCTTACAGCAACAGTAATAACTCCTTCCTTCCCAACTTTCTCCATTGCCCTTCCTATTAGTTCACCAATTTCATGCTCACCATTGGCAGAGATAGTAGCTACCTGTCTCAAACATAAAGTAAACACATGTAAGAGAAAAGGTTTCATTTTTCCAGCGGGGGGAAAAAAAAAGAATAGTTCTCATTTGCCCAGAGAAAATCTACATAATAGTTTACATGCTTTTGACCCATCCTTGGTTTCCTATGTTAATAAAGAATTCATAAAAATATAAACATCGATCATACAGGAAACCTACAAGTAAAAGCCTACACTTTCTACATGAGGTATCAATCCTAGCGAGAGGCTGCAAATTTTATTTCCTGAATGTAAATTTCTACTTCAATTATTACTGGAGCACTTACCTGCATAATTTCTTCCGATGTGCTTATCATCAATGCTCTGCTCTTTAAGTTGGCTATAACAGCATCAACTGCCATTGTGATACCAGCGCGTAAATCCATCACATTTACACCAGCAGCTACTGACTTACATCCTTCAGCAAATATTGCTTGGGTCAATACGGTGGCACATGTAGTACCTGCAGCCACATATAATATATTTCATAAAATAAGCCTTCTCATATTTATAACTAGAACAGCATATCGAAAAAACGTTTCTACGTAAAAAGCTATTGTGTCATGATAGTTAACCATTTTTGGCAATGAAAAAGATATTTAAATCATAGAGGAACAGCTAGCCTAACAACTGGGAAACAACTCTCACATCCCACACTTCTCAAGCCTTCTATCCCCGTCCCAGATAATTAATCCAACATGGAGTGCGCTTTATATATTTCTGCTGGTGGGGCAGAAGTAAAGGGTGTTAATTGCTAAGGGTGCATATAGACTTCCCAAGAAAAGTACTCTCTAGATATTAGATCCCTCCCTATTATGAGAACCCTAAAGACTACTAATTTCCTAGTCTCTTTTTGATGCCCATCTACAGCAAACACTTGAATAGGACCAATGGAGTGCATACATCATCATGGAACAGAAAGTTCGATAACCTAAATTTAACTTCGAAACTTATGATAATGTCTCTGAGGTGCAATAAAATTTTCTTATATTAAATATATGGAATATTCAAGAAACTTATGTGTGAAGCAAATAAATGGAAAAATAAATACCATCTCCTGCAGCAGAATTTGTAGCTTTAGCAACTTGCTTCACTAAATCAGCACCAACATTTTTAGCCTTTTCCTTGAAATTGATACTTTTGGCTACTGTACCACCATCTTTTGTAACCTTTGGATCACCTCGGTTTTTCTCGATAATCACATTACGGCCCTGAATTAATTGTACAAAGCAGAAGGTTGAGACATGTAATAAGAACAAGTGTTCCGTGATTGTGCTTCATGAATCACTTTACAGTTTACATATAGAGTTTCAAACATCTGATGATGAACACGACGTTGACTCAAATCTACAACAGAAAAGCTGATATTAATTGATCACAGATAAATCCTTTTTGTTCATAGAACTTCTTTGAAGACAAAAATAAAGTTTGGAAAATATAGAACTCTTGAATCTAGCGAGTAAAAACTCAAAAATAGCAACACAACCACAAAACAAAGTTGGAGACAGCATAACCATATCCAATTATAAGACTTTAAAATTGTTATTCAATCACACACAATATCGTAATAATCAGAGTAAGGAATAATATCCTTTTAATTACTGTCTACCATCCAACTGACATCTCTACATCACACTACAATTTACATACTGGGCAGAACGAAATTTTGTCCAAAAAATATAAGTAACTAAACTCTTAAATGTGCAAGAATAAATAAAAATAAAATATAGAAGAAACAGTCCTTTACCTTAGGTCCCATTGTGACCTTTACAGCTTCTGCAAGCTCATTAACACCTTGCAACATGGCGGCTCGAGCCCCAATCCCAAAATTGATATCCTTGGCAACATAATGTCTGCTACAGATAACCCTACTACATGCCTATCCAATTCAAATCATTGGAAAAAAAATCAATTCCTACCCATAAAAAGAACAACTCATTGTTGCATCAACAAGCAACTAAAATTGCAGTTTCATTTTTTTGTTATCAAAAGCTGTATGGTATACTATCTGCTTCTTCTTCTTTTTTCTTTTTTTTTATAATTAGTAGATAGAAAGCAAGTGACTGAGCATAATGCAATATAGAAAAAAGCAATAAGTTAATCAACTTCAAAAACAAAACACACATAGACTGTGATTGCAATTAAAGGTCTTACCAATTTCCTGGAAGTAGAAGACCTGGAGTAAAATGAAAAAGAACATTGGTGAATGCATGTATACGTGTTTGTGAATCATAGAACGGGAGTCGTAATGAAACAGCAGATACCTGACTGATGAAGCAAAGGCTGCAGCGATCCGATACATCCCCCTACCTAAAAAATACACAAATTATGTAACTATATATGTGTGTCAGAGAGAGAGAAAGAGACGAAAGGGAAAAGTTTGGGGGTTCAGAAGGGTACGAGAGAGGAAAAGAAGGTCAGGGGTGGCTGGACTGCTTTTAGATATCAAACAGAGCTTGGGGTTTAGGGTTTAGGGTTTAAGCCTAAAACCATCCACCTCGCCTGATATCCAATTTTCAGCTCTCTGTTGGATTGGGGGTGAAGGGTTTTACTTGAGAGAATACTAGTATTATTATTATTATTATCTATCAAATTTTCTTATATTGAAATTAATTATTTGTTGATTATTTATGTCAAGTAAGGATTTGATTTTGAACTTTCAATGCAAGGAAGAAAATGGAATTATTTTCTCCCATTTCGTTTACGCTGGTCTTAATTACGCCCTTTTCCTCCGTTTATACATTTTAACTTTTTAAATTAAGTTGTTAAATTCTAAAACTTAAAATTGATATAAATTTATTTAAGTTGTGAAAATAAAAGATATAAAAATAGTAATAGTACTCCTTACATACTCCTCCCGTGTTGATGAAGTCTTAATCTAATGGTTAAGACTGAGGTACGTGATCTTTAAGTTTCACGTTCGATTCTCACCTCTTGACTTGATTATGAAATTATATTGTATTCTCCATCTTGACTAAATTATGAAATTATATTGTCTTCTTCCAAAAAGTAAGACTTCTAAAAAAAGTAGTACTCCCTCTTATTTCATATTATTTGATTATTATATAGTATTACTCAAAAAGTGAGATTTCTAAAAAAAATAAAAATTACTCTCTCTGATTCTATATTATTTGATAATTGTTGACTTTTCAAAATCAACTGAAGATATTTTTAAACTCAAAATTGGCATTGATTGTTTTAATTTTAATCAATATAATGATAAATATTATAAACTATCTAAAAAATATTATTTGTTGTAAGTTTTATAATTTTATAATTAATCATCTCAATTTGAAATTTAAAATGTCCCGCATTAACTTTTAAAATCAATAAAGATCATATAATTTAGAACAAAGAATATTTTATAATAATTTCATATTAATTTATAATTTTAATGTTTTATAAATTAACTAAAAAATAAAAATATATTATTATCTATTTTTTGGGAATAAAACAATATGTCTAATTGAAAAACGCAGGGAGTATCCAAATAGGTAGACATCCCACATCCAGACCACTAGTCCAGAATAAATGGGTCAGATTTGATGGCCCCTTCAATTTGATAAGCTCTGGTGGGTCTGCACCGCCAACCCCATACTGGCGTATTTCATAATTCCATTGTACTAAGTGCGTAAATAAATCGAGTTAAGTCGGGTATTGAATTGTTCAAATTTAGTTTATAAAATTTATTGAGTATAAAATGAGGTTTGATTGAAACTCGTTTAGTTATCGAATCGAACTCAATCTCGAATTAAGTCTGAATAGTTTGAACTTTTCGAACGAATATGATCCGAGTATCAAATAAAAAATTACAATTTGAGGAGTTCGAGTAATTTATCGAATTTTAAAATTTGCTCATATTTGAATCATTTATATTTCGAGTCAAGTTTATACGAATCGAGTCCGAACTATTTGTTCAACTCTTTACGTCATTAATAAGCACAATATAAATAAAAAACTCTTTTACACGGAGAGGAATCTTATTTATTATTTATATAAAAAAAATTACGTCGGAAAAGAAATAACGCAATATTTGGATATTTAGCCCATTTTTCTCCGGTCAATACCTTAGGACCTTTGACTGGACACTGGATTAAAGTGAAATATCTTCATTAACATTAGAAAAAGCATATTCATGTAGAAGTTAAATAGTATCTTCATAAATATTTTTTAGAAAACTTTATAAAAATTATTTTAGTAATATATCTAATATTTACATATATTAGATAATTGTTTTTATTTTTCCCCTCTTTTATTATTGACGGTAGTGACAGAAAAATAATCCGTCTAGTAGTTATAAATTATTGAGCAAATAATGTGTACTTTTGTTGGGGTCTCGAGTTAATTATATAAGTGCCCCCAGCAAAACCAACAACTTCGATTAAACTTAATCTGACTTATCAGGCAGGACTCGGTCGGTAGATGTCCGGGAAAAGAGTTGACCATCAAAGTTTGAATTTTACCTAAATAATTTGGTTTAAGACAAGGGTAGTGATATTTTCGGTATAGTAACCGTGGGTCGAAGTATAAATTAAAGTTTACATATAAATTAAAAAATTGAATGGAAAACAAAAAAATTAAAAATAAATGAACAAGACGAACAATAAATGAACAAAAAAAACCCCTAGGGTTTTGGTTCTCTGGGTTCGACCACTCCTAGATGGTCCCACCTTGTGACAAATTTTTACAACAACTTCCCCGACTTAATTTGAACTAACGTAATGAAATAAGGATAAAATCAAGGAAACGAACGGAAAAAGAATAAGAAAACCAAGGTGATACCCAAGTCACCCTAGGTTCGACCACCCTAAGGGTTGGCCTCTTAGGGGGCACGCCTCTTTGTTTTCTCAAATGCCATGTCAGACGAGCTCTGAGCGTTGCAATAACATAATAACAAGCTTGAAATCAAGAAAAGAGATAAGAAAACTCATAAGGATTTAGAAATTATTTTCCTTGAATCCTCCATGGCAAGAAAAGTTTCTTACATGATCAAGAATCACGAGAAAATGATAAAAACTAAGCAAGAAATGTCAAGACAAATGAACGATATCGAAAGAAGTATGAACTTAGGGTTTGGCCCCCTAGGGTTCGGTCTTCCCCCTAGAGTTCAACCCCTAGGGCTTGCCCACTTTAGGACCGTGTTGAAGACCTCCGAAGTATTTTAACGATGAAGTTGGATCACATGGTGTTTGAATGAAGAAAGAAGCTTGGACCAACGTGAATTGACCAATAAAACCTTAAAGATTGATGACTTGAGAGAGGCTTCCATATGTTCCATGGCAAAAGACTTATGAAGATAACTCATCATGGGGAATGGTTGAGAGATTTGAATTGACGATTAGAAGGACATGACGATTTGAGCATCATTTTAGGCAACTAAGGGTATTTTTGAAATTTCGCTTGAAGTCACATACCAACACATGACTTAGACATGATCATTTACCAGGAGGCCTTATAAATACACCATTCATTTCAATGAAAATTATTTTTAATTCTCGAAGATTCTAAGACACACAAGAAGACTCTTTCTCTTTAGAATTCTGTCACGTGTTGTCCTAGTAATTGCCTTGTTGTTATTTTTTCCTCTATAAATTCTCGATCATTTTCTGTATTTTTCGTGAATTTCTCTCCTACTTAGTCAATACGAAACCTATCAAGTGAGGTACGATTTCCTTACCTATAAATTATAATAACTAATTTATTTTTCAATACAATTTATGCATTTTGAGTTTGTATTTTGTGTTTAAAAAATTATATACCATCTTACTTGCATCACTTATTGCTAAAGTTATTACTGCTCGTCTAAAGGAAAATAGTAGTAAAAATTTACCCTCCATCTAAACCAATTGCCTAATCCAATCCTCCCATGTCCAAATCCTAATCCTACATCTTGTTGCTCTTGTACTAAATGTCTGTGAGTCCTTTCCCCAGAACATGAGGGGGTTGTGCCAGTTAAAAAGGTGTCAGAGTCAAACCCACCATCCACCTGGTTAGACATATGAAGTACGTACTACTCCATACATATATTAATTGGGAGGTTGAATCTCACCTGTCACAAATCACAACATGTAGCAACTATTACATTATTCTCTTTTGGTAACTTTCTTTTAGTTAGGTAAGCATATGGAGTAATACAAAGTTAATCATTAAATAATATGTATCAGTATTATAAAGTCGAGTAGGCGGCGGTTCATGCCATTGTCACCGTCAGTCACAAAATTTTCCCATTTTGCCCTTTTTTATTTCCTTTTTTTAAACCCGAGGGAAAAAACCCATTTTGCCCTTGAGTGTGTAGTTTTATTCCCATTACATTACATTATATGCTCTCTAATTTAACTATTCTTTTTTAATCTTATTTACTTGTGACTTTAGAGGTAGCTAAACATCCAACACAATTGGCTATTTTATTTATTTGTTAAAAAAACGAATATGATTTATTTTCTTCTTTATTTTCTTTTTTTTTTCCCTCTTGATGCCAATGAAACATATGCAGCGTAGCTAGATGAGCAGCTCAATTCACATATTTGGGCTTATATTATGTTGCTTGCTGGCGGTGCTCATTATCACCGACTAATTTGTACGGATAGACATATGCACATTTATTTTCACTGCCTTCGGAAATACGTATCTGGGACCACCTACCGGAAAAGAAAGAAACAAGAACAACAAGGTACTCCATATGGAGGAGTATATAATTAGCAACTCTTTTCAAAGTTGGGTAGGGGGTCCTACTCCACAACTCATCAACAACCTTACAAATACATTTCATACAGATATATATAGTATTAACTACCTGTCTCCCACCGACACTGGACAATGATGACTACTGTTCACATTATTCGTAGGTACATTTACATAATATTTCATAATTTAAAATTAAATAATAATTTATATCAATTTTAAATTTAAAACATCTCAATATTCAATCTCATATTTCATTGATAGAACTTGGATGGAATTTTTGTTCAGTAACAACAAACAGGCCAGTCATGATTTGACTTTTTTTATTTTGATCCAAGTTCACCGTACAAATCTATAAACACCTTCACCTCAAAATTCAATTTTCATTTTAGCATCGTCATTAATTATATTGTTGAATAGTACATCAACATGCAATAACAATCACCAACTTTATTAGTGGTAGATAAAAATTGTGCTTCCAAAATTCAATAAACCTAGACTCAAATTGTTCTACGATTTGATAAACCCCCCACTATAATGTGGCATATATCATGATTATAGTCCAGTCAAATGCAACTCTTCTGTGGGGGGTGGGGGGTGGGGGTCCCTGATTGAAAATAATTACCATTATAATATTACTACCAAAACTGATTTCTTTAGACTTTAGATTCACCTGCCGGTGCCAGCTATACGTACCCAATGTCAATCGATACTGATTCTTAATTTAATTACCATTTTAATCACACACACACACACATATATATATATATAATCAATAATTTTATAATCAACACTATCAAATGGGGGCAATTATATGACATTGCACAATTATGACAAATTGACAACCGTTCTAGTTTAACATAAAACTTTCTCTATTTATATATGTAGCTGTCACCATTACAAAAATAAAAAAAAATGAATCATAAACGAAACAAAATAAAATTTATAAAAAAAAAGAAAAACAAATAAGCACACCTTTGACAATTCTCACTCAGACAGTCCATTTCCAGATCTTAATCCGAAGATCCACCTTACACTTAGCATCCGCCGTCGAGGCCACCGTCGGTGACTTTCCGGCAGGTACCGTAGCTTTCAGGCCACTACAAGTGACCCTAATTCCAACCTTCTTAGTTTTCATCCCACCAATCTTCACTTTCACCTTTGTATCCAACTGAATCTTCAGTGGCAAGCTCTTCTTGTTCTTCAAATTCAACGAACCACCGTCAACGCTTTGACCGGTGCTAGTGAGTACTGATTTCAGAGTAGTCGTGTTTTTGGTTCCGTGGGTGAAGGCCGGAATTGAACCGGAGCCGACGTTAACGCCGTTAGAGGTGATTAAAACCGTGATTGGATTGTAATAGAAGGTAATCTTTTTGTTGGGATTACGAGCTGTGACGGTGAGGTTGAATTTGGAGTTGAGCTTAGAGGAGGAAGTGAGGTTGAATTGGGAGACTTGGAGAGAGGAGACAGAAAATGAAGGGCGATGGGGGCGGTAGAGGACGTATAGGACGCCGCCGGTGATTGCGACGAGGACGAGGAGAATGATGATGACTAGAGTAGTCCAGAGGAAGCACGAGCAGCAGCAGCTACGGCGGCGCCGATCGTGGTAGGGTGATGGACGGTATGCAGGGCGGGTGGCTTTATAGAGTTGGGCTTTGTTGGCCGGAAAAGATGGATTGGTGGCGGCGCCGTTAGTGGGGGGTGCGGCGGGGCCGTTAGTGACGTTTGAGGTGGGTTTGGAGGATGGGAAAACCTTGTCTGTCATGGCTATTCAAGATTTTGCCCCTTTCTGATCTGTTTCAATAGGTTATAGGTAGGGTTATGGTTTGATGTTGTATTTATAATATATTTATATATATATATCTACTTCTCCAGTAGGTGAGTAGAATATATATACATATATATATGTATATAAGGAAATTGTTAGGGATTTTGAAATTAAAGGGTGGAAGAAGAAGGGAGGAATTTGAAGTGACGAGAGGATGGAAGGTAGAATGGCGGTCGAGAGAGAGACTTTATAACAGCAATAATCAAACCCACGCGGTTAATTAGCGAGTGTTAATTAAGGAATGAATGAATGCCAGCTTTTTCTTGGGAGATTAATTTGAAATTTCGTTGGTGCGTGTGATGACGACCGCGTGTATGATTTACTAGTAATTACTACGAAACTCAAGTTTATAGAAGTTGGTGCTACTTTTTAAGGCCAGTTCGGAAATAACTTATTTTAAATGATTTATAAGATAAAATATAAATTGTGATTTATAAATAAAAGTGTTCGGTATTAATTTAATTTATAAGTCAAAAACTAAATTAAAACAAATTATAAAAATGTTCGATTTATAATGACTTATAAGTTAAAATAATGTAAAGATTACTAAAAAGGACATTAATAAAAAAAAAGAACAAAATAGACATTACATTTGGTCAAACTAACTTATTTTAAAATGACTTATAAGTTGGTCAAACTAACTTATAAATCATTCCCGAACACCTCCTAAGTCCAGTTAGATAAAACATTTTGCAGTTATATAAACCAAGGTTTTAAAAATCGAACCGGACCGGCGGTCGGGTCCGCCTTCCGATCCGATTTGACCCAGAGAACCGATTTTGGTCAAAACCCGGGTTGGCCCGTTGACCACCAGTTCAACTGGTGGTCCAACCGGTAAACCCGGTTAATTGACCTAGTTGACCCAGTTTTTAATTTTAATTTTTTTTTCACCAAAAAATTTTAATATTAAAATTAACCACTTTTATTAATATTATAACTCATTTTTATTATGTTTTAGTTCATAAAAAATGAGATTTTTTAAAAAATTATTACTAATAATATATATTTTTATATATTAATAACGTCGCCGGTTTAGTAACAGTCAAACCACTGGTTGGACCAGTGACCCACCCACCCGGTACCCTTTCCGGTTCGATGATCGGTCCGGGTTTTAGAACACTGATATAAACAATTACTTTTTGTAAAAGCTATTACTACCTTTGTCTCAAAATTTAAATAACTTTTAATTTTTGAAATCAATTTGAAAATTTTTAAGAAGTTAAAATGTATCCTTACTTTTGGTATAAATTATCCATTCCTAAATACACAAAATTATTATTGACTTTTAACAAATTTTTAAATTTAAAATCAATGTGATTTATATAAAATTATAGAAATGCAAATCTTATAATTAGTACTATATTTTTAACACTTTATAATATTAATAGTATTAACTAAAATTAAATGATAGTATATCAATTTTGAATTTAGAAGTGTGTCAAATTGATTTTAAAAATATTATATTTTAAAATGACGAGATATTTTATCTGGTCACAGCATGGGTCGATAAAATTTTTGATAAAAGAGATTTATAATGAAAAAAAATAGTAGTGATATAGAAGTACTTTTTAAAAAACTTACAAATATTTTTTTAGGTGAATGTCTGATATAGAATTATTTCCTTTCTTATTTTGGTAAATTTTTTTCAATATCTGTCACACTCAACTTCTTTTATGTTTACATTGCAAATTGCAACTTCATATGAACGTTGTAACTTTTATACCATTGTTGAGAGGAGAAAAAAATATAAAAGAAAATTGAAAAAATAAATAGAAGAGATGAGAGAGAAGGTCCCTTTACATTTGTAATAGCGCAAGTTCTATATATATATAAAAAAAAAACTTTCTTTAGATTAAAGCGTTCCTTTTCTAATTTTACATGTTGTAAATAAAAAAGAAATACTTATAATATGGATATCCTTTTTGTTTCCTCCTCTGTAACTTAAGAGAGGATTTAATTTCTCTACTTATTCTTGTAATTTATTTTTAATACTGCTAAAAAGATACAGCGTTTTACGCGTACCTGATCAAGCAGGTGCCAGGTGGGGATATTATCACATTAGCAATCAAAGTAGGAACTGGATTTCCTACCCTACCCCACCCTAGCTAATGTGTGTTTTCTATCAAACTCACACGCCCACACCCACACAGACGTTTCCACCTCACCAGCTTTGGAATCTCTCTCTCTCTCTCTCTCTCTCTCTCTCTCCTCTAGTAGACTGTAGGTGGAAGTAGATGTTAGTCACGTGTGAAAGTGAGTGATCCCTCATTCATCATCAATGAAAGAAATATAGGAGGAGAGGTTTGATGGACGGACGGACATGATTGCTGGCCTGCATTTTGGGGTCCACTTGATCAAACATTCTAGATCAAGAAACAATACTTTTGATTTATATTTGGTAATAAGTCAATTTTTGAAAGAGAGATCCAACAACCATGCATGCAGGCAGGCACAAGGGAATATTGGGCCTGGCTGGACAATAAACCTCACACTGTCCATTCACAAGTCTGTTATTATCAAACGAGTTCAGGCCTGTTATTTACCTAAAGAAGTAAACAACTACTACTATTTTTATCGGGCCCATAATGAAACTCATTTTGCTTTCTTTTTTTTGTGCTTACCAAAATTGAGGGCTCCTTTTAGTAGTAGATGAAAAATGACATGATGTTTAGATAATTTGGAAATTTATAATTTTTGTTAAATGCAGGAGCCTCATTCGGCTGGGTTGGGCATGCTTACTTACTGATTAGGTACATCGTAATCAAATGTATCCGCGTGAATAACATAATAATAAAAATAATAGAATTATATTTAGACCCTATAAAGTCGATAAACAATAACTTATGCCGACAAAAATTAAAAAAGAAAAGAAAAGCATTTTGTCAAAGCAGAGATATGACCTCCCTATAGATTATTTTAACTTCAGTTTAGTTTGGACTCAGTTAATAAGGATGTTTATATATAATAAATTTAAAAATGATGCCAACCCATTAAAAAAAAGAAAAGAAAAAAGAAGCGAAAATGATATTCTCATTTTTAATTTGAGGAGACGTGTGATTGTCCAAATTCATATGACAAGGAGTCCTAGTGTTCTGTTAGGGTATCAAATAAGTAAAAACAGGAGGCTATATTATTATTACATAAAAGTTTAAAAAGTCAAATAATTGACCCAACAAAATTTCACCGACACATGGAAATATAGCAATAGCAATAGCATCATTATTCATTCATTTGTCATTACGTCAAAATTTGGTGGTGGCCCATGCCCCCATTCCAAAAGCAGACAACTACCAAACCATCCTTTGGTGGGACACTCCATAATCCATTGCTCTGCTATTTATTACCATGCTACTCGTATAAAATTTTGAAATTTCTTAACATAAGCACACGGTTCAAGAGTACATTCTCTTGAACTGTGTGCTTATTCATTTAATTTTTATATTTGTACAAAATTCAAGGGAATATACTCTTGAACTGTGTGCTTAGGATGTGTGTTAAAAGAACCCTAAAATTTTAGCATACTTTGATTTGGTACCATGATTTGATTGTCGCAGCTATTGATTGTAATTATTACACTTAATTGAGTTCATTTTATGAAAGTAACAAGATTTTTCTCAATAAAATTGATGAAAATTTAACAAGATACTACTATTACTAAAATGTTTTGTACTAGGCTTGGCAATGATAATTAAAAAAACAATTACTCCCTGTATCTCAAATTAAATGTTTAATTTTAACTTTTAAAAATTAATTTTTATATAATTTTTAACAAAATATAGACGAAAACATTATAACAAAAAGAAATTATATACAATTTACTATTAACTCTAATTTTTATAATTTTAAAAATATATTAATATATGTTGATTCTAAAAATAATTAATTTAACTTTAAAAAAAATATCAAATTGACAAATTAATCTGGACCGAAAAAAGTACTAAAAAAGAAGTGAAAAGATATAGACAGTTGAATTAAAAAAGTGAAAGTAACAAGTAATTATGCATTATCTTTACAAAATCTGATGAGACAAGTTGTAAACGTGTGGCATTATGGTATTAGCATTCTTGACTATCATAAAGTTTTGGTATGATGATTAGATAAGAGGAATTAGTATAGGCAAATATAAGTAAAGAAGCCAAGTAAACAGAAATTCTTTAACTAACATATCTAATACTACATAAAAACGAAAGAGGTTGGCACCGTGTAAACATTTTTTTAAAGTCTTTTTATTTTTTAAAAATGTCTTTCAACTTTTAAAATAATTCTTATTTTATTTTATTTTATTTTAATTTTATAAATATTTTATTTTATTTTATATGAACCTACACACGCAGTTTATATATGCCACCGGCAACCGAGTACTAGTAAATATAATGACACCCCTTAATTATTATAGGAGAATATTTTCCTCTCTGCGTCCTACCAACACACTTTTTCAAAGTGCCTGATACTTAGCTTTGTGCAAGTATACTGTTTTTTCTTTTTGGCGCAGGATCAAGAGGCACTAATCTTTAATCACTCAAATGTCAATTGTCAAGAAACAGTATTCCGTTATCACTCTCGAAGCTCTGTATAGCTTCAACTAAAGACTTGGGTTTATTCCCCACCTAATCCATTCTTGTGTTTTCACTGCTATACTTCCTTCTTATTACTTCACAAGTACTGTTCTGTTTGTTTCTTGGTCTACTTTTTATCTAAATAAATAAATAAATAAATACTTGTGCATCTTCCTTCCTTTAAAGGAATTGCACATGCCTCTCTGCATTTTATGCAAATTCTCCCATACTTTTTTCTTACCTGAAATGGCCGACTGACTTACTGAGAGATATCAAATTAAGATCTTGAGGTTAATTTAATCTCACGTTTCTTTGGAGGGAAATGAGAATGCAACTCATTTTCATGTTCATGGCCTTCTTTATAATTCTCATCGGTGCTTTGCCAGTTCTTGGTTTTGTAGGTAATGGCCTTACTTTTTTGTTTATTTGATCAAAATGTAATTGAGTGATTAATTTAATGCGGGTGTTCATAAACTTTGAATTTGGAGATCATTTGGGATCTGGGTTCTCAAAACACTTTGTAACTGTGAGTCTGTGATCAACAATTAAGAGGGAAAATTGTTTATGTGAATGGTTTAAAAGCTAGCTGTATAAATCTTTGTTGCTTTTTTTTTTTATATTTAAATTATATATCTCAAATCGCTACTCAATTATTTTAGTTGAGTAAGAGCATAAAATATTTGTTAAATCTCAATAGTAATTCTTTCAGCTTTTAAATTCTTGATAAATCGAATAGTTCATTTCTTGGTCAGGTTTATGCGCTAAATTAATTAGATTTTGGGGGGTTCGTTCTGCGTAGATGTGAGTTTGGTTAGGCAAGAAACTCTTATCAATAAATTAAATTAACCAGCAGGAATCAATAATGATGTTGACATCACTTGTAGTGGAAAATTTCTAAATCCTAAATCATTTACATGTTCCAATTCAACCGTATTTTGAAGCTTTGATTTTAATAGTTTTCTTGTTTATTTTTTTAATGAAATTTACGGAAATAAAAAGAATATAATGTAGAAATCTAGAACTGTTAAATGTGATTCAAGATAAGTTTAATGTTTCATCTGTTGCAGGGTTCAACATACCTTCATTGACAGCAACTTCTGTGCTCAATCACTTCAATACAGGAACACCTCACCTCAACTCGTATGGAACCATCAGAAGACTAATTCAAACTTTTCCCCACAGTGGTACTACTGCATGATTTACAATGTCTACATTGGTTTATACTTTATATCTTAGTATCCCAAGTTTTCGTGGTTTGGCTACTGTTTTGGCACCCTGCAAAAAGTTTATCAAAATTTGTTTAGTTGGCTTGGATTTGGGAGCATTTAGGAAAAGTTTATGTTTGGTCATTTAGCAATGTTTCATTGTCTCCAAAACACAGCGTCATTTAGACCTTTTGAAATTATTCTGTTTCTCGGGTAGTGGCGAATCGATTCACCTTTCTAGATTTCTGCATCAATCCCTAGTAACTGGAGGATTCCTAGTTGGTTGGTTGTGGGTACGTCTTAATAACTAGATATGATACCATATTCGAGTCCAAGAACAAAGGTAAAACCGACCTTATTATGAGTTGCAAAGTTCTTTCCAAATATTTATCTATCCCATAACTCCCAAGAGTTCTGGCCAGACAAGGCACGTATGCTATTTTCAGTAGCCTAATTCAAAGCACTCCACTATCTATTCCTATCTAGAGTTGTCCAACCGAAGGCATTTCAAAAAACAATTCAAACTTTGAATCTAGAAAATTAGATTCGATCCTCACACATCTACTAACCATTGCATGTTCTTTCCTTTTGTAGCTCCCTCCCGACACAACACCATGAGACCTTCTAAAAGTCCATTAATTGCACCTACTACACCACCTTTCTATCATCATTCTAAGGCACAAGAACAAGGTTCTTCACCTCCTCCATCACTCTCATCTTTTAAACATCATCATACAAGAAAGAAATTCAAAGACTTTGCTCCTGGACCATCTAATCAGCTTCATCCTCCTACTGATGCCCAACAAGGTCAGTGCCCAACTGAAAGTCTCCTTAATTAATAGATATTACTCATTGCTTTTCTTTCTTTTTTTTGTTATATTCTTGTCACCAACACTTTCTTCCTTCTAAATATTTGATGAAAGGTATAGGCCCTTCAGCCTCCCCGCTTGATTCTGCTTTCACTCCGTCAAAGAGTAGGGATGGATTCAGCCCTGCACCATCACCAACAATTCCATCAATTCAACCTAGAAGTATGGAGAAACTCACTTGTCTTTATTTTGTAGAAGAATCCATCAATTTCGTTTACAGTAATCATTGATATACCATATTATTAACCTTGTTCTTCCTCTTTAAGTGTCTCTGTCTCCACCTACAGTTTCTCCATTAAGCTCTTCCCCGAAGAAAAAGAATAAGACTACACCACCCTCACCAGTATTGGCACTACCGCCTCCGCCTCCTAATGAAGGTACATATACCTTTGTATTTGAATTCTCTAAAGTTTGAGAACCATTTCAATAAGAACCAGCATCATTGTCACAACCTATTATCATGCAGATCATAACAGTTGCATTCCATCCTACTTGCAGATTGTGCATCAGTGACATGCACTGAGCCATTGACGTATACTCCTGGTGGAGCTCCATGTAGTTGTGTGTGGCCTATTGAAGTTAGACTAGGCCTTAGTGTTGACCTATATACATTTTTCCCTTTGGTTTCGGAGCTAGCTAAGGAGATTGCAACTGGCCTTTCACTAAACCAAAGTCAAGTTCGGATAATGGGTGCCACTGCAGCCATCCAGCAGCTAGAGAAAACCATGGTCCTCATCAACTTGGTACCACTAAATGAGAATTTTGATCCCACTACTGCTTTTGTCATCTACAAAATGTTCTGGACGAGACAGGTTCTCATCAATACTTCCCACTTTGGTGCCTACAAAGTGGTACATGTTCGCTATCCAGGTTATGTAGCTGATTCTTTCTGGCTTCATTAAAGCATTCCTCAATATTGTTGTGATTTACAAATTTATGCCGTCTTAGTTGTAGTTCACATCAAGTTTAACAACTTGATATGAACTACATCGACTTTAATATCAGATCCTTTTTTTAGCATTAGTGTATCACCCACTTTATTGGGGAAGCTGAAAGGCTAAATTTGTTGGTTGGAAGAGAAAATTCGTATTGGAGTTACATGCTGACTTGAAGACAACTATCTCATCTATTACTGTTGAAAAATTATTTGTTTTCTGAACATTTGTTCCATTTGTTATCCTTTAGAGGAACTTTCAGTTATGTTACTAAGAACTATTCAGTGGCCTTTTGATGTTATTCTCATGTTTGTATTCTGTCCTCTTTTGTAAATTTCTCATAAACACTTTTTATATCAAGTACCAGATTATATGCATCTAAATTTCTTTCAAGTTTCATGCTTACAGGTCTTCCACCCTCTCCACCATCAGTACATTCGAGCGCTGCTAATATAAATGCTCACTCATATCCTAATGATGACAATGATAGAATGCCGATAAAACCTTTAGGGATTGATGTGTCAAGGAGAAGGAAGGATGGGCCTGGTGGAAGCATGATAGCTGTTATTGTTTTATCATCGGTCACAGCTTTCGTTGTTTGTATGGGAGTTCTTTGGATTTTGTTATTGAAATGTGGATGTTCCATTTGTCAACCGAAAAAAGCTTCTCATGTTCTTGTATCCTCTCATGAAAAACCATCAGGTATAATACCATTTTACTAAATCATAAAATTTTACTAAATCATAAAATTTGGCAAATAGCTAAAAGTAAGAAAATTGTGCACAATCTCATTCAGCTTCTTTAGCCAGATATGTTGTGTCTTTCTCTTTTGTCTGTTCTTGTAAACTTTGTTTTTCTGATTATAATGTGATGTAGAATCCCACATTTAGCTAGTTTCTAGTAGTCACCCTAGGGATACAGAGTTCCAATTTATACAATTAAGTGAATATGAATTCTGCAGGAACCGCAAGGTCTTTGATGTTTGGAAGCAAACCCAGCTCAGCATCAATGTCATTTAGTTCTAGCATATTGGCATATAATGGAACTGCTAAGATTTTTTGTTTGAGTGACATACTGAGAGCCACTAATAGCTTAGATGCTTCAAGAATTCTCGGTGAGGGTGGTTTTGGCCTTGTCTATAGTGGAATTCTTGATGATGGAAGGAAGGTGGCTGTGAAGGTTCTGAAGAGAGATGATCAGCAGGGCGGGCGTGAGTTCTTAGCAGAAGTTGAGATGCTTAGTCGTCTTCACCACAGAAATTTAGTCAAATTGATCGGTATCTGCACGGAGGACCATTGCCGCTGCCTGGTCTATGAACTTGTTCCTAATGGAAGTGTGGAGTCCCACTTACACGGTACATACAACTCTTGATAATCCCAATATTAAGCTACATCCATTTATTTTGTCACCAAATGTTTTATATGTGTGTGTGTGTGTGTAAATTCTTATATCCTCTGATAACATATTCTTTTTCTGTTCCCTCAGGAATTGACAAGGAAACTGCTCCTCTTGATTGGTATGCCAGAATGAAGATTGCCCTGGGATCAGCTCGGGGTTTAGCTTATCTGCACGAAGACTCAAGCCCCCGTGTCATACACAGAGACTTCAAGTCTAGCAACATTTTGTTAGAACATGATATTACACCTAAAGTTTCAGATTTTGGGTTGGCTAAAACAGCAATAGATGAGGGAAACAAGCACATCTCAACACATGTTATGGGAACTTTTGGGTATATACTTTTACTTAAAATTCATTTTATATATATATATATATATCTAATTATGCTTGGAAATTATGATCCATCTTTATTTTGCTTTAACCACGAATTCCCTCTTTTTCTATGACTCTGTTCTGAAGGTACTTGGCTCCAGAATATGCAATGACAGGTCATCTGCTCGTGAAAAGTGATGTGTACAGCTATGGTGTAGTTCTCCTTGAGCTCTTAACAGGAAGAAAGCCCGTGGACTTATCACAGCCACCAGGTCAAGAAAATCTGGTTGCTTGGGCACGTCCGCTGCTCACAGACAAAGAGGCTTTAGAAACAATCATCGACCCATCTTTAATGCTAAATATCCCATTCGACAGTGTATCCAACGTAGCAGCCATTGCATCAATGTGCGTGCAACCAGAAGTATCTCACCGTCCTTTTATGGGTGAAGTTGTTCAAGCCTTGAAGCTTGTGTGCAATGAGTTTGATGAAATACAAGATCCTATATCAAGAAGTTGCAGCCATGAGGACTTTTCTGTGGATAAGCATAGTACTGGAGCTTCAGGTGATCTTGTGGAAGCGTCTGGGGTCCAATACCAAATGGGTGGCTATGATTCCATTTTGGAGACTAATAAGATCCCATTATCAGCTTCAGATATGAAGTATCTATCAGCTGGATTTGAGGAACAAGAATGTGCGTCTTTCAGGAGGATATCTAATTCCACTACCTTGAAAATGGGAAAGAAAAGGCAATTCTGGCAACGGTTAAGGGGACTGTCTAAAGGCAGCAAGAGTGAGCATGTATCTTCGGGGAAATAATGGCCAAGATCCTCCTCAACACTGGATTCAGAAATAATCTTAACGAATTTGGAGTTGCACTTTGAATGAGCACGAGAGATTCTTTTTTATACGTGTACTGTCACACGCAGCATTTGAGAGGATTGGAAAGATTTACACCAGTGGCTCTGTGAACATAACGACACTCAGAAATAAAGAAATGGAGTCCTGGTCGTGAAGCAAATAAAAGACTACAGTACTGTTGTACATTATGTAGTTTAGAGTGATCCAAGTAATTTTTATAGATTTCGGGTGTTGAAAAGAACAACTGCGGCTGATTCTGGATATAAGTTTATATTGATTTATTCACATGGTCATTTACCTTAAATTCTTTGATGAACCCTCATCTCGTATAATGGAATAGTTTAACCGTTTAAGCCCCTGTAACTATAATGTATTTGTACAATTAGACTTGGAATACTTGCAGGAAGCACCTTCTACTACGGCATGCTATTATATTATCTACCAGGGCTTCTGCTGAACCTTCTCTCCCCAGTATTTGGTCTCCATAATACTCCTTCCGCAAAACAAAATAAAATAAGAATAATCCCATTTGCAGTATAACAGTTACCATAATATTGTTGACAAAGTTGATATACTCTGAAAGTAGCTTTCATGCACACCCTTTTAACATCAAAGATAGTTAAAAACATAAATAAAGCTCTGGGAATAAGGAAGATAGATACATGATAGTGGAGACAAGGAAGATAGATAGATAGATAAACTATAGTGGGGATACAAACAGGTGACATTCATATATTATAAGCACTTTTGTAATACATAATGTGAATATAACAAAAAGGAACTGCTGATATTCCCTTCTATTGGTTGCAAGCCTATCTCTACATATAACCGCTTGCTAAGAATTAGAATAATCAATTTTGCAGCATCACTATTATAACAAATTATAACACACTGTGGTTCTCTACCGCTACTTGGATGTTGGTCACAATTATTATAAACCAGCTGCTCTTCCTAGCCTGTGCCTCAGAATCTTTACTCCCATGTACCTATATAAGCGCATATAACAAGAAGGTCCAAACATCATTATGGTTTAATAAAGAAGAGAAAATGATAGCCAGAATGAACATTTTCTAGCAGGCATATTGAACAAATGTACTATGATCTTACCTTCCCATCATCAGCAAAGTGGCTTGAGGATTAGTGCCTGGAGAGTGAGAAAATGTTGAACCGTCAATGACACGAAGCCTATGGACACCAAGAACCTCATAGTTAGGGCTCACCACCTTGCCCACTTGGCATCCACCATGGTAGTGCCAGATGGTGACTACAGTGTCTTTGCAGAATTGCTTCAAGGACTTGGTATCATTGGTATGTTTGGGGATATAGTTAACATTAGCCTGGATACTTAAGTTAAGCAGCTTCTCAAAGGTTTCCTTGTCAGATTGTATATAGTTGGTGAGGTGTTTTGAGTTGACAAGCTTCTCTATAATGCGAATACCATTGACACATCGTCTTAGATCTTCTGGATGGCTGAAGTAGTTGAAGGAGACATTGGGATTATCATCAACATTAATGGTGTTTAGGCTGAGCTGCCCTTTTGACTTTGGACTGGCAATCTTTTCCAGGATAAAACCTCCTTTGAAGACTTCATGTGGAAGGTTTCGCTTGCTTCTTTTAAAGGCTTGAATAGCTTCTGTTGTTCTTTGCTTTGGAGGAATGGTGGAGAGCTGTCCAATCTGTTAAGACCACTAAAAGTGTTACTTAAAGAGATACTTTGTATTCATAAAAAATTAAGGAGATTTGGGATCAAATCAGTCAAAGAATGTCTTCTTACTAAACAGTATAGCAATCCAAGTCCTTAATATAATTACCTAGTTTAAAGATACATATCAACTACTCGACATTATGATGGAAATACCATTTCTAAAACCCTTTACTTAAGAAAACTAACAGCATCATAATAGCCTAATTTTAAGGTCAAGACCAGTCCATATAAGTACATTTACTAACCTCAGCTGATAACATTCCATGATTGCAATGAATGCTATCAAGGGACTGCCCAAATCCACTACTAGCCTCAATGTAGACACCCATCTTTGTAATCCCAACAGTTTGAATCAACGTCTGTTCCACAGGTTTATTGAATGGAACAAATAGCGAGTTCATAGGGTTGTCTGACATGCCTTTCCCAACAAACTCATTGTCAAGCACCACAGAGATGTTCATTCTCTTAAGGTCGGCCTTTGGTCCAATACCACTAAGTAGTAGCAGTTGAGGGCTCCCAATTGCACCAGATGACACTATAATTTCACTCCCCCGCCTCTTTGAAAGAAATGCTTGATGTTGCTTCCCATTTTCATCTTTGAATATGACTCCAACAGCCCTTGGGTTCTTCCCTGTATTGTTAAAATTAACGACCCATCAGCACTGTGATGGTTTTTACTCATGAACAAACATGGTCGTATTAACAAATGATAACAAATTTTTGGGATCAATCCACAGACAACATGACAGACATATCTTAATATTAATGTCACTTGCCTGTTTTATCGAACACAATCTTCTGAACTGTTGCATGAATCAGAACATTAAGAGTTTCTGGGTTGGCTGATTGAAGTAGTTCAGCAGCAGTGTGACGGCGACCATACTTGTCAAAGATGGTTCCACCAACCTTGGTTCCATATAAGTGATCATAGGTGAATCCGTTGTCAGGTGAAATCCCAACTTCCAATAGACCATCCCTTACTGCTCTCTGCCAAGACGCCAGGTTAGGCATGTGAACAATCTGTTTCTCAATCCATGGGTATGACTCATTCACCAGTTTGGCATCCAATCCTAATTTGTTAATCTCCCTGCAAGCCATCAGCTTATAGTTCACTTATTTTCAAAAGTTATTTACCACACTAATAAGGAAATGACGGTGCATTAAAGGCACTGAATGGCTGTTCGTATACCATTTTTTCAAGGACTAACCAGTTAACATGTTATGCATCATTACCAACACACAACTCCAATGACATGCTTTTACTACCGATTCTCAATTGATTAGTTTATGGTGTTATGCAATGTTATTTGCCTATCACATATTGCCAGAGACCTGAAAGTCCATGCTTTAAATATATATTGATTTAGTGTGTAATAAGCCTTTTCCAACTTTTTCAGTTGCCAATGGTTCTATAAAAATGCTGGTATCTGAAACCAGTTTTGGAGCTCATCAGAAGACTTCATCCACAGGGCATATGCAAATAGGGACTACATTATGAGCTAAAAATTCTCAAACAGACCCAACTCAGTCAAAGTTTTGTATCTGCTTTGTCCACTTAAAACAGAGCCAAAGAGGTTTAGAGTAAGCTCTTGGAAAAAAATAGGTTTAGATTAAGCATATGATCCGAGCAGGTTAACAGTAGGTCAATTTTTTCGAAATCAATACACATACAAATCTTTAAAATAAAAATAAAAACAATTTTGTGGTGCATGAGTACTGAGGATGACATGGATTTACTTTCATCTACTGAAAAGGAGGAAGAAAGTACTTTGATACTGTTGCATGGAATAATAATGACATGTTGTGTGGATGGCAACTCGCAAGAAAGCAAGTTCATTTCATGCCAATGGAGTATGGGTGGTTGTGTGGTGTATATGAAATTTCTAGTGTTGTCTCATTAATAGTATGACTACCATAAATGTATCATTCGTCTTCAGATCTGCCTGCTCTCTCTACCTAATCTCCCCCATGGAGGAGAGAGACTTGAAAGGGGCACACTTTTAAATTTAATGAGACCACACCTAACTAGCATTTAACACAATCACAATTAGTACAAGGTTTGAAGAAACTCCTAATTATTCTAATTTTTAATAAGACGAGATGTCAATTGTCACGGACATAGTATGCACAACATTATCACTTTCAAACTTAATAAATGTATTCCCAACTAATCGTTGACTAGATGATAAATATAATTATATCAACATCTAAACCATGATTTCAATAACTCAGATAATGACTTACAATAAGCCCTATAAGAATGTATCATATGTGTTTAAAACACTTTTGTGATTGTAATGGCTTACTAGATGCTGGTCTGTGCAGGATAATGACATTGCTAGATGATGTGAATAAAAACACCAAGTTTCCCTCCCTTTTTTTTTCTTTCAATCCTTTCCATAATGAGTAAAAAGTAGATTTGGACACCCGTGACATGACTGATCGACTTAATTATAACATATATATACACATAAATTTAAAATCCCTAAAAAAACAAACTTTATTGGCCTCGGTGGGTACTTTACATGATAGAGGTTAACCACCCTTAATACCATTAGTTGAACTTGAAGGTATGCCTCAACCATAAAGATGATCCCATGAAGAGTTCATTCATCAGTGTGTAATATAGTTATGCAAGAGTCTTAATTTGTAAAATATAACTGGCAATGGATCAAAATTTTAGCAAATACCTTGATTTTTTTCTTGCCCAACAATGTGACCAAATCAAGAAAATAGCGCAATTACTCACAAACTTCTAATAATCTGCTCATTCAATTTAAATCACACCCAGATTAGCCTAATTTGTAGTCAATTCAATCACCCAAATACACAAATAAATACTAGATTATATAATGATATAAAAAAAATAAAAAAAGAGTTGTACCTTGTGCTGGCTCTGGTGTAGAATCCAGCATTGATGCAAGTGCCTCCACCCAAAACTCTAGCTCTAGCGTTAAAAACTCCATCTGAGGAAGAGAAAAACTGGGAAGCAGAGTTTGGGGAAAGGTCTGCTAGAGAGATATGAAAGTTTTGCAAGAAGGAGACATTTCGGTTGGCAAAAGGAACCCCTCCTCTTTCTAGTAATAGAACGCTGAAATTCCTCGAGAGGGTGGCTGCTAAGGGGCACCCTGCGGTGCCACCTCCTACAATTATATAATCATATGCCTTATCACCAACACTTGATGAAGATGATGATGATGATGATGATGATGATGATGATGATGATGATGATGATGATGAACTTGCATCTCTGATAAATGGGTATTTTTCTTCCCAGATATTCTTATTGTTACCTGCAGCATCCCAAATTTCAAGTCAGAATTTCAAAACAAAAATAAAATCAGAATTTCAAGAATTTTTTTTTATATTATCTTTTCGGGTGGATAAGTTGAGTTTTAGTATTAATCGAAAAGAACATAATTTGTTTCAAGAAATATATTAAGTTTGTGAAACTATTGACCACCTACTGCAATAAATATAAGCTAACAACCTTTTCTTCCGCCCCCACCATAAATTGTGAAAATGTTAAGGCTTTTTACACTTTTAAGTGTTCTTTTCTGTAAATGCCTTAATTTTTATTTTTTTGGCTAAATAGTAAAATGCCTTAAATGTTACTGGACCTTTGTCGGGTTTTATGAAGGAAAAAGCTCGAAAGAGTAGAGTTACCCGGTCAAAAATTGGGTTTCTTTAAAAAAAAAAACTAAAAAATGGTTAAAAATATTAAGGAAAAAAAAAAAAGCTTTAAGAATTTAAGCTTCCCATGATACTGCTTTGACTTTGATTTCATAAAAGTAGAAGAAAGAGAATTGAATAGGAGGAGAAGGGTAGAAGAAAGAAAAATGGGAAGGCAAATTAAGAATACAGAACCAACGGCCAAGAATTAATAGTTCCTCTTCACCTTGTAATGTAACTAACAATCGGCCGGAGTGATCAGATATATAGGATGAAGAACTAGTCATAATCCTTTATCCTTGTTCCTTTTTAAGTTTGTTGCACTAGCTACTAAACAAAATCACAAAAGGTTCAAGTATAAAATACCAGCCAGAAAGATACTATATATAATTAATATTATGTGCGCGCGCGCACACAGAATATATCTAAGCAACGTAAACCAAAAAATGCTAGTAAGTAAAGAAAACAAAAGAGGAGCTGAGTGGTGGGAGCAGAAGTAACCTTGACAGAAAGTGAGAGCTGGTGATGTTAGAAGGAGAGAGAAAGAAAGAGTGAGCTTGATGATCACCCCAACCAGCAGAGCCATATATTGAGAGCAGAAAAAGACCCGGCCCCCTGCCTGTGAGATCAGGAAATAGAAGCACCAGGCCACTTTTATCTCTCCTCAACCTCTGTTCAGCTACCTTGATGTGGCTTACTTTGGTTGGCCTTGTTCTGCGTGTTTTGTGCAATATGGACTATATATATACACACACACACACAACAATATTTATATATAAAGAATGATTCATACTTAGCATTAATAAGCATATTGTTAGTTATAGAGTGACACGGTGCACAAGGAAAGAAAACTTAACTTCAAGATAGGTTAATCTTGTTTTGATCATAATTTTGTTGTAGTTTGTAGGGTTTATAATATGTCAAATCGAAACTAGCGACAAAATAACAAGACACGTTTATTAGGTCATGATGAATACTTTTTTAATCCAAAAGAGTTTCGTAATTTTGTTATTTCTTTCGCAATTAGGGTTTTCAGCTTATTGTTTCGTATTTAAAAGATGATTTAGTTAGGGTGTTTTATGGTTAACTCTTATTATCAGATTTTATTAATACATTGTGACTGTTTAGTCAGTTTTCTCCTACGTTGTTGCAAATTAATTTTATAAATTCAATTTTTATGATTATTTCTATTCTTCTACTAGTCTTTGATTGAGTCATACATAATGCTTTTATGGAGATTTTTAGATAATTTGAAAAGTCTACAACACAATATTGTGAAACATAAATAATATTGCAATATGAATTAACTATACCGTTCTCAATATAATGCAACATAGTAAGAGAACGTTCACAACATTAACTTATAGTTTTATATATATATATATATATATATATATATATATATATATATATCGTGTTAATAAAATATTTAGAATATTGACGGTATAAGATGGATCAACAAATGAATATTAGGGTTATGTTTGTTTGTAATTATTACACTTACGATAGTACTATTAATCTCAAATGTCTTGTTTATTTTTAAATTTGGATTTGAGACTGTTAGTTCAAGATTTATAAAATGGCTTAATATGGGTACTATTTAATCTCATATTCAACCACGTATTATAATCCCCATCATTTAGAACAAAAAATTTCTAGACAAAATTAACTTCAATCTTTTATAACACTATATATTATTCTGTAAAGCATGTCGTATGTACAAATTTGTCTTGTAAATAATGTAGTATTAATGCTAATTAAATAAACCAAATAAACTTGTAATTCACAAATATTCCTGTAAACATACATTTGTTGCGTTGCATTGATTATAATGAAATTTCGAAACTTTTGATCAACTCATATTTTATTGAATAATTAGAATCGTTTTTTAAATCCAAGTCTAGGCATTATAATGAAACTAATATATTTAAATCACATAATAACAAATATATTTAATATTATAATGAAACTAATATATTACAAAATAATAGTGTTATTGAACAAATATGTTATTATTGGAAAAGGTATAATAGTCCAAACGATATTTTTTTTATCCAATCATTTAATTAATTCTAAAAAAAACAAACATAATATACAATTATTTTAAGTTATCCCATGAAAAATAAACATGTGATTAGGATTACTTAATCTTAAAATTAATAATTTTAAAATTATAATCTCAAGAATTATAATTCCGAAATTATAATTTTTAATATTATAATTTTTAAAATTATAATACTTGCAAACAAACATGATCAAAATGATCAAAGAGTCTGACCTAACTTCACATGGACACATGATTATAGATGTATACACCCAGGAAGGAAATAACAAAAGTAACGTCCAATAACTAAAAATAATGAGGAGAATTAAGCAAGTAGCTGCACCGGATCAGGATGGATGCATCTCTAGGCGATCTCATCAAGGAATTAAATGTCACAGAAACTCCAACTGGAAGGACCATTGAATGCATGGTGAAGTTAATGGGCACAGTTGGAGATGTATTTAATGCATGCTCACCGTTGGATTATCTTTTATCATCTCATCCGGTCCGTTCGGTACGTGGCCAGCTCACAAGAACGGATCAACTAGCTTAGTCAAGCCATGGATTGATGGATAGTACTGCATTGCACTATATATATATATATATATATATGTGTGTGTGTGTGTGTGTGTGTGTGTGTGTGTGTGTGTGGGTAAAATGGGTCTTCTTCTTTTCTTGGCTACCTAAGAGAAAATAAATCCTATACTACTACTCTTAATTTAACCTCTCTATTACATTGTTTATTTTGCTACTAACCAAACCCATATACATGCATGACTATAATTCAAGTTTCAAGCAAAAAGATCCGAGCCTAAAGGTTTTGATCATACGTACTATTGCAACTGCCATTTTGTTCCTTTACCAAGTTCCAAGCTGCACCATATATATATATTTAATAGCTAGCCTGTGTAGAATTCAACTTCCATAATCTATTTCATAATAGTATTAAACAAACCATTTTTTGCAAGATATATATATCTATAAGGACACAATTAATACATCTAGTTCGAAAATTTTTAATATATAGTTGCCATTCATTTTTTGTCGACACATCTATATATATATATATATATATACATACATATTAGGATAATGAAAAAATAATCATTGAGGTTTTAGTTTAATAGTCAAGATTGGAGTACTATTGGGACTATTAGACACTAGATTCCGTTTTCATTTATTGATTGTGTGAGTTTGTATTTTTTTTGTGACACTATAACACTAACCACCTCTCTAGTTTTTTAAGTAACAGTCAGTATCCTCTAGTCTACAATATATAATATTCACTATTCCTAGTGTGTGACCAACTAATTTTCAAATTTTTTTTAATATAATGTCTAAGACACCCTTCAAGTTATAATGTTTAATATATCCACTAAATATAAATTTGTATATTATAATTTTTACTTAACTTGATCTAATTAATTAAATTATGAACTTGTGCAATAAATAACATAAATGTCAAAAAATAATAAATATTCATTTTATCAGGAAAATAAAGTCACACTTTTTGTTAATTAAATTTTTTAAAGATTAAAATTTATGTAATATACATTCAAATATTTTTTTTTGTAATTAAAAAGTAAAATTTTAATACCCATAGAAAGTACAAATTAACGCAAAAAAAATTATAATTATTTTTCTCAAATATTAAAATTTACTAAAAATAAACTTATTATTACAGAACGAATCTTATTATTCATATATATAAAAAAGTATTAAAAATTATATTAATTATTTTTCTCAAATATAAAACTAAACATAAATTACACTTAGGCATAATTATTTACGGTAAAAATGATAAATGTTATTACTCAAAAAATATAAAAATATATATTAAAAGAAAAATATTTTTACAAGACAGAGATAGCAATAAATATTATTATATTTTCTTTTATTTAACATTGCACAAAAACACCAACAACTGTATACTAAAAAATGTAATCAAAATCATAAATATCCCAAATTTTGACATATACTCAAGAAAATTTAACATATAAAAATCATAATATGTAACTAAGAATTCAAATAATATTTTTTGTTATTAAACACCAAAAACTAAACTATCAACATACTCAATCACTCTAACTAGAACAGCTCCATTAATAATTCAATTTAAAATTCTTAATATTTGTATCACTTATCTAAAAATATGTATTAAGTAAACTAAATTAGTTTGTTTTATAAGTTATCAACAATTTGAATGAGATAGCCTTAATTACAAATTAAAATGTATTGTATTAAAAATGGATAACAAACATATATATTATTCAGGAATTAAAATTTGATAACATATAAAGGTAAATATATAATTTTATCTATTTAGTCAATCCTAAAAACTTGCAAAGGTACTAATTATTACTTAAAAAATTAAAAAAAAATGAGTGTTATTATAATTATCTAAATAATTTGTCATTATATTTAATCTTTACTTTTACATTGATAATCTACAAAATATATCCTAGCCAGTGGAGTATCCTATTCTATCCGTTGCATCCGATATTCCGAAAATTTTATTTTCCGAACAAAGATACTCCTAGTCAAGTTACACAAAACCGTTCATAAGTTTTAAGATTTCGGGATATGACATGATATTAATTCCCTTCTTTCACGTTATATGATATATGAGTCCTGCTATATATATTGTAAAAGATTTTTGTCGAATTATGATTACGACGTATATTAATACATAGAATTAAATATGATTATAAAATTCATCTACTGTATCAAATATATCGTAAAAATAATTCTAATTAGATTTATCCTCATAATTTGTAATAAAAAAATTGACATGTAAAGTCATAATATATATCATTTGAAAAAAGTTTTAATTTTTTTTTCACATCTACGTGCTCTTTCTTTGTTATTTTGATGTCTGCTCCAACTCACGTTAATTCATATATAAGCATGAATGAGTAGTCGAGTACAGTATTTAGAAGCACATAACATGCAAGAGTCTTAATTAATATTTTTTTGTTTTCAAAATTAGAAATATAAGTTGACTTTTGAAATTAAACGACGACATATTAAACTTCAAAATTAGTATGACTCATAAAATTTAGGATGAAATAAATTTTACGATTAATAATTTTTATTATATACTATACAATTATAATAATTGCATCAACTAAAATTAAATAAATTTATATTACTTTAAAATTTAATATATTGTCATTTAATCTCAAAAAATTAATTATGTTTTTAATTTTGGAGCCGGAGGAGTAGTATAATTATATGCCTGGACCCGATCCATCTATACCTACAACTACAATCAATGCATCCACCCCCAAACCTAAACATTTCCACATGAAATTTACTAACTATTGCCTGCCTGCCTGCCTATATATCTACAACTTCAACTGGATAGTAGTACTATTTAGTTGGTTAGTTAATTTGGACATAATTACTAATTAATTATAGTACGTACTAGAGTTAAATAAGGTTATTAAATTATTTAAGGTGGCAGGCATGAATATTGTAGTGTGTATATATGCATGTGATTCAAGCATGGTGATTTGATGACCTACATTAATTAAAGCCATTTATCAATAAATAAAATTAGGGTCTCGTGTGTCATTCATGTCACACCAATAATAATAAAGTCACAATAGAGAGCGTAACATAGTAATGTGGTGGACCAAAGCCTTATTTCCATATCCATAAATATGTAGGCAAGAAGGTATATATGCTAATTCTATTATGCAATTTCCAGACATGAACAACCCACTTTTGCTGAGTGGCCCTCGACACACACACTGACACACACACACACACACACACACACACACACACACATATATATATATATATATATATATATATATATAATATTATAATATTAATAATTAATTCTTAGTACGTACCAAAATTGAAACTATTCAACATATGATGAGACCCATATAGCTGAGGATGACTAATTAAGGTGCCATGGCTTGGGCCAAGGGAACTGGACCATGGCCATATCATATGACTATTCTTGCCCGTGTGTTTATTTTTTCATGCTGCAGTTCTCTTGTATAAGTATATCTCATCTTCCCTCGGCAAAGACATTATCAACCCATCAAATTTTAATCTCCTCTTTTCATTCAACTACCTCGGTCTCCCGTGCCAAGCACGGCATTTACAATTATTAAAGTGTAACTTATGTTATTAAATATATCCTTAATATTAACTAAATATTGATAATGTGATGCTATAAATGACGGTAAAATATAATGACAAATTATGACCATCATGTCACTTTATAGCCTTAAAATAAAAATATATTTCTAATTTTAGATCGAACTAAAAATAAATTTATGTCTGTAATTTTAAAATAGAGCGAGTAATACTTAAAAATCCTATATAAAGTGACCTTGTAATGTTATTTTTATTATTATTTATTAAAATAATTAGACATACGATTTTATCCAACAATTGTATTCATATTAGTTTTTAGTGCTTAACAAAACACTTGGCTCATTAAAACACAAAAAAAAAAGGAAGAAGAATAATAAAAAAAGAATTCTAACAATATCTTAGTTAACTCATACAATAAAACAAGTAAAATAATAGATGTACTCCTTCCATTTCAAATATAGAAATATATTTTTACTTTCAATTCAATTCACAATATCTTAACATTTAAAATAAATATGAATTCATAAGTATAAACAAATATAACTATTTTACAAATAAATATAACATACAATAGCTGTATGATGGTATCAGTACAAATATCTTACATACTCTTTGTTAAAATATATTTCTAATTTTAGATCGAGCTAAAAATAAATTTATGTCTGTAATTTTAAAATAGAGCGAGTATTACTTAAAAATCCTATATAAAGTGACCTTGTAATGTTATTTTTATTATTATTTATTAAAATAATTAGACATACGATTTTACCCAACAATTGTATTCATATTAGTTTTTAGTGCTTAACAAAACACTTGGCTCATTAAAACAAAAAAAAAAAAAGAGGAAGAAGAATAATTTAAAAAGGATTCTAACAATATCTTAGTTAACTCATACAGTAAAACGTTGTTTGTGTTATTATAATAAGTAAAATAATAGATGTACTCCCTCCATTTCAAATATAGAAACATATTTTTACTTTCAATTCAATTCAATTCACAATATCTTAACATTTAAAATAAATATGAATTCATAAGTATAAACAAATATAACTATTTTACAAATAAATATAACATACAATAGCTGTATGATGGTATCAGTACAAATATCTTACATACTCTTTGTTAAAATATATTTCTAATTTTAGATCGAGCTAAAAATAAATTTATGTCTGTAATTTTAAAATAGAGCGAGTATTACTTAAAAATCCTATATAAAGTGACCTTGTAATGTTATTTTTATTATTATTTATTAAAATAATTAGACATACGATTTTACCCAACAATTGTATTCATATTAGTTTTTAGTGCTTAACAAAACACTTGGCTCATTAAAACAAAAAAAAAAAAAGAGGAAGAAGAATAATTTAAAAAGGATTCTAACAATATCTTAGTTAACTCATACAGTAAAACGTTGTTTGTGTTATTATAATAAGTAAAATAATAGATGTACTCCCTCCATTTCAAATATAGAAACATATTTTTACTTTCAATTCAATTCAATTCACAATATCTTAACATTTAAAATAAATATGAATTCATAAGTATAAACAAATATAACTATTTTACAAATAAATATAACATACAATAGCTGTATGATGGTATCAGTACAAATATCTTACAAACTCTTTGTTTCTATAAATAACACTACTGCATATTAGTCTAAAAAATTACTAATTACATATGTGTTGCTTTCAAAAACTTAAATAAATACTCAGTACAATTTCAAATTTTAAGATTTCACAAATATAGCACAAACTTGGTATAAATTTTGATTTTAGTTTCATACTTTTCTTACTAAATCAATTCTACTGCATACTTAAATAAAAATATAATAATATGATAATTATTTTCTCATAGTCCTAATTAATAAATTTACACTGTATTCAATTGTTTATCTTAATAATAATCGACCCAACTTATTTACTTAAAAAGTCAAAAGGTATAGTACCATAAACATTAATCAACGCATAATGCAATTTATTTTAGGCCCTTTAATTGCATGTAGCCTGTAGGCGAAGAAAAATTCACGTCTCTAAGGAGAACCATTATGTTTCATTAAGACATATAAAGGTCCATAAATTATCGATCAAAATCATTAAAATACAAACAGGACGGGACTTGAGCCTCCCACAAGACAAAACTGAAGACGACCAAAAAGTCAACAACAATAGAATTGGGGGAGACCCTCCTAACCAGCCCCCACATCAGGAATTTGAATTTGAATTTGACACCTAACAACTGAAACAAGAAGAAAAAGAAATGGATTCTCTATTCAGTGGGCATTTTCACTACAACCCACTACCCCGGTGGGTGGCACGTTCAGAAAAATCAATGCCTTCAAAATCTGTTTGTCTAACATGCTCATGATTAGACTTGAAATCCATGAACCATATTCATGAAATTTGCCCTCGCAACGCAACAAGCAGAAAACCAGCTTCATCAGAGATGAGATGGTTTCTGCCAGCTTCATCAGAGATAAGATGGTTAACTGCTCTACGAACAAATAGCTTATTGAGCTTTGTCATGCACTGTGGAGCTTGAGTATTCAGTTCCATTTTCCGAACTGGTCCCCTCAGATGAAGCACTTGATGACATCAGACTATTACCACTGTGAAAACTCTTTGCTGCTAATGACGGGTTTATTTGACCATCAGTAGTTGCAGGGACCTGGCCGTGCTCTGCTAGTTTTCTGATAAGATTCATGATAGTAGGAAGGAACTTGGTGGATAAAGAGATAAGTCCAGGAAGCTGTAAGAATGCACAAGAGGAAAATGAAAAAGGCTGGCGACAATATCAACTTCAAAATTGTTGTGATTCTCAGTTTGAAGACCCAAAATAATCCACCGTTGGTGATTCAGCACATTATAACTGAACTATTTTTAAACTTTCTCAGTACAGATGTTTCTTTTTTCCATGAACTTCAGCCAAGCACGAAATACAGGTCCCACGAAGTGAGTTATATCTAGTGGATTGCTAGAAATTATTATTTGGGGCCATGTTATAGAACATAGTTATATATTTCAACGACGAAAATGGACGCTTTGAACTCTATTTATTGAACTTGCTTCCAATACTGGCATAACCATAACTTTGAAAACTGAAGGGGGAAAAAACACTCACAGCGCCATTGCGGAATTCACCCGAGATATCTAGCTGCACCCACAGGGCTTTGGTAAGTAGATAACCAACAAAGATGACAAGAAGCCACAGAGGATTCCTGCCATTACGGAAAGAAAGTATTAGTTGACTCCAGTAGTAATTGTTGAGGGAAAAATAAATGCACATCCATCCAAAAAAAAAAAAGCCAAACAGAAATGATGAATAAATTATACAAAACAAATACCGCAAAAGTGTCATAAATTCATTAAATCCTAGCACCATCAAGGCAACAATAGCCCATGGAGGTGGTAACCAGTTATTACCACGCTGGCTAGCTTCCTGAAATAAGATAAAGGAGGTACAATCACGAATTACTGACATTAGAATAATAGAAAGATGATCTTCAGAATAGTAGTATGTATGAGATCATGCCTGAGCAGAAATGGCTTGGGCAACAGTGTATTCTGTCTCTGTCTTAAATTGCCTCCATAAAGATTTGCACTGGACAGGAGTAATCAATGTTTTCGATGAAGGAATCTGGGTGAAATGAATCAAAGGCATTTAACTAGAGGTGAAGTAATTCAAGCATACTTATGCTATATGCTAGAAAAATTTATCAGCTCGTGACATCATTATATCCCGAAAGTTAGTTGTCTTTAGTAACTAGAAATTCTATAGTATAACAACATGCATGAAATAAACCACCTCTTCCCAAGTGCTTGAAGCCAGTGCATCAAGCGAACTGGTGGCTTTATTGATTGTGGAACCACTCTTGGTATCAACTAAAGCAAGCGCTAGGGTATTCTCAATATTGTCAGCAACATCATCCAAACGAATTGCAGCCATAACAGACAACAGCTTTAGCGACTGAAATAAAGTTAGAGATATCATCAAACCAAACAAGAAGAATCAAAATACAATCTAAAGATGTTTATTCAACAAAAATTTGATGAAGGATGTCATACTGCAGAGCGAGCAGTTTTGGTAATTGCTCGAATGTCTTCCTTCCCAGTCCAGACCCGTGGCATTGAATCAGAATCATGGCTAAATAATATTGTGAACCTGTGGGTAATTTTACAGTCAATCCCCATGGATAAAAGTTGAAACAACTGATCTCAAAGAACTCAATTGTTGAAGAATCCAAATTAATGAAACAAAAGGATCCAAATATTGCAAGAAGTCAGTACCTGTCCTTCATACGGATCATCACTCTCCCAGCTTCTTCTTTTGCCTTCCCTTCCACAACTCCCCTTGCATAATCCTCCAACCTTGAAAGCATTTTATCCTTGTCTTGTTCATCCATTTCAAACCCAGTTAGTGCAATAGAGAACCCAGACACAGCTGATTCACTCTCGCGCTGAAGAAGTTTCCTTATTGAAGGCCAGGTGTCATCACCAGCACCATCTAGAAGAGCTTCCACAGAGGCAGATAATGCCTCATTTAATATTTTCTGCACCAGAAATTCTCATCAGAAGCTTGATTCATATGACAAAGATTATGGAATATTCACGCAGAGTTATCCACATTCATGTCCCATTACATACAATTTTGGCATTTAATATTTCAGCTAATTATACAACCTATGACCTAAAAACATGTTAGACAATTTGGGAATGTAATGAATATTGCAAGTCATGATACATATTTTTTCTTTTCTTGTCTTAGCTTTCCCTTTTTCTGGCACTCATATTTCACCTGAACAATAGAAACATATGCTCTTTTCTGCACTAAGCTCGCCATTTGGACAGTTATATTTCCAAGGAACAACTTGGCAAAATTCAGAAATATATGCTGAAGGTTAAAATACCAAAATCTCCATAAATTTCCACAAAGACTTGTCTAGAAATGATTTCAAATCTATCTAAAGCTTGATAACTACTAACTACCAAGGTCAGGTCACAGTGATATACCTCATATGATGAAGTAAGCTCAGAGAGCTTGGCAGTACGAACTGCAGCAACATGTTCATCTATACCGCACCGAAGCTTATCCCTTACTTTAGCAGAGTCCCAGTTTGCCTGCCTAATGATGGCATCTGTAAAGTTAATGGGTTAGTGTCCAATATGAGCATTGCGAGATTGCAAAGATTCCTACCATCTACATAGCATTTCAATAATTCAAAAATTTAAACCATAATTGTCAGCTGATTCATTAGACTATAAAAGCTTCTTCAACAACGGGAAGGAGAATGCACCAAGACAAAAGTAAATTTCAAATGAAAATGTATTAGAGCTAGAAGTATCCGAGAGATGCACAAATTAAAATTCTAAATTTTGCAGCCAATACCTTTCTGAACCCCACACCACACCAAGCAAAAATAAAAGAGAAAGAAGAGAGAAAAAAATGAAACTTCGTTGAACACATCTGGTTTTAGGAAAATGATGGTTTCACGTAGATTCCTTTCATGCCTTTTATACAGAAATACATAAAATAATTTTTTAAAAAAAACTTTACGAAATTAATTTAGTTTTCTACCTAAGCCGTAGGTTTGTATTGTTAACTATAAGTTGACTATTCCACTTCAAAAGAAAAAATGAAAACAATTACACTATACTTCAGTGGCCTCTATATTCACATTAAGCCTATGTGTTGTTATTTCTACCACAAAATTAAATTAAATAACACCTCAACAAAGTGTTAAAGCAGTAGTGATAGAGGTTAAAGATGCAAATAAAAGCTCTGTGGTTATCTGTCTAATCAAACAATGAAATGAAAAACGAAAAACTATTGAACCAATATTATCTATTATCCGGGACCAGTTTGGCGGTGCTTCTGATTATGGGAAAATGATGTTTGAATATACAATATGAACGAAAATCATGTAGAAAATTAATTTTGCGTTTGATTGTCTTTCTCAAATGTGCTTACTGTCAAAAATGATTTGCCCATAGGATTAGATATATCTAAAATTATTGTAAGTATAGAATATCAAAAAGTCTATGTTATTAAAAGAAAGGTAAAGAAAATGATTAGATTCCAAAATCCATTTCAGCAATAAAGCACCTCCCATGTGCTTTTTCTGAAACATGATTTTCTGTGCTTGGGTGACCCAAAAGTTATTGTCATTTTTCCTGCCGAACACATTCCAAAACTACTTTTCGAGTCCAAAAGTGAGTGCTCAAAACACAATCTTGAATGGGCTCATACAGAAATAATAAAATCAATCCTGAATATCTCATAGAAACAGCATGTGTAACGCATATGGTATTAGAATAAGTGCAAACAAAATACTTTGAAAATATTATTGGAGAAGATAATAAAATGTAAGAAAAGGATCTAATACAAGTAGAAATAAGTTTTAGTATTAGATGTATATTAAAACCAAAATGACATATATTAACTTGTAGCTATACCTGCACATCCTTCATCAAATAGTTTCATAAGAGACTCCGTGCAGTCACGAGCGGCCACAGCAAACCTTTGTCCTCCACTTAAAGCAGTATCAAATGCTTCTTTAAATTTATCCAGTGTTTCAGAGCGTATGTGACCAAGCATTGATTGGTAGGCCGGTTGGACAAGCTAATGAATCAAAAAGACAAGAGAATCGAGGTAAGGAATACATATAAGTGTGTATGTGTGTGTGTACACTGCGTAGTCCACTATATATGTTCTCCTGCAAGTACATCAAACGAAATCTAAATTTAGAGAGAACCATAGAAAAAGCGTTACCTGCAGCAATTTCTCTTCCAACTGCTTTCTCTTTGCAGACCTAACACCCTCTTCAAAATATGTAGCTTCTGCATCATACCTAAAAAGAAAATCTTTCTTATAACACCCTTATATTTTTACATTGACAGAGGCATCAAAAATATTCTGCAAATAAAGCTAAAAGGACAGATTGACGTGGATTACACGTACCAGAAGGCAAAGAAACCAATTCACATATAATGTTATCGACTTATCATACAAGTAAAGGTTTCCCTTTACAGTGCGATAATCAACTAATCCTTCACATTAAACCAGCATCACAAAAGCTAGCATAAGCAGTTACAACATTTCTTCATGAAGAGACTATTTCACCTAAAATCACCACCAAAACTTACTTCTACGGTCCAGTTAACACTTAAAGAAGTTACTTCCCAAACAACCAGAATTAACACCTCCACTAAGCAATTCGTATTAGATATAACAAAAAAATGAAGAAAAGTATCAATCGACAAACATCTCTTTCAAACAATTGATAAGACATCAGGTAACTCTGCCACATTTAACTGGGCATAACTGATTGAATCTGCTGCCGAACCCCCCAAAAAACACATCAGCGGAAATGTACTTACTCCGATAGACAAATGTCAAGAATTGAACTAAGCTTCTTCCCAAAGCCCCTTACAGGATGAGACTGTACAGCCTCTTCCACTTCACCCCAGTCCTGCAGCGATAAAGATCAAATCGACTAGTAAACAAGTTTGAGAAAAACATATAAATTTGTAATGATAATTATTGATAACAAGGTACCTCATTTGCAGTAAAAGAGGAATACTTTTCGTTGGCAATTTCTTCACAACGTACAGTAGCCACCATAACCTATCAAAGGTCCGACATTAAGAAAAGCTACGTAAAGAATTTTGTCAATAGAGACCATAGAGTAGCTCTCAACAATATTACCTTGTGGGCAGGCAGGTCAAGATCCTTGTTCTCCTTAATGACCTTCCAGATTTCTTGTGAACTAAAAGAAAACCCTGAAGCAGGAACTACGCCCCGCCTATCACCGGCAAGCCCACCAGGGGCTATAGACTGGTAGAATCTCTGCCTCAAACTAGCCACCTTCATTGTACAAACACACACGTGTAAACTAAGCAAAGCAATTTACGACCCAAACATGACCTGAATACAGACTTGGGGATCACAACATTGCCATATCCATGTAGTAAAACTATGGGACACTTTCAACATTATTTTTTTTTATTTGATAGGTAATGTTGGTCTCATGTATGGGATTGGAACCATCGACATTGAGGTTATTCCTCAAGGCCTATGCCATTTCTCTCATCCCTTAGGGTTATATTCCCAACATGATAATAAGATGTCTTCTTTTATACTCTAAAGATTATGATTAAAAAAATGGTACCAAAAACTCAAATAAATTATAACTAAAATGACCCAGCTGGTAATGAAACATTCTCTTCCACTAAAGCCAAAAGCAAACAATAATATAGGTTCTTGTATTCTACACAGAATACCTGCTCTTTAAAATGTTCCTCTTTCTCTTCATAACTAGAAAGAGCCACAACTTCAACCTAGGCATTTTGGTCAAACAACATTTATTAGATGAGTATAATTTTTCCATCTCATCAAACCAAAAATGACCTTGCAAAGCTAATTTTGAGCATGAGGTGCTTACATTGAAGAAATCACTTAATGGGGTTTCTTTGTGGGCTTCTGGCTTAGGAACAGAATCCCATATCTATAATCAAGAAAGAGTTATAAAATCAACAAAAACAATTGGTTGTAAATGGAGAAAATCAGCACAAGCTGTACCTTCTGAATGTCTTCTCTTAAAACAGGTTCCAAATTTTCCAAAGGGGTCTACACGAACAAAGAGTAGGCATATTCAAACTGTTCAGCTTATAAAGCCTTATCCAAAACATCTATAGATGCTAGTATGCTAACTATATAATAAGATAACGGTGCCATGAAATAATGGAAAAGAGGGGAAACGCACCCTTGTTTTATCACGTATGACAAACATCAAAGTTGTTTTGCGAGGACTAAATAATCGCATCATGACCTGTAAATGACCATCATAAAGCTCGACTGTAGACACATTGCAATCTAAAACTAAAGTTCATAGATGCAAGATTTACCTGGAATACAGTTTTCAAAAGAGGCTTATTTGCAGCCTGCTCACGGCCAATGTCATGACACCACCTATTTAAGATGATCAAATGAGAATTGCAAGCATAAATATAAACTCCCAAACAACAGAGATCCATTCTATGTATAAATTTTCTGAGTCCAGATTATACATGTGTGTGCTGAAAACAAACTTACATATTTATTAGCACAATATCGGAAACAGCAAGGGCAAAGAGTGCACTCTGCTTTTCAAAAGCAGTATCATCCTGGAAAAGATAAAGAATTAATTGAATAAGGAACAGCAGGGAAAAATAATGTTTGTACTTTGACTGAGGAACAGCAAGCAAAATTATGTTTATACTCTTTTCATAATTTCAAGAAAGCTGAAATCATGAAAGAAATATCAGATCATAATGCAACAACGATTAGATCCAAAGGCTATATATTGCATCATAATGTAATGACCCAATCCCAGCATGAGTGTGAATCAAAGGTCAAACCACTGTCCCAAGAGCACTTGGATAATCTTGGTCCACCACCAAAAAGTCATGACAAGTTAATGGTACTCTTGGTAATAGAGTTGAAACTTGAGACTTAACACCTTAATATAGTTCATTCCATCCAACGTGCTTCGTTTTCCAGAACTGGAGTATTACATATAATCCCACTTGGCAGCACTTTCAAAAAAAATTAACCCATGAATCCCAAATTGCCTCGTAAATATGAGGGATGACTCGGAAATCTTAATCCACTAATTTAGATGTTTTAGATGTGGCAGGAAATATATAAAAAATATGCATAGAAATTCATTTTTCTCCTACCTATTGGTTCATACATCATAAAAAAGTTTATAAGCTTAGTTTTTGTTACACCTAAATTAAAGGTTAATAATATTCTTTATCGTATCTTAAGACGACAACAGGGAAAAAAATGATTTTCAGTGAGTATTGGTGCCACAAGAACTTCAGCAACAGTCTACATATGCAAATGTGCCACTCAAATAAACATGCCACTGAGAGTTGGTAAGATACAACGGAGATATGACTAACTATTGCCAATTATTGCACGCAGTGATGGGTTTCCATATCCAAAATCATGTTCATATACACACCCAAAATAGTTGTATGGTATAGTGAACAACCAAATACACAAATAGATATGATAGAATACATATGTAAATCATTTGAGATTATGATAACTGAATACCAATACGGCGAGATAAGAAAAATGGAGTGCTTTAAAAGATTACTAATTTAGAAGCAAATAAGTCATGACAGAAACAAGCACAGAGCACAGCACCTCTCCTCGTTCTCTTCCATCGGTACCCTCCAGATCCATTACAATGGTACAAGGCTCAATTCCAGTACATCTTGCCATCCATATACCTTTCGTGGTTTGAGACCTGTACGGAACTTATACAGTCAGTTCCACAAAATCTGGTCAAAACACAATGTGATCTAACAAGAGAACATTGCAAATGCGTGCCTTCCTTTAAAAGCATCCATCTCTCTAAAGTTGGTACGAAACAAATGATTAAGTAGTGTACTTTTCCCTGACAAAATCACAGAAGAAATTATTCAAAGCATAACAAAAGCAGCATCAACTAAGGGATCAAAAACATAGGTCTTACATGTTAGTTAAGGAAACATTTGGAAAAATATATAAACAGAATCAGGAAGAAAGGGAGAGCTATCCTATTAATTCCCTCGCTTATGGACCAAATAGGAAGGAGATAGTCAGGAATGGAACTATGCCCCAATAAGGAGAAGGTTGGTAATCAGAATGATTCCCAAATTGGTCAACACTGTCGTATGAAAAAGGAATATGACAGTTATCTGTCAGACTATTATGGTAAAATACTTGTGCATTTAGCGGTTAGAAATTACTTGTTCCAAGCTTCTAAATAATTACTAGACGAGTTGTTTACTTGTTGAGACAACATTACATACCACTACTTTGGGGGCCCATGATGGAGACTACGGCATATGAAAGTCCACATTCAGACAGTTTCACTTCCTTCATAAAACTTTCAAGACCAGAAGCATTGAAAGTGCCATCCCCATCTATGAGGTGAGTGGAACAACATTCGCCACCTTTATCTGAAATGGTAAACATTTGTATTAGCATTAGTGACAAATTATACATTGTGCAAATCCTTATTGCTTCACATTAGTAAACTCTTCCCACAATCCAAAAATATCAAAATTTTATTTACAGAACATGAAATTACTTGAGAATCGTCAATCATTCCAGTACAACCTAACCCACCTATATAACAATGATACTAAGCATGAGAGTGATCATGTCTAGCTTATATGTACTCAGAGCCCATTTTAAGTGGATTGGTGAGTGAACTTAAGAACTTCAGACAACAACCATATGTGTTTAACCTTCAACCATGTGTATTCCATCTTTTCTGCATGTTCTCCCCCCCCCCCCCGGCATACAGAAAAAACTTACCTAGTTACCTAAACTAAACTAAGGTATCTATTGTAATATTCCGAACTTCTAAGAATTTGTAATCCAACTTTATATGAATACTAAATATTGAATTATGATTCAAAGAATGTGTTATGTGGTTTCATGTGTATGATTGTTTGTTTTGGTACATGTATTCAACCTTAACACTTATTTTTTATTTTAGAAATGAAACCTAAACCCTAAGGGTTATAAACTAGAAAACACTATTCATAAATACGCTTATAATACAGAAATTATACGATGATAATACGAAAATTATACCGTATGAATAGTAAAAGTCAACAAATACGGTCATCTTAGTTACATTTGCTAACTAGTAAACCAATCCATGTGAAAGGTGATTAACCAATCAAAGCCAAGGATCTAACCAATCCATGTGATCCTAAATCAACCAATCATAGGAGAGATGATACAAGCATGATATCACCTTAAAAGAAGACCAAAATGGTCAGCCATTTGGTTGAGGAAGCAAAGTTTGTTACTTCATTGTTAGATATTTTGTGGCCTAAAAGACTACTATGCCCTAACCTTGCCTAGCCTATAAATACAAGCCTTCTCCTTCATTAAATTCTTACCATTTCACCAAGTAATTTTCTGCAACAAAGATATTGAGAGAAGATATTGAGAGTTATTGTGAGAATAGTCTTATACTCAAGTATTGAAGCCTTGCACTAATTTTCTGCATCAAAGATATTGAGAGAAGATATTGAGAGTTATTGTGAGAATAGTCTTATACTCAAGTATTGAAGTCTTGAACAACTGTGGTTAAAGCTTGCACTCCAAGAGGTAGAGTCCCAGTTGTTATTATGCTTAATTTCGATTAATAACTAAAGTAGAAATATGCATAATCATAGTAGTTACCATGCTCAATTCAATTTATGTTTAGAGTAGAAGTATGATAATCCTTAGTTGTTATCATACTCAACTCAAAACAAGTATAGAGTAGAAAAGATCAAAAACACTAGTTGTTACTATGTTTAAATTATTTTAAATATTCTTGAGTAAAATCATGGATTTATGCATAAATAGTTTTATGATAGGTTTATGATTTTGTTATTTGATGTTATAAAGTGGTAGAACATGGTAGCCTAGCTAATTAATGCTTGTGGCATCAAGTTTTACCAATTAGATCAAAGATTTATAAAACAATGTTTGTGCAGTCCACTGTTTAGTGATTTCTGTACAGTTCTGTTGGGAATCAGCTTTGGGTTCCTAAATGGAAGTTGTAGAGGGGGAAATTCTGATAAGAATGGACTCAAGAATCACACAAAAATGTTTTTTTATAAAAGAGTTATGACTGTTTTAGTGATGTTGGGTCAGACTGCCAAATAATCTGCCACCATTCAGGATTTAAGCCTAAGAATAAGGATTTTGTTAGAGAATTTTGGTGCTTATGCCACCTATAAAAATAGTCATACCATGCATTTATAAGACTTATAACTAATCCGCGTATACACTTAAAATTGTGTAGGATTTACGAAACAAGTTAAGCTTATTGTTTAAATACGCATCGAGGCAAGTCTTCTATCCTAAGTTGATATCTACTTGCTTTAAACTTGATTTATGCACTTTGTGCAACAACGTGTTATAAATCTTTGATATGAAAGTTATTGCTATTTGTTTCGGCATAACTTGAGAAATGAATGTTTATTCGTGAAATATTGAACTGTGTTCTTTATTTAAGCTTTTGGTCAAACCAAATTGTTTTGGGGCGATTTCAGTATGATAAAGTAAATTGAGATGAACAAACCCTTACTCATTGGGGAAAATATGATGTGTCGGGTAACCGATTTAAACACTGTCATTGAATTGTTGGTGTTGTATGATATGCATAACATAGGATGTCGTTAGGCTGATCCCCTATAGATATCCACGGTATGGTTCTAAATCGAAAGACAGACGAACAGTTCTTGGTTTAATTACCACTCAGCCTTACTATGTCAATACAATTGTTATATCTTCTATTGAGCTTTAAAGCTTTTAAATTCTTTATCGGTGTGAGTGCACTTATATGCCAATTGTTTAGACTTGTTGAGCAACTTTGCTCACTCTTGCAAATAAATCCCCATTTGCAGCTAAAGAGGATAGACCCGAGAGCTCTGGCTCTAAGAAGAAGGGAAAGAAGAAATGCGTAGACTAGTTTACATGTTTTTCGCTTGTCTTTTGTTGTAGTCATAACGACTTCTGTAATATGAATAAGTAAACCTTGTAATCGAATCTTATATCAATAATATCATGTTATCATCAAACGTTGTTAAATTCACTTTGATAGAATTTGGAATAATTAAACATTAATACAATATTGATACAGAACTATACATCTGAATGAGGATATTAAATAACATTGTGAGTCCTGTACGCACAGAGATTTAGCACCGGTAAAGGGAAATCTTTATCGTAAGGTTCCTCTGTTCCAAGAACAAGCTTGTTATTAATATTGTGAATGTCAGATATATAGTAAATATCAATATGAAGAGGTATCTCTATAAAGATATGTATCTAGTGAGGGTATTGAATATTATGGGGAGTCCTATTCCAAGAACAATCCTATTATTAATACTCTGAACCTTGGATATATATAGTAGTATAGAATATCTAAAACTTAAGGTTAAAAATAGTAAAGTGAGCACCAGATTCATTGTAGCAAGTACAGGGATTTGGGGGCGTCACATCTATCATACTTCCCTAAGCTAGCATTGGTTTTTTCCTGGTTCCCAATATAAACTTAATACTTCCTCCTTTCCAGATTATAAGCTAGCATTGGTTTTTTCCTGGTTCCCAATACAAACTCGATACTTCCTCCTTTCCAAATTATAAGATGACTTTTGAAACTGAGATGATTCTTTATAAATTATGAAACAATAAATCTTACAATGAGTAATGCCTTTTACATAATTTACAATATCAAACATTGCATGGAATAAAATTAAAGGAATCTACTTTGAATTTGAAAATGTCTTAAGCTGACTTGAAAAAGTCAATAATTATCTTATATTTTGGAAGAGAGGTATTATTAAGCATCTAATAGCTCTTCAATTCCCATATTTCCCTCACAACCAACACCAAACCATAACAAATAATCACCAAACAAGAAGAAGCTCCAGACAAAATCATATTATTTCCAAACATAATCAGCAACTTATTTTAAATTGATCAGATATCTAAAAGAAAACATAATATACTTATCAAATAAATCAATACAAAACACTATGTCCGGGCCTGAGTAATACAAAACCTAAAAAACAATATCAAATTGAAGCAGATGAATACCATCCGAATTAACAAACTAAGACATAAAACTTTCTTCAAAAAAAAAAACTAAAACATAAAACAACAATCTCAAATTTAAAAGGCAGCTAGCGAAATTTATATACATTACGGTTACGTAATATGTACGCATAAAAACATAACCTAACGAACAATTTATATTAATATGGGAGGTTAATAAAAAGCGGATCATTGAATGAGGTGGTGCACTTGTTCGAATTTCGACATGCGAACGAATTAATGTCAAAAGGAATACAGTATATTATAGATCGAAATCATCATACCCATTAGAGGTCGATTGGATCACAACCGAATAAACGGTGAAGAAGATAGACTAGAGGCAAGTAGGATTTCAGAATGGACATCAACTTTTTTCTGGCTCTCTGTGTTTTTGAGTCCTCTCGTGTGATAGAAAATAAATTAGATTTAACGGTAATTATGATTGGAATTTTGGTGATATGCGCATTCATTATGGATTCAACTCTGAATAACCAAATATTTAATACTACTATCACAAAAATATTTTAAATAAAAATATTTTACACTGCCATAAAATAAATAAAAATAAGACTCATTTATAAAACAATTTTTTATATTTATTGTAGTTTAATGGTGTGTTTACACACTATGATACTTTTTTTTAAAAACTCCGCGAGATCACTTGTCAATTATCTTCGTCTCGACCCGAAGAGATTTATTGCACAAAAATGTCAGGACGCAAACTCTTAGTGACTCTTTCTCTTTTATAGGTTAAAACAATAGATTTTTCATTTGTTAATTAATTTTTCAATTCAGTTAATAATGAAATTCTTAACTAGAGAAACGTCATACACTGACATTCATCCTAACTCTGTCGATCGTTTGGGTCACCTAACATATGATAATATGTTACAAAAGAGATTTATTATGAGTATTGTGAGCTCAACCTGGTAAATAGAAAATCTTTGTTAGTTTTCCTTAATTATATGTTTGTTTCAATCATATGATATTAATTTTCAATGGTTTCTTGTGTATAGGAGTGGACGTTTTCGCTATTATTTTGAGATATCTCTGGTCCAAATTTAAGTGTTTTCTTACAAGTCTCCGTACATGTCTTCATTCATTGTGTTGTATTGATGCATCAATCTGCAACTTGTAAACTAGGGTTTTGGTTAACCCACGAACTCTAGTCTTGGCCGCTACGTAACTACCTTTATCTCATTGGATTACTTGCAAAAGGTTCACCGGAGTCGGGAAACTCCGGGAGGACTCCTCGATACTTAAGTCAAGACGCTCATACGAAGAGAGAAGATTTTTATGGAAACAAGAATTGTGTACCTTAAATCTGCTGGATCTAATCATTACAGGATTGAATATTATTGTAGAATACTCAATGAAACTAAATTACTATAATACCCCTCATTAATAGAGTTACTAAGACTGCACGTGCTAATTTATTATTGGTTAATTATTTTTACCCACATCATATGTAAAAATATTTAAGTGAGCATCATCAAAGCTAATGTTTTCGATCGACGCATTCTCGCAATCGTTTTTCATTCCATTCCTACCGATTATTAGTTACTGACTATTGGTTTATGTTCACTCTAGTTCTTCTTATAAGTATACTGACACGTAGTATTCACAAGATAATTGGTGCTCCCTCCCTTAGTTGTTCATTTCCCTTAGTTATCATTTGGTTCAAACATTCTATTAAGTGTTTTTAATCTCACCCCATAGCAAAAGTCACCTAATGAGCCTAGCCAAATCAAAATCATCATAAAAAATGATTTTTTTTCTAAAATTATCAAATTACATAAGAGAAGTAATATTTCTACATAATAAATAAATTTTATTAAAAAAAAAAACGGTGCCATGCTACCAATCTAATTATCATAAATTGATTCTCTAATTAAACAAACCAATTTAACGTAATTTATAATTGGGAGGCTGCCGCGAGCAGACATTCAGCTCTCCAATAGTAAGTTTGTTATTGTATAACACATCAACTGACTTCACTCCTTGTTTTCTCTCTATAGAATCGGAAGATGGGTCGTAGCGTCGCCACCATCTTATTCTCTCTCCTACTCCTGATCTCATCTGCACATTCGTTTTATCTTCCTGGTGTAGCTCCTCGTGATTTTCAACGGGTACGTTCTTACATATATATAATTTTTGAATTTTGTTGTGGGTGAACTAATCGTAGAGTTGATTGATTCTTAGTTAGTCATTTCCTTCACTTAATTCATATTGATTGTGATGTCGACGTTCTTATTGAAGCAGGTGTGGATCTAGGGTTTTGATGCTGATAGTCTGCTGATTTTATTCTTTGAAATCTAATGCTATTGTTGAATTTTGTGTTGGATCTAGGGTTTTGGTTTAATTGGAACTTGAAATCATATTTTATTTGTTATTTATTTTGTTAATTTGTGTTGGTAGTTTTTCTCTCGGACACGCGGGTTATTTGATGTGATAAAAAATGATAGGAAATTATAATTTTTGATAAAGTGAATTGCCAGAATCTGCATTGCATTACTCCACATATCAATTTGTAAATGCTCTGGTGTGTTACTTGGGTGACCATGCTTCTTAGTAGATACATGTCTAATTGCATGATCTTTAGCAATGGGTTTGGAAATGTTTTTGGTGTTTGATGGTGGGTGTTCAGCAGTAGGATCCCTCACATGCGTGTATTTGTAGTGTAACTTAGTTTCGCTTTAGCAGGACAGATTTCCTTGCATAATCTTAGCAATGGGTTTAGGAAGATTTGTATCTGTCCCATGGGTGTGCATTTTCGTTTTTATTATTGCATTGAAAGATGATGTGCGTGACTTGCAGTGGTTCTGTTCTGTGAATAAACTGCATGAGTTTTATCAGACTTTGCCATCTTATTTATATTCAATTTTTTTACTTTTATTTGACCCATTAAAGTGTGTGCGAAATGGTTCCTAATATTTAGAGTTTTCCGTATGTATAAATTTGTCTTTTTTCCTTCTCCCTCTCCATTTCTTTCTCTCCCTCTCCTTCTCTCTTACACCCCCTTGTTATTTGCGAGTGGTGGCAATTGTTGTTCCTCAACTCTTTCCATTTCACTTATTGCCTTGTGGGTTTTTATTCTTGTGGTTTTCTGTTCTTCGAAAAGGGTGATCCACTTCAAATTAAAGTGAACAAGCTGTCGTCTACGAAGACACAACTTCCATATGACTACTATTACTTGAACTACTGTAAACCCAAAAAAATTATGAACAGCGCAGAAAATCTGGGGGAGGTTCTTCGAGGTGACCGTATAGAGAACTCAGTCTATACTGTGAGTACTGTACTTTTTCCCTTTATTACTTTCATACTGCTAAAGGAATACAAGGATCTTTAATGTTGAATTCCATCACAGTTTCACATGAGGGAGGAGCAGCCATGCAAGGTGGGTTGTCGAATAACGCTAAATGCTGAAACTGCAAAGAATTTTAAGGAAAAAATTGATGATGAATACAGAGTTAACATGTAAGTGCTGAATGACTTGTACCTTCATTTTCTGATCAATGAGTTTTCTGTCTGTTAGTATTGGGATCTTTTCATCTTATTTGTGAGTTTTTTCATATTCATCTTCAATATGTTTGTCTCTGTTAATTGTTCAATCTGTAATGAGAATGCAGGATTCTGGATAACCTTCCCGTTGCTGTTCTTAGACAAAGGAGGGATGGCAGTCAGTCAACCACTTATGAACATGGTTTCCGTGTTGGGTTCAAAGGAAATTATGCAGGGGTTAGTTGAAGTGCAGCATATGAAAATTCTATTGCGTATTGTTGTTGCCCACAATCTCTGGAATATGATATGCATCCATTTACTTTCGCAGAGTAAAGAGGAGAAGTACTTCATCCATAATCACTTGAGCTTTAGAGTCATGTATCATAAAGATCTTGAGACTGATTCTGCTCGAATTGTTGGGTTTGAGGTTACGCCAAACAGGTTCTATGATTTTCCATTTATCTTGATCTTCACTCATCTCCATACATTTCTTTTGATGTTGAGTGGATATGTGGACTCTCTGGTTTATGTGTTGAGTTATAATGAAGTGTTTAGTATCTTATTCACAGTGCTATATAATGTTCTACACTTTCATATAAAATCATTTTCAGCCTTCCCTAACTAGTTTGGGATAAATGCGTTGTTGAGTTGTGTTTGAAGCCTTGACAAGAGTCTGACGCAATATTTCTGAAAAATGTTGGACCCATACACTACGGACACATTAAATAAAAGTGATCCTTTTTTTGTTGTTGTATGTGCTCTTTTTCTGAGGAAATGACTATGCTATGAATTTAGAGTTAGATGCCCTGTCCTGCGCGTGGGGTGTGGGTTGGGGATCATCATTCATTTGAGAATGAAAATCTGCCATTGAACATAACATCAAATGCTATATCACTAAACTAATACCATCATTTCACCAGTCACTCAAGATTTCATATATCCAAACAGCATACCTAATATCATGTAGACATAAATAAAAAAGCCCCACTACTTCATTATTAATCTTGCTGTGCGAAAATATAATAGTTGACCTCAACAACTCCAAAAATAAAGTAAGCTCCACTATTTATTCTCACTTTTGTTATGAATCTTATGACGCAACTTGAGTTTTGTTTCTTTTTAGAATTATAATTTCTTGAAATGCTGAATAATGCTATCTAAAGCTTTTCGATGCATTCTCGACCTGAAAATTTTAATATCTAAAACATGGACATGTAATAAGACGTGGCTGAGTTATTTCAGAAGTGTCCCTGTTTCTTAGTAATTTTTTTACTTAACACAATCAGTGTCATTTGGACATTCCTTGAATTCTTCCTTTTTTATAATTTATTTATTTTATTTACGATGACTTGCAGTATGCTAAACATGGTTGGCTTCAATGTTGTACCTTGTTTATGATTTAGTCTTACAACCAATGGTCTTTTCAAACTCGTCGTTCTTTGTTAGTCTAATTATGGCTTTAATTATTCCTGTCCTCTGATCATCTTTTGTGAACAGTATTAATCATGAGTACAAGGAGTGGGATGAGAAGAACCCTCAGCTGGCAACATGCAACCAGAACACCAAAAATATCATTCAAGGTAGCACTGTTCCACAGGAAGTTGAGAGAGATAAAGAAGTTGTTTTTACGTATGATGTTTCTTTCAAGGTATTCTTTTATGAAACCCTTGGTATTTTGTGTTCCTTTAAATAATTCTTTGATTGCTATTTCTGTAGTTAGTTACCTATTTTCTTTCTTACATTCTTTCCAGGAAAGTGACATCAAATGGGCATCACGTTGGGACACCTACCTCCTTATGAATGATGATCAGATTCACTGGTTTTCCATCATAAATTCTCTGATGATAGTCCTCTTCCTTTCTGGCATGGTGGCCATGATCATGATGAGAACTCTTTACAGAGATATTGCAAACTATAATCAACTGGAAACGCAAGATGAAGCTCAGGAAGAAACAGGATGGAAACTTGTTCATGGAGATGTTTTTAGGGCACCCATAAATTCTGGATTACTCTGTGTTTATGTTGGCACTGGTGTTCAGATCTTTGCAATGACCCTTGTCACAATGATATTTGCATTGTTGGGTTTCTTGTCACCTTCAAACCGAGGTGGGCTTATGACTGCCATGGTTCTGTTATGGGTCTTCATGGGCTTATTTGCTGGTTATTCCTCTGCCCGGTTGTACAAAATGTTCAAGGGAACTGAGTGGAAGAGAAATACCTTGAAAACTGCTTTTATGTTTCCTGGTATTTTGTTTGCCATCTTCTTTGTTCTTAATGCCTTAATCTGGGGGGAGAAATCATCTGGAGCTGTACCCTTTGGTACTATGTTTGCCCTTGTCTGCTTATGGTTTGGAATATCAGTACCTTTAGTGTTTGTGGGCAGTTACTTGGGTTTCAAAAAAACAGCCATTGAAGACCCAGTCAAGACGAACAAAATTCCAAGGCAGGTACCAGAGCAGGCATGGTATATGAAACCTATCTTCTCTGTACTTATTGGAGGCATTCTTCCATTTGGTGCTGTTTTCATTGAACTATTCTTCATCTTGACATCCATATGGCTGAACCAGTTCTATTACATATTTGGCTTCCTCTTCATAGTTTTTGTTATCTTAATAATTACATGTGCGGAGATTACGGTTGTGCTGTGCTACTTCCAGTTGTGTAGTGAAGATTACCATTGGTGGTGGAGGGCTTACCTTACTGCAGGTTCCTCTGCTTTATACCTTTTCCTCTACTCCATTTTCTACTTTTTTACAAAGTTGGAAATCACCAAGCTGGTTTCGGGAATCCTTTACTTTGGGTATATGTCAATTGCTTCGTATGCCTTCTTTGTTTTGACGGGGACAATAGGTTTCTATGCTTGTTTCTGGTTTGTTCAGAAGATTTACTCATCTGTGAAAATTGATTGATGTGACGATGAAGGTGAGGGGCTCGATAATCAGTACACAAGGCAGAATATAATAGCGACCAATGAAGTTGAAACTAAGCAAGGACTAGTTAAAGACGAATTACCACTATTGCAGGATTAGAGCTACAATATTAAAATTTCCCAGTTGGGAAGACCTTTTTTTTTTTTTTTTTTTCCTTTAGCTGTTTTTTAGCATAGGAAAGGCTACTATGTTTCTTCCCTTTACTTCTATAATTGTTGTTTACACCAGTACTGATGTTATAAACTTACTTGTTAGAAGTTTGTGGTAGCTTTGATAGATGTTTTAGTTGGCTTGGAAAAATGCTAACACTATCATACAAGTGCAATTATGGGTGAGAAGCAGCTAGAATTACCAGACATGATCAAGATTTAATTCTCCTTAAAAGGATTGTGCGTTGCGTTATGCATTCCACATTACCAATTTGTTCTTTTAAAAGATGTAGCAGGAGTGGTGGCAAATGAACATCATATTGTTAGTCTTCTATGTATTATTTATCAGCAAGTATACACGTGGATAATTCTTTTTGGGACAACTGGGATGTGCAGCTTAACCTCTTTACGAGTAAAGAGGAGCTGCAGAATATCAACTGGGATGTGCAGCTTAACCTCTTTACGAGTAAAGAGGAGCTGCAGAATATCAAAGATTCATATTCTTGTAGGTTATGGAAGTAAATGAACTACCTTGCCAAATCACAAGTGTTAGAACAGATTATGCAGGATTTTATATTCACTGTTCGATTGCAGTCTGAAGCTTGGGATGTGAGCAAGAGCATGAAGGAAGGCATCACAAATTAAAATTTGTCCAGAGCACGAGAAAAACTTGAAAAAGTAAGGTTAAAAGGTCAAATTAGTAACCAGCGGTCAAATTCATGAGCCAAAATCAACAAAATTTGCCTATTAAACTCTGATCCATGAATTCAACTGTTACTCGCAGCTTTTATCTAGCAAATCATGTATCCTAATGAGTACCAAGTATGAAGAATCCGGACCTCTAAGACGATAGTGCAGGTTGTCATTCATGTAATGAAACTAAGATTAGGGATAAGATACTGGGTTACGAAAAATGAGGAAAATGTAATCAAGGAGAAAATGTTTATTATCTTAAATAAAGTGAGACTCCAGAAGACTAAACTCTTAACTCTCACTTCATAAAACTTGGAGGTACCCTAATGGGGATTTTGTGGAGACAAGTAGATAAAAGGTCACATTAGAAGAAAGATAAGAGAGAAAGGAAATCAGCAACTTTAGAACTGATAACAGATGAAAGGAAAAAAAGGGTTTCAAGATTATAGTTCTACTTCAACTGAAAGAAGATTCTGGGTAAAATTCGATTTATTTATGTATAATTAATTACCTGAAGTTTATCCTCTTTCTTTTCTCCCCAATTCTGGTGTTTTTGTCCTCATAAATATGTGTGTTTATGCTTACTCTGTGCTTATGCTTACTATCATGAACAAGCCCTTACACAACTTGACAAAGCCTTTTCGAGTGGAGTAGTTCATAACTTGCTATAAAGTAGTATGTCATGAATGGCAGAATTAACAGATAGTTGAGCACAAAGAATAGAATATTGAGAGTGTTGAAATGCATTGAAATTTGAAAGCAATGAAATAACTGCTTGTAATGCAGTAAGTTTAAAATAAAAAATTCAAATCTGAAATCCAAAAGCTTAGTTGCTTGCTATCAGCACATGGAATCAATTCCTACCATCTCAATGTGCTTGTAAACCTCCCACCATGCCCTTTCCTTTTACATCCGCAGGGCAGAACATATGAGAGATGGCAGTACTTTATATACATTAATCTTTTCTCAGCAATAATCTTCAAAAGTCTATATTCGCTTTGGAGCACATGGTGTGTTGTATATCTGTACAACTTCACTACGGCAAAGCGAACGAAATGATCATGGTGATTTTGGGGGTGTACTAGCTATTTTCAGACAAAAAATGAATCTGAAAGTTTTAGTATAAGTGTAAAAAGGAATAAACTGGTAGTACCATCTTTGTCGCTTCAAATGTCTTTAAAAATCAGCTGCAAATTACCTCCACCGATAGTTTCTTCATAACATTCGGACATGGATCTCCTCCAAAAAGCTCAGGTGCTACAATTACTGAGCATGCATTTTGCCCACTGATTGGCCACCGTGATCAAGGATTGAAATAAATATGAGCCTATTAGGTTAATGCTGACCCCTTACTGAAATTCAACAACTTATAAGCAGCTTGAACTTGGTTTAAAAGTTGGAAAATGATATACATGTCCATAAATATTTTACGAAATTAAATTGCGACTAACTCTTTTCAATGATCCCTTCCCTGTCGCGGGAGATTTAATTAAGCGAGAAGTGTACGCAATAAGATAGAATAAATTAAAATATGACCATTCTTAATTCCTACTTATTCCATGTATGCACATACGTCGCAATTATAATTTGGCTGAAAACTTTCGCAATGTATAGCAAGACTTGATTCATTTCATGAAGCTACATTTATTAATGAGAGAATGAAGTTTGACACCTCATCCTTAACTAACCCAAAATATTTTCTAATCACCATCATCAAATAAAGACAACCATCCATCGATTTCATATCCTTAACAGTTGATGGGGAGAAAGAGGAAAGATGGGAGTTATCTTTGTAATTAAACTGTTATTCTGGGATGGGCTTAAAAATCCAGCCAATTCTACAGATTTTGATACACTATTTTTCTGGGTTCTCTATGTACAAAATAGACCCATCATATCAATCAATGGGTGCTTTCTGAAAATTGCCTATAAAATCCACCTTGCCTTGCCCACAATGAACAGCTCTTACGCCCATCTGATTGTTATTCCTATTGGCTGCCTAGTGGAACTGGAAAAAGCAGAAAAGCAACAGAGAATCAGTCCATAAAGTAATGATTTACTACAAAATGAACAACGAGAAAGCTTAAGAAAAATCCAATAAATGCATTCACAGCAATCATTCTCAATCAGCCTGTATTTTACTATCTTGAAGCAGCATTTACACAAAGGTGTCTATGTTATAGGTCATTGCAGCCTCTGGATTCATACAAACAACAAAGTCAAGTATTCAATGGAAAGCAACACAATTACTTAAGTTATATAACACCTCACTTCTAAAAAAGCATACAAGAAATACAGGAAATATGTATATATATGACAAGTAGATCTACGGGGAACTTCTCCAATTCAAATGTTTGGGTTATTGCAACTTCAGGAATTAATATTATCAGGCACCAAAAGCACTCACAAACCTTGTGCATTTTCAAAAGCCCACACAACAGACAATGGAGAGACACGTATGGAATATGGATAGCTTTGCTTGTGTGGTTAATGGACAAAATGTTTTGGTCGTATGTCTTCCCCTGCTTTAGAGTTTAGACTTAGAGAGAGAAATTTTGATAAATTATGTTCATTTCACGGACCAGTTCTAGTTATATTTCAAAAGTGTAAATAAAAACTTAATTTACATTTGAAGCGTGGCATTGAATATATATAAATATATATAGAAGCTTGAAAGGCCTCCAAAAATTTTGGCTGAAAGGGAATGTCATGTAGCTGTGAAGCAATAAGATCTAGTATCAAGTCTTCCCTGTGTGGCCTTTCAAATAGAGGTATAAGAAAAACAACATTCACATAAATATTGTTACGTCACAGCTTAATATCTATTTCCAGTACACGACAGAATGAATAAATGTTACAAATCGAAATTTAAATGAATAAGCATTACACATTGGAACTTGTCAACTTACTATTTGCTTTCTCCGAGATAAACTTGGTAGGACCATCAGCCGAGAACCCTAACTTTAGCATGATCTCTTCCAGACGTTTCGGGTTTGTTAAGTATAAATGGCCAACCTACATAAAAAATTAAGCACATCCTTCAATCAAAGGCACCAAATCCTTAACGTAACTATAATAACTTACGCAGATGTCAAATCTAAGTGAAAATTAGGCCATTTTTTAGTAAATTTATTAATATGTGGAAAACCAAATCACAGAAGGCAGTAAAACATTAAATTTAATTTAATCACAGAAGGCAGTAAAACATTAAATTTAATTTCTTGTCATTCAATCGTAAGCAATCTTTGTACTATGTACTTTGAATCTAAAACAGTTAGTTCTGCTTTCTTTCACATTAAGGACACAGTGATAAAATGATGTGATGCTGGTTTTATTGAAAATTACAAGGTTGAATCGTTCATATACTAAATAAGTTTCAAAACCATTAAACACAGCAACTTTTCATTACCATCCTTTCAGCACATGTATAAATTATCATATAAGAATTAAGATAATCCTAACTCGATCAACTGAGCTCCTTTTTATATTGAGGATCCAAAGAAAAATAGAAGGGAACTAACAAGTGTTTCAAGTGAAGATGCTCTATTGTAAACAGCTACACCAGCACGTTTCTTTGTTCGGGTTTTGGCTGAGCCAATATTTTTTCCCCAGCGAAGAACATCCCTGCAATAGTTGCTTATCAAATGCTATGTATAAAAGATTCAACTTTGCATTTGATAAAAAACACCAAACACTCATATAGAAAAGCTCCTTTTATACATGATTACACAGAAAGCACAGCTATTGAAGCACTACTAGTCTCTACACAGGTGCTTTTAGCCCATCCAACCGTAGTCCAAAGGTGGCATTATAAAAATTCTCTCTCTCTCTCTCTCGAGTTTTTTTTCCTCCTCCTTGGTAGGAAAATTTGAAGGGGAAAAGCATCTTCATGTGTTTAACACTCTTTCTCTAAAATAAAAAAAAATATATATAAGCCTGATTTATGTAGATTTCTTTTTCTTGATTGTTTGTGCTTGATGCATCTTTTTTGAGGTTAAACTAGTCTTTTCTTACCCATTTTTGAAATTATACCGGGAATACAATATAGATAGTTCTCTTCCTAATTAATGTGATAGATTAAGGATTTATGTGGCAATATATTAAAAGAAAATTCCTTTAGGTAACACCCTAGTCCCACATTGTATCATGTGGGATACTTGGATGTGTATACAAGAACTCAAGCTACTATCATTAATACCTTCAGTGATGACATTTTGGATGAGCCTGTGGTGAGTTAAGATGACCCAAGAATATATTATTGAGACATCACATTGGGCCTTATTATGCTATGATTTGATTTAGACCCGGGATTTGACCCGGGTTGTTACATGAAGGATTTACTACGAGGTACATATATGGAGCTAGTCTGTAATTTAGAGCAACTATTTCCTTTTTAACTTTTGGGTCCTGTTATTCTATTTTTTCCATCAATAATTAAATTGAAGATTTCTGTAAGTTTTCTTGTTCTTAAGAAATTTCATAGATCAAGTGACTGGTACAAATTAGGGATTTCGATTTGCAAAATGACCAGCTCACACAACATGAACTCAACACGAATTAGAGGGTTTGGGTTGATCCTTATCGCATCCGTGTCATAAATGTAACAATCTGCTTAACATGATTATAAAACAACCCGTTTATGATACATAACGTATCGTGTCGCAAATCAACCCATATAATTTTTAGGTTATCAGCAACCAACCCTCCCGCAGAGCAGACATTCGACTGATAACCAGAGCCTAAAGAAAGAAAATACTTATTTTTAGAGAACAGGTTTCCATATCACATCCTATAGGAATTTTCTTCCTCAGCGAATCACTAAGGAAGACAAGCATATTGTTCTTCATTTATATATTGATTTGATAAATAAATGTTCATTCATTAGCATTGATATTTTTACCAAATTTGTTTTTATAAATTTTTATAAGTTAAATTCTTAGCAATCCCCATAATTCTACCACTGAGACACCAACAACAAGTTTTCAATCATAACATAACCACTATGCTGCCAGAAATAACAAATAGGGGAAACAAAACTTTTCTAACAGTGAGATCTGATGACTCTGGATGTATTATCCTGAAATCAAGTAATCAAAAACTACTCTTAGGTCTTGAAGGTAAACTCAGGCTAATCATTGAAATGCTTTCTGGGAGCAAAAAGCATAAATTCTGTTCCACTTCCAGAAACCTGGTCTAATCCAAACCAGAAATGTCATTTGATTCTTGTTTTAATCATATAATATGTTGTTCTTAATTTTATTTTAACATTCAACTTAATTCTTTACAGAATCACTATCAAGAAAGAAACATAAGGAAACAATTACATATATACTAACCTCTCTTCTTTGGATAAGTAATTATCATTTATAAGCTTTTGGAGCATTGCATCCTGTAACACATCAGCGCAAACTTTTGATTCTTTTTTTTTACGATAAAAATTCAACAAACAAGATATATAACTATGCAAATAGTACACTAAAAAGTGAAATATTACTAGTTAACATAACTGCTACAAGGCTACACCAAGCAAATGAAACTTTACAACTCCCGTCAACAAAGTAATATAGTTTCATATATAGAAACCCATATCAGAGAAAGTCAAATCAATGTGTGTCATAACTCATAAGGTACAGACCAAAAAGTGTAACTGCACAAACAACATAATGCGAGAACCAAAAACAAAAGGGAAGATCTTGAGCTCCATAGATCTGTTACCATATTATTATGTACCCAGTTAGACAGTTACTTTAATGCATTAAGGTTTAAGAGGAACTGGTTACTAGATAGAGTACAAAATAGGTGATGCAGGACAAGTTCCGGAAGGGGTTAGAAAGGGGATAAAGTTAACGGGTAAAATCTATCCTCGGAAGTACTCCGTAGAAACATATGTAATGCCACAAAGCCTCAAATCAATATATTAAACTTTGAATTTTCAATCATGGGTTAAATCAGTTTACATAGAATATAAGGTAACCTGATTTAATAAGAAAATAAACTCCAATTATTATGTACTATTTATAAAAAAAATTTAAAAAAAAAGATATAAAATAAGAGAGATTCAAAATTATTTAGTAATGTCCTGTAATGAGTTGATAAAGTTGTTGAATAATCGTAATTGCAAGAAGAATTATTGCATTATGAAATCATGATGGAAAGTAAGCAAGCCATTTAGGTGGATGGCAGAAAAGAAAATTGTTCCCAAGTAACTATATAAAATCAAGCCACTATTTCTCCAAATAATACTAACAATGGCATAAAATCCATAAACACAAACGTGCAAGCAGGACAAATTCCAATTATTAGAATCTACTGCAGAACTATAAGCCTAAAAAGTATTTTGAGAATTGTCGTGACCTGTAAGCAAAGAAAAATGTTAGCTCTCTACAATAAAACTATCCCAAGGTCAGAAAATGATTTGATGATTGAAATCTTAAATGACGTAATTTCATAGATATTGAACGTATGGAAGAAGATCTGAAAATACAAAAAATCAAAAATTAGCAAAACATCCACATAATTTGAGAGAACAGTATGTCATACTTGAGCCTCACACCGCACAACAGCCATCACACGGTCATTGTATTCTTCGATATTCAGTGGAGGAAACAAAAAGTGCCTTCGAGCATATAGCTGCATATGTTTCAAAAAAAAAAGCCTGTATGAAGTTTAAGATGAAATATAAAATACTTCACAAACAAAGAACAGACAAACTTTGCATGGATAGTTATGGAGATACTCACTTATCTACTAAAAATTATGGGGATATTTGGTGTGACATTTTTGTATATTGATTCTCAATTATTGGAACGCAACAATTCCGAACAACTTTACAATTATATTCAGTAACCACAAGACAATGCTTTACCATGAGGTTTTAGCATTAAGCTTCTACAGGTCACTTTTTCTAAGAACATAAAATTACCCTTTTCTATCTGGTGTTTGTCCTTTACCTCCTTTTAACATAATGATGCAGTGGCAAAATATTTTCATCAAATTAATGGTGCCTTAAAACAATGTCTCCTTCGCAGTTGAGCAGTGCTCAGACCTCAGAGTGCATGTTCATAATAGGATATCATGTACCAAGTTCATAGCACTAAAAAACGATGTAATTTTTTATTTTTTAAAAAAAATATTAAATTAAAATCAAAACACAAACCTCATAAATGCAGTCGCCAATGAACGCCAGGGAGGCTGCATTGTAGATGGAACGAGGCTTCTCTACTTTGGGCGGGCTGGGTAACCATGTCTCGTAACCCATATAAGTGGTTTCCTCGGGTTTCACTGTTTACAAAACGAATTAAATTCGCAATTAAACTAAAAGAAACAGTGTGTGCTACATGTGTTTGATAAAATGTCTGAGTGGACGACCTTGGTTATAGCTTTGCTTGTTGCGACTGAGGAGGTCCGAAACGGATAAGCTGGTTGAGGTAGTTACGGTGACAGTTGGAGGGGAGATATAGTTTGGGGTTTTGGGGTTCTTGGGCGTGGTACGGTGTGGGGTGTAAGGGAGTCTTTGCTGGGTGTCCAATGACGCTCGAATATTCAAGAAAACCATAGGGGAAGAGATAGCAGCAACCGTCATGATTGAAACGAAACACATCAAACAGCTGTCAGCCTATTTATAAGGGAATCAATCCGACACCTATGAAGTGTCAATACGTTTACGGATATGATTCAATTTTATTGATATACATGTTTAAGGGTTGAAATATTATTAACAACGGGTCATAAAGACAGGTTCAGAAAATAACGCATGATGATAAAAATTACAGGCTCAGAACACGCGTTAAAAATTACAGGCTCAGAAGACAACTCGTGGTGATAAAAATTGAATAAGATAAATTACCCTTTCCTCGTTTAGATTCCTCTCCCTAGGTTAGCATAAACATTCAAAAAAAAAAGTGTCGATACCTAGTTTTACTTTGGAAAAATAATTTTAGTGGTGTAAAATGTTGTAAAGTTTACTATCATAATTTTATTATCGTAATACAAATATAAAATTAATTAATTTATTAATCTTAGAGGTGTGAATAAAATAAATATATATATTTTTAATGTTCACATATTTTAATAAATAAATTTCTTTTTCTTATATATATATATATATATATATATGTGTGTGTGTGTGTGTGTGTTTATAAATAGATGGTATATAGTAGGGATTATAAAGAATTTTATGTTATTGACTTTTCATCCGGTTTCTATCTTATTATTTTCACATAAAAAAATGGTACGCTCTCCGTTCTAAATTAATTGCTCAATTTTGACCTTTTAAAGTCAAATTGATCATTTTTAAAATTAATCTTTTTACTATTTTTGCTAAAATATATGTGAAGAGATTATAACTAAAAGAACAATATACAATTTATTACTAACCTCAATTTTTATAATTTTAGAAATATATTTATATATGCTTAATTATTAATTATAAAAATAGTCAATTTGACTTAAAAAAATTAAAATTGAGCAATTAATTTGGGACGGAGTGCTACCAAATAAGTGCAAGTTTTTTTTATTTCCCTTTTTTTCAATTAAAAAAGTCACAAACAAGATAATTAAATAATTTTTTCCCCTTTAAAAAAGTGATCACGGAATCTTCATCTTTCCTATGTCCTCTCCCATATCATCAGTTTCGAGGGTTACCTTTGCACGAGAGTGGTAAGACATAAAACCAAGATACCCTTTCCAACCAACAAGGGGAGATTTCAGTTGGACCATAGGAGCTAAATAAGTTATTGTTTCCGTAAGGAATATATTGCTTACTTGAAAGAAGAAGTCAATACGACCATGATTGGTAGGTACGCAATCCTCTTCTCCTTGCGTGCTTTATCGTAAGAGTGCCGAGGGTGTAATTCTTGTTGCTCTCTATGTGCAAGTTTTTTGTATTTCCTCTTTTTTTAATTTCAATTAAAAAAATACAAACAATATAATTGAACAAAAAAAATCCCTTTAAATGAAAGGATTTTTTTCGTGAATAATTCGATTTTATATTTTAAAAAATATCAATAAGTCTGATATTTGAAAAAATTACATTTCCAATAAAAATCACATTATACTTAACGCATGAACATTAACTTCAAGAAGTTAATTCAAATGATAACAAACCCATTGATAAATGTTTGGTAAACAAATGAATTTTCAATAATATTGTTATAACATACATAGTTTCATTGCAATACACACAAATTCTACACACAACAAAGCTGTAGAATGGGTTGTCTTGTCGAATAATGCTTTTGTGAATATGGACTCCATAATCAATATGCATAAAAGTTAATACTCAGCCATAAGTGAATTTAATACTCACAATTAATCACATTATTTTATATTTATCTTTTATATTCGTTATTGTTATTATTATAACTTTTTATTATTTTATATATCATGTTGAAACTAAAATTAAATTTGAACTTGATACCTGTATTTACAAAATGATGTCGGATAATATGATTGGGAACTCTCGAGACTTACTTTTCATATGATTATAAGACCGACATTGTCAAATGTCAACTAACACATAATTGACAAAAGAGGAAAGAAATTATACGAGCGAATAAAAATGTTGTTATCAACACTAATTTATTACTCCCTCCGTCACTTGTTATGCATGTACATTAAGAAAATACAATTAATATTTTATTTAATTGATTAAATTGAACATAAAATTTTAATATTAACCTTATAAAATTCATTAAAAATATGACAAAAAAAACAAATTAGCCTTTAATCATAAATGATAATATGAAAAATTAAACATTTAATACTTTCTTAAAATCTACAAACAACAAATAAAAAATAAAAATATTTTTCTAAAAAGACAAATACAAAGTGACAGAGGGAGTAGTATTTTGGGTCAAACTATTTTATGATTCATTGCGAAAAATATGTGGTCAAATGTATGCATTTGAGGCATATCGTCTTAATTTAGACATCAATAACTAAATATAGTGAAGCATTTAAGAAAACTTATGTTGAGTTGACACAATAATTTTATAATTTTATCAAGTTATTTTGGTTAATCACGAGTCAAATATGGAGTTCATCATATTTAAGACTCTTCATTTTTTTTGATACAATATATAAACAATTCGTATTCCGTAAAAAATATTTCAATGATTGGAATATATACACTTACATGCATGTATAAACAGTATATAATAATTTGATCTACATACACACATGTATATACTTTACAAATATTCATAAAACAATTTAAAAATATACATAATAATTTATCTATACTATATAATAAAATATGTCATTTTAAAATTAGCCTTGCGCGATTTAGTATAGAGTAAGAATATCATGTATGGAATAAAAATATCATAGATTGTCATAAAAAGTAAGTTTAGTAATGTTGTTATCAAAATTAGCAATGTACGAGCTTAAGATGTAAATACTCTATTTAGTTACTTAAGATTTATGGTTCCACTTATCAAATCTTCGGTTCAGAATTTGTTAAATTGGTTCGGTGACATCCAGCGACGGATTCAGGATTTGACATCGGTGTAAGTAAAATTATTTTCTACATAAAAAATAAAAAGAAATTTACTCGCACTGGCTTACTGGGTTTTAAAATGAACAAAAAAAAGGACAAAAATTAGACAAAAAATTTAAGTTTTTAGTGAGTTTTTTTTAAACAAAATAAAAATAAAATTATTGAACAGTAAAGAAAATAAATAGACTATAAACTTAGTTTTTTTTTGTTGTCAAAGTATTCTGTCCAAAAATAAACGAATTTGAACGAAAAATTAAATAACATAAGAATTTTTTGTATAATATCTACTGTATACTTTACATTGTAAGCACAACAAACTTAATATAAGCGTTTATGTAAGACCCCGAATTTATGAAATAAAAATTTACTATTTTCTTTATGATTATTTTTCTAAATAGTGAAGTGCTTAATTGTTATAAATGATAGTTAAGGTGTTATATGCAAATTATCTGATAAATAGTATGTCGGGAAATATTCCTTTTGTCGGGAAATATTCTTTTTGTCGGGGAATATTATATTCGGTACCGTACGACGGCGCCGAAATGGCAATATTGTCAATGATAGTGGGCCCCACAACGGGTTAACTGTCGGATATAGAAAGTGATAGAAATTGGCGGCAAAACTTTAACCGATAACTGTTAAAATACCCGGTGATAAAAAGAACAGTAAAACGCGTAATTCCACAGTAGCACACGGTATTCCACAGTAGCTCACGATGTTGCACAGTGTTTTATATTATTGATTCAATAATTGATAAAGTAGCAATTGCATAGTTATCTTGATTCAATAATTGTTAATTAGCATCTGCATAATATATTTTACTATTTATCACGACACTGTAACTTATATCATTTGATAGGATATTTTAGCATTATCGACAATGTCTAGAAATTCTGTCAAGGAAAGGGGTTATTTAATTGCGCGCCATTTTTTATGGAAGGCCCCCTCTTTCCTGGGAATAATCTGGTTGTCAGTATTGCGAGTATATGTTATCTGTGATATTAATGCATTTAACACAATAATACAGAAAAAGGGATTTATTTTGATAATGGAGCTATTTTTTTAATGGTTTTATCTTTTGATAATGGAAGAAAAAAATGGATGGATGATATTAATGGAAGAAAAAATGGATGGATGATATTAATGGAAGAAAAAATGGATGGATGATATTAATGGAAGAAAAAATGGATGGATGATATTAAAAGAATATGGGGAAAAGACCAAAATGCCCTCACCTTGATTTTCCTATAAATAGGGAGAGTTTGCTTAAGAAATTTTTACACCTTCATTGCTTATACTTCCTCTCTCTCTAAATTTCTGAAGTTCTCTTAGTGTGCTAAGCTATTGTGAGTATTTGTGAGAATACTAGTATTATCCGAAGTTAGTAAACTTCATAGAAAGTAACATCCAGTTAACGAAGGTAGGGAATATCATTTCTTTCATACTCATATATAATATCATTTGCTTTCATATTCGTAAGTGATATTATACTCATAAAGGTTGTTATTCTTTCTATATTAATTTGTGGGGATAACCTGTCCGTGCGGTATGACGCATGTCTGGTGAATATCCTTTTGTATTCATTTCTTATTATTCTGTGGGAATAACCTGTATGTACGAGTGTCGTACCTGGTGAATACCCTTCTGTATTCATTCCTTATTACTCTGTGGGAATAACCTGTATGTACGAGTGTCGTACCTGGTGAATAACCCTTTGTATTCATTATTTATTAATTTGTTGTGGAAATAATCTGTCTACGCGAATTATCGCATGACGGGTGAAAATCCATTTGCAGTTTCATATATTCTGTTATACTCGTATCACGTATCATTTCTTTTGTACTCTTTAAGGGATATCTTTTTCTTTCACATTCCTCCATTTATGATAAGAAATCCTTGTTTGTTTCCAAAACCTTATTTTTAAATGGAGAAAATCCCTGAAAATTGGTAGAATATCCTTAATAGTTTGTGCTTCATCTAATATCTTTTCACTTGAATCTTTCTATTTCATTTTATACGTTATAGTTGAAGCATGAAATAATTTCTTGAATATCATTCTTGAATTTGACTCCACAATTTGGTTATCATGTTGACAATTTGGTCAATCTTTGATACTGATTAAATTATAAGTTTTTCTTATCCTTAATCTCACTGTATCATTGTCATCATCCTCATCCTCATACTTAAATTGTGGTGATAGTTCTCTTTGGCCCGTAGTGCAAAGATGAACTGGCGTGACATGATTTTGACCAAACTGTGTATTGGTATTATCATGACTTTTGGTGTTACAAACAAAGGCGTATGGTGAAAGTTCTCTTTGGCCCGTAGTGCAAAGATGAACTGGCGTTTGGCATGATCATGACCGGTGATGTTATAAATAAATATCTTTGGCACGTAGTGCAAAGAGAGGCTGTTGAATATAAACTGTTGATTTGGATGTTTATAAACAGGAATTGTTGATTGGTGTTACAGGGATAAAATATTGGTGGTGATCCTTTAATTTATAGAAGATGGTAGATATTATAATCTACTTGACTCTTCTAATGGATTGTTGGTTCCGCTGCAATTGTTGTTGTTGAACAATTAAAATATCTTTAAATCTCTGATTTAATTCTGTTGAAGACTAAAGATAAATTTTATTCTTCATTATCTTAGTCATGATATTTCTTACTGGGCTATTTGAGCTCACCCTTTTCAGTTTTGTTCCATTGTTCTTCTCAGGAAAGGAAAATGTAGCGGGGACTAGCCGGGGAGTGGAGTGATGGTCCGAGTTAGTGGTTGTCATTATCAAGTTATGGCATAGTTTAATAATGATTGTACTAGAGACTTAAAACATGTGTTGTCGTCTTTTTACGGCATTGTAATAATTTGGGTTTGGATACTGTGGTACCATACGGTACGATATTTGTATGGAAAGTCACAGTATGTGTGTGGTCGTATTTTGCACGACAAATATTAGTTGTAAATGGAAAAATTCGTATTTGTATTTGTATTTTTGTAGAATGTTATTGGCGACTCAAAATGGGCTGTGTGGACCTATTTTGGGGGCGTCACAGTTTATTTTAAATGTAAAATTTAAATTTCTTTTTATTTTCCATTATAAACTCAGTAACAACACGAGGAAAGTTTAAAAATTTTCTAATTTTTTCTGTTTGAATTTAAATTTTCTATTATTTTTTTTAAATCTCGCTATATATTAAGAAAATTTTATGATGAATTATAATTACAATTTATTTAATTATTTGTTGCAACTTATGAGTAGTAGCAACGGTGAGCATTACAAGACATTATACATGATACGAATACGAGACATTATACATGCTACGATTCTCTTTTTATTAATTACTCAAGTTGTACTCTTGTTTATGGATAATGCATTGTAAGTAGTAGTTACTCTATTTTTTCCCTCGTTCACTCTGCTGCTTTCCTTCCTTTTTTGTCTTCACTTCTTGATTCTCTTTACAATACTACAAAATGCAGAGAAATGATTTATGAGGTTTTCTTTGATCTATGGAATTAATTAGACTATTCATCTACCTTTTAAAAAATTTTAAAAACTATGCCGGTGCTTTACGCAAACAGCTAGTAAATTAAAATAAGATAATAATACTAACGACATTATTTTTCGAGATTTCATATCTTAAAATAAATGCATAATATCTACCGTATTAATTATTAAAAACATTTTTTTATTAATATATGTCATTAAACAACTTTTCATCTAAACATCCCATTAAACAACTTTTCATCTAAACATCCCATCCGATTATGTAATTATTACTGAAAATAATATTTTAACGCTTACAATTACGATCGATAACATTATTATTAATTTTATCAATAAATAAATTAAAAAATAATCAATTAAAGAATAATAAATTAATAAATTTTTGAGTATTAAACTATTTAATAAATTATGTGTTAGCCTTGAAATAATTATATTTCTTTAGATAACTTATTTTATTTTAAATCTCTGGATTTTACAAATATACCATAAGTAATATACTTAAAATGAAAAAATAAATAAAAATCATGCGATTGCCTACACTGACTGCACATAGATCCGCCCCTGGTGACATCCTCATCCACATTGGAGTTTATTGGCAGCCAAACGAATCACCAAATAGCGTCAATAGCAAATCACAAAACACGAGCGAACAAGGGCGGTGAGAGTACACACTCGGTCAGAAGTCGTCCCAATTTTGTTGCTCTATCCCGCAGAAGAGTGAGCGACCTCCAATTTACAGTATTTAATCTGCTACTGTAATATACAACACAAGATGAGCCGATATGACAGCCGTTCCGGCGACCCTGGTTCGTATCGTGACCGCAGAAGGTAACCCTAACTCAATTATGTTCATGTATATAGCTGCACAGTGCATGTATTTAGGGTTTAAGCAGGACCATAATGATAATTGAAACGAAACTATGCCTGACTTTTCTCGATTATTTCCTCCTTAATTGTGAATTTGTGGTTTATTCTGTATTCTGTTAGTCAATTTATTTTAGGTTTGTGTTTTGTGTGGGGTTTAAGTTATGTAGAGAGACTCATGAACACAACGATAAATGGAAATCAAACTCTGGCTTTACTTTCAGCAATTGTGATTTTTGTTGTGCTATATTTTTATACAGAATGTCAATCTTATACAAGGGTTGTTTTTGCTTAGGGTTTAAGGCTTGTATCAAGACAACTATGATACATTGAAATCAATGTTATTTATTTATAATTTTTTTCCCACTTAGGTTAAATTTATATTCATTAACTGTTAATTGATGGTTTAAATGTTTACACTATGTTTATTCTACCCAAGTTCGTATTTTGTTTTAGCTTTTAAGTTATGTGACATGGCACTTATAATAATAGGAATAATGGTTAAATTACACTCGGACCCCCCTCAATATTAATTTCGACTACATCAACTTTCTAGCTTTGGCAAGAGAGGTTCGAGTTATTATGGAAAAATAAAATATTGTTTTTTCTTTATTATCAAAACTGAGGTTCCAAGTGTAATTTAACCTTAGAAAATGTTATCTAGCATGACAACGGTGTCTAATAAAATACTTATTTTGCTCAAATTTGTAGTATATAATTGGGAATTTCTGTTCTATAGTTTTATGCTGTTGTTGATTGTATGCAAGCTTATGTTTTGAGGGCTTTAGCTCAATTGATTACCATAATAACAAATGTAGTCAGTTGTCCCATTACCTCGAGTTTGCCATCATTTAACATGAATTTGTGGTTTTCCCAGTGATTCGGGGTTAGGTGGGGGTTCAGGTTACGGTGGACCTCACTCATCATCCAACAAGAGGGTTGATTATGATGGTGCAGAGTCTCCACGCAAGTTGGATTTGGAGGGATTGACTCCGTTTGAGAAAAACTTCTATGTGGAGTCTTCAGCAGTTTCTGCCATGTCGGAGAGTGATGTTGAGGAATATAGGCGACGGCGAGAAATCACTGTTGAAGGTCGGGATGTGCCAAAGCCTGTTAAGACTTTCCTAGATGTACGCTTTCCAGGTATTTTGAGTAGAATGATTTGTTTAGTTGCAGTGTGAATATGTTGAATTTGAGGACATTGTTTATGAACTCCACCTGCCCACTCTTCTTTTTTTTTCCCTCTCTCTTTCTGTTAGGTGCTACACCGTTTATGCTTTATCAAGATATGATGTTGCCATGGATAGTAATAATATAGAATTGGTAAATCAAATGTTGATTTTGCTGGTTTATCGGGCTCATTTGAACCTTGTACCAAATCGCCTACAATTGAGGATCATTTAAGACTAATTTACACATTCAAGCCCACTTTGCGAACATTTATTTTTTAAGATTTTTTTAGAGGAGAGAGATTTGGCACACCACCATCTGTACTAGATAAAAGTAAAATCACCATAAGGGTACTTCAAGCAAATATATACTGCCTTTAAACGAGAGAGCCCCACTTTATGCAAAATAGCAAATGTATTACTTGAATCAGTTGTTTTAAAATTTTAAGAGAAGATTATTTTCCTAGGATTGGATGTTATTTATGTTTTAATTCAGGCTGTGTTAGAGTTCTTGCCCTATGCGATTTTTGAGTCCCCATTGATGGTTAAGATGGCTATTTTATCACTTGGATGACTTAATTAACAGAAATATGAAAAGATGCTTAATGCGGTGTATCATCTTTTTCCCCTCTTCTTCATCTCACCTTGTTTCCTGTGTGTGGGGCCACATGTTTCATCATATCCATTCTCTCTTTCTGTCTCATGCTATTCTCTCCTTTCAGTATTCTCTCATATGCTTTGTGTCAATTTTTTTGTTGGGGAGGGGGATTACCCTTTCGCATAATAAGTAAATATTAGATGAAGAACTGAAAAAAGTGTTTTTTTTTATTTTTTAATTAAAAAGAAAAATAATAGAAGGTTTTTGGCAAACCTATTTCTTTTGGTTATAAGTTGTCTTTAACAAATCATGGTGTTCTGTGGTTTGTAGAAACCAGAGACTGGGTAATGTAGCTGTCTATAATTGTTGCATGTCAAGGTGTCCCACCCTATCTGCATTGCTCATCAGAATATTGGAAATTACTAATTTACTACTAACTGGGGAAATTGTTAATTGTACGATGCAATTTATATAGATCTATCATGTCCAAATAATAAAATACTTCAATAACTACACCTATGTGTAGAACTAAACTGTGTCTGAAATATCAAATGAGATGTAAAAGCGGTTAAATATATATTGATAGATGTGATTTTTAGATTAGATTCCTGTCCTGAAAGTTTAGACTATAATGATCATAATGTTTTGTTTGACATTAAGTAATTCATTGTTATCATCTGACTGCAGATTATGTAATGCAAGAGATTGAAAAGGCCGGCTTTTGTGAACCTACAGCAATTCAAGCTCAAGGATGGCCAATGGCTTTAAAGGGGCGTGATCTCATTGGTATCGCTGAAACAGGATCTGGAAAGACACTTGCATACCTACTACCTGCAATTGTCCATGTTAATGCTCAGCCATTTTTAGGTACACTAGTTTAATTATGTATTATCTGTATGTTATTGTTTTCCCCCTTATTTCCTTTTATTTCATTTCCTTTTATGGCCATTGAGAGGGGATAATCCCTGACATATCCATTTTATATAATCAGCTCCGGGAGATGGTCCAATTGTTTTGGTTTTAGCTCCAACTCGTGAACTTGCTGTTCAGATACAACAAGAAGCTACTAAATTTGGTGCATCATCAAAGATTAAAAATACCTGCATATATGGTGGGGTTCCAAAAGGACCTCAAGTTCGTGATCTTCAGAAAGGTAGGTGGTGATAAGCTCAAGATGACTTTACTACTGTATCGTGATGTTCATGAAACGGGTATATCCTAATGCTTCCTCTTCTAAATCTTATTATCGATGCCATGATGAGTCATCATCATGGCAATCAACACAACAATGCCATCACCAATGTCATTTTTTCTGCCTTAGGTGTTGAAATTGTTATTGCTACACCAGGAAGGTTAATTGATATGTTGGAAACTCATCATACAAACTTGCGAAGGGTCACATACCTTGTGTTGGATGAGGCTGATCGGATGCTGGATATGGGATTTGAACCTCAGATTCGAAAAATTGTTTCGCAGGTTTGTTTCTTTATGTAGACATTCAAAATGTCTTATATATTACTTTTGCACTGCAATCCAATTACATATTGGAATCAGTGTTTGTGTGTGCGCGTGTATATATTAGTGAGCCAAATTATAGGAAATGATGTCAAATAAAAAGCATAAGGTCATTCGCGTATGTTTTCAGTATTTTTTAGAGAAAGTGCTAGTTAGATTGCATAACTATTGTTTCTTATGATCACATCCAATTATTAAATATTTTCCTTAGTACAATATAAATACATTGCCGTTGATTTTTAGAGGAAAGATGAATCTATAGGAGTGCTTCATTTATTTATTTTTTATTTTTTTCAAGGACTGAGCAGGACTGGAATTTGTATTTGTACAGTTTTCTTTTAAAGGACAAATTACTTCAGCTTTTAGAAAAATACTCTTTAATGACAATATTTAATATCTCAATGGGGAGAGGAAATTGAATTGGAGTGTCAACAGAGACAACCTTCTTGCTACTACCTTTTGAAGCGGTTATTGTAAGATGCCTTGGTTTTAATAGATGTATGGTTAATGACTAAATGTTGTGAATCAATAATTAAATAGGTATAGTTAGATTCAGAATTTTATGAGTTATTTAGTAAGGCTTAACACAACATTGAATATTCTAGGATGATTTCTGGATACTAAACTACTCTATGAATTTGATGATATTTGCTTGGCGGAAAATTCAGTGGCATTTTCACTTCGACCTGGTTCTGAACAGTGTTATAAATATATTTTTTAGTTTTGGATGATGATAGTCATCCCCCCTCCTCTCTTCGAGTTGTTCAGGTATTGACAAGATGTGAAATTGTCTCCTACCTGTCCAGAATGGCACACACAATTTGGTGCTTAGTTCATCTTGAGTTCATCCATTAGTCAGTGGATCTTGGAGCTTTTTTTTGATCCACGTAAAAACAAGCTGAGCTTGAACATCTCAAATCTTGGCATGAATAAGCTCAAGAACATTCTGACCATTTACATACTATATATATTATAATTCTTGTATTTTATTTCGATATTTAGGCAATTTTTTGGTTTCCATTACTATTCAAAATGATAAATAGTAGCTATACATTCGTGTGTGTGTACATATACATATACATATACATATACATATATAACTACAAGTAATGTCCTTGAAATGGATTTTGTTATTTCACTTGACTTTTGGTCAAGTTGATGTTAAGCTATTTTCATTTGTTCTTAGATTTCCAATGGTACAACTCAATTTTACTCAATTTCATTTGACTTTAATTACATTAGCTTTAACTATGTCTAATTTTGTCATTAAATTTAACTTTAAAAATAATTTTATAAAACACCACATTTCTATAATTTTTTTTGTTTTATAAATAATTTTATGAATTTTACAGAACGGAGCTCGTGAACATCTTAAGTTATGCTCATTTGCTTCTTGGTTCAGTTCACTTGTAGGTTGTAGCCCTACTTCTTTATAATCTCTCTCTCTCTCACACACACACACACACACACCCCACTCACGACAACAACCACCCAAGAAGAGAAATGTAGGGGATAAAGGCTCTTTACTTGAAGCGAATTCACTATATACTCCCTCCGTCCCAAATTAATTGCTCAGTTTTGACTTTTTTAAGTCAAATTGACTATTTTTAGAATTAATAATTAAGCATATATAAATATATTTCTAAAATTATAAAAATTGGGGTTAGTAATAAATTGTATATACTTTCTTTTGGTTATAATCTCTTCACTTATATTTTAGCAAAAATAGTAAAAAGATTAGTTTTAAAAATGGTCAATTTAACTTTAAAAAGTCAAAACTGAGCAATTAATTTGGGACGGAGGGAGTAGTAATTTAGTATTTGCATTCTAGATCTGTTATTCATAAAAAAATTTAGATGTGAAAATGAAACAATTTCTCTGCTATTGTTATATATGGTGGGTACTTTTATATGATTCAAGTACACTGTGATATTTAGTTTTCATGAGAAAATGGTTTCAATTGCCTCAATGATGGTATCTTACTTCTCTCTCTATTTGGGTTATGTGATTTCTGCTTATTTTATCTATTGTTCCATTTTGGACTATGGCTTTTGGTCTGTAGATTCGCCCTGATCGTCAAACTCTGTACTGGAGTGCTACGTGGCCCAAGGAGGTTGAACAACTGGCAAGGAAATTCCTTTACAATCCGTACAAAGTAAGGATCTTCCTTGGCCATATTATTAGTTGACTGTTTCAGACAGCTTTTCATCAGCAGTGATTTTTTTCCCTTCCCAATTTTTGGTGGCTCATATAAATCTCAAAAACATGTTATTCACTTCATTCATTATTTAGTCCATTAGTGTTCTTTTTTTCCTAGATTTAAAGTTTTAAAAAAAAACTTGTATTCTCAAGTCTCTGCTTTTGTTTTATTTGAACAATATTCATTTTGATGCTGAAAACGAAACATTCTAATCTGTGTTGTCGCATACTTATGGCGAAATGGTATTTGGTTCCAACTTAAAGTTGTGCGTGTGTTGGTTTACCATTTCTCTTCTTGGAATTTGAACAGGTGATTATTGGGTCACCAGATTTGAAAGCTAACCATGCAATTCGTCAGCATGTGGACATCGTTAGTGAGAATCAGAAATACAATAAGTAGGTTGATCTTTATTGTTGTTGTTTTTGTTAGTCATGGATATTACATTACCTTTTGATCTAACCGTATCATCCACCATTTCTGGCCCTTGTAACCCAATGTTCTAATAAATTCAGATTGGTGAAGCTGCTGGAGGATATAATGGATGGTAGCCGGATTTTGATATTCATGGACACCAAGAAAGGGTGCGATCAAATTACTCGGCAGCTTCGAATGGATGGTTGGCCAGCTCTCTCTATTCACGGAGATAAGAGTCAAGCAGAAAGGGACTGGGTCCTCTCGGAGTTTAAAGCTGGCAAGAGCCCTATAATGACTGCCACAGATGTTGCAGCTCGTGGTTTAGGTATGTCTAATAAGGTTGTCTTGCATTACCTGGTTACAAGTATAATCTGTATGATTATTTTAAATGTTGAACAGGTTTTGCTTTTTCATTCAATGCATCTGCATCTACATGTTAGTAAGGTTTTATAGGATTGTCTTGCATTACCTGGTCACAAGTGTAAACTTTATGATAGTTGTGTCGTTGTCATCGCTATCATCTGATCTCCCGTGTGTCTGTGTGTTGGTGGGAGAGAGAGAGAGAGGCAGGTATGGAGTAGATTTTAAATCACTTAGTGTTGAGCAATGCAAGCAACCTCAGAGACTTAGTTAATTAGAGTGGTTGTATGATCTCTAAATGTTTGTTTATTTCCCTTGTGAAAGAACTTCTAAAAATTCTCAGCATTTGTTGCCACTATGCTAGCTAAAGTTTTAGTTCGATTTCCGTCATATCCCACCTTTTTGGGAGGGAGAGAATTTTGTATTTTTATATTCACTTAATATTTACAGAAAACTTGTAGACTACATTTATTAGAGCCATTAATTAATTTCTAATTATTTATCATCTTCTCTTGAGTGAGAGATCTTTTGGAAAGGATTGCTCATCTGTTTGTTGCATCTATATTTCACTTTTTCAGGTTACGTCACCATTTTTATTGCTTGTAACTTTTTAGTATTCACTCTGATGTTGCCTCTTATCTGCCTTAATATGTTTTATGTAACTATCATTTATTCCATGATATATTCCTGATCGACGCATTCATATTTCTATATAAATTCCTGTTGACCACTTATATCATTCTTTTATGTAAAATCCAGCTCAACCAAGTCTTTTCTGGTGTCAACTAATTCTCTGTCTCAGCATTTTTGTTGCAAGTTCTTCTCAGCATAACTTATCAAATTCCAAAATATAAGATCAATATTAAAAATTAAGTGAGTTCGTATCAATTTTGAATTTAAAGAAGTTTCAATTTGACTTTTAAAAGTCAACATTGATCTTATATTTTGGAACGGAAATATAAGACTGTCAGTTGGGGTACGGAAGTGGCTCTCTAAAGTCTTTGATGGTTGTCCCTGTTAGCCTCAAACCCATCTTTAGGTTCAGGTCACCGCTTAAATTGTATAGCAGATGAAGCAAATAGATAGATCACCCAGATTTCAGTGTTGATAATGATAAACCTCTTAGCTTAATCGTTGGGCTTTCTGTCTATGCTGAACAAATCCCCACGTGGTGGTGCTTTTACCATGTTTGGAGCATCTCCAAGAGTTGAATTTGTTGTATTCTGGGTTTCAGGATATTTTCTATTTGGAAGCTTCGATTTTTTAGGTTTTGATTATCTTCTGACATTTTATGTGGGGGGCCATCGAAGTAACTCCATCTCCAACGGTCCAAAGATGAAAATCTTTGTAATATTCGGAACCATTCATGACCATCACAACAAAAATAATTAAAACATTTATGGCCCCTACGTAAATAAGGAGCTGTGCTGCAGCTACAAAATGGGGGTTCGATAGAATATAGAATAAAGATGTATCAGTAGCTTATTTTTGGTGTAAAATTTGGGGAATCTGTCAAGCCTTATGGTATCCGTAGAAATAACCGTGTCGGCGTGTCTAGAGCTGCATATAAGATTACATATTTACGGGTGTGTTTCGCTGATCCTTTGTAATATTTATTATGTGCGCATTGCAGATGTGAAGGACGTTAAATATGTGATCAACTATGATTTTCCTGGATCTCTTGAGGATTACGTTCATCGCATTGGTCGTACAGGAAGAGCTGGGGCCAAAGGAACAGCATATACTTTCTTTACAGCTGCGAATGCCAGATTCGCTAAAGAACTTATTACCATCCTTGAGGAGGCTGGGCAGAAGGTCAGCACTGAGCTGGCAGCAATGGGTCGTGGTGCACCTCCTCCCCCATCAGGTTGGCTGACTGCACTTTTTTCCTAAACTTTACGGGAGCCACACATGAAATTAGAGTTCCAAATAAACGCAAGACCTTTTCCAAGTTGGCTATGTTTTGCCTCTCGGCCCCCCATTTAAGCAGGATTGCACATTCTAAAGTCATCTGACACTTTAACTCCAAACTAATACATGCTGTCTTAGCTTTCTTTTATAAGTTGTGCAAGAGTTGGCCACAAGTAGATGTTTTGGGTTAATTGCAATTTAAACCTCTGAAGTTTGCACAGTGTCTGCCACTTAAACGCCTAAAGTTTCAATTTGGGAACTTGACAAACTGGGTATATTAAAGCCAATTGGCAAATACTGTTAAAAAAATTAGATGGAAACACCGTGTGTTATTGTGCATAAGCAGGCTTGCCTCCACATGCTGCTTCACTTCTATTTGCCCTTGTAATTTTATTTTTTTCGTTCTGTTTGTCATTAAACAGGTCATGGGGGTTTCCGAGATCGAGGTCGGGGTTATGGTGGTGGTCGCCCTTGGAGCAAATGAAATTGACTTGCGAATTAGACATCCAATGTTATGGGTGGTCACCCTAGGAGCACAGATGGGTTGATGTATGGATTGGGTAGGGGAGGAAGGTTTGATGGGGAATCATCCCCATTGTTTTGAAGGCTTGTGTTACGGGTTGCTACTGGGGTGTGGTGCTGAGATTAATTTATTCTTGTAACTTTATTGTTCTGTTTACTATCTGTAATGAGTAGCGTGGGTGAATTCTATATGTTAAATTATTTCCTTTTTAATTTATTATTGTTAACCAGGAGATCTTTAGGATTGATTTATTTATCTAAGATGAAGGAACATCTGTAGTGGAATATGAAGTTATTCTGGAAGACTCAGCAAGGCTGAATTTGCACTAATTTTTATATTTGAGGAGGCCTGCTTATTACAGTAATTTTATCCGCGCCATGGAAATTATTTAAACTTCAATTTGTGCAATTTTTTTTTTTGATAAAACATAGAAAACTTTATTACCAAATATAAACAGGTTCATCAGTTGAAGGAGGTTTTCAATCAAACCACTGTTGGGACAGTAATTCTAGGTTTAACTGCATAACAAGCAAGTCTTCGAGCTTTCTTTAAGTATTTCTTGTTTTTATATATAACAGAAAGTTGATGGCAGTCCAGACTTATGTTATAAATATTATACAATATAGGAACATATTTTGGGCTAATATCCATCGCACTTACTAACTGCACGATCAAATAAGTAGCATTAGTACTAATATTTATATGCATAATATGCGTAGTTTTAATCCATTGTAAAGATAAAACCAATGGTAAAGCATGAAATATAGGAGCCTCATACGAAATAGTCAAAAAACAAGCAGAAGCAATAAGATTATGATTCATGTCCCAGATAGCACACACACCAAACCTTAGATTCCTTTTACATCCTTCTTTAAGATTATGATTCATGCAAAATGTACACTCATTTTTCTTATATTTCCAAGTTAGCACCTCTGTTGTATGGTACTCTTAAATCATAACCAGTGATGTATGAGATGATCCCCTCATGCAAGAAGAAGGTGAGGTAATTCAATACTCCCTCCGTCCCAAATTAATTGCTCAGTTTTGACCTTTTTAAGTCAAATTGACTATTTTTAGAATTAATAATTAAGCATATATAAATATATTTCTAAAATTATAAAAATTGGGGTTAGTAATAAATTGTATATACTTTTTTTTGGTTATAATCTCTTCACCTATTTTAGCAAAAATAGTAAAAAGATTGATTTTAAAAATGGTCAATTTGACTTTAAAAAGTCAAAACTGAGCAATTAATTTGGGACGAAGGGAGTATTTATCTTTGTCAGTAACTAGAGGCCATTATAATCTCCATTCTCGGTAACAAAAAAAAAACAAGCATCCTACTCATTAAATAGGAGAGCTGCACGCAATATTCCGGTGTCAAAATATTCGGTATAAAATAAAAATAGAGGATTTATAAATAAACTTACTAACTTGTTAACGAAAATATTTGGTATAAAATAAAAATGGAGGATATATAAACTAACTAACTCGTTAATTTCCTGCTATTACGTAGTACACCAACAAACCTAAGAAAGAAAGAAAGAAAGAAAGGCAAGCAGCGAGAGAGCCCGAGAAGGGACGGTTGGTTGGAAGAGTAGAGAATGAGCGTAGAAGGTCCAACGCTATACACCAACAAACCTAAGAAAGGTACTCGCCTTCATCATCAGCCATAAGGAATCTTTTTCTGCCTTGACTTTTATATGTAAATAATAATTGTGGTGGTTCTGCTCTGCCATTTTCTTACTAGTAATTGTTTTTATTTTATTTGTTTAAATTTAAATGCAATTTTATGATGTGTAACAACAGCACAGTTGAAACAATCTAAACAACAACCAGAAGCAGCTTCTTCGTCGATGGGTGGGAATACAGTAAGTCAAGCTTCGAAGATCCCGAACACTCCGCCACCGCCTCCGCCTCCAACACCCCCTAAGGAATCGTTTGCTCGCCGTTACAGATTCCTTTGGCCTCTCCTCTTGACTGTCAATCTCGCTGTCGGAGGTATCCCTCACCCTCCCTCTCTCTCCCTGTTTTTTTTTATTAGGTTAATTTATGTAAAATTTTTGATTTGCATTTCCAGTCCATAATATCACATCTTTTACTTAAATGACACAATTAGAGTGCTTTCATGTTCCTTTCTACCTTATTTTCCAGATGTGAACAATTTGATTTCAGAGCTTGAAGGTTTGCCAAGCTTGATGTTTTTGAGATTTTCTAGTGTGTTGCTACTGTAGTTTGGTTATAACCATTAGAGAGATGCTCCATGTCTTGATTGTTTGCTTCAATACTTTCTTGTCCTAGAGACTAAAGGCTTTAGCCATAAACAACAGATCCTTAAGAGGCTATATCATACAAATAGGAATAACTTCTCAACCATAATTAATTGGACTCGATCATAATTGGGCTATAATAGAAGTTAAATATTCAATTTAGAATTGCATAAAATAAGTATATACATTGTGGAAAAGCTGTGGAGTATGTGTTTCTGAAGCAGTAAACAGGATTGGCGTCATAGCATTACCTATGTTTCACTTTTTTCTATAAAACTTAGATACCTTGATCACAAGTGGAATGTTGTGGGTGAACTTCGCTAATCATCCAAGGAGACGCTCTTTACCTAGTCTCATACTTTTCATCAAACTCACTTAGCTTGGGATGCTCTCATGTTGTCTGAAATTTTCAAATAATAATGGTTAGCTAAGGGTATTTCTATGTCAGTAAAGCTTGATCACTTATAACTTCTGGTTGAACATATAGAATTATACTATACCAAAGATTTTTCATTACTGTATCATTTGCTTATGTTCAACTCTTAATTTTCTTACATATAGAATGCATGTTGGTTTGTGGATAGGTCCTTAATTGTATTATAATCTATTTATTAGTAACACGTTCATGGTGACGTGCTTCAAGCATGACATTCTTTTTTTTGCCCGAAAAGGCGCATCATTAGAAAGGTGGCTGAAGCTACTTCAAGTATATATGATTAATATGAGATAATAAAGAAACTATGAATCAGATAACAGTGTCCAGTTCAGTTTAGAATTGCTTGTACCAGTGTAATTGTAGGTTAGAGGCACCCACAAGGAGATATCATATATACCAACATATGCGAGCCATGGTGCCTATAAGGTGTTGACAGCTGAGGTTTTAATTAGTATTACTCCCTACTTCTCGCAAAATTGCCGCAATTGGTCATTTTAAGTAAATCAAGAAAGTTTATTTTCAAAAATCAAAATGCTAGTTTCTAAATCAATCTTTCCATTTTCACCCTTACACACGACATGTGTATTTGTACTTACACATGAAGTACAGTCTTTTCGCATTTTATGTTCCCTTGACTTTTGAATGAGTGACCTTCATTTTGAGACACAAGACAAATGGAGGGAGAATATTCCTATTCCTCATTTATGTCACTAATGGTCCAATGCTGTGCCTTTCTAATTCCTCTTTTGCTTTCACCTTGGTCATCACTTACCTTGAGATTCAATACCTTTTTAGTAGGCGGTTTAGTATATCAACTAAACTTTCAGAAAGTTTTACCCCCCCCCCCCTTCTGCAAATACACGTATTCTTTTGTGCAAGTGGTGGTGGACCTTTGGCTCTATCAATTGAGTGTGACTAACAATTTCTCTCATAGTGGGGTCTAGAGAGTGCAGAACTTGGGGAGCAAGATTTTGGTAGTTGGAGTAATATGAATACTTATCTTCTTTGTACTTTGAAAAATCATCTTTAGGTTAAATGTTCATTCTTAACGTTGTTCCTGCAATTTTGAGGGCTTACGGAGACATAAGCGGTGTTGATCTTTATTTGAGTAATGCTAGGGATTCTTTTTCTGGTATATTAACTTGTCTTGGGACTTTTATCTTTTAGAAGAACTATTAGCTGGTTTAAACTTTTCCAACTTCAACTCATTTTATCTTTCTTTTCGTAACCGTGCAATTCATTGTGTTTTTGATATTGAAACTCACGGAATGCTTACTTTTGAAGACATTGCTAATTGACAGGAACATATAGTCTATTTAAATTGACTGATTCTGAGCAACTTTTGTAGCTTATATCTTTATGAGAACAAAAAAGAAAGATGAGGTCATAGAGGAAGGAGCAGTGCCAACTACTTCTGCCGCAGCTGTAGCTGCTTCAGTTAGTGAAATACCAGTAACCCCTGCAACTGTCACCGAGCCTGTGAAGTTACGTGAACCAATACCTGAGGATCAGCAGCGTGAACTTTTCAAGTGGTTGTTGGAGGAGAAGAGGAAGGTCAAAACAAAAGATCGTGAGGAGAAGAAACGCATTGACGAAGAGAAAGCCCTTCTCAAACAATTTATTCGAGCCAAATCCATCCCAAGTTTGTAACTGTTAGACATTTGATAATAGTTAGAGATCTGTATAGTTGGATTTGTTTTCTCTCTCATCGATCTCTAGGTGTTTGGTTATGAAGTCTGGATTATGATTCCATGAAATCACTTGATAAACTTTATCCCGAGATCTTCGTCTTTAAGCTGAAAAATATCAGACTGTCTTCAGCTGTTGTTTTTGTGAAAGTATTGACTTTGGTTATTAGACGTGATTGAAACATCATGTTGAAACCCGTCGGGTGTAAATATGACCTACGATATGCCTGTGAAGGTGTTATTGTGGCTGTGATGTTATGTTGTGAATCAGCTATATGGGATTTGTTGGACTTGGGAGCTATTTGGAACACAAATTAAGGTGGGCTGATTCCCTAGAGTTGCGGTGCTAATAGGCATGATGTTCAGCAAATATAATAAAAGAGTACCTTTTTCATATTACCATTTCTGCGGACCTTTGTTGATGTGAGTAGATGGAAGTTGTTTAAAGAATGGCGATATATGCAGACCATATAATCAACATTATTAAGGGATAGCCATATTCTTTAAAGAATGGTGTCAGCCAGTAGGCGAGACATGTATTCTCCATTCCAAATATCCTTTTGAACAAGAAGGATATGTATCAATTGTTCTTCACATACGCTTAGAGGTGACGTATTGACACTCTTAAACTCTTGGCGAAAGTGATATTAAATTGTACTTAAAATGGTTTCTAAAGAATCTTATAATAAAAAATAAAAAAAATAGATTGGGAAAGAAGAAATTAAGTAGTAAAGAAAGATTCAGTCCAAATGAGGGACAGGGTAATAGAGTCAAGGAAAGCATGCACCTTTTCCAATAAGGGGATGAGGGATGAGGGTATCCCCAAATATCAAATAAGTTGTATATACCTCTACTGACAGTTCCCACGACAAGCAAACTTCAACATCAAATCAAACCAACCGCAACTACCAATAATACTAGTAATGATAATAAGCTTATTATTATTATTATTCCCCACCCTTCATTCGTTCTTCTTTAGCTTCAATGCAATTATCAATTACGACAAAATTCCCAAACTTCCAACTATATTATATTATATCCAATATATTCTCAAGGATTCTTAGCCAAGGTATGAGTGAATATTATAAAACACATGTTTGAGCAAAGAGATGAAGGTTAGGTTGAAGAAAGGAGTCTTAAAATATAAAACCACGCACCTAGGTAAAGTGGCAACGGGCCATTTGGAGATTTGAATATTAGTATTATTACTACTTTCTCAAAGACAGTCAAAGTGAGCCGTTAAAGGAAATGAGCTTTAGTTTTTATAATCATTCCTCTCAAGTGGATTTGGGAAACTCCACGGGCCATTTTGGTCTTCTTTATTTTCTTTTGAGCCCCGCACTTCACATTATGCAGTAATATTAAGAGGGTTATATATCTTTAATATAAATATAGAGGGGGATTGGGGATAATTTTAAAGATCAGTAGAGTAGTAGAATTAATGGTATTTTGATAAAGAGGCAGTGAACCAACCACATGAGGGAGGGAGGATCTCCATAGTCCATACTACTAATAGAATAGTAAATACTAGTATAGTTATTTATTAAAGAGAGGGATGGGAATGAAAGTAACATGAGAGGAGGTTGGGTTGGCCTAGCTAGCTGCTAGGTGCATGTGTCTCTATATATGTCACTCTGTGTGTGAGAGAGAGAGATGATGATGATGATGGGGAATGTGTTGGACTTATTGAGTCTCACATGAACGCACGAGGCTCCCAAAGGGACTCCCTACCCTTAATCCACGAGGCAATCATGGTCGTGGGGACAAATTAAGGAAAGTCCCTGTTCTTATTTTAAAAATTAAGCAACTCCGCTCCCTCCTTTTTGGACCCCTCCTCTTTCATTCCCTTCAAATTTGACAACCTTTTAGTGATTGAATCTTTATTTTTTTATTTTTTTTTATCATTAATGACAATTTTATTCGTCTTCAAGCCCAACTCTAACAACTATTATTTGACCCATCCTAAACAAATTAATTAGCAATCTAACACTCAAATGGGGTCATAGGAACAGCTTCTACCCTAATCATATCTACCATAACATAGCTGCTAATGATGCATATATTGGTCATGGCGATATATTATTATAAGTATTTGCATGCGGCAACCTCAATTAACGTTTTGTTAAGTTCAGTCAACAAAGGTTTAGATTTTATCAACATAAACATAATAATAAATTCCTCCTTTAATTTGGAGTATCTTTCACGAGACTTGTAATCATGCAAGTTGATAATAAAATTCTATTTTTTATTTTTTTTGGATTAAACCCACAAAGTAAGTAATATACTGCACAATTTAATTAATACCGGTTTTTCCCTTCTAATTAAGCGTGCAAAAGATGTATAATCACAAAAACTTAATCTTACTCGGATTAAAGTATTAATCTTGACTTATCCCATCAGTACTGATTAATATCAATTTGACTTGATATAACTTTTTTATTACAATATATGATTACAAAAATTTAATCTTATTCCCCATCAAAACAACAAACATACATAATTTAAAATTAAAAAAATCAAATGAAATTTTCATTCCAAAGCGATACATAATCACTACGTTAAGGGTTTTGTCACCATGGTCGGGCGAACATCAATCTCAAGGCAATATATGATGAGTCCATTAAAGATATACATGATCTCCCACAAAGGCCCCCAATTAAACATATATTCTCTCTTTGTTAACAAACATTATATTATGAGTTTTTTCTCTCTCTTGTGCACGAGTGCAAAAGTACTGTCGTGAACATATATAGTTAGCTAACCATATTCAAGAGAAGAAAGCATATGATGTATATATATCTAGCTAGTACTGAACTACCACCAAAGTAGTAATTGAGTGAAGCTAGAAAAATATCAGAAAAATGGAGAATTCTTGGATTGTGCTTGTGACAGCTGCAATCTTCTTCTTGTCAGCCGCCATATTAATTCTTTTCCAGAATTATGGTAGGAGTAGCAGTAGTAGTAGTAGTAGTAAGTACAGAAAAAGCAGCAGCAGGTCATCAGTACTTCCCTTAGGAACTATGGGATGGCCTTTCCTCGGAGAAACCATCGAGTTCATCTCTTGTGCTTACACCGACCACCCCGAGTCCTTCATGGATAAGCGCCGCCGCATGTAAGTACATATAACCACAAACAATCCAAATTTATTAGTATCTACGTATATTCCACCCCCCCCCCTCCCCCATACACACACACTCACTTGCACTAGTATATCTTTTGATCTAAAGTTAATTAATTCATGTTTTTGTAAGATCTATTTATTAATTTTGTATTTAACTAATACTTTGATATTAATTACTCTATCCTAATCTTGCTTGATTATATTGTAGAAAGTGCTATATATAAAAATTTATTTAGCTAAATAATCTTCATTTATGTCTATATAATTACTAGTACGTACAGAGCATTTTGTGTTTTTGTTAGTAAGACTTTCATATATATATATATATATATATATATATCAGTTCAAAAGAAGTTAAGTAATTCGTAAAGAGTGAGTGAGATATCCAAAGATACATAGGATTGATCCTCAATATATCATGTCCAGTAATTTCATTTTATGATTAGATCGAGCATAATATAATGATTTTGTGGGGTGTTTTGAATAGGTATGGGAAGGTGTTCAAATCCCACATATTTGGAAGTGCGACCATAGTTTCTACAGATGAAGAAGTGAGCAGATGCATCTTGCAGAGTGATTCCAACACTTTTGTGCCTTCTTACCCAAAATCTCTAACTGTGTTGATGGGTAAATCCTCTATTTTGCTCATCAATGGATACTTGCAAAGAAGAATCCATGGACTCATTGGCTCCTTCCTCAAGTCTCCACATCTCAAAGCCCAAATCACTCGCGATATGCAGAAATATGTTCAACAATCAATGCAAACCTGGAGAGAGGATCGTATCATTTACATCCAAGACCAAACCAAAAAAGTGAGACTCTCTCTCTCTCTTTCCTGATGATCTCTTTTTCTTTTTTCTTTTTTTAATAATTTTAATTTTTTAAAAAAAAAATACTCTCTCCGTCCCAAATTAATTGCTTTTCTAGGACTTTTTAAGTCAAATTGACTATTTTTAAAATTAATAATTAAGCATATATAAATATATTTCTAAAATTATAAAAATTGAAATTAGTAATAAATTGTATATACTTTCTTTTGGTTATAATATCTTCACCTATATGTTAGCAAAAATAGTAAAAAGATTAGTTTTAAAAATAGTCAATTTGACTTTAAAAGGTCCTAGAAAAACAATTAATTTGGGACGGAGGGAGTAATAAATAAAATTATTGTGAAACACGACTACATACATTCACCTGACTCATGATTTGTACACTTGCGCCTAATGTGGCATCTCACATCCTTCTTTATGTTATCAAATGCTAATAAAACTTCACTTTTGCATTAACTTCAAAATCACTCTCGACACATTAAGTGCATGATTTAGATGCATTTCCTTTTGTTTTACCTTTTAGGAATTACTTTGCAATAAAGTCAAATTAGTAGGTATGCATGAATTTTATTGTCTGGTGAATTTAGAAACATAGCAATAATTATGTTTCAATCATAACCCTTTTTTTTTATTAAGACTAGTAATTAAGCTTCCCACTAATTTTTGCTTCTTCAGATTGCTTTTCAAGTTCTGGTGAAAGCATTGATTAGTTTGGATCCGGGTGAAGAAATGGAGTTGTTAAGGAAACAATTTCAGGAATTCATTGCGGGACTCATGTCTTTACCCATAAATATACCCGGAAGTAGACTCTACAGATCATTACAGGTAAATTAATTTGAATGGAATTTATATAGTAATGTATTTATATATGGAGTACAGAAAAATAAAAAAGAAATAAATATTTTGGGTTTCAGGCAAAGAAGAAAATGGTGAAGTTAGTGCATAAGATCATTGAAGCTAAAAAGAAGAATGAATCAAGTAGTAGTAGTAGTAGTAGTAGTAGTAGTAGAGTTGGAGTTCAAAAAGACGTAGCGGACGTGTTGCTAAGTGAAAATCTTGGAGATGATATAATTTCTGATAACATGATTGATTTGATGATACCCGGAGAGGATTCCGTACCCGTCCTTATCACTCTTGCTATAAAATACCTTTCAGACTCTCCTGCTGCTCTGCACCAATTGACGGTAATAACTATATATATACGCCTACTAAAATCAACACTCCCATTTTAACTACTATATCTATATGTATGTATGTATGTATGTATGTATGTATGTATGTATGTATGTATGTATGTATGTATAAGAAGAGTTTTACTTTGACACATTACACTGATAGTGTATATACCTGACCTGACCTGATAGTATATACATACATACATACATACATATCATTAAAATAAGAGTCATAAATAATTCTAACGTACAGTGTATCAAATTTGGAACTAACTTCACAATCTTAGATTACTTTAATTCTAATTCAGCTGTTGATGATTCCCAGGAGGAGAACATGAAGTTGAAGAAACTAAAAGATGAGGTGGGAGAGCAATTGTGTTGGAGTGATTACTTATCATTGCCCTTCACACAAACTGTATGTATTATATTATATTATATTATATTATGCACTTAATTAATTTTTTGTTTTTATCAAGAAAGTATTGAAATATATATATAGAATGCCTGCCCCGAGTAAATATTGAATATTGATGAATTGGGCATATATGCAGGTGATTACAGAAAGTCTAAGGATGGGAAATATAATAAATGGGGTGATGAGAAAAGCGATGAAAGATGTGAAGATAAAAGGGGGTTATGTGATACCAAAAGGATGGTGTGTTTTTACGTATTTTAGATCAGTTCATCTAGATCAAAATCTCTATGACTCTCCTTATCAATTCAATCCTTGGAGATGGCAAGTAAGTCATTAATTACTTATGGAATTTTTTTAAAAATAAAAATCATTGCTATTTATTCATTTTTTTGCATTTGAGCTTAATTAATTAAAATTTGGAACTGCCTCACTCAAACAGGACAGAGAGACGACCGGTTGTAGCTTCAGCCCATTTGGAGGGGGACAAAGGCTATGTCCTGGCCTTGATCTTGCCAGGCTGGAAGCTTCTATCTTCATTCACCATTTTGTCACTCAATTCAGGTACCTCCCATATCTCATCCATACATTTTGTATATATACATGGACCAGATACATATGACATACGTTGATATATGAAATATGAAAGAATTAAAAAAATATCTGCACATTATTATTTTATCTTATCGCATAAAATTTTATGTTGATCGTAATTCAGTTTCATCGTCAAAATTGTCGACATGTATATCATCATTTTTTTAGAGTTATGTTTACATAAGCACGTATATAGCATTGCTTTTATAGAGTTGTTTGATCATTTAGCATGAAATTTATTACTCTGTTTCTGAATATAAATTCAATATTGACTTTTGAATAATTAATTTGAAATAGTTTTAAATTCAAAATAGATATAAATAAATATATTAATCTTTGCCGATACAATTGTGATTTACATGTAGGTGGGTGGCTGAGGATGACTCAATTGTAAATTTCCCAACAGTGAGAATGAAGAATAGACTGCCAATTTGGGTCAAAAGGAGAAGAGACCCTTCGCTTTAGCCTATTAAAGGAACTTTGATGGATCTAATTCCAAACAATGATACAAAAACAGACAACCAAAGTGCATGAGGAGACATAAAAGAGAGATTAAAGACAAAGTTGGCTGCAGGTCACACGTGTGGAGGGGCATCCGATGGTGACATATTTGTCCTACTTATATAGTTAGCTATATTGCACATAAAATATAAATATATACAGACTGTAGAAAAATATAATTTGAGTTTTTTTGTTTTTTTTTTTGTCGGTGCCAACAATTTATTTCTTTTTTTCACTGATTTTTGCCACAAGTCTTTTGACCTGGTCCTGGTGTGTACAAATGTAATAAAAGGTTACCAAGTGATCAACAACTTACTTTGTTAGGTTGGTGGGTATGAATATACAAATGATTGTGTTCATGGGCCCCTAATGAAAATTGGCACCAAGAGGGCATTTCCAATTTCTATTGAAAATTAAATAAATAAATAATCAATCAAATCTTATATAAGGGGGTGGGTTTGGTAGGGCAAATCTAGAAATGCGGCCCACCAGCAATGTCCATGGAGCTTCACCAAATGTGGGCCTCATGACAGAAGCATTTGTTTAGACAATTTCCTCTGATTTGAACTCTGTTCTAATCATTTGAAGAGAGTTGCTTTTTTCTTAAGTTGTTGTGTATGTATGTATATATATATATATATATATGCACATACTTTTTATTTATCATCATGGTTTGATGGTGAAGTAAATAATGTAAACCATTCTTTCATCTCTTCTATGTTATATATAGTGACAGACAATTTAATCCAAAATTTACTTTAAAATGACATGTGTGTTTGGAATTTTCTTACTTTTAAATAGGTATGTCACTTAAAGTAACACCTTGATTAATACCATTTGGACATAAAGGGAACCAAAACTTTGAATGTTGCCCACTTTTTTTTATATATATTTATTATTTCAATTCTCAATTCCTTCCAGCAATGAAATTCTTCCAACTTAAAGAAATAAAATGAAGAGGTGGTGAAAATAGTGATCAGATTCAAATAATGATCATTTAAAAAATTTAAGTAGTGGGACACCATGTTATTTGATTCTAGTGATAATTACCAGTGATAGATCAAGAATTAGGTATAGATAATGGACAATGAGTCAAGCTCAATTAAGAATTGAGAATTGAGAATTTGAGATTCTACAAATCTTCTGAAATAATTTAACTTAGACGATCTATGTGAGCAAGTTCCTAACTCCAAGTGTTAAATACTCTTTCCGGTCCATAAAGGAGCTTCATTTGGACTTCTTAAATTTATTTGTAAAATTCTATAATTCGTAAGTTTTGAAATAATAAATTTCATAGTTAGTAATATATTTTAGATAGTTTATAATAATTACAGTTGTATTAATTAAGACTAATCGAATTTATACTGATATTAAATTTTATAATTTAATAAATTAATTTTAATAAGTATAGTGTAAAACTTTTTTTGTGAAATAAAAAGAATAATTTGGTATATCAAAATATTTTATTTTATTTTATGAAATAATTGAGAACTTCTTGAATCTTGGGTGGATGTAGACCAAGCCGAAACAAGCATAGGGTTGAGTATCTCGAGCCTCAGACTTTGTGTGTTTATTGTGTGAGTTGCAGTTTTGAGTTTTGGGATTTTTATTTAATTATAAATAAATGAAATTGTTATTTTTACAAGTAAAATTTAATATTTTTATAAAAAAAATTTACATAAGTATAAAAATTAATTTATTATTTATGTGAGAGATATCTGTTAAAATTATCACTTTTATTCGTAAAAATATCAATTTCACTAACAATCCCGCTGGATGGTAGTTATACTGGTGGTGAAAAGAAGAAGCAAAGTATCAGATAGGAAAAGTGGGAAATTATATCTTTGGGCCCAGTATGAGCTATGCCGAGAGTCCAACCACATGGTCCATATTAACTTCTATCTAATTTAACTAGTGCTCAGTGCTTAGTCTTATTTGCAAAAATTAAAAGTGTAATATTAATTTATTTCTATCCTTGAAGTTTTTAAGTGTTCAACTTATAGTACGATGATATGATAATAAATTATAATATAGTAAATATGAATATTATGATATACATTTAATAATAATCTAACAACATAGTGGTATAGTCGTTGGTTTATAAAGCGTCGGGGAATTTAGTCTCCCATCCTATATCGGTTCATTTTATGATAAAATTTAAATTATTTATTTATAATGGTTAATTCATAACAAACTCACTTCATTCACGATTTATCATCATTTTTTTTCTTCATATATTTTTATCCCTATATTTTTTAAGTATTATTTAAATATCTTATTATTTTTTAATTGCACACACAATGTATGCCACATAAACTAGTTATTTTAAAATACCATCAAATGAAAGTTGACTCTCTCTCTTTAAGAACGAAGTTGTGCCTTTTTTTTCTTTCTAAAAGAGTAATAAACATTTTGTTCTAAAATTAGAGATATAATTTGACTTTTGAAGTCAAAAAACGATATGTTGAATTTTAAATTAATATGAAATTATTTAATTTTATTTGAATAATTGTATAATATATAACAAAAATTATTAATCACAAAATTGTATCTCTAAATTTAAATTTAGAACGGATGGAATATGTTAGGGATAGTATGTGTTTCTTCTTTGTAAGCAGTATGAAATAATGTGTGACATTCCTCTGAGTCATGCTATTTATTGCGATAAATTTACGTCGAATTATAATTACGAAACTTATCAATACATGTGATTGATATAAATTATAAGAGATTACTAATTATTACACATCTCTCTAAAAATATTAGCACTAATATTTATTCATATAACTAATAATAAAAAATTAACGTAAAACATTCGCAATAAATACCTTTCTCACATCTCTATCTAGTGGTGGATTATGAATATATAAGTAAAATGATATATATACGGTTAGTATTTTATATTAACTTTTTGATTGTCATGTTATGATCTTTTACATCCTAGGTCTTCCCGTTCCGTCATCTGGCTTATGTTCTTCATGTAGCATTCAGACCGAATGACTCTATGAAATTACGAGACACTATTTTTTTATAATTATATATATTAATAAATTTTATAATTGTAATTATACGTAAATCAATGACAATCCATAATTACTCGGTGCATAATATTATACTCGTCTAAAAAGCGATTTTACCTTATTTTCTTTCCCTCACTAGGCCTAGAGGCAATATACGCGAACTTACATCTATCGATACTAAAACTATATGATAATTGATAGAGAGAGTCATACGTATCAAAAGCTCAGGCTCGATAATCTTCGTAACGTCTTCAAAGGTTTGAATTATAACGAATTTTTTTTCTTTCTTCACTACTTTGTATCTGGCAATTCCGAACTTAGGGTTTTGTTCGGTAATTTTCGAGTCTCAACTCATCATGTATGTGATTAGGGTTTGTTTTAGCTGTTTATATATTTCTTATACTCACTGATCGACTATCGAAGAAATTGAGGTTTGAAAGTTAATTTGTTACTTTTTTTCTAAAAGTAATTAAACGTTTACCTCAATTCTGGTGAAATTATACTGTTTCGGTTCCCATATTAGAGATACATTCTGACTTTTTTGAAATCAATTTCTGAAATCCTAAAATATAAAATGGATATGAATTTCTTTAAGTTTCAAAAACAACAAAATATAGTAATTTGTAGTATTTTTAAGTTAGTTTACAATAATTAAATAATTCTTTGTACTAAAATCAAATAATTTTCTATTGATTTTGTAATGTAGGATTTGGTAAATTGACTCCAAAAAATCAAAATGTATCTCTAGTTTTGGAAAGGAGGAAGTTGGTTTTTTTGGTTAGGGATGAAAGGAGAATAACCTAAATATTTTAGGGTTTTGTTGATGGATTTTTCCCCTCCCTTTAATTGCGGAAGAAATGATTAGAATATGTCAATTTGATATTCGTCGATATCTTTCAAAAATGACCTTTATTTCTTTGTTTCTTTTTCTCTGGTGGGTAGGTTAACTTGCAATGGCAGGTAGAAACCGCATTCCTCGTGAGGCATTTGAAAACCGCCATGGATATTTCCCAGAAGGACCCGTTGTTCGGGGTCCTTTGCCTCGACCGGTGCCACCTCATCCTGCTTTGTTGGAAGAAGAACTTGAAATACAACATCTTGAAATCCGAAGGCTTTTTGGTGAAAATGGAAGGCTAGTCGAAGATCGAATTGCTATGGAGAGAGAGTTAGGTGCTGCTAAAGAAGAACTTCGTAGGATGAATCTTGCCATCACTGAAATTCGTGCAGAACAACAACTTCGTTCAAGAGAGCTTATTGAGAGAGGTTTAAAGCTGGAAGTTGATCTTCGTGCTTCTGAGCCTTTGAAAAATGAGGTTGCACAACTCCGTGCTGAAGTTCAGTGGCTGAATTCTGTTAAACGGGACCTATCTGGGCAAGTTCAGACCCTAAAAAAAGACCTTGCGAAACTGCATGCTGATAACCAGCAGATTCCACTTCTGAAGGCTGAGTTGGATGGATTGAACCAGGAGCTTATCCGCGCCAGGTTTCTGCCATCCTTTTGCTTAGTATATCTGCGTATGATACGGTGTTTAGTGAGTAATCAATTAATACTTTAAGTTATTTAGTGTTTTCAATGCTAACATGAAGAATTTGCCTTCCAGAACTGCTATCGATTATGAAAAAAAGGCAAACATTGAGCTGATGGAACAGAGACAAGCAATGGAGAATAACTTGGTGTCAGTGGTACGTGAAGTTGAAAAGCTTCATGCTGAACGTGCAAATACTGATGTTAGACCATGGGTTGCTGGTAATCTTGCCTTATTTATTTCACTTTATTTTTTGCAAAGCATGCTTACATCTATTTGGGAGAATGTCTTTTTCATTATATTCGTTGAACCTTCCGACATAACTGATGTGTTGTCTCCTTTATCTGCATTATGAACTGCACATATGTCAATTGATCAAAAACAAATGTTAGTACTAGAAATATGAAACAGTTTATTCAATTAACAAGTGTCCTTTTAACTTCCACGTTGAGTTGTCGATATAAATGAACTCTACATTCTCTTTCCTTTGAATAGTGGGTATCAAAACTAATCCTACAGGCTGAATATTAATATTTTTGGGTTGGCTTCCTCTTCCTGCCTCCAGACCTAGTCATATGTTTCAGAAAGTTTGTGTTATGATCTTAGCCCATCCCATGATATATTTCTTTTTAATTTTTAGCTCCTATCACTTGAACGATATCACTCTTGTTTTTTACTTGTATTCCCTAGTTGCACTTGCCTTAATTAGGTTGGTAATCTGTATTTAAGAATAAGTCTGATTTAAATTGAACTTTGTGGCTAATTGTTTGTTAATTTGGTTTTAAGGTGGACTGGTGGAAAAATGTTGTAAGTTTTAGAGCTTTAATGGGTCATTAAGAGGATCATGTTTAGGGGGTGTGTGAAACACGGTGAAATTTTTTAGGAATATTAATGTTGGGACAAGAGTTGAATTTGGAATTGGAGTGATGTGTTATACTTTGGAATACTGTTGCCTCCGTGCAATATCGAGTTGTGGACCTATTCCTTCAAATGTTTTTGTTGTCAATCCATTATTTTCTCCTTTTCTGTTTGCCCAACACAGGACATGACTTTCATAATATGTTGTTACTGCATTAGCATCGCAGGTGTCACACATTAAAGTGAAATTTATTGTCATGCTCTTTTTGGTTGCCGAGGAGATGTAGGTAACAAGAAGCAAATTATATACTTTTATAAAAATTATTGGTTGACTTACCAAATAAAAAGAAAAAAAAGATAATTTTGTTGAAATTTTTGAGGAGTCTTCCAGCTCTTTGTTAATATTGTGTGTAATTATTTATATCTTTCGGGCAATTGAATGGCTTCAACATGTTCAGTTGATTAAAGTTAGTCTCGTATCGATTGTGCAATACAGTACAACTCATCTCTCAGGTTTCTGACAATTTTGCTAATGCCATTTATGTTTTTATATTGTTGCTACAGGTGGACCATATAGGATGAATTTCAGCAGCTCTGAGGGAGGTTACCATGCACCTTATGGCGATGGATACGGGGTTCATATGGTACAGATGTTAATAATTAATTGAATTCTAGTTTAGGTCGTTCTTAGAACACTGACCACAATAGGTTATTGACTCTGGAATTTTAATTTTTTATTGCTCCCATACTGTTTCAGGGTGCTTCTGACAAGAGTCCTCTATATGGTTCGGGTTCATGGGAGAAACCTCATGTGACTCGTCGTTGAGATCTAGATGGATATATGTTTGAATAGCGGCAAGGGGCATCTACATTTACTTGTTTATTGGATATCCAGTATAGAACGGACTGAAGTGTATGATTCTTCTATGTTTGTATTTCCCATAAGCTTTCGTTTGAACTCCGTTGGTTATCTTGACTGACTTATATAGGTGAATTAGGATTGGTTTATTTTAACTTCAGACAATGTTTTTTCTTTCATGCCTGCAAAGTATGCCATATTGATTTGAATATTTCTTGATTTACCTATTTATGGCTGCTACCCTTATTGGTCATTCCATTTTCACTTTTCTTGTTAATACCTCTGGGCCTTCGGTAATGGTTAAATTTCTTGTAGACATAGAAATTTGATACCTCTTGAATACTAATTTTTTTAATGGAAGTGAATTGATTCCATTAATGAGATATCCATCTTAATTTTCTAAGAAAATATATCCCGACATTATATGTTAAGACAAGTCTTCTCAGTTGAGCTGTAAAGTAGTTGTGATCCTTGTGGAGGAAATACGATAGTGGAAATGATGCCTATGCAATGATTGTGGAGTTTCTATGGTGTAGGCTACAAAGATTCTTCCATAGCTTTAGATATTTAATATCGACAATAAAGAAAATATGCATCTAGGAAACGTGGAGGGCTGACATTACTTGGTCCTCAAGTAATCATTTTCATTCAGATTTATAGTTTTATAGGTGAAGAAAAGATATGCAAGTGAGCAATTTGATTAAACGTTAGGGTGAGTGCTTGTACAACTACAATTCTAGAAGTATCTGTTTTGATATTTTCACCTGACTATTTTAGCCGTATTGCAAAGAAGTGATATATGGAGCTACAAGTAATCAGGTTTCTATGGTTGCTTAAATGGTTCCTGGTGGGGTGTGTTTTCGATATTCGCATTTTTGTTATATGCTTCGATCCCCAGACAAACTAGGTATCCCTAGCATTTGATGCACATTGAACCTGTAAATATAAACTTATTAGTTCCTTGCCTTGTGCACTGTTAGCAAGTTGAGGTTTCTATTGGTTTAGGTGGCATTTGAAGGGTGGGATACACAGCTGCTGCTGCTTTGTAAGAGAAGTTGAATTTAAAATGTGTTGGGACCATGTTGTGACTATTTTCTTAGTAGTTTGCATGAAGAAATTAAGGGCTTTAAGTTTGTTGCTGTTGTTGATCTTAATTGTGAAATCAGCCGCCAAAGTTATGGAGTGTGAACAAGTCAAAAAAATGTGTATGAGTTTGGTTGGAGTTTGTGCTTACTTTGGGTTGCAATCTATATTAGTAAGAGAGTCCTATTGGTTGAATTCCAATTTAGATTAGTGTAAGTAGTAGTGAGAAAAGCCAGCATATTGAAAATTATAAAGTGGGATTTGAGGCTGTATGATTCAAGCTCTGTTTGTTTGTTGGGAGTTGTTATGTTAAGCTTGGTCTTTTCCTTCTAAACTGAATTGCATTGTTCTGCCTGACACACAACGGCAGTGCATATGGAAGTTAGCATGTACTAGATTTCTTTGGATAGCCTCTGGATGAGTTGTCTTATCTGATGGTTTATATGCTCTAAGCATATGAGGAGCTATATAGTGGCATCCCATACTAAGCTTGTTGGGCACTGAGATTGAAGAGTTACAGATACTTTTGATCTGTATTCACTGTTCAGCCATTTAGACTGTGATTATGCAGTATCACTGTGTCTCTTGTTATTGTTTTGTAATTGCTCATTTGATTGTAGTTATGCAATATAGTTCTATAGTAAAGTTGTCTGGCCACCTGCATGGTCGACATGTTGCTTCATTATGCATTGATGTCAGCTTGGAACATTGGATGGAAGGATGGTTGGCAGATTTGAAGAGGGGCTGACTTCTGATCTGAACATCATAGGCAAGTATTCTGTCTCTAATATGGGTTCACTGGGTCCTGCATTATATGTTTGTAATTTTCAAGCTAGAAATTGTACTTTATGCGGTAATGTTTTGTCTCCGATCTTAGGTGTATTTTCACTGTAGAATTAGATTCACCCCCCCTCTTCCTTTGCGTAGGTGATTTTTATCTTCTGGAGTTCCCCCCCCCCCCCCTAATTTAAGTTGGATGTTGTCCTTGATATGCTTACCACTACCCATGCTATGATGAAACAGCCTATATAGGCTTTGTCAAATCAGATTTATATTAGCCACTGATAATTGGTTTCAAGGATTAGTTCTCTTCCTCTTTTGCTCGTCTCTCTGGTGGGGTTGGGTGGTTCCGAGGATAGATACAAATTCTAAATAAGGGAGGGTACAAATGGAGCTTGGGAAATGCTATTCTGCTATAGCTTTAAAAGCTGCTTATTTGTTACTGAGTTGCGGGTCTGGTTGTTCTCTTTCTAGTCTTCTTTGGTTTGGTGGGAATTCATATGGTTGCCTCACTTTGGAGTAATCAAGGTTACAACGAGTATAGATGATTGTGCAGTTTGCAAGAAAAAACTACAAGTTTTTGCTGTGGAAAACCTATTGGATTTGCTTAAACCAATGTTACATAGATTGTGGTTTGATACGGTACGTAGATAGAAAATGAGAACCGAAAATGTCACTTTTCATGGCACGGAGTATGGGAGGGATATAATTTTTCAAATCACTTAGTTGGTACGAAATATGTTTATCTGGAAAGTGGTACTCTACGAATAGCTTTCTTAAAAGTTATTGAAAAAATTTGTTGAGATGCAATTTTTAAATGGTTGAGATATAGTTAAAACTAGTTGGGTTATCTCTAGAAGTGTAATAGGAGTAGTCTTGCTTTGGGAATTTAGAGATCAAGGATATGTAACCCCTTGAAAGGTAGTTTTGCGATCGTAAAATGATCTGGGGAGGCTACTTCTAGAATTCCTAGAAGTTTGTTAATGAACTACGAGAAATGTTGGAGAAGAAGCCAGGGTGATACATGTTGCCGTTGTAGTCCAAATAATCCCGTACCATGACATATCTTTTTTGTAGTTGAGAAGGAGGAAGGAGTCTAATCCATGGTTTATAGTTTTGTAAGATATATGAAATGGATGAATGATTTTTATGTTACGGACTTCTTCATGTTTGGTTATTTTAGTTTAAACAGAAGAAATCCTTGCATTTATCGTAGATGCTGGCTTCATGGACTTATAGAAAATGGGCAGCTGAAGTTAAATTCAAGCTTCTAGTTGGTACTACTTCTAGTCAACAGGTTCAGTCTTGGCTTTTCTCCTCTTTACGTGATCTATTTGGAAAAGGAACAAGCTTGTTCTTGTTTCAGATGCAATCGAATTTTATTTTTTTCCCCCTCCAAGTGCGTGGCTATATGTTAGGAAATAGCTCTTGCTATAGCTCTGCAGGAGGAAGAATTGTGTAAGGGGGAGTTCTAAGCAAATAAGCAGTTAGAATTAAAATGCAGAGGGGCGTAAGTAGTAGCAGTTGCAGGCACTTTCCCCATAGCACATAAGCAAAATAGAATCAGTGTGCATAGAGATGTGAATAATGCAGAAGTTCCTAGCAGAGTGTCTATTATTGTAATGCCTTTGACATTGACATACTCTGGAAGTAGTTTTCATTGTTAGTTTCATGTTCACCACATAAGTGCTAACATAATTAATTTTTTCTTGTTTTTCTCGGTTGTTTTTATTTAATTTTATACTCCCTTACTTCCAAATTAGAGATACATTTTCCTTTTTTGTCCATTCCAAAAAATAAAGTTAGGGATATATTTGAAAAAAATAAAGTTTTAAAAATGAATCTCTAGAATGGAGGGAGTGAATATATATATATATATATATATATATTAATTATTTGTAAAGTTGTGTGCTTATAGTGTAAATGCTTTGGAATTATACCATTGTTCTTTGAATTTGTTTATTTCTTTCATCTAATAGTTCTTTTTCAATATTATGCAGATTGAAAGATGGTAGCTGTTGTAAGTAACATGATGTTGAAAGGTAAAGGGAGAAATCAGGTATCTTGTGTTATATTAAAACTTAATATTGGCAAGGTTAGGATAAGCCTGCTAAATTGGAATGACAGAAGAAAGAAATATAAAGACAAAATAATTTAGTAAGCATTTGCTTTTGTAGTCTTGAAATTCTCTGAAGATTAATAGAACTGTCCATGACTTGAGTAAATATGGAGGAAATATTAAATCGTAGTTGATAGAAAATCTCTTCATCCAAAAGATTTAAAAAAAAGGAAAATAGAAAAAGTGGATAAAACCTCTACTACCTTTGGACGAAGGTTACTTTCATGTTGCATTTGAAAATTATAGGGAACCATAGTATCCAACAAGAGAAGCATAGGGTAATGAAATCTTGCTCTTCATCTTTTTGAGATAATTTAGATGCTCAAGCTATTAAATGAAAGATGTACACGAAGGTTATGCTATGTTGGTAGATGACCTCAAGTCAATACATAGTACGATATTTTTTGCTAATATGTAAGCGCACGCGATCATGTTGCGCACTGTTTCTATTTAGAGGACAGGAGGAATGCATTTCCAAAGAGGCCATTGCACTTAGACCTGGCAATTTGGTTTACAAACTGACGGGTCAAACCAAATTAACTAGAACTAATGGGTTGGTTAACTACTTAAAATTATTTGGGTTGGTTAAAGTTTAGAATCATATTTTTTAAAAGAAAATCAGACCCTGGTTTGGACCCATTTTTTTCCCAGTTCCCAAGTCATATCTTATTTCCATTACTAAAAGAGTGCAAGGATGCAAGGAAAATGGTTCAGCAAGCTTCTGCACAGCTACTTCCAATTTGGTTCAGCAAGTTGCGAAATTGGTCCACCAATATGTAAGGAAAATGTTTCGTTTTTTTTTCCCTTCTTCTTTGGAAAACAAATTTTCTTAAAAAGCTTTTAAGATTTTATTACATCTTTCCTACTATTAAACAATATGTTTGGATACCATTACTGCTACTATTACAACCGTTCTTTCTACCGACGCATTTCTAATATTTTACTTCTTATTTATAAAAAGTGTCTAATTTATAAAATGTTTAAATTTTAATATATTTAGTAATTTATTTCATTGAGTCATAATAATAGTAAGCTTGAAATTTAAAATATAGGTTGACCTACCCATAATTCTAATTGCGCTATATAATCTTCTTTACATTTAATCAGGTTTTTACTCTTTAACGATGGATACCACACATAGAACTATAATGTGAGTGAGGATGAAGCTAAATCAGAACCCCCCCCCCCCCCCCCCCCCCCCACCTCCTCCTCCTCTCTTCTCCTCTCTTTTTCTCTTTATGATGTGATCACATGATATTTTAAGGAGTAGCTGTCTGGCTTTGTGCTCTTATTTTTAATTAATTAATGTCATATTCTTATCTACTGGAAAAAGAAAAAAGGAGTATAATCTCTTAAATCAGGTTGAATGTAGGATAAAATTTTCAATATGAAAAGATTTGTCTAGTTCTCCTGTTTTTCTTAGTCAGTGTGTTGTTGGGGTTTTTTTTTTTTTTTTTTTTTTGGGGGGGGGGGGGGGGAAGAAGGGAAATATATAAACATAACAATCGTTAAATTTTAATCTCATATTATATTGATCGATTTAGTTTTGGTTTAACCCCAAGTAGATGGCTTTATCCATAAAGAGAGAGCCCGCCATGTTGGTACAACAGAGGGGAGGAATAATTAAGTACACAAGCTTATAAAAACATTAAATGAAAAAAATTCCAAAATATGGATTAGTATAATTATACAACTGCTGGCACTAAGAACAACACAAAGGTGATTTTCTTAGATAGTCTTGCACGAATTTTTACAATATTTAAATGTCGTAGTAGTCTAAGTACTTGAACCGTCTAACCTCAAACTTTTTGAGGGTGTATTTGATCAAACGAATGTAAAATATAAAAAAACACAGAAGCTTGAGGCTAATGTTTGCTTTTGCCTGCAAATTAGATTCAGGTAGTGGTACAAGTACAAGACACAGTGCAGAACATTTGTATTTAGCTTTCTGTATCAGGCATTGCATATCTATTCTTCCACTTTATCGCAGTATTGATCATGTCTTCAAAGATGGAAATAAAGTGGCTGACAAACCGGCTGCTTATGATCGAACTTCAAGTGAGTTATGTATTTTCGAGACTAGTTCTCATGTCCCTGCTAAGTTCAGTAGAATATGTAAAACTGATTTGTGAGGCCTATATTCTTTTAAACCTCCATATTGTGTATCCTTTGGGATTTTATATAGGGACAAGGTCTTAAGTCGAGAGGTCAGATTTGGAGTTGGATCGTAATGATGATTTTTGGTATGTAATTAAAGTAATCATGGTTTCAGGTTTGTAATTTGAGCTACTCTGAGAAACTCTGTAGCCTGTCATTCAACAGACGGGAATTTAGTTTGTGGAACTATTTTTTTTTTTTTTTTAATGATGCCAAGGCAGCTACTTTATATTTGATGTTTGGTTTATTTTTATAACAATTGTTGTATGACATAATTTTTTAGTGCGAGTCAAGGGCCAAATCACCAACACTAGTTATTTGATCTATCAATTTGAAGATGCCCGAAGTGTTAAATATTCCTTCAACAATTTGTCCCTTTTGCATTTGTACATACTTCTAGATCTCAACTAGTTATTTGACTTCTGAGGCATTTGTTGATAAATGATGATTATTATGATAATATTTTAAAGAGATTAATTGCAAGGCACAAGAGTCTAACGACAGAATGGGGAAAAAATATTCTTCCGTGCTCAATTTCTTTATGGATGAGAGAGAATACATCTAATAGCAAGGAATGAAATTTGAAACAAGAACATAGAATATATGGGGCTGAATTTGAATTTTCTGTTTGTTGAAAGGAATGGTTAAAAATAAATAAATAAGGAACGGGGTGGGTAGGGCCGTAGGTGTGCTCATCTGCCATCACATCTTCGTGGGAAGGTTCACCTTGGCTAAATGTTAACCTTGATCTCTATTGAGCAGGATGACGCAAATATGAGAAGGCAAAAGCTTGGAAAGTCCTTTCAAATGTTTTGAACACTTTAACCTTGTTGAAAGCAACAGCAGGACTTCAGTCGACTTCTGTGTTGAAAATGAAGCTTGGGAATATTGTGGTGATGTCCCTAGCAAATAATGACAATATAAATAACTGTTAGAAAGAAATAAAGAAACTTATAGCATTGAGCAACCGTGTATTAATTATTTTACTGCAAGTATGGAATAAAACAACATTTGGGTCAATACAACCGACAGTCAAAAGCATGCTCTGAACCTGCTTATATATAAGTTCAAGGTCTCCAAGTTTCTGTGGAGGTCAGGACCAAATTCTTTGGAGTTTCTGTTTAAGACTGCCAAAATTATTAAGACCTGGAAATTTCAATGTTACATCGACCTTTTCAATTAAGCCTAATACATTAGTGATGTAAAGTATATCCTAAAGAAAATATTCACGTTGATGTAAAGTATATCCTAAAGAAAAACTTCCATAGCACTTGATAACTTGAACAACTAGCTCCTAATCAACTTCGGTGAAGATGGTATGTCCTAGGAAAAACTATCACCTATCTTCATCATGACCTTCTGGTTTCATAATATTTTAAATAAAATCTATAATAACAAAAAAGGACGTTATATGTGGTATTATTATGGCTATGAATCCATGACAATGATATTGGAGGATGAAAGCAAACACAGGGTACTTTAGATGGGGAAGAGTCATATTCTTTAACAGTGAGGGTTGCCGAATAACAAAAGCCTTCCATTCTTCTTTGTCGATTTTGCCATCCCCATTAGCATCAGCAACTTCAAATGTCTGAACAAATAAAAGACACAGTCAGTCCTACAAAAAGCTCTAGAAGTTGATCTAACAAGCATCATACCTAAGTAGCAGGGAAAATCTCTTTCCTTATCAATGATTTCTTCAATAACCTCATCTGACAGAGATGTATTGGTTTCCATTAAAATGGCAACTACCATTTCCCTCACCTGAAAATATTTAGCTCTAAATATCTAAATGATAGATTTATATATTGAACATAATAAATCAAGTGATAGAATCAAACTACTGTCTCGGCAAACGACTTGCACAAAATTAATATAAACACACACATCTTGGTAGTTAGAATACAAAGCAAAAAAAGGAAAAGAAAAAAAGACACTACATCAATCATCCATGTTGGTTATTGTTATGTACTGTTCAAGTTCAAGTATCACATGTTCATGTCTCCGAAGCATCAAGATACTCACTTCTTCCCTTTCAATGTATCCAGTTTGTCTCAAATCATACAACCTAAATGCAACTGCATGAAATACAAATGAAAAAAGCAAAATGATGTTTACAGCATTTAATTATCTAGGACTGAACAGATCCATCCCAGTCTACAAAGAAAGAAGAAAACAGAAAGAAATATTTCTTGAATACTTACAGTCAATCTTTTGCTCCATTGAAGCACAAGGATGGAAAACACCAAGGACATGCACAAACTCGTCAAATTCAATAACCCCATTTTGCTTTTCATCAAAAAGATCAAATACCTAGATAAAAAGAACATTAAAACACTCAAATGTCATGGACCAACTCACATATGGCCAGGTATCAACTCTTTTTTCTGACACTGTATTTCAGTTGATCTTTGTGGTAAATTTCACATTTATTAACCACAAATCTCCAGATTATGGGATAACTTTTATTTTTCTATTGTGTTTTCTTCAGATATCAGATGATTGGATTATTTTCTAATTTGTGAATTAGGAAGAACCTAATTTCATTTTAGGGTCCTGTTGTGTGTATAATGTACCATTTACAGACCAAAACTAATTCATCTTCAAGAACTTGTTGAAAAACATGAAGATAACATATTATTGTTCATCTCCATCATCACTTTCACCACCGTAACCCCTAGCATCACCATCTCTCCCGTAACATCACCTTTATCGCCTCCCACAAACCATGTCGTCATCACCAACAACCCCAATTAGCAACCCATTATCACCACCAATCCACCATCATACTATAACCCAAACAACGCAATTACAACCCACCACCATCACTGTCAACTAAAAATGGTCTCACCCATAAATTTCCCAAATTCCTTGATTAACTATTAAGAAGACGCAGAATTAGCGTCACCTAGCTTATTCCTTCCTTTTTGTTTTTCGGTGCCACAATCTTTTGAGTTTCAACACGCCATTCCGGTAACCTCTCTCACCCAAGAATCAAACTCTATAAATGTGAGAGGCAAGAACTTCAAAGGGCTTATGGATTAATATTTAATACTCAATACATTTGAAGATCTAGAACGACCCATTCTCTCTCAGATGCACATGGTACTGTTTAAATCTCTACACAATTGGATCACTACATCACAATTGAAAGCCAAAATTGCTACCGAATCCACTTCGTCGGGATTCTCATCAAAAATAAGAGCTGCATCAATGACTCCATTCCCAGCCGTACAAATCTGCGATCTTTGTTAGATTTGGAAGTTTCGCCGTCATGACTAGGGACAACTAATGGAGTTTGGCATGGGTTGGTGACTAGTGGTTGTAAGTTCTTGTGGGTCATTAGGCCGGATTCTGTCGCCGTCATGATAGTGAAATTTCGTCAAAAGTTGTGAAAGGGGCGAAGGAGAGAAGAGAGTATATTGTGGGTTGGTGTTAATCATTTTAGAGATCTTTAACTAACCTGTGTTAAAAATTCTCACAGATTATATTATGTATTGTTGACAAAGATGACAAGTGATTCAAAATGAAACAGAAGTGGAAGACGAGCTATCTTGCTTTTATAGGTACCCAATCATACCTTAGACATGGGATCAACATAGATATGGAAAATAGAAAGTGACGGAAAATTTACCTTATCCAGGAAAATATTCTCGCCTTCGCGTGAGTTGAACAAAGCCAATTGGAGCTCCTCCTTCAAAATATAAACAACAGTCACAAATAAATGATTATTCAATGTCTATTGATGTATAGGGTACTCTCTTTCTTTGTCATTTGATTACTCAATCGAGTTAATGCAATTTAAGTATATATGTTGTGTATGAATGAAGATAAAAATTTGGCTTGACAAAGCATTTCAGGATATCTGTATGTCAACTACTTAACATTACACATCTACCTCGAAACAGACATACTTTTCACCCTATCTTCGCTTGGTTCATAAGCTTAAACTGATTTTCTGAGCAAAAGCTAACTTTTAAATATAAAATGCCGTTACAGGGCACAAGGTTTATAACTTAGAATGTACTTTCTCTAGAGATCCACTCATGCAACGGAAAATCCTATCTGACACGGTCCAAATAGGAAAAGGAAGGAAGAAATTGAAGAAATCCAAGTCCAAGAAGGAAATAAACTGTTTTTAACATAACTTTTGTTTCGTTTGGAGTTACGGGCCCCATAATATATCAAATCGAAGCTTGCGACGAGCCTTACAAGACTCATGGCCTTCGACAAGCCCAAAAAAGGCCATGAGTCTTCCGAAGTTTTTCCAATTCTAGTTTAATTTGGACTATTTTGTATTTTAATTACTCCTTGCGTAATTAGAATTTTCAGCTTATTATTTAGTATTTAAAGGATGTTTTCATGTGTTTTAGGGTTACAACTCTTATTATCAGATCTATGAAATATTATGGCTGCTTATAGTCAATTTTATCCAACTTTGTGAATTCTTGTGATTGCAAAGTTACATAGATTCAGTTCCTGTGATTGTTTCTATTCTCTTTACCGTCTTCCGCTGTGTCACTATCGACCTAACTTCTACAAGGGTTTGGTGGAAGCAACCTATAATTCTAGTTTTATAAATATCGTTTCAAATGCTCAAGTTATATATTACTCAGTGTTCTTCTATTAGATGAAAAAGGAAACAATAACAAAATAATAAATGTGTCATAAATCACGTCTTCTGTTTATGATAATCAAATGCATACAACTTATGTCAGTTCAATAATTCAACTTCATGGAAAGTCGATATAAGATCATTTAACAGAATCCCCAATACTACTACAACTTAATAGCGCATCTTTTGCGAAGTTGTATGTCTAAAATCTTTCCTTGTGATTAGCTCTCTGTGCGCTGCATGTCTCTACAGAATCATTTATCTTCATTTGCACACTGAAAAGCATGTTTTTCAAATTATAACTTACTCAACCCCATATAACAGAAAATCAGAATCAACTTTAGTCTATTTGCTTACTATTGCCACAATGTTCTCTCCCAAATCCCAATCTGTTTTTTGTCATCAGGCGATAGTTAGGGATAAGGTATTCACTAAATTTGTAATTCTTGCAGAGTTGCAGTGACTCTGTTCCAATCTTTCTCTCTCTTGTTTCATTATCTATGTCACCTTTTCGCATTAGACACGTCGCATTAAATTATAACACAGTCACAAAACTGTTGAACATTAAGTGCACCCTCTGAAACAACAAGCCTTATTTTCTTTGTATTAAACAAAGAAATAGTACTCATTTTTACTAAATAACACATCTGCTTGGGAATAGATATAATAACTATGGCATTACTGCGATTTGCAACAAAGAAATATTTAGCAAATGCACATCAAAACGTTATACTAAATCCATAATATACGATTGATGAAGATTTCAATACAACAGTTTAGTTATTACACAATGATTCTTATCAACTCTCATTCCGAAACAGTTATTCTCCGAATCTCCACATAGATACACTATGATAACAAAGGTTGTCATCACTTAATAATGTAGACATTTAGCCTATGCATAATTGACATAAACATTAGAAAAGAAACACAGAATGTTTTAAGGAAATAAATGTTAAATTTTCTCAGCAGTCCATACAACCAGTAACAAATTTGATAAAATACCTCTAGTATGCATGATGTGTGCTAGATTGCTTTTACAAAAAATATAAAAATAAGTAACACATCATCTACCTAGCTTCAAAAAGAACAGATAAAAAGGGACCTTGTGGATGAGACCGTCATCTATAATTGAACTACTCAATTTTTTGAACAGTTCGCGCAGTGCCTCGATTTCATTAACTGTAACTGAAAAATTTCTCCATTCAAGTTAATTTCAACCTCAAAGCAATAATAAAACCTAACAAACAACGAAATCTGTGTAAATCGAGATAGAGATAACGAACATGGAGACTCGTTAGCGAGACGGACGATGTCGTCGAATGAATAATTGAGGTTTTCGGGAGGACGAGGGTGATGATCGAAGCAAGCAGCTAAGTTGCAGATCAAAGCTTCAACTAACGCTACCAACGGTATAAACACCGCACAAAGCTTCTCTCCTATAGTTAAGCTCGATCCCTGTTTATATTCCACAAAATCAGTAACATTATTAAAAATTATACTATTACGTTCTTATATGTAGAAAGGGATTGGGAGAGCGTTGTTTGGGAGTACCATGGAGGAGGAGTTTCTGGAGTCCATCCCCTACCGCGATTGAACCTGCACATCAGACATCTCATTTTCATTTTTTCAATAAAAGAAAAGTCTAATGGTTTTTATTTTTTTAATGTGTTTTTTTTTTAACGATAAAAGTATTCTCGTATTAAAGCGAGAACTCATGAGATCAAGCCTTCTTGACTATCAAGGTAACCTCTTGGAGTTCAATTTTCATTTTCATTTAGTTTGTGGAGTTGTACTCTAAAAAATATATTACACATACAGTGTTCAATTATAATTTAATATATATATATATATATATGGACATCCCTTTTAATAAAATTGTAGTACTATAAAAAATATGCATATATAGAATGTTCAATTACCACTTAAAATGTATATACATGAACCCCTGTTATAATATTTTCTTTACTCGCCCATTATTAGATTGAAATGCAAAATTCATTATCATGTCCTCCTATTTACCTTGCTATCCCTGTATGGAACATGGCCCCCTTCTTTCCTCTTCTTCTCATCACTAAAGGCACTTACCACATTACCAAGAGCCAATAGCCCCCTACTGATATGATATAAACATGAAAACATAAAATTAAAGTTGTAAAAAAATGAACAAACATATACAAGATTGTCAATCAAATCTGGCAGCCAAAGAAAATGGACTAGAGAGATTTTTTCAATGTTATTTAAATTGTGGTTCGTGGTAGGTGGAATGAAATCGGAAATAAAAAATATTATTTTTGTGGTACGGAGTATGGTAAGGATAGGTTTATTTGTATTGCTTAATTGGTATAAAATATGTTTATTTGGAGCGTGGTACGCTACAAATATCTTTTTAAAAAGATATAGTTAAAACTAATCAATTTTTTTTTCTAAGTATCTGTCACAACAAAAGCATTCTCAATGAGATTACTCTATGTCAATTGCTTACTTGACAACCACAAAGTGCTCATTTGACCACATTAATTAGCACAACTTAGAATCTTCTTTTATATATTAGGATTTCTAATATAGTGTTCCAAATTTATTCATGTGATTATATTTTGCAAATATCATTGAAATTTTAGAGGTTCATTCTAAATAGTCGATCCTAACATTCCGTTAGATTTAATCTTAACCATTGGTTATATGACTCAAAAGCTCTATAAAATGATGCTCCTCATATATAAATTATAAAGTAAATTTGTAATCATTTTTTACAATAGAAGTTTAAATAAATAGGGGAATGTTTTTAGATTGAAATGCTCATACCAAAACGTAATTTGCTACCAATATGGCAAATATAGATCTTTTTATAATCAACTTCAATCTTTTATTATCTTCTCTGAAACGCTTTCCATCTGCTCCAATAGGTTTGCTCATTTGCACATTCGGAACCAGTAAGGTCCACTAAATGAAGTTTTGCTCTCCACATATCATCGTTGACATCATCATGCACTACTACTCTGGTTGTTGTAGTAACAATTCTCTTTTGCTCCATGGATATTGTAAATATGGTATATTGTGATCGATTATAACGATACATAAACAAAGTCAAATGCTATATCGTTAACATGAATAAGAGCAGAAAGACAGAGAGTAATACGCTTGTAATTAGCTTAACTGAAAAATTAAGTAATTTTTACTTTTAAGTCAGTTTGATAATTAAAATTTATAAGTCCCACAAATCTTACAATTTCAATCCAAAAATTTGGCTTAATGCGGTAAGCGTAAGGTTAATTTTTTTTTTTTTAACTTATTAATTAGAATAGTTTTTCTAAATTATTATTATTAGTGATTAAGTTCATTGAGATAAATTTAAAATAATATGAAAGTTGTATTTAACAAATAACTTATTTTTTAGATTATCAACCTATTTGTTTAGTTTTACATCTTTTAATAGCGAAAGAAATATATTAATTATTAAAAATCAAAAGGATAAAAATGAAAATTTAATTATTTTTCAAATATTAGATTCACCCGCTATCAAATTGATAAGCTCTTAATTTTCAATTAACATAACTGATGTTACAACACTTAATATTCAGCAACTTAAAGTTTTCAATTTTACTAATTAAGCTCTTTAAATTCAGTAGCTTAATTTTCAGTTTTATCAATCAAAACCTTGAGAGTGCGAAAATAGCAAATCCAGACCAGCAAATCAAGAGAAAGGGTCACAAGGAGCAGAAATGACAAACTAAAATGTGTCATTATTACTACAGCAGTAGTACAAATATATATGAGATGACGACCAGTAGTACAAATATATATGAGATGACGAATCAGGTGAACATTCCTAAAGCATCGAAGTTGTTGCATCTTGATTCGCTATTCGTATTTGTGCTCCCGGTAGCCCGAGATATAGAACCTGACAGCAGAAATGAAGTATTTCTTCTTCTGTCCTAACCTCTGCCTCCGGCACAGCAGTAAGTGTTATTATACCCCATTTGCAGTTTATCTGATTTCAACATGAGCTCTTGCAGGTCCTACAGGTTTTGCTATAAAGACATCCAGTCGACAATAGAAAAGCTAGTGGATTGGGATCCATCAGATCAAATACTTCTTCCTTAAAATCTGCAATATAAGAAAATTTTATGTAATAATAATAACTGCTATATATATATAACCTTTCCATTATGATGGTAAATAGAGGAAAATAGGTGTCATTTGCATTTCGTGGGTACACAAAAAATGTATTGAATCGATTTTTTTTAATGAATAGATCCGATCGCAACTTACGGATCAAATAGGAAAGGATACTCTGAATCATAGGACTATAATGAAATATACGATCAACCAACATTTATCGAATTTGAAAAAGAGTCAAGAAGAGATGGTGATCTTCGTAAAGTTGATCATTATGAGTCTTACGACGAATTTGATTGGGGGGTCCAATGGCAAAAAGAGGGGGATTCATTAGCTCGTTATTTAGTACGAATCAGTGAAATTCGATCCTCTCATTTTGATTTCTCGAACCGAGAGATGCGTGAATCGAGATTCTGATGTATATAGATACAAAATGGTCCAACGACTTTGATTATAAATTTTGTAGAGTTTTAACTGCCTCTATCCTTGAGAATATAGTTTCCATCACATTTCTAGTTTGTCCCCCATCGTGTTTGTTTTCCCTGACCCCGTCTTTGGCAGAAAATGAACGTGGAGCCATTGAAATGAAAGGAAATATTAATTCATACTGATAATATAGATTAACAGATTACGACTTTAGTTCAGTGCTATCATCTATCTCCAAATATTGCAAGATTTAAGGACTTGATGTCTGATATATTACTGACGGATGGACTGGTCTAAAGCAGAAGTAAATTAAATAAATTGAGCTATATAATTTCCCTCTATTAACCATCAGGGGTGATTTCAATACAATGCGGAGCCTTTGTGATTATTCATTGAAGTTTTTCTTTCTTTCTTCTTTTGGTAGTCCATTGAAATGCTATGGTTGGCATATTGTCTGACACGGAGGGTGGGGTTGTTAGTTTGGTTCTTATTAACTTAAATTTAGTATGATTTCATCATCCATCAGAAGAAGTTATCACACCATCCTATGTACAAGACATTTGCTCTGTAAAAATTATTATTGTTATTACTTTTCATCATAAGTTGTAATTCTATCTTTCATTTTTGGATTTTATTTCTTTGATTGTTGTTTCATTTTCAGAAACCAGGTTTTGTGGCTGTCTGTTGTTCCTACACGTTCTACTTCGGGTACATGCAAGTGCTGCCGAAACTATTTTTGTTCTGGGTAGTAGAGAAAAGACCTTGATGAACTGTTTATCCAACTGCCAAAAAAAGAATAAGAAAAAGGTGACTTTTACCTCCTGTGTAATATTTTTACATGCAATTGCTGCCAAAAGGTCGGCAGCTGAAACTATTGTTGTTCGTTTTATGAAGTAGAAAAAAAGACCTTAATGAACTGTGAATATAAATGTTGCATGCTGTCTGCCACTTTCGGTAACCCTCGTCAAAGCAAAACACATTTCTAAGACTTATTTATGACATTAAAATGTTTACTCTTCAAATCCTAGCCAATTTGAGTAGTACACATTTTGTGGACAACGATGGTATACACAAAGCAAATAAATTTTTTTGCTTGTCTACATTTCTTCGTGATTTGTGCTCCCCAAGTATTTATTGCTTACATCACTGTTTCAGTCCTATTGGTGGAGCTGAACAGAAGCGGAAGTAGACAAATGTTTAAATATGGGCTCAAGTCAGAAGTGTTTTCAGAGATAAGCCAGTTGATAACAGTCATGAAGCTGAGCAGTTTGTGAAAAGAAGTTTTTTTTACCAAGTTATTGCATATTCTGCCTCAAGATGCAACCCTAGAGAAAAGAAGGGTTGATTTACTACTATATTCAGCTCCATTTCAACGCGATCCAGAGTGAAGGTATTTCTGTTCCTTCAATCTGCTTTCAAATTCTCCCCATTCAGAAAAACACCTTGCCCGAACCTAAAAATTTGAACAGAATTTTGGATATCGTCAATAAGGTTTCCAAAACAGTGGGAGTAAAGGAAAGAAGAAACTACAGTAAGAAAAGAAAATTAGAGTTCCATCTATATATTATTGTTTTTCTTCACGAGCCTTATTATGGACAAATGAGCATTCAAATAATCCGTATAAAGGGCCAGATTAATACGAAGAAATTTTTAAAAATTTGTATATTTAAAGAGTTAAGAGCATACAGATGTGTCTTTCGAGGAAATATATATATCTATAAAGATCAGGGGAATAGATGGTATCTGAAACAGTAGCTATTGACAGTTGGTTATTAGCGCAACATTTCAGTAGAATGCTGAAACTTCATCTTCTAAACTGAGATGGACTCTAGTAGAAACAAAAAGAACAAAACATCTTACTCCTTCCCATGGTGCACTTCCATTGATGGACTCCCCCTGTATGTAAATGAAGTAGCTATAACAATCTAATCTAAATTGAAATCAAAAGAGAAATTGTAAATAACAACAAACTATACCCCATATTCACATTGTAATATTTTCCCGGAGTAGATAAGCTACTGGCTTCTTACTTGTTTGAGGAGAATGTAAGCTTGCCCAAGAAATAATGTTTACCTGGTCTCCTAGTGACGGTAGGGCTAAATGCTCTACCCACTGTGCATCAATCACACCAATGTCTTCGTTGGGCCTCTGTAACATTAATATGTCAGATCCCCTGCTTTAAATTTGATAGAAACATGCAAACACTTATTATAAAAACACTCATCTTAATTTTGTTTTTTATCCTGCTTTTCCAACAGGAATACAAAATTCATCTCCCTTTTGTTTTTTTATTCTGCTTTCGCAACAGAAAATTCACCGCAATAGTTTGGAAAGAATAACTAAGATTTATAAGATTTAGAGCATTAAATATGTGTTGCCTCAAAGCGGCCTCATTATTTTCTCGTAATTAAAATTTTGAAATTATGGAGTAAAGAAATAGTGATGAGTAAGTGAAAAATCCTCTGAACCTCCACACATCTCCACAGATTGAGATCAAGACCCCATCCGTGCACCAAATCATTCTGTCATGTCACATTAGGAGCAAATGGTAAGTATAATGCACTTCATCATCATATTATCACTCATTCACTCTATATGTTTAAGTTTGCAAGTACATTTAATATATGCCAGCATAATACCTGGATCATATGCCAAACACAATGCCACGATTTTGTTGAGAACACTGGAACCATTATTTCAACAAATCTGCAAAGCTATCATATATTCACGTCTATATCTTTAAAGATCGGAAATCTTATGTCATTTTAATGCAAACTTAACGAGACATCAGAATAGTGCGGTTGGCTTTTTTTTTTTGCTAGGAATGGTAGGGGTGACTATACCCTGCACAGGGTGGTGATTGTGGATTTTGACACTGTTGACCCTTAGCTTCCCTGTAGAGAATGATGAACATTTATTAGAATAAACTTGCTTGATTTTGGTTATCTGGATTTTTATTTTCCCCAAGTTTAGAATTGCCTTTTGTCTAATCACAGTTCACCACTCTCGAGTGATGTGGGTTGCAATGGAAAGACGATAGGCGAAAAAGGAAAAAAAGGCAAAGCCAAAAACAGTATGCAAGGTCAGTTTTACTTGTGAGCTTCGACATCATTCCTCCTCTGCGTCATCAGCCATGTCAAGCCTTTCTTTGACTCTACAGCAGGCTGTGAGATTTCTAACTCGTACTTCTTGGCAAGCTGTACGTACCTATTTAATAGCATAGCGCACACAAAAATGGAGGAAAAGGAAAATAAAAGTTACGGATATTAACAATGTTCTTTTTTTTCCCTATGAACTACTCCATGTTAAGATAATAAAACTATTAGTTGAAACATACAGACTGTCCGGCTTACTCATCTGCATTAAAATTCTCAACACCGATATCTTCATCCCAAATAAATATGTATTCATAGGCAGCTACAATGTCAGGATGGAGAAAACGCTTGGCATACCACCTAAACTAATTAGGTCGGTCAATAATGCCATCAGATGGAATGAAGAATCCGAAATATTTAAAATACTCGGCTTTCAGTTACCATTTTGTTTGTTTCCTTGAACTAATATGAATTGCTCGTTGTGACCATTCGAAATGCTCCCATTCACTTGCTCTCCCGTCATAGTGAAACAAAACAATCAAGAAGCTCTCTGAGAACTAGACAAACAGAAGATGAAAGAAACAGAGAACGAGAAAATTAACCTGCATTTTTAAGACGCATTTTCCCAAATAATTTTGCTTGTTCAATTAAAAAAAATGCGTACAGACCTTTGTGATTATTGAATTAACTATATCCTTCTGAATATACCCAACCGTTAAAGCCAATAGGTACTTTGGCTTTACCACCAAATCCTGCAATCCAGAGTAACAAGTCTACACATCGTTTGTTTACTTGCTGGATAAAAAAGTCATGGAAGTTGGTTATTGTGCAGAAAATATCAAATAGGGTTATACCTTGCTGGAATTTAACAGCAATTTATTGAGATAAAGGTCTGAATAAGGCTCAACAATATCAGGGGCTAACCGTTCAGCTCCTCGTGGATTTGTTGCCACATATATCTGCAGTTCATATTTTAACCAATTGCATCGGCAGAATGATGATTTGTAAAATTACCTAAATCAAAAATATTTATAAATATTCAGCATAAAAGAGTTCCAAACCTACACTAGTGCTATTATACGATAAATATTGATTAATTGAGCTTGTGAGTTCTGAGTTGGGAATGAAGCATGCAGATGAGCCTGATTGAATTTTGGCCACCTGAAAGTGCAAAGTAGAAATATGAGTTTGAAATCGAAGATTCTCTCAGAATTTTGCTTAATATATATCACATAAAGTAATATTTTTTTTTTTGGACATAATATAAATTTATTTGGTTGATCTACCTTAATTATTGGAACTGTACTTAGCGACGAACCGATAAAATATCCGGTAATGATACTACATAGGGCTACCAGCAACAGCCATGATTCCATTAATATCCTGTGAAATTTAGCAGTTCATTTTGTTATTATATATCTTAATTATACAAATATACTTCAAATTGGGTAATGATAATAACCTGCTCATGATCAATTCAAGGTCAAAGGCGATCTTGTTTAAAAATTATTTCACGGGTTTAGTTATTCAAATGGTCTAATTGAATTTACTTGTGTATAGGTAAGAACTATAATAAACAAAATGCCAAAAAGTAAAGCAAAAATCTGTCATTGTTGTAGTATATTAAATATCCCAAGTCTTAAATCCATCCATTAAACGTGATGTAATGCAGAAACTGGTCATCTCACTCTCACCTCATTCTGTAACGTAGACACCAGTTTAAAATACATATTAAATTACCATAATGAACCACTATTTCATAGCAAATTTAAAAAATTAATAATTGTGTTCCAGATGGGACTTAGACCAGTGACTCTTATGTGTATAGGATTGGGAAAGATGGTGGTTTATATCGTTATTGTGTAAAGAAATTAATACGGCTGAACACACACACATATATATATACATATATATATATACACTACGTAGTGTATACGAGTATTTAGTAACCGAGTACACAATCTTACTTGTTAATGCTTTTGGAAATAACAGTCACGCTGGTTCCCAAGTCCTTTTCTTTCAAGTTGCAACACGACCAGAAGAGATTCGATCAACATGTATAACTACGTAGTGTGTGTATATATATATATATATATATAAACTATATATTAGGTAGCCGCTAAGCCTGTTATAGAAAAATCTCCAACAGCAATAGGAAAGATTTTAACCACCCCATTTTTTCCTCAACTCCCTACACTCATATAGGCTGACCAAGTCTTTTACTCATTGTTGTCAAAAGGTACACGACTTTTCCCATCCAATAATAGCAAATGAATGAAACGTTTTAAGTAAATTAATTATTAATGTATTTGTTTTAGAAACCTATACTATTACCTGTCAATACGATGGCCTAGAGAGTAATCTAGGGCAAGAACCTAAAAGGAATAAAGTATTAGAAATGTAGGAAATATTTACCTTTGTATGGGGCATCTATAATCATTCAAAAAAAGAAAAAGGAAAAAGAAGAGAGAGATGTCTTATCATTATACTATGTCACACATATGAAAAAATGGGTATGAAAATTTTAAATAAAGAGAAAAAAAAAACAGGTTTTATTTGGAATACAGATTGAATTAACCGCTAGCACGAGTTACATATGATCACCTTCGTGGGATTAAAGAATTTAGAGTAGGAAAAGGCATCGGGAACCTACATTATGGATCAAACATCAGTATGTATGAATAGGCATCAAAATGGAAAAGATTTATGTTGCGATAAAAAAAAATTTATCGTGAATAAATATATTAATTAATTATTTTTTTTTATAATAATTTATAAAAAAATTTCCGTTGAAATTTTTTTGTTGCAATACCCAATTGAAACGTGTGCCAAAGATTCTCTTCCTTAATAATGTGATTGAATTTGTACCGGCTACCACGAACTCAGTTAGCGATGATGCAAGTGGCAGAAGAAGACTCTCCTCTAACAATAAATCCCGGCACCTCAGATGTGAATAGCCCACACTATCTTTTTTAGAATAAGAATAAAAAACAAGGTAAGGAAACCAGCTCACACTATTCTTTTTTAGAAAAGGGTAAGGAAATAAGGCCATAGGCACCACACTATCAATTAGCATAATTGTGACAATAACTAAGATCGTATATAACCCCCAATCATGGGAGTGAAAACCATAATTAACCCCCAATCATGGGAGTGTTTCAAGAAAGAGAATGAATTCTTTGTCCGTTCCATGGGTGCCCCGCCCCAACTCATTTCCCAACAATCAAGTTTCAAATGTGATAAGAGTAATTGTTTAAAAGAAAATTGAATTGTGATAACGAAAAACAAGAATTATGCTTGTTGGTTTTTTTTTTCTCTTATTGGTCCATTTTAAAACTTAGTAACCGAACGTAAGATCAAATAAATTTCACAATTAATAAAGAATTTCTTAGTTATAATATCCTTAAACCTGACACTCTATTATGGGTGAGGATGCCAACTTCAATAAGCTAAAAAGAAAATTCTACAATAAAAAATATCTTGAGAGTTTGTCGTTTTGCTATTAAGGAATGTGTTAGCTTTTCATGACTTCACTTGATCCGTACTAATCTCCTTCCGGCTAGCTTTGCGGCTAATCATTGTTTATACTTTTTAATGCCTAACCATTTATCAAAAATATTGGTTAAATTAATACATACGCATCCTCCTTTTTAAAATTGGCCAAATAAAATTGTACAAGAAGATGGACCGCACCTTTTTCAGTTCTATCCTAGTTTAAATAAGTATTGTACAAGTAGATTGACAGTTTTTTTGGCATCATTGTCATGTGAGATCAACAAGGCACGTGGTAGCAATGGATGGCTGGCCGACCTCGTTGGGATGTTGCCGTCTTTACATAAGCGCCGTCCCCACGACGTTTAGTGTGATCTTGTCCCCCAAGAAGGTTAGTTGAAAATCTTCCTTTAAATAAAACTAGTTGATCCCCACCACCACACAACACATCGTGGATTTTTTTTTTCGCCTAGTGGAGTTTGGGTATGTCCTGCTATTCAATTTAAATTAATTTTGATAATTATATTTAAAATAAATTGAAAATATTAGATGTCACGGTGAACTAAATTTCCTCCTTTCATCCGTGTTTGCTGCTTATTAACCCGGTCTGATATAGAGTACCAAAACATGTACGTGTACCATTATTACAACCTCAGTCTACTCCATTCCTTTACCATAGACCTTAGTCGCACCTTATATGAGCTCAACCACAATACTATATAATAGTACTCCGTATAGAAATTATTCATTCATTCGGTATTAAGTATTAACACGTCCTCTCTCTCTCTCTCTCTCTCTCTCGGCCTTTTGCAATTGTCCAAATTCATCGGAGAATGGCGACGACGTACGGCACTATCCCGACGTCATCATCGGGAGGCACAAATTTCGATTTCATCTCCCGCGCAAAGCATCAGCTGAAATCAGGACTCGGCACTCGCCGCCCATGGAAACAGATGTTTCAAATCCACTCAATCAACTTCCCCTCGGGATTCAACGACGCAATCGGACGAATTAAAACCAACGTCGGCTACTTCCGGATGAACTACGTTATCATCGTGTTACTGATTCTCTTCTTGAGCCTTTTGTGGCACCCGATCTCGTTGATCGTCTTCGTGGCGTTGATGGCGGTCTGGCTGTTCCTATACTTTCTTCGCGACGAGCCGCTGTTGATTTTCCACCGTTTGATCGATGATCGTGTGGTTCTCATCGTCCTGTCGGTTGTTACGGTGGTTTTACTGCTGTTGACCGGCGCTACCTTAAATATAGTTGTGTCGATTTTGGTTGGACTGGTGGTTGTAGCGATTCATGCGGCTTTAAGGAAAACTGATGACTTGTTTTTGGATGAAGAAGCGGCGGAGACCGGTGGTTTGCTTCCTAGTTCTTCTTGATCTATTAGATGGTAAATCGTTTGTTTGACTGTAATTTCACTTTGGTAGAAAGGTTTGGCAAATGGCAAGTAGTAATTAATGTAGCGGACCAATGTTCTTTTTACATTCAAGTGATCACATGTGGTCTCCCATTTTAATATTTTTCTTTTTTAATTTCTCACGTTATTGAAATCATTGTAGAAAAGGAAATTTGCAATGGATATAATTTCAGTCGAGCTTTTCATCAAACAGATGTAATGCATTAACCATGGAGGACGCCCCATTTATTCTCATTTACCCGCCAATGATTGATTATTCAAACCATAGACAGACATCCAGTATATAATTTAATGCTCCTCGTGCTTCAAAATTAAACTTTTCTAAACATATACGTGAAATCTTAAAATTTAAAAATTAATACTATAATTTATTTAAAAATTAAAATTATTTATACTAAATTCAAATCAATTCGTTTGAATATTAGGAATATGCTTATTTATTCTAGGCATTTGCCTTGAAAATTCAAACAAATGGCGCAACAGAGTTTAAAGTGTATTTGCAAATTTTTAAAATTTAAAATTAATATGATTTAGTTAAAACTGAAAAAAAACAACAAATATAATAACTATACGCTTAGTTTACAAGGTTATTATGGCAAAGAACACGGAACAGTGAGAAGAATAACCAAGTTAGTAAAGAATATCCAAATGACATACAGAATTCAATGCTGCAAACTGATTAACTTAATTCCCAAGGCATGGCGTCGACTGTTTTACCGTTCTTTCTTTCAAAAATTTCAAACTGGTGTTTCTCTAATATCCAGCATATCTGAGAGCACAAGGAGAAGAAAGACTTTTTCTGCTTCTTCCATTGAAGCAAAAAATACATTCACCGTACGCTAACCTAGTAGCTATTTTCGTTTGTTACTTCATTTCTGATGAATTACAAAACATTACCTACTCTGCTTTCCCCTTCTATACAAGGACAATTATAGAACAAAAATATATTACTTGAAGATAGGGCAGTAAAACACATCTTCTCCATACCATATACGTATTCAAGATGGAAATTCTTTACAATTCATTCTCACATGATGTCCTCCTGGCTTTATCCCTTTCCCAGAAACCAGACCTTAACGTGTCAACAGAGAGCTTCGCACTAAACCCTTCCAATGCCTCATTTAAAAATGGACCACTTAAGTGTTCATACTGATGTTGTTGCTGATTGGGGTAGATCCTTCCACTCCGACTGCCGACATCACGTCCAGGTGTTGACATATGACTTGAGTCCATGATTGTGTCTCCCTCGAGTATACGGATCACCTTTTACCAAACCACAATTAACAAATAAGCTAACTCTTGGCCACTTTTAACAAATAAGACAAATTTATTTAAAAACCTTAGTATTGATAAGACCCGGTTCAGGCTTAAACTTTCGAGAAATATAAGGTTTGCTTCCTACGAAAGCAGGTTTCCACTCCGGGAAGGAGGGGGTAAGGGGGTTAATGTTTTTGAAATTTTGAGTCTTTTGACTAATGTTAAATTTCCACGTTCTGTTGGAATACAACTTTTTTGTCAACCAGCACAAGAATTAGTAGATCAAATTCAAAAGTTCCAGCCAAAAGAAAAAAGAAAAAAATTATCTATATACTGCTTTGTCAAATGCGAAATAAGCGGCTTAAGATAGGAAACATGGCTTTCCTAGACGTTAGATCAGCAGAAGGAAAAAAGCTTCTAATGGTTCAACACAGTTTAAACATATTGCACCTGAGTAATTACACCCTTAACTGAAGCTTCTTACCTGAGACATACGTGGCCGTGAATGAGGATCCCGACTAATACACAAGGATGCAGCATGCAACATGCAATAGACTTCCTGTTCTGAATAGTGGTTCCCTAGCCGTGGGTCCACCAACTCGTCAATAGCATATTCCTCCAACAATGGTCGTGCCTGTTACAAATTCAAAAACAGTTTAAAAATAAAATAAATAGTTTAGGGATAGACGAACTTGTATCATGCTTTAGTCTTCATTTTGGTATGTGGCAATGCGTAACTAGAATTGCCAAGCACACCCATTTATGATAACAAGAAAACACGCGCACGCACACACCCATTCTGTGAGGCACTGCTGCCCCTTGGGCCGGTTAAGATCCACTGCTTTCCGTCCAGTAACAAGCTCAACCAGCACCACCCCAAAAGAATAAACATCAGCTTTCTCTGTAATCTGGCCACTTTGAGCATATTCTGGAGCCAAATATCTGATTGGAGCATAATAGCTTAATTAATTCATTATAGGTTGGGGATGGTAAATTGGAATAAAAATCTACATATCAAAACTTACCCAAATGTACCGATAACTCTCGTCTCTACTCCAGTGTCCCCATCAGGCTGCCACCTTGCTAGGCCAAAGTCTCCGACCTTGCAGAACAAGAATGAAGGTGAAATCATTACATTCTAAACCCTACACCAGGGTGTATCCGTGTATTTTTTCGCATTACAAAAAGTATCTCAACAGTTCAAATATCTCTCAACACCATAAGGATACAACCAAATCATTGAATTTTTGCCACAGGTCAAAATTAAATAAATTGAATGTTGGAAGGAAGTAAATTCATAAAAAAAAAAAATTTAAAAGATGTAAAAGCAAAATGATATTGTTCATACAATTCTTTTCCATCTTTTGCTTCAAAACATTAATATAATATACACAGTGATGTTTACAGTTTTGCCTCATTGATAATTACTCCTTGTAAGCAGTTAACTGAAGTAACTATATGATCCAGTGTGGTGTCTATATGCTTGAATTTCTCAGAATCAGGGATTTGCAATAGAGAGTATCACTCCGCACAGACAAGGTCATGTATGTATAATGGTACATAAATAAGAAGTTTGGAATACTGAACTGAGGTTATAACAAAGTGACTAGATTCCCTCCCACCCCCCCCCCCCCAACAAAAAAAAAACACACACAACTCATAATTTCCCCACCTAAACATCTTTAACAAAAAAAAAAATTGAAAGTTGAGTTAGCAGATTTACGTAATAAGGCAACTAGACAACAAGGCAACTAGACAACAATTTGATTGCTCGTCACTGGAGAGCTCTACAGGTCTCAATCAGGCAAAAGCTAACTAATGAAACTAAGGAGATTCAATATACCAACATTATGATTCTTTATTATGGTGATAATTAATGACAGAGTTCTCTACGATACAAAAATGGAGATATGCAATTTGGAACAAAACCGTAACATTAGTTATAGCACATTAGCCAACATTGCATTGGGGCTGCGGAATGCAGCATTGTAGCCATATATTAATAAAATTCAGATGTTGTCTTACCAGTGGTTCAAAATCATGGGTAATAAGAATGTTGTTGGGCCGCATGTCACGGTGGACAATGCAACCCACTCTGCATTCTTCATGCAGATATCGCAGTCCTCGAGCAGCTCCCAATGCAATTTTTTGTCGAGCAGACCACTCTAACGGATCTCGATGACGACCTGAATATACCATAATTCTTCATTAAAATACAGCTTACAGCTAATTGAAAAAAGAAAAGGCATTTAAGAAGTGAAATGAAGTGGTTCAACTTATGTCCGCAGATAAAATTGTGAGGAATGCAAGTGAAATACTTGTTTTAAGTTAGGTCAACTCATATAAAAACGGATTTATCAAAAAAATATGTGCCATTTGCTTTTATGCTTCAGTCCAACCAAGGTCATGTCCCACTTCAGGTACGTTGGAACTTGGAAAGCGCACAAGTTTTGTTTCTTTCTCTTTTCCCTCGAGTGCTCTAAGTTCCAAACATACTCCTAAGCGAAGGGAGGGGGTGAATAAGTTCTCTGTGGATGAATTAGAGCGAGACAGTGCTATAGCAATGATAAAAAAAGAGATAACACATTTTAGGAGTCTTCGCATGACATGCAACCCCATCATATGTCAAGGTATTAAATCTTAAAATATGTACACAGACCACTTGGATATAATAAACTTTCTTTGAGATCCTACTTGTGACATGAGAAGGCAAAAGTAGATGAAGGGGAATGTATGTATTCCATAATAATCACCAGACATATAGTACATATGCCTTATCTTAGAGGAATGCATATGCTGGGGAAGACAAATTACCATAGAGGTGGGAATCCAATGAACCGTGGCATATATATTCATAAACTAATAGCCTTCGACCATCCTCAATACAGAATCCAATCAGCATAACTACATTCCGGTGCTGAGCACAGCTAAGAACTTCCACTTCTGAGCAAAATTCTTGATCCCCTTGGGAACTTGCCAATTTGTGTTGTTTGACAGCAACTGCCTGGCCATCTGGGAGGACTCCTCTGTGGACAGACCCAAACCCTCCTTCAGCCAAGAAATTAACCTGAGAAAAACCGCCAGTAGCACGCTCCAGTTCTGCAAAGGTGAACCATCTTGGCGGTTTTCCAAATGCAGGTGTCTTGTGCTGACATATAGAACATAATGGAGGGGGGCCAAGAGGTGCATTTCTGGATAGAGAAATTGCTTCTCTAACATTTCCACTGAATTCCAGATCAGGTCTATAGTTTGGCACTCCAAATCCAGTTTCTCGGTCAAGTTTAGAAAACTTCTCATGCAAGGCCTTCGTAGTAGAAGTTTGAATCTGGTATTTAGATCTTTGTGAACTTTCTTCCATGCGTCGGGAGGATTGACATCGTGAATTGGCTATGTCTGCCATCCATGGTTGGAACCTCAAACTTGACGAAGATGCAGAAAAGTTTTCGCTGTCTGAGTCTGAACTTGATTCATCTACATCATGATTTTCTTTCCCAGCTAACAATTGCTCTTTCTTCAGGTCTCCATTTATTTCGGGAATGAAAAATGGTGAAGTTCCCGGGTCAGAACTTGAAACTGATGAAGTTCCAGCTTCGGTAGCAGTAAAAAGCTCAGGACTACTAGTTGGAGTAACAGGCGGTCCTCGAACGGAATCCAGAGATTCATTCTTTTTCAGTTGTTTATCAGATGACTGATCTAGCTCGGAAGGTAATTGACAGTCGGCTTCCGGTTCCTTTTTAGGTGATCCAACCAAATTTAGACGGAGAACTTTCGGCTGCAATCTCTTCATAATCACAATGTTGCATTGTAGCTCTTCCATGCAACGTTTCTCCTCATGTTTGAGATGTCTGCAAGGAATGGCGTTAGAAACTACCGATAACTTGACATGAGCTACTAAATTAATGGTCTATCATAAAGTACAAAGAATATTACTTGTCCAATACAACCCAACTAGCTTGAGTTCTCTTCGCTTCCGCAGCTACTGCCCCACATGGCGTACCAGAAACAAGTTTTATCTTCACATTTATCTGCAACAGAATAAGGACAAGAATGGTACATCAATACATCATTAGGGAGCGAGTACAATACCAAACAAGGAGGCATAAATTGAGGCACACTGACCTTATTAGGATCATAAACGTCATGGAGCTGAAGGATCATCTGAGAGCAGGAATCTGTAATATCAATTTTCTGTTCTGAACTTGTTCCCGAATGAGACCTCCGGTGACCACTCGCACAATCTCCTGCAAACCTTGGGAAACCCCATTTTCTACCTGAATAAGACGATAATTATCAGTACTATACTTGCTACCGAAAAGGCTTTTAGATCCATATTTGCTATAATTTATTCCAAAGATTAAATAATGTAGCCCAAAACCAATGACTACACGATGTCCAGCGAAATCAAAAATCAAAGATAAGCACTCTACATGAAAAATATGCCTTGCACATCACTGGTCAGCATAGAAACAAAATAAGAAACAGAATTGGCATCTATGACTCAGCCCAACAAACCAATTCTTATGACTCAGACCAACAAACCAATTCTCAACAAGAAACTTACACCAACTATTTCCTAATGATTGGAAAATATTTACCAAGAATATCTGGTCTTAAACATTGCATTAAAGAAATAATAAGTCGTATTCATCAATTCTAACGGTAAACATAATCAATGCCGGAAAAAAAGCTCTAGAATTAGCATAATCACGAACATACTACCAAAACTGAATCAACATTTAAAGTCTGTGGAGTTGCTCAACAAGCTCGATGCTAATGGGCCAACACAAAATGTACAAGGACCAAGAATATCAGACTCTCACTATTGGCAACAGGTTGAGAATATAAAATCCCAGAACAGTTCTAAAAAGACATACACAAGAGATAAATTTCTCGCTCCAACAGTTCAGACATAAATATAACATAAAATTACTCATGACTTAAAGAAATGAAATTAAACCAAATCAAGAAAGTATACCGGAACTTTGTGAAGGGACAACCACAAGCAATGTGATGCAATCCCCAGGTTGAACAACATGAGTCAAAGCCCACACCAATGCAGTTTTAGGTACTTCCTTCGAAGCCTTGACCGCCACAACCACCTTCTCAGCAACATCCGAGCCCTTTTCCTGCTTCCCCAGCTTCAATTCCAGAGTCATCACCCCCTAGAATAGTAGGGAAATAAAAGTGCTTCCAAACTTTTGTTTGTACAGAATTATTAACCCTCCAAACGCCTACCAACCTTTATCATACCTTCAGAAGGACAGAACCGAAGAAAGCATATATGCCAAGTAAATGAAACAATAGCAAAACATTATAATTATTGGCAATTGGTATGTCCTCTGCCCCACCATGAAAGGTGTAATATTCGTGCATGTACAACCGACATGCTCACTGTTTCTTACAGTCAATGGGCCAGAATGATTGCAGAGACAAGACCTTTTTTTAACCAAAAATTGAAACAAACTTCTCAAAGTAAATCAGGAATTTGATGTACTCCTTCCTCCAAAATTTTCCACTAATTATCCCCGAAAACTAACTGATCAGTTAGAAATTCCACACAAGAGAAATGAATATTTGCATGGAATGGATATTCCAAATCTGCAATAAAATCGCTTCAGCTAACAAACCCAAATGAAGCACTGTTCGACACAAGATGTGTGTACAAGGGAAACGACAGAAAACAACACAGCACCAAAATTGGACCTCACTAGACTTTCAAATCAGAGAGTCAACAGGCCACTGGTGAATGAATGAGCTATTTGGTTGGTTCCAGATCCAAAATGAAACTCCCCCTTTAGCCCATTAAATCAAAAATGGAATACTGAAGAGCCTACCAAAATCAGATTCGACCTACAATAAAAAAACAACTTTTAGCTCTCCACCTCAGTTGATATGACAAAAGAGAGGAGTCCTAAGGAAAAGACTCAATAGCAATCTTCACTTTTTTATCCTCAAAATTCCATCTCAACAAAGGAACATTTACTCATATCACAGTCAACCTGCAAAATCCATAAGCAAAAGAGAATCAAATACCTACATACATATATACAACAAACACACAAACAAGTCTTTATATAACTAACAGATGATTCATGAGAAAAATAAAGATGAAATGAAAGCTCGCTGCAATAAAGTACTGGGTATTGCTGATTTTTTATTTTTATTTTTATGTTTCTGTGCCCAAATCTGGCCACTGCTTTCACATCCAAAAGAGCCAAAAAAGCAAATAAAGAAAAAGGAAATACGGGCATTAAGAAATTGAATGAGGGAAGGGGAGAGAGAGAAAGAGAGCGGTAACTAAGGTGTGAAGTAAACAAATGTGTTTCAACAAACTCACCGACTCCATTGATACGTACTGGATAGCATATTACTCAAAAACAATTACTGTATCATCTTTCTAGATGAGACGAGAGACGAGAGCGCAATCACAATCACAATCAATTTTTACATACGAGAGAAGCATGAATATTTATTAGTGTGTGTATATATATATATATATATATATATATATATATATATATTGATCCGAATACACAATCAATTTGTGCAGGTGGACACAAACTGGCTGTTCTGGGCGGTTTCACGGTGTTAATTTTGTTACCGTAAAAAAACCACCTTCGATGATGTACTTTACTGTGATGTCCTTAAATTTGGACACCTGGGTATTATAAGAGCCTTTTATGTTGTTTTTTTCTCTAACCTTTTGAAAACTTTCCCTTTATTGTATGGTAAGTTTTAAGATTTCAAATGTTAGACAGAACACAAACATGGATGAGCCAAGGTTCCTTTTATTCATTTAATTTTAGAAAAAATTATTCTCTTCATTTCACTTTCAAAAAAAATAATAATAACTACCCCATTTGCAAGAATTTATCAATTAAATGATATATTTTCGTTACCCAAAAAATAATAGGTAATTAAATTTATGGTGATAACACGGTAAAGTTGAAGTTATTACGTTATTTTATACTTGTATTAAAATAAATAAAAACTTTAAAATTATTTTTGTTGTGGGATATAAGGAATAACTTTTATAAAATATTTTGGAGCAACCTCGCTGTTTCTCCATGCTCCCCCCAACATGAGTGTAATGTTAAACTCTGTAGGAATATTGTTTAAGATTTGTCTTCTAATTTTTATCATTTCTACTCTCTAAAATAAAGATGACATGTTGGTCATTCATATCTAGAAATATAGACCGACGTACGCAAATATCATAAGTCATACCAAGCACATACTTAAAAAGAAAGGTTTTCAATGAAAATTGATACTCTAAAAGTACATTCTAAGCGGATGCAAATCGGTAAAATAATACCGAGAAATTATCCTCACACGTAAAAAGTAAATAAATAACACATAACACAATTATAAAATTTTAAATTTGAATGTAGAAGTTTGTTAAATTTTTTGTCCAAAATAATAGTATAGCAAATGACATAGACCATTACATTAATTGATTATATTTTTTTCACATTATCCGTTTAAAATCATTTACTGTGGAGTATTAATCTTAGAACGTACAATAAAAACAAAAGGTCAAGAATGTAAAGAGTAATTAAAAAAGTGATTGGGACGGTAGTTAATTGTCGGCAGTAATCAATTGGGGTAATGTTAAACAGTTAAAGTACGTGTAGAAAACTAGTAGAAAATTATAAATTGGGTGGCGTAACGTGATGAAGTGGTAATTAATTACTAATAAATTAATAGTAGTATTTAATAGTGGGTCGTTCATTATGTTAGCAGTGTATAATTAATTACTATTATAAACGACGTCGGATGAGACAAAATATAGCAGGCACGAAGCAGGAGTACTTGAATTTTGAAAGTGCGGAAGCAGTGGGAAATGAGAAAGAAAAGGTGATACTTGGCTTTTAGATTTGTCTTTATTACTCCTAAATCCATAAATAAATCATGAGTACGTACTACGTAGTAGTAGCATTATATTTTTTAGTTTCATTACATTTATTATTTACGATCCGTATCTGTCTTTCTTTCTCCTTCACCTAAACGTTCAGCTACTTCTCTTTTTTACCCTCGCTTTAAACTTTAAACTTTTAAAGTATATGTGTGTAATTCTATATCGAAAGATACATTCAAAAATAAAATAATAATATAAATATTTTCCTATATTCTTTCTATAATACTTTCTTTCTCTTTTATGTATATTTTTTTTACTTGTAAATATATCTTTCCGTGTAAATTTAAATGTATATATAAATATATTCTTGGAGTTTGATAAATAAACTAGTTCTTCGTTTGAATCGAATAGATAAAATGAAATGAAAAATACTTTAATGTTTGATGTTAATTCAAAAAAGTAGTGCTACGATTGACTATTAGGAATTTTAAGTGGTGTATTAGTAGTATAAATTAATGCTATGTTAGAATTTTAGGGATTTTAAATTTATTGTCGATCTCAAATTACATGTAAGTTGAATAAATTTATTATTAGCATTAGTTATGTCAAAAAGAATTTCCTTCATTTCATAATAATTGTCGTTTTAACTTTCATATACATATATTAAGAAAGTCATTTAATAATTAAAATTTGTATAAAATTTTATCATTACCCTTTATGAGAAGTTAAAAACTATTAATCCAACGGAAAGAATTTCTTAAAATAATAAGAGAAGTTATGAGAGATATTATAAAGTAAATAATTTATCTTTTTAAAAAATTATAAACGATAAATAAATTGAAATAAATTTTATTTTTTAAAAAGTCCAGTATTATATGGAATGAAGGAAGTACTTTTTATTTTATTCAATATCACATCGCATTTGAAACAATAAATTATATTTTATTTTTTGTCACAAATAAACACATCACTCAATTACTTATATAATAATATTAATTATATCATCATTATTATATTTATGAATAAATACATCAATTAATTATTTATATATTCATATTAGTTGGAGTATATCATTAGTTTTACTCGTAACAATAATTCACATCTATTTATTATTTGAATTTGGTCATAAATGAAAGCATATCCACAGCATCATAACTCCCAGGCTCAGGTTTAGCTAAGTTTTTCAAAGAGGATATTTGTCTAACGATATCCGAGCCAATGGGACCCACCGCCGTTATCCATCTCCGTTTGTTGAAAGCAAACCCCGGCCCAGCCCACGCCTCGATCCTCCACTGCTGGGATTCAATTCCCAATGCAAACGCTAACGTTACGTCGTGACCTGACCAAACTCAACTGTCACGTTAACCGGCATTTATTTCTCACTGCAGCCAGACGGCGACTAAACGGTGGGGCTATGATCCAATCGTCCTCACGTCAGATTTCGTGCCACTATTGACGGATCCTTGTCTGTCTTGTATTTACATACAGCAAGCTTTCTTTCTCAGAATCTACTAATTAACTCCTCCTATTAATTAGAGTACTCCATTTGAGTGTTAATTGATCAATTATTATATAATAATTGTTATTACAAGCTTATGATTAATTAATTAGTACTCCCTCCTTCCCCTAATATATACTATATTTTAGATAATTTTATTTTTTTAAAAATCATTTGACGTTTTATATAATCTAGAAGAATTAACCACAATCTTTTTAAAATTACCCCTCATTACTTCTCCTATTTTTTTGAGATATAGGAGTAAACGAGGAGTTTTTATTAGGAGGGTACAGGTATTCCAACTAAAAAAATGATCTTCCTATACATTTTCGATACGTGTACAATAATTATTTTTTTAACCAATAGCCCATAACATGTGGGGGTCAGTTTGTATTAATTATGTATGGTTCATTACACGTGTCGAAAATGTATAGGGAAATCCTTGGAAGACCTGGACCTCCTAATAAAAACTTGTAAATGAGACAAGTGAATTTTTTTAGGAGTAAATCATGTAAAAATACTACATATGAGAGAGAGAGTATGAAATAAGTATGGTAAAAAGGTATTATTGACAATTAATACTATATTTAATACTATGCAATTATTTCTTTAATTCATATGCACAACTCTAAAATGTCATATATTATGGGACGGAGGAAGTACGTGCACGCATTTCACCTTTTCATTCTTAATTACATATTACTGATAAGAGAGGTAATATTTGTATAGATATTAATTCACGATATACTAATGATGCATTTTTGTTTAATTTTTATTTTTTGAAAATAATTAATCATCTGCAAAATAGGACTTTTATCGAGTTAAAACTCACAAGGAGGGAGGTAGAGAGAATACTATTAATAGAATAAGACAAACTTAACCTTCTGAAATTGCAAAGAGATAAGAGGAGTCGTTCGTGGTTGTCCTACATGTTTTCTGGGTTGTAGACAACTATAGACATAGTTTAACCTCATCATCTTGTGAGAACCAATTAATCTACACTTTTAACAAAATCTGTTTGAAAAATGATTCAATTTGTATAGTAAAAGATAACTTAGATTAAAAATAATTAATTATTCTATAAAAGATGATTTTAAGTATACTAAAAAGCTTTATAAAGACTGTGTACATTCGGTTACACACCTTTCAAAGCATCTTGTGTATTCGAAAAGTTTGTATGTTAAAACGCAATTGAAAATTATTTTTTTTTATTTTAACCGTAATTTATTTTAATTCATATTAATATTTAAATTTAGACACACCAAATATTACAATCACAAATGTTAGTAACTGAACAAACGCTATATCTCAAAAATATATGTAATTAAGATTCATTATGGGTAAAAATAATAATTTGATACTCTCTTTCATTCTAAGTTTTTTTGAAAGAAAAAAAAAATTAAGTGCAAAATATGTTTTCACATTGTCTATTTTTTATAGGGAGAGTAAGTTTTTTTAATTTTGTGATTTTAAAAATAATTTTCTAATTTTTAGAGATTATAGTAATTGGTGATGGGTGAATAAAAGAGTAAATCTTGACATGTTAATTATTATGTTAATTGATGGAGAACAACAACATATTTTATTATAAGAGACTGGCTACACAATTACTCATTTTAAGTATACACTAGTAGTTATTATGCTATCATTCAATAATTGTGATTTTTTTTTTTTTTTGTAAGTTGGGGAGTTCAAGTTATTCTTAATAAAATAATAGTAAAGAATTAATATTATCATAAATAAATTTAATAATTTCATAAATTTTATCCATTAAATAATAAGTGAGATTCATCTTTATATAAAAAAAATATTTTATAAAACTAATACTTTCTCGCATAAAAATATCAATTCGTACTTTAAAGTGTCAGAATTTTCAAATATCGGGACAGCCACAGCCACAGCCACAGCCACAGCCACATGCAAAGACTTTTAGAGCAATAATTAAAGACCGGTAGCTCTCCCATTTATATTTTTTATTTTTTGATAAATAAACAAATTAAAGATCGGTGGCTTAACCTAATAATCCCTTGTTTCAGTGCTATTGGGGGTTATTTATTTTATTGTTATCACCTTAATCAATGCGGATGGACCATTCTTGTCCCAGAAACCATGGCCCATGTAAGGGTGTCAGGGACTGGCTTTCTGCTCTCAACGACATACAAATAAGGAGCTTGATTTTGTTTTTAATTTTAAATTTGGTGGTATATAATTGTGGCTAACATAGTTAGTTAGTTTTTTATTTTATATATATATATATATATATGAAAAAAAGAAGCTAACTTTTAGGTTTTGTGATAACATAGTTATTTAGCTTTCTTTCACCCACAAAATTTAAATATCTTTCTAAATTGTCTTCCATACTAAAAATTAAAGCTTTTAAAATGAATAATCTAACATAAATTACACACAAATTACACACGGACTAGTAATATAAAAAGCGAAAGCATCAACACGAGGTTTCTTAAATTGAAAAATATACATATACACTATGTAGACTAAATCATAAATTGAATTGGAATCTATAGTCTAGACTTACAAAAATTCTATGTCGACATGAAAATTAGACATTAATGTATTTGAATTTTATTTATTTGTATTTTAACCTTAATGGTGAGTAAAAATATAAATAGGTAAAATTCAAATACACTAATGTCTAATTTTCATATACAATTTTCATATCCGTCTAAAAGAGCTCATAGACTTAAAATAAATTTTCCCTCCTACATTATTATCAGCTAAAAGTATCATATTTAAGTAAGAAAAAAAAATAATATGCATCCTTTGTATAAAAAAAAAATTGTGCTAAAAGTTTAGACTTTAAAGTGCTTTTAATTAGAAATAAAATGGGTTGAAAATCAATTTCAAGTATAAACTACAGATGCAATTCGTGATTTTTATTAGTCTATTATATAATGTAACATCTCCTCTTTGTGTTGTTAGTTAATCAGTTTGGCAGAATACTCCATCGTCCCATTATTTCCACTCATGTGATCACATACGCTGCTGGTGGTGATGGTTATCATCAATGATTATTTAATTGTAATTGTTTAGATTAAATTTTTCCAAAATCTTAAAGTAAAAGAGCGTATTTCTTTTTTGTTGCGAGACAGAAATCCATGCCTAATCAGCATCGACAAAATAGAAGGTCATAGAAAAGACAAGTCAAGGTACAACAACACCTTAATTAATTACTCCGTGAACAAGATAAAGATGCTAATAATTAATAATAGTAGGAGTAGTATACCAGCACTCTATAACAAGTACGTATATATTGGGATAGGCCGTCCCCCGAGACCAATCCCAAGGTTTTATAATTTCAATTAATTCACAATTTCAATTAATTCACCATTCACTAAAATTTGAAATTCAATTTTTCATGTAGTGTCTTGGGGATACACGTTAACAAACTCCTATGAATCCACCTTTGTTTTAACCGCTTATTTTATTACAGTACGTAGTAATATTTATTTTTATTTTTTTACCGCAACCATATCACAGTATAGATAAAATATTCGTATTTTGTGTGCTACTTGTTGTAGGTATACAAAATTCCCTTCGATTAATAGTAACATAAGTTACTCCCTCCGTCCCAAATTAATTATTTTCTAGGACTTTTTAAAGTCAAATTGACTATTTTTAAAATTAATAATTAAGCATATATAAATATATTTCTAAAATTATAAAAATTGAAATTAGTAATAAATTGTACTCCCTCCGTCCCAAATTAATTGTTTTTCTAGGACTTTTTTAAGTCAAATTGCCTATTTTTAAAATTAATAATTAAGCATATATAAATATATTTCTAAAATTATAAAAATTGAAATTAGTAATAAATTGTATATACTTTCTTTTGGTTATAATATCTTTACCTATATGTTAGCAAAAATAGTAAAAAGATTAGTTTTAAAAATAGTCAATTTGACTTTTAAAAGTCCTAGAAATGCAATTAATTTGGGACGGAGGGAATATATACTTTCTTTTGGTTATAATATCTTCACCTATATGTTAGCAAAAATAGTAAAAAGATTAGTTTTAAAAATAGTCAATTTGACTTTAAAAAGTCCTAAAAATACAATTAATTTGGGACGGAGAGAATACTACTTTTTATTTTAATTTATAACATAATATTTTTAAATTTATTATTATTTTTTTAAAACACTTCTACATATACGACTCTATTTATGAAAAGGATCGAGTAGCAATCGGTGTGTCAAGGACCTGGGGCATGCACATTTGAATTTCTGACAAAATGTGTAAGATGTGAGGGGCTACTGAATTGACGAAGGAGATTGCTCTGACATCCATCCTTGATTAGCTGTCGAGCAAACAATGCCCAAATGTCTGTGGAAAAAACCAATAACTTTAATGACTTCTTCGGTGGTGATTCATTACATCGGAATGCATATCGATACTTTTTAATATTTAAAATTAAAATAAAAAAATTTCTTCACACTATCTTTAAATTATTAAGATACAAAATTAAATCT